>OZ017775.1:14067068-15512762 GCA_963969385.1 Philonicus albiceps | reverse complement strand
TATATTTTTTTATAATTTGCTGTTTGAAAAACGCGTATAAAAAAGGCTTCTGCTTCTGTATTAATTCAGAATATTCTACGAACGACAGATGGAATTACAACCGAGGATGTCACAACTTTAGTGGAATACATTAAAATACCTTTAGCAAAGTTGATAAATCAATGTCTGAGAGTGGAACCTTTCCAACGTGTCTAAAAGAAGCTATTTAATACCAATACATGAAGGAGGCGAAAAAGATAATCCGTGGAATTATAGACCAATTACAATATTGAGTAAAATCAGCAAAATATATGAGGGTATAATACATAATCGTATTAGAAATTTTAGTGTAACAAATGGAGGCTTTGATCAAAACCAATATGGATTTCAGGAAAGAACTGGTACTGAAGCGACGGTGGTAAATGTAATTAAGAACATCAACGATGACCTGAATGAAGGATATTATTATCTAGAAAATTTTGCAGATGTACAGAAAGCATTTGACAGAGTAGATCATCATATGAATTCTTGGAACATCTGGGTATTAGGGGAATATGTAACAAACTAATTAAAGATTACTTGTCATATCATACTGAAGGAATTAGACTGGATCAGCATCCCAACGAAGAGACTATACAAACTTGTGGTTCCCACAATGATCAATTTTGGACTGTTACTCTACTGCATATAAATAATATTCAGAATATTTGACTGGACGGGAAGTACAAAATATATGCCAACGACACTGCATTATTATATAGGGCAGAAACCGAAAAGGATTTAAAAGAGACTGTAGATAGAGTTCTAGTAGAGTCCAATATGTCATTGCAAGGAAACAAACTAACGTTAAACATTGAAAAAATCAAATACATTCTATTTAGAATAAGGAATAAGCAGGATAAAGATCCATCGATCGAGATAAAAGCAGGAGAGCTAGAAAGAGTTAATCACATAAAATATTTAGGCATCACCTTGGATCAGCATTTAAATTTAAAGACCATTTATCGACATTAATACAGAAAATTACACTAATAATGGGAACTATAGGTAGCCTTGCTATGGTAAATTCGATGCCAGACTGTTATATAACACCCACGTTCTGGGGCATATTAACCCTTTGACCGCATTCGACGTATAAGAACGTCATGTATTAATTTGGCCAAAGTCGCACATGACGTTCTGATACGTCGTTGAAAATGAGAGAATATTTAACATGTTCATTCTTGTATATTTCAAAGTAATTAATTAATTTCATTATCAAAGTGTACCTTGTGCTATACTGACCCATAATGTCACAAATTAGCGACATATTTTTTTAAAGTGATAGCGAAAGTTTAACCTGCAACTGGCGATACACCGCTTCGTTTACAGGCGAAAAATTGGGCACACTTCCCTGAATACATTCCACCAACCAAAAGCAAGGAACACCCTCAAAAGAGATGCCGTGTTTGTTTTGAGAAGCAAATTAGAAAGGACACCACCTGGCAGTGCAAAGAATGCAAAGTACCACTGCATTTACCCACCTGTTTTGAAGAATACTATACTCTTCAAAATTATTAATAAAATTTGCTTTTTATTATAACATGAATTTGTTTGTTCTTTTTTTGCAATAATAAATATTTAAAGTTATCCCATTATCGTACATATATTAATACATCATGAAATAAATGAATTCTTGCATAAAATATGCTGTTCTTACAAATTACTCTATACCCCAAAAAATTAAATGTGCTCCAAATGCAAAAAATTATTCGATTAAATGTGCACCCAAAGGGTTAAGTACCTAATAAGCATTTGGTTCCAAACGCCACAGTACAATCTTCAACGAATGCAAAGATTAGTGAACAAGGCTTCAAAAATTCTGTATCGTCTCCTATGGGATACACCAACAAAAGATGTTTTTTCTAGATAAAAATCAATACTATGCTTACAAGAAACAAAGAAACAAAGAAACAACCATAACATAAGAGAAAACGGATTTTTAAAATTGGAGAAAGTAAGAAAAGAAAGGAGCCGTACAGGACTTCTATACATCTACATCTATAATAAACCAGAAAAAATAACGAGATAAATAGAAGATTTATACAGATTCACAAGTGCCATAATGGATAATGTTATACTGTGTTATTTCATAAACAATTAAATTCCTTACTTTCTTATTCCTTATACCAGCGCCTAGCTGCCTGAGCGGCTCTAGGGTAGATTGGTTGAACTTGTACTTTTATTGTGATCTAAGGTAAATGATTGAACCCACAGAGTCTAAACTCTTGCACTTTTTAGGTACGGGGTTAGATGAATGTTTCCAGCTTTCCTTATTCAAAATGTCCCAAAGAATCTGTCTTTTGGAATATTCCAAACGTAATAAAAGGAATATTCTCTCGGCAGAATAGCAATAGCGCCAAATTTAGTAAATGTAAATTTATACTAAAGTTGTTCATTTTATTAATTAATTCTAGACGACATAAATTGCGTTTAGATTATGATCTGGAAATTTTGGAATTGTATTATTGTAGCTAGTATATATGAACTAGCTGTGTCTTAGTCCGATCATTCTGTAAAAATTCAATTATTTCTATTCTTTCCATAAAATGAATGAAGAAAAGACCGATGATCTTAAAAAAGAGCAGATTTCATATCTTACTTTTATATATGCGCCATAGCGGTTGCGTCCCCGAAAGCGATAGGATAATTTAAGCCAATAGATTTAGTCTATTTTCCTGCAAATATAAATATATAAAAATATAAAAATAAATTTATATATCACATCCTTGCAATGAAAAAAATAAACAGTGATGGAGTTGGTTACCACGTTCAACTCGGCGCAATTTTTCGAAGTCTTTATGATCGGCGTACACGAGATGATAAGTTGTTTATTCTTCTGGTGGTGCTTGTTTACGTTATCATACATATGTGCATCACCGGCGGTCCACACCGCTAGACGTGGCCAACAAGGTGTGGACCACCTTTGGTTCCCGCCGGCAGATGATGTAATGCCTGTGAATCAGCGGGGGTCCACGCCGGGTTGAACATGAAATAAATAAATACGTCTTATATCTGATGCATAAGCGATTAATTTTTGTGTATGGCAGTCAATCAAAAACACCTAAAAAAATATTTTTTTGAAACAGGAAACACAATTCAAAACGTGGGAAAATTCAAATTCTGAACACGTTTAACCCGGCGTTTTTTATATTCTATATGTTGGATGGGCACATAAGTTATAAGCTGCTCATTCGTCCGGCGGCATTTGATTATCACTGATCATGGTCCATGCCGCCAGATGAAAGGATTTTGAATGCAACTTTTTCTTCCTCAACTCAAGTCTTTTGGAATATTTGAACGTTGTTGTGATTTTTAGACTCACTGTTTATGTTAGGGCATGCAACTTTCCCTAGTTTGAATTAAAATCAAAATAATAGCACGATGGCTGGCTTACTCATCATTGCTTCATTTCTGTATCAATTTTGACTGATCGGGAATTTAAAAAATCAATAGCAATATTTTTTATACAAGGTCTACAAATTGTACGTAGGAAACGCTATACCAATCGATTCGTTAGGGTGTGCTGAACTTATTTTGTCTGTTTTTACAGAACAAAAGTTTGCTCAAGACACTCCAGATCCATTGGTATAACGTTTCCTAGAATCTGAACAATCTTCCTCTAAAAACGACGCAACCAACAACGAATTATCGAATCAAACTTTATTCAGTACTTCTCGAGATTTTCCCGGACATATAAATAGACGCAATCAGTAAAATTGATTTTTTATGCATACATATGTATATATAGGTAGATAAAAAATATTTAATTTTTGTCTGTTATTTTTTTATCTCTTGAGAAGTAACCCCTGAAATAATGGCAGAGGTAATCATGTTTTATATTTTTTCATTGAAAGTTTTTGTTCTATTTTCAGGCTTTGGTGAAGTAGTGACGCGGCGATATCCCTAAAATATCCACAGTATCCAGAGCAAAACAATTGGCATCAAAGGTGGATATCACTATGGAAAGTTTTGCATCTTCTGACGATAATTTGACACAAAACTTTGAAAGGAAAATGTCATCAGATGGTGGCGATGATAAGGACACTTCCGTACGCGTTGCATTACGGTAAGTAATACTTTTTTATAATTAAAGTTTTCCATTTATAACTTTTATATATATTTATTTTTTTTATAACTTTATATACATTTATAATTGATTAAAACAGTAATATTTTATGCGTTGATTTAACAGTATTTTACTTGTTTTATTTCATTGGTATGCTTCCCACACACGAAACGGAGCTCATCGTTTTATTAAAATTTGTACATATAATTTAGCTATAAGATATGAGGGGGAATGATATAAAAGGGACACGAATCCCAGAAATATTTTTGTTTTGTTTTTGTCACTTAGGTTTATCGCAAGTATTATTAAGCCAACTCGAAATTTTGAAGATAAAGAATAATGCCTTCAATTTTCAACCGACTGAAAAGCAACACTTATATAGGTATACATCCAACTATAGATATTCGATTTGTGCATAAATTATTTCGAATAGTGTTTAAATTAACTTTGGTGAAAAAGATATTCGAGTACAAGGACCCAACGGTAGACAATTTTAAATTTCAGAACGGCGCTTTTCCTTACTAGGTTTAGACCAAATTACAAGTAAGCAATATAGAAAAAATGTTGATACATTTTATTCGCGATTGATGAGTTTGCAATTTCTAATTTATTGGTAGATCAAATTGGTTTGATAATGATCGTTTCTATTAAGTGCACAACAAAGGAAGGAAGTTCGAAGTTTTTCTTTGGTCTTTAACAATACTTGCACTGAAAAATTCGAGCTGTGAAATTAATCGGAAGAAGCAGTAATATTCGAAATAAGATAATCTAGCCACTAGTTTTTAATTGTTTATTATTTTGTTCTTCAATGTTACGCAAAGAAATTTGCTTGGTTGCTTTTGTTTATGGTTAAAAATGACCAAACGGTTAGTTTTCGTATTGGCTACAATCTCGACATACAGTTGGTGTACTTAAATATGTTCTGTGATGTCATTAAGGAAAGATTGCAGCAAAAAGGTAGGGTTCACAAGAGATGATAAGAGATTGTTGGCATTGAAATATTATAGCCCTTACTAACAAAACCAGCGGACGCGCGTATATGTCCTAATTTTTCGCAGGAATAATAAAGCATTTTTGATGTAAGTTCTGCGCAATTTTTTCGATTAAATAGTGTAACGAAATCGTTTTAATAAATATTATGTATGAACTATTTGTGTTCTCGACTTTATTCGCGTGACGTTTTGAAATTTTAAAGCCGGGTCAAAAAAAAATACCTTTTTTTTCCTTTCTTATTTTATTTGTACCCTTTTCTATCTTGATCCTTAGTTACAAGTTGAAAACAAGTCGTAAAGTGTTGTCTTACATTAATATCTTACTCCTGCCACCCCTTCTTTGCTTTTAATCATTCTGCTCCAGGTGCGCATCATCGATTCTTTGCTCCCGAAAGGAAGTTTGTACAGCTGTCGATTGAACTTCAGGTGGGGCAAAGTGGAATCAATTACAACACCTCAGGTGTGGACAGGAGGAGGTTTGGTTAATTTGAATGTGGTTTTAATGAAGAACTATGTCATTGAATCGAAAACCTATTAAATTTCAGCTTTAAAAGCTACACATACCAGAGATTGTAACTTCTGTTTGAAGCTTCCGTTCTATTTATTTATGTAGGAGTTTATTTTTTTATTTTCTTCTGCGACATATTATTTAGTTAAAATCTTTAATATTATCTGTTAAAAAATTTTGTTGTTCGTTGTTTTTTTATTATTGTTATAAGTACATATCTTTTATGTGCTCTGTTCTTAGTTTTATGCATTAAGTAATCGTCTTGTTATTAATTTGGGCTTTGTGAAAGGGATAACTTTACCGAATACTTACAATAAGCGCATTATTGGATTGTCTACATTTTTAATTATTTGAGAAGCCACTTGTACGCAATGCATATGTGTACTGGATAGATATGTATACGAATAACTAAAATAAAATTCGTCATTACACATACTTATCAGAATAAAATTGTTATTACATGAATCTTTGCATTTCATTGATTACAAGAAATGTTTAGTACGCTCATTTATAAGCTAAAAAGACAATTAATTTAAAGTTGAAAGAGTCATTCATCACCAATATTTTTGTTGTTTTATGTTTCAATGAATTTCATATAAATTTATTTCGGTTATCTCACCATTTGGCGGCAATTAAATAAAAGCTCAATTGCCAGAACTGTGGAATTAATGGCCAAAAAGTTAATTATATTCTCCCGAATGCGAATGGATGTTATAATCAAATCAGAACACATTTTGCGTATTTTTTACACGCCGAATTTGCTAATTATTTTTTCACCATGCAATGGATTCCAGTAGCATGCCGCAATTAAATATGGTTAGCAGAAATTGCCTACAAATTAAACTCAATTTGAATAAATGTATGAGCGCTTGGACCATGAGTATAGACCAGGTCGGTGCCACGTCACCCTCGATTGTAGACCTATGGCCAGGCTGCACATTATTTATAGAGTTTCCACGAAAAACATTTGTTCTACCTTATGGCAACGACTCTGTCAATGCGAGGCTACAAAAATAGGGAAACCGTTTTCAGGAGTTGTTTTTATTCACAGAAAAAAGGAACCAGGAGAGGGTAGTGCTATCCGAAAAACATGACCATGTTAAAAGGCTGATGCGGACGTAAACATGATGCCCAATGGACAATGACATGGAACCAGAAAAGACTTTTTAGTACAGAGAATGTAGTGAAGCGGCTCAGCAAAATAGCTTTAATGCGGCAGAACAGGTGCTCTGTCAAACTTTTGACAAGGGAAGCAATCTACCCGCAGAAGTCAATTGCTAACCGACATGCAAATTATTTACAAAACAATTTTCATAGACAATTTAATCCAATTACACAACATTTTAACAAAATATCATCGACCTGAAACAGAATAATTTGCGAGTAATAAAATGTTCACTGCGGCCACTCCCATCATCCTCCCCCACTCGATTGCCGCTGATAGAACTTTGTAACGAGCTGAATCGAAGGGCGTAGGGTGTGCTAAAGTAGACCGGTCTGCCGTGGTCCACTGGGGGCATAGGGGTTAGTCGTTTCTATTCCACCCGTGGGAAGGTTGATGATACATATCTAGATTTCTAATATATGTTGTTTTGGTTTTTGACCCGCTTTAATTTGATCGGCGGTTCGGCAAGAATTTTCGTTAGCTGCACAAAAAGGGAATGGTGACCAAGGGATGCGTAGATGGGATTTAACCATTTTTCGATGTTTTCAGTAACTAAAATTGGAATTTTGATTTCGTGCATTCGATGGAAATGTAGATGAGCACTAAGTGTAGAAATTGGAAAATTGAATTTTGTGTGCTATGAATGCGGTGGACGTGTGATAAAAAAGTAAACCTTTTAGATTTTCTCAATTCAGTTTGTTCGTCAACAGGTTGCATCTATAGGCCAATTGCCTATTTAATTAGATTTTGACGAATGGTTTGACATCTGTAACATTCTGGAACAATATATACAATATATTTCCACAAAAAACTCCTCTCATTAATTAGACCAATTTCTGGGTTACCTTGTGCCCGAGTCTGAATGTTTTAAAAATCCATTGAATTGTTGTACACGCAGCACGGTCCTTTTTTTAATGTTTAGTATTTTTTCCAGATTTAGAACTTATTCCATTTTCGTGTTAAAGCCTTGAATTCAACGGAAAACATTTTTTTCATTAGCTTGCGAGTCATAGGCTTTATTATATTCAAATGACCGAAAACATATATTTGTCACTCCATATAAATGCACTATAATTCATTAATTCAATAAGCCCAGCTTTTATTTTAAAATTAGTTTTTCGCAAAATAGGATTAATACATTTAATTTTAGTGTTTGCAATTTGTTTTCGTCTATTCAAGATACTTAAAAAAACATAAAAAAATAATCTTTAGGCTTAACGGTCCTTTTCATTGCAGCAATTTTGTCTGAAAAAAACCCTGAAAGCTTTATAATGTGTACACATAAATTTCCGAAATATGGACGAAAAAATTTAATTTGGGTAGTGCATTTGAATTTTCCTAATTAGTATAGCATAAGAATGCAAGCGAAATGTAGAAAAATTAGTAATTAGTAGCGGGTACTGCCTGTGCAAGAGCTGTTCGCATTATTTTTAATTATTTTAAGTTTTTTGTTTTATTTTTTAATATACCTTTTTCAATTAATTATGGGAAGGTCGAGGAAACAGACTGTAGCCTCGTGCGAAAAACTCTTGGAAAGTTTTCTCTTCTGTGATAATTTCCTCATTTAGTGTTCCTAATATCCTCGCTTCCACTGTAAAGAATCAGAGATAGTTAAGCTATTCTGACTCGGTCTTGGGGTAACAGATAATTTGCATGGCGTCGCGATATTTTCGTGCTTTTTAAATATCTACATATACTTGGACTAATGTAGAACGGAACTGGCATTTGTGGTTGCTGTTTGCAAAATTCCGGGGTAATTGCCAAGTGACATTTCAATAAATTCAAAATGTGCTTTTAGATGCCATTTCCAAGAATTCGTTAATAAATAGGACCTATTTGGGTTTAAATTATATGTTTCCTTGCTAATAATTTTCAGAATTCGACCTCAGATACCTCGCGAGGTGATTGATATGTGTCGAATTTGCACTACTGTAACACCAGGAGAACCTCAGGTTGTTTTGGGAACAGATAAAGCATTCACGTTTGATTTCGTATTTGATGTTAATTCGACGCAAGTAAGTTTGGCAATTTAAGTAATTTTTATTATTTTTTTTAACAATTTTTTTTTTCTAAAGGTTGAAATTTATTCGAAATGTGTTGAAAAATTAGTTGAAGGCGCTCTCAAAGGATACAATGCAACCGTATTGGCGTACGGCCAAACAGGTTCTGGGAAGACCTTCACAATGGGGACGGGGTTTGATAGGGACATTCCAGAGATGCAGGAAGGTATTATACCCCGTGCTGTGCGGCACATATTTGCAGGAATTGAAACTTTGCAAATCGGTGGTTGTAAGGAAAATGGAGTGAATCTCGGTGCAGTGCAATTTAGCGTTGCCGCACAGTTCATGGAATTGTACAACGAGGATATAATAGATTTGCTTGATCCTTACAATAAGGGAAGGGTATATAAAATCCACGAAGATACTTCTGGCGGTATTTCTGTGTCTGGAGCAACAATAAAGCCTATTTGTGGACCACAAGATGCTTTAAAGTGAGTTTGGCTAAACGATCACTTTCAAATTTTAACACGAATGCCTCTAGATGTCTTCAGCAAGGAGCCTTGGCCAGAACGACTGCATCTACACAAATGAATGAGCAATCTTCTAGGAGTCACGCTTTGTTTACTATTTTAATTCGGCGACAACGAGTTATGTCTGTTGAAGAATGTGGTCTGCCTGAAGGAGATTTGGAAACACTTACTTCGAAATTTCATTTCGTTGATTTGGCAGGATCAGAACGATTAAAGCGAACAGGAGCCACAGGAGAGAGAGCTAGGGAAGGTATATCGATAAATTGTGGCCTTTTAGCACTTGGTAACGTTATATCAGCTCTCGGAGATAAATCAAAGAAAGTCAGTCATGTTCCATATAGAGATTCTAAACTGACAAGGTTGTTACAGGACTCTCTTGGCGGTAAGTACGTAAAAAGGATTGATAACTTAATTTAGTTGTCAATTTACAGGAAATAGTCAAACATTAATGATTGCTTGTGTATCACCAAGCGATCGTGATTTCATGGAAACTCTAAATACTCTAAAATACGCAAACCGTGCAAGAAATATAAAGAACAAAGTACAGCTTAACCAAGATCAGAGTTCTAGAACAATATCACAACTAAGAAGAGAAATAGCTGCACTGCAATTAGAATTGCTAGAATTTAAACAGGTAAAAAAAAATTCAACACTACGGGCTTATCCACAATTGTTTTTTTTTAATTATTAAAAGGGTAAGCGCGCTGTTGATGCAGAAGGAAATCCAGCAATTTCTGACACATTTCATGAGAACGCAATGCTTCTTGCGGATAATAAAAGACTTCAACAGAGGCTGAAAGCTATGCAGGAAACTATCAACAGTTTGACTGACAGAAATACTGAGCTTTTGTTGCAGAAGGCAACATCAGGATGGGTTGCTGCTGATACAGAGAAATCCGTTAGCGATTTGATATCTGGTTATTTAAGTGAAATAGAAAAGCTTCAAGCGAAATTAATTGAATCGGAGGAGATGTATCAGCAGCTAAAGAAATCTTTATCTAGTCCACGGAGTAATTTGAAAATGAATATGTCTTTTGAAAGTAAAGTAATTAGGTTGTGTAAAAGTATTTTTTAAATGATTTCCTTTTAGATCCTGACACCGTCATTAATATTGCTAAACGAGAGCTTGAGAAAGAACGCGAACTGCTTATGTCACGTTCTTTACCCGCTTTTAATGAGGATAGCAATAATTCTAATTTGGACAATAATGAATCCGATAGTGATAGTGATACCGAGTCAGATGATAAAAGTATATTTTGTTTATATTTCTTTCAAAATTAAAGCTATACATTGAATGTTTCTACAGCTGGTGAAATGCAAGCTGAACTGAATGACATCAGCTCTGATATAGAATTAAAAACTAAATTAATCGAACAATTGGAATTATCCCAGCAGAGGATGCAGCTAATGAGACAACACTATGAAGAAAAGTTAAATGTTTTGAACGCGAAAATCATTAGTACCCAAAAGGAGCGCGACCAGGTGTTGGCGAATATGGGAGGTATTTGGTTTTGGCGCAATATTTATTTAGAAAATTCTAAAAATAGTAATTATTTGTGGTAGGTTCTCTACCTAGTCAGTCCACTGAAAAGGTGAAAAAAGTTCGGGAAGAGTATGAACGCAAAATTAGTGAGATGCACCGCGAACTGAGAAAGCTTCAGGTGGCACAAAAAGAACATATTCGTCAGCAAAGAGAAATACAATCTCAAGAAGCTCAATTAAGGACACTTCGGAATGAGTTGGCAGAACTGAAAGGCATGAAGGTAGCTAGAATATAGGGTTTCTCTCGAAATTTAATTTATTCTGCAAATATTTAAATATAATTTACTGATATTTAATTTTTCAGCCTGGCATAATATTAAACATTTTTAAAATATAAATATTTTTTTTATCGTTTAAAGACACGGTTAATTCGTAAAATGAATGAAGAGTCCAATCGTCACAAAGAAGAAGAGACCAGAAAATCCCGTGAGATTGCCCAACTGCGCAAAGAGGCTCGAAAACAACAAAATACCATTAAATCTCTGCAAGCACAAGGAGCAGCTAAAGATCAAATACTTAAACGTAAGACGGAACAGGTAACTGCCCTAAGACGCAGCCAGAAAGGAATGTTGAGTTTGAAGGCATCTGGACGAGTACCACCTAAAAGGAATTCGCTTCTTTTTAGTCCTCGACAAGCTCGTATTAGATGGGAAAATTTACAACGCAATATAGGACGAGCGGCTAGAAGTAAACAGGTAGTAGCTCAATTAGAGCGTGAACTCGAAAGACTTATAAATGAGCGAGAAGCACTTAGCAAGGATCTTGCTACTATAAAGAAAAAACAAAAACAGCAAAAATCTGCCGAATTAGCCAGTGAAGAGGATACATTAAAAGCTAATTTGAACTATATTCAAGAAAGTATATCTAATGTTCAGCAGGCAATTATGGAATTTGAAGAAGGGAAAGAGAGTGCGAATGATAATCATTCACTCTTGACTTTAATAGAGAATATTAAAACTGTAGATGAAGCTAAGTTCCTCTTGGAAAAGCTAACAGACATAACAATTTCTCGAACGTGTGAATCTGCGCTAAGTCAATCAAAATTGCATGAACGTGAATCCTTATTGAAGGAAGTGCAGCAGGAAAGTGGTATACAACAGCAGTTATTGCAACATCTTCTAACTCAAGATCCATCTGTTCAGATATCCGATATATTCGATACATTAAATCTAACCTCCAGTAATTTCATTGGCTCAGCAAATACCATTCACAGCAACAGCACTTATGATATTCCGTCCGATATTAACATGCCTTCTGGGGAACATGATCAGCAAAATATGTTATCAAGTAGAAGTCCATCTCCAGCACCTACAATTGATCTGTAAGAATTTTTCTTTTACTATTATTAACTCATAATAATAAAAATAATTTTACGAAAAGATCTTCAGGAACAATTAGTATTCCATTAAGCAATAGAAGAATTCAAAGAAGAAACACCTCGTACGAAGCTTTTATCCTTCATGAAGATTAGTTTTGAAAACAAATATTTCAAAATTTAAAAGTGGTTGAAAATTATTCAAAATAAGTTATCTCGATAGTTTTCTGGACATAAAGACCTAAATAACTTGCTTCAATTGCATGAAGTTGATATACGATACTTTTTTTGTTTTGTTCCTATATTAGAACATATTGCAAGGTAGTTCATTGCATTAATTAATAATTTAAATATTATCTCATTTTTACATAATTAATATTATGGCACTTACATTTACAGTTCAGAACGATCATCTAAAGTCCGACGTAGAACAGCCCAACCCCAAGACTTATTATTTGGCGACGCAGATACCAATCCATTTCAGGTAAATAAATCATTACTTTTGAAAATAATTACTGCTTTACAAGAAACTAATGATGTTTAATAGGATAATTCTATGACTCGTTCATTCACACAACAAGAAAATTCAGGACGGAGTTTTATTCCTTTAGCACGTGTTCCCAGTGCTCCTGGATCTCTTAAGTAAGTAATTCCTGATTGCTAATTTCTACATAACATTAGTTAGAAGTCGTATACTTTTTTTATATTTTTTTTTTTAATTAATTTACATGTACCAAGTAAAAGCTATATTATATAAACCTTATTGAAAAACAGTGATAAGTAGGTTGTTGCTTCAATATTAATATACATCGTCTAGAATATTGTATAGAAATTAGCATTTTAGAGTTGGATACTAAAAACGTTCTTTCTCAAAACTATATTTTGTCAATTTACATATTTTATATCTTTGGGCTTTTTGGAAGTAGTTTTGAAAATTTAGAGATTTAAAATAAAGTATTTTGATTTTAAAAATCTAAAGTTTTAGAACTACTTCCAAAAAACCCAAAGATATAATATAGTTTTGAGAAATAAGGAATTTTAGTACCCAAATCTTTCTCGAGATTTGCCCCTCAACTTGTCGTTCTCAGAATCTTATTTATTTATTATAAATAAGACAAGATAACCAATTGCTTTTCTATATATAGACAGTTGGCGGTATCGTTTGTGGTATAAAAAAATCATGAACCTGACAAAATTACGATTACTACGGATTTGCTCTTGAACTGTTAATACCATTTAAAATTTTGTCGTTAGGCAATCGACGATAATATCTTCACCATCTTTAACTCGGAAATCGATAGAAGGTACTAGTGCTGCAGGTCCTCCAGTTTCGCCGCGAATCAGTCGACGTCAATTTCCTTCAAAGGCTTCTCCAGGATTGTAAGTATTTTTAATGAATGTGTGTTAAACGGCTGTAGGTAGGGTATGTGTGAATTGAGTAGTACTTGAAAAATTATTTCGCATTAGTTACATTGCTGTACGTTGTAAATAGCTAGAACATTATAATTTTTCAATTGTAGAACTACAGTGAGATCTCAACTTATTCATCAAACTTACGTATATTTTTTCCACAGTTTTTAATTATATGAGGAGACTGCGTGCAGATGTTTTCGATTCTACTGATCAATTACAATATCAGCAGCCAAAAGTTCAGGAAAATAACAATTGAAGTATTGTTTACTAATGTGTTTATTAGCTGCTATTAATTTCGTGTATTAATAAGGTATATCATGTGGCAATTCATTCCACAATTTGCCCTGAGGTTGTCATTCTGATATTTATTGTGGTCGCTTTCAGCGGCAAGGATTCCTTTGTTATAAACTATTAATAAATTGTTTTATTAATTTTGAAACTTCTCGATAATTGCCCTACTCGTAAACTGTTAGCTATTATTGCTCCTTTGTTGAATCTTCATGAAGACAATTTTGCAAGAAAGTTGATGCATAAATTTAAATCTCGTATATGTAGCACATTTGTCCCATTTTATAAAATAACCATTAACTCTCTCTTAAATAGTAGTTTTATATGGTATATGTGTGTGTGGAGCGTGTATTGAGAAGGATGGAGGATTGTAAGCCCCAAGTTAACTTAAATGGTTTCATATATCGTTTGCATGCAGTCTTTCCATATATATGTGCTTTCTAATTTGCATCGCAAAACACATTTTTGCTTGGTGCTAGAAGTAATTTTTAATAAGAGTTTGGTTGCATTGCGAATGCTTACTAACTTAAAGCGCTTACTAATTCATAATTTCATACGTTAATACCAGAGAGGATGACGCTATAGTGCCAGCGCAATCCCCACCTGTCTATCGACGAATAACTTCGCGTGAGGATGCTGGCATTGATGTTTTCTCACGACTAGGTGCTGGTAGTCAAGACCCAGCACCTGGAGGTAGCATCCATAAATTTAATGGAAAAGTATGTTAATAACTTTTTATTATTATTAAATATATATAATATTTTGTTGTGTATATTAGATCCGAAGTGGAATTCCACTATACTGCACGCACACTGTTGTGGGCCATAATAATTCAGTTCTGTCTATTAAAGTAGTAGACAATATTCTTTTTACGGCTGCTGCGGATAAAACCGTAAAAGTCTGGAATCTAGATGAAGAGACAGCACAACACTGTCTTTCAACACATCCTGGGCCCGTAAACGCTGTTCAGTATGATCGAAGAACAAATCTGCTCTTCTCAGCGTCTGGCGCTTATGTGCGCGTTTGGGATTTAAGAGCTAGCAATACCAAAGCTATTAAAACTATGAGTTCATCAGGACAAGCCTTGGCAGGAAGTGCTAATATTCTAGGCACAGTTCCCGGGGAATCACAAATAACTGCATTATGTATGGGAAGATCGGGTAATTTATATATGGCTGCTTCAGACAAAGTTCGAATTTGGGACTTAAGAAGGTGAAGCTTATTATTGCAGTTATTATTTCCATTACAATAAATACAAGATTAATAAATTGTGCAGCCTTTCTTGTCTGGGAAAGTTGTCTGGCGGCCACCAAGCTGCAGTCATGTGTGTTACTGCATGGGAGGGTTCTAACGGAACTGACTTTGTAGCTACAGGATCTAAGGACCACTATGTTAAAGTCTTTGAAGTTCCTTCAACTGGTGGAGTAGTATATCCGCTTTTAAATTTAGAGCCGCCGCACTACGATGGCGTACAAGCTTTAGTTGTTGCTCAGAATGCTTCGGGTGCTGATGCTGAATTATTTTCCGGTAGCCGAGATTCAGGTATTAAAAGGTGGGATCTTCGAAATGGAGAACTTAAACAGGTAAACAATTTTATTGTAAGAAAAAAAAAACATTTACAAATTCCGTTTCTAGTCCCTTAACAATGCTCACAAAGGATGGGTATCAGGGATGGCTATTTCTGGTGATATTCTTCTCTCAAGTTGTCGCGGTGGCATAATTCGTCTGTGGAATGTTAAAAGCTGCGACAGTATAGCCGAAATGAAGACTGAATCTTCAATTAATGATATCGTGGCTTCAGAACAGCGTGTTTTTACTGCATCCAAGTAAGTGCGCACATTAATCAATCCATTTTCTTTACGTATTATTCATTACAAAGTGTAGAATTTCATTTGAGTACTCCCAAACAATTTCTTTTATTTTCTCCTTTTGACATAACTGAATGCTATGTTTGGTAAATTTATTATTTTATTTTATCTTCTTGCATAAACTCTTCAAAACAGTTCTGGTGAGGTAAGGATTTGGCGATTTTCCTCTCTTGAGAATTCAGCAACATCGTCCTCGCTGAAAGGCAGTTTCATCACACCAACAAGCTCCAATAACTCTGCTAACACTAACTTGATTGCTGCTAACTAACATGCAATTAAAGCATCCCTTATTCTTGGTAAAATTTGAAGAGAACATGAAACGCCAATTGACTATAATAGGTTAAGATAAGTTTTTTTTTCCCAATTCAATATCATTTTTTTGAAAATTATTTTTTAACTTTATTGGTGCATTGACTATTGAAGTGCTCCTCTACTAATCAATTGTAAGCGTGTTCTGGTTATAATTTTTCTTGGATAATTCAACTTTAAGACTGCTTCGTCCTTTTCACTCATATAACCGGCGCACATTGCTTTTTGCATCGTAGTAAAATTAAATTTCACATATGAGGCTTTTCGTACTGATCATATAAGCAGCGTAGTTTGAATTTAAACGGATGTATACTTCATTCAAATATGCACCTGAGAAAATAGACCGCCAGTCTTGAATGAAGTAGGCATCTAATAAATGCGCATACTAATTGTGTATTTTTCAATGGGCAGAATACTGCGTAATGCATTTTTAAAATAAATAAACCAACTTCCTTAAATACCCTAGGTTCTGGTATCGAACAATCCTATGGAGCTTTTTTATCGTATGGCTACTACGTTTATTAGGCTTGATCTCCTTGTGTCCACGATGTCATTGGCAGTGCTCATGTTCATGCCAAAATTACTGGCATTCAACTAGCGTTTGATATTCTTTTTGCGAGATGATCTCGCAAATGTTAAAACCTTGCAAACATTGACTAAAAAATTGAAAAGTCATAAGTTCAAACAAATGCAAGGTTTAGAATCTACACAGCATGAAGTCTAGCGTAAGTGAATTTTTTAATTCCATTTTGTGATGAACATTGGCATTTCACTTCATTTCTATTTTCATCTTTCATTGCTTTTTTAATATCACTGCGTTAAGATTGATGGCTTTTTTTTTCTTAAAATTCATTCGAAGCTTTTGTTTGATCATTTATAATTTATTTATGATGAGTCCCTTTAAAATAGTTTTACATTTTATATTTAGAATGGATTCCTCGAGAATGTGATCACTATCTTATCATTAAGCTTAAAAATGTAGGAATTTTTGTTTTCTTTAATTTTTTGGCGAAATTTATGTTCTTAATATTTACAGATGTTAAGGAAAACATTAATTTAGTGTATCGTAATTTGTTTACAACTTTTTTTTGGAAGACTTGGGCGCGTTAATACTTTTAAAAGTATAAGAATTACGAAAGAGTAATTCTAATATAATGCCAAAAACGGTCATAAAATATTAGATGTTTGTTTCTTAAATGTGATCATAAAAGAAATTTTACACGTTTATACCAGATCATTCTGCCTTTCTGCGATATTTTTCTTATTTATAATTGATTAGAACATTGTTTTGCGCTGTAACTTGATTTATTTTTTATTATTGCTTTGACGTACCGAGATTAATTGGTTAATCTCCATTAATTGTCTCGTTAGTAGGGACTTCTGTAATTTATTTTTTATGTTGCCTTCATTTAATATTGTGAGAGCGCACACTCATCTTATTTTTGCATGTAATTCGTACAAAATTCATTTTGTCCGGGTGTTTTCATTCATAATTATTTTATGTTGCTATTTTCTTTCTATTCTTTAGCGATGGCAAGGTAAGACTGTGGCGGTTCACGAATTTTCTGAAGCGTCAGTGCTCCCTGGAGGACAGCTGACAATTAAATTGTAGTGGAGAAGAGATGAAAGTAATATCTGCTGGTTCTAAACGACTTTCAACGTCTACTCTAGATCTCACATGCTGTAACATATCTGACGGACTTGAAGAAGCTACGGCTTCATTTCACACAGGAATGAATAGTCGGCAAAGAACGAGATCTGTTTTAAGAAGTGCTCTATTGTCAACAAATATGACTGTGAGTGGTGATGTACTATATGCTATGCGGTATAGTCGTGGCCGTCCTAACCTTGTGATAAATAGAACTCCCAGCCGGACGCTTTTAGATAGAACTAGGCTTAACGCTTTCTCCTCTGGACTTGTTGCTTTTAATAAAAAGTTATGATTTCAGTTTTGTTTTGTCATTAAAGAGTATATTACCATAATGGGCCTATCTTTGGCCTAAGTGTGCCTGCCTCTAAACGTACGATGTATATTTTTTTTATTTGATATTATTTTGATTGATGAATTTTGATCGATGTTCCAAACATTTCGTATATTTTTTATAAAATTTTAAACAAATATCACATATCAAATATCATCGAAGCAAAGGACTGACTTTTTTATTCATATTTTTGATTTTAAAAAAATATAATTTGCAATGCATTCTTTTAGACTTAATGCAAACGCTCTTACAAATTCTTTCATCTGCAAGTAATTTTACATAATGCATAACTGAATGTGTAATTAAAATACATGTTTGGGTAAACACAAATTTTAATCGTATATAAATATATTATACGTCCGTGCTCATAAACTCACAATGTGGTTTTGTTGCTGAAAAAATGGTCACAATGGATCCAAATCGAGTAAATAAATTCCTGTTAATTTTTTTACTTCCAAATTTGTTAGATAATTAGTAATTCCCATGCACAATTGTCATCGAATTATATACAGGGCGTCCTATTTTCAATGCGCATCACGCCTAATTTCTTTGAATATCCTTAAATTCATATACATTTTAAACAAAAGTGGTTCATCTTCATGGGAGCCTCTTTGAAGGCCACATTTATTAATCTTTGGTCATTTCTATTTTCCTAAATTCCTTTTGCTATTTAAATTGGAGTCTCTACTTCTTGTTAGTTTAAAGTTTCTTGAAGAAAAACACCAGAGTTGTTTATATACTTCAGGAAAATATTAATTTCTCATACTACAATAAGGCAATCAGCTATATCCTTGATATTGATAAAATTCAAATCCACTTGGAACATAAAATTAAAAATCAGACTGGCGCAGCGTTGAGAGTTCAACGCACATTGAATAACCTTTTTGTTTTCAAATGTGACTTGTCTTCTAACGAAGGTTATAAAAATATTTCAAAATAAAACTAAATTTTGATTAGCAAATCATTTTCTTATTAAATAATTCCCCTTTCGCTGCCACCCATAATTTTTGAACTTGTATCAGTGGGGCCACAATACAATTTTCATATTAAAAACTATAATGGCAGCAGTGAACCTGTGACGCAGTTTATTTCCAAAAAAATTTTTGGCGGAGATAGGAAATATGTTTTAACGGTGATTTTAAATAATTTAGAAGGTCTGTAAGTATTCCTCAAACCAGTTACATTGTATTTGGGAAATATTAGTTCGCATCGATATCACCTGCAGACTATTCTTCAAGCAATTCCTCCGAAGATTTACCTCACTTACCAGATAAAGGAAGCTGTTACCGCATTGAATTTTGCAGTGAGAGTGATAATGATGAAGGTGAAAATAATAACATGGATTGGTCAAATCCTACCGGAAAAGTAGCAAACATAATGCTATTTCCTGGATCATTTCCTACGATCGTATCATATTTATGCAAAGTACAGATTTTTTTACTTGTCACGGACCAGATGTTTCAAATTATTGCCGATCAACCGAATAGATATGCTGCACAAAACATATCGAAATTTAAATCCAGTCGTGGCAATAAATGGAGATTATGCGTTTTTTTTTTGTCCTCATTATATGGATGGATATTGTAAAAATACCTAAAATAGCTTTATATTGGTTTCAATTCCAAGAAGTATAATGTCCACAAATCGTTTCGAATTACTATTTCTTCATTGTTGCAGAAATTGATCAAAACGAGCAAGATCAATAAAATTGTAAATGCACAACAAAATTATGAAGCTAATGAGTCCATATGTATTGATGAATCTTTGATGTCCTTCAGAGGACGGATTATTTTTCGTCCATTTTTGGAAAAAAGCGTCATAAAAATAGAATAAATGTATTCAAGTTATGTTCTGGCAATGGCTACACACACAAGTTGGTATACCAGCATTGAATTACCTCATAAACTAATTATAACTAATAATATTCATTTGATTGGAACTCTTTGGAAAAATCGAAAAGTGGAAGAAAAAATGTTAAAAAGAGGCGAATTTTGTGCCAGGGAAAGTATAAATAAAATTACTATTTTGAAGTCAAGAGACCAAGAGGACATATTAATGATTTCCACAAAAATTTTCATCGAATTTGTCCACATTTCTAAAAAACATTTTCCCATGATAAGACAAAAGTACTTTTAGATTACAATGTAGGAAAATGCTCTCTAGATATTTCCGATCAAATAATTGCATACAGCACACCTTTTAGAAAATCTACTAAGTGGTATAAAAAGTTGGCCATAGAATTGCTGTTGAATACATCTGCTACAAATGCACTCGTAATTTATAAACAAAAAGTAAATAGTTTAGCTTCATTTACAGAATTCAGAATGGAACCTGCTATGTATTTAATACATATAGAAGAAAATCAGGAAATCCAGAGAAAAGAGAGACTGCTCTTTGTGAGAAAATTTTGCACAATATGTTATAAAAAATGCAGATATTTACGGCACTAAAACCGCGAAAAAATGCACAAAAAAAGTAACAACATATTGCAAAAACTGTGATGGACAGACCCACTAATTTGCTTTAATACATTCCTTCGAAAAGTATAATTTATTTGTACAGGATGATTCGTAAAGAATTGTTCCAACATATGCCAATTGATTCCTTATACAGTGTTGTGATCAGCGTTCGCGTTGTCCAATGTTTTCGTAAAATCCCTCTTTTAACAGTTGAAATATTTTCGCGTGTGCAGGGAGGTGAGCTCATATCATAGCAATATCTTCTGCTCGAAACACAGTAGGAAGACAAATAAGGGTTTGATAGACAATAAAGAATTATGAGCTTTTTAACATTACCTCACATGTCTCGATCCATTAGCAAATGTGGGAGGTATGAACGTTAAAACGTTAAGATTATGATTTAAAAAACAAAAAAAAAAATGCAACGTTAATATTTTTGTGGACTCACTAGAATACAGAAAAAAATGTCTGCCATTCAACCTTTTTTTTCTTGTATCTCAAAGCTTAAACGTTAGCTCAGACGGAAAAATAATTGCGGCTTGCGAGACAGTGAGAAGTAGATCGAGGCAAAAGAATTATAAGGTCCTTAAGACGAAGAGCGAGGTTGTACATTCGTCAAAATAGGGGTCACTTTGAACACATTCTACATTAATACTTAAACGACCGTCTGAGCTTTGAAACACAAGAAATCTCGTAAGAAGTTGATTGCTAGAGTTTAATGGCAGATATCTTAAGAGTGCAGTTTTTTTGTTTTTTAAACCATATCCAATATCAAATTTTTAAGGACGGAGGATAAAAAGGTATATTTTAAAACATTTTAAGTATTTACGTTTATACCTGCCACATTTGCCAACGGATTGATACATGTACTGTTAAGAGCTGATGCAATTTTTAATAAAACCTTACTTGTCGTTCTACTGTGTTTTTCGAATAGAAGTTATTGCGTTTTATATGAGCTCACCTTCCTGCACATGCGAAAATATTTCCGCCGTTAAAAAAGATGTGAAGGAGATATTTTACGAAAAAATTGCTTATCGTGAACGGTGATTACAGCACTGTAAGGAATCGATTGGCAGATGTTGGAGCATTTCTTTACCCTAAATACATATTTGCATAACTCATTAACTTTTATTCAAGAGCATTTGTCTCAAAATGAATGATTTTAAAAACAAATTCATAGTGGTTATCGGTGACTATCGTGGCAGCGAAAGAGTTATTGAATTTTTGACGAACAATTTTCATCTGAGTTTGAAATCGGACAAGACTTATACCGACGGCAATTTCATTCTTGCTTAAACTGGTTAAGTTTTATTTGGATTTTGCTTTTACATGGCATTATCGTATTTGTCAGGTTCTTAATGAAAGTTATATGTTTTCTCTTTGAACGCAAGGCATACATATGTCGACAATTTGTCGACCAACGATAGAAGGAAAAGATGTCGAATGTATAATTGATTATATGAACTTGATAAAGAAAAGTAAAGTGAGAAATAATAATTCAAAAAATGTTTTCGTTTACTACAAGTACCTGTTGTTTGATTTCAAGTGAATTATTTGAAGATATTAGAAAACAATAATTTAAAATTTTTACTTTAATTTTCATCTCTTAAAGAAATATTCATTGGTATGTAGATTTATTCAAATTTTATAGAAAATGAATAATTAATATTAAACTTGAATTTATTTTCATACCTAGGTATTTAATTTAATCGTTTTAAGAAATGTTGGGTTTGTGTGGGCATGCTAAAATAGCAAGCCAAAACTCAGTCTCAATTTGTCCGTAGAAAAATCGAGTCCGATCTCAATTTAAAATTTGATTCTCTATACAAAAATCGAGTTTGAGCTTTTTCTCAGTATTTTAGAATATGAGTCATTGTCTCCTTTATCAATTTAAAAATAAATGTTCTATAAAAACAGTTTCAATGCAGCAATAAAGACAAAACTAATTATATTTAACATTTACGTAGTATGCAATGTTCTCGTAAACGGTGAAAATTAGATTTAAATACCATAAACGTATTACGTGGGTTGCTTTCGAATATCGTTACAAATACATGTTAATAATTTTAGTCTTTATGTAGGTTTGCCGCTACATTAAGTTCTTTTTATTTCACAAGGAGAGAAATATGTTTAACTTAACTTTTATAATTAATCTGTATACGATGAAAAACAAATGAGTGGGAGTAGATAATGGGGGTTGGGAGATAGGCTGAGCAATAAAATATGTTTTATCCCAGCATCAATGGTAAATTTAAATTGGATGAAAAACTGAGAGCGAAGCGAGATATCTCACATACGAGTGCGCTGTTGGAAATGAATGTGTATTGAATTTTAGAATCAAATTATGTTCATTAATGTATACAAAAATTCTGAAAAATATATATATGTATATACTTCTGCAAAATATTGGGTTTTATTGCGTTATTTTAGTTCAAAGTGGAACAACGCAGCCCCATTTCCACTTAGGGACAACTGTAGTAACCATGACGATTTTCGCAGCGTCTTAGCGAAATGAGAAAGAAACGCCTTTAAAGCTTTAAATAATTATGCTACAATATTAAACGCGGTACACAGTGGTATGTTCCGTAGAAACTGAACATATAATCAGAGCATTTGTTTTCATAAGTTCTTCCTCTAGAAAGCGGGGAATGGGCGGCAGCTGCTGCCTGCCAGCTCGGGGAAAAGAAGTTAAACGAAAGGTGATGAAAAGTGTTAGTTCTACGAGAGATGTGAAACAACGGCTGGAGGATCGCTTTAAAATCCTTCACCCAGATGGAATTACGAGCACGACGTAAAACAAGTTAAGTACCTGCTCAACACTTTCAAAATGAATCTATAATGCATGGTAAGGGGATACCTCTGCAGAAGGCAGCACTTCCGGGAATATTAGGGGTTCGAATTTAACGCCAGATTTCCCTAAACTTGCCAGTAGTTGGCAGTACAATTGAGGCCAGCAGCTTCATAGCAGGCTGCTAGTCGGGGAACGGAAGATGCAAGACAAAGGATTCATGTACAGAACATGACAGGAATCACATATTACGTTTTATAGTAGTCACGTCCTGGATGGCTATTTTAATTAAAGCACAGCGCAATGCTGCACCCACTGCTTTCTTCTCATTATTTCATATTTTTACTTTTTCTAAGTAATTTGAGCTGGAGAAACAACTTTCATATTTGTGACTCTCTCTCGTTTGAAATAAGTAAATTTCTGCCCTTTCTGCTTGTTTCGCCATTCGTATCGTTTCAGTATGCAATTTTTGCTGCAGTTTCTTTGCATTACAAGTGTGTGAGCTCCTATTTTTATTTTTTATTTAAGGATAAAGACTTGAGATCTACAGTTTACTTTATTTTGTTTCATCACTAGAAGCTCAACTGGCTTCTTTTCGTTAGAATATTTTGTTTCTTTTTCTTTTTTCTTTTTTTCATTTATGCTCTTCTGTCTGAAAGTTATACTAAGTCATTACTATCAATTGGAACACAAATTTTTGGGTTTAGTTCGGGAGCGAGTATATTTAAACGGTATTGCCTAAACTCTAAACTAACCTTTTAATTGTTTACCAGTTCGTATTATTAGCAATGATGCGAGCTTACTGACACTGGTGCTAAAGCATTCTTCGAGTACATAAGCACCCATTTAACTTAAGTGGGCTTCCAATTAAGTGTCTGCAGCATAGAAAATGTTTCCCTCCTCGGAATTTCCTGGGAAAAAGGAAAAGACGCATGCAAAAAAAAAAAAGAAATTGTGAGGGAAAATATTGAAGACGTGTGTGGTATATGACGTTGAAAACGAAACGTCTTTAAAGGGAGAGATTGAGTAAGGGAAAGTGCTACTAAGAGGAGCTTGAGATAAGATAAAAACTTCAGCGAAAGGGTTCTCTACATCAAATTCTTCAAGCAGGAGCAAATGAGATTAGTGAGGTTTGGAGTATTTATGACACCAACCTGGTACGTTGGCACTGTGAGGAATTTTGATCACAGTGCTGAATAAAATGATTACACGTCTGAAACTAACAAGCAGAAATAATGCAGATGTTGGGCTTTAATCCTTTGTGGAACAGCGGACTGGTTTTGCTCATCAAAAACTTGCCTTCCACCTTAACCTACCTACCTACCTACACTTTAAAACATTCACAGTACAGGCTTTCGAGTGACAAGGACTTCATCTTATTTAAAAATCTTTGAATTCAAAAGGATAACTTCCCTGTCATGTTGAATTTTAATTATTTGTTTTGCTGTGCATCTAAATTACTTAATTATTGATATTTAACCATAGCTTCTTTTAATTCGATAATTTGCATAGATGGTGTGTAATTTAGTTGCCTAAGTTTTGTAATAGTTACGCTCAATCGAATTAAATATATTTATCAAAATTTCTTTAAAGATACAATTTCTTCAGCGGCAACTGGTTCTCTGCAAATGTTGTTTTTCTTATGAAATATTCTCATATACCTGCCCCGGATGGTTTTAATACTTCGAGAGCAACGCTATTTTCTCAGAGTCGAGTAAAGCACTTGCTCCACTAAGCACGTGTTGATAATTTAGAGGTATCTAAAATGAAATTTATTTGCGCTGGCCAATCCCCTAACCAGATAAATTGCGAGCAAATGCAGTCGAAAGTCCTTTCTAGTGGCAGCGATTGAATTTATGGGCGCAACAATTATCCTGAAATTGTTCAAAAGTTCCTAGGCTACTACTGTTTGGTGGCTGAAGAGTAAATCTTCACATTCAAGTAAATAAAAGTGCCAAAAGGGTGTGGATTCTAGATTCTTACCCTGTAGCAGCCGCCGACTAAAAGAACGTTGCTGCCACCCTTAGAGCAGTTTGTTTCCACATTGATATAAATTTTTCTCTTCTCTGAATATCCCTGACTTAGCTAAATATTCTTGGGATGGTGCACGATGGTCGGTGTCGGTATATCTGGAACCCAACTTTGTGCCTTTAGGAAGTTTTCATCTTGTATCTAAAGATCTTACGACTGCCGCTTCATTTTTACCAGCTTGTTTTGCCCCTTGCACCCTCATTATTGCTTTACCGAAGTAAGCGATTCAGCTTTTCTGTCAATGGGGAATTATGCTGGCTGGCAGCAAAGGCGTCGATTTGGAAGTATTCGTACGGAGATTTGGATGGCACTGTAGGTCGTATGTACGTCTTCCCGAGTATTGAAGGTTTCTGTTTCCGCAGGGTTTTTCTATTAAACAACCCAATAAAGAAAATGATCACTAAGAGGAACAAGTGAATATAATCTTTAAATGATTGAAGGTTTTCAGTTATTTGATAGCGAGTGGTCTTTAGGGTGGTAATGGAATTCAGAAGCGTTATAAGCGCTCTCTTCTTCTGTTTAATAAGAATAGCTTTTGCCATTGTGTGCGATTCCGACTTTATTCGACAATGGGCTTATGTATTTTATTAATTTCTTAGGCTCGACGTAGCGGACATGTATATAATATAAATACATTTCTATATATATATACTCTTATTGATAATAATTTTGACTTATTTCCATTCTCTTCAAACCTTTAAAGATTGTGTTGAAAACAAAAAATCTTTTCTCATGCAAACGAGTTTGTTTTTTCTAGGATGTTTAAGGTTCTCTAAATAATATTTAAAACTCCCTGAGAACAACTTCCTTGTGCTTAAGAAGAGTATCTCGCATTCCTTTGCGCAGCATATGCAAAACTTATTACTTATTCAAACTGAGAATCCGCTTTGATATGGCGACGTCTCAATGGTACAAGTAGAAGGTCTGGATTTGAATCCACTTGATGATTACTTTTGACATATGTAAATACTGAGTCAACGGGACTTCTGTAGGAACTCATTAAGTTGGAAAAACGGATAAAAGCCGAAGGTAATCACGACCTCGCAGATATATCCTTTTCCATCTTGCACGAATGTACTGATGTGCAAAATTAATTATGACGGAGTTTTCAAGGAAATCAAAGAAATGTTAACATATTTGCTAAGGTTCCGTATATGTGCCAGATATAAGGTTTATTTTATAAATTCGCGGAGCTAAGTATATGAAAAGTTTACAAGAAACTAAGGCTCTCTTAAAGACAATATACCTTCGCATTTAGCTAATATGAAGGGTTTTTCAATAAGGACATAACAACTTCATATTTAATAAATGAGATATTGGGCTGAAATTTATTCCAGGCGCAATATACTTGTGACATTTCACTATGAAATTCGATCTCGTTCATGTGTCCACAATGAGCACGTTTGCAGCGATCAATTCTTTGGAGTTTTTTTTTCCACCACTCACACATATCAGCCGGAACGTTGGCAATTTCACGCTAGGTATTGTTCCTGAGCTCCTCTTATGTTATTAACTTGTTGGCATAAACCAACGACATAACGTAATTCAACAGCGTTAAATCGCATGAGCGATATGACAATTATACCGGATCATTTCTCGAGATTACACGGTTACCGAAATTCCTCTTCCATAAATCAATTGTTTACCCATCTGTGTGGCATGTGGCACCGTCTTGTTGGAACTGATGTGAAGTACATGCAATTCTGACCAAACATAGTTTTTCAGCATGGCACGATAGTGAACTCCACTGACCGTAACATGTCGATCATTTTCGTCGACGAAAAGATATGGTCCAATCATATCTTCGACATGAAATCCACACCACACGGTCAGTTTTTTAGTGGTAATGGAGTCTCTTGAAGCACATGTTAGTTTGTTCCTGTCCAATAACGCATATTTTGCTTATTGAGAAAGCCATTAAGCCAAATATGAGCTTCATTGCTGAAGGTGATTCTTCGAAGAAATTCAGGATTTTCTTCAAAATATAGCAGAACCCAATAGGAGAAGTTTCGGCGATTCAAATGTTCAAGAGGCTTCAGTTGTTGAGTTAATATGATCTTGTAACGGTGTAAGCCAAGATCTTTGCAAAAATTCGCCACAATGTGGTTTGTGATATACCCAATTCCTGTGAACGGCGTGGAATCGACTGATTTGGCTTATTTTGAACTGAAGTACTTACCACTTCAACCGGTACGTTGTCTCACTGGCACAGCAACATCCAATAGTGAATATTTTGATCCGAATTTATCCACTATAGCATGCGCACAGCTTGTCTGATGGGACGATTATTACGAATGAAAATTGGAGTAAGCGCTCTTAAAATTGCGACCACTTACTAAGAATTGCGATAGTAATTTTTAATAATTTCCAAACGTTGCTCGTTCATGAACTTCACCATGTTAAAAATTTTAACCTTGATTAACGTTTTATCGTTGACAGATCATTAAAAACATTCAAGGGTGCGTTCGTATTAAAATACATAGTTTCTTACGTCCCTATTGTTAAATCCTTTATATCTTATCCCACTAGTGTGAATGGTTCAACGAGATTATTGTGCGATTTCTTTTAAAATAATTCCAAAAATCCGATTCATAGTATATCGTGTATTACATGAATTCCTGCGAAAAGAATGATATTTTATTTAGTTATTATTATGTATAAATTACTCACATTATTAATTAATGTTTTAACATACACCAATCGTCGCCTTGCTCTGACACACCCCCTCCTTAAAACCGTTTCACCCCTTTTTTGAAGATGAAGTTTTTGAAGTGCATTTACTTAAACCGCTTTAAGTCCTGTCATTATAGATGTGTATCCTCTGATAAAAGGCTGAATAATTCAATCCGTTCGCTACTGTAAAAATTTACATACAGTAGCATTTTTTCCCATGTAAAGCTCTATAGGTATACTTAGATATGCAATAATGAAGGCATTACTTTATTTTTTGCATATTGTTCGCTGAAAGTTAAAGGCTTCTACTCGTATGTATTCAGTTTTACTTCCGCTCGATCAAAAAAAAAATCAAATTCACACTATTTAAATTCTGTAAAGAGATGAACATATTTAATCAAATTAAAGTGTGTACCTCTCGAAATGTCCATGTACTTTTTTAAAGGAAGACATTCTAAATTTAAAACAAGAAGCCGTTTATCTTTTCAGGACCTTACACCCTCAATAATTCTTATTCATAGTTGCCTCATATCCAAAAATAGTATCCTATCGTATATCCAAACCATCTCTAACCACACGCCATTAAGCACGATACAGGAAAGGGTTACAAAGCTACAACCACTTTGCCCACACAAATTGTGACTCAAGTGTCACTAGCGCCGGAGCTGTACTTTATTCTCTTCATCAAGGGTACAATGGGAGGGTGGATGCAACCATAATACCGAAGGAGAGCGATATGAACGGGCAGCTATGAATAATGTAAAGTGAAAAACTGTATGAATTTTAATATGGCACTATGGTGACACCATACTTCACCGCACGCCCACCCACTCTCTTGCTTTTCCACCACTAATGTGTCAGCGACAGTCCCAGGACTCGACCCTTACGATACCGCAGTGACAGCAGCAGCCTCATCTTCCACTAATATCCTACTATGCTATGTACTACAGGCTATAGTTGGCCCGCCTTTTACTCCTTTCTCCGGCGTATAAACCAAGGAAGGTAGCAGAGAGACTATAACTTCCTACCGCGTGTGTGTATATGTGTGAGTGAGTTCCCTATCAGACGGAAAAATCTCATGGAGAATTTCGAATAAGGGATTGCAAAGTACCGAAAAAGTGTTAGAGTTAATTTAGGATCTCTTTTTTCTTTACTATTTTAAAACCACAGAAGAGATTTGATATTACAAAGAATAAAAAAATTTTATGTTTTGCCAATGGGTCCATTCAAACTTATTTTATTATATCCGCCAGGGTCAATATTTGCAAATTAAAATTAAAGAAATGATTTAAATTTCCAGCGTTGCTATTATTTGTCTTTATAGAAGTACTTTTGAATATTCACTTTGATTCTTGTGTACTTGCGTATAAATGATGATTCTTACTTGTAATTTACAGAAATTGATAAATAAGAAGAAAGCAAGTTTTATTTAAGTTTTAAATTAAAATTGAATGTAGAAAATTCTTTAAAATTAGAATCCTAGTAGGCACTATTCGGAATAATTATTTGTTAATTCTTTATCTATTTGGCGTGTTGTTGTGATGCAGACAAATTTAATAGAATATCTGAATTAGAAACAATATAAAGAACACGCCTTTAAAATTTCAATTGTTTGTCATTTAACCAAAACGTTGCTTGAAATGAATTCGCAATCAACTCACGTCACCCAGCAAACTTTCCTTCGGAAGTTAAATTAAATGGTAAATTGATGATGTGAACTCTTGGAGCAATAATAATTGTTGTAATGGCTCTAGAAATGTTAAGTCATTCCATCTGGAGCTAATCGTCTTCCTCAGCGTACTTGCCCGAGTCTCGCCCTCCTCCTGTTCGACCCTCTGCCCAGTAGGTTGCCATCATCCAAAGCCCCGGAGCAAGAAAGAAGAAAATGACAGTAATGACACACTAGAGCAAAGGACTCTCCATTTACAGCACCGTGAGTAGCATGTTCACTCGATATCCTGTCGTGCAATTCTATTATAATATATTTTTGTTGCTTTTGTTTTTCGCGGCGACGACGTCGAACTTTTGAGAGTTTCTGCATTTTATCAGGGTGTAATAATGTGCTCCACCTCAAACAAATGTGTGTAATTTCTCTTATAATACACCGTTATTAGAGCTGAGGGTAATTGACTTTTAAAAAATATTTAAATTACATGGGACCACATAATTACCCCTGAGTGGCAATTTAAAACAATTAGAATTGAAATTTCGTGTGACAGGCAATATGCGAAGGTGCCATAGAAACGTATATTTACTGCACTTGGCGTGTCGCTGTTCCGCAAATTGAGAAAATAGTGAACAGACGACGAGTTTAGATTCATTCATAAATTTGGGAAATCTAAACTTACAGTGAGCGAAGTAAACTTAAAGGCAGTTCAAAATTATACTCCTAAAACCATACAATTATTAAACAATGTTTTAATATATGTACTTAAATTTATTTAACATTCTGGGTGTAATATATGCATATATTTCTTTCATATGTATTTCAATTGTATTACTTTATTAACATTTCTCTATATAAATTAAATTAAAGCTTCTTCATAGTTCGCATATAAAACTTAATTATCTTGTGTTAATATTTTTTACTTTTACTCTTTTAATATCTTGTATTTCCTCCCTAATTTTTTATGATTTCAAAAGTCTATTTAGCATTGTATTTATAAGTTTTTTTAAGGTATCTAATGGAATTACACTCTGAGCTTTTAGAAACCCAGGTTTAAGTTCTCCTATTTTATTCCACATTAGCATATGTTTTTCTGCTACTAATATGACCCATTAGTTTTGGATGGGGTTCTAGTCATTAGTCAGGACTGCAGGAAGGCCATTTCAAAACTTGAGCATATACGCTTTGCTAATACTCCTTCACGACTTTGCCAGTATGAACAGCTGCGTTGTCGTGTTGGAAAGTCGAAACCCATAGCTTTATCAGCATGTTTGAAGAACGTCTGTGTATAATTCAGTCTCGACGTAATCTATGTACATCAGAGGAATCGTCGCCAAAATTTCAGTTCATTTTTATTTCTTTAGCGTCTTTTATATCATGACAATAGTGTTGGTAGTCTTTCGGGCCACATAAATTAAATTTGCCGAATATTAAGTTTTTTTTTTGTACGCTTTTTGGTTTGTTAGTGCCATATTTATTTATTGCCCAATTTTATGAAAGTATCAATAGCTCTGCTTGACCTTCCTTTTTTAATGGCAATTTGCCTATTATACCAGAATCTTTATACACGGAAATTTCGGCTCTCTTAGCTTCAGTTAAGCTTTATATTTCATCCATTATACTGAAAAAATAAAGTCACTTGATAAAAATGCATACATTTCTAAAAAAAAACGTATTCACATAATAACGACAGTCCACGTGCAATAAATCTACAAATATATTTTTGGAATAATCCTTCACACTGTAATTATACAATGCCTTTAAAATAATGTCGCCCAAAAATGTTAGTTATAGGTAGCAGTTGTTAAAAAATTCGATCTTACTCACTGTTTAATAGTAAACGAATAGTAGGATGTTTATAAATAAGAAGCGTTCAAATGCGTACGATTACCACAGAGTAGAAATGCAATTTGTGATCTTCTGTTTTCAAAATGTGCATTGTAGTGAAATCTTTGTACTGCCTTTAAGTTTATTTCGCTCACTGTATAACACATAATGACGAAAATAGAACTATTTTTTGAAAAAAGTTAAGAACAACATATGGATATGTAATAAGAACCGTCCAAACTAGTTCTTGGAATTACTGTCTGTTTGTCTGCACAGTTATATTCTACTCTAGTTGCTATCCGCGATTTTATCTGCGTGGCACACCATAATGTCAACAATATACTTTATGTACAGAGAGAAAAACCACACATTACCAAATCATGGTTTTGTGTGTAATCGATATTTGAAAATTGTGCTGTATGAAATCACTGATTGAGAATTGTTTGTGTTAGAAGATCTTAATACCAAGGTATATGTATAGTTTTCATGATTAGATGTGTGTTAGTATTTTTATAATGGCGCTTGAAAAGCATTGTCGATATCCCTATTGGAAAAATTGTTTCTTTCTTTTCACATTAAATTTATATGATTTGTATGTGAAATCGGTTCGAGACGCATCACGTGATGAAATGCTGCGTTGTTATTGGTTGCGAGGCTTTTTCACTGAAGTAGCCGGTGAAATGATACAGATTGTTATTGAGCTCTTCGATTTCGTGCAAATCGCATGTGCCTTATTTCAGAAAAAAAGTTATTGGATAAAATTTATCTATTTCGTTCAGAGTTAGTTACTGATTTATAATTTAAATTATTGGTAAATCATTTACGCATTTGCAGGCTTACGTACATTCGGTTGAGGATTTTTGGATTCTGAAGTTTTATCAGTTTTTGCAACGGAAATCTTTTAAAACAATGTAGTTTTATCGTGTGGGATAATATGGCGCATAAGAAATCCGTCGAAGCTTTGGTGCAAGTGAATTTTCCAAACAATTGTTGACTATTGCAAATGGTGTGTATTTGCAAACATAGCACAGCAACAAATATGTTAATGAATTGAATTTGGCTACACAAACAGTTCAAAATAGGCGATGATTTTGTTTCGTATGAGTCTGTAGATAGCTTTACCAATGAACATGATGTGGTGAATTATTCCACAGAATTTTTGAATTCATTAGATTTTCCTGGATTGCCACCGCATAACCTTCAACTAAAAGTCGGAGTCACTATTATCATGCTTCGTAATATTAATTAATCACAACTATGTAATAGTAGAGGCTTGCTGTGAAAAAGTTAATCGGCAATGTTTTTGAAGCAACTATTTTTATTGGGAAATTCGAAACTAAAAAACGTTTTTATTCTACGAATTGCAATGCTTCCATCTGATTTGCCTTTTGATTTTAAACGTCTTCAACTTCTAGTTAGTATTGCATTTGCGATCACTATATAAATAAGGCGCAAGGTCAGTCTTTGGTAATTTGTAGCAAACATTTGGAACATTTACTTTTTTCGCATGGACAACTTTATGTTGCCTGTTCGTATGTAGGCAAACAATCGGCTTCATTTATTTACTTAAAAAAAAAAATTGAAAAACTATAATTGTTTACTATAGAGCAGTACAATAAATAGGAATATGTATTTCAAAATGATTTGTGTTATTTTATTTGTTAATGCGCAGGGAAGTGGGTAGGGTTTAGCTAGTTGAAAATAAAAAATTCTATTCACATAATTTCTTTCTAAGCAACGCTCGACGTTTTTCCTTCCTCTACTAAGATATACTGAGAGAGAAGAATAGATCAATACTAGCGGCCTTTCGCGACTGCCTCTGCGATTTGTTAATTGTCATAGCAAAATGTATTTGCTTACAACAATTTTTTTTATATATTTATTTAAGTGACTTATTATTGTAATATTGTAATTAAATATAACTTAAAATGATCATTGAACTTTACAAAGAAATTTAAGAAATCAGAGTTTCGATATTTTCAATAGTTTTTATATAATGCGCGCGAATTACGGTATTTTTTATATAGGTATATAGATATAGATTACAATATGAAGATTCTGGGTGAAGGATTCTTTATTTTATTAACATTTTATTTGTTTATTACAAAGGAACTAAAATCCATTCGCCTCGAAAGTTTGAATTTTAACTTTGTAACTTTTGTAAAATCCAAAATGTTACCAAGTCTCTTCTTAACGCAATGTTTTTTTTATTTTTTAAATGAGTTGTACCGAAATTATCTTGCCTTCGCATGTAAAAAAATCGTACGTTCTGGGAAAAGAGTCATACTTCCTTAATTTTTTAGTATTTTATCATTAAAAATGTGATACATTTGATTCAAAATATGCACTGTAGATAGTGAATAAATAATAAACGGTAAGGAAAATCCTTGAATATCTTGTAATTTGCCCGATCCCAAGTAGGCATAACCCCTTAAGTGAATTCAATCAGACAATGAAAATTATTTGGATTTAATTACTAATCTCGACAATCTGTGGGTAAAAGCAACTCACCAGCGTAACTTTAAAACATTTATCAGTCAGGACAGGTTCGTTTGGCATTGTTCTCCTATATTTACAATTTAATGAAATCTTTACAATTCGCAAATCTAAGAAACTCGATTTAAATTTTTCTTGAGAAAAAGCTGTTTATTTTCTTATATCGCAAGTAAGTTGTAAATCCTCATATGAAGTGTCTTTATCCTTGTGCTAAAAAGTTGAACGGGACTCATGATTAAATGAATCGAGTCTAACGAAATCCACTTGGCAGAAATTTATAGGATGGGCCGCAACAATGCACTCGAGAGTTACGTTTTCAGTATTAAGTGCACCAATTTTTAGAAAAAAAAGATCTAGAAGAGGAGAGCAGTTGCACTGCAAGAACGTAAATTCCTGTTCTTATTGAAACGCTGGTCTCCGCTAGTTACCCGTGCACAACTAACATGTCCCGACTAAATCGAGGACAGTTTTGCGAGAATAACAACCAGCAGAGCAGACAATGCAGAAGAGATTCAAGAAAAAGGGAAGGCTCCTTCCACGAACCAAGTTTATTGTGCTCAGCTTGAAGGTTTTCTGAACTATCGGCTACCTCTCTATTGGCGGAAGAGTTGTTGTAATGGACAGAATTAAATTGATCTAAGCAATCGGGAAGGATACAACTCTATTACAGACCACCCATGCAGGCGAATTGGTCCAGATAACGATATCAACATAATATAATACAACGGAAATAGGAAAATTCACCGTATGTTCTTGTCTGCAACTTGTTCCGCTGCTTATATGGGTTGTTATTTTCAGTTTTTAATTTGTGTTTTGATATTTTTTGCTTCCGCAGGAGAGCACATTCTATTAGTGAAAAGAGGTACAAAAAAATCATTATTCAGTTTCACACATACGACAGTTACATACTTCTGTCTGTTGTATTTTGTGGAGCAGGCCCGTCACAAGAATGTGAACTAACTTTTCTTTATTAGATTTGATTACACAAGATTTGTCACTTAAATTTTTATTTATATGCTCCCCCAAAGTGCACTGCTCATAGTAATTTATTGTTGTAAGCATAGAAACCATAGATATAAAGGCGTGATGATTTAGATGAACGCTCTTAGGATTTTATTGAGAAACACAAGACTTGTAAGCTAGCTCATGAAAAAAAAACAACTGTTGGAAGCATGTACCATAAGCTTGAGAATTGCGAAATTTTTTAAATGATTCATGGTTAAAGATGGCAAGGATAAATCATATAAGTACAGTAGTCCATTAATTAAATAATTAAATGATAATTTCCCGGGATGGCTAATAAATTATCTTCATAAATATCGAATGAATAAAACTAGTCATCTTATATTGTTGATTGTTGTCAATACGCTAACTAGAAGTACATAAAATGATGATGTTATAAGCACTTTCTTTAATAAAAAGTAAATAAATTAAAAATTAAATTAAATTTAAAGTGAACCCTTTAAGTCTAATGATCAAACTGTACTATATGCATACACAAGTCCTCTTTATTATCAAAACTAAGTTATGGTGGTCAGAAATCTATGACAGTTGAAGTGTGTTTTCGTTTAAATAAATTTTGTTTTTGTAAAGCTGACTATGTATATCTGTGCTTGTTTATTTAATAGAGTGAAAATGCAACGGAAATGCTAAAATAACGTACCACCTCGCAATGTCCTTTGTTATGACCTAACAGACACACAATTAACATGTCAGATCCCCAAGTCTGATATCCAAGTTCATTGAGTCAAAGGTTAAAGCCCATTCGTATCTACACAAGTGGGATCTGAAGGATAAAGGCTACCATCAAACATCGGTAGGAGAGCATGGAGTCAGTTGCGACCCTGGGCGGCTATACTGTTTGCCGTCTACCAAGTGGAAACGAAACCTTCCTTTCCTTCAATTCATGAGATTCACGGGATTGAAAGGCCTCAAGGCCATTGTGTCGTATCCACCATATCTGCGTACAGTGAATAGAGCCAGTACAATCCTACAATCCTCCTACAGAGAAAGAGCCCAGATACGAATGCGCACCCTTCTTTCGTGCCGATTGCATGTGCCCGAGTGATATCGTGGAAATTTATCTAGCAAACATTTTTATCGTTTGTTTGTGGGCTTATTCAAAGTCTGGGTTTATTTTATTCTCGTCCATTCATTTCCTCCAAACAGTGGGAGATCTTCTTCATTTCGGAATGGTCTGAACACTTTGCGTGATTTTAATTAATATGTCAAGAACTGGTTGTTTGTTGAATCTCCACTCGCCTGTTTTGTTATAAATTAAATGGATTTCAACGGACGGTTTTATTAGACAGGGATACATATTAGCAACAGCTTCATTGAATGGCAGGAATGTACATGATTTTTTACCGTAGTGTGTACATAGTTTGAATTGTTTGTGGTACTCAAAAAGGCAATTTTCTTTTCATCACTTTACTATCTCCCATTCCCCCTTCTTCAATCCATCTTGGTATGTTAATGTTAATTCCTCGTAATTATAATGCAGCCGTTGGCTTCAATAAATAACAAGAAACGGAAAGCCCTCAAATTATATATTGATTTTCTGGTAATAGTAGTTATTTGGGAAATCTCTTCTTTAAATTGATCGCCCTCACTGTGGTACTTCGTATAACCTATTTGCACGCGAAATTTATTGTTGTGCTATTTGATCAGCAATGAAAACAACAAAGCTTTCCTTAGCAGATTTAGGTACAAGCTCAAAATAAAACCTGAGAACTCGAATTTAATTTCTTAAGGCGTAAATTAGTACCCAAAAAAATTCCGGTTCTCATTAGTTTTTACGTTCTTCCAAAAGGGTGGGGCTGGTACTAATTGTTTCACCAGAAGCTTCTTTTACTTGAGAATTTTCAGCTCTGATTGATTTTCAATAATTAATCTGATTGGTTGAGGGCAGTTGGCCTTCTTGACTTGATTAATTTATTCTCCAAATTGAATCCAAATAGAACAAAAAGGAAAACTTGTTGAGAAAAAAAAACGTTCTAAAAAGAACTTTGAAGAGGATTTCGAAGCCATAGGCAAATTGGGTCAATTTTGCTTGCTCGCGCACCGAATTCAATATGAGGTCAAGCTAATGTACACCTTGGTGATATAAAGCATTGAATTATTTTGTAGAGTCTTAAATATTTGTCTCAATGACTGTTTTTATTACTAGACTTGAGAAGAAATGTATAACAACAAATAGATCTATGATCCTACACTACTAATAACGCATATAGTGCTTTTATCACAGAAAAGAAAGTATTCATTATAGTGTTAATGCTAAAACCTAGGGCTTACAATAGGAACATTTGTACATAATATTATTCCAAATTATGCATGATGCTCCCTGCTGTTCAGTGCACCAACCTTCCTGAAGCAATACAAATAAGTTAAAAGCTTAAAGCTACTGTTCAACCATAAGTAAATGTTTGCGAAATTTGGCTGTTGATGTGGAAATACGCAGTAGGTAATTAGTGCAAATTGTTCAATCAATAAAGCCGAGTTGAATTACTTACATATATTGCCATGAATACAGAAACAGGATGTGCAACTTTAAAAGTTATTTCAATGACTATTATACAAATGCCATTCGTCTGCAATAATGAGAATTTGATTGTGCATCTATTAATTTCACACACAAGCCATTCTTGCCAAAAAAAAAAAGAACTTGCTATACAAGCCAACTTTCACTAACCGTAAATCATTGCTTAAGACTTTTAATTAATTCTACAACAATCATGACATGATAGACGTATTTCGCTTTCTTTTGGGCTTTATTTCCAAAATAAGATTCATCGTTTGAATCAATATGGTACCCCAAAGAAGTGACAACGTATTTTCTTATCGGCAGATAGGTAAGTTTTGCAATAGGGCAAATTCCGCCAGGAATCTCCTGTCACATTATATGTACATTTCACGTGTAGACAAGTTTTTTCGTAGCTCTTTTTGGTCTGAAGTAGTTAAGAAAACACCTGAGGCTTTCTTTAAAATAATTGAAAAGAGAAAAAAAGGAAAACCCAAGATGTTCTTATTATTAGTAAGTAATTAAGTAATCTCTATTGAAACAAAATTCCAGTAATCTTCATAAAAATTTTATATAATGTATGTTCCAAATAAAGCTTTAACATTTAACATTGCTGACACGGTGGAGAAAAGGTTATACGTAGTACTTTCAGTTAACAAATGCTTTGTTACTTCCAAGTACTCAATTCAAAATTGTTTTATTGCAACCCTCTGCCATTACAAGCCCTGAATTACTCTTTTATATTCTTGTATATAGGTGGTCTAATAAATTTAGAAATTATCATTGACTCAACGAGATAACAATAAAAATATTTACTATGCCAAGTAAATATTGAAGATTGCAAATTTTATAACTAAATAAGAAATATGAGAAAAGTTGTAAAGATTAAACTATCGGAAAGGTACTAAGAAAAATAAAATTGTAAGGGGTGGCTAAATTTAAGCTTTGAATTGGCACAAGTTTGTTATTTTTAAATGTGTGAAATTGAATTTTGTAGAACTGCTGTGAAGAAAAAAAAACAAAAAAGAGACTCTTTCTAATTATTTGTACCGACAGTAAGTGCATTATAGCAAGCAATAAAAAAAGATTAATAATATAATAAGTAGAAAAAATGAAGTAGATTTAAAAAAAACAATAATAATAATAAGTAGATAGATAAATAAAAAATAAAACTGAATTATAACTAAATTATAAATTAACAAATAAATATGTAAATAGGCACAAAAAATGAATATTATTTGATTAGTGAGTAAAAATGAAATAAAAATGTATTACATACAAGCTATGCACTTATTGTATTCATTATCGTATTTCCACAAATCTTACCAAAAACGATTTAATCTGTTCAAATGTGTAATTGGATTATTGTTAAATTGCATATAACACGTAAGTATCATGTACGAATATAGATATAAAAATCTAGAAGGAAAATAGTACAAATACGCTTTCATATAGGTATACAAATCGACTTTCTCTGATTTCACCACCGTCTGTGCAGTCATTCAATTGGTGCATATTCCATCGGTTGCAAGTGACAGACCGGGGGATAAGTGCGATGTTGTATTATCCAGGGGGATTGACGTCAAAAGCAAACGCTGTTTGCCGCAGGAATAATGGTGTCGAATTCATCCCAATGATGACGTATTTGAGAAGATAGTACAATCACAGCTCCCATAATAATTCAATTCGATCTCTACCTGTCTAGGTCTCTCTGCCAAAATAATAATTAATACATCAAAAACGAAGGGTTCTGACCAAGGCAAACACAAGCAATGAGCCATTTATGTTTGAGCCTGGAGGGAAACTTTATAAGGAAGTTCTCTTAGCAAATGCTGTTTTGACTTATTATGACACTTTCATGCAGTTATCAGTCGGGTGCTTTGACCTTCTCATTCGACAAGCCCCTTCCGCCCATTCTAATTACTAATATCTCCCTCTTGTAAACACCATGTCCTGTTGACTGTTCATTATTTGTGTAACGCTCAAATAAGTTCCGTGTTTACAAATCCGGTACATGTCAGTGAAATTAAGGCTTTAGGAGTAATGTGAGCTAAATGTGTTATAGAAAATGCAAGTAAAGTGGCTCAGGTGTGATACATAGTTAAATTAAAAGGACATTTTTAACGACGGGTAATTTATTTAATTTTTTCAACGTTCTTAAAATACACAACTTTTTTTTATCGAAAATCATTGTTATTGAATATTTGTATTTTAATAAATATTAATTCTGAATCTAAAATACTTTAGAGTTTCCACCTCCCTTCGTTTTGGGCAAAGTTATTAGGTATTTTCGCAATCCCCCTAGTCTCTTCTGGATTTGTTTATGACAACTTTTTAACAAATTTTCATAATTGAAAACTCGATGACATAATTTGTCTAGAACTTACTTCCCTCCCGCACTCTGGTCTTGAGGGTTTGTCCTGGATTCGTTGCTTCCCACGAGAAATGGCTACTAGCTGTGCTTTAAAGTCGTCCTATAATACATGCAAATTTAATGAACCAGAAGCACACAACTTCCAGTAAAGTAGCAACAAGAAATGAACAAAAATCCTTAAAATGAATGAAGGGGGCCACTCTGAGTAGGCCCTTCTGAAGGAGAAACAAAAGTTTCCTAACTGCCAGCGTTCATGGCTCCGGTACGGTTCCACCATGGAGTAAAATGCTAAAATGTTGCCACCGCTGCTGGTGCCTGTGGTTATGTAACAACTTTGAGGATTGTGCACAGTTGGGCGAGCTGCTCATGTTTGACGGTAGTGAAATTATAAGACAGTTTTCCTCTAATTTTACGATTGTCTTAAGTCATGAGAAGGACTCATAATCCAGCATGGAGCTAGAAATCAAGCAGGCAGCCACACTCGTAAAGTGGCGCATGTGGCACACGGGCCGAATCCTAATAGGACACCACTGGTAACAATGTTAACGAGTTGATGACGTGCTTAGGCTTAATTGATGTAATGTCATTCTTGGCTTAAAAGTATAAGGGAAGGAGGTACATTTGTCCGATACTACTTACTTCGGCATAAAAGTCCGCCAATGTGTATATTCCGCAGTACACTTCTGGAAGTGTTGGGATTCTCGATATTTTCTATGCATGTGTTTTATCATCATCAAAACGAACGGATTAACTTCGCCTGGGGAATGAGCTTCAGTTCGCATTATGCGAGAGTATGTTCTTTCGTAGAAGTAAGTACCAGGCAATTGGCTTTGTTTTTAGTTTACTAATTAAGTCATATCAAAGGAAGAAGAATACTAATTGAGTTTACTTCCCTAACGAAACACTGGAAATACTGATACCATGAGGAAGGTAAACTGAACACGATAACAGATTTTGGGTAGAAGGGAATGTAATGTCGCTCCAAGCCAAACGTTTAATTATACTTTTGAGTTGGATTAACCGAAATTATCACGGAAACTTATTTATTCATTGCTGCTGGATAAAAGCGAATCATAAATTTTGTTACATGTGAAGGAATGTTGCCGGCATTTCATTTCCAGATTTTGCACATACTTTTAATTTAAATTATAGATTCAGAAAACATAGTTTTCCTAGTCTTATCTCATAGTTGTCTAAATAATTTAGATTTTGTTGGTGTGCGACTTTGTTTCCTAACATCAAATGTTTATAAATTTGTTGTTGCAAGCAATCTTTAGAAATTTACCAAAGGGATTAGGGAATTTAAGAATACTGCGCATATTGCGAATTACTATACAATTTTATCATGCATCCTTGCACAATTTCTAAACCACGAATAATTATTCACTTTAATCTTCCACCCACCAGGAAAGTGGATGCTTTGAAAAGACAACTTAATATACACCTCTCCTCTTGAGTGCCACAATATATGAAGGGCTTTCATTTTCACCTGAAGTAGTCACTCCCAGGAACCTCTTTAAAGTATGTCGTCCGCGACGAGGTGAATAGGAGTTTGCTTTTCAGCAAAAAGGGTTTAAAACCGCTCTGAGAAATTATGTTCTTATATGTGCATGACAAGTGGGCATGATTTCAGGAGGGTTTAAGCGCTTACCTGCATGTGACGAAGTGGTCGTATTAAGAGATAATGCTGCTGTGTATATTATTGTTTTGGCTGTTTTCTACATCTTCAGCTTCGCGGCTAAATTTTCAAGTGACAATTTATGAGTACTTTATTCGGCTTGTCGGAGTTTGTGCTCTATATGGAATTGAAATCTTGAAGTCAATAAACGTACTAGAAAATAATTAATTAATAGTTTAATTTCTTCCAGGATTTGAACAATTCTATTTTAGATATTAGATGACGAAGAATTAAATTAAAGTTAACACACCTCTCTTTTCGTTCAGTTTGGGAGCTGTCATCAATCACCAGCCTAGCAAACTTTCTTTTTAGAAGCAAGTATTTAAAATGGCCACAAATATTCATTCCTCAGTTCAGTCGAGCCTTGCACATGTCGAAGATCGACTCCAAAATTCCTTCGTAACTGTCAAAGTTTACTCCATTACTGACCACAATGGCTTTATGGCTGTTCGTGCATGGAATTTCATTAATTTAAAAGGAGTTCAGGATCGTTTCGCAAATTATACTAGCCTTCTGCTTCCTCTGGACGAGTCTTGTAATTGCATGAAATTTTCCCTCAATTAACTTATTTCAGGAGGCTCATTTATGCAAAGTAAAGGGTATTCCAGTAGAAGAGTCCTTTGCCTTTGTTTGCGAACTGTATTAAGTTTAAGAGCCTTTTTAGCAACTTAATATAATTTCTGAAAACAAATTTTGTTTTGAATCTTCGTTTTCATAAATCGAATAGCAGGGGCAACAATGAGTCTCATAAACATATTAAAAAAATTTAAGAAATTATCATGTATTAAATTGATAGAAAAAGTGCAATATATTTCCGTAGTTTTAATTTTTAATTTATTTTAAGTATCACTCTACATTCTAAACATGAATCTGAGGCAAATTAAATTGCCTAGGAAAGAAGAGATAAGCAAAAAACATTTTTTACATGATGCAGTGATAACAAATATAAGTACATTTTCCTCCTATTTAGGAGAATTATTCACAATATTTTTCTTTCTGAATAAAATTTTATTTAGAGCATCTAAATTTTGGCACAAATATTCAGTTGCATCAGCCTATTGCACATCTTATTAAAATCTAAGCACTTTCTTAGGACGCTTTCGCTGCCATGCTAAACCGTCTTTGTCTTTCATTTAGCAATAGGAATACAGATTGGCATTGTTGGGATGTTTCGAACTATTCCGTGCCTATAAAGCTGTTTAACGCCAATCATACTTTATCTAGATGACACTTTTAGACATTTTTCGTGACAAAAAACCGGAAATTGTTGCTCTTTTATGTCTTACATTAGATTTCTAAAACAGGAAAGTTATTTACATTTCTGCACGCAACCTTCAACAAGTTTGTTTGCTTCCTGGGAGATAGTTTCCTACATAAAAGAAGACATTATCTTGTATAATATAGAGGTGAGTGATTGATTAACGTCAATCGTGTGATTTATAGGCTTTAAATGCAATGTTTTTTAACTATTACCTAATGTTATAAATAAATTCTTTTAATAATGCTCTAAATCCTGCAGGTATTCACCACTTTACTGCATTAACAGAAGAATGAATTCTCGTTGATTCTCACGGTTTCTTGACACTCATTCACTTCCTTCTTACAATTTGCAACAATAGGATTCAAGAGGGTGGGGTTGGTTCTCAGTAATTCTCTACATGAGCTCATTATATATCGAAGAAACTCCCAAAAATTTCAACAACATAATTGATACCAGTATAACAGGAAGTTTCCTTTTTCAGTTGATTTAGTGCCTCGAATAATCGTTTATTCTGTCTTATGCGGGACTCACATATGTTACTCCTTACCTGGGACAAAACCACTTTCATGCAAGTACCGGAACAGTATAAATAATGTTGCTAGTACTGGAGCAAGAAACACTTTGCTAATGAATTTAATTACAACATCATTAACTCAACACACCGCAGGAAATTAAAAGATCTTTGGGGTGTAGTTTCTAGAATGGAAGTCTGATGTGGATGGAGGCTAGCGAGCAGTAATGCTGCAGCAGTTCTTCTCGTCGCCGGGGAGCAAAACAGCGAAATTCTTGTCTTTACGGAAGCAAAGTGTATTTTAAGGGGAAGGTATAGGAACTGAAATGAAGATAACTTGGTATGGAGCATTTGCTCTAGGAGCACGCGGCTTTCGTGGCTTTTCCTGAAACGGCGCTGGGAGGGAAATTGATGGTTACAAGTGTTTGCACGGGAATTTCTTTCGTAGAATTATAAATTAAGACGTACTGCAGTAATTGAGACGGGCACTACCAAAAAGGAATTCAGGATTATGGAATGCTTGCGCGAGTTAAAAATCTTTGTGATTCTTTTAATAAAAAAAAATTTAAAATTCCCGGTTTATAGAAAATTTATTTGAACAAAATTACAACTTCAGTGAGACTGATACAATAAGACTGAGCTTTTCTAAAAATTATTGGTAACATTTTATAACAAATTTATGCTTACGCTATGTCTACGCAGGTGATTGAACGGCTAAACGTGACAATGTAATTTGATAAAAAGGTGAGCAAACTTAATTTAGGAAATCATGATCGGGTTAGCAAAAGAAATTTACAATTAAGCAATTTTAGTGTTCTAGAATTATAAGTAATATTTTATAAGGTGTTATATTCATGTGAGCATGTAACTCGTCCCCCCTAAGATGTAAGCGTGGGCCAGACGAAGATCCTTGGAGATTCGTTGGCAGGAGCGTTGGTAGGTATAGACGGTGTGATGATGCCTTGAAATCGTCTTCTATATATTGCAATGAGGATGAGAATGCTGATGACTACGATGAACGAGGCGATGCCGAAGGACCCTGTTGCTTTGTACAGATCCTCTATGTGAACGTATGGCTTCAGAAGTTCCACAAATCCTTTTTCAGCAAACTGGTAGGTCTCTAATCGTTTTAGATGTATTTGATTATCGGCTATTGTTGCGTTGATCTCGGTGAATATCGTTGGGAAAATGTTGACCTCGTCCCAATGCGTGTTGATTGTGGAGCTGTAGATTATATTGTTAATTTCTACGTTGCATTTACCGAAGTGGATGAGGGCGGATCCTATGATTCTTTGCTTCTTTGGGCCGCAGGTGGTGAAGACTTCTGTTTCAGGAACGTTAATTAGGATGATGTAATTCGGCTCGGGTTGGAATATTTCTATGATTTCTTCCTTCTCGTGTAGCTCACAGTGTGCTGGCTTGTTGTTTAGTAAATTCCCAATGCATTGAGAGTTGTTGGTGGCTTCTATATGTGCGGCTTCTTGGCAGTAGTACGTTCCTTCTATAAGAGGGCATTTCTCGTCGAAATATTGAATGTTATGGGGATTTAGGATAAGGTATGGTTTGGTGAGGATTATTTTATTATTTTTGGTAGGCAGGGGTATGACATGAAAGAGAGTATATGTTTCGTTGGACAAGATAGGAATCTGAACGTTAAAAATAATATTTGTATCATTGTAATATGCCTGAAGTTCTAATAGTTCATATATATGTTCATCTGATTTAATTTTTACGTTTTGATTTACAAGAGTTGAGTGTATTTCCGACAATTCGTCCTGATTTAAAATTTGTTTAGGAATGATATTAAGTTTTGCAAATACTACTGCTTCTGCAATGCTACCTAAGTGATTGTTAAGTAAATCTATGTTAAAGTTTATTTGATTTAGAAATTGAATATAACGAATGGTTGATTCTTCAGAAATTATTTTGTTTCTTAGCTGACTTTGGGTGTGATTTAGGTAATTTACAATAATGGTTTGCTGGTAATTAATATGTTTAGTGATGTTTTCAAATCGTTCAATCATTTGTTGATTTATTCTAGACTGTTGGTTTATTTCATTGATCATTGAATTTTCATTATTTAGTATCATATCTATTCGTTTATTCAATTTTACCGCATCGTTGGCATCTAAGTTTCCGGTAATACTTTTTATCACGGTTCCTAACCCATCAAAGAGTCCCCTTCTATTTCTAAATTTCGGCATTAGTGTTTTAAATTTAATTTTGAGTTCCTTTAATTTCAGTTTGATTAATTCCAAAGAGTTATCAGATGAGCCTAATTTTTCGAATGTTTCCAATGAGGTTGTAATTTTGTCAATACTTTGTTCGTAATGGTCGAGTCGTACAATGTGTAATAAGTCGTAATGTCCTTTTATGGTTCTAGATGTTCCTAACTGCATCGGAAGAAGTCCCTTGCTGTTGGTCAAGTCTTGTATTTCCATCATCTGTCCCAGTACTGAGGGTATTGCCCTGAAATTTACGTTTTTTCTTAATTTTAGCTTTATGAAATTTTTTATTGTCAACAGTGGTTACGGTTATAAGTTTATTTCTTTTTACTTTATTTTTCGTGAACCTACGCGTTAGCTTATTCCTTCTATTTTCTTTGACATATACTTTAGTGCCTTCCTTAAATTCTACTGGATCTGATCTCTTTTTGTTTAATTTTTCTAAATTCTTCGCAACTTTCTGTTCGAGTTGGGATTTTATCACAGGAAAGATTTTTTCTTGAAATTCACCAAGTTTAGCTAAATATTCATGGACATTATCATGTTTTTGTTTATTGAATTTATAAGTTCTGCCGTAAAAAACTTCGTATGGGGTGTAATTTGTGGAGGAATGAATAGCGTTATTATAAGTAATGATAGTTTCGTTAAGGATTTCTTCGTGACTTCTCTCTTTGAGTTTATCGTGGATTATCCTGTAAATTTCCGTAAGAGTGGAGTGCAGTCTTTCAATCGGTGCATTGCTACTACTTTGGTGAACTGAAGTAGAATGCAGCTCTATGCCAAATTGTTTACAAAAATCTTTAAAAATTGTGGAAGTAAATTCGCTACCGGAGTCTGTGATAATTTTTTGTGGTATGCCGTGGAGGCTTATGTAATGCTTCAAATGTTTAATTATTGAGAGGCTATTTCGTGCATTTAGTGTGTAAGCAGCTGCAAATTTAGAAAATTTATCTATTATTGTGAGAATTTGCTGGGAATTTACAAAGTATATATCCATATGGAGGATATCTAACGGTCTATCAGGAGTCTCTGGGATCATATGCTTAATTTTTGGTGGATCTCTGTCATATTTAAATGTTTGGCAGACCTCACAGTTGTTTGTCACTTTAATAATTTTATTTTTCATGAAAGGGAAAAAGATGTCTCTTTTAAGGTGAAGAAAACTTTCATTGATACCTCTATGGTTGTTATTGTTATGGTACTCCTGGATGATTTTGTCCTGTTCGTCGCTCTCTACAATGTCCTTCAGTATCTCAGTGCATCTGATTAATTTGAATGTTTTGGATTGTGAGAAAAATTTAGAGTAAGTACTTTGAACAATTTTGAAAATATCGTCACTAGTATAGATTGCTGTTAAACGGTTAGGTGGGAGGTGTTTCTTTAAGACTTCGATGATTTCAGGTTCTGAAATCTCGGTTATTCGGATGGTTCTTCTCTGTTTGTTTTTAAAAGGCATTTCTAATAGTACTTTAGGACTTGCGTTCGATTTTTCTAGGATAAGTTGTAACGCGAATTCATTCAAGGGTCTCTCCGAAATTGGTATGCCATCGCCCATATCTTCTTGTGCAGAACGAATGGAGGATCCATCGGTACCTTCTAGAGATGTATTTTTGCCTACGGTTTCGTTTTCCGTAACATAGAATTCCGTTTTGTGAGGAGGGTCTCTGTTCTCTGTCAATTTTATCCGGCTTAGAGCGTCCGCGTTAGAGTTTTGGGCGCCCTTTTTATATATGACCTCATAGTCGAATTCCTCAAGTTTTAGTCTCCAACGAACCAATCGGGAATTTGGATCTTTTAAACTCATGATCCAAGTCAAAGGTTTATGATCTGTGACTATCTTAAATTTTCTTCCGAAAAGATAAGGTCGGAAGTATTTGGTGGCCCAAACTATGGCCAATAGTTCTTTTTCGATCGTTGAGTAATTTACCTCAGAATCGGTGAGGGTCCGACTTGCAAAGCATATTGGCTTATCATATCCGATAGGGCCTTGTGATAAGACAGCTCCTATAGCATAATTACTGGCGTCCGTTGTTAGGACGAAAGGCTTAGAAAAATCTGGATATTGGAGGATAGGATCATTAACGAGGAGATCTTTGCAAGCTTCGAAAGTTTTTATATATTGATCGGTAAGTTCTACTGATTTGCCCTTTTTGAGGCACTGTGTTAGGGGCTTGGTCAGTTTTGCGAAGTCTTTAATGAATTTCCTGTAATATCCCAGGAGACCAAGAAAGGATTTGATTTCCTTTTGGGATTTGGGGATTGGGAATTCCTTGATAGCTTTGATCTTCGCAGGATTTGGCTTTATTCCGTCTGTTGTTACTACGTGCCCGAGGAACTCAATTTCTTTGTGCAAAAATTCCGATTTATCTAGTTGGACTTTAAAATTGGCATCTCTTAATTTTTTAAAAACCTTTCTGAGATTTTCTATGTGCTCTTGTAATGAGGTGGAATATACTATGATGTCGTCTAGATACACAAGGCAAATAGAGCCTTGTAATTCTTTTAGCACACTATCCATAACCCTCTGAAATGTACTTGGAGCATTCTTTAACCCGAAAGGCATTCTGATGTACTCATAATGCCCTCCTTCTACTGTGAAGGCTGTTTTCTCGATGTCTTGTGGGTCCATTTCTATTTGGTGAAAACCACTGGCTAGATCTAAGGTGGAAAAGTACATGCACTTTCCCAATTTATCCAAGATCTCTGTAATATTCGGAATTGGGTATCTATCGCTTATCGTTTTTTCGTTTAGCTTCCGATAGTCTATTACGAGCCTCCATTTTTGTTTGCCACTGGCATCATGTTTTTTTGGGACGATCCACACAGGAGAGCTCCATGGGGAATAACTAGGCCGGATTATATTTTGTTCGAGCATGCCATTGATCTGACGCCGTACCTCTTCCTTATGGATGTAAGGGTACCTGTATGACTTCGTGTAAATTGGCAAATTGTCTGTAGTCTTGATTTGATGTTTAATTTTATTTGTGAAGGAAAGACTCTGCCCTTCTTTGAAGAAGATATCTTCGAATTCTTTGCAAACTTTAGAGAGTGCTTTAAACTCCTCCTTATTTAAATGGTTAGTTCGAAGTAGGTTCATTACATCAATTGGTGGCTCAATATCCTGGTCATAATGTATATTGAAATTATTTATTTCGGTAAATTCTTCGGGAGAAAATTTGCTTACTTTTAGGGGTTGCTCGAGAAAGAGGTTTTGTTCTTTATTGCAGAAATTAGTGACTTCTATCAGACTGTACCAATTTTCGGCAAGATAAATTCCTTCCGAAATATATAAGTGGGAATCGACTTCCGTTTTATTAACGTAGATGTTTCCGTTTTGTACGTCAACTGGTAGCTTAGCGATGAATTTTGAATTTGGAGGGATGAGGTAATTTTGTGACATAAAGTTAGATTTAAATTGCAAGGGTATTGTTGCATTTTTTGTGATTAGCAGATGATTAACGAGATCAACCATAGCGCCTAATGCTGTCAAAGCATCGAGTCCTAGCAGGCCATCAAAGTAATTATGGAATCGAAACACAAGGAATCTTGTATTACCTGGTTGAGCAAATTCGGTGAAATTAGGGAGTGTTACTTCTTTATTTAGGGTGTGTTTATTGAGAATTGTTGTGATTACAGTAGGTTTAGTTTCTTTAAGATCATCAGGGTGAATGTATTCGGGATTAATAAAAGATGAAGATGAGCCTGTGTCGATTAAGAATTTTAGATCGCGTCCGAAAGGGGATGAAATATTTATGTAGGGTAATATAAAACCATGTTTATTAATATCTAGGTATCCGATTGATCTTTCGAGGCGGTTAGTTGAAAATTTGAATCATCAAGTTCATTCTGGTAACTATTGTAAAAACTTCCGTTGTCGTAATTTAGGGGTACTTTATCTGGGTAAAAATCGGGGAAAGCATAGTCGACAGTATAATCATCTAGTTGTGAATCCGGACTGTTTTCTGTCACGTTAAATAATGCGTTATTTCCAAAGTTTGGTTGTCCTGTCGATCGAAAGTTATTTGGGGGAAAGGGTGTTCTATTTTGAGGGTGGTGGACTTTTACGTTGGATTTCGATATATCCATCGGTTCAGGTTTGGGTAAGGTGGAAGTAGAGTTATGAGGTCTATTCATTGGAAATTGCAGTCTCTGTTGTGTCAAGTAATTGCCAGTGTTATTATTTTGTGTGAATCTATTATTCTGCGGGAAATTGTTGCTTTGTGGGAAAGTGTTATTCTGTGGAAATTTTAGAGGTTGTATCCAAGATTGATTTTGATTTGCTCTCTGAAATCCGGAATTTTGCGGAGGAAATACAGGTCGGAATCTTGGTTGGGGTAGGACGAAGGGTTTATTCATATTTGGGGGTAAAATATTAGCCGGTTTTGAGGTTGAACTCTGCTTATTATTTTCTGTTTTATTGTAGAACATGTTTTGTTCTTTAACACAGAAGGCGAAAGCTTCAGCTAACGTAGAAGGTTTCATGGCTCGAATTATAGAGCCCATAGGTTCCCTTAAACCAGAAAGGAACGTGTTTAAACACATTTCCGCGTAAAGATTCTTTTTCGCATTGATAACACTCTGGTCTTTCTCGTGAATATTGATATGGTTAGTCATACTAGCATGTAATTCAATGATTTCACCGTAAAATTTCTCAAGGGTACCATTGTCTTGTTTTAACTTATGAAGATCTCTTATAAGGGATGTTTCATTTCTTTTGTCACTGTAGTGAAGAATTAAATTTTCCTTAATTTTAGCCCAATTCAATGGGGTTCCGTAGGTGTTTAATACCTCGTTTGCTGGTCCCGTGATTTTATTACGTATGGCTCTTAGTAATATCTGCCCATAAGGTGTATTATTAACAACAGAAATTAAAGCAAGAATCTCGTCAACATTGTCGAGAAAATCGAACAATAAACGCGAGTTTCCGTCAAATTTTGGCAGATCTTTAATAGCGTCAGGAACTCTCAATGAATTAAAAATATCCATTGTTGTTATTTCATTACCGTTACTAGTTGCCATCGTTGCAAATTGGTTGTTACTTTTGTTTTTGAACTGATTATTATCTAAGTTTCCTACTTCTAATAGATTTTCCGCGGATTTGAAAACAGCACAATTTGGTTCTAAATTTTCACTTGTTTGAGCACTTAAATTTTCACTTGATCTTATTTTAAATAAGCTTAGACTATTTCTAAAAATTCTAGATACGGGGTAAGGATTGGGGGTAGAATTTCTCCTTTTATCGAGAGGCATAGGATTATTAGGAATATTCAATATCGACTTACAGCCACATAAAATGCCACATAGTTAACGATGTTCCGTCGTTGATGATGACTTTGTTCCAGCGATGTGCCTTCGTTGGTTGTGGGTTGATCGATGCAAATATTCCCTTCTCGTGCACAATGTTTCAAACAACACTTTTACTTAATATTTCGTATAATTCCGATAAACCGTCGGTACGATTTATTAATTATTAATTAACGTTTCGTATCAACTCGATAATCCGTCGCGTTGGTCCGAAACTAATTAACTATCGACACGAGAAAAATCCGCTCCGACTGCGCCAGTTAAAAATCTTTGTGATTCTTTTAATAAAAAAAAATTTAAAATTCCCGGTTTAAAGAAAATTTATTTGAACAAAATTACAACTTCAGTGAGACTGATACAATAAGACTGAGCTTTTCTAAAAATTATTGGTAACATTTTATAACAAATTTATGCTTACGCTATGTCTACGCAGGTGATTGAACGGCTAAACGTGACAATGTAATTTGATAAAAAGGTGAGCAAACTTAATTTAGGAAATCATGATCGGGTTAGCAAAAGAAATTTACAATTAAGCAATTTTAGTGTTCTAGAATTATAAGTAATATTTTATAAGGTGTTATATTCATGTGAGCATGTAACTCGCGCAATGAAAAATCAGAAAATCTCTGTTTCGTAATTTCTCGTAAAAGGTTGAAATAGTTTTATTACCTCTATAAAGTTGCATCGTTAGCAGTGGTTTTATGGACGGAGAAACCCCTAGCATCCGACCTATGTTTGTGCCCGTTTTGACGACATCTGTCAGCTCGCCAGTTGGAATTACCCAGAATCCTGTCTTGATTTTATCACGCCCAATTTTATTGGTCGTCTCAGTAATTGGCTGTCGTTGAAATTTTAATAGTCGATCAAAACTGTCGAAACGTGATTGCACTTTAAGTAGAAAACAAAAATCTGTCCTAAAATAAGAAGAGAAAGTCTGTTATTTCCCATCCTGATCACGATTTCCTGGCTTTTATTGTGAGAAATTTTTACTGGAACAAATCCACTTTAGTTGCGAGAGTCCTGATTGAAACGTGTTCAAGTGCACTTAAAACCTTTCAGGAGTGAGTAAAATCCAGAGGGCGCGAAAACGCAATGGCAATAAACAAGTACCACTTGTATATGTAAAAGTATTGCAATATCGATATAAGCCAGGCGTTTTTTATAATTACAAAAAATTAGAATATGCAATTTAAACCTAAATGGTCTGCGCCAAACGAAAAGATACCTGTCAACGTAGTTATAAATATCGGTAACTATTTCTTTATGTATAGCAAAAACATTCTGTTTTTAACGAGAGCATTCATAAATTCAAATTATTTATTAAAGAATAGTCTAGTCCGAGCTGCTGTTTATGTAAAATTTTGTTATTGAATTTTCTTTTCTATAAATTACATTACAAAGACTATTCAGCTCCAGAAAAAACGTCGAATGATTTTTTTTATTGGGTGTGAGAAAAAAAAAGGTCGGTTTTTTTGATAAAAACAAACCTTTATTTAGCAACTATATCATATGTGTACATTACTCAAAATATGCTCCATCGAAAGCTACGACGAATATTTTCATAAGAATGGAACCGTTATCCACTAAAGGTTGACTGCATTAAAGGTAACAGATGGTAATCTGAAGGAGCAATATCTATGGCGGGTGCTTCTAAGTAGTTTTTAACCGATTCAGCAATATGTGGTCCAGCATGTCGTGTTGCAGAATTATCTTGTTGTGTCGATTCACCCAGTTGGGTTGTTTTTCTGCAACATTAAATGGATGAGTTGTCGTCTGTAAACATAGCCAGTAATGGTTTAATTGAGAATGTTTTTTATTGCCTTCTTTTCACATAATAGGGCAGAAAATCCATATTTCATTGCATTTACGTTATATATTATATTTTAAATTTGACAGTTGTTTGTGGAGAGGAATTGCGTGGATCTCCCGAACTATATCTGCCGATGTGAAGGTGGCTATGAAATGCCTAATATCGAACGGAGACCGAACATAACCTTATCACAATGAATATACCGCTTTGGCTGCGATGAACCAGGTTCACTAGGCTTTACCCAAGTTTTTCTACGTTTAGGATTGTCATGGTGAATCCATTTTTCATCTCTTCTAACAATTCCATGTAAAAAAATTCCTTTATTTGTTGTCTTTGCAGCAGCATTTCACAAATGGTCTTTCGCTTTATTTGTTGCTTTTCGGTTAATTCATATTGGGTTTTGAAGAATTGCTTGCAACCGCTTTTCAACAGTTGATGTTCAACATTTAATGCTGCTGTCGATTCTGCTTGAGTTTGGCATGGATCTTCATCGCGTAATGCTTGTTCATCTTTAAACTATTTCAATGTACCTTCACGTTAAACGTTTTCAACATCAAAAATACATTCTTTAAATTGTCTGAACCATCTTCTGCATATTCTAACAGAAAAAGCATGTTCACCGTACGCTTCTACAAGTAAACGACGACTTTCAACAGCGGTTTTTTTTAAATTATAAAAATATGACAAAACTTGGCACAAAACTACCCATTTTCAATCGAACAAAAATAAATGTTGTAAACAAAGTAATTAGCAGATCAGATAGTGCATTCTGACAATAACATTAAAAACTTTTCAATTGCTTGCTCAGCCGGTTCACACGTAATACAGCAAGAATTACGCGATCTATTAAAAAACGAAACTTTCGTGTTTTTTTAATTAATATAAAAATAACCTTTTATGCAAAACTTTCTTAAATTTTTGGTTTAGAAAAAAGTTTTTTTGAGTCCCGTCTTTAAATTTTATGTTTTCTACTGATTTGTAGAAGCAACTATTGTCTTTCCCATATAAGTGAAAATACATGCACCCCGACAATTTGCATTAACCTCAAAGCAAATTTATCTCAGTCATTTGATTAGCCCCTCCGGTTCCAAGCAGAATAGAGGGAGGCGGGTCATAAATAGTCATGCTTTTGTGTAACTCGTGGAAAATATGGAAAAACAAGCTTTGAGTATGACTACAAATCGAGGATAATTAAGTTATGGCAAATTGATCTACTTTAATCAGATGGGATTTGTCTTTATTTCCGGTACTAAACGAGTGTGATCCCATCCAGTCTTTACAGGTTATTAGAGTATATGACTCGATGTCGAGCATTTTACAGGCCTTACGAATGCAGTAATAGCTGCAATGGGTTTTGTGCACTATATAGCAAGAGTAAAAAGGATTAAATCTGCCCAGTTCTATATATTAATGAGCCAATGCATATACTTATATGGTACAAAATACTGCTCTATAAGCATTATTTTGCAATTAAAGGTTCAAGCACCGTATATATAGACGCATGCAGTGTAATGTGATTAAAGTTTTGTCCAAATTACTAACTGTAAACTAACCTAATTTTAGGTCAGTTTAAGGAGAATCTCAGTAAATAGTTCTATTAGACTTAACTTTGCCAGATCAATAGAAAGAACGGTGTCGATTAAAACTTCGAGAATGTTCGCTATTGAACAAAGTTTAGAGGTGTTTTAAATATCATTTCTGTTGCTGGTTTTATGCTGAGGTACAACAAAAGTTAATTTATAAGATACAGGAAAAACGACTTGAGAAAAATAGATACATTAAATAAATAACAAATAGAACGAACAATATTGTCCGAGAATGGATGAATTTATAAATAAATTAATTACAGACTTATGAACTTAAAAAATTCCTAAATGGCTAACAGTTTGGAAAATCGATGTAGCTAACGAAGCAAGAACTTAAATCATAGATGTTTTCAAGGAAAGCAGTTTTAAAAAGGCACCTTATAGTCTTGTGACTATTCAGAAAATCGACGCTCTTATATTTTTCGATAACTGTAAGTAAAAGTAATTGATGTAATGCAACCCATTATTTATAAGTATGTTTATTTGAACCCTCTTCTTTTTATTGTGAAACCATAAAAATACATATTTATTCTGGTAATGCATTATAAACAGCATACAAAGCCAACAATAATATAAATGAATTAGTTTATTTCCCAATGGTGTACTCAAATTCGTTATATTGGGTTATTATGGTGTATTCGTTTATGACCGCTACGAAATGAACCATATGAATACAGGATAGGTAATCCCTAATACATGAATAATGAAAAACATATTTAAGCCAATTAACTTTCTTGAAGCTTGTCTTTTCTCACGCTATGCACTTACCGCAACATTTAAATGGATTAATTGCTCACATTTTCTTTATTTCTTTGCCTCTAGCTCTTTTAGCGAGACTTGACTATCGCTTAAATATTAATTCTAAAATGTTGCTGAATTTTACTAAACATAAAGATGTTGGGTAATTCAGGTCTCTCAGATCCATTCAGATGGTGCAAACCATTTTTGCTGAGCATCACAATTTTTCAAGACCATTTGACGAATTTGTTTTTAAATTACAAACTAAGTTAAGCTCGTGAAAAGGGCGAGTAACAGAGCCAAAAGTTGTTAATTACAAATTTGATAACATTTATCTTTTATTAATACAATTTACATAAATGCTGACAAACTGAATTTAGTGATATGAAGGAGTTCTTTAAACCTAGTTGCCAAGTAGAAAATAAGATTGGATTTAATTTGAAACCTCGTTGTCCTCCAGCTGCTGACTAAGATTTAGTTTAAATAGATTGGATGGGTGTTTTTGTAAACTATTCAGAAAAACAAACTTCAAAAATCTCAATTTTGTTTAAAATCTAGTTGATCTGAAAGATGTCGGATAATGTAAACAGTAAACAGTAATGTAAGTATTTCGTTCGCATTCGCCCATTCTTAAACCTAAATTTATATGATATGAAACGTAATAGATACCTATATAAAATGCTTAGAAATATATTTTAAAATTGACTGTAATTCAGGAGACGCAAATGGATTACCTTTTCTTAGCAGTACATATATATTCTATTTTCAATGAATTGAATAATCAGACATGTGAATTGTGCGTACCTTTCAATCCTAGTTCTCAATTTGGATCATTTCCATAATAAAATTAGGATCGTATAACTTGTTATAACCCGTCATCTCCATACCTTTTCAAATGCCATAACTGCAAGAAACATCGTTCTTTTTTGAACGTAAAATAAAATATTCCGTTCTATTCCTCAGCGCAAAAGCATTTTTTTGGTATGACTAAATCGCATGAAATTCAAGCTTCCAATAAAAATGTGGATGCATTGAAGTTGCTGTCAGAGGTGAGTGTAGGGAATATTGATAGGAAGAAATCGTTGCCACGATTCAATATTCGTTTTTTAAACGTGTACCAATCAGCGAAATGAGGATAAAAAAACGAAAAACACCAGAGACTACTTTGTAGACATATCCATAAATAATGGCGCACATATCGCGCACTCTTAAATTTTTTTCCATGTTGCATGAATCTGTGCAGGAGCTCGTACGTGGTCTCCAAACATTGTCATCTGGCCAAGAACTTAGATTGGTTTTACCAGTAAGTTTTTAAAGTGAACATTTTTCAATTTATGTTCGACCAATATATTCGAACCGTATCGACATTAAGAGCTGTACAAATTTTAAATACGAGAATGTTCATTACTTCAGGCTCTCAAGTCAACTGTGGGTTTCCCATGACATTGACTACATTACATGTATTAATATCGGTACGTACGAGACAGATTAATGCCTGCGCATGTGCTTTCTCAGGGATATAAGCCATTATGATGTTATTGTTATAGGACGCTGAAGAGGAACGACAAGTTCGAAAAAGTCTACTCTCCATAGGAGGCGATCAATGCCACTGTCGGTTTTATTAATAGTATTTGCAGTCGAAATTTTTTAGCACTGTTACACAAGTAAAGCCGAAGGTGGACTACTATAATAGTTATGGAATCGGCAAGTTGAAGAGTGACGTTGGTTGCCGAATTCGCAAATGTTCACGAATAGAAATATGAAGATTTTTGTGAAACATTTATCCGGCAATAAGTTCTGACAATTCAAGGAGACCATATTCTTTTGGTAGAATTTCCTTTTCTCTTTTTACTGGCAAAAATAGAATTTTGCTTTAACAGTGTGAACCAAATAGGTTATTACATTTTCTCATACCGTCTCAGTTGGGAGAGAGCTTTTTCTGGAAGAAGCGCTTTCTCATTTTAGTGGTTGCGCATTTTGGGCTTTGTCTGTCACATCAATATGTACCACTTTTATAGGCAAAGGTTGAGCTCGTGACAGCAAACAAAACAGGTTTAAGTAGAATTGCAAAAGTTGCTTCTGACAAATTCAATTAGTTTACCTTTCCTTTTGGGGGTATAGCAATAAAAAATAAACTATTGGAGCAAATTCAAATATTAATATTATTTACGCTAAATAGCAATTATGAGACATTATAAATTTTCTCCTTTTGCGAAGTGGAAATGCACTGTACGAGCCTAGCATGAGAAGTCACTGCAACAATATTAGGTACATATTTAATAGCTACAACAGCTATTTAAACATACAAATATATTACGTAACCGTATTTTTACTGTTTTTGAACCTCTCTCTCTTCATCTCTGTAACATGAAATAAGCAGGTGAAGAATTTCTCTGAAGAATTATGCCTACTTTATTCATGCAGTAAATAAATAAATATAAATTCTGTATATGGTCAATAATAAATTATGCAAAATTCACTGAAAATGACTTTAAATTATACAAAAACGTAAATGTGTCAATATTATATTTTCCAAAAAAACAAATTTTTTCTGATTATTCGTCTATCTATTTTGCCTGGACTAATTGACTTTTATGATAAAATTGTTCTGTGCGTTAAACAATATATGCTAGGGTGCATAATAAATAAAACAATAATTTAAAAGCTATTATTCAAGATTTCAGTTCAGTAGAATAATAAGAAATGGGATAAAAAATTTTCAGAGTTATGGCCACGAAAGCTTATTCATGAAATAATCTTTCTGTAATATCGTGTGACAGTGTCAAATAATCTCTTAAATGATAATTGCATGCCTTTGCAGGATATAAAACTAATCTCAAAGTTTTCACATCTCCATTAAAGTAATTTTGCAAAAATCTGAGCAATATCTTCAAACCAAAAAATATTTGAAATTAAGGCAAATTTTCCCTTATAGGTTCCATGAGGTGGGTGGTAAGAAGGAACAAAGAAAAAATCTTCCATCGTATTCTGCTAAAGTTTGCCTCATTAAAAACCTTGGCCAGAAAGGCAAACGAGAACAAAGGCAGACAGGAGACACGCTAGCCTGACCTGGTCCTTCAGGTGGGTTATCAGTTAGCCGCGAGTTCTCACCAAAGAACGTAAAATTCTCATTAAGCCTTGTCCAAGTTTTTTGGACTTGCACTCCCTTCAGAGTTTTTTTCCCTATTTATTCCGTGCGAGCGTAACGATTCTCTTTTCTCGGTCAGAATCTTAGTATAACTTTTGCGTTGGTTTTTTTTTTTTGTACACATACTTCTTAATTGATGCAAACCCCATGCTTCTAGAATAAGGCAAAATCCATTACGATAAAGCTTATTAATTATTTACTCAGTTTAACAGCTGGCACCAACATCTTTTGGCAAAATCATTTGAATTTGTCTTACTTTAGGACAACGTGCAAATTAAAGAATATTTTGTAGTCGTAAATCCGTTTGTCAAGTTTGTAATACTACCGTAGACAAATAATAACTAGAGCGTTCCTGTTTAATACCTAATAATTTTAGCTAATCTTAGAATTCTTATCTTACGATTTTATAGTGTTAATAATTAATCTGTAAAAAATATGTGTTAAAAGTTATTTTGAAATGTTTTTGTGATAAATAAAGTAATTAGAGAAACGTTATTAGCCTTTCTTATTATCAATCCTATAAACTGTCCGAACAGCGTCCTTCATTAATCCCATAAGGAGCAACTTAAGATAAGTAGCGGGAAACTTTTGCAAAAGGTAAAAATGGCTATAGTAATAATATAAAACACCTAAAAATTTAAAGTGGTAATTAAACCAAAATTCATCATAATATAATTTAATAATTTATTTTTGTGTTATTTTAATTAAAGCAATTCAAATTTAATCCGACATATACTTGAGTAGTACTGTTACAGTCGTATCAATTATCGTTACCATATATGCATAATACGATAAATATATACTTGCGAAAACATCGTTTAAATTATTTTTGAACCAATCAAATCCCTCTCATGTTATTACTACCAATGCTGCGTCTAGTGAATAAAACTCCACGTTAATATTCAAGCTTTTCATCGTAAATCTCTGTAATGTTACAGATTAAGTAACAAAATTTAGTTAAAAAATGTTTGCCTTTATTTACTGTCACTCACGGAAATATTTTTTAACACAAACAACAATAACGAGAGCCAGCCATCTTGTCAGAAATGTACTCCTTAAAAGTTGCTGTGTATTGTGCAGACTGAAGAAGAGTAATCAAATTAATTTACCGCTTCACATGTGCGTACCCGCCCCTCAACTGCTTGAAAGAGGAATTTGGCTTCATTAAAGTAACACGCCGAATGTCTCCATCCTACCACTCCCCATAATCACCATTTCCACTTCTTGTTAGAAGGCTTTATTTCTTTGCAGATTTATACTGAATTATTTCAAAAATTTATATGCGACGTTTTTTGATAACCACCTGCAACCACAACTCAGATATGCTCTTAGTATTTGTCGAAAATTCAAAAACATTTTTTTAGAATTGATTCAATTATTGGGCAAGACGTTTATTAAACTGTATTAGTTATGCACTAGGTAGGTAGGCAAGTGCACGTATTTAAAAAAGCGAGGACAAACACAGGAAGATATCTTTTATTGTGGCTTGTGTGGAGATTAGTAATTCACTTAAAGAGAATCGTTACCAAGTATTTTTAAGCAATGCAATCAAATCACTAGGATTCTCTTGACAAAGTTAAACCCCTCTGATTTATTGCATATCCTTCCTGAAAGTAGTGTTGCGTTCTGATGTATATCTCCATAAAATCTCTGGAAATTTGCAAGGACTGCACAAATAAGGAAATCTGCCATAATAAACTTCAGTTTTGCCTGAAACAAATCACAGAGTCCATTCATACAATTGTGGGACGTCCTCAAAAGCAAGCAATAAACAACAACACAAAATCAGCAACGGCAGCAATATTATAGCAAGGAAGGTGGTAATACTGGGATTTGTGTTTCCAAACAACAGCATCGTTGCAATATTGGAGTTTTATGATGTCTACCAACAGAAAGCCCCACCGTCACCACCAATTCATTGAAAGGATATTCACAGAGCAAGTGTGGCCGGAAAATTGTATGTGCTTGTGTTTCTAGAACAAAAGCTATTCTGAACTCATATGCTCCTCTAGAGTTCAAGATTCAGGATTGAGTTTCGTAAAGGTAAGTTCAGGATTTTGTAATTTGATGACATTTCAGTTGCTGCTATCCTATATAAATAAATAATTATCCTGTCCACAAAACCGATATGGTTATAAAAATATAATAGTTTTACTTATTCAAGCGAGTGCACGGTTGTTTATGATTTTAAAATGTTCGCCTATACAATAAGTATATACCTACTAAATCTCTTTTATTCTTTAAAGAACTAGATAGAGTAAATCAGTTTTACTATTCCCGAAAATATAATCCCTCAAAAATTGATCGCTTGGCTATGATAATAAAACTTAAATAAGTTAATCCCGACAGGATATTCACCCAAACAGGTCAACGAAATTTGCTATTTGTGGAATAATTGTTCGGGAATAATATTTTCGTTTAATTAAAATAAATGAAAGGTTTAAATTTTATCATTTATTAGTCCAATATAATTGAAGAATCCATTGCCCAGCAATATTTTATCAAAAACTATTATAAAAATATTATTCCAGGCAAGCAGCCCACCGTGCACACGAGTAATTATCATAAAAATTAAAAGCCTTATGCTAATTTATATTTAATAGAATTCCATTTCGACAGTAGTAAATAGAGCCTTAATATGCGTCATTTCATTATGGACGCAAGGCTGATGAATTTAATACTGTAAATTAAATACGCAAGGGCTTCGGCTCAAGGTATAGCGATATAATTATTTCAACGATAATATTTAATGAATATTGGCTGTCCTATTCAATTTCAGTTTATTAAATTCTAATTTTTAATCACATTGTATTTTTTTTCTGTAATTCTTATTTTTCATTTTGTATTTATATATTGGTGACATTTCGGAAATTGGTGATATTGCGATACCCAGGAATAACTTTGCAATCTGTCTACCGTGACAGGAAAGGTCTCATTAAATAATTAACTATACTCGTAGGTAATGGCCGGTACTTTGCAAGTTCTTGCATGAGTTACAAAGAAATAATTCGCCAAGCTCAGAGGATCAAAAACAAAGGAGTAAAACTTCGAGAAAATTGCTAAATTTCTTGCAGTGTCCTAAGAAAGTTATCTGGCTTAACACCTTTTAAGTTATACTCCTTGTCTCTTCCAGTTCGCGTCTTGAAGTTGTTGCGATTACTCTGGGAAAATTGACGTAATAAAACTCCAATAAGAAAAGTTTTGCCATTAAAATCCTGACTGAGTTATCACGAGAAGAAATCTTGTTATCAAAAGGTTCATTTTTGTTTTGCTTTATAATATTAACGGACAGAATTTTGAGGTATACTGCATTAAATATTCTAAGATCTCTTCTTTCAGTTACTTTGGGTTTGCGTTTCGGAATTATTTTTGAAATAAAGATTTTAATCTTCAATTCTTATTATCTAATAGTTTTTTAACAATTTCAGTTAAAATAGACATACGATATGCTTCAAAAATTAACAGTAGCAATAAATATCGGAAAAAATAAAGCAATTTTTAACTTCTTACTAAAAGAGAGTACTTAAACATAATTAACAAATTTCTCTAAAACAATATGCATATTTGAAAACTTTCTATAATCCCAAACTTACTTTTAACTACAGAAGAGCATACCTATATAAGATATTAGTACCCAAAAAAGCTATGTATGTACAATATATAATTAATGATTATAAATAGGTCGATATTTTCAAATGTAAGCAAGTCATACATCTCCATGACAAACAAATTAAAATAATTTTAAATATGTACTCACCAATGGATGACTTACAAGCCATTAGCAATTCTGTGGTGGGCAGCACTTGCATCAGCTGCTTTCCTCGAATTATTTTACCAGAAGTAAATAAGGCCTGAAATAAAAATTTATTTGGTGTTGGAAAGAGGAAAATAATTTTTTTATTTGACGTTGGAATGAGGAATATAATTTTCCCAGTAGGAGTTAATGAAGCAAAACGAAACATATTCAACCAATTTGATTTCATGAAAAATTCAGACTGATGCACCCATTTCCAATAAGCTATCATCTCCAGGATTGTTGTTTCAAATTTTACTATCTAGGTGAGTTAATAAAATGAAGAAATTTACGACAAAAGATTGACAACATATATAAACCCTAAATATTGCTCTACAGGGATGAACTTTACGTTCAGCGTGTGAATTAAAAAAATACATACATTTTCAATAAAATTGTTTGCATTCGATGTACACAAGGGAATTAAATCTCTAGGGGAATTAAATTTTTAATATGTACGCAATAGCCCCCCTTTGAAGGCTTCGTTTGTTAAGAGTGGCGGCATTTCGAAAGAATTTCATATGGCGAGATTTGCAAATAGATTTAACTTAATTTGATTTTGTTTTTGGTTCCTAAAAAATTTCCTCCCGATACGTAAATATCATTTTGTTTGTTTCAGGATCAAATAAGGCAAATAAATTATTGGAAGGTAAATGAATTTTAAAAATGCCGTGCACTTCTTCGTAGTTGTACGATGGTAAAACTTTTCTCCTGTTCTGCTACTAGAAAGGACTTCGAATTTTTAGCTTGCATATTTCTGTGAATATCTGCGGAAAGCTTCAGGAAGATTTATGTCATCCATCAAGCTTTACAGCGTAGACACTTAATGTTCGCCATTTATTTTTTCTACTTGGAACATGTCACTTTACTTTTGTAGAAGATATACCAACAATAAAGAATGTCGGCGATATATAAAAATATATATATATATATATATATATTTTTTTTTTAAAACCCTTATATTGCTCGTCAAGTATTAACAAACACTTTCCTTCAATCTCGGTTATATAATATATATATATCTCGGTTATATAATATATATATATATATATTGTCACTTTACTTTTGTAGAAGATATACCAACAATAAAGAATGTCGGCGATATATAAAAATATATATATATATACATATTTTTTAAAACCCTCATATTGCTCGTCAAGTATTAACAAACAATTTCCTTCAATCTCGGTTATATAATATATATATATCTTACCTTAGGGATAATAGCGTAACCTTTTTGGAGAGTTCATATCGATGATCCTTACAAAGGAGATTTATAAAAACTCAAAAGTATATAATAAAAATAAATAACAATTGCAACAAATCATATTCATTAAACTCTTTCATAGCCTGATTAACAAAATTATTACGGCAATAAAACTTTGTTTGACGCCAGTTTTGATTTAAAAAGAAATACGTTAACTGGATTAAACTTAAAATTTTTTCATTACAATTTAATGTTTTTTTTTTTAAATTAAATCATTTCGATATATTCAAAAAATTCAGTGAGTTCGACAAAACTGTAATCTTAAAAAAAAAGACACAATCGTGAATAAATTCAAAAATCCGTAAATTTTTCTGAAGTATTCCAAATTGAAAGCGCAAATAAAACTTTAACAGATAAATATGTTAAGGTCCATTTAAAAAAATAAAAAAGGAAGAACAAGGATTGCAACACTATGCTCCAAAAGTCCACAAAGCGCCACTCACCACAAAATGCCACAAGATATACATCGACAAGGACCAGAAAAGCACGTCCGCCCATTTTTATAAGAAAATCGAAAAGTAGGAAAACTGCTGAAGTAATCATTTCCAAGTGCGGCACAAATAAATCTGTTTGAGAGTTTCTGTGGCAATATTAACTTAAATTCTTTCCTAATACTGGTATTATAGGCCAATATACATAGTGTAGATATAGATTTCAATTTCTAAGCGAAAAAATTGGTTATTATTAATAAATGTGAAAATTGGATCCTTATATCAAAAGATTTTAGATTATATTCAAAGTAAATCTAAAGATTTAATAATATCCCAAACAAATCATTAAATAATAACTATACTATTAAATTTAAATTACAATAATATAAAGCTTAAATAGAAATGCACTAACTTGAAAATGCTTTCAAAAAGAACCAGCCAATTCAAATGATGAATGCTTTCGTAAATGAATTTAAAAAAGCGTAACAAAATTGCTTTAACTCTCAGATAGTCGCATTGGACCATGAGGAAACTGGGCACTTCACCCATGGCAGTCGAAACAATTTATTTTTATTGCCTTTTATACAAGGAACAGAAGCAAAAATATTACCGCAGCGATTCCTCAAAAAACTCACGTCGAGGGAAAATCAAAGTTGAAAAATGAACAAACCGACCTTGCTTTAATATTTCATCCTGATAATCAAATAAAATAAATCAGGGGCCAAAAAGGGCTTTTTCGTTTTCAATTTTTCATATCCTTTTCTTCGTGGTACGTACATTTGCCGCCCTCTTATATTTTTCTGATGTTTTTGTCAGTCCCTTTTTTTCAATTAAATTACAAAAATCTTATTCACAATTAGGTACTTGCCTCTTAAAATCCCTTTTATTAATTTATTTTAATAGGTATTACTTCATACCCTGTGAACACTATTAAAACTTCAGTAGGTATATTAGATTGATTAGATGACTAGATACTTTCTTTAGATCTTATACAAAAGCATAGTTAATAATAATAAGCAAATATGGGAATAGATTAAAATAGGAAATAAGCAAAAATGGGACCTTAATCATCAATATAAAGAAAATACAAAAAATAATAAACACCCCCGTACATGGGACCCTTCAATTTAATTCGGGGATCAAACATAGTCATTACCATGACTCATGGTTCTTTGCAAGATTTATTATTATGCAATTTCTGACATTTTCAAAACTGCTTCTTTACTGTCAATAAAAATTATGTCTTCTTACTAAGAAGAGCGAGCAGTATAGATAGCACATATATGATTATATATGTTGTAGGCAGCTAGTTTTGTCCTGCCTGTCGAACTGGGTATCCTACACGCTTCAGATTTACTAAGAATTAATTGCTGAAAGCGGCTTAGAGCTCTTCAAGTTTTTAGCAAAGGCCTTTGCTTCTTGTTCTACGTTCTGTTTTCCATGTCCCCATTTGTGCTATTTATTTCGTTGGCAACATTTTTGCCCTCAACTCACAACCTAGCGTTACTACAGCACTTTCACTGTTGGCAATAAATTGAGCTGCTGCGCTGAAAGAAGAAGGAGCAGCTCTGGTCACATATATTAAGGGAGGCTAATGAAAATGTAATTAAGTTGACAGATTCCGTAGTTATGCAGCTATTTTCGGTGGTAAGTAACTGGGGCGAACACCTGCTTGAAATATGGCTTGCTTATTCGTGGAATTTACTTAAGTCGACAGGAGACGATAGATTAGTTATTTCCCTCTTGGCAGGATAAGTTTTAATGGAGGACTTCATTTAGGAGTTCCTTTTTGATTTCTTGAATTCTCCTTATGTCTATGATTTTTTTGCTTTAAGTAAGCCTTTGACATTTTAAATAAAAGATGGCCCACAGATATCGTTTTTTTACCTTTATCTAAAAAACATCGCTAAGAGATTAACATTTAAATTGAGAAACCTAACGTAGGTGTAGTTTTTCTCCCAATTTAATTCTTTTCTAGGATACCTACCATACGAATATAGCGAAATAAAGAAACCTACATCTTTTCATATTTTGATAATTCAACTAAAAAATTTTAATATTCTTTTAAATGTTTTTTTTCACACAACTTCTAAACAAATATTTATTTTTTTTCCAATTTTGAAAATTCAAAGTAGATGACAAAAACCCATAATGTTTAATTAAAATAAGGATAAAAGTAATTGTAAATGAGTGTCTTTTATATTGGAACATGATATCTAGAACGAGCGTGAAATTGTTCCTTTCATAGCTTTCACTTATCTGCCGAAACAATTAAGTACGACCGAACTCATGACAAAAACGAGTTCGTTATTGACGTTTGAAGTGGCCAAAGGACAGCTCAACAAATTGTTGCTTCGACAATACTTCCCTTTCTGAAGTATCCTTATCTGGTCCTGAAGTATACAAGTCTTTTTTTACTCCGTGCTGCGTGTAAATACGTCAGCTGTGTTCCCTACATAAATAAATCGACGACATTTAGGGTAACACAGTGTAAAAGAAATCCCTGAACCTACGCCTCTTTGCTTAATTATTTTCCCCAAAAGCGTTGCTTGGCATCAAGTTCCTCCTGGGACGAGACCTTTTGTTTTAGGTCCCTTTTTTGATGATTTATTGTTCTTAGTTGATGATGTTGTAAGTCCTTGTATGCGTAGGCAAGGTGAAAAGAAAATATTGACTTTCTGGATGGTAATATCTTACTCAAGTCGATTTTTTAAAAGCTTTGTATCTTATTATCTATGAAAACCAGAACAGGTTATAGCATATAATATGAAAATTGGAATAATAATTAAATAAATCAATTAAGTACATCAATAATTTTAGAAATTATTACTGTGTTTATATAGAGATTAGCGATATAAGGGCTTGTATATACATACATACCACATATAAAAAGTAACTATTAATTTTATAATGGTATGCATATGGTATACATGTTCCAGGAATTATTTCCAATACAATTTTAGAAAACTTTTCGTACATTGCAATAGCATAATTAGACACAATTCCTTTTTGATACCCTTCCTAAGCTGGAAATTGTAAAACATCTGCTATCTTAAAAATTGGGGAGGTGTTGGTTATGCAATTTGTATGCTCTCCTTTCGGAACTTAAAATTAAATTTATTGAAGAAGTACATAGTTCAATCTTAAAAAATCGCGAAGAAAAAGATTTCATGCAGTTTATATACTGAGAGATTAGAGCTTTTTCTATAAGTGATTTTTGATACAATTTCATCTATCAGATAATATAAACTAAACACTTTCAATTTGCCTACAATTCGCAATGATGCCTCTCAGATTGAAATTTCCTTCAATTTTCTCCTGTCTCTTTTAGTTTACAAAAATGTCTATAAACCAATCTATAATCTATGTTACGTAAACTTCTATCACGCAGAAAAACCTTTATCAATATATATGTATGTACTTAGGCACAGATGCTTGATTATTTAAATAATTACAAAAGCGTTATCCTACATTCTTTATTGCTAACAAGGTTAAAAAGCTCGCATCAGAATTCAATTATAATAACAATAGACATAAATACTCCCGACCCAAGGATTTAAATCACGAAATTGAAACTTCCTAAAAACTGTTAAGCAAATCCATCCTTGGGACTTATCAATGTTAGCTCTTATAAGATTTAACAAAACGTGAAGTACCCCACCGAATAAGATGCCCTTCGCAAACCATACTAACAGGATAGCTTCGTCCAACCTCTACTTGAAAAGCTTTCCCTGTTATCCCTTAAGTAAAATCTCTAGCACAATGTTGTAAGGCAATCGCCTTTTAAGCTTTAGATACTGTGAAGGATATAATCCCATTGAAATTGAATTTTGAGTTGCATGACCCCGCGTTTATAAGTGCTTTGGTAAAATGTCTGCTACTTTTGTGCTTCATAGAAGCAACTAAAAATTGTACAAGTATCTACATAAAATGAAAAATATATATTTATATTTTTTTTTAAATTACATAAAATAAAAACTCTCTAAAAGCTCAAAATGCCTCTGCATTGTCCAGAATTTCCCTTCTTTTTTAATTGTTACTGTGATTGCGACATTTTTTTTTTTTTTTTAAAGCATTTTCTAATGCATCTTCTCTCTGGATAAGCAGATTGGAAACATCTTCTAACGTATCAGCTATTAATCCAGAGAACTCAAAGGTTTCTGTAAATGCTTTTTCTCGTTTTAATTCCTCAAACTGTTGAATATTTTTCCTTTGACGATACCAGCGGTGATAGTAGAAGCTAATAAAATTAATTATGTTGATTATAATCAATGCATTAAATGTTGCGGCGTAGGCTGAAGTCTCTTCAAATCTTAAGCTATGGTAACTCATGGAAACCATCCCTGTATTATCGCCAAAGAGCATAACAGGTAGCAGCATGAGTGTAATCACTAAAAACCAATTTGCAATTCCTTGAATTTGGGCTTCAAAATTACATGATATTGTTATATCCTTTAGGGTTACTCTCATTTCGGCATGCTTAGAAATTTAACTATTTATTTTATGCAATGATGACATTCAAGTGAATTGTTACTTAGTTGAAAAAACTAACAAGTCGATTGGATTACAACCTGCTGAACTGCATCCCCCGAGAGTGTTCTTTAAATATTACTCTTAGGTTAAGCCCTAGGAGGAAACTTGCAAAATAAATTGGATTACAATTCCATACTATTAAATGTATACAAATCATACAATATAATTAGCATCCATATGCGTAGATATTTCAATAAGAAAACTTAATCTCTCTTGACAGTAGCGCTAATTCTTATGTATTACTCAATAAAGTTGTATTTATGCCTGTTTTATACTTAGTTTTCTCTTCTTGTAAAATTGGACAAGGCTAAATAATTTTTTTGCACCCATTTCTACAGCAAGGTCTCAACCTACTCGATTCGTTTTCCTTTCATCAGTAGTTCAGCGCCTGCATGGATTCCTCCTTTTCCGGAAAAATTCTACCCCGAAAGGGTTGTTTTCTGTTTGTAAATTTCTGCCCTTTTTCATTAAATTTCTTATGTTGCAACATTTGCGAACCATTTAAGGTGGCAACTTGTGTGTACACAAGAAGTAGTGCTGAAACAGAACTGACACGCGATATTTATTCAAAAATAGCACTGGTTATGTTTGGGATTGCACGTCAGTGGCATGCAAAGCATTCTTTCTGAGAAAGTATACTCAATAGTAAAAGCTGATTTGTAATGGAAGAAGGAAAAGTATGGACTGATATAATTTTTTCATGGAATTACGTTTATTTCTAATTGTTTATGGTTAAAAGTTTAAATTGTTTCGAAAAAATCTTAAATCAGTAAAACACAATTTGGAATTTGATATCCGTAGACGCTTGCACACACTTTCTGCATGTTCATGGAAAGTTACATATGCATTAAACATTTACTTGTTTTCAAATTCGCAAGTTAGTCTACACCAGAAAAATAAATTGAGAGACATAACTAACGAATAAACTGAACTGCCCCGCCGAATTTTAGGTATTTTAAATATGTAAAGGAGGTTTTTTGTATACAAACACATAAAATTAAAATTAAATAAGACACGTAAAAATAATGTTAATGGCCATGGTGTTGGCTTTATTTAAGATATTCTCCGCCACGATCGTGTGATCTCACACCTATGGATTACTTTTTTTGGGAAAACGCTGGTAAACCATAGACATTGGAGTACTTGGAAGTCAATATTTACCGCATTGTGCCGATATGAGGCTCCAATTTTTCAATAATGTGGTCGAAAAATTGACTTTCCGATTATGCTTCATTCGAGCCAGCAGTGGCGCTCATATGCTCCAAACCGTGTTTAAACACTAATGGCCATTAACATCATTTTTACGTGTTTTATTTCATTTAAAATTTGTATACTTCTAAAAGAAATACCCTCTATTTGACTCTGGCCTCTACCTGTTGCAATATTCTTATATATATGTTTAAAACAAAAGGTAAGTTTGAACGGGCGGAGACCGGAATATCAGACACATTCATATTTCCTAGTTTTTTTAGCTTCCTTTTAATTACTGTTTTCCATTTAAACAAATTATGTTTCGATTTTAAAGGCTCGCCAAGAAAGGTTTCATCTCTTTATATTGCTCTATTTCTAATGCCAAGTGACTTTCATTGACACAAGAAGGTAAATAGTAATGCTTCATTAACTTTCCAATCAGAACTTATGTTAGTAAATAAATATATAAATATAATTTATTAGATAAGTTTTAAAGTTTCAGTTTAACGCAAATAACATTGGTTTGAAATCCTGCAAATGGGTCTTAGTAAATAATATAAACTTTGAAACTGATATTAAGTCCTTAACAATAGTATATAATATTCTGGGGACTTTTCTTAACGTAACTAGGTATATGAAGTGTTAAATTTTCCCGAAACCGTCATCGTTCTAATTGCATTCTAGACAAAAGACAAGCCAACACAATTCCTTCATACTTCCTTACGCTTGCATAAAGGAATCCATTCTCCTGTCTTCAAACTTGATATGTTTGTGTGTCGTCCGCCACTATCCATTTAAATTACACAGAAAGCGACTTCTCGTTCTTTTGTATGCTAGTCTGTATTTCTAAGATGCAACTCAGCTACATCACCCTAGGAGAGCAAAACTTTGGAATATTTTACAACAATTGAGCACAAATGTTTTCCATTCCACCCTCTACGGGCTATGCCTTCGCTCGCATCAAGTTCTTTAGTAATAGAAAAACTAGAAACCATCGTCTTGACAACAGACTACCTTCGAGTCTAACTTTTGCAGGAGCACTGTGCACCATGAAGCATGCTTGCAGTCCAATACATAGCACCATTCAAGGTATGTATTTGCTTATAGTTCTTGAGAGAACCTTTGCTTAGGGGTTGTTATACTTAGTTCTTTTTTGCGCTCAATGCGCTCTTTCCGTTGCCTTCGGTCTTGTTATAGACGAAACTGTTGCCGTTGTTACACATATCCCTGATTCCTTGCTTGCATTCCTGTATGTAAACACTTCAGAAACATTACTATCTTAGAAATGAATTTCATTTCCCCTGAGACTATTTTAAATTCATATCTGTTTGCCCGCTTAGATTTTAAGCTTTTTATTTTCCTTATAAGCAATTTATTTTATGATTAAAGGAACAATTGCAATAAAAGAAAATATTGTAATAGAAAAGCAAAACAAACAAAAATAAGCAAAAAGATTATGGTTATGCAATGTATTTATTTTGCTTTGCTTGTTTAACTGTACCATTTAATTTCAAAACTTAATATGTTTTAAACAATTAGGTGGGTCATATATCACATAGATGAAATTCAACTAAATTGAATCACACTCTCAACTAAAGAGTGAAAATTTTCCTATTCCCGAAGCAATTCTCAACACTGACTTTTCCCAGATGAATCTTTTACGGCACTCCCATCTTTAATGCACAATCGGGCATTTCCAATCATTTGTAGATTATTTTCACTTGCTCCCCCCGCTGTTTACAGCGCCCGTTCATTTGTTCTATTGAGACGTTTTGTGAAAACAAAAACGAACGAGACTGGAAATTCCAGCCGGTATCCGCAAACCTGATTCTCGAACACACTAGGGTTCCCTTGGTGAATCCCTCTAAATCGATTACTCTACTCCACATTCTCGAAGATAGAACGACCGAATCACTTAGTTGGGTGCAAAAATAGTTGTATGTGAGGGGGGAGTTGGGAAAGAGATACCTAGAAAACAGAAGCTGATAACTCTGCAATAGCAGCTTAAAGATAATAGACGGAAACGGGACGGTGATTTCCTGAAGGCGCAAAGCTAGGCTGAAGTAATGGCTGCACAACACCCATGAGGATATTTAACTAAGTCAGGGGATATTTAGAGAAGAGAAAAATTTATTTTGAAGTGAAACAAACAGCTTCTGGGGTTGTGGCTGTTCTCTACACTTTGCAATCCCCCGAGGCAAATGGTAGAGTGGGGAGGATTCAGCTGCTCTAGCTATGTTTCCATTTTTATTTTATTCTTAAGAGCTAAGATTTATTTCTTATCTTATAACATTAGGTGTCTAACAACTTTAGAACAATTTAGGGATAATTGTTTCACCCATAAATTTAATTGGGTGTTTCAAGACGTCAGGTCCACGAAATTTATATTTCTAGAGATCAGTAATGAGAATTTACTTTAAAGGCCGAGTATATAACTATTAACAAATTAGTGCAAAAATGTTGCAGAACAAGGTAAAATTATAAAAAAAAATGGAACTGGGTATATTTATTCCCCATCTACATTAAGTAGTATGAATGATGATTTTACAATATGATTAAATGTAAGTCAGTTACTAGTTTAATGAAAATATTTCATTTAAAATGTTATTTGAAACCCTAAACAAATGTTAATAAAACTATTTTTGCTGGGCTTATAAAAGTTCCCTTTTTACTCCTACTGTTCTTATCAATTATAAAGGAAATGAGAATATTTTTTGCAGTTTATACTGTAGGAAATTAGTTTGGTTTTTTTGGTTAGCTAAAATGCTAATTGTAATTGTTGATGAACAAGCGATTCTTTATTGGCATTATAGAAGTGTCTACCTACTATAAATGAGTAAGCAAAAAAAAATTTGAAAAATTTGGTGTTTAAAAGAAAGTAATATCATATTTGACCGATAGGAAGGCTATACATCCTGTACTTCCAAAACAGCTTGGCTCTATTAAACATGGTTTTGCTTTGTGAGGCAACTTTTGGAAATGTAGATGCGTGGTTTAAAGTGCCTACTATGTAAATCAAGTAGGGGCATCATCTCTTACATTCATAAAAACACGATATGCACTTTAAAACGCGAAATGAAATGCTGTTAGTGCAACATGTGCTGTGCGGAAACGAAGTGCCCGAAAGACAAATTTGCCTTTATAAATAGTTATGCGAACTAGAATTCCGAGGATGTTGCGATGACATGAACGTAAAGGTACAGCAATTAAAGGTACGATGTGTGGTCCTGAAGGTGTAAACAAGCTTTTCGCTGTTGTAATATGTTTTCTCGCCTTATTTTATTTATAGCTTTGGTTTTTCGGTGGAGGCAAACATTTGAGAATTCCATCAGTAAGTACAAAGACCTCTGAGCTTTATGTATCATGGACAATTTCATATTATATCTCTTTATGGACAAAGAAAAATTGCCTTATTAAAAACAAATCAAACATTTTCTAAAATTTTCAGGGCGTCACGACCACCATTATAGTATATTTAGGGCTTTCGAATTTTTTCCGCGGTTAAGTGCGCAGTTCAGCATCCTTTCAATAGGCCTTTTTAGATAGATATGCTATTAATATTCCTGTAAAAGCAGGCTATCATGTAGCACATATTTCTTTTGTATTATACATTTTTATAATGCAAAAAGACTCTCAGTTTTGAACATAATAATCAACTCTCGTACCACAAGTATCTCTCAACTTATAAAAAAGCATTTTCCAAAAAGATTTGTTTAACAAAAGGTCTTCAAAACCTCTTAGTTGAACAACAGCCGAGTAGAGAAGTATTCAATGGCAGCAGGGTGATATGTATGTAGCCTAGCTTCACCAGCAGACTCCTACTATGACAGCAGCTCATCGGTTTCTAAAGAACCCTTTAGGTGTCTTCTGCATGAACTGTAGTAACTAGTACAACGCACTCCACAGCCAATGGAATAAAAAATTTTACGTGTCTATGGAAGAATAAGGAACGACAAAGGACACAGCTACCTCAAACCATTTTTTTGACGCAAACGCACCTTTCCATGGAATTCGTCGGCGAAGGTTACCCTTTATATCTATATCCTCCCGACTTCAGAGAAGGGCTGTTATTGCTAAGTGATTTTCAACTGGGAACAGAAAAGTGAGACAACCTAAAAGGGATGTGCAAATCCTGCAGCTATACTCTACATCTAAGACGTAACATACCAGTTAATAGTCCTCACAGTGAGTGCCTCCTTTGTAAGGAACATTTTCCTGGGCCACACACTGCGCCTTTCTGCGCTGTACAACATGCTTTGGGGCGGAATTGTGGCATTCGTCTCTTGTAGATGAGGTGGTACTAGAAGCCACTTATTGATTAGAGGCAAAATGAGTAAAGGAGGAGAAAAATTTAATCATAAAAATGATAAAGCGAAAAAATCGAATGCACTATACCAAGTATAAAGTCTATTTATTTTATTATTAGAGTTCTTGCATTCAACATAAGATGTTCATATTTTGGATGAATAGTTCCAGTTTTATAAAATTATAATTTGTTTTTAATAATCCTATTAACAAGGAAATTAATATTTTGTAAATAAAAGATATACTAAACCGTAATCTAAAAAACAAATAAAGATTTAACCATCTATTTTAGGAATATCAATTTTGATTTTATGGCATTTTTAAAGGGAGACACTATTTTGAATTGATGTAAATTTTAGTAGGAAAGTTTTTATACTTTGAATTCTCTAAAAAGGTTCAACGTTTTCCTAATGTATTAAATAAGAAATAAAACCTAGAACTGTATACACAATTTCTCTTTTTTACTTGCTGAATATCACTTGCAGCATATCGACCACATCAGGGAAAAATTTACCACATTTTGATCATTCCCTTATCATCATATAAGTAATTACCACTTGTATAAAAACTTAATTTTGTTTTTATTCATTCTACATTTTTCGCTGGACAGGATGATTCGCTGACACAAATAAAATGTTAAATGAATGACCCACCCACTTTTACCCTTTCATTGGCTCCATTCAATCTGTCGTCCGCAGTATTTCAGTTTTGTGAAAAACTGCATCTACGCAAAATTAACCCAGCAGTATGCATTTACGAAATGCAGCAGAAGTGGAACATGGGTGACACGGTCAGTGGAGATCAATGGGTCCAAGGCTCCATCTCCCTCATCCGCGGGGATCTATTTTACTGTCGGGTATTTCGAATGGGTTATGGCATCAGGTTAACGGTTGCACTGCAACTTATTGACCGTCTGTGTCCACATTTCATATCAAAATTATTCAAAATTCTAATATATCTGATTTTAACTTTTAAGTGAAAAAAAATTTATATTTTTAATTTCTTGTCATCTGACACATTGAAATATCGTTATAATAATAGCTTTCTCTTTGTGGCTATTACATTATCAAAATATTCTATTGCTAATCAGTCGCAATATATTGTACATATATTGCAAACAATATACTCGCATTTATGAATATTCCTTTACTGAATCTGGAATCTTTGGACTGGAAATTAAAGCATCATTAGTTTGAAATGTAAAAGTCTCATGTGCTTTTTCTCATCAGAGATCAAGCACGAAAATATTGATTCGTTTGTAAGCCATTAGATGAAAAATTAATGACACCCAAAGCCAATTTCAATAAAAGTGGCATAACACAAATGTCTTGAGAATTGAACAGCGCACTCAAAGTCAAAACCTTGGGGTTGAGATACTTTTATGCGGCATCCGCAGTACACAGAATTACGAGAGGGTATAACCACATTTCGATAGAACTTCATCCCAGTTTCTGTTAAAGAACGAGATGATGGCAGCAAAAGTCCAATAAACTGCAGATATTTCTTATGGTAAGCAAACCTTCGGAAATATCTGGATATGGAGATCCCGAAAGCTCAGTTACGGTATAGAGTATAGACGGTTCAAAAGCACCCATAGCCTGCTAAATGCCTTTCAAGGAGCTGGCAGTGGAATGGAGTTGGGTGTTGCGTGCAGGTAATCGGCAAAAACACTTACATATATTGGAAATAATATAAGAAGCCGTCCGGTTTGGATGGAATAAATTACAATACAACATTTTTGATTTGAGAATTCAGATTTTCTGGAGAAATAACAACAAACCCGTCAAATATAATTCAAATTATGTACTGCCTGAAAAGCTTTCAGTAATCTTGACAATATTTTAATATGACAAATCTACGTATGGCGGTCGCTTTTGTTACGAAATATGTTTGTTTAAAATAACCCTGAAAACACATAGCAATTTGGTATCGCAATATGCGGCCCAGGGCCACTTTTGACCGTATATTCACATTAAGAACGCTCGGAATGAATTTCAATTTTGGAATTTCCTTACTATTCAGCCTAGGGGAGAAATGCATTTCGAGCGACCGAGGACAACAATAAGTCAAGAAAAATGAGCAAAAACAAGCAAAAGGGTAAAAATCTACATCCCTAAACCTTCCAGTTGGTGTTTCAGGTCGTTATGCCATTATACGTAAATTTAATAAACTGTCACATGAAAAATTTATTTCTCCAGCAGTGTGTGGACAAACAGTAAAAAAAAAATTTCGCTTTCCTCTGACATTCACGGTTTTATGCAATTTATAGGGTATTGCACGACACTATTTATATTTTTCGCCTCAAAAATTCTCACCAAATGCGTCCGCATTTGGCTTTCATATACGGCTCACCCGGAAAGTCCTGTGCTGCTGACTTGCATTGCCGGAAATATAATTTTTCCCACAGTGCAAGAAATACCTTTAAATTTAATATAAACAAAAGGAGCAGGAAAAATTATATCAGAAATCTATTCAAAAACTGTAATTTAATTTTGTCATTTTAAGCTATTAAAAGCGCATACATATAAATTTTGAACTCTCTAACGTACATTAATACATACATATTACTAAACAAACTTAACTCAAGTGTCCTAATTAAAACAAAAATAAATAACAAGCCGAATATTCCCATGCAATGTATGCAACTATTTAGATATATATGAGTACATAATCTATACTGCAATTAAATGTGCAATGAATTTGTTTTCGACATTTACAAGCTTCAATGGGCTGGAAGAACTCCTAAGTAAATAAAAACCAAGTGGTAACTTTTCAGATAAAAATCTTGGTTTTGCATCAGTCGTCACAGATAACATAAATTCAAAAGACTCCACCAGAAGCACAACATTGAAAGTAATAACTGAAAGACTGCACCGAAGATAGCTGTTGAAATCATAAAGTGGGGTGATAAAAAGAATCAAATAAAAGGCCATAAAATTTTTTTTAAATAAAGGAAAAAAATGAAAGTCGCAAAGAGCCCCGAAGCTGCTGCTGGGTTGGACGGCTTGAATAGAATCAGATAATTATCCTTATCGCAACCGAGCACAATATGGGAGTGGAGGATTTCATGAGAAAAATGAAAAACTCTCGCCACATGCTAAGATATCATATAAAAGCGGCAAATTTAGAAAAAGAGGGGAAGAATAAGCTTGAACGTAGCAATATGACCGCATATACCTGGGATTTACGCAGGAAGAGCCAGATTGCCGGGATTGCCGGGATTGGCGGAATTGTAGAAAGTTATACTTTATCTTAAGCCATAACCACTTTCAATTTCAATCTACTACTCACTATTTTAAATAAATATTATATATTATTTAACTCCATTATGTAACCAATTTGATATAAAAAGTATTATCTTAAAAGAAGACATATTTCAAAAAAACGCATTGAGATAAATTTCATATTTTTTGAACAATTCTTAAATAGTATATAAGACATATGAATGATTCTAGCATCATAATGGAAACGTTTTTCTCTTTATTTTTTCCTAAAAATGTCCATACTTATCACTAAAGTCAACCATAATTTTACTAATTTAATGTTTATAATTAAAATAGTTTTACGTTTTTCAAGCAGGACTATTTTTAAACAAATATTACTAAAAATGTTATACTATGGTTATGAATTAAAATAAAAAAAAAAAATTGTCTGCTTATTGGCTTGGATTGGTACCTACTTATAGGAAATCGAACTAAAAACTGCACCTGCTGCTAATTCATATTTGTATTTACATTTACATTTATCCCTTTGGAATGTCAATATCAAACATTTTAAGAAATTTCTTTCAATAGTTTAGTTGATTGGTCTTGCAAAAATTATTGTATAGTTATAGTCTACATATGTGTGTATATGGTATTCGAATGTATACATTTCTTAAGGAATTCCTACATATAAGTCTTATATATCTCTTTATATCCACATATGTATTTAATTCAAGTAAAATACTCAGGTATCACCAAAACAAGACTCCTCCAATTTATCCCCATGATTATTTTGCAATGTCCACGGAAATGTATCAGCTTCCTATACATGAATGCGCCACATACGACATCTGCTTACTCTTACCTGAATTTCTATTTATTCATTTATGATTATAAATCTTAGAAAATGGGTGAAACGCGAAATTTTTAATTAAGAATGAGCTTTTTGTTTGGAACAAAGTACACTTTTAAATAAGTTTGTAAAACCTTTTCAGTGTACAAAGCTTTTTAAAATGTCTACACAATCCCTTCACGAAAATATTCCTGCGCATGTTTTCCTATTATCTGAATTTTGCACCTGAAATATTCAAATCCATTTTGACGTGACAATATGCTTCCCTTATACTTCCAATTCAATTTAAATTATATACCACCGCACTAAATAGAAGTTTAAGATAATGTTGTAAGATGTATCAAGAAATATTAATTGAAATATATGGCAAGAAACAAGGAGATTATTATAAAAACAACCATTATAATCTCTTATAAAATTAGATACATTTTAGTTATTATAGCTAACTGTATTTAAAATTCGTACAACTTAATTGATCTCGTAACTTATTTTTACTAAGTAAGTATCTTTATGCTTCTTGCTATTGATTCCATGTACATCTTGTCTTACAGAAAACAACATTCGTAATGTGGATTGTTTGGACGATTTAAAAGTTGCATATTTCTTAAATTTAACATTTATACTTATAAAACATTTGTTAAATCCAATTTAATCTATTTTAACGATATTATTTAATGTTTTTAAAGAAGAATATGAATAACAACATTTTGTTTTCTCATTATCTTTCCTTGATTTACACCGTAATAAGTATTTCTTTTAATAGAAAACTACCTGCAGACATATCTCTTCAGAAGCAAGAGTCTCTCTTTGTGTAGTACTCACTTCTCTTTAGTTATTCTTAATGTTTCCAAATTTGAAGTGTACTTGGCATTCCAGATAGGCCGTGAGGTATACTCTGTGACGAAACCCGATGTAATTCGTTTCACATAGAAGGATATCTGAAAAGCACTACAGAGTACAGAGAGAAGAAATCCTTTTCTTTCCTATGTTGGATCTTGCGCATTTCGACTTTAATGGAGTTATCATATCAAGTGTTCAGTTCATGCAGGCAAAAGTCCAACAACAAGAAGGCTTTGCAAGAGCAGGACTTTCAAACTAAATGAGGCTTGGGTGGTGAACGATACTCTTGAACACCATCAGACCTTTCAGTTTAAGTCCGCCCGTGGAAGTATCAAACCGGATTGAGTGGTATCTGAGATTTTTATAATCGTGCGCGTATTTTCCGCTTTATGACTAGCGTCGGGAATTTGTGCATTTTGAATTTGTGCTAAAACTCAAGCTGCAGCTATTTGTTAATTCAACAAACAAACAAAAAAGAAAAGAAAACTACGTTTTCTGCACAATTACTCAAGGATTATACATAAATTGCGTATGGCATACGGCATCAAAAAGGAAGAAGATACTTGGAATTTTGTGTGCCTGTGTTTCTCCCCAAATGACCGAATATGAGCTTAAAAAGTATTCACGGTGCGACATTCATTTTCTCCTTGCTGCAGTTGAAAGATTTTAATCAGCCAATCAAAGCAAATCATCAAATGTATGAATGAATGGTTACTTCGACTTTTCTTAAAATTTCTTAGTAACTATGAATAAATAGCAGAGATTGGTTGTCCTTGTTTGGAAAATAATGCAATCAATGCAGAAATTTATTTTTATGAAAAAGTGCAAATGCTTCTTCAAAGTCAAGGAATGAGTTAAATATTTTTACTCAATTATACATAATTTACAGGGATTATTTCAAAACCACTCTAGTAATTTGAAAAAGTGATGCATACATGCAAAATGTGAATACAATTTCTTTTAATTAGAGCTTAAACTTTTAATTGTGAAAACAATGCCATATGAAGTTGCAGAATTTCAGTGCAAAATTCTAAACTAAATTATGAATTGTAAAATATTGAGCAAGTTCTTTTTCTCATGAAGTCATGTGCGAATATCATTTTCCGCCATATCTGAACCACTCGTTGTATATCTTGGATTTAACAAGCTCTGTATATCTTTTTAGATTTAATAGATATGTGTTAAGGCTAGATGAAATATACTTCATGATGTTTTTCTTAAATAACAGAGCGTTCGTACTACAAAATTCGTTAGTATAAAAATTGCATTTTATAAGGATTTTACCTTAATCCTTAAGTGTGGAGTATTGTGAAAATTATAAAACCTGGGACTTCTTGTATGCTACAAAAACTACAAATTAAGACTGGTATAATAATGTAATTACGGGTATAATTATTACTTTTCTACTTCTTTTTCCCCATAGTAGTGCAGGTAATTAATAAGCAATTAAGTTAAAAAAAAACCAGTTTGCTGCATCTTAAGCCAAAGTTGATGTCCGCCTTTTTAATAAACCTGAGTATAAACTATATATGTACATATAAAGAAATCCCTATTTGGAAAACCATATCTCTTTGAAGATTTTTATATTATTCATAATGTTTGCCTCCCAATGGGAGAACTTTTTTCATTGTTAGGTGTCTACTCAGTTTAACTTTGATAGATGGGCTTATTGAACAATAATCTTCATTTTTCCACACTTTATTCAATTTCTTAAGATTGAATATAAAAACTGTGTAAACTCAAAAGAAAAAGAACAACGCTTACCTCCTTTCAAATTTTCGAATCGATGCCAATTGATTAATGACTGATGTAAGCGGTTTTCTGATCGGATAGTAGGATAACAGGGGACTCGCCTTTATTTCATTCTCCACGGTGGTCGCTCCTTTTTACTTGATTACCTAAATGGTATATCCTTGTGCCGCTGGCATATACAATCTCTCAAACATGGGAAGTCTCATATTGCTTATTTGTTCAGGACTAAAAATGCGTAGGTGAGTGGGTCACTGCTCGGGTCTGTATCTGATACAAATAAAAAAGGTGCGTCGGTTGAGATATCGAGGGGAAATCACGGAAATAAGATGTGGGGTTGCTTCGTTGGCTTCCGTCCGACATTTCTGTTTCCGGTTACATTTCTTCCATCGAAATGATTGAAGTAAGTCGTCTGTTACCTTTTATACTGTCATCTCAGACAGATATGATCCCAAACTTGCCCTCACAAAATGTATGTGATATCAGACGATTGATTTGATTAACACTGAAATGAAAGAAACTGATCTAAGAAAATTTAATTTTTAATTGTAAATTTTTTTGCAAAAGAAAAGAATGGATATTTTACTAACTAAAAATTAAAGCATGGCATCATTTGTATTTTTAATACTTTTCTTATTTATACGGAATATTAATTAAAAAAATAAAAATAAAGCGAATTGAAAAACCAGAATGAAAGTTTAATACCATTTTGTTTTGATGAACAAGAGTTTAATCTTAATAATCATTGCAGTCGTTTAAAATAACAATTCAATATTTTTTTGTATTGGCTATCTGTCACCTTGTTTATTTTTTACTACAAAGTTATATAACTTCTTAATATCTTCTTAACTTTCTTCTTACTAGAAAATTGTATAAAATTTGTTGTCCAATAGTTGTCTATAACTTTGTTAAGTATTAAGTAATGTAGGACTGTTATGATATTATGTAGATATTAAATTATAGTTAATTTGTTAGCAAAAAAATAATTACATGTAAAACTATATGCATATCGTGTCTTACAAATGGAAGAAAACACCAAAATTTTACTTTATAAAATCAGGAGACACGAAAATTATTAGATTTTGATAAAATCATGTCCTGGGACCATTTTTCACTTTTATTGACGCTTTACTGCCTGCCATTTTTGCGATTTTCTTCAGGCAAAATTTATTCGGTTATCAGGAAAACCCACCATAACCAAACGCGGATTAGAAGATTTTCCTTGTCCGCAATTTTTTACATTCTTATTTTCCCCCGATTTACTTGCTAGATGCTCGGTTGGGCACAACAGCAGTTTAGAATTGCTGGCGAATATTTCAATAAACCTTCAAGAGGAGTTGGACGGATGAAAATGAATTATCAAGGGAAAAATAGAAATAGATATTTGAATGAAATAACTGAAATATAGATTTTGATGAATAGAAAGTGACAATAAATTTGCATTTAAACAACTCTCCTCTGAAATAATACTTCCTATTTAATTACGATATTAATATTGTTGTTGTTCTTGTTTTACGATTCAAATGATATAGCATAGATAATATCTACTTTCTATATATGGAAACATCTAAATATATTTTGGATAATTCTCTTAAACGATTAAACACGTGTAAATAACGTGTGTTTATATGGAACCCGCATAAAACTTATATTAAAATTAAAATAAAGCAAAAATATTATATTTATACAAATTGTTATATTTTAATTATATACATATGTTTCATAAAATGTTTTATTTCAATTAATATATTTCATACATAGTGCTCCGAAGAACATAAATTAAAGACATTCATAAGCTTACAAAATTAAGTGATATCCTGTGCTAAAGTTTAACCAAGTGAATTGATAAATGGTGTGCTTATTGTGATCTTTATAATAAAAATGAAGTTTTTGCGCCGTCGAAAATTAATTAGAAATCATCTCGCGATCCTTGCTATCTACAACTTTCTTCTAACTCCTGCATATTCGAATCGATTGCAACAACTTCATTCCGTAGGAAATCATATTGGAAATGCAGCTGACAAAGATAAGCATGGTAAGCCATTTACTAAAAAATCACACATAGTTAGTAACTAAGAGAAGATATATTAATAAGTTAATTACATAAATGATTTCCTTTTTTTATAGTATATCATAAAAATGCTTGTTTCACTATAACTGCAAAGTAAAAAATAATTTCTATTGAAAATAGTTGTCCATGTTTATAACCATACTGCTTAACACCTAGGTAAACCAACGAGGGTATAGAGAAATGGATTTATTTCACAGTTCATTTAGTTTCAATAGAAGAAAAATTTAAGAACTTACGGTCGCTGTTCAGAAGCAAATAATACAACTTCGCTCTAATAGGGGGTCATAGCTATACATTTCTTCTTCTAGTCGTTTCATTTGTTGCCCATTTTTATTCACGCTGTTGTCAAAGAGTAGTTCCGTTTCGTAATTCGTACCAGCGTTTGGGAGGATTTGTAGTGCTATGTGTATACGTGCTATGCAAGCTTTCCTACCCCGTATTCCCTTATTCCTCCGCTGGGGATGCTGAAAGATGAAAGAAAGAGAACAAATTCTAACGAAAATATTTAAATACTTATTGCTACTTGGTTTTCCAGTTCCTTTCAGATGTATTTTACCTCAATATTAATGCCATGCCAGCAAAAATCAATTATGAAAATAATCATTCAATCGTAAATATTAATAAAGTCAGTAACAGTCCTTAGTGTTAAAACATTTATGTATTTATGTATGTTGAAAAAATCAATTTAATTTTATGATGATTCGCAAAATGTATGGACTGAACTCGTTCCATAAACAAAGATATGTGGCGCAGAAATTATCTACTTTTAAAAATTAAAATTGTCAGTACTTAAGTTTTCAGCAACGACCATTAATAGTAATTTATCCAGTAATTTATATTCTACATTTATTGTAAATGTTTTCTAGTTTTAAGTTAATTGTCCGTAGCTTGTATTAAGCGAACCAAATAAATAAATGAAATGATTAAATAAATATAAGTAGTCCGCCTACATTCTCGAGGTAGATAGTATGCGAAGTACCAACACATTTTTTTTTTAAATTAAAATGTTCTTCTATATAAATAAGACGTTTTTTAAACAAAAAGAGCAAAAGAAAGGGTTTTAAATATATATGTATATATGTAGGTATAAAACAGTGCTAAACTGGACGAATCAAAGAAACAAGTAGAAGTCGGATAGAAAATACTTCAAACATTAAAAGTTTACTACTCATGCCTACAAAGAATTCAATAGAACGTCACTGGAGCAAGATCTTGAATGAAGGAGTCATAGGTAAAGATGTAAAAAATAAAAATAGTCATAAAAGAAGGAGTAGCTGCCCAGAAACAAATGTAAGTGTCAGGGTAATATGGGCAAAAGTTACGCTCGGAAAAACAACAGCATCTGAAGGACTCTTGTTACATGCATTCAAGTTATTTCCTTGTCGAGATTCTCTTCTGTATTTTGACGGATTTTCTTTTGTCATTTGAAGATTACTTAGAATGAGTTTCTTTAAATGAAAAATAAAAATTGAAAGTAAATGCTCCATTTATTTTAACGACTTGGGTTCAAGTGGTATGATCATAATTGAAACAAAAGGCAGTTTAAATGATTTCTGAACACTTTGTTAGATTATTCGAAAGCTATTTACGATTATGATTAATCCCTTTGCTCGTACTACCTACAACTACTAAAGAAAATGTATTTTTTTGTAACATTAACCTGCTTTGATACCAACGCATAAAATTGTTGTAAAAACCGTGAAGACTTGAAGAATAAAGCAAAAAGCGTCCATAAAGCAACTATTTGCTTATTCTTAAAGTCAGTATTAGCCAAATATATGATTTTGTATTTTATTTCTCACATCACGTCAAGAATTTCAAAAACAAACAAAATATTTTAGCTATTCATATTAAAAAATAATCGTAAAATTCATGTTATATTTATTAAAAAAAGAGTTACTAAATTTTTTTAATTAAAACTGTTTAAGAACACGTGGCTCTAATCCTGACCAACTTTCGCTGGAAGAATCAATAAAAAATCAACTCCTCGTAGTGACATTCTGGAAAATACCGTAAATGTTTACCAAAGTCCACAGTTGACAGGAGGTGGTGCTAGTGGGTTAGCACAGGAAGCTACAAACTGAATCAAATGACGTGATGTAAAAGGAAATGAAAATTATATTTATATCCTTTTATCGGATAAAATTACTTTTAAATTACATTTCCCTCGGTGTAATAAATCGATTCCTTGCTAAACCGATATCGTTGGACTTGTTCAAGAAAAAGGCGACCAGGGTGGTGCGGATTTTATGGCATGGACACCCGAAGTACTTATTTCTGCTTTTATGCTGGTAGTGATGTACATGTATTTTTCTCAAATCAATGTTTGTGTGACCTTTTCCAAAGCATGTACTTTTCAACAATATTTCCACAATTACTTTTTACTCCGAAACCATAAATAATTTGATGAAATAAACTTGACAAACACTATAAGAGTATATTCCATTTTTAGTTTGCAAAACTACATCCGCTAAATGGACCGCGTAGAAGATTTTCAGTTAAATTTAAAATATTTATAATGCTATAATGTTAAGTTATTAAGGTATTAAGGTGTTTTAAAAAGGTCTTCTACGTCTAGAATAATAAGAATAATTAATATTTATATTTTTGTATTTGTTAAAGCGGTGATTAATGAGTAGAATAATAAACCACGTATTCGAATTATTTGATCATTTATCAGATGTGGAGATGTGGAAAAAACCGAATTTAATAAAAGTGTATCAAACAATTCATAATTAAGAAACAATATTAACTAGCGGAATAAAACAGCAAAATAAAAATCTTCGGCTCGTACAGTTCAAGAGGATTACCCCGCATTAATATTTCACGATATTTTAAGTCCTGCATTCGACAGATACATAGTTAACGAATTTTCACATTAATAAATAAATTCAATAAACTGAACGAATTGTTTCGTTTCAGGACCATAAATAACTTGCTAAACGGGTTTACGAGTTAATTTCGATGTATCTCCTTTTCATTCGTTAAACCCCATTTACCTTAATTAAGAATTGGAAACGTGTAATGAAGGCATACACATAAATTTAACAATCCTGCATGCTTTGTACATAATTTTTACTGCACAATATTCTTTAAAACAGAATATACTTAAAAATTTCTTATTATTAATAGAAAGTTTATTCGTACTTTTTGCTGGACATATTTATACAAACAAATTATATTAATTACCTTAAAAATGCGTTTATAACTATATAATCTAGTAAATAATGGCTAAACTGAAATGAAACATCAAATTTATTAAACCATACATATGGAAGTATGACTGCTTTTTCAAATACAGAAGTGGCGCTTAAAGTTATTTTTAAATAACATTTCGCGAACGTCGTTTTAAGTCACGACAACTTTGCTATAAAATGAATATGACTTAAGGATTGTAAAGATTGATAATAGTAAATCATTAACTGTGCATTATTATATATGATTTTAGGAAAAAATACCAAAAGGCGTTAAGAAGGGAATAGAAATAAAAGTACACATTTATCAGATGAATTATTTTTGCACTGAATTATTCATGGTAGGGACGATCTCAGGTAATTTTTTCCCTTTTCGCTGTCCTTTTCTCTGTCTTTGCTGCTAGAATTCAAAGCAATTCTTCGTTGCCTCTTCTTTTTTTTCCATTCTAATAACAACTACCAGATTACATCGATGAAGTTTCTTCTGACGAAAGAAGGAAATTTGTGATTCAGTCGACTATCCTACAGCTCATCTCATTACTTCTGGGTTCTGTACATTTCGTTATTATTTATGTTGCCATTACCACTACAACCAACTCTTTGAATACCCAGATATATGTATGTATGTGAAGATTTTGAGGTGACAGAAACAAAGTTTATTTGTACGGATAGGATACATCATAGTTAGGGAGGATTCCTTTTATCTTTACCAAAATTGTTAGACAGTATTGAGTTTCGCAAAGTTAATAACTATATTTATTTCAAACTATAATGCAAAGATACAAAAATATATTATTACAATTGTAACATTCTATATTCACTTCTCTTCATTAGACATGTATGGTACATATAGAAATTAAAACCTAGAAACAGTGAACAAATTTATGCATGCTATCTGAAATAACTTTTTCTTACACACTGGCATATAAGTATAAAGTATATAAAGTGTATATATATAGCCTGCGTTTTTCACTTGAAAAATACTTAGAAGAAACATATAGTGTAATGCTTTTGAATAACTTGTTCCCATAATTGTACAGAAAGTAAACTTGATGCTTTTATATAAGGATTAATTGATGAATTTCCCTCAAGAATTGCAGTAGTTTGCGACTTTTATAGAGCTTGGAATAAAAACTCCTAATGAGTCGGATTTAATCCTAACTAGGCTTAATTATTCGCTTTGTTTTGTTAGAACTCATGGATGCATGAAAAAACTCTTAAACTTTGCCCTGTTTTGCTTGTTTATAGACTTTTAACTGAAACGGAACTACAGAATGAAGCAAGTTTACGTTCTTAAGCTTTATAAATAATTTGGTGCATGTGAATCGAAAACCTTAAAATTAAGTTGTACTTTAAATTTCCGTAATAGCACGAATCTACTTCGTCTTTTAATAAATTACGCGGCGCAATACACTTGGAACTTTTTTCTTCAAAAAATTTATATTGGGTTGTTCGGAAAGTAATGCCGTTTCATTATTTTTTTTCAGTGTAAATTGAAGACGATTTTCTTATAGTGTCAAAAGACTTTATTGAATTATATATTTTCTGTTTAATTCCTTTCGCCATCTTTTTGGCAGTAACATGATCCCACGCCAATAAAACTTTTGATCTTTATAGTCAAAAAACTGATCCAAGCAATTTTTGACGTCCTCATTTAAAGTAAAGGTTTTTCTATCTAAAAATTTGTGTAAAGACCGAAACAAGTAATAACCCGAAGGTGCCAGATCTGCAGAATATAAAGGGTGGAGCAGTACATCTCATCCAAGCTATAAAAGATTTAGACGAGTCACCAAATTTGTATGAGGTCTCACATTATCTTAGTGGAACACTACACATTTTCCGTTGATTAATTCTGGCTTTTTCTCTTGAGCGAATCATTGATTTTGACAAGTTGATGGCAGTACACTTCAGAATTAATCGTGGTATTGTCCGGTAAAAGCTAAAAAAAAATATCACCCACCACGAAATCCCACCAAACAGAGAGCATCACCTTTTTTTTGATAAATATCGACTTTTGAAAAGTTTTGAGCCGGTTCATCTTTTTTACTCCATGATATCTTGCGTTGAGTATTATTACAGATAACCCATTTCTCATCCCTAGTGAAGATTCGCTTCAAAAATAGATCAATTTCATGGCTTTTAAGAAGCAAATCACAGACGTCCATGCAACGGATCAAATTTCTTTCTGTAAAAAAGTGTGGAACTCATATGTCGAGTTTTGAAATTAAACCAAGGCGTTTCGCGTGATCACAAACGATCAAATTCGATAAATTGAATCTCTCAGCGATTTCACGAGTTGTAATTTATTCGGCGGTTTGCCTTTCACCAACTGGAATGGGCCTTCCAAAACGTGGTGCATCTTCAATGTCAAAAATGCCGGAACGAAATTTTGCAAACCAATTTTGGCATTGGCTGGTTCTGTCAATACATCTTCTCCATACACATCGAATAATATTTTTCTTGCGCTTCAACAACATTTTTACCTTTTCAATAGAAAAAGTAAAATATGCCGAAAATGCTGCTTTTGAATGTTCATACTTGATAGGTTGCCAAGTAAAAACTTTTGCCAGAATCTAACAAGCCTTGCTATGTAAGCTGTCAAAATATATAACAACAATGCAGCTTAAGTGTGAATTTAGCTGCGAACAAGTACAATTAAGTCCTCTGTTGGGAAAAATAACTATCCGAACAACCCAAAAAAGTAGTATTTTTAGTAAAATTAACTCTAAACAAAAGAAATCCACTTAAATTTCTAATTTTGAGTAAGGCAAATTAATAGTTGACCGATTCCTTAAAATTAAAAAGTCAAATTGTAATTTATATTCGGTAAGTAATAAAAATAGCAAAGTAATGGCTTTCTTAAAGTACATTTTTTTTACAAGAAACATGTTGCTGATCATTTCGGGTTTTTTTAGAACGAAGAATTTAGTTTTAGTATTACGAGCCAAAACAAGTCCAAGCAAAATAGCTGTCAAAAATTAACTGAACAATAGCCAAACTTGTCAGCATAAGTGAGGGACACGTGTACCAACATAACGCCACAAGAAAAAAATCAAAAATCGATTATATGTAGCCCGCGGAAATTCAAAATTTGCGATAATTTTGAAATCTTGTACGTACAGAAAAAAAAAATACTTATTGCACATGTTCCTTGGAATTATAAATCTGCTTGCAGATTCCTCATTATTGCTTTTTTATCTAGGCATTATAACAACCTTCTATTCATAAAACATAATTTTGAATTTTCACTAATGTTAAATCTTATTTCGAAGGTAAACAAAACAATTTTCACAACAAACTCTTAAAAATAAAGGTATGAGAATGCCTCTTAAAATATATAAATATATACATATGTTTCTCAATTGGAAATATATGTGTTAACTCTATACTAATATGCAGAGGTAATTCCTTATTTATTTTGAAGAAATTTAAATTAAACTACTACTATAAATTAAAAATATAAATACGTAAGACATTTAATGAGGCATTTACAAAAGTTACGAAAGATCTCTCTTAGAAAGAGTTCTGAAACTGCTAAGTCAGCACAGTTGGGATGGACCCTATTAAAATGCATTGCAACACGCCCATAACCCATAAACTTTTCCCTCTTGTTAAGAAGCAGGAAAAAAAACCTTTCACTTGACACTTATTACGATCCTTAATGACACAGCAAGTTTGCCAACGACGTAAAATAAATGCAACATAACCGCAAGTTGAGGTTACTTATTCCTTTCCAGGCATTCACATAAAACTTACATCCCATTCCTTGGTAGCTATAGCTAACTTATATATTTACCTCGCAGCCTTCCAGTTGGTAATAAAAATTCACTCAAAAGCTCGTAAACATTCTGTTAATCTGAAGGTGCTTTACTTAAGGTAAGCAAAATGGTCCTTACAAGGATCGTTCCATCGGGGCGTAAGACAAAAGTAATGAGTTCCAGCTGTCTCCATTATTTAGTTGTGGAGGGTGGTAACTCCTTACTGTCGGATGTAAAGATCCAGTAGAGGCGAATTTCGTTCTGCCACTACTTATGGAATTTACTAAAATTTTGCACACCTGGCGGAAAAATTGTGACGACTATTTTCTTTTATATTAAGAAACCGTTTTAATTTAAATTTTAATATTGTGCTGGTTTTTCCTTGAGTGTTTTCTCTGCAATACTTTTTTTGTGCTTTCTTTTTGCGAAGCTCTAAATGTTTATAACGAACCAAGTATTACATTTATCGTATTATGTAGAATGCATACACTTTATTTATTGCGTTTTAGCGAGTCTAAAATCCACAAATGACCAGAAAATCATCTTAAAAATATACTTTGAAAGTTAATCTGTAAATTACTGGAGTTATGGGGAGTTTTTTATCTTCCAAGTACACGTGAATATTGGTACGAATTTATGAAGAAAAATTCACATGGATAAAAATACGCCTGACCACACCAGGTTTTTATAAAGGTTGGTCCATCTAGTGTTTGGAATTTGGACTAGTAGTAATTTTTAGTTTAGTTGGTTATATTCATTCTCGACTTGACAGAAATTTATTTTAAGGTTTGACATTTACGAAATGGGACGGTATTTGCTTGAAGAAGTTGGGAAATACTAAAAACTTATTTCCAAAGTGGTGAGTCTTCTAATCTTCCAAAAACCCAATTTGTGGATCAATTCGTGAAGCGAACTCGTGAAACTGGAATGTTGGTGGATAAACCAACCCGTGAACGTACTCGTACGGTGCGCTCATTCGAAAACATTATTGCTGTTGCTCAAAGTGTGCGTGAGTAACCATCAACATCACCTCGTCATCGTTCTCAACAATTGAACATTGCACGCACTTCTTTAATGCGAATTTTGCGTAAATACCTTGCCATGAAGCCATGTAAAGCTCAATTGGTACAGCAGCTAAAGCCGGTTAACCATCCAAACTGTCTACGGTTCGTAAATTGGGCGGGAGATCGTTTGACCGAAGTTGGCGAATTTTACCGAAAAATCATCTTTTCGGACCAGACTTATTTCCACCTCGGTGGTTATGTTAATAAGCAAAACTGTCACAACTGGGGCACAGAAAATCCGCACGTCATCGTGGAAAAGCTAATGCACCCACAACGAGTGACTGTTTGGTGCGGATTTTGGTCCGGCGATATCATCGGCCCATTTTTCTTCGAAAATGAAGACGGAGCCGCCGTAACCCTCAATGGCGAGCGCTACCGCGTAATGTTGACCGATTAATTTTTCAGGAAAATTGAAGCCAATGACTTGAACGATATTTGGTTTCAACAGGACGGCGCTACGTGCCATACAGCGAACGTCACAATCGCCTTATCTTCGGAAAACGCATAATTAGCAAAAAAGGTGATGTGACTTGGTCGGCAAGAAGCTGCGATTTGACGCCGGGGAGAGGTGAAAGATAAATGTTACGCCAACAAACCAAAAACAATTCAAGACTTCAAGTACGAGATTCAAGCTGCTATTGCTGACAGAAGGCCCAAAACAATCGAAAGTGTACTCAAAAGTTGGGTGGACCGAATGGGCTACCACCAAATCAGCCGTGTTGGTCATTTGACCAAAATTGTTTTCCATAAATAAATGACATAAAACAACCTTTCAAATAAATGTTCAACCATTGAAAAATATTGAGCCGTTTTTTTTTATAACAAAAAGAAATTCCAATTTTTAAATGGGCCATCCTGTATTTACATAATTTGTAGTAGACCACTTAAAAAATAATGCAGGATAGAACAATTTCCGAAAAAACACATAATCATTTTCGTAGATTTTCGTACCGAACAATTGCTTTGGTCCTCTTTCAGTTTTTAAATTAAGAAAAGTATATATATAAAGTACGAAAAACTCGTTCTTATTGACTTCAAAATGAAGCAACAATATTTTCGGCATTCTTTCGACATCCTTAACAGCTCCTTCACTATTCCTTGAAAGCTACAGTTTAAATTAGAATAGATAATGAGCATAGTTATAATGCATAATGTATGATGATACATTAAATGAGAAATCTACTTCTATGCCCGCTGTAATATATTTTCCATTACAAGTCAATGTAGAATATTAGGAGTCATGCAGGTAAACTGCAATGGCCTCATTGTCCTCTCCGGCGTCGCAAATGACACTATTGTGTTAGATAGATATTCAGCATTATTAGAGCCTCATTTAAAGCAAAAACATATCTAGGTATCAGCTGCATTCAATGACACTTAATTAACTAACAAATTAATCGAAAACCTGAATGAATATTTATTTTCGACAACGTTGTATTTATTTACATAAAATAAGAAATAAAGCAAAGTTCTAAGTTGTAAGGCAACAATTTTGATATTAAATAGTATTTCGAAGCCCAATCCATACTATGAAATAGTGATTTAACTGTACTGCTGGTTAGAGCTCATTTAAAACACTTGTCTGCCTCAAACACGTTTTCAAGCTCAAATGCCTATTAATAATTGCTTTAGGGAAAGTAAAAGTCCCATTAAATCTAAAAGAAAGAAAAAGAGAGCCCAAAAGGAAGTTATAACAAAACTCCTTAACTTTTACCCCACAAACAAATTAAGATAAACATGAAGGAAAATCACCATCTATTCCCTGGTTCAGATGTTATACGATTAAATTATGGAATGCTTTATAATTTCTAAACGAAACAAACAATTACTTTCATCTGTTCCTATATCTTGAAAGGATATTTCAGGATCAACAAAACTATGGGAAACGAATTAATTTCTAACAGGTTTTACAGAAATGGAATGCTAAATTTTTGGTAAACTTTATTGAATTCATGTCAAATAAAACAGGATTTGTGAATTGATTTATAAAAGCGTCCTGCTATCCACAGTATTATTAAATTCCATTAATTTTAACGAGAATAGTAATTGTGGAAACGACTGCAGTTTATTTAGAAAAACGTGTGGGACAATTTCGAATATTCTTTTTTTTAGAACTGGCAAGAATATACGAGGTTTGTTTAATAAATAAAGTGATTTTTCAAATTTTACATTCGATTGCCGATTTGTTTTTCTTATGTTGGTACGTATGTGCGTATCCTGTGAAATTGTAAGTCACCTTATTTATTGAACAAACCTCGTACAAGAAAAATGTAGATACCTCCCTTTTTGCTATGACACCTGCATCAACTAACAGAATGCTATTTTATATGAGGTAAATACAAACTATAATTCGAAAACAATGAAATGTGGCTCACATACGAAAATCTTTTAAACTATTTAAGTATTATGGACGTGTGCCGTTGCATAAATTGCGAATTTAAGTAACTTTAATCATATTACTCGCAATTTACACTGGTTTTTGAATGCATTATTGATCGTAATGATCGATTAAAAAAGAACACTATAAAACACAATGTGTATAATGTACCAATTTTTTGAAAAGTACAATTATGCTTCAATTTGTTAATTTTAAATCTTAAACCTGCGTAATGTTATAAATACACAAATTTTTACTTTTCAATCATGTCTGACAGTGAGAACATTGGAAGTTGAAGCTGTTGAAGGTAGAATTGTATCGCTACCGTGCCCCATTTCAGCTCCATTAGATGACGTTTACATGGTTCTTTGGTTCCGAGACAATGCTGGCATACCTTTGTACAGGTAAGTCAAATTTCCTTCAGAAATTTTAAAGCAAGAGGTTTTACATTCGTTTCACAACATTTTTAATATTAAAACATTTAATTTATTTGACTTAATAAGATAAATATAAACTCAAAAGCTCCTTTAAGGAAATAAACTCAATTTATTTTAATATCCATTAAGATTGTTTTCATAATTTTTCATAATTAGCATTTAATGTATTATGGATTATTAGTCTTAGGGACTTAAAAACTTTGCTTTTATTCATAAATGTTATCCGAAAATCACAATGAAACACATATTCTTGCAGCTTTGATGTACGCGATAAATTATCTACGGATCAGCCGAGGCATTGGTCAGCTCCTGAAGTATTTGGATCCCGTGCCAAATTTAATTTTGATTCAACACCAGCATCTCTAGATATAAAGGCAAGAAGCATTGTTTTATGCTTTAAAAAGTCAATATTTTTAAACCCATCAATTATTCAAATATTTCTTAAATTTTATTATACATATTGTTCCAAAAATTAACTCTTAAGATTTTGCAGGATATAAAACGGCATGATCAGGGAATCTACAGATGCCGAATTGATTTCCGAACGAGTCAGACACAAAGTTTTAGATTTAATTTATCTGTTATAAGTGAGTAATATTTCCATTTACAAAATAAGAGCGATGAATAATTAACTAAAATAGAATAAAAAAATGCGAGCATTATATAAACAATAATATGTGGCTTTCGTATTTCAGTTCTACCAGAGCAACCACTTATTCTTGATCGTTGGGGACGGCAATTAAATGGATCACAACTTGGTCCGAAACAAGAAGGAGACGATATTGTAATAACGTGTCGTGTTGTAGGTGGTAAGTGATTTTACAAATTACAGCAAACAGAATAATTTATATTGTTTCGTGCATTAAATTCAAAAGAATTTTTAAATTTCTTAGTTTTGCACAACTTATATCTAAGAAAAATATTTGTTACTCCAAAAGGTCGACCGCAACCACAAGTACGCTGGTTAGTGAATGGTCTCCTTGTTGACAACCAATATGAGCACAACTCGGGCGATGTTATTGAAAATCGTCTGCTTTGGCCATCAGTGCAAAGAACTGATTTGCATTCTGTGTTCACTTGCCAAGCCGTTAATACATTATTGGTTAAGCCAAAGGAAAAAAGTTTTATTTTAGACATGCATTGTAAGATAATAATGCTTAAAATATGTGAATTTCTAATAACATATATTTTTTCATGAAACCAGTAAAACCAATTACTGTTAAAATAATCAATTCTCCAAGTTCTATGGTTGCCGATAGACGGTATGAAGTAGTTTGTGAAAGCACAGGATCCAGACCAAACGCTATCATAACGTGGTATAAAGGGAAACGACAGCTGAGAAGGACCAAGGTAAAAATAAATATAGTTTTCACGTAACCTGAATTTATGTTTATTCTACACTTATTTATTTTATGTAAATGTTATTAATTAAATCGCATGATATTATACTCTTTTTTTATAGGATGATGTTTTAAACAATACAACTCGTTCCGAACTTAGCTTTGTACCAACAACAGATGATGACGGAAAATCCATTACATGTCGTTCAGAGAATCCGAATGTAAATGGGCTTTTTTTAGAGACATCATGGAAATTAAATGTTGTATGTAAGTAACATACAAAACTAACAATAATAATAAGCGGGCTTAGAATATAAATTTGATTTTAATTTTTTTGTGTTTGAAGTTGCATAAGCAGCATTTACGTCGCTAACCTTTTTTCCTTTCCTTAATCAGAGTCAAAAAGGTAGCTCCTAAAATAAAAATGTTGTGTCCAATAATTACTTATGGATCTTACTCAAAAAAGGGATTGCAAAATTAAACCTTTTACTTGGTAAACATCATATTTTTCTATAAGTTGTTCAACTGAACTTAACCTTATATTAAAATAAAAGAAAAGAAAAGTCGAAATATTCTCTTCATAATATGAAAATAATAACAGTACATATGTGTAAATGATGTTTCCACAGAAAATAAAGCTCCTAATTTTAAATGCGGCGCTCTTAAAAAAATTGCTACACTTTTAAGAACGCATTGAAAGAAATGCTATAAAGAATAAGAAAAGTTGACAAATTTACCAAAAACCTGATAGGAAGACTAGAAAATTGCAGGCTGTTTTTGACTGGGCAGAAAAACTTTTAGAACTAATTACAGCAGCATTTCGTTAAGCCATCACTTATAGAGAAGCGGACTGGAATAAGTTCTTGTAAACTGCTGCTCCATCCAGTGCGGTTTCAAGATAGGTTTGGTATAAATTATAGTGGACAAAAGAAGTTTTTGCAAAAGAAAACTTTTCTAAGGCGTACATGCCAAGAAAATTGATTTGCTCTGTGCAGTTTTTGTTGTTCCAGGATTTTTCTTGCTGTAAAATTTTTTTACTGATGTAGTAAGTGAATAGAAAAATCAAACAATTTCTATCGATCATCCGTACCTTATTAGAGTAATTTTAATTGCATTCATTTATTTGATAAAACTCCCAACTTTTTAAGCTCAAATCTACAAGGTACAGGTAGCATGCTAAAATATTCATCTGTTCTTATACAATAGCTAAAAATATATAAAGACCTTGTTAGCTAAAGGGCATGCAAATTATATCTATCCATCCATTATAGCCATCAATTTGAATACCATTTAAATTTTTCTAGGAAAAGAAAAAGGACATAGAAACAGAAGCAAACTACATATGACCAGTGGATATTTCAAAGACATATAAAATGAAATTTGTAGTGATTTAGTAACCCATCTGCAGATAGACAGAGGTGCACGCATACTAAGTTTAAATATTTGTTATATTACCCGTAATTAAATCGTCACATGAAAGAGAATATCGTTTTATTTTTTAAAAAATTTCGTTACATTGCAAAGGTAAAAGAAAACTTAGAGGGGAAAATATTTATGAGACAATTGTATGAAAAAATCCGAAACTCCAGCTTCATTATTTAACACCGGGACGCCTTAGTTTCTATTTTTCACACCGAAAATTCGTATATTATATTAAACAAATTGCTCGTAACAATTGTATTACTTCGTATGCAAACTACTCAGCAAATCGAATATGTGCATAAAAAAGATTGGCAAAAGATGTTACTATCTTACCAAAGATTAAAAATGAAATATAGCCGGACAAAATCTAAATAATTGCAATTTTAGTCGTTTTCAAATTGTTTTTGTTTCAGATCCTCCTCTGGTTACATTACGATTAGGGTCAACTTTAATTCCAGACGACATAAAAGAAGGTGATGACGTTTATTTCGAGTGCCATGTACAATCTAATCCGCCATGGAGGAAACTGTTGTGGTTACATAACGTAGGTATTATTAATCCCAATCAAAACTTGTAGTCGACAAATACATTCTATGCTGTCTTCATATTTGGGAAAATTCTTATTGTATATTAAATTGGATATGCATTTTTTAAGGGGATACATCTAGAGCACAACACATCTGCTCGAGTGATAAGATCTAATCAGAGTCTAGTGCTACAAAAAATCACAAAACACTTCGCTGGGAATTATGCCTGCAGTGCTATTAATGACGAAGGAGAAACTGTGAGCAATCACCTTCCATTAAGAATTAAATGTAAGTTATGTGAAACAAATTTTACCAAAGAAACTTATGCAAGGAATCTATGTGCGATGCAGAATTTTCTTACTTTACTTAATCTAAATAAAAATAATTTGCACAGATACGCCAACTTGCAAACACCATGATAAAGTTATTTTGATTGGAGCTTCGAAAGACGAAACAGTAGAGGTAACTTGTGAAATCCAAGCGGACCCTCCACCTAGGTAAATTTGTAACTATTTAGTTATCATTTATAATAATTAATACGTTCTCGCCGGCGCTGAGATTTGACAGTAAATGTGAACCACCGGTGGTACACGCCGGCGTGAATGTGCTGAATATATTAAAAATAAGAACAACGCATATTGAAATCATTTAATATTTATACAAAGATGTTTTATGATATTTTATTCTTCTATTCTAATGTACTTCATCTACTATATATAGATTATTCCGTTGGAAATTTAACAATTCGGGGGAAACCTTAGATGTAGGAAGTGAACGATTTACAATGAACGGTACCAGAAGTATTTTAAAGTATACACCCGTTACAGATCAGGTTGTTATTATAAAAAAGATTTAAATAACCATAAATAAAACAAAGTTTATTAATAAATGTTAAAATACCTACTATGTACAGGATTACGGAACCTTATCATGCTGGGCAATAAATGAAGTAGGGACTCAAAACCAGCCGTGTATGTTTCAAGTAGTTCTTGCAGGTAAGAGGTATTTCAAATTACTTATATTTTTTATATTCCAGTTTCTTTCCGTTTTTTTTCATTTCTGTTTCAAAGGGAAATTTATTATTTCGAAAATATGTAATAACTTTTTATGAAAAATTTAATTATTTTTTGTAGGTTTTCCAAGTACTGTCAACAATTGTTCTACATTCAATCGGACAGATACAAGTGTCGAAATTCAATGTATTCCAGGATATGACGGTGGTTTGCCCCAAATTTTTATATTAGAGTTATTCTCTACTAAAACTGGTACAGCAAGGTAAGTAAGAATAAGACTATAAAAAATATTTCAATATTGTAAAATATTTCCGATTACTTTATTAGTTAGTTACATCTAAAAAAGTAGTTGTCTTTTTTTACATTTGAAATTGTTAAAGATTTAATAATGAACTTGTTTAAATTTTTTTAAACGCATCATTTTGTTTACATCGTATCCAAGGATTAATTAAATTAAATTTTAAAATTGTTATTTTTTGTTATTTAATATAAACTATTTTCAGATTCAATCTTACAAACTCTGATGAGCCTCAGTTTATAATAGACAACTTAGATCAACTGACTACAATGATGAATACCGAAAATAATTCTTTAAAAGTTCGTGTGTACGCTGTAAACCAAAAAGGGCGAAGTTCAGCTTGTTTGGTGCATGATTTTATAATTGGTTTCACATTACATAAAACAGGTGATGACAGTAATTTTAATAACACTATTTCAACAAATTACTATATTATTAGAAAATTTTAATAATGTTGTTAAACTCTACATATAATATAAGAAGAAATTGCGTCGTTATGAAAAATTAATCATTTAATTTTTTGAACTTATACAGAAGACGATGTTTCTCTTTCAATATCTCCTGTTTTGGTTGGAACTGTATTAACCATTATTGTTATCAGCTTAGCAATTGCTTTGAGAATATTTATCACGACGTTTATACAGAACTTAAGAAGGAATCGACAACATGGAGCAAAAGGATCTATTGCTAATGTAAATACACCAGGAATTAAACACGATTCGCTTAAGGTACTTTTCCTTCTGGCAATTTTTGAAAACAATGATACATTATCCTTTAATTGTGGGCTCCTTACTAAAATTTTTTGACTACTCACCTATTGTATGTCCTTTTAAAGAAATAACGAACACAATATAAAATCGATATTAATAATTGCTTTGAATATTCACAAATGTCATGTTACTTTTGATAAATCGAAAGCCTTTAATTTTTTTTCTCTCAAAAATTCCTTATTGTCCAACTCTGAACTTTTATATATCAGGGCAATAACTTTGAAAAACCTCGCTGGCAGCATACTGATTTAAAATCAAAATCATCTGAAGACATTGTAGAAGATGAAAGGGATCCAGATGTAATTCCATCCCAATATGGTATGTTGTTCACACCACTTAAAAAAATAGTCAATTTAAACTATTAAAAAATTTTAATAGTTGGAAGCGGCACCGCAGAACCTACTAACACAGATCATCACTACACACCGCCTTCTTTAATTAAATGGTCACCAAGCTCAAATGTAAGTATTGTCATTACATTGCTCAAACCAAACTGAAACTAAATTAAATTGAATGCCTATCATAATTTACAAAAATAATTCGACCAGCACTCACTCCCAACTTTTGACTTTAAATGAACATTCATAAATTTTTTTATCAAAATCCTAGAGGACTAAAATTTTATTTATGCAAATATTTAACCTTTTTAGCACATAACATACGACAACAGTCTACAATCTTCCATAATCAATGGTGCAGGCCTAGCAACATACAATCAATTACATCCTCGGACGCATGTTGCATCAACCATGCTGCAGGCTAGTGGAACGAATCAACTTGTTGGATGCACATCTTCCGGAACTTCTATACATAATCTAGGACTAGCTTCACCTAAAGGTCCCTCCGCACCGGTAGCATCGACGATAGCTACAACGAATGGTATCCATAATGGGCTCACTAATACCTTTGGAGTCTCTAACTGCCAAGCTGCAGCACGTGCAATAACCCCTATCATTGGCTGGAACGGCTTAAATCCCGTTGGATGCAATGCATCAAGCGACTTTGAAGATATAAACATTAATGCAATAAAAGATTGCTTAATGACTCAACGTGTACCCGAGAGTTGTGTCTGAGTTGGTTCCACTATCAACAAGTGTTAACCATACCAAAGTAATCCTGTTTTTATAGAGCATATTACATTTTACAAGATAGTGTAGAAAAATTTGTTATAAATAAATTTTTAATACTGAATAAAAGTGAATAGCAAAATAATTCTGATGACAAATTTCCGAAAAAAAAACACGTTGTGTATTGTTTTTTATGGTTTAAATACAAGAACAATAATCCAAAGTGGTATATCAGAGCAGTTAGCAGAATTATTTATACAATCCCTTGAACAAACAATATACACATTCTCATTTTATAGTAGGGTACGAAACACTGCCTGTCCAATATTGAAAATCTCCATGTCTGTAAAAGTCTTTGGATTAAGTCCTCGGAACGAGTTAATGCAAATTTATACCACTTCTGCTATTAAAAATAAGTAAATTCTTAACGTAGTCAGATTATAAACTATAAAAACTGAATCATGATTAGTGTTAATAAGATAAAACACGAAAATTTCAAAACTAATAAAAAAATACTTAATTTCAACGTTTAATGGAAATGTCCCGCTACAAACGCAAAATAAAAACGAATGTATGTATAAAAATAAGTTGACAAATACCAAATAAATTGTAAAAGTTGTCTAATAAGGATGTAAACATACTGAAGTAATTACAGAACTCCAATAAATTTTAAAGTACTATTATGTAAGTGTTTCTTCCCAAACTGTAATGTAAATAAATTAAAGAAATTTTAATAGAATGTTTTTACTAACGTGCCGCTTACACTTGTTTTCTTCTGTTTGGTAGCTGTTTTAAAACAATAACAACGGTGCGATACCAAGTACGAAGTAAATTAATTTTATTAATCCAAGCCATCAAAAACTACCGCTTGTTCTATTTTATTTTTTGGAAAAGGTCTTTACTAACAGAAAATTCAAATAATCGAATATAATAAAAATGAATCACTTTATATTTGTTCACCATCATTAATGAAATATATCTCTAAGCTCTATTTAAAAAATAAGCGCTCCTATTTTCAACTTTGAACTTGGTAGGATTGACTATACTGGGTCTTACCACATTTTTTTACTTTATTACAACAAAGCATACTAATCGCAAAAAAATGCAAAACGATGTAACACTCAAATTCGCTAGTTAGAAGGGACTTGAAGTGTTATACTTCTTCCATATCCCTCACCACAAAACTAATCATTATCTTATCTAGTCTACTCCTAACAAATTTACTCTTACAACGCAACCAATAAATAATATAAATTTTTAAACCGCAATGTAGCAGCATCAATTTGATTTAAAGAACGGAAAAAAATTTTATATCCATTCTTATTTAAAAGAATGGTGCACTCTACACTTTAACGGTCGTATTCACATTTACGTGACTTCAATTTTCTGGCGGTTATCGACCGGAGTCACATTTAAGTGACTTCAATTTGCTGACTATTGCCAGTCTGAATGATTCCTCCACTCCACATGATTAACTGTTGTGATAATCTAAAATAAATAGCTGCATTATTTGTTGATCGTAGTTTCACTATCTTTATAAAAAATTCACGAAGAGTATACCGAATATGCTCCACTGCCAAGAAAAGAAGCTACAGCATTCAGGTATTCTTCGTGCGCGGCAGCAACTTGACGGATATCATCTTTTCCACTTAACAGAAAAAATTGTAAAGGTCCAAAGATAAAGATTTCCATCACTCAAAATATTTTTTTTTATTTACTAAAAAAGTTATACAAAAACGAAATTGAATGATTAATTTTGCGCCACCTTGTATATATTCAGACAATCAAATATAATATATAGTTTTTAAAAGCTTTTCATTAATAAACACATGCATATATAATTAATTTTCTTTTTTTTGGAAAATCAAAATAAAAAGTTTTAATTATGAGATATGTTAATTGTTACTATTAGTTGACAACATAGAACAAGGGGCAGCAATATAGACAGGAAGTGCGGCAGACGCGAAGAGCTAATTAAGATGGGTGGGTCTGGATGGTAAAGGGTGTTTGGGAGTACTTTTATCAATGTGGAAATTGCCGGCGTCATCAGTAGTCACAGTCATAGGCATAGTCATAGTAATGGTCAGTCACTTCACTACACTTCTCAGATCGTTTCAAAAAGTGGTCTTCCAACATTCCTTCACAAAGTTTCCATGGCTCCGCGAAATTTATTTTAGATTCGTAAAATTCTCCTTTTTTCTATTGTTTCCTTCTCCATCTAATAGTCCATCGAATATACAACCAAAAAGTAAAACTTCAGCAGGATTACCTTTCAAAGTCATTTGCCCTTTTCCAGAAGAGTCGGAGACGGTTAGAAAGTAAAAAATTCCAGTGGGTGCAGACCGCAAGAAGGTTTTAATAAAATCTGGTTCTATATCATCTGTGTTTCTGTGAAATGAATAATAAAGAGGTAATGGACTCATTGCTTTTAACCTTTCTGCTTCTTCCACTGCTGTTAGTACTTTTTTAAAGGTCTCTTTTTGGAGCGCCCGCTTGCCTATGAGAAAGTGCACCACCAGCTTATTTTTTAATTGCTCCACATTGAGTAGCTTCACCTTTTACAGTTGGGATAAATTATTCACGTGCGTTCCACAACACATGTTGCTTTCTATGCCATCGATAGTTACAATTCGCACCGGACCCGTATGATGGGCTGGTAACCCTCTTGGGGGCCGCATATCTGTAAACTTAGATAAATGTTCTTTTGTGGTGTGGTGGTCGCATAAACTTTTCTTCCTTCAAGAATTAATGAATTTACAAGTTCTTCTATATGGGATAACTGATCCTGCGTAACGTTCAATGTAACTTGAAGAAGGTCCCAGCCACCAAGATTTAGTGTTAAAACGATATTTGCTGTCGAATAATGTAATTAGATGTTGTCCTGAGTGCTGTTGCATGTGATCTAAACGTCTTGGCCAATCGATAACTTGTTTAACCTATTAAAAAACGTTGTCGTATCAACAAAAAGCACGGCTTGAGAGCCCTGTCTCACATTTTTCACATTCTTCCCATTGAGGGTTCCGTAGTCACATGGCTGGCCACCCCCTTCCGGGAAGAAAATTGTTTCATCCAAAATTACATTATAGCCGCGAATGGTGTCATCAGAACTTGTACTCGGACAAGACGAGGCTGGTTTACATCTCATAACATGCCCTGTATATTCTCGTAAATAACTATCTTCCTGACACTTGAATTCCATTTTGTACGACATTCTGACTATTCGACGACCGGTGAATTTCTTTGAAGCTCTCAGAGAGAATTGGTCAATTGGCAGCTGACCAAACCTATCACAACTTTGAATCTATCCTAACTTCATTCTTTACTTTGTTTTTATATAGAGTAAAAGTAGGCAATCGTGTAGTCTGTTATTTTATTTTTCGAAAGGCAAGACGTGCTCTAGTATTGTAAAATCTCGTTTGTTGTTTAGTAAGAGTTTTTGTTCAAATAAAGAAAGCTGTTATTGTTGGAACGAATAAAAGAACCCAGAACATCCACTGAGAATTTTAACAACATTCATGATCTTTGATTCAAACCACTGTACACACTGCATGCCCAGAAAAACTCCTCCATCACAGATAGCTTGAGAAATCAGTTGCAAATAAGACGGTAGTGAAACAGAGCGCAGGCCACAACCTGGAATTAACTATCTAAACCGTGCTTTTAGGCGGAAATGATTAGAAGTTTGATTATGCCTTTGTACAGGGGAGAGTTGCCTTATTTGGGCCGGTTCCTATTTCGGGCCACTCATTTTTTTCAATTTTACCGAATTTTTGACAATTAATTAATGTAAAAATTTAATTGAAAATGAATGTAGAACAAAATAATGAAAGAACTACTTATTATAATACAAAATTAATAATGTTACAGCAATGTCGTAAAAATGGTATCTGCCGAATTAAAAATCTGACATTTTTGCTCGTCGATAAAAATAAATTGATACATCTAATGAATCTAAAATTTGTTCTGATGTTAAGTGTAATATGTTTATTAGTGAAAAATCGTGTATTTGCAATTTAAAAACTATAACAATACTAATTAATGTAAACAATCTGGAAAAATGTCATTTCCCCTAATTTGGGCCACTGTTCAATTCGAAAGGGCACCTAATACGGGCCACTCACGCCACTCAACAGCGCGATGTATAGGGTTTTCCAATAAGAGGTGTTATTTTGAAATGCTTTAGTTTTGCGAACTGTGACTGCAACATTTTCACCATTTTTGTAGTGAATTTTAATAATTTCAATGCGTTGTTGAAGCGTGTATCGTTCCATTTTTAGTAATGGCGTAGTTTCTACTTGTCAAATGTCAAAAAATAACAGCTTCAAAAGTGACAGCTACCGAAATAGCGGGCTATTCAAAATAACACCTCTTATTGGAAAACCCTATATATAAAGCTACACTATCTGAAGGAAAAATGTTTTTTTTCATAAAAACGGTAAGTGTACATGAGATATTTAGTAAATAAACACGAATCCTAGAATGCGGAAAATTTTGAACGACAGTCAAAAAGAGAAAGAAGAGAAACAGAAGCTAGCTGAAGAAACCCGTAAAAAGAAAGCTCAACTCAAAGAAGACAGACTGTTAACCCTTTAAGTGGAAATGACGAGTATCTCCCGCAAACATTTTCTGTGTCAAATTCGACATTGACGGGCTATTCTCGCCAGATATTTAAAAGCTTCAAAAGTAGTAGTAGTAAATTTATTAAACTTAAAAACAACCGTTATGATATTAATACATTATCTTGGCTTACTTTTTCTCTAAAATTCTCTCATTGTAGATAACGGTACTAGGCGTTTTGTAAAAGAAAACAATTGTAATTTTTTCTTATTCAGTTATTCTTTGAGTTTAGAGTAGATACTGTAGTTTTTTAGCAATATATTTTGCTATTTTTGGGAGGTTGTTTTATTGAGTTTATATAACTAAAGATAACAAATACATAATATTCATGTTAGCCGTTTTTATTTATACATATCCAATATAATTCTAAAAAAATGCCCAAAAAAATATAAATTTAGAAAAAACATGCCAAAGGGACTTGCTGCACTAAAGCTTATAAAAGGAGAATTCCAAAGACGCTGTTCTCGTGGTTTATTGTGTTTGAGATGGCGCGATAAAAAGGATGTCTATATGCTTAGTACGAACCATTCTAATGCTAATATGATAAACACAGGGAAAAAAAGATATAAGAAAGGTGGTGGTGTGAAAAATGTTGTAAAGCCTGAATGTGTTATTGAGTACAATAAGCGAATGGGAGGCGTGGATAAACATGACCAGGTGTTAGCATGTTTTCCCATCATGCGAAAATTCATGAAAGGATATAAAAAGGTATTTTTCTATATGATTGATATCGCGCTTTATAATGCTCATGTTTTGCATTCAAAAATCCATGGCAGAAAGCAAAACTTTACGAATTTTCGTCTTGATATTGTAGAGCAATTATTATCAAAAATAGTCTTACCTAATTATAACGCTCAGGGACACCCTTCACAAGGCGATACACCACTACGGTTACAGGCTAAAAATTGGAGTCATTTTCCGGAGCACGTTCCACCAACTAGTAAAAAACAAAATCCTTCAAAAAGGTGTCATGTATGCGCCAAATACAATATGCGTAGTGAGACTACTTGGCAATGTAAGCGATGTAAGGTGCCTTTACATTTACCAAATTGCTTCGAGCAATATTACACATTTCAAGAATATTAATTACAGGCAATTATTATAAATAAAATAAGTCATTTTTAAAAAAATTATACATATATGTTAATTTTATTCCTAATAATTTCCATTCTATCCAGGAATATTTTTTTTAGTTTCATTCTTACTTGAAGAGGATATTTTTTCAATTTTTTGTTCATTATTGTCATTATTTTATAAATCTATTTTATCACAAATGAAATAGAATCCATATTTTTATAAATAAATTTTTTAAAATTGAAATAGGTTAGTTTTACTTTGCGATAACCCCCGCACAGAGTTGCATTAAAATTAATTTGTCTGCACACGCATGTTTCTTTGAAATTAAATAAGGCAAAGGGTTAAACAAACTACGTAAGCAAGAAGAAGTAAAATTGAGAAAAATCAAACGTGCCGAAATGAAAGAAAGAAAGGCAGAGGAAATCCGCATGCGAAAAGAACAAAAAGAGCAAGAAAAGCTGATGAAAATGAAGAAGAAGAGTGATCAAGCAGTTAAAAAGACTGCTAAAGTAACCAAAAAGACTGCTGATGCCAAGGCTAACCAAGTTAGCGAAGATTAGTTACTAAAAGGTATTTTATGAAAATTCATATTTTATGCCTTGCTGTTGCTATTACATATTTTATCATATTTATATAATAAATTATGAAGAAAAATGAAATATTTGGTTTTTCATTCGTCAACGTACAAACTTGTTCCCTTAAATTAACTCTTTATTGAGAATTTTAATTTCAAATATATTTCTGATCGACGAATTAATCAACTTTAATTCAATGTTTCATTAAATATAATGTTTAACGGTGTTTTAAACAATTTCTCGAACCATTTTCGCATTTTTCAGATATTTTACGTGCTATTAAATAGGTGGCCCACATTAGGTGACTCGTCACCTAACGTGGGCCACTTGCACGTTTTTTTCAAACGTTATTTTTTATTATAAAAAAAACTCAAACATGCCTTAAACTTTCCACAAAGATTAATTATCAGCCAAATTTTAACATTGCACTATTAATTATATAAACAAAACGTTTACAATGATTTTAAATGCATTTAACTTTAGGTGGCCCACAATTGGCGACTCTCCCCTATTGTTCGGATAAGTTATTTATGCTCACTTTTTTCATTGTAGCTTTAGATCCAATTTTGAAAGTGTTTCCAAACAAGGCAGGAATGACAACAAGACCAAAGGCAAATCTTTTTCAGTTCTTATCCTTTCAACTATTGCACTCATATTAAACTATTAGTGCGCCTGGAGACAAATCGAACTCCGCTTATTCTAAACTTGTTCCTCTGGTTCCTTTCCATTTTTTAATGCTCTAAGTGCATACTGCACGAACTGTCAAATCAAAAGACCGGCGAAAACAGAACGAAACGAGCGTTTTGATTTTAATTCCATTTTGCATTTGTCAATTTTATGATAAATAGTAGAACAGCGCGGAGCATTGTGAATTTAATATTAATTGCTTCTATATAATTCACTTAGAAAGTTTTCGTTTTTCAAAACATGGCTGAATTCAATTTTGTTGAGTTAACGAAAGAGCTTGATGAGATCCATGAAACTGGTGTTAGTTTTGAATCCAAGTCGCAGAAATGGGAGAGCATCGAACAGGGTAAATTTTGTTAGGAAGGCCACCGGCGTAAATAATTTGTTGTCTCTTGCAGTTAAGGAGCTAATTAATGATATAGAAAAATGTCAGCATCTTGTCTACTTAAATTTGGAGGGAAACACGCTTGGTGTTGAGGCTGCAAAGTCGATTGGAAAAGCATTGGAGAAACACCCCGAATTTAAAAAGGCTCTTTGGAAAGATTTGTTCACGGGCAGGCTTAAAACGGAGATTCCTGAAGCGTTGCGTTATTTAGGAAATGGGATTATCACAGCTGGAGCAAATCTTACAGTACTCGACTGCAGCGATAACGCTTTGGGTCCAAATGGGATGACAGGACTTGTAGATTTTCTTAAAAGTAAAGCGTGCTATTCCCTGCAAGAATTGAAGCTCAACAACTGTGGACTGGGCATTCAAGGGGGTAAAATGTTATCTGGAGCTTTACTGGAATGTTATAATAGTAGTGTATCCGCTGGAACACCACTGGCTTTAAAAGTCTTCATAGCTGGGAGAAATAGGCTCGAAAATGAGGGCGCAAAAGCACTTGCGACAGTGTTTTCGAAGGTGAAGTCCTTGGAGGAAGTTGCGATGCCCCAGAATGGGATCTACCACGATGGAATTGATGCCTTATCGAAGGCTTTTATCCTTAATACTGGAATGCGCATCCTTAATATGAGCGATAATACAATTAAAAGAAAAGGAGCCGAATCACTTGCAGAGGCATTCGGCTACATGCAGAAACTGAGGGAAATTGATTTTGCAGATTGTTTACTAAAGACTAAAGGGGCGCTTATTTTGGCTAAAGCACTAGATGAAGATCATAATGATCTTGAGGTAAGAACTGCTCCATTTAAAAGCATCTGCCAAACATTTATTCTTAAAGGTTATAAATGTTGCACAAAACGAGATTGGCCCGGAAGGGGGAATTGCACTTGCTTCAGCTATGATTAAGAAAAGTAAAATTCGCCGTGTAAACCTCGATGAAAACCAAGTAAGAAAAATATTTTCTTCACAATTTAATTATTATTAACAACAACAATTTGAAGTTCGGTTTTGAAGGTCGGGAAAGAATAAAAGAATTAATGCAAGAAAGTCTCAACCCTGACGCTCTGTGCAGTTTAGATCAGGATGAGTCAGAAGATGAGGGTGAAGAAGAGAGAGATGACGAAGAAGATACCTGCGAGGAGGAAGATAACGAAATTGAAAGCGATACGGAGGAAGAAGATTTAGAGGGTGTAAACTATGTTACTGCCCTAAGTGCAAAAGTAAGCTAGATCAAATTCGTGTAAACAAAATTCATGATCTATTTTCATGTTTAGATCTTTGACAACACTGTAAATCAGTCGTTCGAGTCAAACAAGAGTGTAATATTTGCCAGCGAAGACCACCCACCGAGTAATGTTGAGACTTTTTGTAATATTGAAGTCCCTTCAGTAAAAACTTTTAATGCTCTTCAGGAATCTGATAAAATAACGGCATTTAGAAACTATTTAAAGGTAAAATGGTTCGCATAGTGTTCAAAAAATTTATGTTTTATGCTTTTTGATTCTAGACGCGCGACCAGGACTATTTAACCTATTTGGTTTTTACAATTCTTAAGTGCTCGTCATTATCAGAGGATTCTTCAGATGCATTGGATATAGCAAAGGCCTTATACAAAGATGCATTTGATTACGCTCTGAAAACAAAGCAGGTGACTCGTGTAAAAAACTTCTTCCTTATTCAGCTGGGTCTCTTGAAGTGTGAGGACAAGAAATTTAATCCAAAATACAATCTTAGAGCATGTAGGCATGCTCTAAGAGAAACACTGGCGCACGAGACTTTCCCACAGGAGATTAGAGAGACATTCGATTTGTTTTTGGAAAGATTTGGCTAATTTATACTTATTTTAAATTCAAATGTAATATATGATTTTATCGAACTCTTGTTTTTTTATGTGGATTTGCAAATATTGGTGAAAGGCGATCTTTTGTACCAAGGAGAAAATATTTGTGCCCACTGTTGCTATCTTATCATTCATAAATGTAATATTTTTTTAACTACTTTACCGTACGTCGCCAAATCCCCCTTTGTCACATTCGTTAGGCCTCCTGGAATACGCTAGCCAAGTTTGGTCTCCTTACCAATCTACTAGCATCAACAGGATTAAGGCTGTACAACGCAGGTTCCTTCGTTTTGCTCTACGTGAGCTCCCCTGGTCTGACCTTCAAAACCTTCCGCCCTACGATAACCGCCTTCGGCTTATTAACTTGCAGCCTCTATGGAAGCGGCGGGACCTTGCCGATATCACATTCATTCATCAACTGCTAATCGGCGAGATTGACTGTCCTTCTCTACTTGAGCGGATCCCTATCTACACCAATCCCCGTAACCTCCGCTCGGCCCCTCTCTTTCGCCCTCCTTACTATCGAACCACCTACGGTCTTTCTGAGCCCCTCACAAGAATGCTTCGAAGAGCCAACTCCCTCCCTTCCTTCAACTGAGTAAAAATTCTCTCAGGCACGACCTAATTAGTCTCCCCTAATCTGCCTTGTCCTTTCCCTTTCTCCGTTTTTCCTCCTATAATTTAGTCTCTTAGGTTAGCACTAGTCTTAAGTTTATTTAATGTATGTAGCTTGTATTAAGCGTTAAGTTATGTGAAGAGATTAGAAGTCTGGGAGTGTTCATTGCCGAACGAGCTGCATTTTATAATCCCGACTTAGTGTTGTTTAGCACGTTCAACCCAGCGTGTATCACCAATGGTCCACAGGCATTGCTTTCATCTGGCGCCGTGAACTATTGGTGGTCTACAAATAGGTTTTTCCGTCTAGCGCGTGGATCATCGGTACTTCATATATGTTTCTTATTATGTTTTTAAAAGCATACTTTAAATTGTATAACTGGGAAGATACTAGATAATAATATGCACTGTTAATTAAAAAGATTGTCGTAATTTGGGCATTCACTTCCTATGATAATTAAACGCAAGCCACTGATAACGCAAACAAGCAGCGAATATGGTGGGCACTGCGACCAAACGGTCTTTTGTGCCAAAGCCCCTATAGTGGAGTAGACGATCCGTTATCCTAAGGAAAGCCAGAAGGTCACCCACAGAAGAATTACAGACCTCAGCTGAGCTTAAGATCCCTTTGCCGAAGGTTCCACTTCTAATCGGTGTTAAAGCCGGACAGTCACACAGAATATGAGCTGTTGTTTCCTCGTCCCCTAGACATAGGCGACATTCCGTCTCGACTGATAGACATAATTTATGAAGGTGAAGTCTGACCCGCTGATGGCCAGATAAGTCAACAGCCTTAGATCCGCTTTACTGAGGATAGTGGTGCTTGTAAAAGAGTAGGGTGTAATAAGCTCCTTAGGTTGTCGTAACCCTGGGGCATTGTTCCAATATAGAACTTGCTTAGTTTTTGCCCATCCATTCACCACAGTCTTGGCTGTAGACCAGCCAATGCTGCAGTAGGGTTCAAGGCCTTGGAACCTAATATATGACCCTTCGTTGGCCAGTTCGTCCGCGACTACATTTTCCTCAACGCCAGAGTGCCCCAGTACCCAAACGAAGAGAACGTCCTGATTGCCGCTTGGCTAGAGTATATTTATAGTTGCACCTTTGAGACCTTTGTTGAGGTTTAGCTGAGGGCGAGACGCTGGGCCACTTGCCCATTGCAATCGAGACCGTAGTATTGGGCCAAAACACACCAGCTCCAGGACCATGCTCCGATTTCGAGCTATCCGTGTACCAATTAAGGCTTTTCAGACCTATATCGGGACCTTCGATAATCCAATCCGCTCCTACCGAAGTACAATTCCTTGTTCATATATGTAGTCTGATTTGAAGCAAATCTTGATATCTGGAATGTTTTTTAAGATGTTCATGTGAGCCATGTCGGACATGGGCCATGGGCTTGTCTGATGTGCAGGGGGGCAAGTCCAACTATGGCCTCTATGGCAAGTGTGGGACAGATTGCTTGTTCAGGGTGTTATTTAGATGAGAAATCAAATTCAGTCGAATGTACCGCCAAGTATGTATTTGACGTCACCCGAGTACTCAACGACCGTGCCTTGTATGGAGATTGGATCAAGATCCAAGCAATACCTTTTAGTAAAAGGTACAAGGACAGCCTTAGCAGGATTAATATTGAGGTCTTAATTGGCACAGCAGTCAGTAACTATTCGAAGTGCAGACCTCAGTATACTGGCGACAGTAGAGTTAAATTTCTCCCTGACAGTGATTGCCAGATCGTCCGTGTAGCCAATGGCCTCACAGCCAAGCTCAGCTTGGCAAGGAGGTCGTCTACTACCAAAGACCATAGCAATGGCGACAAGACTCCGCCCTGTGGACACCCCTTAATTACCCTGATGGACACGGAAGTATTGCCCAGGGTGGACGAGATGTCTCTCTCATTTAGCATGGCATCCACCCAAGCAACTGTGTGGGAATTTATAATCATAGAGATGGATCCATAGCCAGTGTTGTCAAAAGCACCTTCAATATTTAGAAAGGCGCACAGAGCAACCTCTCTAGATTGGAGAGCTTTTTCTATTTTTCCAAGTCTGTGTATGGCAGCTTCTGTGGAATTGCCTTAAGAGTACATAGGTGTAGATTTCTCCACGCAGTACCCGATGTGGAGGTCCAGTAGTCTCTCCATTGTTTTCATAAGGAAGGAAGTTAGATTGATTTGTCTGTAGGATTTAGGTAGTTCAAGTGATCCAGTGCCTTGCTTCCTCCACAAAAGTGGTATATGTCCCCATCTATAGCTGACCCTAAATAGTCCGACCAGAGAGTCCAGAATCGTTTCCAAGCAGTTTTGTAAGAGGGCTGTAAAGATCCCATCACCCCCAGGGGTTTTGAAAGGTTGAAAGGAGGCCACTGCCCACCTGACTTTGTTTTTATCAAAGACGACACCGGACTTGCTTTAAATCCTGCGGTTGAAGTCGATCCCATGATCGGTGTCCGCGGGAGAGGGCTAACTTGCCCTTAGAATCAACCCCAGAAAATGCACCTGTAGTAGGTACTTCAGAGTTTTCCATTGTGAATTGGTGAAACTGCCGTCCTGCTTCTTCAGGAGCCCAACACCATTTGCTGCGTCCTTGGCCAGTACCTTCTGAAGGCGAACTACATCCGGTAAGGATGCTAGGCCTTCACAGTACCTTCTCCAGGACTCGCGTTTAAACGTCGCAGTTCTTTGTTGTAGTCTGCGAGAGCGTCCCACTGTTTGGTGCGCTTTGTTCTATTGAAAACCCCTCCTGACATGTCTGCGCATATCAAAAGGCTGCTGGTTCCACCAGGGCACCTTCCGTTCCACTTGAACTGGAACCACTACGTTGCTATCGTGATAGGAGGTAGTTAGAACTTCATTGAGCTGGTCCGGAGCAAACTCTAGTTCACTAATTGGACCGATATGTTACCAGCGTATTAGCCTTCGAGCTCATAGCTGCTCTGAAGGCATTCCAATCGGTATTTTTGTATGAGGTTTGAACGCCCGGGGATGTCGCATCTTATATGTTGATGATCCCACAAGGACGCTTCATCAGAGATTTGTCAGTTCACTATGAACTCGGACAGCGCCCTGCTGGCCAGAGTGAGGTCCAATACCTCTTCTCTGACTGCAGTGATGAAGGTAGATTTGTACCCTCTGTTTACTATGTCTAAACTTCAGGTGGAAAGATAGTTTAGAATGGATTCACCTCTGCCATTTATGCCGCTGCTTCCCTACACTGAGTGGTGTGCGTTGGCGTCGCAACCTATAATTAACTGTCGGTTTTCACTTCGACAGTATGCGACGAGTTCTTGGTCCCCTGGTGGCGGAATAATGCTGTGCGCCGGGAAGTAGGCAAAAGCCAGAATAATTTCCCGCATGCCGCCTATAGTGGAGGTCTCTGCCAAGGTAGCTACGAGGTCCCTGGAAATGAAGTTATTCATAGGTAAGTGATTGACTCTTTTGTCAATCTTTAATGTTGAGTCCTCGGACTTGGCCACTGCTAACCCAAGGCTCCTGAATGAACGCAAGGGTTATTTGCGGCAGAGTGTGGCCGATGCCCCTTTGTCGTGGTGTATGTCATTTCAGGAGGCCTAATGGTCATTACTCCGGGAACCAGAGTGACCTTGTTCGGCGAACTAGCCTGCCCAATGGCGTGACTGATTGAGCGCCCAGCAGTGGGTGTGTCATCCACTGACCTTACAATAATGGCGGCACTAGTGTCGTCTCTGTAGGGAGAGGGTCCATTGACTCTGTCCCCTTATCTCCTGGCTGGAGACCAGCCTCTGGTGCCTCATGATCCTTGGCAAGCGCTTTGAAGATCAGCTTGACGTGGGTGAAGCGGTTGACTATCTTTCCTCAGTGAAAGGCTCTGAGGAAAGTAGTCTCTAGTCAACTAGGACAATGTCAAGAGAGTTGTTTGCGCGGATGTGCTCGAACTCCGGCTGAACACTTCCGTCCGCACGCTCAATGATACCGACAATCGTCTCCTGGAGAAGAGCCATCTGCTCCGCTTACAAGGAACGATTGACTATGTCGGCCAACGGTAGTCCTAGCCTTCACGCTGCTGGCGTAGGTGGCTTTGGCGGACCCCACATGGGTCGTTTTTGGCTTTTTAGTAGCCAGTGGCTCAGGGGTCTTGTCCTCCGATCGAGACATTTTGTTTTCTTTGTTCGGAGGAGTTGATTTAGCAAGCTCCAGAGCCTTTGCTCTGGAGAGGTCTTCTGCAATTGCCTTCCTGAACCTTCTCCGTTCCACGTTGGTAAGCTTAAGGAACCCCGGTTCGTTGATGCAAATGTTGCCTACCTTCGCGCCGATAGCCGTGAGTCCGGATCTGTCCGAACATAGGCTATCATCGTCATGCACCAGACGGATTCTGCGCGTGAGGACTCTTCCCCAGACGGCAGTGTAGACACAGTAGCGCTTGTACTCGCCTGCTCTAGTTGTACTGCTGTAGAATGCCCAATGGCTTCACCGCAGCAACTAGAAAAAGCTTGAGTACCACTAGTAGACAAACTCTTTGTCAAAGACTCTGTGCATCGGCTGATGCAACATCAATTGCATCGGTTTTTCTAGAGTATTTAGATAATTCCATATATTGTTCCCATGAGAAGTTCGGGTCCAGAAGTTAATCCACACAAAACCCGTTATGCGGTAAGTCTAGATTAAAACTCGAGGTCGACAGGTATCCAGAGTCCGCATACTTACGACCAAGCTCCCTCTTAGTCACGGATCCTTCGGCGTATGCTGTTCCACCTTGGATTAGGGTAATTTATTTGAGTCTTCTTCTCTCCGCCCGACCATAATTAGCCAGCATTTCCAGCAGAGACTAGCCGCCCCCACGGGGAGGGTGTAGTCGCACTACTATCAGTGCACACAGTTACGCCACGTACATACAGCTATGGAAATGTAAATACCACCTTAAATTTATCTGAATATGCACAGATTTCTGAATGGCTTTTATGATTTTTTGTTTCGTACACCACTTTTTACAAATGTGGGATATGCATTTTAAACTAAATAGTAAATTTGTCACAAAACAATAGGAAGCATAGGTTTTATTGGCAAATTATTGTTAATTCATTGTATTTACATTGGAAATCTAATTAAGACCTTATAAAAAAAAACAGAAAAATATAAGTTTATTTGAAATTTTGTTAAGATTTTCATTCAGTATCTAGTAGCAAAACCCTTTTGCCGCAATACCTCCTCACAACGTCTTTGCATAGATCGAATAAGACTTTGGCATCTTTCAACTGGGACGGCTTTCCAAGCTGCTTCCACTTTTGCATAAAGATCGTCCAAATTAGTAATATTTTGGCCACTTACAGCATCTTTCACATCTTTCCAAAGATGCTCTATCGGATTTAGGTCTGGGCTTGATGAGGCCCATTCAAGAACACTAATAGAATTGTCTTTAAACCACTTCTGTGTTAATTTTGCCGTGTGCTTCGGATCATTATCCTGCTGGAATTTCCATATAACAGCACAATTCTCCTCAGCCCACGGCAGCATCACATTCTCCAGTATTTCCACATACTTTTCCTTAGTAAGGATGCCTTCAATTCTATGAATCGGCCCAACACCATATCAGGAAAAGCATCCCCACACGTTAATTGATCCGCCTCCGTACTTGACTACCGGCGAAATATATTTTGGATCAAATGCAACGTTTTTTAGTCTACGCACAAACCGCCTACCGTCAGGACCCAACCTATTTATCTTTGTTTCGTCACTCCAAACGATAAATTTCCACTGGTTGACAGTCCAGGTCAAATGAGATCAAGCAAATGTGACCCGCATTTTACGCTACTTCGATGTCACCAATATGTATGGGGTCCTAATTATATTTCCATAGCTAGCTATGCGTGATTCTGTTTTTTTAGAGGGAACTTTTAGATCAAACGTTGATCTTTAGGGCTTCGATTGATATAATTTGGACAGGCCTACTTTTATCATCCTGTATGCATATATTTTGCTCGTCATCAAAGGGCTTTCTTCATAATTTCGGAAGTGATGCAAGTTTTGCTCTGTCATCGTGGGTATTAGGAGTTTAAATTAGATAATAATCAATCAAATATCTCCAAAGAAAAGTAAAACCATTTCTACATTTAAATAGTGATTTTATTTTTTTGTTTTTAATATATAAAACGAAAGGTACATATGAAGTTTATATTCCAATTTTTAAAAATATGTATGTACAAAAAATGGTAGAAAACAAGAATTAATGTTTCTGGAAGTGTATGGAGAAGGGTTGCAGTAAGAGGTATAATAAGTAAACATGGAATATACAATGTGGGTTTCATTGTGGACGATTCCTCAGCTCAAATAAGGTGAGACAAGACGTTTTTCCGCTAATTTTAGTAAAGTAGTGCGAACATAACCGCTAAAAAAATTATTGAGATAACATAACAATATGTGAACACTATTGCGAAAATATGAGAATATTACATCGCTTAACATAAATTGTTTTGATTCTTGTTTACCTCTTTTATGATCACAAAGCTGAGAAATAGCATTTAACATTTTAACTTTTCAAATTATGATCAAATCTCCTCTAAAACCAATGCACAGATATTTTTCTCCCAATTCCTTAAAAATAAAATGCCGACGCAAAGTATTCGTGCTAACGTATTAATAACTTGAATTAATGTCTTATTTTAATAATTTCAAGTAATGTATTTATCTCTAATTCCTTTTATCGATTTTGACACGAGGCTTCTAATCTTATGTTTGCTCACTTTCTCATGTATTTTAAATAAAGCATTTTGTTATGCGTTAATCTATCTAAGGATAACGCACAAAGCCAAGGAAACGTAAAATTAAATACATCTAGTAACTTAATAAAATACAGAAAAAAAAGGAACAGCGCTATACTTATTATTGGATATGTGTTCGCTTTGACAGACGAGTTTAATTTGAGACCAATATAAGGAAAAAATAATTACATTCTGAAACAAACGCTTAAACAAATTTTACAATTATGAAGGGAAAAAAGCTTCACTAGAAACTTACTCCAAAAACAACTTTTGCACGTACGGTTTATAAAAGGGACAATATATTACTGCTATATGGATAAAAATTATATTAATTAATAGATCTCAAAGTCTGAATCTGAATCATCGTCATCGTCTTCAATGATCTTCTTCCTTTTGTTCTAAAGTAAAAAAAAAAGAAAAAAAAAAGCAAAATAAAATATAATCACAAAAAACAAAATATCAATAAAAAAAAGCGAGCGTAATAAAAATTTATGTTTTATCCCTCGACAAGTTAAAACCTTACTTTCTTCGGAGTTTCATCGCTATCCGATGTGCTTGCTTTTTTTCGCGGTCGTTTTGCGGCTGTTGGCTTGGAGGCTGCTGTGCCCGGTGGTCTACCTCGTTTCTTCTTAACCACAGGAGAATCGTCTTCAGAGAAATTATCAGAATTGAATTCATCCGATTGGCATTCAGAATCATCTGATAGATTTCCCGCTATGAGATCATCCCTCATTACTTCAGAATTATCCAGTTCATGCTCAGAGTCTTTTATTCCATCTTCGTCATCACCCAAAAGTGCTGCATAATTGATTTTCTTTAGGAAGAAATTAGTTGTGTTTGTTTAAGAAATAAGGCTATTTACTAATACAAGAAATATGAGAGTACTAACTTTTGAAGCAGCCCGACGACCACTTCTCTCGCGTGGTGGCAGTATTATTTCCATTTCACTGTCTGTATTCTTTTTCTGGTAGAATAAAAAAAAATTATATTATATTGGTTGCTCACAAAAAAATTAACTTACTTTATTGGGACTCTTCGATTTCTTCTTATCGAAATCTAATAGAGAGGTTTGTTTCATGCCATCTCCTTTCTTAGCTCGTGGTTTCTTTTCCAGCGTCTCTTTCTTAGGTTTAAGTTTAAGAGCTGCCACTTTAGCAGCGCTTTCGGAACCTCCTTCAATTAGCGCATCGAACTCATCAATTTCATTTTGACTTCCTTTTTCTAGTTTTTCTTTTTTTATAGGTTTCTCCTTCCTTGAAAGTGCAGAAGCCTTCTCAAATTTCTTAATGACCTCTTCAGTTACTTTAAATTCTACTAAGATACCGTTTGGTGCAGGGAAAAGTTCGGCACCCTGTTGTGTAACTTTTCGCTTTCCAGAGGATTTCAGTTTAGCCTGCAATGCTTTCGCTTGTTTCTTGTTAATGCCGAGCTCTTCAAGGCGTTCTTTCTCTTCTACCTCATTAAGCTTCTTTTCCAATTCATCCAAGTCGTCCAGCCAAAGCATTTCAGGTGTTTTTGACTTGAGTGCACTTAATTCAGCAAGCTTTTGATCGCGCTGTTTAAGTAATTCATTTTTCCTTTCTTCTGTCAACATCCACATGGACATTCCCAATAAATAGTCGAACTTTTTCACGTCACTCAATTTTTGGAAAGCTTTTTCTGCATCCACTGTCTTCTCCTTTTTAACGGAAGTAGATGACTCGGATTCTTGTTCTTCATCTTCGTCGTCCTCGGGAGCTTCCTCTTCATCTATTTTAATTTTCCTTTGCCACTCTTTTACAGGATCAGGCCGATATCCGCGTCTGATCAACTCATCAATTAATATTTTTCGTTTCTTGTTTTCAACAATGATCGTCCTATCGCATTTCTCAACAATGAATCGAGCTTGATCAGTTAACCGATCTGCTTGCGCTTGAAGCTGACCCTCCAAGTAGTTCTTCCGCTTTCCATAATATTCCAACCGAAGGGTGAAGAATTCCTTTAAGACTTGTGTAGAGGCGTCGAACCTTCTTAAACAGTTGGCGTGATCAAATGCGTGCATTTGAGCCGTAGAGAGACTACTTGTGAGTTTAAAAGTTCTATGGAATCCTCCCTCTTCTTGTTGAAGCCGGTCAAACTCACCTGGAGCAAACGTAACCACAAATCTCACTGTTGTATCTGTGTGATATTCCTTGTAGTCAGATATGATAGATTTCACCTTTTCAGAGCCGTGCAGCAGTGGCTCTAGAATATTCTCCTTGTAGGTTTGAGTCCATGTTCCTACAGGCAGCTCAGTAATTTCAATTTTGTTGTCACCAATTATTGAAACAATGCCATTGCATATATATCGGTGCTCCGAGATAAATTCAATACTACCTTTGAAATTCTTATACCAAGGATCCATTCGCAATGGTTCTTCTTTAGCGATCATTCGGCGAAGATTTTTTATAATATCTCTTGGATTATGATTCGGAATTTTTGTGGACCAGCCAGTACCAATGCCTTCAGCCCCATTAACTAACACCATTGGAATGATTGGAATGTACCAAGTGGGCTCAATTTTTTGATTATCATCCACTTCATAGTTGAGAAGCGGATCATCATGTGGATGAAAAATTAAACGACTCAATGGCGATAATAATGTAAAAATGTAACGCGGGCTGGCAGAGTCTTTTCCGCCAGTCAGTCTAGTACCAAATTGACCTCGAGGCTCCAGCAAGTTTATATTATTTGAGCCGACAAAATTTTGTGCCAAATTAACGATAGTCATACATAAAGACACTTCTCCGTGATGATATGCTGACATTTCTGCGACAGATCCTGCTAGTTGGGCAACTTTAACCTCACGCTTGTCGTTACGTTTAAAACAAGTAAACATGATTTTGCGCTGCCCCGGCTTAAAACCATCAACTAGACATGGAATGCTACGTACATTGTCAGCATTAGAGAAAAGAACCAGCTCCAAGTTTATAAATTCCGTGTATGAAACATTCTTTGTTCCCTTAGTGTACAGATATCTACAAAATAAATGGGTATGTTCACATTATTTTTTCTTAAACTGTTTGAAGTAGAAATTAGAAATAGAAAATTTGTACCATTTCTTAAAATTAAGTAATTACAACTTAAAAGACTGTTGACTTACCTTTCGGGCAATCCTAGAAGTTTACGACGCTTAGTTTCCTCCATGTGTCTGGTAAGCCAATCTTTACGCTGATCAACAGCCTTTTTTGCGAAAGCCATAACGATATTGTCGTCATCTTGGTTTCCTTGATATTTAAAGAGGATTCGGTGCTTCTCCATATTTTGGAAATACTCTTTAGCTTCCTTAGAAGTTGAAGTACCCAAACCTTTGTAGTACTTTATATTGTATGTATGATTGTTTGGAGTTGAGTTTTTCCATTCTTCAAATTCGGGTAGGGAATAAAATGAGAGTTCCTCATTCTTCTTAGTTGCCTTTACAATAGGTGTAATAAATTCTTCAAGAAACGGTAAACGTAGCAATTCCGGCCAATTTGTGTGTATGAAATTAATTAGCAGTCCCTTAATATGCGACCCATCTTGATCCTGATCTGTCATAATCATTACTTTTCCGTATCGCAAACTTTTCAAATCATCGATGGTTAAATATTTCTTCTTATATTGAAGTCCGATTATTTTGATTAAATTGTTGATTTCAGCGTTCTCCAAAATCTGTTTGTGTGTAGCTTCACGAACGTTAAGAAGCTTACCACGCAAGGGAAATACTCCATAGTGATCACGGCCTACTACACCTAAACCGGATACAGCTAGTGACTTAGCTGAGTCTCCCTCAGTGAGAATAAGGGTGCATAGATGAGCATTCCTCGTGCCAGCATCGTTGGCATCTTCAAGCTTTGGTACTCCCTTTATTTTTTGATTTTTCTTTCCACTTGTTTTAGCCAAATCGTTCTGAGCCTTAAATTTTGCCCATGAGAGAACAGATTCAACAATTCCCGATTTAGAGACGCCCTGAATAAATTTCTCTGAGAGGGTGCATTTAGACCCGAAATTTTTTGCTTGTAAAGTCATATTTTCTTTCGTCTGCGAATCAAAAGTAGGATTTACTATAAGACAATTAATAAACACCCACAGATGATTACGGACTTGAAAGGGCTTTATACTGATCCCACCCTTGTTTTTCTTCTTCAGCACATCAATCAGCTGCTTCACAATATTGTCGACGACATGATCAACGTGTCGTCCTCCTTTCGTAGTTGCGATCGAGTTCACAAAAGAAACTTGCTGGAATCCTCGATCTGACGGCGCCACGGCTACCTCCCATCGCTCATGCGCATTTTCGTACACAACTTTGATTTGACCGCCTGTTTCGTCCATAGATCCCTTTAAGTAAAGATCGATGTAGTCTTTGAAGTTCTTTACAGGAATTTTAGAGCCATTCAAATATACAGCAACCCCTCGGGTTGATGCAGCTACGTCATATGCCCGCCGCGACATCAAAGCAACGATATCATCATCTAAACGGTCCATTTTAAATTTGGCCAAATCAGGCGAGAACGTTATTTTAGTAAAATCATTGCCGTTAAAATCTTTAATTTTAGGTTCAGATGCTTTACTCATATTGAAACCCCATGTTTGACGAAAGCTTTTCCCATATTCGCTGGAAGCGGTTTCGACAGTGAACGTTGTGCTGAAGATGTTACATAACTTGGCTCCATAGCCGTTACGTCCACCTGTAACTTTTTCTTCTTCATCATTGTAATTTGAGGATGTGAGCAAGTGACCGAAAATCATTGTGGGAACATACATTTTTTCCTCTTTATGCATTACAACGGGTATGCCCTGTCCATTGTTCCATATTGAAATAACATTCTTTTCGGGATCGATGTCAATTTTTATGCAAGACATTGATTTATCCCGTTGCTTGTTGTCAGCAGCATTCACCAAAATTTCATCATAGATTTTGTACAGACCAGGAACAAATGTGATCTCCTTTTGAATCATCTTATTTTCCTCCTTATTAAACACCCACATAAGCTCCTTCGTGTGTTCTACAGTCCCAATATAGGTATCTGGACGCAAAAGAATATGTTCAAGTTGCGATTTTTTTTGATAGATCTTCTCAATTTGGTTACCACCCCCAGATTTGGGGGCCCCAGGATTTCCGTTCTGCATATTGATTAGCTGAAATTGGTATAGTTATTTTATAAGAGATATTATACAATATAATCTTGAATAACACAGTTAAAATATTGCTGTCTACTATAAACTTTGGCAAATGTAAAGTGTCATGTTTCGTCCACCTTTATTGGACGATCATTTTACTCTATAAATTGAATTTGGGATTCCTAATTTACTTTTAATAATCAAATTGCCTAATTTCGTTAAAACAGTGCATAACCAAATGTGGGTTCTAAAACTTCAATTTAATGATCGATCTGTTTGAATTCAAACGCCGTTCGGCCTAAAACCCAACGGCCACAGGAGAGCGCAGCAGAGCATCATGCCAGACGGATTAAAGATAAACAGAGTAGGCAACATGATAGGACCGAGACTGTCTTTTCCACTCTAGTCTTAAGCTTGTAGGTGCAGAGACCTATTTCTTTGACAGATCAAAAGCGGTTAGTTAAATATTTAAAAATTTGTTTTGGCCATACGTTGTAATTGAGACTTAAAATGCACTTTCTAATTGCCAAATAACGCGTTTATTCAGCGTTACGCACAGTTGCTGGTTATCAAGTTAGAACCGAAACCAATCTGCACTTGCCACAAGTTCACGCACATCAACTATACGTTTCAAACGTTTTTCATTGTAAAAACTTAAAATTGCTCAACAAGAAATATGCAACGTTTAGTTTTACATAAATAAAAACAATTTGCCACTTATTTAATTTTACTTTCATTGGTAAAAATTATTCGCGCGCTAAGCCGCAAAGCATAGCAGTAACTAAGCGCCATTTTCCCGACCAACATGTTACAGCATTTTTTAATTATATTATGCGTTTTGTATTACCTTCAAGCAACTCTTTTTTAATATACTCTAGCTAGCCTCGGTCTGTAAAAAGCAAGAAAAGTTGAGCACAATAAACTGATAATAATTCGAGAACGAGAAACTCTCTTCACTTCGCACTGCCCAGCCGAATTAAAAATGCAGCTTTTAGGCGCACTACCAAATTCCACTCTTTTATGAATCCTTTCTTAAAATGTGTTAATAAAATATTGTAATTATTAAAAACACTCCTTTTAATTAGCTAAAAAACGCAAGCGTCTACAGAAGCCGCCGACCAAACAAAACTCCCCGAGACCGCCATCAACAATGGTGGGAATGCCGAAAATTATTTGCACATGTTCTTTCGATGTGTTTGTGAAACAACGAAACTTTTAAAGTGAGCGAACGAAGTTTTTCTTCCACCCTTATTTGAGGACATCTAACAGTTTAAGATGAAACTACATTTCGCTTTTGTATTTTTGAAAGTTATTAGGCCATTTCTAATGCTGAGGTATGTAAATGTGGCTCAAAATTTATTAGATTATAATAAAAATTAATTTAAAGTAATTCCACGCTTATAGAATAGTTTAAGCAGATGGCTGCCGGCTGAAATGTTTTGTTTTGTTTATGCAATGCAATCAGCGGAGGGGATATGAAGATTGGCAATTCGCAGATTGCTTAGCTGTCATTTCTTATGAGTCGGGTTTTATGTCGTTTTTGCGAAAAATTCTCAGATAATTTCATTAGTTTGGTGTGTTTTATTGTTTTGAGTCCTTCGACCCTTCATTTTATTTCCTAGAGTGGGATAAACCTGTAGATATTTCGTATAGTAGGCGTACAGAATAAAATTATACCAATGGAGCGAAACAATGGGTAAGGAAACAGGTTGCAGAAAACATTATAGTTTTAATTATTGGTAAGCCATTCTATGAAATTTCATGATCGGAACGAAAGGTACACATTTGTAAGACGCCAAGGGCAAATGTCGTCGCCTGGAGTGACAAGAAGGGCTCCGATGCATCCTAGAGAAACCCTGACACAGCACGATGAGCTAATTAAATATATAAATGAAGCTTGGATTAAGGTGAATTTGCATTTCCCTTGTGTGTGATTACATTGTAAATTATCTGAAATGTAGGTCACGGAATCTGGGCCACGGGTTTATTACCGCTGCGAGAACGAGCAGCCGAGACTCCCGGGCTTCACGCCGTTTGATTTGGAAGGATACTGGGGCCAGCGTTTTGTCCAAAATATGCACATCTCCCAAGGGCATCAGTAATCAATAGATTCCATCAAATATATTTCCAGAATTTGATAGTTTTCTCTATATTACAAGACATACATATTAGGGACCCTATGCTGCCAGAAGTACCCAAAAGGGGTAAAAAGCCAATTTATTCCGATCAATTCATCTTCTACTGAGTTTGTTTTATGTTCCCTGACTTTTCCCTTGATTTGTGTACTGTCGGTTAGAGAAAGAGCTTAATTCCATCTAGGTAAGGTATATAATTTTATCAGTCCTTCTATCAGCTTCTAGCTGCCGTTTTGGATTTTGCTCTTCATATTTCAAGTAAAATGTAAAGGAAGTAGCATATAATAATAAAGTACATAATGTTCTATTGACGAATTAAAATGTTCAAGTAATGAATTTTGTTTAATTTGATTTCTCCTTCTCCTTGATATTTTCAAAGAATTCATTTAAATAAAAATAACAATAGACTTATATCGCACTTCTCAGCATATTGCTGGAAACATTCACCTAATTCTGGACTGCCTAGACATAGAATATAGGCTCTGTGGATCAATTTTTCGTATCCTATAATTTAAATAACTAAAAAAGGATATTTTTTAAATGTTAAAAATATAATTCATTTTGAGCTCCCCCCAGTCAATTAATTTATTATGCCTAATATAAGCGATAATAGATATTTAAGTAATATTGTCAATTGTCCCTTTACTTAATTTTTCGACTTAACGAACATTTTAAGTAAAGTATCTTAAATTCTAAAATACTATGATCATTTCTTAATTCCTCTGGCAGACTATTATAATAATTAATTTAAAAATAAATTGGATCATTTTTCAACCGATTGGTCTTTGGTGTAGGCACATTAAAACATTCCATAATTAATCCCCTTGTGTTATGTCCGTGAATCTTCGTTCTCTTGCTGATATACGATTTTGTCTTTTTGCTTCAGCATAAATTTGTCTAGACTTTCATAGAGGATTGCAGTTGGAGCGTCTCGAAGAAAGATTAGCCGCTGTTTTGATGGCTCTATTCAATATCAGAATAATTTGCAGGTTCTTAATTGTAGTTCGGCTCCATATTATTAGGCCATAAGTTACCAACGACAATACATTAGCGTTATAAATTATATTTTTAATGTTTGTTTGTATATAGCTATTCCTTTTCATGACTCCAATTAGACCCGCTTTATTGCTGTGACAAGATAATTTGAATTGATATTTTTTTTAAATCCTTTAACTACCCGATCAAAAATTGCTAACTAGATAATTTTAAACAGAAATTAGGTGAGTGCGATATATTTGCCTTTAGAAGGTAATTTCAAGTTATTGCACCCAAATATAATATAGACTACTTGATCACTTATGACTTGGTTGCTCGTCCGTGTTCAGGATATCTCCTTAGAAGTATTTTTTAACTGCAATCTCAACATCCAAAAAGCGATAAGCGCTAAAAGCAGAAATTTCTTACGATTAAGCGTTTTCCTTCCGAGGGGATTGCAGAATAGTCAAAAGAAGAGTTAGAGCTTAAAGTTTGATATATTTTTAAAAGTAAATATAAATATAATAAATCGTGCATACCTTGAAAATCTATTCCTGTAGGGGAATGACGGTGAATATCACGGCATTATTTAAATCAATTTTGTGGGACTAATAACCAAAACACAAATAATTGTTTAATTGATGGTTTTATTAATAAAATTCTTAAATCATGCGTCGAAGCAATTTGTTGATTTTATCTTCACGGTTACCGAAGTCACCACCTTCGACGTAATGGTTATTCTTCTTGCGCCAGCCTCCAGTTGGAGTGTTAAGTTTGAAGGGCCAGAGGAAGTTTGATGCATACTTGAAATTTGGCCCAACCGTAAAGATCTCATGGACTAAATCTTCGACACATTGCAAGCTGTACTTTTTGCGCATTTTTCGTTCAATCACAAAATTATCTGTGATGGGAATGCGTTGCTTGTGGTGCTTCACAAATCCTCGTTTGTAAATTAATTCGCGCACTGACTTGAGGTTTGGGTAACCCCAAGTGATGTAAGGTTCAGCGATGCGTAGCATGTTGATGGTAGCTTTATTAAGTTTGACAAAAACTCCATTGTTAATTTGTCGTAAACGGAAAAGCTGAAGAACCTTACGTACTTTTGGGGCAACCTTATTTATACTGAAAAGAAAGTGATCATTAATTTAAATTGAATATCTGTAAAAGGGGTTAGATAGCTACAAATGTCCCAATGAACGGGATGGGTTTAAAAATTATTTTAGAAAAATTCTGAATAAATGTTGTGTTCTGCTGCTTTGTTTGAAGTAGGAATAGTTTGAACACCATCTAACATGCCTAATTTCCACCAATTTGATGATTATTGCATACGAAATAACAATAAATAATTATTTCTCAGTTTAAGAAGCATATTTCCTAAGTCAAGTTCCACAAATATGCAAAACTAAACGAGTTTGTTCATCGGCACAATCTTCGACGAAATTAACTTACCCACGAATACGGACAACGAATGCTAGGTTACGTTCAGCTGGCACGTAGAAGTTGCCCTTCTTTTTAGCCAATCGCTTCAATTTTATCTCCCTTCGTTCAGCCCTGGCGTACTCAGTGGCATACTTCTCAGCTCGGAGGAAATTCTCACGTTTTCTAAGTCCAAGGATGGAGCGACGTTTCAGCTTCCTTTTCAAAAGCGAAGCGTATGGAACTCTCCTCTTCCACAACGCTTTTAATTTTGACTCTGGCACAGCTGGACGCTTTTTAGCTTCAGTTTTCTTTTTGTCAACGATAGTCATCCTAGAAACGATTAATTTTGTAGCATTCCGTATTGAAATATATTTAAAATAAACGAAAAAACATAGGAAAATATTAACCTTAATCCGTCACTTTGCACGTTGTCTACGAAAAGGAATTTCGGAGGAAGTTGTTTTAAGTTGGTAGCAATGAATTTTTGTTTTAGAACTAGTTCTAGTAATGCCATAATAAAGTGGGCTGAGTTCGTTACCTTGCAAAAATATGTAACAAGCAGCTCTAGGAATTTAGGAAAATATAAAATTAAACATTCAATTAAACCAATTACAAGTTATTTAAAAGAAGGTTGTTGAAGTGCCTTTTTAAATAGCAGATTTATTTGAAGTGGGCATAACGCATAATTTAGAATCCAAGGTAATTGAGAATCTAAAAATTACAAAAATAATCACATTTCTCGCATAAAACATTTAATTTTTTCCTATTGTCCTTCCAGGGCTCCGTGAAAAACATCAAGTACCGATCGCATTTCCTCTCATGTTCAGTCACCGTCATTTGAATTTTTTCAGAGAAATCTCGCAAAGATCCCACGAATGAGAAACTTGAAATTATGTCGTCGCTGATATTAATCAATGAAACAATCTCAACGGTTACCTTTCACCACACATGCAGGCAAGTTCGTACCCTCCTCTAGCATGAAGAGCAGATTTTTGGCAAATCGGACAGAACACAATCTCTGCACTCTCGACATCCTGGAAATAGTTTTCGTGCTGTTCGCATTCCTCAATGAACCACTCGTTGGCCTCTTCCATCATTTCTTTATAAATCAGCTCCTGTAATTGCAGGTCCTCCATCTCGTCCAGTTGAGAAACTTCTTCGCGCAAAATTCGCTTGATCAAAGCCTGAAATGGGTTCCAAGCATCACTTAATAATGGTCTTCCGTAAATCTCGTCAGTGGTAAGTACCTCATCCTCACCACCTTTGTATCCCCTTGCTTTGTCGAAGCTCGCTCTGCGTGCTTCCTTCACGCGGGTTCTGCATTTCTAGAGATCAATGATTACGTGATGAAAACTTCGAATGCTCAGATTTTCCTTGATGAAACCTACCTCGCGGAGAACGTCTCGTATTTTGGGCGAGCCGAATTTATAAGTACGAGCAGCAGCTCTTGCTCTAGCCCTTTGTTGTGGGCTTGTGTGATACGCTACGTCTGCTTGGCAATTTAGAGCCATTAGTGTTCAACTAAAATAGTAATAAACGGATTTAGGATGAAATAACAATAACAAACGAAACGCTGAAATTGCGCTCCAAATGAAAACAACTTGTAGGCTCTTGACAGCTGTTTTAGAACTTTTCGGGTGCGTTCCGTTAAAAATCAAAGTAGTGTGAGCGGCCCGCTTAGTATTCAAAACAAAAGGGGCTGTTCGATGCATCTCAAGAAGTACTAAAAGCGCTGTAACCCTGGCTCAATAAAATGAAAATGAAGTTACCAGGTGCATTCGCGAAATGCAATTTCGTATTAATAGCTCGGCAATTATAAGTAAGTACGCTTCAGGAGATAAAAGACATGATAATACATTTAAATTATATTACTGAATATGAACATGAGGAAGTTTAAGTCGTTCTTTTTCCAACAGACAAAAATCCTGAGGTGTTCGAAAAGTACTTTGCGTTGTGGTCAGAAGACTTTTCAGCAGCTTGTGGGTTAACAATTTCCAACCCTTGCAGCGGTGTAAATGCTACGCTGGACGCTGTGCCGGAAATTTGTTTTCGGACGGTTGTACTACCGCCATAAACCTGCTGCTTTTGTAGATTTTTTTGAAGAGTTTTACTAATTCTAACTTTAGTTTTCTCGTCGACTTGAGGCAAACGAATTCTGCCGGTGCCAGTTTTGCCGATTGTGCCCCGAGTATAGCCTAAATCTTCCTGATAGGCATCTTCTTCGATCTGCAAAAGGGGATAATTTTAAATGAATAAACACTTAAGAAACTATTAAAGTTCAATTACATCGCCAAAATTCATTCGGTTTGCTTGTTTCCTGAACTCTGTTAGAGCATAGCGCTCTTTCATTTTTCGTACACGTTTACCGCCCCGCTTTTTTTTACTACCTTCAATCGGTTTTGGTAGAGGTTTGATAAATTTAACTGGTGGTGGTTCCTATTCAAAATTTGTTAAACAGCATTATGCGAAAAAGTTCACTTCTTTGTTCAAACCTGTAGTTTGTCCAATTTTTTCTCGATTTCCTCTTTAAATTTCAATCCTATTTCTCCGTGGATACTTTCATGGCACGCGTCCACTCGAGCAGCTAAAGTACACTTTGATGCAAATAGGCGTGCTGCTTTGCGTCGAAGGTCCTAATGAAATTGGATTGATTCAATTTAAATATAATAATTGCATTATTGGCTTACTGGAGGAGTGTCTTGGACTACTTGCGAGTAGTAGATGAAGCCAGTATGAGGTAGCATTTGAACTTTGGAAAACCCTGACAAAATTCTTTTTTGGGAGCCCAAAACTAGAACATTACATGATGGCATTTTTGAGAGTTTTGTTAACCCACCAGCCATGCCTAACATTTTTGCAGCTGTTGAAGCACCTAAAATAATTTAAATAATTAACAAACCTAAAGTCAGTAATTTTAGAAATAGCTGCCTAAAGATTTTAATTATTAAACTTAAACACAACCAATGTATCTTACCGACAATCATAGACAGATTAGGAGCTATGAAGGTCATCCTGCTTTCTACGTACTCGAAGATACGCATTTTAAAGTTATTCAATTCTATGGCCATGTCACAGGCTTCATCGATTTGCTTTTTTTCCTCCTCGGTCAACATTGTCCTATAAAGGATTGAGTAATTTAAGAACGATTGCTGACTAATTTATTTAGCCGACTAGTTACCCTTGAGTAGTTGACGCTGTTACAGAAACAATCATTATAGTCGCTTGGGTAAGGATCTGCTGAAGTTTCTCGTTATTCTTGACCTGCTCTAAATCATTACCCAGCTCCTTTACAGCGTGCAAGTACTCCATTTCGCCAACGATCAAAGAGTCTAGCTCTGGAAATCTTTTCTGGTACTTGTCTTTGGTGAATTTGTGAATAATCGCTGCAAATTAGATTGCTTCGAAATTATTGCTCAAAAGTGTGTTGCATTTACATACTTACAAATCTCGTTGTCGATTTCCACAGCGATACCATTCGCCTCCACGATCAGTTGGTACTCGGGGTCTGCCTCTACGTTGGTCGTCATGTCGGCTGATACTCTTTGCTTGGACGAGTACAACTCGATTTGCCGTAGAATGCTTCGCAATCTTTCGGAATCCCTTAATTTACATAATTCACGCACCGAGTTTACCTTAACGTCGATATCCATTAACTCTTCCGACGTTTTTATTTTGTCATTTGCCATTGTGACTTCCTCGTTGAGGGCAGCCTCTTCGTTGAGCATTTCCTCGATGTCCTCATTGTCGTTTTCCTCCAAGTCCGCTAATAACTCATCCGCTAGAGACATTTTTGTTTTTCTACTTTATAAAATTCTTTTTTCAAAGTAATACAATGGAAAATGCGATGTAAACACGAGCACCAGACGCAACTGTCAAATGTCACTTGCATTTCACCGGTTACCAGTGTTGCTAGAAGTCGAGATCTAAAATCCCAAGCAGGAAAATTTTTACAATCTTCTACGTAAATGAACATCCGGAGTCAAAGATCATCAAGTACAAGATGTGCCACTCTCTAAACAAACCCAAAGCTCTAACCCATATGCAAGTTCTAAAACTGCCTGGGGTAAATTTTTCCATTAGAGAAAGTAGCAAAGAACTACTGCTTTCTATGCCTTATCTAAATTCCAATAAGAACGAAAGAGATAAGAATAGGCAGCCAAAAATTCTCATCTACAGCACTTACAGTGTAGCCAAGAAAATGCAGCGTTTTTTTACCATGCATTTTTAAAGGCGGGCCAATCTGTCGGGCTCGCTGTGTGCCTCTGCATGCATGGTGTTAGTGCCGTCCCCAGGCAATGTTCCAGCATAGGGAAATCCTGAGTTGAAAATGGGGAACAGGCAGGTAGCACACTCAGAGCATGTATACGGATGCGGGCTGCTTACATTTTTTCACTGTGTATTTTTAAAGGCTGGCCACAGTATTTGCGTAAGCATGAACAGTCGGAGTTTGCATGGAATTGCATTTTATCTTTACACGGGGAAATTTTGTGTGGAATAATGTGGAGACAATGTCAACAACTGAGATTTATGACTTTATATTTAAAATGTATAATAATATAATAATAATAGGGGCTCTACCATTAAAAACGATCCAATCGAATCGAAAGGTGCTTACAAAAGCCCTTTTTGAATAAAAATTTCTCAATAAAGTTCCTAAACTTTTTATAATTTTATTTTAGTAATCTTTGACTTAAATTAAATTTTGCGTTCAGAGTCCTAAAATTATTCGATTCGAAAAATCCAATTGAATTATTTTGAAGTTTTGTACGAAAAAATTAATTAAAGTCAAGGATTACTAGATGAATTTATGAAAACTTTAGGAACTTTATTAAGGAATTTTTATCCAAAAAGAGCTTTTGTAAGCTACCTTGCGATTGAATTGGATCGTTTTTAATGATAGGCTCCAGATTTTGGACGCACTTGTATGCTGCTGGCAACATTCACCTCACCTCTTCGTCACGTCGTTAGAATTTAGGCTCTGTGGATTCTTTGCTAAAATGTCTATATTACATCGATTTAAAAAAGTTAACTATCATCACAACCACTCAGATATTTCTGCATTGGTATAAGAGCAGTTTGAACATACAAGGGCTTTCGTTAAAAATAATTTTATGTGAATTATTACTTAATCCTACTTATTATTAAAACCTAATCATTAATATAAATATTATTATGTTATACGATTACAATTGCACTCATATATTATATTTATCTTTATGTTTATTATTTTGTACATGTACTTAGCGCCTTTTCCATATAAATTAATTCCTTCCTTCAAGCTAAAATTATTCGTGATATTAAAGGGTCTTTCATTAAGCACTTCCTATCTTTAAATTTAAATAAAACAAAGTGTGTGTGAGATATCATTGAAATGTTTTATTTGTTTAAAAGGCCTATCGATGCTATTGGGTACGGAATTTACATCATTCAAATGTCCGCCACAGCTTCTCTGGGTCGCGTGAATCTGAAATGTCAAATTTTCCATGACTCTGGCGCATAAATCAGGCTGAATTTGATCGATGGAATGGGTTATATTGGCTTTGAGGGCCGCTCTGGTTTCTGGCTTATTCGCACAGACTTGCGACTTAAGAAAACCCCACAAGAAAAAGTCTAACGGAGTCAAATCGCACGGTCTCGGTGTCCAGTTTACATCACTTCCACATGAGATGATCATGCCCTCAAATCGCTCACGCAGAATGTCCAATGTGGCATGAGCTGTGCGACACGTAGCGCCGTCCTGTTGATATCACATGTTGTTGGTGTCCATATCATCCAATTTGGTCCAAAAGAGTTGGTAATCATTCATCTATAGCGCTCGCCGTTGACGATTATGGCGACCGTAAAAATGGGCGAAGCGCGTGGAGCTTTGCCGAACAGAACACCCATTTTGATAAAACAATTTTATCATTTGTACGCGTTGTTGAATGCTATATCCATCCATAGTGATAGGGCAAAACAGACTGAATAAATGACAGCCAATATAACAGATATAGCTTCAATAATATGGCCGCTATCAACTGCCAAAGTTCGGAAGTCGCTATTGGAAGACCCTTTATAAACATTCTTTATTGGTGTGTTCCACGGAAGACGATATAATATTTTAAGAGCCTTGTTTATTAAACTCTGTAAATATTTGAGATTGTATTGCGGCGTTGGTGATCAGATGTTTATTAGGTACTTTACGTGAGCGTTATATACTAGTATGTAAATTTACAGAACTGCCTATTTCTCCTATTATTGGTGTGATTTTCTTTATAAACGATTTATAACGATAGACGATATTCACAAATGTCTTTCAATTTAAGTTTTCATCCAACCTGAGGCCTAGATACTCGTATTGTATGTCAGAAATTTTTTTAAGCTTTCTTGCATTTATATCCTGTTTATTTTTCATCTTAAATATCATGTATTTGGTTTTTTCAATGTTTAATGTAAACTGATTTCTTTGCAACCACTTACTGAGTCCTAATAATCTCCATTAACGTTTTTTTTCAGTTTCTCTTCAGTTCTTTCACTTTATATAAGTATAATACAGTGTCATCAGTATATATCTTGTATTTACCTTTTAGTTAATTATTATATATATGGATATTATATATGTACTCGTATATACAACAACGTAACGGCCCCAAGATTGATCCTTGCGGAACACCACTTTTTTGTATTTCCTCTTTACTGTGATACTGAGCAAGTGTAGTTTTTGCTGTTCATGATGATAGGTAATCCCTAATTAAATTGTTGCATATTCCTCATATTCTGATACCTATTTGTTCCAAAAGCTCTAATAATCTATGATGGTCTACAGTGTCGAATGCCCTTTGAAAATCTATAAAAATTGTTAGGGAATAATATCCTTAATCAAGATCATCACATCTATCACCGCTAATTCAGTACTACTCTCTTCCTCAAATCCGAACTGATTTCGATCGAATCTTTCGATTGTTGTAATAAATATTTTTATGCGATTATGAATTATGCGCTCAAATAGTTTGCTGGTTGTACTCACTATTGCAATTGTTCTATAGTACGATGGCTTGCGTTTCTCTCCTCTTTTATATATTGCTATTATCAAAGATATTGCAAGAACATAGATAGGTGGAAAGGCCCCACCCTCGAGGAAATGAATTAAAAATTTGCCTGAGGGTATATTTTAATATATTCCGCTAAAGTTATAACATCCTCTGTTGCAATTCGATCTATCCCTGGAGTTGAATTTTTTTTAATCCTTTCCACTTCCTCCGGACTTGTCGATTGCATGAAGATAGGTTGATTTTTAATATTGTTGTTTACTGTACCTCTTTCTCTGATATTTTGCTGTAGATCATCACTATGCTATTAAAATGCTTGTTAAGTATGTTGGCGATTTTGCTGATGATGTGTCTGTTGATACCTCGTAGTTAAGTTTCTCAATGTTCATCTTCACGGTCTTTCCAGCTGTCTGCAGTATTTTATTACATCCCATAATTTTCGGCTAGTCCTTCCTGCTCTTTATATTCTTCCATTAATGTGTTCTTTTTTGGCTGCTTTTACCGTCTTGCCAGTTTTATTTTTTATTTTCCTATATTTTTCCTTATGTCGCGAGTTAATAATAATATTTCAGCCATAATCCACTCATTATTTCTGGCTCTAAATACTTTCTCTACTGACCTCTTTTCTTTTGCTTTTTTAATAGTATTAATTAATTCTTATATAGTTATCTTTTTTATTTTTAGTATTTTCGATTGGAAGTTTATTTTATATTCATTTATGTTAAACTTTTTACGCGATTATTAACCATTTTTTTTAGTTTATTAAGTTTTGTCTTACTAAAATCAAATTTTGTGTGTATTATTTTACTGTGCAGTTTGCCGTGTGAACTGAGTATCAGAAAATCAAAATACAAGCGGAAATTTGTGTACACGGAACACGAAATTCAAAGTGAACTGTATACCTTAAGAGCTTGCAATTTAAAAAACACTGATACTGTGTAATAACGTAATTTTGAGACGCTTTTAAAGTCTCTGGTAGGTACAACGTGAACTTAGGGCTAGTCTCCCATTCGAACTGTATGCCTATTTCCTCTTGTACCTAATTCTGTTTTTTTCACCATATAACCTTTATAATAATTTTTCAAATTTACTTGGTTTCTGTGATAATTTTTTATATGTACATATAATGAAACACCTTGAGAGGAATTTTCTGAGGGTTTCAATTCAATCCAAGCGAAACTGTAGGAGTGAGAGTCTTTTGAAACTTCTTCTATGCGGCTCGACCGTGTAAAATCCTAAAATTTTAAACGCGTTGTTCTCAATAAAGCATTTTCATAGTTGGTGGACAAGATATTTCAAAAACGAATCCATTGATCATTTTGAAATTTTGCACACTTTTGTTAAATTATATTGGTTTGTGATTAAAGTAAGAATTTTTTTTTTCGTTTACCACAAGTCATTTTACAAGTAGTCAAATATTTGCTAAAAATCGAAATTGTTTTTTTGGCCCTCAAAACTCATGTAATCCCTTTTCCAAAAAGGTCAACAACGTTTATATATTTATTTATTCGAAAGTACTTTTGAACAGAAATAACAATCTTCAATCTCCAGTTACACAAAACTCATCAAAAGGAAAGAAGAATATCAGCTGCATAATAAATTAAATATACAAATATCAAATCGAAGAAATTTAAAAGCTTAAAGTGAAGCATTAAGCCAAGCAGATACATTTTGCAGCCGATTTAGTGGTGAATTACAAAAAACTTCCAGCAGAGCTCTTGCTGGTATAAAAATATTATTGGTTCTACTACAGAAAGCAGGTACTAGTAGGCTCAATTCGTCAATAAGTGCAGTCTTTAGAAGTCCATTAGTCCTACGATACAATACACATTCATCGAGATAAGGTCTTCTTAAGTCCAGATTGGTTAGATTTAGAAAAGAAAGTCTATGAGGGTAAGGAACCTCAGGTTGATTTGCGTAGTTGCCTAAAAATACTTCTTGCAAATTTTCTTTGCATTCCCTCTATTTGGCTATTTTATTTTGATAATACGAATATTGTATACCAAGAGAATGCTACATGTATTTTATAATCGTACAAATAGGACGAGAAGCATGATAATTGGTTCTCTGTAGGCCATATATACTTGATTTATTCAAAAGAATATCATGACTAACATAATCAAGGGCTTTTGAGAAGTCTGTATAGATGGTGTCAACTTGCTGACATTGTTCTACGGCTTGTGAAACAAAGTGATGGAATTCGAAAAGATTGCTTTTTGTTCATTTTACCTTTATAAAGTCATGTTGTTTGTGCAACATAACAGGATGGAAAACTTAGGTTATTGCGTTGTCTCGCGAAAGCTTGCTAAAGCAGCTTAGAACGCAGATTGAACGATAACTCTCCGCTGCAGATTTGTCGTTTTTTTTTTTTAAATATAGGGACAACATATGCACGCTACAAATATTTTTTGGGTGTTATGCTCAATGAAGGAGCTCATGAAAAATCTTGTCAACATATCATAGATGAATTGCGGATCAGATGCTTTTTCAGCATCAAAACTGGGTGTTGAGGGAAATTTGCGGCGGAATGTAGACTTCTTAACGTAATTCCAGAAAGGTTTCGAATCATTACATCGCAGGTGATCTTCAATGCTATGCAAATACGAGTATGTTAAGAATTCAGGTTTTAGGAGATATATAGCTTGCGCACGACTATCAGAATATAACATGTCATTTTCTGTTGTCATGCATCGCTTGTATTTATGTTTTCCTATAGTTTCCTTTAATGTTAAGGGCACTTATAATTTCAGGGGTATACCAGACAGGATAATTATTATTTTTAGTCAAATTTTGAGTAGGAACATGTTTTCTATTTCATTTTCGAAGATGCTATAAAAGGTAGAAACAAACGAGGCAAGACTTACTAAGAAGCATGTGACAGTCCAAGTTCAGCAGATCTGCGCATATAGCATCAAAATTACATTTGAAATAATTCCTTGAATATTTTTGCATTGGACACAAGTTATTTTAATTTAGAGGTATGGTAAGGTGCATCTCCAAGGGAGGATGATGAGGATCCACGGGGACAAGTCCACAATGCTTCTCAATTTCTAAAAGTTCAGGTGATATGTTAGATAAAGTAAGATCAAGTAGTTTTAGGTTATAATTGCGAAAACGGTTAAATTGGATGAATTCTATAAAGTTACGGAATAATGTATGTACTAGTGATGCAGTCAAATTGGAACTCAGAGGGTTTGGATTGTGACCATTGTAGGCTAGGACGATTGAAATCACCATATATTAGTAAGAAGCTATCCGGGTCAGTCACAAGTCGAACAAAGGAATCTGAAATTCTTTGCAACCAACTGACGAGTTAAGCCACGTTTCGCTGAGGCAGAATACTCAGAATATCAGGATTATCTGTTAAAATGGTAATACAGATATCAAGTAAATTAATCCTCATTCAACGAACATTGTGATAAATAATGAGTTACGGTTACAGGGATATTCTGAGCAGCATACTCGGCAATACGGGTGACTCCAGTTATGATTGCGTTTTGTACGTTCCTCTCTGGTGAAAATTTCTGTTTCTTGTTAAATTATAAAGGGAAGGAAAAGAGTTTTGTAAGGCCAAAGTTTTTTGTTTAGAAAGGTAAAACTGTCTTCAGTTGGAAAAAATAGAGAACGAGGCAGTTCGATAGTCAGTATTTGCAGGATATCCTCGCATCGGGTTGTCCAAGTTTAGCAAGAAATGTACCTTGAAATGTCGTCACTAGATGTAGCATAACTGAGACGCGAAATAAACAGAGATGGGATTGGCTTAATCACCTCCAAATTAACCATAGTTGGGCGGTGGCTGGTTTTTAGACCTATCACCTGTCACTGCAGAAACCCTCACTTACGGAAGAGTAAAAAATATTTTTCATTTTCTTAAAATTGACCTTTTCATTGAATTTTCTCCGAAATTCAAGTAATTAATGCACTTATTCATTATTTTTATCGAATTGCCCATCTTTTCACTTTTCAAAAAGGTACAACATATCCAAGCAGAGAAAAAATATGGAAATTTGTTCGTGACAAATATTTTCGGGTAAATAAAAGAAAAAAAAACGAATTTGAAAGAAATTAAGCTAAAATTAACCCCAATATGTTTTTTGTTTTAAAACTGATTTAAGTTAATACTAATATATCACAAAAACTGCTCAAAATATCCTTCGCCACTATCGATGCACCCTGTATATAAGGTAAAAAAAATATATATATATATGAAACATCTTGCATATAAAATAATAAATAAAAAGATAATAAATTTTCAGAAGAAATAAGGAGTATAGAAAATTTACACAAATTCACAAGGGTCATAATGAATCATGTTAGACAAAGGGCAAATGTATATAAAATCAAATAACTTTGTGCAATTTTAAATTTAGGTTGCTCTTATACCAGCGCCTAGCTGGCCGGCTTTGGGGTAGATTGATTAAGCTTTGTACTTTTATTGCAATTTAAGATAAATGAGTGGACTCACAAAGCCTAAACTGTTGCACCGGTCAGGTACGGTGTTTGGTGAATGAATGAATGTTACCAGCTCCATGCTGAGAAGTCTGACCCAAATAAAATATATTATAATTTTTATAGTGAAGAACATGTATGCGACTGCTTTGTGGACTAACAAGGGGACATTTCCAACCCGAAATATCAGATTTTTATGAAACTTGACAGAAATGTTAGTGAGATATTAAAACATCCGTTTTCAAACCCTATTGTTAATCGGTGCTTGGTCCCTTGGAAACTCCCCTCTAAAGATCAAAATGAGCCGGCTTCGGGTCACTTTGTGACGCATCTTGTTAAGTTATTTATTTTACGGATTTGAGAACATACGATTTTTGAGAAAAGTCTAAGCTTTCAGAAGAACTATCAATCATATATACTTTCTTTGGAGTTTATTACTATAAATAGCTTGCGCAAATGTTGAATTTCTAAACAAAATTGCATACACATAAATTAATTTTTCGTTAGATGTTCGCTTCGTTTTCAATTATCTTAAATTTTCGTGAACCACACGGTTTGGGATTGATAAATGCATTTTCGCGGTTCCATAATCTATTTCATAAAAATTATTTTCTTGTTTATTTTTGTAGAATACAATCGAATTGGAAATAAGTATTGTACATATCTTACCACAAATGATAATTGCATGCATTTGTCGTCAGCAAATAAATCATAAATATTTCTGTGCGGTAAATAGTTAGACTATAAAAGCAAAAAAAAAAAAAATATTAAAAGATATGCATTTAGTTTATTTGAACTAAAACTGAAAAATGGTAATAAATCCAGTAAAAGTACTTAAATATTTTTTAATAGCATATGAAATGAATGAAGAACCAGACTTGCCCCTATCTGCCGCAGGAAATAAATTGCTTGTTATTATTAAGGAAATGATAACAAGATGTTTGGAAGATACAACGTTTGAAGCTGAAACTGCAGACTGTCTAGAATTTCTTGCTATATTTCGACTGCATTCGTAGAAAAATAGAATCTTTCATTCCAGAAGAGTTGCAAGAAGAGCTAGAAGGTGAAGAAGAAAGTTGTGTTCCGGAGGAATTTGGACAAATCGACTTGGAATATAAGAAATAGGCTGTTAAATAGTGGAAAAGTGGATCAAGAAAGACTCACAGTTGGGGCCGTTCGAAATCGGTTTAAAAGGGTGAAATCTATCAACCAACTTTATAGGTGAGAATTTTCGTTGGCAAAAGTTGGTACCAACAAAGAAAAAATCAGGCAGATTAGTGAGTACATTTTGATGAAATTTCTCGGAGCAACTAATTCCAAAGCAATTATTTGTGACGTTAATTTGGGACTTAGAGAAATTAACAGAAATTCAAGTTCACAATTTCAAAGCATCAATAAAGTAGATTTCGAATTTCAAGAGAGAGCATTATGTCGTATGTCCAAAAGTAATTAATTATTTTCCTACAGTAATGACATTTAAAAGTTGGAAGAAATCAGCTTTACGTTTATCCATACAATTAAGACATACATTGTGGAATATTTACCACAAAATGTTTACAATGCCGATGAAAGTGGATTTAGTTTGGAATTACATTCAACGCACATTTTGACTGCACAAGGTTGTAAATCAGTTCACGCAATTGCGCAATCTGTTTTTGCTGCAACTCAAAGTTAGGCCATTTTACCAATCATGGAAAATTTTATCATAGCTTCTGATTGCTAAAAGAACACGGTGGAGAATTCGGTCCACAAGTTTAACAAAATCCTCCACAAATATTCAATGCTGCAGGAAAAGTGATTTCTGAAATCTTTGAGAATCTTTGAAATCTCTTTCACGAGTGTATTTACGCCAAATACTGGTGCAAGGAACGTCTTATTATTGGATTCCTGGAATGGATTCTTTAAAAGTATCTATTCCTCCAAACAAAAATATTCAGTTATTTATCATTTCTAAAAATACCACCAGATAATTTCAGCCCTTAGACGTTTAAGGTTCCCAGATAGGGAAAGCTTTCGTTAAAGCATTTTCAGATTTGGTGTTATTATAAAACCAGCAAGTTAACCTTCACCTCCGACGATATATAATAAAGTTGCAAGGATTTGATCGCAATCAATTTTTTTGTCCAAGATATTTTAACATATTCAAAAACTAATAGTGGGGCTATTTGGAACAGCGCACAGATCCAGTTAACTTTATATTTTTGCATCAAGATGTTCTAGAAAATCAGCAGTGCGCATCTTGAGAAGATTATGCTGATTTTTGTTGTTCATTGTGTTCAAATATATACTGTTTCCAATACTTTTTTGAAGAATTACACAAATAATTCATAGTATACCATAATTTCAGAGAAAGTAAATATTTAATTAATATTTGTATTTAAGATTATTTAATATAATTTAAATGCACATCTCATGTTTTTTTATTTTAAGGCTACAAACAGTAAAGCTTGCGTGTATTTACCATTTCTGAATTTGTTTTTTTTTCATTTTCGTTACAATCACATATTTGTGGCTCATTAACCCTTGCGAAAAATAAAGGTTTAAATAAAGGTTTAAATAAGCGAAGCGAAAACCTAATGGAAAATGAATTTTTGTGTAGGAAGTTTTTTTTAGGTAATTCAACACATTCGCTTGAAAGGAAGTATACATGATTGATAAATTTTCTGAAAGCTTACGTCCTTAAATCCGAAAAAATAATTAACTTAACACAAAGTGACCCGAAAATGGCTCATTTTTGGTCTGTGGAGGGGGGTTTCCCCCCAAGCAATGAATTACAGCATGATTTGGAAACGGATTTTGTCTCTCAAAGGGTAACCTTACTGACAAGTTTAATCAAAATCGGAGATTTCAGGTTGCGTATGTTCCTTTGTAAGATCCACACAATTTGAAAATTAGTTTTGCTTTAGGTAATTTGCACGATTTTAGGCAAATAATTTTTCAGACGTGAGAATTGATATAAGAAATTGGTCAACAGATGCAGAAATTTTAAAATTATTCCATACGCCAATCGTGTACCGCCGTAGAGAGAAAATCCAATCGCTTATAGCGTAAGTTTATTTTCCACAGACAAATCAGCATGAAAACTGTTAACACAACGAGACCACATTTTGTCTTATTAGTGAGAAAATCCTCAAATTCGGTTGAAAGGGAAAAATTGATTGCCATGTACTTTCAGAGACAGTTTTTACTAATCAAGTCCATCACAAATAGATCTGTGAGACAGAAAGTCTAATTTCGATTGTAATAAGTTTCAGACCATGTATCTCACGTTAACAATATTAAAATCCTTCTTAGGCAATGTTGGAAATGAGAGAACAGAATGTTTTGAACAATTCTATCCTATATTCATTTTCCTTCTTTCATATCTTAGACCTTAGGACCGCATTTCGAAGATTTGTAAAGAATCAAAGCCGAACGCGCAGAAAGACCGAAATGTGGCGTCAGGTCAACCTGCTGGCCGTTGGCGCGACAATTGGAATGAGCATGGACCTTGACGAACTGGAGTTATGCAGTCATAAATCGCGGATGTTTGTGGCTAACATTTTCTGTTAAAAAATTCAATTTTATTATAGCAGCATATCAATGAGCATTTATTACTATTTTTTATTTTATATTTCCATTTAATTCATTTTATTTTATAATTTCCCAAGTTTTGTAAAGGGAAGATATAAAAAGTTATATAGTTATTTAATCGTAATAAAAATGTTTCATTGAATAGAACTGCATGTTTTACCATTTGGAAGCCGCTAAATCGGTTTTTACAAACGACACTTTAATTTCCCGTCACCGAGAATTATTTCGCGGTACTAGCACCCTCGACTAGTGGGCAAATTGGCGTAATTTGATGATCAGCAGTAGAGTTGATGTGTGGCATAGTGTGAAAAACGCCACGGCGCAGTGGAGTTCAAGTGTTGATCGCGAAGATTCAAAAATGTTCAACACGTTGGTGGGATCGTCGGAACACCAATTATTACCTTCTAGTTTAGGCACCATACTAAAGAAAGTGCTCTTTTTTAAATAATTCTGAAAGCATTTTGCGCGCTCGATGGGTGCGCTCGAGCGGATGTGATTCACTGATTGAGTTTTGGAGTTTGGCTTTACTTCCTAGGATTATGCTCAGCTCGTGACAAAGTGCTCTTATTATTTACTGCACGAGCCAGCACGGCGTGGCTTGTTCTTTTAGTAGACAAGTTAAGAATCCACCACCTTAAGAATCATCCTCAAACAATATTTCCAACTCTGATGCGTTCACATAATTCACAGAAATCGCTATGTCAACGGTGTGACGTGCATACCAATGGCGGGATTTTTCCCTATTGTGTTTTTATTTTTGTTTGTCTGGCTTAACAAAGCAAATATAGTTCGTTTAAATCTGTTTTCTAAAAACTAGCGGTGATGTGATCTACTTTGTGAACACAAGATATTAGCTTAACGCAACGAACTAACTGATCAGGGGTAGTCTTGAAGTTCTTCTCTTATTTTTAGTCTTGGTCTTATATTGCTAAGCACTAAGTTTTCAGTTGTAAGCAGTGTATCCAACACGTAAAAATCCTGCAAGCCTACCTTACTACTACAACTTAGGTACTCACAGGCGCCTTAGTTTAATTTGGTCTTAAGTTAAGTCTGCGCCGAAGACAGATTTTATCCATTACTACTTGATTACTTTTGTGATGAGGGATCAGTCGATCATACTTCTTATTAGAATAATTGCAACGGCGACGAGTGGCCACAGATAACCCAGCTGGTTGGAGCAGCGAAGAGCGAACTGGAAGGTCACAGGCTCGAATTCTTCCCTCGGGTGAAAGTCGTTGCTGTTTCAAGTATTTAGTTACCCACATGTATTATATCAAAACTTTAATAACTTTTCATTTTGGTAGTGTTCAATATTTGCAATATTTCGTTTGACTTTATATTTCACTTTTTATATTAAAGCTCGACGAACAACACAGAACAGAGTTTTTTCTGCATTTAAAGTTAATCTAATTCTAGAGCAATTCTCTAGTATGTAATTTGGAACTCTTGGAAATGCCATTGAGTCACAGATTTATTTTCATAATCAACTTTAAGGCTTATGCAGAAACACAGCAGACTGCTACTATTTTTCAATCTTCCTAAACAAGGTTAGCTCTGCACTAAATTTATGAGTACCAGAACTTTGGAATTAGTCCTAGTTAGTTTAAGCTCAGGAGGTTTGATTCTGTCGCCTGCATTATTCCAAATTTATTAGCAGAGCTGTTGCTGCTGCCCATTTGTATTACTCATTGTATGTTCGTATCAAGGTGCTGTAAATAACAAGAGCGTTAAGAAATAATTCGTTAGTTATCACTATTTTATTCTACAATAGATGGTAAAACAAAAAGATAATTTTTTAATGCAGGCGATATATTACCGCGCATTTCATTCAACCTAATTTTCTACTTCATCTTGATTTTAAAAAATAATGCTGAATAACATGCAGGAATTATTTACTTAGAACATGTTCTTATTAAAACCTACTGTTGCAGTTCGTCAAATGTGGTAAAATGGTACTGATCGCATAAAGTTTTGCCAAAATTAGTGGAGTTTGCTATGTAAACATGCTGGATAAATGCAAATGTTTTCATAATCAAGCGAACCGACTGGACAGCGTCCTTGTTTATGTTTCATGCTCTTTCGGCCTAACACCGCGGCAATCTGATTATAAAAATAGAATTCCAATTTTCGGGTTACGAAGGCTCGACGATCAGCATTCTATTTCTGGAAAAAATTTTCTTGATCCCGGCAAACAGCCCAACCTTGTTAAAGAGTTAAGAGCTGAAAATTTCAATTGGGTTCAATTCGTCTTGTATTTAACACACGCAGATCTGGAAAGCCCGTCTGATTTATTGCTTTAAATAAGTGATACGTTCTGTTGACTGGAATGCACATTTATTAAGAGAACATATGAGGCTGAGGGTCTTATGATTGAGTTTGGAATTCAAAGTATAAACATAAATATTTTCAATGCTCTGGTGGCATCTAAGTAATTTGAAGTAATTCCTTTCATATTGTTAATTGTCTATGTCTAAAAATATATTGCACCATTCGCAACGCACACTATTTTTATTCATTCTATGTAAGTATATAATAACGTAAAAGTACTCCATTTTCCAAACATTATTATCGGAATACCTTCATAAGCTGCAGTTTAAAAAGAAAACGAGTATACAAATGATTTACCAATGAAAAAAAATGTCTATGAATAATGCACCATGCCTAAAATTATAGGACATTAATATTTTACGACACTCTAAAAACTCGGATTAAGGGCTTAAGGGTTCTTTACATTTAAATTATTAGTTTTCAAGTATTCTTATTGTGAGTCAAGTACACTTTTTAAAAATCCGCGCGAGTCGAAGACCTCGAAAGACGCCGCCTGTAAGAAGAGGTAGTCTATGGTGGTGATTATTTTTATCGATTTATAGAGGATCACTTTTAGTTGGTTTAAAAACGGGCCCATCCCAAACCACTTAATGAATATTCCGTCCCGCAACCCAACAAGAAACATTTTCCATTTTGTTCTAACATATTGTTTAGTTTCATGGATTTTGAAACAAAAGAGGTTATTTAAAACCTCAATTTTGTTTATATCCAAATAGTAGTCAATTAATAAATATGTTGATGTAATGGAAATACTCAGTTTAAGTACATACCACATATGCATTTCCTCTAAAATCAGCAGGAATGTAACCGCAGTGCACTTCGAGACGGTACAGAACAAAGCATACGTCTCGTGAAAAGCCCCAATATACATAATGCACAAGCACACTCGAAATCTAAATTTGTGAATGATCTTCAGCAATTCGGAAATTATTTTCCGGAAAGATCAGTGAGTGTTCCCCTAGAAAGGGGGATTCTTCATTGGGCAGCAGCCCAGGTGGATGTTTCGAAAATGTGTAGTACTTTGATTCTTAAAGTCGCGGCATCTGGACGTGTCTGAGCTTAAAATATCCGAGAACATTTTCATCTCAATTCTCTGGATAACGATCAGAGATCTTGAAACTGACTTCGAATACATGGGCGCGACGAAATTAGCCGCTGATACCTCGGGACGGTGGCCGATTATCGACTAGACAAGCTTACATTACAATAGAACCCATAGTATTACATTTTTATAATTTGTGTTCGGTCAGACGGTGGTGGTTATTTTAAAAAGTTAGAATGGATTTTGTGAAGCGTGACTTTTAGCATTCGTTTACTACAAAATAATGTATCTGAAGATTTGCCACTATGCATCGACGATGGAAGCGGACTTGTGTGTGGAAAATTTGTGCCAAGTGATAGCAACAAGTGTTTTATGCCTTCTACTACTAATTGCCGGAATTTATTTATTGTGCAGTAAGCAAGCGAGGTGAGTGAAAGTTGTGGGTAATTTAATCCGAATGAAAATTGAATACCGTATTAACAAGGAACTTGTTAACTGATTAACTAGTTAATCAGAAGAGCTTCTTGTTTGGATTAGAATTAACGGCGTGATTCCTGGTTACTGGGCACAAAAATACATTTTCAAACCAAAATTATTGGTTTCATTGTGTGTAAACAAAGTGAACAATGGCAATAAAATAGTTTTCAGTAAACATATTTAAAAGGCTAAGTGTAATCAAATTAATTAAAAGTACTTTTGTTTGGCTTTACATAAAGACTATATTGGACAAACACTTAACGACTTAGGCATATTTTTGGTAAAATTCGTTCTTTGTATCTACCAATTTTTAGTAAATATCCAGTAACAGTGATATCGTAAAGGGTTTATAAAGTTGTTTTACGTAGATTTATAAATACGGAATTTTCTACTTTATTGGGTTATTCGGAAAGTAATTTCGTTTTTTTTTTGGTGAAAATGAAAGACGATTTTATTATAGTGTATATAGATTTTATGGAATTATATATTCTCCATTCCCGTCCAATACCTTTTGCCATCTTTCTGACAGTGCCATGATTCCATGCTCATAAAACTTTTGATCTTTGCTGTAAAAAAACTGATTAATGTAATTTTTGAAGTAACGGTTTTACCGTCTAACAAAATTTGTATAGACAGGAACAAGTAATAATTCGTGTCATTTCTGGAGAATATGGAGGATGTAGCAGTATATCCCATCAAGCTGTAAACGCTTTTGGCGAGTTACCAAATTTGTATGAGATCTCGCATTATAAGGTGGAACGCTACACCTTTTCTGTTGATCTATGCTGGCCTTTTTTGTTTGAGCGAATCATTCAATTTGTCCAATTGATGATAGTACACTTCAGAATTAATCGTGGTGTTGTTCAGTAAAGGTTCTGAAAAAAAAAACGATCACCTTGATATCCCACCAAACAGACAGCATCACCTGTTTTGGATGAATATCTACTTTTGAAGTGTTTGAGCCGTTTTATCTGTTTTGCTTCATGATCTTTTGTGTTTAACATTATTGTAGGTAACCAATTTCTCGTTCCCAGTGATGAATCGCTTCAAAAATGGATCATTTGATTGATATTTGAGAAGCAAATCAGAGCTCAGTCAATGCAAAGGATCACATTTATTTTTGTAAGAACATGTGCAACCCGTATGTCGAGTTCTGAAATTAAACCAAGGGATTTCACATGATCATGAACGGTTGAATTCAATAAATTCGATATCACTCGATATCACGAGTTGTTACTCAGCGGTTTGCATCAATCAATGTCTTTATTTTGTCTTCACCAGCTTGATCGGGCCTTCCACAACGTGGTGCATTTTCAACATGAAAATTACAAGAACGAAATTTTGCAAACCAGATTTGGCACTGGCGTTCTGTCAATAAATCTTCGCAACACACATCCAAAAATATTTTTCTTGCTTCAACAACAATTTTACCTTTTCGATAGAAAAATTAAAATATGCCGAAAATGCTGCTTTCGACTTTATTGATAGGTCGCCAAACAAAAACTATTGCGCAGAATGAAACAAACTTTTTTATAAACAAATCTTGCTATGTCAGTTATTAAGAAAAAATGGAATTAATTTCCGAAAACCCAATATATTTTCGATCCCCGGGTTTATTTAAGTAAAAAAATTTGTTTACAATTTCCTGGCTATACTCGCCCATCTATTTATCGTTAACAAATTGAGAAGAATCTCAAGTGTGATAATGCACACTTTCGTTTTTTTCAATAGGCATTTCCAGATGCTTTTATGCTTTCACAATTTACGGTCTGCAAGTGAAATAATTCTTCTGGTCATCAATACTCTGGAATTCGCGCGGGCATGTGTGCCGGTGGATATTAAACTGAATGGTGGGGTTGTTGTTTCGGGCCCGCTTGCTTTAACTAATTCAGTGGTGGCGACGGTCGCCACCATTGCCCTGATTGCATACCATCGTGTCGTTGAAGTTAAAAAATCTTCAGGTGAGTTGATTTGGGGCCATTTTCCCTATTTAAAACTGTTGGTCACTTTCTATAAAATCATTTTCCTTTTCCAGAATTTCTTTATCTCAGTGCGCTGCTGGAACTGATCCTTTGTACATTCCGCGTTTACAGAGTCACCGTGATAACACAAGAGCTAGCTATCACGGAGTTGGAGTCCTTCCTGCAGGCCGGCGCCGGCACCCTTCTTATGTCCTTGGGTGGGCTGGACTCCTTTACGATATACAGAGAGGTTAATTACAATTTTGTGTTTAAATTTTTATTCAAATCTGATAAAAATATCATCGGCCAGCTTGTGCAGAAAATTTTCTTGGCTGTTTTTGTTTTTCTGTTTCTTGGTTTACGTAAGTCTCGCGTTTTTGGAAAGTGTTTATTTAATCTGCTCGCCAATTGGAGGCTTTAAGGCTGCCGTGTTACTGGTTGTGTGGTAGATAAAATTAATCTGCCCGTGGCAATGTTTATTTCCATATGTTACGTGTGTTTCCTTATGCCAACAAATGTTTAGGTACTTCTAATTTGGGATTGAGCGTCTTGTTTAGCGAAAAAACTTAATTGAATGCTCTTCTCAAAATTGAAAATGAGATACCGTTCGGCATTGCCGATTTTCTTTACCCAGATAAATTATTATAATGGTTAAGTTCACAAAAAGTCCAAGTCAAAAAACTTATCAAAACTTGCTAGGAGAAATTAGGTATTGGGTCATCGTGCAAGCAATTTACCGCAAAACATGAATAACGCAACATTGCGCGCCCAACGCGCATTATAGAAATAATGGCACGAAATGCAGAACAGTGGCTTTTTAGAGGGCCCACAATTGAGCATCCTGTGTGGCGTTTGAATTGGTACAAAGAAACTTTCTGTTGGTCCTTCATTTCTTCCGCTGTGACAAAAATGCAGTTCCGTTCCAGAAAAGAAAAGTTCCTGCCTTTGACCGGGTTCGTCTCGGAAACTTCTAGTGCACGTAGAAGATTACAAGCAATTTGCTTCTGGCACGGGCGGTAAACAAAGACTGAATCTTCAAGAAAAGACCGGACTACCAGGGCGCTATAGTGCTTCAAACAAAGCAATGTTTGCGGTGCACAATCATATTTCATAAGCTTTTAATAGCCTCGTGCCGTTTATGAAATTTTTAGCTAAAATTTTCCGCATTGAGGCACCACCAACTGAGACAATTCGCCGATTGTGCTCCTTCGGTTTTCAGGAAATATGAACTAGTCGCACACTATTTTTAATTTTAATTTTCAAGCTAACTGCTTAAAATTATCTTGTTTATTTAAATCGAATAAATTAAAACAGAATAAATACAGGGAGTATAGTGAGATTAATATTATGAATAATTTAAACCTTGGAACACCTTAAAAAATAATCTTGCTAACAAAATTAATTAGAGTATTAAAATGAAAATCGAAATTTTTTTCATGAAATTCCTATTCAAGTGCAATAACCGAATTGAAATTTTTATTGTTGCATATTAAAATGCTTTGTCAAAATTAATTCCGATGGGTACAGCGACAAAACTATAATTAAATATTGCAATAACTTCTGCTGGTGACGCGATAGAGATATTGAAGTGCATCGATTTTGTCAAATTAATTTAAAACCAGTAAAGTTGATTGCTTTCTTCTCAATCATACCACATTTGCTCAGCTCAACCCATAGCTAAAATAAAACAAAATAAAAATTATTCACGTTGCTTTTATGAAAATTGACATCGAGGGCTAAATGTAGTGTCGTACAAATTTCATAGAATTTTGTATCGTACGGACTCCTGGAGGTTGGAAACACATGAGAGATTTATAATTTTTTTTTATGTTTAGATTGGTCTGCCAAATCTGTTCGTAGTCGGAACGTGGCTGTGCAAACTAGCGTAAAAAATACTCTCCATCAACATGCAGAAAAACGATTTTGAGCATACATTTTACGAATGGAGTCAAAGGCTGGCACTTTTTATAAAGCTGTAAAGAAGAAAGCTTAATTGAATTTTATTTATAACAGAGTGCGGTTTAATTTACATTTAATAAATAGGACTGCTTCATCCTATTGGACTCCCTAGGAATAGTCCAATCAAAAAAATTAGATTTCAAAATTTCATTACAAAAGAAATGCTGTCCATGATCCTTCCTGTTTCAGTCATTTATAGTAATGTAAAACAAAGCTTTAAATACTTAAAAGAAGGAAATACAATTAGTGTAATTTCTGGAGAAAATTAAACTAAAATTCTCCAATATTAAAGCGGGCGCGTACTACCACTGAAATGGACTCTTATTACGACATGGACATAAAAAGCAGAACCGCGCATTGGGTCCAAATAAGAAAGCTGGAAGAGCTACAGTGGAATGATGGAAGCGTCTTTCTTAACAATAATTTAAGTTAAAAAAGCAAGAAAGTCTGCAGTCAATTATTTCCGTTCCATAAAATCTAGAAGCAATAGATACACACCCTTCCACAAGGAGGACGGGATTCTTTGAGTGGACCTCTTTTCCGTTACTTGAAATATAAAGGGGGCAAATCGAGAAATTAAATAAAAAAAAATCTCTTGAAGTCTTGAAGACTGGGCTGAAGTCTTCGCTATCAGCACGATACGTAGATCTAATCGAGGAGATATGTACGTGCGTTTGTTCGCCGCATAAATAATATTTCAGTATGTCCATTAAATTTTTATTGCGGCATTTATTATGGTCGGCGAAGAATTCCTCTCAGTAAGGAAAGAGATTTTGTTCGTTTGGAAGTACAACGCTTTCTTATTTTTTACCCAGGACCATATATACCCATACGTAGGGTTTAAAATCGTCCGGCATTTTAGAAAGGACGGATGAACATTTCCTTTTTACATTCGTTGCTGTGGGCTGCAGACTGGATGTGGATTATGCACCAAAAATATATCGCATATTTTGTTGGCCCTCAATTCTACGAAGAATGGGGAGCTTACTCACCAGATACGCTGGTGCAATATGCAGTGGTATTGCATATACATATAATGATACTTCAGGAAGAATTAGGGTTTTGCTACTCGTAGATTGTTGACATTTTCGAGTTGAATAGCACATAAAATTTGTTGAATTTTTGAATTTCCATGTGCTTAAGCTAAGTAACATAAAGTTAGAGTTTCATAGTGGACACTCATGCATATCTTTTGATCTTTTACTAATCTAATTTAGATCCCAGTAAACGTTTTAATGCACAACATAAGAAAAAATGTACCTTTTTAATTTAATTCGTTTTAAAATATTTATATCATTTGTAGCGCTGGAAGCCAAAAGCTGACTTACAAGAATCATTACCAAGAAATGAAAAGATTGGATACAAGCATTCTGTTTCGACATTTTCATCAAAGGTGTTTTTCTGGTGGTTAACTCCTCTCTTGTGGCGTGGGTATCATGAGCCATTGGAGCAAGAAGATTTAGGAGACTTGCGTGAAGAAGACAGTACGAAGTTATTCTATGACCAGTTTTTGTTTATATACAAAACATCTAGGGTAAGTGAATTTTAAGAGCATATTCTTAAGATGTTAAAACTAGCAGAAGCCAGTAATTTTGAATCACCTGCTTAAATCTTTACATTTTTACTGATATTGAGGAAGTACTTTCCTTTACTTCAAAACTGCCGTTTAAAGAAAGAACTCTTATAAAGTTTAAATTTTAAACTATAAAGATCTGTTTAATATCAATTCTGTGGTCATACAGGCAGAGTTGCCTTATTTATTTCTCTTATTATGTAGGAATAATTTTCTGGTTGAATGGCGCTGCAGAGTTCTAAAAAGAAAAATTTAATAAAACCTCATTCCGTTCCTTTTTTCTCATTGGCAGCAAAAGCAGCCCTCTCTTTGGCTGTGCTATTTAAGGAGCAGTTGGAGGATGTTTACCTTGGGAGGTGTATTGAAGCTACTGGGTGATTTGTCAGCATTAGTGGGGCCGTTGTCTATCCACCAAATCGTCGAATTTATTGAGCGGCAGTACGAGAGCAAACAGTTTCATCAAAAGCAACAAATAGCCCATAACAATTCATCAATTGCCCTTAAAGGCTACAGCGGTGGCGATTTAGCGAATTTACTGGCTGGTCAAGATGCCAAAATTTACTATCCAGGCTGGAATGAATTGCTGTCAAACGGCTGGGTTATTGCGTGGCTTGTCCTGGTTGCTTCCGTTGCGCAAGGAGGCTTATCGCAGGCCTCAACACATCTTCTCAATATGACTGGGATCCGAATTAAAACATCCCTACAAGGGTTGATTTACCGGAAAACATTGTTACTCAGCTCAAGCTGCTTACAGCAGGAAGCAGAGGCCCAGCAGGCTAAGGGCCTTTTGGCCGCTCATCACACCCAGAAGACCTGTGGCGGAATTAGAGATGCTGGTGCTATCACGAATCTGATGTCGGAGGATGCACTTAATATCATGTCATTTTTCTGGATAGCTCACTATGTTTGGGCCATTCCGCTTAAGGTAAGCAGATACTAATGGAAGTATTTTTCTAATGGAACCCCGTGTCGAGTTTACTAATCGTATCACAAATTACATATCTTTTTCCGCTACATTTCTGGGTCTAAATCGAGCAACTCACCCTGCCACCTAATTAGCAGATATATACATTTACCATATCTGGCTGTTGTAAATATTGCAATATTTCAGGAGTTTGGGTTAAAATAATTTTTTTAGTTGTCTTTTTTGTTAATCCGGTTTTCCACACCACAATTGAGTTAGCTTTTGTGATGATCTCTACAAGTAACTTAAATTATTCGTTCCTTGCTCAATAGTTAGAAGCGTAACGATGAACAAAATTGGGAGCATCCAATAAAATCAAGGGAAAGAAAGTATCATTATTGTTTGTACTGTTCCTAATTGGCCAATGAAACTAGGATTTTTGTACAATTGCAGATTGGATTTGTGATGTATTTGCTATATCTGAAACTGGGAATAAGTGCTATTATTGGCTCATTCGTATGCATCCTGACGATGACTCCTTTACAGTTTTTAATAGGCAAGGCAATGTCCAACAATTCGGAAGCAACAGCGGTAAGATGCTAATGGCTGTTGGCCACTAAATGCGCTTTTGCGGAATCCTTTATTTTTTTTTTCCTTTTTTAAACAGCAATGCACAGATGAGAGATTAAGGCGTACTAACGATATATTCCTCGGAATTAAATTAATTAAACTTAATGCGTGGGAAAAAGTCTTCCAAGATAAAATCTTGACTGCCAGGAATAAAGAGTTGCGTTATTTAAATAAGGATTCACTTTATTGGACTTTAATGAGTAAGTATTGTGTGCTGTGTATGTTTGCTTTGGGCGTAGGTAAGGGATGGCGGCAGGGGAAGGCAGCTGCCCTCGGTAAAACTTGAAGTCCTATCGTCAAACTTGAAGTTTTATCGTCAAACTTATACTTGAGGCCTTGAAAATTTAATAAATTACACTAAGAAGGTTGGATTATCATTAATGATTATAATCTGACCTATATTTAAAATTAAATTTGATTGCCTTTAAAGTAAATTTAATCAGCACTTTACCCGAAAAAATGTCGCTCGCTTTTTCTGGATACGTCCTTGCTTAGAGAATACAATTTTCGCATAATTTATGTGAGTACAGATTTAAAATTTATCCGATATGAAATATTTGTTTCACAGCTTTTCTAACTCACATATCTTCAGTGTTAATTACATTTGTTACTCTGGCTCTGTACATAAAGCTGGAGGGTGGTAATGCAAGTAAATCCCATCCGCCATTCAGTAATAGCAATTTAAATTTTACAAGCCACATTAGCCAGGACGCGACCTCCGGGATTTGGAAATCAGGTGAAATGGAATTCACAGCGAGTCGGTTATTTTCAGCGTTGGCACTCTTTAACCAATTGACTGTGTCGCTGCTTATATTCCCCATAACTGTTCCAATCATCATTTCTGCAATTGTCAGTACGAGACGCCTGGAAAGGTTCCTGCAGGAACCCGAGGTACAGAAGGAGTTCGAGGGTATTCGTAATATGGCACGTATCCTCAGTAAAAGTGATGCATCTCTCGATATGTATGAAGATGATGGCAAAATCGGCTCTGCGACGATGGTGAAGGGGGCGAAGGAGAACATGAAAAAATCAATCCGTACAATTGAATGCCAAGAAAGGATATCCCTGGATTCTGCAGCCAGCAGGGTGGATAATAAGGTGCCTGCCGACGTGAAAATTACTTGCAGGCATAATAGTGCGCCTGCCAAAGCAGGGAAGGACCTCATTCGTAACTCAAGAATCGAAAAGACTCGAACTCGATCGAAAATCTTATCGAGCATAGAGTCCGTCCAATTTCAGACATCCGAAAATATTACTGTTTCGGTACAGAAGGCCGTATTTTCTTGGGATAATTGCAACACTTTGTTGAAATTGAACAACATTCTGATTCCTAAGGGTAACTGAATATAATGTTTTCCCAGCTCGTTTTTAGATTATTTATTACCTTAAATCTTTAGGTAAACTCACGGTAATCGTAGGGAAAAACGGCAGTGGCAAGTCATCTTTAGTAGCTGCCCTTCTCAATGAAATGCAGTTAATCTCGGGGGAGGTGATTTGGAACAAGTAAGTGTATACTTAAAAATCGAAAATTGCAAATAAGATATTTTCCACAAATACCAAATTCGTTTACCTTAAGACACATATTCGAGGTCATTCGAGTTATATGTTTCTGGAAATGTGGAATGATTTGCCATGATTAATAGGTAAATTATTCAAAAACATTAAACATATAAATTGCTAAATTGGGCTGATATCTTCCTAAATTGGCTCAGTAAGGGTTGATAGTTAACCAGACAAGGCGTCAATTAAACCCAGAAGTCCACTTATCATATGGACTGCGGGAAACATATGGAACATGCATAAACAGAATAGAAATGCAATTGTGTTTCATTTGAATGCAATATTCGTAGTACCCCTCTCACATAGCTGGTGCTGAAATAAACATTAGCTGTCTGTTTCCAATTATGTATTTTACTTGAATCTTTGTAGAAACCCTCTTAAAATAGATAGAAAGGCTTTTTGAAACATGTTTGCGGACAGAACAGAATTTTAACTAAGTAATTCACAATAAAGTATATATGAAGTCTGCCGCCGACAGTGAGAACTAAATAACTTAATTCCTCTCCCTTAGTAAAGTAGCATCGTAGAATTGGAAAGGAAATTGCTCGGGAAAATTCCAGATCTGGATAGGTCATTCTGTTAACGACCCTTTCCAATTTATATCAATGTGTGCAGAATAACGTCTAATCTATAAATACATAATGTCTAAATCTCGTCCAGACTTGACTATAAGGGAATTTTGTGTGCACATTACATTATCCGTTGTAAGTAACGCATTAATACGGGTTCCTTTTGTACAGCAACAATTTTCTTCTAGAGCACGGTATGGAAAAGGAGATTTAAAGAATGGCGCGGTCAATAAAATTATCATAAACAAGAAGTATAATTTCAAAAGCTTACATTTACTGGTCGATTACCAGTAGAGCCCTTAATGCAAAGTGAATACCTAAAATTTAATTAGAAACTTCGATTATCCCACCTGAGCTCTGTACCGTTACGGTAGTCGATATCTGAAGAAGTTATATAGACATATTTATGACAATAATTGCAATTTTTTCGTAATGGAAAACTGTTATAGAAATACATAAGTGCTTTGTTAACCCTTTGCGGTCTACTGTCCAGTACCATTGGACATATTTCATTGAGATATGGTACTTATAACGGTTCTTTTTAAATTTCTGTTAAATTCTATTCCAGCCTACTACTATAGGCATTTCCAATCTTGGGTGAATTTTCAAACTAATTTGTTATCATCAGTTTAATTTTGCTTAGATTACCATTGGCTGCAACTAGCACTCTAATAAAATCAATGGACCGCAAAGGGTTAATTTAACAAATTCTGAACATATAAATTTTTGGGGTAGAACCAACAGCCTCGTTTCGTTATGAAATTAACACATTTGGGGCTTTGCATAGTCACTGTTATATGAAGAGGTTATTCAAAGTAAGTAAACTGAATAAATTTTGTAAATTTGAGGACTTCATCAACCCGGGAATGAATTAAATTGATTTTGAGAGGACAAGCCTTGCAAGTACTTCTTCCACTGGCATGCAGTTTCTTGGGATTACAGATAAATTTGGGAAGTTTTCCTCTGGGCACGATTTCAGAATGGATCTAATTTATCCATTCATTTAAATATTCTCTACTTTCGGAATAGGGATGCTCTATTTTAACCTAATAAAAGTTAAGAAGGCAGTTTTCCATTCCCTGTCGTAAAAAGATTTTGAAGTAAAACTGGAAGAAATTTTCCTTTTCGAAGGGATCTTAAAATTGTTCGCTATTCATCTTCGACAGGACTACAAAGGTTATCAGAGTTGACAAACAATTTTAGTTTGCGTGAAAGCGGACTAATATCAAATATTTATGTGTGTTTTACTTTTCTTGACAAAGAGAGATTTATTATTTATGAGAGCTTCCCCCGCAATTTCATCTCTTAATACTTTCTACTCGGAAAGAACAGAGTAGCAATAGCAAATTGTTTACTCCCTGGCAGTATGGACCACTGTGTTGATCACACACTTGAACACTTATAAAAAAATATTTATTTTGAATTTTATACGTAAATATTTATGAAAAAGGAGAGGAATTAACTCTCCTTTTATTTTGTGTTTCTATATGTCGGGAAAATGGCCAGATTTCTAGTTACATCTCAACGCAATGAATGAAATTGTACATAATTTGTCTTCGTTAGTTATTAATAGAATTGCAAATTAGATTAATTGCAGTTAAAATTTAAATAAGAACGGCTCAGCCATTTATGATAACTATTTCGTACCAGTGGTGAGAGAATTTTTATTTCAAACATAAAATTTGGTTTGTCATACATTTTAATCGACAGTGTACAGAGTGTAAGGAAATATTATGCATAGCTACGAATTTGAGTAAAGCTAGAATATCGCGCAGTTGTTGACAAATTTTAAGGCGTAAAGGTGTAATAATCAAAAGCTGTTTATATGCGCTTTCAGATATGCCACCATTGCCTACGTACCGCAAGTCCCTTGGCTTTTGAATTCCAGCATACGAGAGAACATCCTCTTCGGAGAGTCCTTTCGCCCCAAGCGCTATGAAAAGGTCCTCGAGGCATGTGCCCTGAAACCCGATATCGAGCTAATGCCGGAGGGTGAAATGACGGTTATTGGAGAGCGAGGCATCAATTTATCAGGTGGACAAAAGCAGCGTATTGTCATTGCGAGGGCTTTGTATTCTTCTGCAAATGTTGTCATTATGGTAACACGTGATAAAACTCTCCAGCTGCATTTGGTAAATCTTAACAGATTATTTCGTCCGCAGGATGATCCGTTTTCATCGTTGGACAATGAAGTTGCCAGGCACGTCTTTGAGAACAGCATCAAGAGTATGCTTTTTAAGGCGAATCGGACCGTGGTGCTGGTCACCCAGCGACTGCAGCTCCTTCGGAGTGCAGATTACGTAAGTTATGGAATAATGGGCAGCACTCTCCAGATCTTCCTTCTAATTTGTCTGTGCCTACGAGCGCATTAGTTATTAATTTAAATTGTCCGCGTATTTCTAGATTATTGCCATGAAGGACGGCTATGTGCAAGGTGCAGGTACTTATGAGGACATCGAAAGAATGCACCCAGCAGTAGTTATCGAATGGAATTTAATTACCACCAAAGGAAATGAACGAGATCAAATGAGGTAAGGAATTTACGATGATCATCAGTGCTTTGACCTTTGGGATTCACCTTTAGTCCTGGAAAGACCGCTCGGGAACGTTGGCGACTATTTAAGAATGTATCTCGTATTGGTCTCCAGCGAGGCCAAAGTGCAGATCTGGACCACATGGCATCGGCAAGTTAATCATCTGGCTTTTTGTCCAGAGTCTTATATGAAGCGAAATAACCGGGAGACGGTTTTGCATAACATTTAAATTACTCTTTCAGAACCAATCTTTATTCCTGCAAACAAGGCGGCGCTCCAGCTTATTTGGGTCCCGACATTTGATATACGAAATCCCACTACCTATCGATGAATGTCAGAACGATGAAATTGTTATAAGAAAAAGGCCTTCCCGGGCAGTTCACACCCTCTCGTTTCGGGGGGGAAAAAAGAATGTGCTACGGGTTAACTCACTGCAGCCAGCCACTCGGGCAAATAGGGCACCTGTTGTGAGAAATGTATCATCACCTGTTTCCTTTGAGGACACGAGGAGCAGGTAAAATATTTGATTATCTGTCCGACAAGAACATGATTATTTATAATTCGGTAGATTCGATGAAACCGACACTAAGTCAATATCTGGCTTCCGCCAGTTTTTGCACAGAATGTCCTCGCGTAGATCAAACACTGCTGTCGGACAAAGGGTTCACAGGACCCTCAGTGCTTCCAACTCAATACAGTAAAAAATACAGATATACATAGTTTATAGCTTTTTAATTTTGAAAGTAAATTTTGTAACTCAGGAGCATCAGTGAGGAGTCTCAGCCCTCCCTTGTACGTTGTGGCTCTGTAAATAGTAGCGAATATAATGATGATGACTCGAGTCAAGGTAAACATACAGCATAACTATCAAATTTATTATTATTTCTTAAAATTAATATTTCCTTTGTCACTGGCGAGAATTTTGGAATTTGTAAGTAATAAGTTTGCTTTTTTTTAATTTTTGAACTTCCGCCTGACGGACTTTAAACTTTAAAACTTTAAACTAATTGGTAATAATTTTACAGTGGATTTATTATTCCTAAGCTCATCAAAAAAAAAAGAAAAAAAAAAACTATGGTCATTAAGCTGGTCACCCCACTCAAGCAAAATTCAATAAGCTTTTCAAAGTTTCAAAAAATTGAGGGAATAAGTCAAAACATTTCCCGAGAATAACAATTTCCGCTGGCACAGATGCTCGGGCTCTTGATGATTCCTCATATGCACATTTTTTCTCAAAACCCCTTTCCAAGCTCCACTTCATTTTTTATTCCAGAATACAGTGAAGGAAATAATGCAAATTTTATTTATGACGAGGAGAGAAAATATGGAGAAATTCCGATACAAATTTACTTGCTCTACTTGAAGTCGTGCGGTCTGGGAATTGTCCTCGTATTCTTTATCGCAGCCTTCGTGTGGCAGTGTCTCCGGGTGAGCATGGACGTTTGGCTACAGATATGGACGGAAACGCCTGGTGCTGGGGACGTCCTGTATTACTTCAATATGTATGCGATAATATCGAGCTTTTGCATACTGATGTCCATCATATCAATCCCAGCTGGCCAGATAGCTGGGTGCAATGCCAGGAAGAGCATATATGAGCACCTGCTCTCGTCTGTGCTTGCAAAGTCGCTCCATTTCTTTCAGACGACCCCCCTCGGGCGAATTATCAATCGGTTCAGCAACGATATGGCGATCATAGACAAGGTACCTTTGAGCCCCACTCATTCCAAATTAAAGAAGTTTTTTTTCTTACAGAAAATCGCAGCTACGAGTCAGCGACTTCTGCAGTTTACCTTGCTGTGTCTTTGCGCAGTTCTCATTAATGTGAGCATCACGCCATGGTTTCTTCTGCTTACAATTCCCATTTGCGCTGGGTATTACATCATTCAAAGGTTCTACCGCTCATCATCTAGGTACAATTTTTCCAAACTCTGCCAATTAGCTATCAATAACAATTTTCTTCGAACCTTCTGTATGGTATGGTTATTAATTGTAAGTTGTTGTGCTTGATTCACAGAGAGCTGCAGCGTATTGAGAACATCACAAGCTCACCTGTAATTTCACATTTTGCCGAAACTATTCAAGGGGTTACTACAATTCGAGCTTATGGCCAGGAGTCCCGGTTCACAGAGACTCTTTTTCGAAGGCTGGAAGCGAATACCGTCGCTTTTATTATCCTGAACACCAGCAATAGGTGGCTGGGTATAGCCCTGGTGAGTTGATAGCAATTAGCTCGTGCGTAAATCTTTTGTGCAAGTTATTATTAATTCATCATTTTAATTTCAGGACTGTCTGGGTGGTGGGATAGTGTTTGTGGCGATCATAACTGCTCTAATTACAGTCTCTATTAGCTGCAGCGAGCCTGATGCGAGGATCGATTCGGAACCCGCCTCGCCCTCGCCTGCCTTGGTGGCATTGGCTATTAATTACACCTTGTTGATTCCGATTTATCTCAATTGGGTCGTTAAGCTTTTGGCCGACATGGAGATGTACCTCGGATCTGTAGAGCGTGTTGAATATTACAGCGAGAGCAGTACTCAAGACCAAAGCTTAAATCCAATTATGTGTAAGTTTAAGATTGAAGTAAATTTTGTAAGTATTCTTAATTCTATATTGTAGGTAATAATTTTAATGTTACGCAATTTAAAACATAAGTCCCATGCATAAAACAAAATATTTGCATTCACACTCTGTGAATTATTGCTCACACAGATATATATATGGATTCAAAAAGAGATGGCTATTCAACAATTGTTAGGTATTTCATACGGATCTAATCATTTCTTTAAAATTCATAGCTTCTATGAGGAGGTTTCGCGGTATTTATGAAGCCTTTGTAGAAGCGTTAAGCTTAATAGAAATGCATTGCATGAATAATGGGATCCTGCAATAACGCAGCGCGTTTGCGAAGGACATTCTGTGGAATACAATGAACCAGCTAGTCTATAATCATGCCCTATTCAATTTGGGATTCGAGGTTCCTAGTGAAATGCTATTTTGGTAAAATTTCTAGGTATAATAGTGTTTTGGACTATAAATGTATATTTAATGCATGGTGTAGAATGTTATTAGTTCTCCCAGTATATACAAATTAAATTTGATTTAAATAAAAGATAACATCTTATTACCCGTGTTCGATCGCATTGTGCAATTCCGGTTGAGTTATAATAGAGACTGGCGATCCATTGTTTTCTATTAATAAAGTCAATGACTCATGACCTCATGTCGCAAGAGTGATCTGGGGTCAGTACCACCCGCTGGAACGGTGCACAAAGTTCGCAGACGACAATAAATAATTATATAAAGAAAACTTTTAACGAGTTGATTTAACTTTCAGACCAGCCAGTCCCAATTTCATGGCCACAGAGGGGCGACATAGTATTCGAGCATGTTTGCTGTCGGTATCAGGGACAAAAACAGAGTGTCATTACGGACTTATCGCTGCGAATACCAGCCGGGCAGAGGGTAAAAGTGTCCAGTTAAATAGTCCCCGGTACCGCCATTCCCTGCCAGCTTTGGTACTGCATCCACTATCCAGAGCTGGCCGAGGCATGTGGCCGATTTTCCCATTTCACTTAGCCAAACAACGGCAGCCACAACGCATGCTAAACAACTTTTCAAATTTAACTTTAGATTGGAGTGTGCGGACGTACCGGCAGTGGCAAATCCTCTCTGGCCCTATCCCTCTTCGGGGTACTCGAAGTCATTCAGGGCAGGATCTTAATCGATGATGTTGACATCACCCGAGTGCATCCAGATGAGGTTAGATCGAGGTTGTCCATAATTCCGCAGGATGTCTACCTTTTTAATGCGACAATCAGAGAGAATCTGGATCCAAGAGGACACTACTCCGATTTAGAACTGTGGAACTGCCTGGAACTGGCTCAGCTGAAGGATATTGTGAACGGAATGCCCCTCGGGCTGGGTATGTCCTGGCATGACTTGATTGGAATTTGTGATGTGCATCCTCCTCTTTGATTTTTGCAGATACTGAAATTGTCGATGGCGGTACTAATTTGAGTGTGGGCCATCGACAACTCTTTTGTTTGGCAAGAGCGGTTTTGCGAGGATCGGTCTGCCTTGTGCTGGATGAGGCAACAAGCTCATTAGACTCTTTAACTGAAGAGGCGTTGATGAATGCCGCGCACAGCGCTTTCCAAAGGAGGACTATTATCACGATTGCGGTGAGTATTGCAAAGAGAATCAGGGTGGCTTATGCTAAATAACTACAATAATAAGTTTTCTTCTTTTAGCATCGACTGACAACTTTGTTAAATTACGACAGAATTATTGTCCTGGAAAATGGGAAAATTGTTGAAGATGGAACGCCCCAGCAATTGCAGGCAAATTTCAATGGGAAATTTTCAGCACTTCTGAAGTCCGGGAATACTTAATTTTAAATAAGTTTAGACCTGCTGGTCACATAATAAATTATTTTTCTAAAAACTGTTTCTCTCTATGTTATATAAGTAAAAATATATTCTTGCATGTAAAATCATGTGTCCTACAGATTGACCAATAATTCAAACAGAGCGCCTGACAATGTATAATAAAAAGGCAAATTCAAATTGCATGCAAATTGAAGAAGTTTACAACAGAAACAGAAAAAGGAATCAATCATTGTTCATTTATATACAATAAGACCATCAAATCAATACACCAAATGAAATTACTTACAAATTATTTAAATCACTGGCAAAAAATTATCAAGCAATTCCTGCTGAGATTGTTCTTCTAGATCAGGTTGTGATTGCATCCCTTTCATATACATGTCAGTGAGAGGGAAGCGATATAGCATATTTCGTCCAATTGTACAAATTGCGGCCTGTGGAAGCTCGCCAGTTAATTATTTCGCTAAGTGAACTGAGGTACAGCATGCATTGCCAGAAACTTCACAGACTCGGCTGTATGTAAGAAATTAATCCTCCTGTTTGGCATGTTCAATCAGATTTATTTTCGATTTTCATAACAGTTTTGATTTTATTTTTTTATAATTTGAAAATCCCAAATGAGAAGAATGTCAAGAATTTGCTTAACATCTACATAATTAGCCCTTCACTGTCACACATCAAAGGATCTTGGAGGCTTTTGTATGTTTTTAAAAGCTCTTAGTTTATTTCAACTGACTTTGAAATATTTCAAGGGATTCATCTGGGTGCAAATAATTAATTCATTTCTCGAAACTGTGGCAATGTTTGACTTCCGCCAAATAATGCGGACATACTTAATGAATGTAAATAATTAAAAGCTAAAGGCGAAGCATCGAGTTTACGAGAGAATTCGCAGACTTTCATGAGAAGATCCCTTTATAAACAATTCTCTGATCGTTTAAATGATCTCTTTGTTTTTATTCAAGAATCAGTTCAATAACTTGAGAAGTTAAAGTCTTAAATCATCTTTCTGCATCTTCGAATTGTAAGCATTTATATGGTACTTAAAAACGGAAGCCAACTAAAATTTCCTTCTGCACTAAAAGTTTGTTAAATTTTCAAAAATCGGAGTTAGTTTTGGTTCCAAAGAGTAAAAGGATTTGAAATGTTGATTGCTTTTTTGGTATATGCCTGCAAGATAACTTTTGGGAAAACTTACTGTGGCACAAACCGTCCTTGGCGTTTCTGCCGGCTCTTGTTACCCAGGAAGCTTAACAGAAACCCGAAAATTGCATTTTAATGATAGACGAATCCATCTCAGCTGCTGCCGTTGCTGTTGTTGTTGATATCTGTAATATCTCGTCCCCAAGATGGAAAACATTCTGTAGAAGTTTGTCCTTAATTATCAGTCAGTTAACTACTCTGATGGGTATTAGGTTGCTAGTTGGCATGGGTTGGACGTGGACGGTTGAGGATTTGGCTTCCAGATGACTTTTTGTCTAGTTCTACATCTCTCTGCCATTTGATGATGAGGAACAGGATGAGGACACTGAAATGTTTTAACGGCAGCCTGAGATGGTAATTTTTTTTTATATAAATTTGAATTAACTTTATTTGGTCCTCCTAAGTGTCTCGAATAAAGAGCTCTACATATGCTTGAACGTTATAAGCGGTTAGTAAAACATGAGGATGATGCTTATACAAACTTTTAGTTACCTCTTAATGCTTTAAAATGAACTAACATAAACTTTTCTAATTAGGTATTCCTAAAAATGAAAAATGCAGTTTTTGCGGTATTTCAAAAATAACTAATTAAAGGCCAATTAATTTAATTCAAACATTTTGTTTTCTATCAAAGTTGTCACTTTAATGTAAAATTCTTGATCTGAAAACATTTATTTTTTAACATGGAAATGACGAATGTGGCAAAATACCACTGTTGAACTAGATTCCTGCATTGCCTTAAATGCAATGTGCAATGTGCAGAAATTCCTTACATTCTGGATATAAAGACGTGAAAACGTTATGGTCGTTAATAAAATGTTGAAGAGTTTCACTTGAGTTACATACTTCAAACACTGAATCTAAATAAAAATTTTTATTGGCATATAACAATTTCATATATGTTCAAAAGTTTTAACGTAGGGTAAAAGATAAAGTCAATATAACACTAGTCTACACGGGCGTTACACTACGATTTTTGGGAGAGAGGTTGGCTGAGTCTCATAGGGAATTGCAAGGGTATTAAAATTTACATACTTTTCATATAAAAGCTCGTTGCCTTACAGACTTGGTAATAAAAGTCATGTAATGTTTTATTAAATATTCGACTGTAAACAGCTTCGTAGAGGTACTCGGTTCAACAAGGACTCACAATCAAAATTCGGAGACCATCGAATAATTGATTAGAAATATCTATTAATGATTGTATCAAAATGATTAAATGACTTAATACATAAGATGTACAAATTTAAATTTGAAAGTAGGTAAAACTCTAAAGTCATGATATTTATGGTTAAACAAATTCATTATAAGTAATTTTTAAGCAACGTATGTTCGATATATTGAACTTAAAGTTATTTAATTTCTCTTAAATATATGTTAGACGTTGAATAAACGAGCTCATGTATGCCATAATTAGTCAGTCAGTCAGTTGATGATAAGTGATATGAAAAAAAACCGTGTGTTCTCATCAATACATTACCCTCGGAAAGGGTGGAAGTGCAGCAGTGCCCAGTACCCTTTCCATGACCTCTTCCACATCAGGGAACATTACTTCCATTAATCGATACTTCGCTTAATCCATTTTCTTTAACGAAAAATCGAAGCGCCTCTCAACATATCACCGCTTCGGGGCTAAAAATGACTCGGTAAAAGTTCCATTAGCCACTTAAAGTGTTCCAGAGGTTCACCTATGTTCGTCTGCCACGACCGCACCGTGGGGAATGCCTGGAGCTCGTTGCGGAGCGGTGCCTACTGCCGGTAATTTGCTCCTCGTTTTCATTATTGCTTGCATGCATAACATGCACCACTGCCGCTATATGGGAAAGTATATCCTTCGGGTGCCGTTTGATTTTGTTTGGACATGGCGTAATTCCTGCTCCTGTTGCGACCAGATTTCCCTGATTGACTTCAAGTGGCTCTTTGGAGGGAGTCTGGTGGGAGCACTTCTATGAATTTAGGAAATTTTGCAATTCAAGGGGTTTGTAAACAAGCTATGTACGTATATTGGGTAATTGCGAAAATAAGTGTTGCCCGATGATTACTATTTATTGTTCCCAATCCCGGGTATTGTGCACGGTTTGCCGAGGGCACAACTAATTAACAGGCGTTCGTGGTGCTGTGTTTTTTCAATTTCCGGGATTTCTTGAAATATTTTTTCTCCATCACTTCTCACTACTTCACCGGGGGCAGGTTTGTAATTGTTATGAATCCGGGCAACAAAAACAATCAATCAGTGGTAGCGTGATGGGGCGGTTTTGTTGGCTCTGCATAATTACCATGGATCATTGATTTTTATGAGTTTGAACTTCAAGGACTCCTCGTCTGTTTAATTAGGGATTTTTGTACCGCTTGAATTTTTGGCTGCTTGATAAGCGATTATGATTTCTCCAAATTGGCACATTTTGATGAATTGACTGGATGCTTCAATTCCGTTCTGGGTATAATGTAAGGTAATTAGGAATTGTTATGGGATTCGAGTCCCTAGGGAATTGTTTAATTTTTGCCCTAATCTTAGCACATTAATTACTAAAATTACTACTGGTTCGGGATTATTTTTTAACAATTAATAGACAATCTAAAGCCATCTATGATACACCGATTTATTGTCGAAAAATGTTTTTTATGCAAAATTCAACACTAAGAGAGAAAAGGAAGTCTTATCAACTACTAAATCCATTTATTTATTTCTTCTTACTTGGGTATTTAAAGTAGCTAATATTGTCTTTATAAACATTTTCACATATAACGTGAGGTGCGACGGTTCAGACTCGAAGAAAATAGTACGTAACTTTTCCTAGCAGAATTGGGGAAATTTCCAAAACGGTCGAAACTCATGTTGGTACAAGCAGACAAGGTTCCATTTAACGACCTAAATGCACCTTGAAAAATTCGAATATTCGTATCGGTGTTCATTGGACAATGCAATGCGAACAGAAGATTCTTTGTGAGACCATTTGCACTTAAGCACACTTAATAGAGTAAATTGAATTTCTTAGCTAGATTTGTGCATTTCCAGCATGTGATAGGGGCTGCAGGGGCGGACGCAGGCGCTCTTCGTGAAAAATTTTAGTTTAAAGTATATTCTTGGGCTTTCCCCAACTCTGGTGACGTAACAGGAAAATATCCTGAGCCCTGTTTGTGTTTGTTTCGATTCGGAGTTCTGTGAGCACGAGCGGTAGGTACCTAGTCCCAGCATCTCTGGTATCTGTGGGAACCGGGAGAAGCTACGATACCATCCGAACGAACAAAGTCTATATGGACTGCCGTAGACGGATAAGCCGATCGCGAGATTCTTGCTAGTTTCAGTATTTTCGCGACGCTTGCCTTAAGCGGTTCGTCGTGGTCTTGGATCGAAAAAAGCGGGTAATTCATCCCCGACGGCAGTGAAATAGCCCGAAACCCGTGACCGCAGAGTACTGTGATATCTCGCGCTCGCTATAGTTTACCCGTTCTAACAGTTCGGTGTCATGGCTATACAAGGGTATACTTTTCAGTTAATTAAATAAAGTGGGCATCTGAATCGAAAAGTCCTCGTTCATCTGGCATCGCCCCAATTCGGTGTGCCAGCATGACCCCGGGAAAACAATTCGCCGAGTTGCTGTTCGGATCTGTCCGTCCCAATTAAACTCACGCTGTTGAGGATGGTAAAGTTTTTATGGAGCGGTAAAACCAAGGTTGAGGTTGCAACTGACAACAAAGTTACCTGCTTACGCCGGGTGGATGATTCAATAAAATCCTCTCGTCCAGCGGTTGGCAGCTAATGCGGGTGGGGTGGACGAAACCTTGGACTTGGATGAGTTTGTTTGCTCCCATTTATGCAAGCTGTTCTCCTGAAGCTCGAGTGCGTATCTAACCCGGTTTTAAACGCTATCCGTGTCTCTGGCGCAAGAGGCCACCCCCAAGTCTGCTACTCGACAGCACCTTGATTCCCCCTTGTATGCAAAGGTTATTCTAGCTGAGTAGTAGTCCTGCCCGAGTGACCGAAACAAGAGGATTTGAATAAATTTAAATTTTCTCCGCACAAGATAGTGTCCCGTGTGTTTTCACCTCAATTCCGGAGGGTGTCCAAAGTTATTGCAACCCACGGAATTAGTGTCAAGTGTCGCGCGGCCCATGCTCCCGGTCCGGCAGTTGAGCAACAAACGTGTTTTTATTGTGCCGTGGTACCCAGAAGTTCTGAATGTTCTAAATGGAAATTTTGCATTTTTTAAAAATTAATAAGCTTAGTGAGTACTTAGTGGTGAGTTAACGTTCCATTGAATACTGGCCAGTGCAGTTAAAGGCAAAGTGAGTGGATTTCTGGCGATGCCGACATTTTCTGTGCGGCGCAGCATCACCATAAAATTCCTGGGTGAGTACGCCTGGCTCGGTTTTTTCTTTTAACATTTCGTTACGATTTGTTGAAATATTTTACGCAAGGTTCGCGCCGTGATTCTGTGACGTGTAAGCTCCCGTCGCAGTAACTGGAACTTAGCTCTGCGGACTTGAATTTTGGAGGCTCCCTTGTGCGGTTGAGAGTTGGGTCGGTGCCCTCCGAGAATTTTTGATTATAAGACTTTTCGAGCTTTCCGTACTAACGAAACTGGGTCAACGTTTTGTAACAAGCAAAGGATTTTTCCGGCTCCCTATCAAAGGAGACATCTTTTTAGGGTCGCTTTAAATCATTGACGCTTCAATTTAGATAAACATTCAGACGCTTGAATTCAAAGTAAAGGAAGCCCTCAAGTCAGTTTGGTACTGAATTTTGATACGGAAGGATTGTTAAAAACAATAAACAATTGTTAAAGTCTTTGAATTTGAATGCCGAGCATTAGTTAAATAGTTATCTCTTTTGCCCTCCTAGTAATAAAAGGAGATTTTAAAAAGATTTGGGGAATTGAAACCAAGATTCATGCCTACTCTCTACATTGGGATCTCAAAAAATTCTTTTTTTTTCTATACACTCACTCATATTTTCTATTATCGATTAAAACTAAGAAAACATGAATTTTATATCTTAGTTTCCTTAAGTTTGTATTTATTTAAAGCAAATATTATGTGCAGTCTAAATTTAATTAGCGATTAATTTAAAATCGCTCTATTTTCGGGTCGAGTTGAAGTGTATTAAAAGCGGTTTTCTTCTCGAGTATTAAACAAAGAAAGTATACAAATAAATAAAGAGATAAATAAGGTTATTTTCATAAATTTTCAGTTTTAAAGCAAAAAAAAGCTGTTCAGAGTGCTGTTGTCGATAGCTCCGACCTAGTTGGAGTGCAAACAAACACTCTGGAGGTAGCGCGTAGACGCGCACCGAATAAACCGCAAATTTATCTCGTACGCTTATTTCGGTTGGCAATAAATTAATTCAATAACCGAAAATGTTTCGCCCTCGAAAGCGATAAATAATGATCAGATCCTGGCACCCATTACCCGCCAGCAGCCAGCCTTGGGGCATCTCGGCCGAGTGAGAGGGTTGGGCGAATGGGTATGAGTCCACCGCCACTTCTTGTTGCCATCATTTTAAGACTCGGGGGGTAGGTGCAGATATCACCCCGGGAGAGCGCCCCGTACAGCAATGTACGCACTCACCCACTTACCCATAGGGTACAACGTTCCGACGCAGAATACACCCAATCGCCTATTTCGGGCCCGCGATAGAAACCCACAATATTAAATTTCTCAAAAAATGTGCTCGGGGGTGGTGGAGCGCGCACACTAAAGTGGAAATTCGAGCAGCGGCTTATGTCCTCAGGATGGAGCCTGGCAGATTTTAGCACTTATGCATATCGAACTGCTCGTAATTTAACCCTTTTGAAAGAAGCCGCTTAACATTTTTCTCGTTTGTTGGAGAGCTGCGGCACGATAACTCAGAATTTCCACACGAGAGCTTGCAGATTCGGAAGCGTCGCATTTTAATGGAGCCATGCGACAGTGAACAGAAACAAGAGGGGTTTCTTTTTTATAACGACGGGCGAGGATTCGCCCTGCCTGCAATTGGAGCGACAGCCCGTCCTCAGATAGCTGGCATGAAGATACCAAGGGCGTCTTGCCCTTGGAAGTTTCTTATTACCTCTGATTGAATGACGTGTGAATTTGGCTTTTGTGGCACATTGTCCCAGATAAGACCCACCCCAGTCCGGCCGCTCTCATAAGCAGGCGAAAGGACTCGTGTTAATTAAGGGCTGTCAATCACTTTTGGGGGAGTCTACCGACGCGACAAAACCCAATAAATGGTTCTGCCAATCTCATGAGGACTTTAGCGTAAATATTTACGCAGATGCGTCAGATTAAATATTTGCTTTAAAAAAATATACGCTAGGGACCTGAATGTAGTATGATTTTTAGTTGGGGTTCTTAAGTTTCATCTTGCACAAAGTGGTTGAAGGTTGCCAAATTGACTGCGCCACGAGATCCCACTAACGCCGATGAGGGTTTGTAACTGATATCCCCTTTAATGAATTTAATCAAAGCCGAGGGATTTTATTAATATTGAAAGTGTAAAAAATGACGCCATTAACTTGGAACAAATTGAATTTTGGAAAGCGCCTGAATCCAGACGATGCTGCTTCAGAACTATACATGCGAAACAAATAAAACCTTTTCTAAATTTTAAGATCCCGAGAAGCTCCAGCTGCCGGTGAACCTGGCTACCGTTTGCCATATTTTCCTCGGATGAGTTTAATTAAATTTTACGTTTACATGTTGATGCGGGGAAATTGATGATAACGTTTCGGATTGCCGTACTCTGGATGCTTCATCCTCCTATGCATCCAAATAAAGAGTTATGCGAAGACGGCAAATTATGGTAATGGAATGTAATGAAAGAAAGGACTGGGAGGGGTTTTATGTTGAATTAGTCATCCTCTACAGAATATTGCCTCAAAATTTTGTTTTATGTTTTTTTAAAGAGTTTTGAAGCCGACTTGGATTACTTGCAAAAAGAACCCGGACGCTGAAGCTATTCGATACACCTCCTTAATTTTGAATTTACACTTTATCGGATGAAAAATTAAAGTCCATGGAAGTTTATCACAGATTGATTTAGTTATGAGTTCGATGTAGTCAATAGTCTAAAGTGATTCTGTTTTGAAAAACTTGCTTTGGAAATATGTAAAGGAGTTCTTATGACTCTGAAAGTGACTATTTCTGTCTTAACTAAATATGTCAACTTTAGTTTAGGCTAGCTTGGTGTGGTTGCCTAGAAAAGCACCTTTAGGCTAATTTTTTTTTTTTCCACAGCCTCAGGGACGGTAATCCAGCGCACTAACAACTACCAGAGGCTCCATGTAAATCTTAATAAAATATAATTTTAACTTTTACTTCTATTGCTATTGCTATTGCTATTGCGCACAACAATTGTACCTACAGTATCAATAGAACAACGTAAGGAACAACAATTTTGCACTTTAGATGAAAAAGTTTGATACCTCCTCCACTGATTTTCTTGCAGTTCGTGAGAATATCCTACCCTGAATTTGAGATTATTTGTCATCATTCCTCTGAATTCCCTGTGAAAAATGATGCGATCTGCTTTTTTGTGTTTCCCAGACGATAATTAATCTCCTGCGAAGGCTGATCGACAAAATTTCAATTTGTCATCAAAAATAATTTTGAGAAGCAAAATCCATTAGGACAGCCGGGAAGAGTCCTATTTACAGGGAAAGATGGTGAAAAAGCTTTTGTTTTTTGACTAATCACGGCTTTGATAGGCGAAATGTTGACGACAGGACCGCGTCGACGTCGCGAAAGTCGACTTGTCGGAATGAGCTTGAATTTTTAACAACACATCATCATCGCGCGAGCCCCAGATTGACTTGATAGATGGCATAAATTTATCAAATTTATTATAAAGATAACTTGAGCGATGTTTGACATGCAATCAATCAGGCATCCGGTCGGAGTCGACTTTTACGTGATCACCTTAGCGCTGTGACCGACTTTATTTCAGTACCCCTCTTGGCTTTCCTGCCTGCGCTTCGCAAATTAAGATAAATTCGGGGCACGGCAGAGCTTGTCGACGTTCGATTCACTGAGCGAAATACGTCACTTCCGGTGCAACAGGAAATGGATGCTGTTACAATAGCCGTACGTGTCAGGGGAGCTCTGCCGAGGGGATTGCATGAAGGGTAATTGTTTTAGTGTAGGTGTGTGCCATAGGCGATTTTAGCAACATAATTGCGGGGAGTTTTCCACAAGGCCGCAGGTGAGTGCGTGGAAGCCTGGGAGCAGTTTTGGACGCTTTCTTATTGACATCTTCCTTCGCACTCCCCGAAGATTCGACTTTTTATTTGCATACAAAAACATTTTCACGTTCTAATAAATTCAAGTGTATTTAATTAAATCCCCCCGTTCTGAAACCGGGCAGGGCTTTTGTTATTGTTTCTTTGCCGGCACATGCGCTGCTTGAGAAAGTTTAATCAAGGCTGAATTTTAATTCGAATTTGAAAGATTTTCTGCATTATAAACTCAGTAGAAGGAGAGTAGTAAAGAAAAGAAAGTGGAACACTTTTCGCTCGCAAACCGATCATTTAGAGATCGTGGGCTTTGTCGGAAAAGTTTAAACGAGCGAGGAACCGAGCTTATTACATTTCTTTCCTTTTTGGCGTTTTTACGCTTGACAAAATCTACTTCCTAACTTTGGAGATGTTTGCCAGCTCCGGAATATGACAGATGTCATATTCAAGATGATATTTATCATCCGCGTTAAGAAGACGCCGACAGGGTGTTTACCCTGTGATAGAAATAGAACTTTTTAGATCTGTGGTACCCCGGCAATTTCAGTAGAGCAGTGGATTGCAAAGTTTGCAGTAATCATGAGTCAGTTGAGAAAATAATTTAAATGTTTGACACTCAAGAGTTCGACACAAGAAGAACGAACAACTTCTTGCTTGTGAAATTTAGTCGCATTTCTCAGTTTCTGTATCCGTTTCGAATATAGAGGCACCTATTTTAAGAAACAAAACTCATTTTCCTGCGATTTGTCGTGTCGATCCTTTTTGCGTTGCGGTACATACGTTTCCATGTCATGATAAAATTTAAATTTTCCCATTTTATTCATTGCACGAAAAATTTTCTCGTTTAGGAGGATTTTTCTGCTTCTTTTATGCTGTCGTGAAAGGGCCCTCATTTGCTCCGCATAATGCGGGTGTGTTTGAGTTGATTATCCTTTCATTTGATGAAATGAACTTAAACAACTGACCGGAAAAAGGGCCAAGCCCAAAAGGGCAGTTAGAAATCTGACAAGGTGTTAACAAGGGTCTCTTCCTGTATGACAATTTTTGGCTCAAAATGCCCCTTCACTTTCACTCCGTCATTGCCTATTAGATGCGTCTTGCTCCAAGCTGCAAAATTGGTAGTTATTCCTCGGGAGAATTGAGGAGATTTGATAAAAATGAAATCAATTTAAGGAGCTGTCAAAAGACGGTTAGAAAGAGCTTTTTTTTAACACCAGCTAAAAATTTCAACATTTTTGTGGAGGGAATATAGAAGAGAAAAGGTTAAAATGTTGAATTAATTTTTCAATTTGATTTGAAATTTTATGAAGTACTTTTTAATTCGATTGAAAATGGAGAGTTATGCACCTACAAGGTAACATTTGCGGAACGTGTTACTGTATTACTTAATTTTAAAGAAAAGTTAACATTCTCCAGCTAGATTTAGGTTTGGACGATTTAAAAGTAAAGATTTCTATGTCAATGATAAAGAAGGTTCTGGACTTCCTAAAAGAATGGCTGATGCAGAATTGGAAGTTTTACTCGACAAGGATTCGTGCCATGTTTAAAAAGAATTATCAGTAACATTAAATATTAGCCGACCATTTTTTTCACAATGTTTACATGCAATGAGAATGGTGTAAAAATAAAGAAATAGGGAAATAATCTGAAAGCGACCTTGAACGTCGAAAACCATTTGCGAAATACTGCTGCAAAAAAGAAAGGGGTTTTCACATCAAAATATTACTGGTGACAAGAAATGGATTTATTACGATAATCCTAAACGCCCAAAAGTAAGGGTGAAGCCAGATAAACCATGTCCATCAATATCCACGATTTAAAGGTAATGCTCTGTATTTGGTGGGACCAGAAGGGTGCAATTTATTATGGACTACTGCAATCTTCAGACATTAATACTGGCAATCGTTATCGAACTCAGTTAATACGTTTAAAAAGAGCTTTCATTCAAAAACGGTCAGAATGGGAGAATAGATACAGCAAAATAATTTTACAACACGAAAACGTAAGAAAACATGTTGCTCGGGCTTTGAAAAATTATTGGAAGATCTGTTCTGTCAGATTTTCATTTATTCCGGCCAATGGTTTAGTTCGCATATCAAAAATTGGCTCGATAAGTGGATTGGTTCAATGAAATCAGACTTCTTCATTCTGGGAATACGTTTAATGTCAGAAAGATTGACAGAGGTTGTAGATTTAGATGGAAGAAAATAAAAATATTGCTTTTGTGCTCAATCAATATATTCATCAACAAAAATCCCTCAAAACTTATGTGTATACCCAATACATTATTAATTAAATTATTAATTCAGTTTATTTTTAATTAATATTTCGTAGGGATCTTAAAACGATTATTAAGTTTTCCGTTAAAAAAAATAAAACGCTACAAAATTACCGTCGCAAAAGTAGAGTACAAACCTTCATTGTACAAAGTACCTATGGATGAAAATGAGATGATTGAATACCTATGAAAAATTGCTTCTCCTGAGTATCGTTATAAAGATACTTTTACGTGCGGCTTCACATTTTCCGCAAATTTATTGTTGTGTGTTGTGGCTTCCTCACCAAACAAACCTTTTCTGTGAGTCTGTCGTTTGCTTTCCATTTACGAGCCATTATCTAAAGCTAAAATAGATGAATTTATTGTGTATGTGAGGGCTGAACATGGGCGATCATAAAGAGAAAAGGAATTGAATGGATGGTTTGTCTGGCGAGTGACTACCACGATCATTAAATACTTTAGGCCTTTCTCTTAGGAAATTATCTTTTTACGAAGCATTTCCAACGTTTCTATAGCTTAATTGGAAGATGCTCTCACCATTAAATTACGACTACCGCAGACTCACTTTCACTGCTTTCCACAATTTTCTAGCGGAATTGAGTGTTAATAGGAAAATTAAGCAAATGCCGTAAACGTAAAAGATGAGCTTTTGTAGTTTAATTAATTAAATACTACTACTTCTCGCCCTGCACCCGACATATATATTTTGCAAGTACACAAGAGCAGTGCATACATACACTGCATATGTACATATATTTTATTTGAGTCTTCATAGTTAATTTTCAATAGGATTCGATTTTCAGCTTCCAGACTAAGTAGCGACAAGACCCACGTAGTGAGTGATCATCCACAACCAAGATACAAAATTATTTGAGCTTCTGACTGCCTGTAACGAAATTCTTGTTCATACATCACATAACATAAATCTAATTCGAACAAAAATAAATTGTGGCGAATTCAATCGACTGCCATGTTGTTTATTAGATAAATAGAAAAAAATGTATAATGTTTGTGGGTGATTTCCGGAGTATCGTCAGCAAGTAAGCTATCTACTGGACGACCGTGAGCTACCAGAATTAATGTGCCAACAATAAATCTATCCGCGCAAATCTGCAGATTATAGGAGATCATAATAAACTTAAAAATAAAATAAAAAAATCACCGCACTGACGAGCAGTCAACTTCGCCAGTTCCCGTGGGTTTTCCTATTAATGATATTCGGCTTTGTATCCCGATGCGACGCACCCTCCAGCCTCGTTAAGTACGTCGGATCCAGCCCAGCTCCCATGAGCGATGGGTTGCAGCTCTGGTGACTGATGAATTTTCCCCGATTTTTTGTTGTTTTCTGTTCATCAGTAACGAGCAATTGCTTTTCATGTTTTCAACGCAGCGCAGATTCTTTTTTTATATGGAAGGGTTTTTATGACACCGATGTTTTCCCATGCGGGAGAATGACCGCGCCCTACGGACGAACCTGTCGAAATCGCGTTACTTTGTAAGCTATTTTGGGTGAAATTTGCATTGTTGAAATTATGAACGGGGCCCACAAAGTAGACTTTCACATTGACAATAAATGCATACACATAGATTTAACGATGAGTTCGAATTACTCTTTAGTTTTTGTGATTCATAACACTTTGAAAAGGATATTTTTGCTTTGTAGCAGTGGGAATTATTTGGGAATACGGACGAGCGGAATGCCTTTTATTTTTACTTGTACTGAGCTGTCTACAAAAACTCTCATCAGCTCCAAAGAAAAACTAAAGAAATAATTACAATAATGATGATAATAATAACATTAATAATAATACAGGGTGGAACAGAATAGATGCCCCTAATGTAAATTTCATATAAAAATAGGGCTTAGGTTCGAAATAAGGGAAATGCGCCGATTTGAATGAAATGTTAAAATTAAAAGTTGAATATTTCTGAAACTATAGCCGAGCGACAAATCCTTCCACTTTAGACAAAATTGCAGGCTCCTTGAAAATTTTATTCGAATCGGCGCATTTCCCCTATTCCGAACTTGTTCCAAAAATAGATATTTTTATTAATTTCAAAAATGTGTGTTTTATTTTAAAGGTATACTGATTTAACTTTATTTTAATTTAATTTAACTCGAATCGTTCGCCTTTTTATTTTATTACTAATTGTAATAGTTTAAAAAATCCTTCCCAACTGGCACTCACGTCTTCTTAGGACATTTCGTTCCAAATATGCTGTAAACGTTGCTTAAAAAAGTTCATAGTTAGTCTTTTCGTACTCCCAATTCTTTCAAGCATATAAGCCCACACAAAGAAATCCAATGAGTTCAGATAGGGCGACAGTGCTGGCCACTTCTGGCTTGAGATGAAATCTGGTGGAGTTGAGTCGCACCACTTCTGCGTCTTCTTTGCTTTATATGCAGGTGCCGAGTCCTGTTAAAAGCAATATAGTTAGTCGCCAAAAATCTGAGAGGCATGAATAACAAAGTGCTTCTTCAAAACTTCTTGGATGTAGTACTCTTAGTTAATTTTGGTGTCGGGTTCAATGAAAAGGACCAGAAGTTTCCCTGTTCGAGATACTGTTCCCCAAACCGTGACCTTCGAACCGTTTTGATACCTTTCCACAGCCAGTTGGTCTCTTTTCGCATAAACTCGGCTATTTTGCTGGTTTTTGGCCGTCCTGCAGCAGAAAGAGTATTTCACCCGAAAATAAAATCTTGCAGTTCAAAAGTGCAAAAGTTCTTTGATTTTTTAAATCTGGCTTGCTTTTGGCGATCTGTTAAATCATGAACCCGTTGTTTTTAGTAGGCTTTGATTTTCAGGTCATGTTTTAATATTCTTTTCGTCAATGATGTTGAAAGTTGCAGCTCCTTTGCAAATCCACGACCAAATTGAGCCGAGTTACGCCGAATTCGTTTCCTCACGCATTTGATTGCCTCCTTCATTCTAACGGTTCTTTTGTTGCAACTTCGATGAGAAATATCAATGCACCCGGTTTCCCTGTATCGCTTTAAAGTGTGGAAAATCTGGCATGGTTTGAAATTTTGTAAAAATAACTTTTCTACGTGCTTCTGCACGGCGTCTATAGCTCTAGAGAGTTGCAATTTGTAGTTGAGTACTTAACCACGGTGATTAACTGTCAAGTGGATACTCTTTAAAAAAAAAATAGTCTTTTCTAGGGTAACACTACACTTGTTTAAAATGGGGACACTTATTCTGGTCCACCCTGTAGAAAGAAATAAAATTCCGGTATTCCTAAATGCTCTTTCAAAATTGTCTAAACAAAGGTATAAGGTTTAAATATACTACTAATTTCTGTTAAAACTTTATTTCCTTTTTTATTCTAGGGAGTTAGGAAGTTATTTTTTCCGATTCTCCTTTTACCTTGACATCCCTTCGGCTGATGTGAATAGTAAGACAAATTAACAGGGATTTTGCGCACTCATTTTGAGTGAGAGAAGGTTGAAGATTTTAATGTTTAATGCTCAATCTGACATTCCAGGATTCAGGATGTTGTTTTTAGGTATTAAGTCCATAACTTTTCCCGCCTCTGCTAAGACCTAGCTTAAGGTTGCGTAAGAATGCCATGAATGCAAATGGGACCAACCTCTTACGGTGGTCGCGAAATTCCTGAATAGAATTTTGCACATAGCGTCCTAATTTATTTCACCTTCGAACACTTTCTCCTGACCAAATTTTTAAAATCTGATTAATTCTGGTTGTGCAAACTGATTCTTTCCGAAGAAACTGATTTCTGGGTCATAACAAGCAAATACGTATTACGATTACGGTGAATAAAGCATGATTTTTGCCTGGCCGGGAACAATTCATCCAGACAGCACGTGGAATACAAATAGGGGTGGTAGTCGGGGTTTTTTTTTATGGTTTGCAGCAGGATCGTGTTTCAAATCGCTTAAATGCTTCTTATTTATTCGAGAGTCATCCATTCGACACGTAAAAATGTAGGTACGTGACAAACGAGTTATGGGGAACACGTCGCTTTATAAAAATCATGCGCAAAATAAATTCGGTGCTTTTGCATGGAATATCCCTCCGCTATTTTTCTTCGCTTAGGTTTTTGTGCAAAAGCTGCAAATATGTTAGTGTCCAATGAACACATCATTCAAGAAAAAGCGGTCAAGTGTGCTTTAGCATCCATAAAGCTTACCCAATAAAGATACACACTCTTCTAATCTTAGCAAATATACAAAATAATTCGTAAGTTTCCTAGTTGGTGAAAAATCCAAAATGTTGGGCAGTTGCTGGGATCAAAACGTGGAAGGTTTTAAGTAGCCCGTTTTTTGAACACTTTTGGGACTTCGACTTTTAAAAGTACACCTAAACTAGAAAAGCTAAGTGACAAAAGAAAATACGCGGATGTTTCGCAGGCTTGGTGCACTCAATCTGCTAATCTCTCCCTCTGCAATTGTGCGCTTCGCTAATCACCCCGAATGAATTAAAATAGCGTGTCAGTGGAAGTTTTGAGCACTGCCTCGCGAGTCCTTTTGGCGGCAGAGTTCTTTCGTTACTTTAATTCGAATTATGTAATTAGCCACTTGAAATAAATGTTCGTAAAATAAATCCGCTGGGTGGGTAAGATTGAAAATAAAAGCGACCCTTTGAACTCAGCTTGCACGTATCACTCTCATACCCTTGGAGTCGCAAATGTTAAAAGCGGAAGAATTGCGAAAAAAAAGTTGCAAGCCTTTTGAAAGGCAGCACGAAAAATCCTTTCGTTTATTTTTATAAAAGGCGGCAAAACGGCGGCTAGTCTGGCTGAGAGGCCAGGAATGGTAAAGAGAAGTGTGCAGCATCGAGAATTGGCACGCCGAAAAAAAAGAGAAATGAAAAACGGAAATTTTTTCAGGTTTCCGCGATTCTACGAGTACGGTGGATTTTCAATAAAGTTCCGCACATTTAAATTTAGTGGGGTGGGCATAAAAACTTTAATTATAACTGAAAAGGTGCTAGAAAAAAGTCAGGAAAATTATATTTCTTTAAGGTTTATCTGTGAGTTTGTTTCCCTTGCAAAGCGAATGAAACCACTGCAACAGCCTCAGTTAGTCTGTGACGATTTTGTAGTGCAATTCTTCGCAAAAAAGTTTATCAATACAAAAGGGCGAGGAGATCACTTCACGGGAATGAAGTGCTCCTCGCACTCAGAATGTAGTCACAAGCATCCTCGATCTTTTACGAAAATTGAACTTTTAGGAAAGATAACTTGGCTAATAAATCTTTCTTTGCTATTCGTCTTCCTCCCTCGCTGTGGAGAAAGTTCGCTAGAAAAAAACCGGTCGTCCCAAATGGGGAATTTTGTTATTTCGAGTGAATTCATCAATATTCTGAAGTTGGGCGTTTGCGGCAGGCCCTGCTGGTGACGCTTTGCAAAACGAATAAGCAGCAGTTTGAATGGCCACAGGAGTTTGCTTTTATTGATTTAGTACTTGGAAATTCGCCGAAGTTATTTCAATAAACTTATAATCGACACGCTTCCTCGCCCATTTAACAGGCCAAACTAAAGAACTTGGGCCACGGGTCATCAGTAGAGGAACATTTTAAATTTCAAAATAAAAACAATATAAAACTAATTTAAGGGTCTGTGGGAAAGTTGATTCACTGTATTTTCAAACGCCTATATGCATTAGGTCAAAATATAGCCGATTTAAATATGATTGTGCGATAAATCTGTAGGAAATGAACCTATTTTCAATGAGTCCTTCCCGCACTTGGTCGGAATTCCGCCTCTCCTGCGAAATATTTCGTAGTTTCTCTCGGAATTTGTGAAATGCCCAGGAGGCAGCGAACAGTAGCTGTTTTGCAACAAAAGTTTAATAATTCCGGAATCCAATTCATTTGTAGGCGAGAGCTGCTGGGGCGGGATTTCTACCATGGCAATTGCCCTGCGTGCGGTTTTTCTTTAAAATTACATCGGTGTTGCCTCCTGAGTTACATCCAGGTAATATTCCACCTTCTTCCGGTAATATCCGTTGTATTAAAAAAATTTCCTCTGACTTTCTGACGAAATTCCTAACTTACCTTTGCAGTTGTGCACGACCTGCTTAGCCAAGCAATAGAATTTTAAAACTTTTCCTTTCTCGATTATTTCCTCGCCCAATCCTTAAGGAAAGTTGAATTTGTCGTTTCTCTTCGCCGCACAATTCAAACTTTCCATTTGGCTGGGGAGAAACTCGGAAGACTCTTACCTCCCGAGAAGCACAGCTACCTACTAACGTGATTTCACACCTGTAAGTCTCCAGGAATAACAAATTAGAATATTTTTCCAACTTCATTCAAACGCACGCAGAACGTTCGCGCGAAATTACGTGTGATGCGAGAGTTACCTTATAATTACTTTGATTTCCCAGGGGGCAAGATACCAAATTTTGTAGTTCCCAGTCTTGGGATTTCGGTAGCGAAGGCGGCCTGTTGGCTTCCATGCGGGAGGGCACTCGTCGTTTCGTAATCCGCGTTTCTCCTTGTCAGTACCTGGACCGCTGGCTGGGCATTTAAAAGATGCCGAGTAGCTCACTCAATCATACAGTTTTGCTTTATATATTGAAACTCTGAAACATTGTCAACAAAAAAATATATTTCACTTTGATCAAAGTATTATAATTGCATTAAATTGTTGTAAATAAAAGTTTCACTCAAATGGTGCAGACAAATTTAAGACCATATATAACTTTTCCGAAAAAGATAATTTTTTGAATTACTACGCTTTGAGAATATCGTTTAGCCGTTATACAGGCTTTTATTCTTCTTGGTAATGAGTGCTAATGAAGTCTAATTTTCTACCATAATTTTGGGCATATTTCCCTAATCCTGGTGTAAAAATGACTTTAATTCATTTAAACTACTAGGGTTTCGTTTTGATAGTGTATCCCCCAAAATTTTCCAGCTTCTCTCAATTCTGTTGATCAGGACTGTTTGGAGGCCAAGATAGAACGATTATATAATGCTGTGCAAGCCATATTTTGGTAAAGTTAGCCGTGTGAGGTGACGCATTATCTTGTTGAAATATAGTACTGGGAATAGGAAGAGGAAAATCCTCTTCGATGTACGGAAGCAGAAACTCATCTAATATTTCGACATATTTTATTCTTTATTTACTGTTCCTTCAGTCATACACAGTGGTGAATACACGTACCAGGACATAGCTCCCAACACTGTGACCTTCCTGTCGCCCACTTTCACTTGTTTATGGACACATTCAGCTAGATACTTTTCGCTAAGTAATCTACAAACAGTTTGTATGGAATTGGGAATTAGTTTAAGTGTACTTTCATCGGACCAAAGATTCCGTTTCCACTGATTTATTGTCCAAGTACGATGCTCTTTACAACACTGTTTCCGAATTTCGGTATTTATCCTTATCAGATGTTTTTTGATCAGACGAATTTTGTGGTGCAAATTGCACAGAACTTGTTGAATGTAGCCACGATGTATTGTTTGTTGCCTGGAGTTCAAAAGGTTCTGCTAGAGCGTATTCGTTACTTCGCGATTTGATTTGAATCTATTGTATTTAGCAATATTGATTAATTTTCTTGTAGCTGAAGGACATTCCGACCTTGATTTGTGATCCACAGACTATTATGTTTCTTGATATCTCTTTAAAGTTTGGTGTTTAGTTTTGTTAAATCAAGTTGAACAATTTCCTGATTTAAGAATAGCCGTAAATACGTGAGCAAGTACCAGTATATATTAAATTCTCTACCACTGAACAAAATTTAAATTATTTACGTTTATCAAAGTGGTCTTAAACTTTTCTGCAGCATGTAATTGAAAATTTACCTTATAACTTTTGAATTAAATTAATTTTATTAAAATTAACTACATCTTTTTCTTGTCAACGCTTCAGCGTTTTAATATGCCAAAGTAGTATATGTACAAGTATATGATTTGAGTATCGAGACGAAAGTTATAAGATCGTGAAGTTCATCGACCGTCTAAAATTGCAATTGGGATTAAACTTTTCTGCAAGACTTTACCTTTCCCTATCTTCGGCCCGCTTTATATTCACTGGAACTTAATTAAAAATCCTCTGGCAAATTTTGGCCATTCAGAATGTCCTGTCCCTCTAATTATTTTTTTCGCCTCGTAATACGTGACCTTACATCAAAGAGAAGTGCCTATTTCTCTAAAAAACAAAAAAAAAATGTTAAAAATAATAATTTACGTACAGGCCATTCCAGAGCGTTTAACGTCTTAACGATAAGGACTTGTGAATTATTTTTAGGAAAATTTAATTAAAATACAGCAAAAACACTGAGATACCATCAACCAGTCGTCCTACGACGAAAATGTTGACTTTGAAATAAAATCCGAGTTGATGTAGAGCAAAATGTTCAGGGAATATAATTTTTGCTCATATCAAAATAGGATCTGTTCGAAAATTTCATTGGTAAATTACTGTCATTAAATAATTTACATATATTTGCTTTTAAAACAAAAACATGATAAAAATTTGCTCGAAATTATTATGAATTATTTGCGGCAAATTATTGCTTTGGGGCAATAATTAATTGAATGTTATACAAATAAAACACTCGTATATATATTTCTTGCAGGGTGTTCGAGTTAGAACTATTTAAACAACAGCTTCGCAAACGAATATGCAAGTAAATGTAAAGTTAATTAGAATTCGAAACAAAACCATAGGATAACAAATTGTCAAACAACAAAGCCGCAGCTATTTCTAATGTGATACCCCTGGTTAAATGTTCGGAATATAGAAAAACTTGCCGCTCACCAATTTTAAAGCAAATATGTGAGCAAAATTATAAATACATAATAAATTTAGAAGGCCTTAATACGAATTTGCTGTACATGGGTTTAATTGAGATAGGTTCTGTAAAAGGGCCTCTATTTCGGGAAACACTTTAATCGATTCTGCGTATCTAAATAAGTATTTGGATTAGAATCAACTTATCTTTATACTTAAATTAATTTCTTAAAAATTACAGAGTATTTTGGCAGTTTAAAAGCATCCTTGCTTGCAATTATATTTTTTAAGTAAATAAATTGTGTATATTGAATGAACAAATTTAGAAAAATAAAAAATCAATACCAGGCGTAAGAATTGTTGGCTTATTTTGAAATGGTAATAAAAATTATTTCGGTTGTTTTCACGAATTTTAATTCAGCAATTGAACTTTTTGGAAACAGTTTACTTGTAGGTCACCTCACGGAAACGAATGAAAATGTAAAAAAATATATGCGGTGTAGATCATATTTTATTTAAAGCATTTTTCCCGTGCAGACAAGTACGCATTTGTGGAGTATATAATATACATATTCTTCATTTTCCTCGTTTACTCTATAGAAACTATTGAACTTTTTTGGATGCATGTAATGATTAATTATCTGAACTCGCCCTAAAAGTTGGAATGGCAAGTATTAAATGTGAAATTGTCAGTTTTGTGTTTTATTTTTCGCCGTGAGTACCGGGAGTGAGTTTTAGTTTAAAAAGAATTATAAATTATATGGTTTGCTGTTTATTTATCGGTCACTAAATAAGTTTTGCAGTACAAAATAATGAAAATTTGCAGAAACGCGTAAAATATGCAAACAATTTTGAATTGGTGAAAGCGGTTTAATTTGCAGAAAAGCGTAAAATATACAACAATTTTGATCCGGTGAAAGCGAAAGAGATTGAGATTTTTAAAGTTAAATATCTTCAAAAGTATTACTTTCCGCGGAAAAATGTTTGCATATTCACTCATTTTGAGCTGATATTAATGTATCCACAAAGTTTCATCAAAACCCGGAGGTAACCTATAAGTAAACTTAAGCCAAATTCTTAAGGAGAGTTACAAAGGTTTTAGCAGAAATGATGAAATATTTTAAATTGATTGCTTGTTCTCGTAACGAGTATAACTCTCGTGTTAACCTAAAACAAATACAGAATACAGTCAAATAACCCCCAGAAATGTTGGAAACAGCCAACAAATTGTGTGGCTCTTACACCTTTAAAAAGTATACGGTCCAGTAAGATATCTACTAAGTGAATTATCATGTCATTCCCAAAAAGCAAACCTTTTAGTTGAAAGATATAATTGTTCATATGTAGAACACGAACATACCTACTGCATAAGCAATTAAAAAGTTTTCTCTAGTCGGATTAGCCTTCAGCTTAATTTTCGTTCCTTTATGGCATCATTACCCCATAAAGGAACAAACTTAAACAAAATTTCAATAATTTTAGATTGGAACAATGCAATTACTAAAACTTTTGCTTATCTTGCGGCTTTCACAAGGAACGTAGCGCTTTTCTTTTGGGGTTTGTTTTGTTGTCCACAGGACAGGGACTAGGACCTCAAATAAATTCACTTCATTGCAATTCAAATTAAAGGTGTAAAATGAAACATAACCTGAAAATGTCTCTAAATTAACCAAGGTTTATGATCTAGGCCTTTAGAATTTAACTATAAAATCTGTCTCATTTCAATAGTTGAATACTTAATTCAGAAAGGTAAGAAAGTATCTTACCAAAGTGTTGGTGAAGCTGAAATACCAAAAACGACTTAAGAGGAAACCAAGGGTCTGAGGGATGGGATGTCTGTTGGATGCACAAGTGTGACTCGGCACCAGAAGGATATGCCGCGCTCCTGCGCGGCGCGACGCATAAGCAAAAATTAAATATTGTGATGCAGTTTGGAATTATTTAAATTTTGTTTTAGTTTATTCCCGTGCCAATACTCAAGAGGTTTGAGTTAAAAGGACATGAACGGGGCTGGACTTCTACCTGTTGTGTAGAGAACGTTGGCAGCTTGGTTGGTAGAACAAGAATTATGCCTAGTGTTGGAGGCGGCGGGCAGGCCATAGGAAAATGCAAATAACAAAAGCGCGCACTTTTGAGTGTCGCATGCTTAATATAAATTCAAGTACTGTTATGATCCAATTTGGAATTATTTAAATTTGATTTTAGTGCTTCTGTGCTAAATACCCAACGCAACGTTAAACAAAGGGAACTGAATGTCTATCAGAATGGAGAGAGAGAACATTTTGGTATTGCATTAGGCATGCAGGCGTCTTGCTTTTGTGTCATTGAATTTTGCAATTATCCTCAGTTACATTTTTATGTAGTTTAGTTCGATATTAAGTAGAAACATCTTGCCATATTAAAAGATTATTCGTGAATTCGAATTGCATGGATGAGTCATTTAAAATTCGTATATGATTGGTTTTTACATTGATTCATTGATTCAGTTATAAGAACTTTGACAATTTACTAATTTAATTTATTCAGCGAAAGGGGAGGAGAATAAACTAGTGCATAATAATCGCTACAAAAAAAGAATGCCACCGCCTCATGCCTGGTCCTTTAGCAAGGTGCTGTACATATTTGCATGCTTTCCTTAACTTCCGCTCACACTGGAATCACCTTTATGTACGTGTGCTAAACATCGAAGTGGGAATTTCCGCTCTTAAAAGGACTGAAGCATCCAAAGGAAAATTGAATGGGAAAACCACTTCCTATGATATAATTTGTATGGCAAACATGATCCTGCGGCGGACTTTTCCCCTTTTGGCGTTAAGTCCGGTCTACGTTGTGCCAGGGTGCCCTTTTGCGAGCTCTCCGATGTATAGGGAAACTTCGGTCGTGATACGGGGTAAAAGCTAAAGACTTTAGGGACGGGGTGAACCGAGCAGTACCGACAAAGATCCATTTTTTGTTGATAAGAAATTCATGACTGGAATAGGAAGGATACCCTTTCCGGGCATTTTGTGGTTTCATTTATAACAAAATTATCTTACAATGATTGGGGCATTTTGATACCTAGAATCTTCGAGCTCTCTATTGGCTATAAATAGTTTTCACTGATATCTCCTAATCTTATGTTACTGAGCTATTACTCCAAATTGCTAAATAAAACCTTAGGCACCTGCAGAGTGCCCCCGCAGATAGTTGCCGTGTTAAGTGGAGACTTCTGGGATTCTTGCAAGTGGGTTCGGTTTGTTTTTTTTTGGGACTAAATATTCAACCTCTTGCTTGGCAGTAAGCCGCAGAGGTTACAAAAAGAAAAATTATTTTTGCTGCTACTAAAAGAAAATTTTCCTAAGCGATGTAGGGCACTGTTATCTGGATTTTTTTTTATCACAAGCATTTATTTTTGCTTCTCCATAAAATAAATAGAGGAAGTGGGCAATCGCTGATACCCAATTGGTACCCAATCGGCAGCCGAGGTGATTTCCTGAACTTTTTTGTATTTGTTGGTACTCAGCGGGAGAGTATAATTCATAGAAATCAACTTGTCATACAGGAGAATTTACTGCGCCATTAAATTCAGGACGAGATTTCATCGGTGAACAGGAATCAATAATCAAAAATAGGTGCCTACCTCAAAGCGTAAAGGGCGACATGTCGGGTCGATTTTGGGATGCGTTGAGTTATTCATTCATGGCTGGATCTCTTTAAAATGATAGTTATGCTTTAGGGGTTTTGTCTTTTTGATTTTTTGTTTGGTGTGGTTTTAGGTTTTATGCAAATGTTTGCAATTCTGGTTTGACTGTTTATTTCTTAAACTTTTACTTCTTCATCCGAATAAGGAGCCTTCACATATCACAAGTGGAGGGATAAGGTCTTATTACAAAGTCACCAGGGTCACAGAAATGAAACAGATGTAAAAGTAAATATAAAATATCAATTTATTAATTTAAGTTTTACAAGAAATATTGAAATCAATCAAACTTTAAATAGTTTAAAATGCTGCTCGAAAATAAATGCTCATCGAACATATTTTTCCCAATAATATCTTTTCTGTTGTGAAATACTTCGCATCGGCACTTCCAGTGGCTGTCGAAAGGCCCATTAGATTTATGCTCATATTCAAAATGACATGGGACCATTATTTGATGTCATTTTCTTTATCCCGATTTTTTGTTTGCAAATAAACTTGCGCCTCGAAATGTTTGGCGCCAAACCATAACAAAGGGAACGTCTAAGGCTCAAGAGCTCTTAGATGATATCGCAAACTTTCTTTCATTCAAGTCTGTGATCGATAGGCAATCGATTTTCCGTCCGATTTAGTTAATACAACCGAAGATGGTCATGCCTAATGCCGCCCCTGTGCCGGACGAGTCGGAAGGGATCTGCAGCATATCGACTTAGGCACGATGTTTGATCCCCATCAAGTTTAGCAGGGCGCAATTACAGGAAATGACGCCCTGAATGACTACTTTCTCCTCTGGGGCGGAAGTCTGGCTGAGCATTCCTGTGCCCAGAAATCAATATCACGGCATAATAGGGACATAATTATCATTTACGTTGTGCGGCTGGTTACTCCGGTTGCTTATCGGCTGGGTGTGAATGGAAGCATTACGCTCCATTCGGGAGATTGGCTTGATTTGCAAGAAGGGAAAGGCAATTCGGCAGAAAAGTCATATTTCTGTGCAAAATCCTTCCCGGTCTCCCGAAAACGATAGGTAAGCAGGACTCACTGCGCTGCGCAAACCACAATTTTTCCTCTATAAGTCATCGCAAAATACCAAAATCGTCTTTAAATAGATTGAAGAAAGTGCTCTAGGTTTTATCATTCTCTGAGCCATTTCGTATAGGGGAATGTGCTGCGGCCTCCAGCGGGACTGGAATTCGGAATTAAAATGATCATATATTCGATGCAAATAGGATAGCTATCATCATCATCACATTGGAGGAGACTTGCTACGCAATTATTAAAATCGCATTAGCCGAAGAGTAAAGACTTCCAAGCGGGTTGACTGGTGCTGAGTTGGGAGCGGTCTCCTAGTTACTGACGACGAGTGATAAGGCCCGATTGCCTGGCGGCAACTCATTAGCGGATGCTCCTTGAGTTGCGCGGGTGAAATGTTGCCTGGCGACTGCCTTGATGAATCTGAGCGCGATAAGTCATCACCTTCTACCTCGAATTCGAATGCTCTAAAAATTTAGAGATTTTTAATTTGACACGTTCGCTTCTGGGTATGTCGTTTCGAGAGTCAACAGAAGGCCGGGTTTGTCGAAAATTTAAGGAGAAAAATGGGAAACAAACGTTTGTGCCTCGAGCTAGATGTTGCAAGCTGTGACCCAAATAGCTAAGATTTTAGCAGCGGAGGGTTCATGAGACGTAATTGGATAAAGGTTGTGATAGGAACAAGATTAACTACTTTAACGGGACTAAGTTAAAGCGCAGTAGTTCCCACAGGCGGAGTAGAAATTTTCTTTCTGCGACCAGGAGACGAACTGAAAATCGATCGGATTTTGGCCTTTGATAAGAGGCTGAGAAAACAATTTTTTTTGGGAAAAACTGGCCGATGATATATTTCTTCCGTCAGATACGTATGTATACATACATCTATATGTTTATCTATTTGCCTTTAGCGACGGAGAGCAGGCTTGCCTTCGCTAGTTTTGATTTATAAAGCTCCTGATAGTTGCTCCCATTGAAGGTCTGCGCCGTCTTATTAAATTTTTAATTAAATCCTCAATGTCTGTCGGGTTGTGGGGAGTAAATGGCACTCGGGTGGATAGAAAACAGCGGCTCGTTTCACAACATTTTGATATGTCTGTTCTTGCGAAGGTCGAGTATTAGATTGGCTCTAGGGATAACTGGAAACTTCATCAAGGGCGAGCAATCAATTTGCTCTTTGAAAATTGATTTTTCTAATAACGAGTGATAAATGGGATATGTTTTTAATGGTAATATCCGGTAAATATTCATTTTCAATTTTAAAGACAAAAGTGTGCGTTTAATGCTGACCTTTATTGTCCTTAACAAGCACGTGATCTATAGATCTTTTGGTAGAAGAAGTATACAGTAAATATTTTTTACTACATTAAATTTAGGCAATTAAACACCTACTCTAAAAGCTGTAATTTTCGAACGTACGTTAAAATTTCACTTCAGGTGTACAATTACAAAGCAGTTATTCCCATAATCTTTACAAAATTACCATCGTAATGGATTCGTTTTCCAGTTTCAAGTGTAAATAAAGTAATCAGAAGGCTAATATTACGTTACCAATGCTAAAATTGCGTTCACAAGCGGGAATATAGTTTTCGCATCAAGATGTAATTTTAGTATATTTTTCTGGAAATGTATTCCCACCGATTTATGAGAAAGTTTACCCTTAAATACAGGGTGCAGCTTTTGCTTATGAAAATTTTATAAACTATTAAAATAATATATGTATAGGACTTCAAAATGAAAGGAACCAATTTAAACATACTTAATTAAATTTGAAATAGTCGCCTTCATTTTTAAGACGCAGCTCCAAAACTCTTCGAGAAATTCGTGGCTTCTACCAATATTTTGTTCCATTCCTGACGCAAGGACTGTTGTACTTCCTTGGGCCCAGTGACACTTCGACAACCAATGGAGTTTTCAACAGGACTACAGCAGAAAAGGGAATAAGAACACAACAGTAGTGCAGCGACAATTTTCCAAGCAAATAACTGCTGCAGAATGGTATGGCGACCTCTCTGCACCTTAATCCTATGGATTACAGCTTGTGGTTCATTTTGAAGGTCAGAGCCTGTGCTACACGTCACTTAAGTTTGCAACCGCTAAAGCAATCCTTGCGTTAGGAATTGGACAAAATATCAGTGGAAGAGGTGCGTTGCAAACGCAAAAATTTCACGAAGCACTTTAAGTTATGAATTAAAAATAAAGGCAGCCACTTTGAATTTAATTAAGTATGTTTAGAGATGAAGATTAGTTCCTTAGTTCCTTTCATTTTGAAGTCTTATGTTTTGTTTAAATTTTTTATAAAATTTTCATAGGCAAAACGCTAGTCAACGTTATTTTGTTGCACCCTGTAATAAAGTGATTAAAAAAATGTAATTCCCAGAAAAATAAAATTAAAATCAGTTTCAATTACGAGATAATATGTTTCTAAAAAATTACCGAAACAAACCAAAATTGGACTTATACACTTCAGTATAGCCTATTTTTTTTTTAAATAAGTTTTTGATCAAAGTTTACTTTTACATTTGCCTTACATTTTAAAGTTAAGCTTGAATATATTATATATATATGTAATTTAATAAATTCATTGATTAAGCATATATATTTATAGTTACAGTACATTATTTAAACATATTCGTTTTACATATATTTTGAAATACATTTAATATTTATAGATATGTACATACAGCACATGTACACATCAATCACTTTGAATAATAATTATACTTTATTTAGTTGGCTATAAACGTATGACTGAAAATGGAAGACCTCATATTAAATGTTTGACAACATATTGAAAATAATTTACAAATCTCTACTATTTGTAAGCGCCTCGTTTCAAAAAATCAGCATGGTTTCTTCAGGGTCGTTCAACTTCTACGAACCTCCTTTATTTTAATACAGCAGGTTTCCAAAAAGCTCTCCAAACAGATTGTATTTGTACTGACTTCAGTAAGGCTTTCGATAAGCTTTCTCATTCTAGTAGTAGTAGTAATTCTTAGAATACTTTGGCTTGGGTTTCCATCCTCGCTTGTTGAGTGGATGCGGTAGTATTTGCTTGACAGGATATACCAGAATACTTTTCGTCGCGTTACTTCTCCTTTTCGAAGTTAGGCTACGTTAGGGGTCCCGCAGGGTAGTCACTTGGATTCTCTTCTCTTTATTTTACCTATTGACGAAATCTCTCACCTACTCAAAACCTGCAATATCTATATCTATGCTGATGATATGAAAGTATTATTTCGTGCTAAAAAAATTAACGACTACTACGCGGTTTAAGATGATTTAAGTATATTCCACTTGCGGTGTACACACAACACTTTAGAACTAAATATTGATAAATATGAAATCATGATTTTTAGCAGATGCCGCAACTCCTTGATTATACTTTATCAAATTATCCTGTACGGCGTATCCTTTCTGTTCGGGACTTAGACTTCATTGAGCACATCGTCTGCGTGCTAACTAGGGCCAGCTCTATGTTGTGATTCATCAAATGATGGTCCCATGAATTTTCCAATCGATTTGTGACAGATTGGAATTTTATACCAAAACGAGAAACTTGCCTTATATTCATGAATTTGTATTGTAAGCTAATTCATCTACAAAGCTTCGCTCACATAATTCGCATATAACGCTTTCTAATGACATCATATTTAAATAAAAAATTAAAAAAAACTCACCAAAAGTACAATGTAATTCGAAATCTGGAGATTAGGATCCTAATGCTTTGAGCGATTAGCTCAAATGAATACGAGACCTGTTCAAAAAGTATCGCGAATTTTAAATTCCCGCGGGCTACGTATATACGATTTTCGAGTTTTTTTGGGGTATTATGTTGTCTATTTTGAATGTTCAGTTAATTTTAGACAGCTCTTTTGCTTGGACTTGTTTTGAATCGTCTTCGATTATTGCCTATTCCAAAAAATGGATAAAAGAATCTGTATCAAATTTTGTCTTAAAAACAGAATTAGGTGCGCGGACGCATTTCGAATGTTGACTGTGGCATATGGTAAAGCTACCTTGGACCAAAGCAACGTTTATCGGTGGTATGTTCTCAGAGGGCCGAGAAGATGTGAATGACGAAGAGCGTGTCGGACGACCGAGCACGTCAACAATGGAAGAGAACGTTAAAGAAGAGAAGAAAATAGTATTGGCCAATCATCACACACCCCCCACCCCCCCCCCCCCCCACCCCACGATTAAAGAAGTTGCTGTGACCTAAACATATCGATTAGCTCGTGCCATTCGATTCTTACCAATGATTTTGGACATGACGCGGGTCGCCGCGAAATTCGTGCTAAAATTGCTCAATTTCGACTAAAAACAGCATCGCATTAACATTGCTAAGGAGCTGCAGAAGCTCGAGAGAATCATAACTGCTGACGAATCATGAGTTTATGGTTGTGACGTGGAAACCAAAATTTGATACAGATTCTTTGATACATTTATTGGAATAGACAAAAATCGAAAACAAGCCAAAACACGTCCAAGCAAAATAGCTGTCAAAAATTCACTGAACAATCCAAATAGTCAAGCTTGTAAGCATAAGTGAGTGCCATGAGTACCAACATGACGCTACGAAAAAATCGAAAATCGAATATACGTAGCCCGTGAAAATTCAATATTCGCGATACTTTTTGAACAGACATCGTAAACAAGTACAAGTGCGTGTATATAAAAATCACAATTCCTCTCTTTTCGGAAAATTTCCCTTTGTGAATGTAGTGATTTGCATGACCACTAGTAAAAATATAAATTTTGATGGCAAATTTACATCCAGATATGTAATATCTAAAATAAATTCATACTACGCCTAAAAAGTTTGCACTTTGTTGTAAAATTTCAGGAAACACTGTAAAAAACGCGGAAAGTATATTATCCTATGTAAAATTTTCATGTTTCTAGGGAAAGTTCAGTGCGCAAACATATGAACAGAGCTGATTATCGTAATATCACCCAATGTTTGTGTTATTTCCAAGTGACTTAGTAATTTTAGATGAAAAATTGAATTTACTACTCTCTTCTTAGTATTTATACACAACATGGGATTTATACTATAAAATCAGGTTAAAATTTACTACGAAAAATATGGCAATTTTCGAAAATTTGTTTATTGTGCAAGAATACTTTCAATAGGTTTCACGTATATATTTACCTGTTATTAAGAATAACACCACCAGAGTTTATATCGTACATCAGAACACGTTTATATTTTATATATTCATTGCAGTCAAAATTACCGACTTGCAAATAAGTAATTTTCCTAAAATCAGATATGACCGTAGATTAACAAAGAAAAGTCTCAAAGCGAAAGTAATTAGTGTTATGACTTCAACATTTATGCCCATCATTATGCATTTTAATGAAATCGAGTATGCGAATTTCAGCGTTAGACGGCAAAGACATAAAATTTTATGACTGAAAATATTTCCGGTATAAAGTAAAGATTTGTATAAGATTAAGTGTAATATTTCCAGTTCTTTTAACAACATTAAGTGTATAATGCAAATTTTCTCGACATGGCTTCTAATTACCCTTACTATAAATAAAATACCTAGCGTTGAAGTACGACGTAAAAATCTTTTATGTCTTGATAATTCTAAAATAGGTAAAATAAACCATAAGATTGCAAATCTGCTTTCAGGTTTTCTCTCAAGGGCAATTAGAGATTTCCTTTTACGAAAATGGATGGATTGGATCATTACAAAGTCAAAACGTAACAATTTTGTTATAATTTTATGCAAATGTGTAATATTTTTGCAACCCTAATTTGTTGCCTACACCATAAAGTTTAAAGTTTTAAACGCAAAACGACACTCAGAATTGGTCCATGGGTCCGTGATTTTTAAAAATTTTCGAGTAACGAATGTTAACGATTCATTCCCCAAAAAAAACTAGTACCTAATGGCTAATCACTTGAGAAAGAAAAATGAGCAGACAAACTTGAAAATTGTTCTCCTGCAGAAGGGCAGTTAAACCAAAAGACTGATGTACGGTCTTAAAATAATTGTCACGTTCAACGGATGATTTTTAAGTCTGAACAATTCTAAGCAGATCTTTGGACCAAAACGCCATTCATCAATCCTTGTTGGAACCAGTCTGGGAGACAACGCAATTTTATGGTAAATATTTACCAAGGCCGCAATAACAACGATCGGCAATTTTGCCTGATTCAAGGCTGTTCCTCCATCTCGGCTCATAGGGGGGACAGCACACATGCAAAATGTGTCATTTTTATTTTTTGACTCAGAATCAGTCGATGGAGCCTTGCGTTCATTGCCATATCCGCTTGTATCCCCCCGCAGAACCGCGGAGACTCAGGATGAGTTTCAACCCTAATAAGTCGTTAAAATTGTCAGAAGCAATCGAGGGCAGACAAAATGACGGGTTCAAAAAAATAATAATAAAGCTGGAGAGCCGGCCCGGCGGGCAGGGTGACTATGTATTAGGGGGTCAGAAGGCAACCTTTAGGCGCTCTGACCTTTCATCTTCGCCAGTGAGATTGTTTTCCGTTGACGCCACTGTCAATGACAAAAGCTGGGTAGGGCCAAGCTTGGATTTACAACTTACCGCTGTTGCCGAGGTCCCGAATCCTGGGGAATTAACAAAAGTGACGCCTGCAAATTTTATGTTTTATTCATGACCGACCCCCCAAACCTTGTTGACCCACCAAGAGTTCAAACAGCCCTCAGCGAAATTGTCGCTCCTTAAAGCCAGCGATGGGGTAAAATTTTTTTTTGAATTGCTGATGCCGTGGCTGATGATGGTTTTACGGCTCGTTTGGCACTCCACTGTGCCAATTACTCTCACTACCCTTTCACGTCAATTGATTGCTTTTGGGACTTCATTGAAATCGCCAACTTTCGGCCTGTTCCGTCGTCGAAAAAAGGGTTGTCAGGACATCTTTTGCAAGTCCATTGAAGTGATATCGTCTACTGGAGGATTGAATGGATCTGGTGAATTGGTTCAAGTGCTTCTCGCTCTAATGCTGGGAGCTTCTCAACTAAAGTACCGCTGATTAAAGTAAAGAAAAGGCATCAGATCCAAGGCGTTGTTAGGCGCGACAATAATTCGCAGATCAAAGGGCAGAGGAGAATCCGCCGTAATGTTGAGGGGACGTGAAAATTACTGGATTTTGTTAATGCGAATTTGAGACAAATTCACTCTAAACTAGTTCCGCATTTCAGCTTCATTTCCACTTATTTTTCTGCTTTTCGCGCTGTAGTCCCGCATATAAAAATTGCGCTCTTGATATTTCTTTTGATGAAGTGAGTTTGTTCAATGCTTTTCGGGAATGTAAACCAATTCGGATTTCAGCGCATTGCAGTCTGGAAGGAGGGTAATTCAACGTACGACCGCCAACATACCGCTTAATGCGCATTTAATGCAAATATACGAGCAGCTATCAAAGTCCTCCTCCAGCAGGAAGGAAGAGGAGAAACCGCAGTTAGCGGGTGTTCACTATCGGTTTCATTAAGAAAACATCGTTCACAGACTCGAAAAGTCATAGCCGAGTGGCTGGGGCAGAGTGCCCACCTTAACGACGGAGTATGCCCTCGAATCGGTCTAAAGCGCACTTTTCGTGTTCTTATTACTTCCGACGGAAAGTGGAACGTAAATTTTATGGGGAGTCCTTCTATTTTTTTTATATCTACAATGAACTGGAAAAAACGCAAGTCAAATTTGATTTGTAAATTACTCAAAGCAAACAAATGTCCCACCCTCTGCAGCTCGCTGTCGGTGAAGCTTAGATCATTCAAGAGAAGGCATTGATTCTGGTTCGCGTAATCAAGTCAGTGTTAGGCAAATGAAAATTTGATGACTGACACTGATTGATTTGGATCTGAGAGCGTTTTCGGAAGACGTTACATCGCTGTACAAAAGAATTTGACTCTGATTTCCATTCATTTCGAATTTAAATGAATAAGTAGGGAAGTCACGTATGTCGACCGTGTGACATGGAAAAAGTCGATGATTTTGGAACCAATTCTCTGGAATTGTACAAACACTTGTGAAGTGGGTTTTTCCTTTCATAAAGCGATCGAAAGTTGTTTGTACTACGACTTATGAGTACAAAAAGTTTTTTGCAATTAGGGGAAACGTACTTAAACGCTACAAAATACCTTAATTTTAGAAGAATATTTTAAATATGGATTAAAGGACTGCGCTTTTCAAAATTTCCAAGGACAAAAGAGTGCACTGATTCAGACACAATTTAATTTAAATTTGTCTAGCTCCTTTAAGGAGCAGGATCGCCTATTTTGTTAATTTTTGGCTAATGAATATAAAATTATTTATATTTGAAAGGAAATATAAGAAAAAAAATCGTGTTCTATATATGCATATTATTTTGAGAAAAAAACAAGTATGTTGCCTCTATGCTGCACGGAGTTATTTATTGTTTATTAATATTATTATACAGAGGGTGGCACTTTGACCATAAAAATGGTCTTTTCTGCCAAAATTCCACTAGTGGAGTAAACAATTCGCTACCCTAAGGAAAGTTAGAAGGTCCCTCGCAGAAGCTTCGGATTTTAGTCGGTCTCAGGAACTCTCTTCTAGTCCGCTAGGGCCGGGCAGTAACGCAAGAACTGAGGTGTGGTTTCCTCGTTGTCTAGACATAGTTGATATTCCGTCTCAATAATAGACTTATTTTATGTAGGTGATATCTCATACCCGTAGTTCCCAGATAAGTAGCCCACCAGTAGCATAAGATCATGAAATCGCTCTTACTCAGGGTGGTGGTGTTGGAGTATACGTTGGGTGTACCAAGTTCTTTAGCTTGCCATAATCCCGGAGCATTGTCTTAGTATAGGGGTTACTATCTTTCCACTCTTCAGCTTTAGTCGAGGACCAGCCAATACTGTAGTAGGGTTGAGAGGCTTGGTACCTAGATGAAGATCTTTCTCTACGACCTTGTTTCCATTAACGCCAGAGTACTCCCGAATATAACACTGTTTGAAGCAGCTAGATGCTAAAAAGAGTCGAAACACTCTTTGACGTGTTTTAACACGGAGTTAACTGAGTTAAAAATTCTTAAAATATTTGTTTGCTTAATTATAACAAATCCTGACACCACAGTGTCGTTAGTGTAAAACCCTTGCAACTTGGAAATTTGCACCTTTTCTGGGATAGCATTTTTCAATTCTGAGCTTCGTTTCTTTTCCTTTTGCTTAATTTTATATTTGCATAAAGATTCGCCTATTTTTATCCTAAAATCAGTTGAGAACTTTACCAGTTTCATCATGTACCAGGTGTACCGGAAAATGGTTACCGGTTTTGCCAATGAAAAAGCACATAATTTTTAAGAATATAGAAAATTTATTTATTCAAAGTATTGGCCATTCGATTTTATACATTTTGTGTATCTTTCTTGTAATTCATGAAAGTCATCTAAAAAAAACGATTTGTCCTTTGCGCCAAACCATTCATCGAGCCATTTTTCGAATTCTTCGAAATTTGCAAAGTGCTGCTCAGCCAGTACGTGTCTCATTGATGTGATAATCGGACGAAGCCAGGTCTGGAGAGTACGGCGGATGCGATAATACATCCCATCCAAGTGATTTACCGGTTTTGCTGTGTGTGAGATGGTGCATTCTAATGTAACAAAATCACTTTATCCTCTTCGGGGCCTTTCTGGACACTTTTCCATCAATGCATGGTTTAAATTTATTATTTGTGGTTTGCAACGATCAGTATTAACCTTTCCACCAGGTTTCAGAAGTTCATAATATACCACAACACCCTGGTCCCACCAAGCACAGAGCATTGTATTTTGTCCGAAGCGATTGGGCCAGCTTTGCCAGGTGATAACCAAAATTTTTTAAGGTTTGGATTTTCGAAAAAAAATGATTTCCTTTCGTACCGTTGAAACCATCTCTCACATGTTTTTACGCTTGAAACGTGCTCTGCGTAAGTTTCTACCAGCAAACGATAACTTTCAACGGTATTTTCTTTTTGATGAATTGAGAAAAGCAATGCATGCAGCAAATGCTCTTTTTAGGACACAAATTTCAACACAGAGCTATTACAGTATGATTAATAAATCAGATGGAATAACATTTTTGTTGTTTTTGAAGCTTAATGTCAGTAGAATACAAAGACATACATACATATATGTCAAATAATTTTATTTCATACTTACAACTAGCGGCATTTGTTAAACAAATCGGTTTGATTTTTTGAATCTACTTACATAGGAAGTAGGATTTTTTCCTGCAAAGTTAGAAGCCAAGGTGACAATTTTATTATTTCTTTAAGCTACTACAGATAAGTCAACACCATTATAGCTACCAAATTGCTCAACAGATGCGCCCCTTGGATGTATTTTTAATTCCTCTGGTAATTTGCAATTCAGAACCCGATTTTTTCTAATAGTGCCAAATGCCAATATACCATTATTTGATATCAATCAAAAGTAACGAGGTGTAATAATTATTGAAAAATAATCGGTAGTTTTTATTTGAAGGGAGGTCTCTGGACAGTCGCACAACTACATTCGATGATGCACCCTACTGAGTTTCTTCCATAGCACACTTATATTCTTGACCACTATATACCTCAAATTTGTGGGCAAAACCACTCTTGGCGCTTATTACAAAAAGCTTGAAGCCCAACTTATGTATGTTGCTTGTTCTGTAGGTATAGACGAGCCAAAACACGTACTATCCAAATAGCTTTCAAAAATTAACTGAACATTCAAAATAGCCGAGCTTGCCAGCATAAGTGAGAGTACATGAGTACCAACATTACGCCATAAAAAAATCGAAAATCGAATATACGTAGGCCGCGGAAATTCAAAATTTGTGAAGTCTAAAATGTATTCATAAATTTTAAGATATTTCAAGACAAAATAAAACGCATAAATAAGAAATATTTTATAAATAGATTTAATTAAAAAAAACTGTCCCCAGTGCCAAAAAAGTGGTCATAGTTTAATTTTTGCGACACTTTTAGGTGAACGTTTTGAAAAAGGGACAACACCAGCTGACCGGTAAAAATTATATAACACTACAAAATTATAAAACACACATTAAAGCAAACAAGTTTTTTTTAATCCAGGCATGTTTTATTACTGACAATTCTGATTTTACAATGTAAATCACAAACTTAAGTTCCACTTAACGCACCAAAAATGTGTTTCGACTAACGAAGAAGTAGGACCATTTAATCACAATATTGTAGACGAATAACGTTAGACGGCTTGCTGCATTGGTCTAACTATGAGTAAAAATAGATTGCTCAAAATCTATAGTACCTAATGTTAAAGGAGTGTTATTGCTATGCTTTAATGCTGCAGAACTGCTACGTAAAAGGTTAATTTAAAATTATTTCAACACAACAAATAATGTTGCGGCGTTTGTGTCAAAAGCACGAGCATATGTAATAACATAAAATAACAAAATACTTAGTTTAAAAGGATCCTAATGATCGTTTTTATTAAATTTGCAAAGATATGACTATTTAATATCGAAGGTGGTATATATCGATGAATTCCACTGTGTGTAGCGGCTGAATATGCGCATCTTCCTATTTCTTGCGTTTAGTACCGACATGTTGAACTACAACAAGATGTACTCGTATGTGGAATGTGAGGTGAAAGTGAGTAATTAATGGCGTGACCACTTTTGAAAGATTAGTGCACAATATACGTGTCCCTGCTTAAATCTCTTTCACCTCTCCGTACGGCCAATGGGGAGAAGGTCGCAGCCCTTCGAGTTTAATTTGAACTCGAGAAAACGGTAAGGGTGTGCCGCAAGCACCAGCCTCGGTTAATTACAAATTAGCACTGGGCTCATATATTTCCGCTTCTCCATATTTTATCCAGCAAGTGATTGATTACAGCAAGAACTCAATTCAGGAATTATTCATCCAGGAAGGCCCGTGTAACCTAACCTTTGCCACTTTGAGTATACCTTGCTCCCGGCTGTTTCCTCCAGCCGGGCTCGCAAAAGGCGCAATCTACAAGTTGGGTTCTGTATGAGAATTGGATTTCGCATAACGAGCGAGTGCAGCCCCACGATGACACGTGTTAAGCAAACTGTTCAGACCTACTGTTGTGGTGCCTTCATCAACGCGCCCCTCGCGATCCGACTGTTGGAAGAGTACTCTTCCGACGGGATCTTAATGCTTGAACCTTTAATTAGATGTCATTAAAGGCTTACTGAATAGACTGAGATTAGTCCGTAGTGTCAAAGCGAATGAAAGTATGGAGCGGTCGGGTAGCTTCTTACGCGTTCTTCTCATGGAACTAGCAGGCATAAATTGTATTTCGGAATTCTAATTAATTCGACTTTGTGCTTCGGATTGAGATGGCCTCTACGCTGCTTAAAGGGTGTAGTCCTCGAAATTGAGAACCATCGAGGTCTTGCGCATGCCTTACACCGCAGACTAGGTCACTGTTTCTGGGGGATTGTGCTAGCTCGAACGAAATCAGAATATTTCAAGAGTCTGAACGATGGAAATTTAATTGGAACGCACAAGAAGCGCGTCTCAACTCTCATTCTATTAAGCGTTTTTTATATTCAAGGCATTCCGCGATATTGCATTGAGATGTTGCTCTGATATTCAAATGTTTTAAACCAATGTAAAATTAAATTCAAACAATAGAATAAATTTTGCGCTCTTTTATGTATTGTATTTTCAATTCAGTTAAAATGATAATTCAACCTATAAACACTATAGCTGTATATACTATATGTATGTATGTATGTATCTAGGTATATCTTATTATAACCTCCACTTTACCGAATCTTTGAATAGGTTTTAAACTGATTCTTTAAGTATGATTTTCATTGTTCCCTTGTTTAATGTGCAGAATTGGTCGAACATCAATTTTTAATGTAATGTTTGGAAGTTCCGTTTCAATTCTTTTTTGAAAATATTTCTAATTCCGTAGCGGTATAGTAGACATATATCTATCTCCAGTTTTCTTTGCTTCTCTTATTAAGAAGTAATTCTAAAACTGGTTCAAAATTCTATATGGGTTCCATTCCAATTTTCCTCTCCTCGCCACAGATCAAAAGAAAAGAAAGGGAGGTGAAAATTTGATTTATTGCTTGAGTACTTTGTACAAATTGATATGGTTTCCTATATCACATACAACGTGAATCCATCTCATAAAAACGTATGCATGGGTGCACGGATATTGCTCGGAAGATGGAGTTATTTCGTCCTTTCTTGTTTCCGGGTATGCTTTTAATATACTCAATTATGCTTGGCATCCTGCTTCAATATGAAGGCTTTAGTTCTTTGGGGGTAGACCGTCAAAATAACGGATGATCTCATTGCCAATGAGCAAGCAAACGATGATTGCGGGCCAGAAAATTGAAATTCGAAGGAAGAGCTCAGATATTGGAAAATGAAATTTTCGCTAGCATAATATCCCCTTTAGGTTGAAAGTGTCTCTAGATGGGATAGCTTCGAGCCCGAGTGTGTGCCCGAATAAATTTTAGCCGCATAGAACAGCACATGAATTACCGCAGCAAATTCAGTAGATTGCATAAGTTACCAACCCTTTCCATTCTGGTTTCCTTCCATTGTACGTAGTTAGTCGAGTTATCTGAGAGGCATGAATCCTTCATAAGTTGAGAATTTATTCCCTTCTCTGTCAGTGTTTTATGGATATACAGGGAATTTTCCAGTGGACAGTTATTAAATTTTCATCATACAATGCTTCTTTGTGTAACACTTAGAATCCGGCAGTTGTCCGGCAGCATGGGGGTCAGCGTCACGGCCATAGGACCGAAGACGGTGAATATAAATGACGCCAAGTGGCTGGGGGCAATGGGGATGGAGACGAATGTGGAAAGTTAATGTGAAACAGGGCGGAAACGTCAATTACGGGAGACATTCCCCGAAATTGCTTATCAAATTGTCTCGTGTTTGCGAACTTTCTGCAAGGACTAACTAAATAAACTCCTGAAACTTTGCCAATTTACATTCTACGGTTATTCCAGGGATCTGGAAGTGACCGACTGCAAGCCGGACTGGCCCCATCTTATTGTAAACTACTTTGGCAGCTTCTAGACTTGTCTCGGTGGTGAAAATCTGAAAATCTAAAAATGTGTAAAATTTGGGAATTCGGGCAGCAGTCCTTAGTTTTCAGTGGATTGAACTGGCCTGGTTTCCAAGAGAATTATCTCAAAGATATTTGCCTGTAAGCCATTGAAGTAAAGTGGTGATAATTCTTTTACTGTAGTTTCGCCATGCATGCAGAGTCGAATGCCTACCATGAGGTCTGCTCAGCATGTTGCGAGGGCACATATCCACATATCCCGCCCGGGTGGACGCCATGCAAAACTGTGCACCACAACATCGCATATGAATAACTTCATCCATAAACCCAAATATTCCAGTTTAAATCATTCCTTTCTGTCTCTTAGAGAACCCTAACACTACGACGTATTTTAAGGGAATTCATTCTCGGTCGGACCGACCGGACGATTATATTTTACATTACCACAGACATTGGGGTTGATTTTCTTTTCTTGCCATTCTTTAATTCGAGTTAGGAGAAGACTGGCTCAGTCCTTCCTCCCTTACCTAATTTAATTTGTTAAAACTAGAGTGTTTGATTTTCTCCACATTGCAGAAGAATGCATTTGCTTCAGAAAGATTTGTATCTAGGCGGTGCACTGCAGATTATTTGTGACATAGCTAATGGAAAAATTTAGAATTTCTGTAGTTCTGTGCATCTTTTTTTTCATGGTTTCTAATTAGTATCATTGCCATTTCGGTATGCAATACTTAGACTCAGAAGCTATCGGTCTTTTTGCTGTAATAATTTCCCTTACTTCTCAATGGCTTTTCAAGAAAATTTGACTTTCTTCAAGTATCTGGTCCAAAAACCTTTAATCACTCGGCCACCAATGGTGCTTGCGCTGTTACGAATTCCTCTATTGTTAATTTATTATCAAATAACAAAAGTACAAAATTTCGGAACTTAATTTTCCGTAGAGAGCTTAGGGCAAACATGCTTAATGAACCATTAGACCAACTTCCTTGAATAATTAAAGAAATAAATGAAAACTTCCTGGAAGGTGATACAGGGCTAGCTGGGAATTTTAAATATTTAAAATTAATTACGACGCCGCCGTCGTGCTTCGTACTCTGCTGACGGCGGTGGATAGTGAAAATGATTTTAATCACATTTTGAAGATGGAACGGTGGTTCTCAATTAATTTTTGGTGGGCGAGAAAACAGAAAATGTCACCAAGCTTTATGATTGCCCTTAAGTGTGGTGACGGTGGAAACTCGTTAGGATGTAGAGATCCGAAGTTAAGGGCTTAATGAAAATCGGGGCAAGTCCGGTAGCCTGGAAAATTAAAACGGAAGTACAGATTTAATATTCACTTTTAGAGTAACCGAAAGTTAAAATGGTCATGTTCTTTGAAAAAATAATTTTAAGCTTCCGCGTTGCTCTTAAATGAAATTAAAACTTCTGATACGAAACATCTGTTAGACAAAATTGAGATTGTGAGCCTCAAAACTGATTAATATAACGAAAAGGGCATTTAAAGTTAAAAAGTTTGTTAATTAAAAAAAAATAGTAAAAGAAAATTAGCGAGGATCTTAAAAATCATCATCCCATCCGGAGGTCTCATCTGGTGGTATGTCGTTATCCTCTGCACAAGGAGTAAAGTACGATAGGTCGATATTGCTGGAGACCGGCCGCGGGATAGGTGATTCCATTTCCCCTCTTTCAAGCAGGTTCCAATTGAAGCTGTCGAACCAACTATAAACTACAGTGTTAGAAAAATTCAAAAAATTCAGATAATTTTTCAAACCTGTGTTTCTTAATGTCGATTACTCCCCTTCTTTGATAACCTAATCGCTCAGCTGGTAGAAGCCTGCAGAGTTGCTTTATTAGGCTCTGTGCAGATTTTGGAATTTTCGGTGGCATTTTTATTACATCAATTCCGCCGCCGACAATTTGTTGGAAAATTTTGAGTTGATTTGGTCCCCGAAACGGTGGTTTACCCACAAGCAATTCAAACACCAAAATTCCCAGAGTCCAGTAGTCAACAGCTTTGTCATGCCCTCGGTCAAGGATTATTTCAGGAGCCACGTACTCCGGCGTACCGGCGAAAGTGTTGGTTTTGAAATTGTGGTTTAAACGCTTTGCGAACCCAAAGTCGACCTATTTAAAGTTCAGCTCTATCAATTTTTATATCTGCCTAAGTACGAATTACCAATTTACAGTATCCCTTTGTCGTAAGCATAAGATTTTCAGGCTTCAAGTCTCTGTAAATGATATTTCGTGAGTGGAGATAGCTAAACGCTTCAACCACGCAGGAGACAATAAATTTGGCCGACTTTTCATCGAAATGCTTTCTCATGTGCATAATGGTCCAAACGTCCCCGCCTAGACAGGCCTCCATTAAAAAGTATACGTTTTTCGTGTCCTTGAAAGTCTTATACAGTCTGGAAAAATCAAAATTTTTATTTGTCCCTTTTTATTGGACTTGTGGGTATGTACTTACTTAACTATGAAAGGACAATCGTGGCACAACGACATTACAAGTTTTTCATTGTAAACATGTTCAATTTGCTCTTGCTTCAAAATTTCAATTTTCTTGATAACCTTCAAAGCGAAAGACTGGCTCATATGCGTGACCAGTTCTACTCGACCAAACCCACCAGAACCCAAAGTAGCAACCCTTTCCAAATCTTTCAGTCGAATGTGATCATAGGCCTTAGTTAAGGTTGAAGGTCGTCGTATTTCGGGTAGCACAGGTTCATCGACTGGCTTTTCCCTCAGCTCTGGAATTGTTCCTAAGTAACTTATAAAGGACCTGAAAGGAGACTTTTTTTTATTAAATTTCAACAAGACATGGGAATCCCGCTTACTCTCTGTCCAACGTCAGACATTCTGTTCCAGGAGCGTCGGCATAGACACTTGCTGTTCTGACTTCCTCGGTTAAAAGGGCTTGTTCACCGAAGTATTCACCCCGCCTCCTCCTGCCCACTATGACCTCTTCATCATACTCATTGACTTTTCTAACGTTCACACTTCCCCCTCGAATCAGGAAGAAATCATTTCCGATGTCACCTTGTCTTACAATACAAGTGTCGGTGGGGAAAAATACCTGGGACGGACACATTTTAGTGAGTTTCTTAACACATTCTGAAGAAAATCTGCCTTACCCGTTTTAAGAGGTCAACCACCTTCAGAAGGATTTCTTCTGGTAGACTTTGCAGGTGTTCCACAGATTTTAGAAAGTTTAAATTTTCCTCTCTTTCCCGGCAACCCGATATAAGCATAATTTTTCGAAATGTCGCTCGAGTTATTTTCCATACCTTTACATCGGAAGCAGCTAAAATAGAAGCGTAACCCGTTGTGAATGTGCTACAGAACGATCTAATTGAAATTGCAGCGGAGTGCCAAAATAGATTTGGTAGCCGTATTTTATATACGAGCAGATTGAAATAATCAATGTGGGTGGTATAGTTTTATTTAATCAGCGCATGAGATAACACCCAGATTTTGGAGGTCCAGTCAGTAAAAGCGGATATTAAATTTACATATTTATCTTGAGTAATTTAAGAAAAATAATTAAAATAAAAACTTTATTACCTTTGACAGACGCAAATCGTTTAGCGTTGTAAATAATTGCGAGCTCTCCGAAAACGGTTCCAGCTCCGAGAGTAGTAATGATATTTTCGTTTTTCAAAACATCCACGATACCTTCCTCCGACACATAAATCTCTGATCCCTCCTCATTTTGGCGGATAATGTAACTTCCGTTGGGATAAATTTCTGGTTCCATGGCATCAATGACCATCTCCCGGCGCTCCCTGTCCATGTAGTTGTTCAAGAAATCATTTGCCTTTATCGCTTCTCTAATTAACTCTCGTGTCCTATGGAGTGGGTGTAATTTAAATATTTTGGAATGAGATTAACCACGTGTCACTGGTACCTCTCGTCCTTTTCGTGGAAGGGGAGGTCATCCTCTTTCTCCTGCGATAGTTTCGGTCTGGTGAATATTAGACCCTCTTTGCGAGTTCCAGTGTCCGATGTGGGTGGATTGAGGTCGTCCCCTTGGTTTTCCTCCTCCTGGTTCTCGGGACTGGTTTCCTGCTGTGCAATCAGAAATACACCTTGGTATATTTAGGTACAAGTGCGATGTTTAGATTTACTCACCTCCAGATGTACGCCGGAATCACGTTCTTTTGCGAGATCCTGCAATGTAAAGAGGTGAGTGTTTACAAGATAGAAAGCAGGTTTAAAATCTGAGGAGTTCTCTCAATCCTGTCAGACTGTCACCCGCTCCCTTTTGCATTGTTCAGCCAGGACTATCCCTACCCGCTGGTCTAGTGGCACATTGCAAAATGTGGGTGCATCTGCTTCGGTGCATTCACAACTGTACTGCCGGCAGGAAGCCCTAGACACACGAAATCCTTATTTGTTTTTTGCCCTAAGCTTCTCATAATCAGTTTTGCTTGGCTGCGCAGAGTGGCCGCTTTTGGGGCTTCGTTCGGAACAAAAACATGTTGCTTTAGTGCTGAATTCTCAAGACGTATTGCCACTGCAACGACAATTTGCGGATGTTCCTTGATGTGCTGTTTTATGGTTCACTTTGGGCTTAGTGGGAGCAGGTACAGGAGTTGCGGTTTTTGTGTTACTTTGACTGGAATTTCGGACAGGAGCAGTAGTCGGATGAAGACTGACTTCGATGCTTTGAATGCCTTTTATTTTCTGGCATGCTATTCTGTTGCCACTTCAGTTCTCTATGGGGCGGAAATAGCTTTGGCAGAGTATTACGTGATTTGAGTGCGGAGTGGCTTAACTATTCGTTCACGAGATGCAATACTCGTATTTAATTTGAACTTACCATACCTTCGATATGAACCCGTTGGGAAGTTCTGCGAATGAGTCCTCGTATTTGCGATACCTCCCGAATTTCTGGAATACAAAACGGAGACATTTACCTCAGACTATGCAATTGAGGGCGATTTGTTTTATATGTTTCTTCTTTTCGAAGTTTTCTTTATTGATGTACTTGGAGCGATGTGCAGTTCCGTTCAATCGATATCATGGAAGTGTTATTTTTTTTTGCGCCAACTGATAAGAGACACCAAACTTGGCCTGAAGTGGAATTTATTGTAGGGAAAAGTACTTAATGGATTATTTCCGTGTCATTTAACAGCAATGAAGAAAACTCTCTCTGTGATATCAACTTTTCAATTTTTCAGTTCTTTCGAACAATGAAGGATTTATTGAGGATTTGGAAGAGTCCTTTTTAAGCATTTTGTTTTGTTTAAAATTTATTTATTTCCTATTAGAATAAAGATTTCAAGTTAGCCTTGCAAATGGAGTAACATCGTCCATCCCGCACCTAAAGACTAGTAAGAAGCAGTAAGTCTTCATTATTTCAATAAATTTATATTATAATAGAAGTGTAAATCAAGAAAGGTCTCTTTGCAGATAGAAACACCAATAACTTATCTAGTCTTGCGAAAATAAGAACTCCTACCCAGTTATACCTTGACACACTTAGATCGATTGGAAACAAATCCTTCTTTGTTTCTTTTCAGTCAATGAACCTGTTGCATAGTAAATACCTGAGCGCATGTTTGCAATCACTTAGGGTATAAAGGTGATTTGCTCGAATGTAAACAAAAATTCAGAAAATCTATTCATCTCCTCCTATGTCATGTTACACTTAGTTTGATATTAGCGATATCGATATGTTAGTAATATATTCATTCAAATTCTTGGTTTATTTAGTTCGTAAACAACATTGGTTAGGGAACGTAGTGTGACCAAAGAAGAAGATTGTTTTCTTTTAAGTGCAAATGGAAATTCGTTTGATACGCATGTATTTGATAAATAAAATATTTAGAAACAAATTCTGCAATCGACTTCAGTAGTTTATTCGTCAATTATAATGAAACATTAAATGAAGACAATGCTTTATTTTTCATTGAATGGAATTGTTTAGATATCATTTAGGAATTGAATGCTTTAACACAATTTCTTATCATATATTCGTCCTTGTTAATTTTGTTTTGTAATAATGATGAGTTTAAAGTCTATAGTTTTACCCAAAATTATGTAATATCCAAAATAAATCATAATAATTCCAGATTGCTGCTCGAATTAGAATCTGAACTTACTTCCTCGCTGTGCATATGGACACAGTAACTGTCTCGTTTTTTGCCACAAAATTTAAATAGACAAGGCATTGCACTGAGATCACTATATTCGTTTTAGACAACTTAACAATTTTCTTGGTTATGCAACATTTGTAAACATGCACTTATTCCTTTAGTTCTCCTCCAAATGCACAAGGAAATTTGCAAACACTATTTAAACATAATAACTAAAGAAACAAATGGAAAAGGAAAATGTGGGGAATGAACATCTTTCGTTGAGTGCCACGATAGCAAACTAACTAGCAGTACCTATAAAGAAATCTACGAAAACTTTAACTTCTTTGCTCTTATCGCACCTGAAAACATTTTTCTCTTGAGTGTGGAGTGTTATCGGAATTTCTTCAATTTCTTAATGATCTCACAACTGATAACATCCTAAGTGATTAAAGCGCGATTCTCTTGTAAATTAATTTTTCTATTGATCATGATAGTCCGCGTTGCGCGTTTTATTTGGATAATTGTTTGAGAAATATGGCTTATTTTGTGATAAATAGAAGAAAAAAAAATACTTATTACCATATAACGCACTTGTGCAAAGTGGAGATTGGTTGAATTTCTTAGGAAAGTGCGATAGCGATCCCAAAATATGTAAACCTGAATTTAATATTTTATATATTTTTTATATACATATGTATACGAATAAAAATGAGGAAAGCAAAACATAAATTTTAAATTAAAATGATAAACGAACAAACAAAAAAGTAGTTTTACTATAATTTTGTAGAGCGATTAAGTAGACAGTCATAGTCACATAATTCCACAATTATAACCCTGTAATTTTGCACCAGATAAGCCGTAAAAAGCAGTTGCTAAATTCGAAACCCTCGGTAGAGCTTACTTAGGCACATGCGTGAAATTAGCCACTATAAGGCTGGTAATTATCAGCCATGTGGGTCTTATTATGCAATTATTCCAGCAGCAGGACAAAAACAGATTTTCATTATTCGCAGAGGGTCCGTACGAAAAGGCATAGAGTTTTAAAAGGCGCTGTTCGGATGCAGGGTGCGTACCATAGGCAGATATGAAGGCACATTTTGCCCGACGTCCCTCCTCCTTCACAAAATGATGTTTGCAGGTGAAACGGCTTTACAGGGAAATTTTCCCGCCCGTGCCGTCGTTGGTCCACGACCAATTCGGGCATTCGCCTGATTGTCTGCTTCTCCCAGTTCTGGGTTAATTGCTTAGCGGAATCTTTAATAAAATCTACACACATGAAACTAACTTGAGCACCTACCTCTGTAATGAATTCTTAAAGTGCCTGACGTGTATGTAATTAAATGAAATTGAGCGACATCAATATGTGCCCAGATTCACGTCTAAGCACACTAAAGTGCCAGCAACGCTGAATTTTTAAGGCTCTGGATAAACACGGTTAAGCACGCCGCCACCTTCATTGCTCGCAAACTCTAGCTTATGCCATAGGTGACGAAAGTTTTAGTTGGAGGAACCTCGCAGAGCACGGTAATTGGAGGTGCGGGCTTATCCAGCAGCCATCAGGAGGGTATTCAGTGCTTTTTTAAGTGCTTTTGGGTTTGCAGCTAAACATATGAAGATGCTTTTTTCATTCTTTTTTTAAATTACTACTTGAACCTTCATGATCCTTGCAGTTGAGATTATATCGAGTATTCAGTATACAATGAAATCCGAAACCCTCCTCACCGCACTATCGGAGTGCTTTTTTACTCAACTTAAACATGGAGGACTGTCGGAAGAAAACTACGCAAAATATGTCCTTCTCTGCAAGGTGCATTGCCATTTCCTATTATTGATGCGATACAATTTATTACAGGGCTGTAAGAGCCGTCGTATTCTATTTTTTCACTTCCTTCCAATCGAGAGACCGAACCCTTTATGCTGCTCCGATCAACATCCTGAAAGTGCTATCCTCTTCTACTCGATTGTTTGCTTATAGGAATCCAATTCGCTTATTCCGTATTCATTTCGCTTTGTAAAAGGTCCAAATCTTGAATTGCCTGTTTTACTTTGAGGTCTTCCTCCTTAATACCACAAAGAGTTGATCTCGTGCGCCTTTCAATTGCCTGAAATCTGGCCGCATCCCGTCCCAATTCAGCTTCTGATGGTGAATCCGCATTAAAAGGAAACATACGCGCCAGTAACCAACCAGTCAAATGGAAGCTCCTTTTATGGCTCAAATATCCTATTGGGGCAAATTGGCACTGTTCCAAGTTTCGAACAAAGTGGAGAAGAGATACGTGCACTTTTTGTGCAATCACATCTCGGGAAGCGATCTGGATTCCCTAAGACCTCAATGGGTTCGTGAACATTTTTTGACATGTTACGAATTATTCCATTAAATCCTCTCCTAGTTCATCGTCGAAGGCATGAATATGTATCGAATTTTGATACTTTTAAGCCGCTACCGACTCTCAGGGTCTCTGAAGACGTCTCACTGCTGCAGTTTTTATCCATTTTCAAAAGATTTAACACCTTCAATGCACCGCAAATGCGATAAAATTGCAAATGATATTCAAGTCTCCCTGCAAGGTCGCTCCTACGCGAAAATGTCCTGAATAAGTGTAGGTGTGAAAATCTGTGAGAAATGCACTCTGGGGATTTGTAGGCTGAACGCCCGCTTCTAGTAAGTACCTTAGTAAGGACGCTTGTACAGTTGAAAGGATTATCTGAATGGCGCATAGTAGGAAATTGGAGCACTTAGGTGCGACTTTTGTTGCTTTCTTATTTTTGAATTTATAAGAGCTTTATTTGAAATGTGAACTGAGGAACTCTTACAGGTTTTTCAAGAAAGTCTTATTGTTGTAATTCCGTGCTGAAATTAGTATTAAAATTTTAGGACACTCTTTAATTCATACTCCCGGAGCAAAGACATGCTCTTGTCTAATTCCTTTTATGTGTGCATGGAAGAGTGCACTGTTGAGGTCTTATTAAAGTCTCTTGAGGAGTATCTTAACTGTGGGAGTTAGCACTTGCATGTAAGTGCTTCATTAGAATCTATCAGCCACGAGGCGGAACACCCCTTAGCTATAAATTGGTCTTCCGTTAGAAGGTCGGAAGGTCTGTACAACCGGTGAAAGCATGAAATTAAGTTTAGTAATAATCAATTCGCCTAGAAACTTCATCAGTTCGATGGAAAACTACGCTCATGCCGTTCCTCCGGGTAACTCGCGTTCCTCAAGTGCATGATGCGATTATGCAGTGCCTTACGTTTATGTAAAATATGTTTGTAATAATTAACAGAGAATTTTCAGGTTTACATCCAAAGCTCACATGTCCTATATACGTGGGGGGGGAAGAGAGGACTAGTGCTTGACTTGAAAAGATCGGTCGAATAACATGGTTTTATGAAGGTTCTGAATTTCTCGTATGTTTCTAAGCTCAGAGAACGGATTTTATTTGGTATGTAGGTTTACATTGAGAACAACATTCAAAGTGATGCTGTGGCGTTTCCTTAATATGATTTAAGAAGTTTCTAAGGCGTTAACTTATAGAAATATGATTTAAGAAGTTCCTTGGAATTCACTCCTTAATTTTCCTCAGCAAATTTGTGTTGCAATTAGTTGACTTCAAAATTCTGAGGAAGTATTATGCTTTGCTATTTTTCCATTTTTTAAATGTTCGTCGTTTACAAAATTTAAAAAGCAAATTTTTTTCCTTTTGCTAGAAAGCAGTCAAGTTCTTGAGTTGAAGCGGGTTTGAAAGGAAACCGCCACTGGCTCAGTTCCTGGTAATATCCTAATTGACCTTAGAGACAGTACTTCCAGCCTCAACTTGAAAAAAGATAAAACTTGGCCCGCAGCTCTAGTTACGCTTTCGGGATGTCTATCACAGAGCGTCCAGTTCTATATGTATGTATCCTCCCAAAACATCAACAGCAGGCGAAAAAAAGTTTTAAATGTGATTAAAATTAAAAGGGCGCAGAAATTCTGTAGCGTATTTCTGCTGGTTAATTCGCGGGGCTAAATAATGCATGAGCACTAACTTTGCGGGTCACGGCCGACTAAATGGGATTAAACGGGCGCCCAGACGGAACAATTAAAAGTTTGAATCAAGCTTAAAAGCCAGCATACATCTGTGGAATCCCAAAGGTACTAATTTTCGTCCTTTTTGGCTTTTTATTTGCAGATAACACGACAGGGGAATACATCATGTAAAGCACCCTCCGTCATGGGAAACAGATTGCAATGACGGTTACATGGTCCAATAATAAATTTCGACCCATTCAGAGATAACTATCACCAGAGCTGGTATCAGCGGAAGCGGACAGCGGGAGATTGACACATTAGCGACTTTTGCGGCCAAACAAAGGCTTCAATGATAAAGCACTGGTGGGCCCGCTGGAGCAGGATACAGGCGCCCGTGTGGCCTGGTATTGTGCTACGAGCCATAAATAACAGCGTCGCAGGCCAAAAGTGCCGGCAAAGAGGTCTGTAGGGCAAAAGTGAAGCCGCAGCGGCAGCAAGGCGACAATACGCGACGCAATAATTAGAGAAGCCCCACTGGACGTAGGAAAGGTGGAGCAAGCTGAAAACTCCGGCCGAACAACATATCAGGAATTATCCACCTAACCATCAACGCTGATACATTGGCCGCAAACAGTAGTCGATGACATCATTTTTGTACTGGATACCGTGCATGCTGGCTTTATTAACGGCCAAGAGTATCGAAGAAGTCCTCTCTGGCTCCAACAAGGTCATCTTGATGGATGAGTTCGGTAACGTCAGTTTGCAGCCTGCACGGCAACTGTCGAACCAGCTCAATCAAGGATTTGCCGCGGGCCCCCAGCAGCACCACGCATCACAGTTGCAACAGGAACAACGAAAGGATCTCATCGAACCACAGTCCGACGAGGGCTCCGCTAGCCAGGAGCACTGCGGAGGTATCCTCACGGCGGCGAGTGGCGTCATTCAGACCCCGAACTTTCCCAACAGGTTCCGGGTACCTATTACATGCGTTTGGATTATTGATGCCTCGGAGCTCGTTACCGGGCCCAATATCTCAATTGTCGTGTACCTTACCCAACTGTATGTTCTCAATGGGCTCAAATTCACGGAGTACATGTACTACAGCGATGACTACAAAGTGCTCAGTCATCGGTTGTTCGAGCTGACGGAGGACGATGTCACCCAGGTTGCCTGGATTCAATTTACCAGTCAGTACCTCGAGATTAAATTTACGATGAAGTCCCTGGACGGCACCCATCTGCGCGCCCTCGACCGCCTCCTTGACGTTTACGGATTCAACATAACTTACGAAGTGGACGCAGTAAAGCCCTACCAGTGTAACGCGTTGCAGTGCCGCTTCCTGGGCCATTGCTATGCCAGACATGATTTCACGTAAGTAACTTTGACCTCCTTGCACTCTCCTTTGTTTTATGTCAGATCATTGGGCTGCTCCACTAATCTGGGTAATTCTCGAGGAGCTGAGTAGTGCTAACTTCTTAGTTCTAAGAAAGTTTCATATGCTAGGCGCAGGCCACGCATTCCTCGGTCATCTATTCCTTCCTGCTAAGTGTTGGGAAGACTTTGCTGGTCGGGCTTATTTATAGGATTCTTGTAGGAGATTTATAGTGCGTACGCGACTTGCCTTCTTACACAGGCACCATTGGGCGGACCTTTCATTGATACGGCTATACGGCTATACGGTGAATACAAAACGAGTGGGCAGCATCAATCGCAAAACAGTCCAGTTAAGGAATATCTTCCCGGGGGCCTCGGAACGCTAAAAAAAGTATCCCAGGGCAGGCAGTATAATCAGCACGTGCACAAGCAGATTTCTTCGATGTGCCGGGTCGCTTTTGCTTAAGTACCACTTTTTACGATTTTCCTTGAATTTTTCATCAACCGCGCGTGTGCTCTGATTTGATTGGCGCATCATCGCAATTTTTCTGGCTATTAATGGCCGCGTCCGTTGGTGGCGGTAAATGATTTCAGCAGGGCATTTATTGTATCCTCTAAGGCTTTTCTCATTTTAATTACGATCGTTTCATTTTTAACGCTTAAGAGTCCGCTAAAGTACTTCTTGGTTGGTCTTCAAATGGGCATTTTAATTAAAGCTTTACTAGTGGCAAATTGGAAATTACTTACTGAGTTGAATTGTAGGTCGGAGTACTGCCACCGACGTTTTTCTTCACTGGATGGTTTTATACGCGGTTTCTTAGTTTTAAAATTTCCCAGGAAATCTATATAGCAAATGGATTTTTTAAAAAAACAGGTGAGAAATTACAGCTAAATGCTGATTAAAGATTACTAAGTGGGAATCGAAGTTAATTTATTTGATAGATTTTGCCAGTTCTAAGAGGCTAGCCTAGTGGCATAATTTTCTTTATGTTTATGTAATCATTTACTAGGCATCGTAAGCCCTTTCATTGCGTCCCTTGTTTACACGTATAAAACGGTAATATTAATTCATTGTACGGAAAATCTAGAAAGCTTTAATTTTAAATTCTAAATGTCTTTTTGTTGCATAATTGGAGCATTCAACTATGTGTTGTTTAATTACAACATTTATCCTAAGTAGCTTTCTGCTTCAATTGCTATTCGGGTTAACTCGTTCCTCCGCTGACCTGACCCAAATGCAATCTCATCATAATAAACAATTTCACTCAAACTCCTTTAGGTGCGACCAAATCAAAGCGAAACGCTCATTAAACAACATTAGCAATGCCACTTAAATTCATCGAAATGGGCGCACGGAATAGTTGGCTGCCGTGCTTAAATTACAAAACTCACGAGCATGCTTAAAGCACAATTAAATGACAAATGCAAACAAGATCCATTATGCGGCGCTTTTACAGCTAGCAGAAAGTTTCCCTTATATTCCTCAGGCGAAGTGAAAAGCGATAAACTTTGCTTAACAAGTGATAAAACTGCGAACGACTTTTGTACTGTGTAATGTTTCATTTAAAAGCAGTGGGCCCATTTGATTTTTTTATTTCCACAAAGTCGGAGGACGCGAAATTCTCCGATGTTTTGAGAGTAAAAATAACGACCAGCTGTGCTTTGGTGTAGTTAAGAAGACAAATTCCTTGCAGTCGACCAGGACCGTCATTCCATTGGAATTCCGGCTAAAATTTTAGGTGAACTTTCTAAAGTGGAAAACTTTTAGGACGTACTTGAAATGCGTTCCTCTCTTACCATAGGCGCGAGCAGAGGTTTAAAATCTGAAGCAGTTCAATCTTCTAGGAAGGCATTAAAAATTACTTAGTCGCCCTAATTCCGAGCTCAAGCGTTTTTCCCGGCATATTTTCCAAATATTGATTTTTACGTCTTTCGACTTTGCTGTTAGCGGCAATAGCCGTATTAAGTTGAGCCATAGTGGCACTTTGGAATTTAAAAGAAATGTGGCTTTTGTGTCAAGACATGGCAGTATCGTATTATCGTGGTAAACCCAATGGACCAATCCGCCTCCGTAAGTTCGGACTAACCCAGAGCCTTTTCTATGGCTGTTGAAGGAGAAATAAAGTAATGTTGATGTAGCTTTATATAATTCTGGTGGAGCGGTTCACCAATTTCAAGCAAATTGCGTTGCATAACACAATTGTCCAGAAGCGTTGTTTTACAAAACTTAAAAGACACCTTAAGTAAGTAATGAGCCGCGATCCAAGGAATTTCAAACAATTGCCAGAGGCAAAATATTCTAATTTTTTATTTTCGAGCGATACTACTATTTTTTTTAAGCTAGTTGCGTCAATAACTCTTAAGTAAGATATGAGCAGGAGTACTTGATCAGAAATTAAAATGTACGCAACTCTCAGATCCAGGTATAAAATTCAATTGCCAATGAGCGGTTTAGTATAAATTTGCTATGGGAGTAATTCATTGAGTAAGCACATACACTCAGTTGCAAAGTTATGCCCATTGCATTATTATAACCATATTTAGAATTATTTATAAATTTATTTCTAAAATATCAATTAATAATCAATAACCCAGCTACTATTTGCTACTACGTTCACCATCATTTTCGGCATAGATTCCATATATATTTTTAGTTTTTCTGCTGTTAAAGAATTTCATGGTGTCTGAATAGCGACTCTGAGTTCATTAACTGAGGTGGAATGCATTCCGTCCCTATAAACTTTCCTGACCAGTCAGCCCTATGTTAGAAGTTCTCCATAGGATTCAGATCGGGAGAACGTGTTGGCAAAAACTCAAGGACTCTGATATTTTGCCTCGAAAACCAGTTCTTAGTTGAATTACATACTTAAATTTATCCTGGCCTTATCTTGTTGAAGGATCAAATTTTCTGCAGGATATTTATTCCTTATGTATGGAAGTAATTTTTGAGATTAGAGCTATTTTGGACTGTTCATCCGATAGGACGGAAAGGAAAGCTCGAGCGGCTACTAAACGCCCCTAGACCATTAAAGATCTACCACTAAAATTTCTGGTTTAAAAATAACGTGGCTTCTTGCGCAAATCCCGCGAGTGTATCCGCTCAGGCCATTTGGATTGTAAAGGCTTTTTTCTCACCTCTAAAAATTACCTAAACAATGAGATTAATCAGATTTTTGTTCGCAAATAGGAATGAATCATGCAAACAGTTTTGACCACAATATGTACGAGCAAAGGAAATGCGGGTGGCTTTGTGATTGACCTCCAAATTTGGTATTTTTTGCATCTTTTCCCGTTTTATTGAGAATGAAATAGACGATTTGTCTATGCTTATTCGTCCTATTCGTTTCAAAAAAATGGTCGATTTTTTTCCTCCTGGAATAAGTACTGGTACCATAATATTCGGGATCAGCCAAATAATTTCATACTACCCTTTCTGCTGGTTCAACAATGCATCAATAACCGCCCTTTGTTTATCGTCTAGCACTGTATGTACCTCTCGACAATTTTACAAATTTGTAGCGGAAAACCCAAAATAATCAATAACATGTCAAAACCCTAAAGAATATGACTAAATAATGTGGAATCGGAACTAAAATTAGTGAGCAACACTTGCTTTCATCACTTTTCCATTATTTTACCGTCTTCTTTTTACATTTTTAGAGACTAATTTGACTTAGTAATATTTGTGATGAACAAAACTTTTTCACCTCTCGATTCAAAGTAACTGTAGGGTACTTTTTCCGGGTGCGGCTATAGCTTTATATCGGATATATCAAAAGAACTTGAAGACAACTTTTACTATATCAGATCACAGCGAGCTAAGCTGAAAAATAACGTTTAATGCATAGAGAAGTAGAAGGAATTTCCGTTAAGATATTGACGCGACATAATAAATCCTCAAGCGGAAAGCCCATCAATCGTATTCCAACCAAACATGCATTTCTGGAGCACTGGTGATTTCCGACACACATACACGGCCCCCAATAAGTAGGTTCAATTCTACAATTCAGGCCAAAATCCACAGAAAACCCCTGTGCTTGCCAAAAGAAAATCCAATAAAAAGTAGCATTTTTCTTGTAAGAAAAGATCCAAGGGCTAAATCGATTTGTCGTGAATATGTGACAAGTTTACTCAACCATTGGGATATTTACGAATTTTTTTGAATTTATATTACATTCTTATCTGCTATACTACCCCAAAACAGGGCGGAGCACTTGCAGTTCCAGCAAAATGTGTTTTGCATATTTTCAGCTTGTTTGTTGATGCAGAAAACCTTCCCAATAGGGCACTTTCAACTATTTCGATCAAAATCTTAGAAGTGTATTTTGAATGCAACAAATGCTCCAAATAAATGGAGGTGCTAAATTGCTCATGATGACGGCTGCTTATTTATGAAGTAGTTTTCTTAGCTGCTTTGTTTGTTGGTTGAAAATATTGCCGTTTCCTTTTCTTAAGGGTAAATTTGTAAACTTGAGAGGCAGATTACTTGAGAAAATCTAATTATTTACAATAAATCAGGTATACTATATATGTAATTAATTGGTTGTGTAAGAAAGCAAAATAAAATAAGATAAAATTCGTTTTTTTTAATATAACTTCGTTGCTTTACCCTCATGCGTGAAATTTACATTGCACCGATAATCGGATAGTCAAATAGATGGAGTGCATCTATCAATTTTCACTGAGGTCAAGATTCACCATAGAGAAAATTTGATAACGAGGAACATTCGTGAAATCATATTTTTCGGCATCAAAGGGCATACAATTCCAGTTCGTTGGAGCAGCCCGAATGCTTGGTGGCATGCTCTTCCGTTAAGAATTTCTCGTCTATTCAGGAAAAGCCTGTATTCGAGAAAGGGATAGTCTGCAGGAAATCCTTAAAAACACGGCTCCCTGTGGATATGTTGATAACAATGATCGAGGGTGTTCCACGGTCTGGTTCAGAAGTTTGTTTTGTATGCTTGCTACTGGCGAGGCTTCATGCACCAGGGATACTCAGCTACTGCTTATAGCTTTGATTTGTTGTAGGCATGTTTTACCATGCAAACTTCAGTGTCTTCCATCTTATTAAACTGCCGCGGTGCTTGGTCTACATAGTTTTCAATAAAAGCGTCGTCCCAAACCTGCGTTGCAGGCGACTTTCGACCAGGACACATCGGGAGAGATAAATAGTTGCAGGCTACCGCATACACTTTTAGTTGCGGACATTTATCCATTTTGCGAATGGGATGTGAATTACGCTTAAAATTTTTTTTTTTGTTATAGATGCAATGCTATGCCGGCGCATCCCTTGGCCACCGATTTCCGCTGGTAGTGATTATATCGCCTGTAGAATAAATGGTATGCATGCTGCGTCCTCATGGTGACAATCCTCGTTTAAAATGTCTAGCGCGTACAAGAATTGAAATTCGAATACTTGCCAAATGCTGCTCGCTTTGTTTTAGCTTTCATCGGAACAATTTCACAGAGTGCGTTAGTTGTTAGAAAACAGCACAAATTGATTTTAGTTCTACTGCATCCGCCCATTTTAAGTTCCGCCAGAGGCAACGGCTGGACAGTTGTAATTTTTGAATATTTTCCTTTTTTTTCAGAATAAATGGTGCAAAGTAAACAATTTATTTGGATTTTAGTGCGACAGATATAATATCGCTTTTTGCCGGCCATACGCGCTGCTTGCCAATTTTGTAGATATTCATTTCGCGTTTTTTTTTTTTTTACTTCAACAACCATCGTTGCACTTATTTTCGAAATTCACTTACAATTTATTTCACTTTGTCATTACACAGTTCATTACACTTATAAATCAGGCACGGCCGTTGGCAGTACGTTCGCTTGGTTGATATTGTCCGTCTGGTCCTTATTTATCTCAATATTTTTTTTTTTATATTTGAACAGTCCACGAAATTACATTCCCTTTATCTATTACCCACTTGTTTGCGATGCAGGCATCAATAATTTTAAAACTGGCGGCTTTGCAAATGTGAAACATTGCGAGTGCGACAGCGACTCGTGATTAATTCCTCTATGGTAAAAGGCCATGCCATCATTCATATTTTTATATATTAGTTGAATTGAGTAAATTGAATAAATTATTTAGACAATGTTTATTCAACAGTAGTTTGGAATGCGAACTATAATCGTTTTGATTATGCTGTGCATATTATAGGTGTATATTAATTTTATAGTTCACAAAATACTTATAAGAAATATAAGAAATGTGGAATAATCGCATTAAAGGAATGGATTCGTGGATTTGCTGAGAATGCCACTTAAAAAAGCGGCAACTAGCGTCTCTTTCTCTTCTTATTTTATTTTGAGTAGAAGTACTGCAAGTATAAATTAATTAATTTATATCGGCCTATCGTGCATTCGTGGAGTAACGTGACTAATGTTAGCTAATATAAATTTTTTAATTAAATGAAAACAAAATAAAGAGAAGCGGCTTTAAGCAAATCGCGCTTGCATTTCTAGGCATTCGCATTATTTACTTTTGTTGATAGTGCAAAAGTAGGTCCTCTACTCCTGAGGCAGCCACTAGTTTGTTGATCAATTGTCGTCTAAACGTACCATGAGATCTAAAGGAATAATGCGACAAACATAATTCGTTGAATAAATAATCTAGACATTCATGTTTTTAACAGAAAAAATATTCTGCAGAAGTTAGTACGGTGCATTTAATGCATAAAAGCGCTGTGCGTGTGTACGGTCGCTTTCTACCAGCTGCGGGTAGAAGGGCTCAGATTTTTTATGTTGGTGGAACTGTTGACACAGCTGGTGGTGACTGTCAGTCCGCTTTTTAATTTATGTTTGATAAAGCCCATGAAATTAATATAAGGCGTGGGAGTTCGTGGATGTGTAAACAGCTTCTAAAGCCTGCAGGTTATGATAGCAAAGGGGAGAGCTATCGCGGTTCAAACTCGTATTTGGGTGGGTTTTTGTTTTCAATGTTTATTAGGGCAGCAGGCAGATCATAATCGACCACCTGCTCTGCAGCTTTTATTCCCAGTAAATTAAAATTTTTATTCTTTGAAAAATTTCGTTATTTACATACATATATCTTTTTATTATTATTTTTATTTTTATTTGGATATTTTTTAATTTTTATTTAATTTTCTGAATATATTTTTTTGGATTATACTCGTATATAGGTACGTCCTTATTTTTATTTAAATTTTTGTTCATTTTTTGTCCTATAACTTGTTTTTCTGGTTTTGTATTGCTAATTTTTAATGTTTCTATTTTTGGTCGAAGTCACTTGCCCTAATTGGTTAAGCAGATTTCCATATACTATATCCTAAAAGTAATATTCTTACTTGGAAAGCCGAAGTAAGAGGACACCTTCAGAAAGAGTTGAGTTCTCCATCCAGTTTCAACATTCCTTAAAAGCTGCAGTAGCAGTTCAAAATAGAATCTGCCAGGATGCCCGATATAAATCTAGTGAAAACTGTAAAACGTTTTAATATTTTCTTTCAGAACGGATAAAAAGTACATGAATGCAAAATTTAACACGAAACAAAAAACCAGAATCGAACTCAAAAGAGATCTATGGTACTTCATATTGGAAATAGTTTGCCGCATATGAAGCACTCTAAAAAATTAGGAGGCGATAGCTTACAAAAACCAAACTATGTATAATTGTATTTGATGCCATCCAATGGGGTAGTAAAATGTGTGACCTCCATTCCATTAGTCGATTTTCGTCGATAGTTGTCATTTCGATTGTTGCCATGACGTGCTTCTAGTATCCAGGGTGCTTCCTTATGCACAGAACCTAAGCCGATTATTCTGGTATAGTGATTGATTAGAACTGAGGTTTGGTCATTCAAGCGGTTGTAGTGGATTAAGCAGGCCCTTTTCTGCAATAATTGAAAATTCGTATTTAACAGGAAATGATTTACAAGTGATGCATGACCGACTGTGTTCACATCCTATTTGCATTTACCCTAAGCTGCATCCTGTTTGTGCAAGGAAAGAGTAATTTATTCACAGGATGTTTCAGGATAATTTTAATAAAAAAATTAATTACATCGGAAGTGCATTGTTTGAAGAATCATTTCAATTTTTTATTCAGCTTTACTACTGGTGGCTTTTAATTCATTCGGGTTAAAAATCGTGTTTTTTTCGGTATTCGGGGTAGACCATTTATAATTGGAATTTAATTTTACTATAAATAAAAAATGAGTAATTTTTTTCAATGTGGTTTTTGTTTACTCGAAAGTACAATCCTTCCTATTAATTATGGAACAAGACTTCATTCAAATTACTATCTCGGCAGGCCTTTTAGTAGTCCATTCGATCGGCCCAATTTTTCAGTACCTTTGTATAGAGTATGGAGCTCTATTTGGCCAAGGGTTGCATCAATTTGGTCTTTGGGAGGCGCAATCGTTGTTGGATAGTAAGCGTCACATTTATCTTTATTAACGATTCCCTGCAAGTAATAGCCAAACGGAGTCAAATCGCAGCTGCGCTGTGGTCAATTCACATCACCAAAACGACTAATAATACGATTTTCAAACTTCCCACGCAAGAGATCGATTGTTACAAGTCCTGTGTGACACAGTGCGCCATACTCTTGAAACCAAATGTTGGCCCAATCCATAACTTCGATAATAAGCCACAAATAATCAGATATTGCGCGGTAGTGCTCACCATTCACTGTAACCCGTCTTCCTTCCTCATTTTCGAAGAAATATGGCTCATTGGTAAGGCCGATCCAAAAACTACATCAAACAGTTACTCGTTGAGGGTGCATTGGCTTCTCAATAACTACGTGTGGATTTTCTGTGTCCCAGATGCAATTGTGCTTATTAACGTAACCACCGAAGTGAAAATGAACTTCGTTTGAAAAAATGATTTTTCGGTAAAAATGCTCATCTTCTTTTAAGCGTACCAGAGCCCAATTAGCGCATCGAAAATGTTGCGAATGGCTGTGTGGCTTCAGCTCCCATACCAATTGATCTTTCTATGTCTCAATTCGAGGGCTTTATGCAAAATTTGTATTAAAGAAGTACATGAAATATTCAATTTCTGAGGACGATGGCAAATTGATGTGCATGGTTGTTCTTGCGCAACAGAAGAAATGCTTTTGGTTGTGCGCACTGTACGAGTAAGACAATGTGTTGCTTTATCTAATAAAAATACAGTTTCACGCACATGTTGCACAAATTGATCCATAAATTGCGTGGAAGGCGCTTCTTGTCTGGCAAAATTTAAACGAAATTTTCTTATAATTTCGATAGAAGATTCACCACTTTGCAAGTGAATTTTTAGTATTTCCCAGCGTTGTTCAAGCGTATATCGACCCATTTTGTTAACTGGAGATATAAAACTAACTTTATGTGATAATACGAATGATATTGCCACACTTAAAATAACCAGTAATTCAAATTTTAAATTAAAAATGGTCTTCTTTAAATTAGGTGCATATGCATTAATATTATTATATTAGATATATTTCTTTAGACAGAAGAATTATTTACTAGAAAGGCATTTGTCGTGATATGTCTGATATTTGGTTTGATTCATAATAATTGGTTCTTAAACTTGTAATTATTGCTTTTATTCGTAATATTAATCTTTTTCTGTGCACGAACATTATTTTAGTAGCCTGCAGCAGTCTTATTTTTGTAGTTTCGGCTGGAAAATAGGGTGAAATTTAATAATTACGGATAAAAAGCCACTATTTGGCTAACGGCAATATAATAGTGTTGGGTTGAGATTCCAGCAGAAACGAAGGATCTGCAAAACGGACTACAAGGGGAAAACTAGGCTAATAAAATCGCTTAAATGCTGCTTGCGAAAGGGCAAAATCGGATGTGCCTCTACAAGAAGCTTAACTAGGTCGAAAGTATAATGTGGGTACAGCAACTGTGCAAACTATTGTGTATCCTCCACCCCAGTCCTCACATCGTCGGGCTGGGTCCCTGAAGGATGTGTTAAGGGCCTTAGTGGATATAAAATTCTTTTTTAATCTATGCTAACGACGTTACAGGGCTCTCCTGCGTACCGAGATTAAAGTTTTATGTAAATCCGTAGGCGTTTATAAAAGATTTAACTGCAAAGAGTTTTCCGTTCACTGTCACATGCGACAACTTGCATTTATTAGTTTTTGGCCCGCCCATAGAAAGTGTCATATACATTGGAGTCTGTGGGGCTAGCTTCATTGCTGACACAAATCTTCCAAACTCTGTTTTATTTTTCCATTAGCAGAGGCAGTCCCTTTCCTCCCTGCAGCACGCATACACTCCACTGCCTAAGTAGCCGTGTAAATATGTTCAGGGGGTATCACGAAACCTAGAGCTTAATTGAATTAAGCATCTTATTTCCCAGCGATATTCATACACGGAGCCCACCGGGTAATCATGACAGACAATTAGTTTTCGTGCCTGTTCTCGGGGACTTAGGTCTGTTAAGCTTTGCATGCATTATTAAATTAAGATAAATATTTGTATGCCTGGATGCGCAGTTTTTCAGGCTTAAATATCATCTGTATTGAGAAGTTTATTTTGTTTAAAAATAATGGTTTGAAATAACACTAGCTACAAGAAAAATCTCTAACTAGAAAGTATAGGAAAAACTTTCAGACAGTATTGAGATTTATATTTATATTATAATATATATAGAAAATATTTTGTACAAGAAATACTTCAGTCCCATTCCATGGTGTATAGCAAATAACAAAGAGCGTAGCGTTAAAGAGTTTAAGATTAAACGAAGCCATTATCGTGCCCTTTTTGTCTGATTTTACATTTTTAAAGACAAATTGCATTCTTCACAGCGCACGCAACATAAGTCCAGAGTAGATTTATGGAACTAATTCAGTAAGAACCTTTCAGGCACGCTTTCAACTGTTTGTGAGGGTTGCTAATGCAATTACAGAAGTGCTGTAGGAGAAAAGTTTCGATGGTGGAAAGGAGGCTAATAAATTGACTTCAAATTGCAATTATTTCCGACTGAATTGTTCTTTTTTAAGTAATATAAATTTCCGGGTTAATGGTGCCTCCCAGGTACCCTTGTTCGCTTTTTTCACCCTCATATAGATGGATTAAAGGGAATACGCGTCATTAACTTCCACAGGAAAAGAAAAATTGCCGAACATTGACTTCTTCAGTGCAACATCAATAAAAGCTTTCACCCACAGTATTCATGTCCCCGCTGACATATCCGGCGAATTTCTTTTCCCTCCTCTATTTGTTCAGCCGGGTAACAGAGTGGGTGGGTGGATTTTAAGTTCCGTCTTCTCCTGAGTTATCAGCGTTTTCGATCATTTTGGTCTTTATTATTGCAACTCTCAAGTCTCAGTTCGAGGAGATCGTCCTTATCGGAATTCTGACTGGGGAACACCGCCAGGAGTAACCAAGAAACTTCAAAATTGAGAATTGTTGCCGAACTGTAAGAACAAATCCTTGATTCGCCTGGGCACAAAAAGATAAAACCTGAGCTGGAAAACTAATGAATTTTCCGCGGTGGAAATTATTAAGCCACGAAAGTATAAGCCGCAGATGCGAATTCTTTACAATATTTATGATTGCGATAAGATTTTTGAAATCCCTTAGTCGGTAAGAGATGGGGGAGGGACACGAAATTTATAGCCCTCTGACTGACACTCGTCAGACCTGGACCGCTTGAAGCACCTGCCCAAGATGCCACGACGAGATAAGAATACGGCAGCATCGTCTGGTTCCTAGTTTATTGCTTCCTCGTCAGCGGTTCTTAGTGGCAACGGACGAAAAAAAAATCATTTAAGCGTTTTCGCGGTTTTATGCGATTTTTGCTGAAAACAAAGTAAAGCTGCCGTCTGCCACAAATGGTCGGCAGTCTGTAAACTGTTTATGTCCCTCCGCACGCTCAATTCTCCGCCGAAGAAATATATTTTCTGTTTTACTGCTTATTGCCTGCCATTAAATTTGATAAGAGCCGCCTTTTCGCTCAATTGTATTTTCTTGGAATTCCCGGCCACGCCGTAATTAGTCGAAGACTAGCAGACGACAGGATGAATAAAAAGCTGCTCTAATTGGGTCATTTTTGCTTTATTTTCCTGAGTTACTCCTGGTGGGCTGGTCATTCTTTTCGCGGCTCAAAACTGAACCACCGTTCGCTTGTTAATGCAGTCTCCGTCATATTTCTCCTGCATTCTACAAAACGTGGCTTTACCTGTACTAGAGTCTGGCTGTAAGACCTCAAGCCCGTTAACAGCACTCAATTTTTTATGATTTGCGGCTCTTGGTGGAAACAGTGCCGCCCACGGCAATGTGGAAATTAATGCTTTTTCTGGACCTTTCGTGCAATTTGATGTGCTTAAATGAGACCAGCAATTCTTAGGAAATTGGTGTATGCGAAAATAAATAAAGGCTCCATATACAAGGTGGGATTGAATATTTTTGAGCCTAGGGTATTCAAAATGCTGATAGAAGTGTAAAAAATTATTTGTCTATGCAATTTCTCTCTACTTTAATGCAATTCTTAAATTTGTCACAAAGGGCTTTTAACCCAGTGAAAAATATTTGTCTTCTTTCGAAAAGCTCGTCTGCTACCATCTTCATTTCTTCTTAGTATTTTATTTATTTTATTTTATTTTACAATTTAATTCTCAAATTGCTTTCTTATTTTTCGTGCGCTCTAAGCGGAACTAAGCCAAATTTCGGTGTTTTTCTTTTTTAACCAGAGTTTTCATATGTTAATCGAACCCATAACCTCAGAATAAAACATTTTGTATGGTACATCATAGCCAAACGGTTCAAGTAGCTATACTACCCGAGACCTCCTTCATTTCTTCGTCGTTCGAAAATCTTCGAATTCGGAGTATTTTTTTTCAAATTGAAAGCAGGAAATAATCGCTAGGACTAGGTCTGGATTGCATGGTGGGTTAATTTCTTTAAATCCTGTCTCGCCCAGGACACGCCTTGTAACTCACGCAGCGTGCACAGGTGCATTTTCCTGTAAAAACAGGTCACCTATCGTATAATGCGCATATGATTCAGGTATGGTGACATTTACACTTCAATTAATAACAGAAACATGAAACTAAATATTTATATTTTTTTTATAACTTTACTGCCGCCCATTATTATTAAACGTGGTTATTTATTTAACAGAAAATATAAATAAATTAAACAAAATGACTTTCTCAATTTTAAATATGCTCCATTTCTTCGATTACGTTATCGCTGTTGTGTGCTTTAAAGCTATTTAGTTGTAGTCCAGGAGAAAACTCCTTGCAGAAGGGAATTAAAGGAAATTGTGGTAACACGAGAACCATCAGCTAAAATGATGTCCATTTTCCACTAGCCACAAAGGCAAAATGTCCTTCCACCGAAGAGGAGAAGAAGTCACTCTCACACTCACGGAAAGCTAAAACAGCCAGACCGTGTCTGGTGCAATAAAAAAGCCGTACAAAGGTAAAACCGAAAAATATTTTTATTGGAGACTGTCTAGCACACGCCTGGTGGAAATAAAATCAACATAATTATGATATTCTTGCCATTTCTTTTGGCCTACAAAAGGGCTTGATCGAGCCCTGGCAAAGCTATTCGATAAGCCCGTAAAACCGATGACATGTGATAATGTGCAAACAAATCCAGGGCTTTATCCTTTGGGAATCGTAATGGGAATGGGCATTAGCAAAGGGTTCAATAAAATATTCAGTCAGCGTAAAACGCCTCAAATGGACCTCGTATTTCACTAAAATTCTCAAAGGACCTTTCTGGAAGGCGCTTTTGATATATGCGCTTTTTGTGGAATGGTAATGATCGGTAAAACATTTTTGAAATCGAGGTGAAAGTTCTCTAATTTGCTAAGTGTGGTGTAGGGTTACGAACCGCTCCATTAGTTAATTTAGAATCTGTTTTTCCCACGACAGAAGGAATGAAACATTAGAAATTTAATTACAATTCCGTTTATTTCATAATTGTGGAGTACCCGTCGTCCGCAGTTATTATCTAATCCTTTGTCGCTGTACTAATTTATTCCTTCTCACTTTTAATTGCAGATCATACTACTGTGCGTGCTTTCCCGGGTTTAGCGGCTCAGACTGCGGAAAAGGACCATTATGCCAGAATCCGGATATGAATTTCTGCGAGAATGGCGGCACATGCAAGTAAGTGGCTAGTTACAGGGCGTAAAGTGCATAATTCATATAATAAACCCTTCGCCATCCCCGGCATGTTCACCACTTTCCGTGTGAACCCGGGAGATTTGCAAAACCAAATCTGATGAAACATTAACTTTCTGAATTGCGCCGCTACCACGACCGCCCAGAATACACCAGCGGGTGAACGCGCCCCATTGTTATCAACAGGCGGTTGGCTGTTTCGTCTACGGGGTTTCAGCTTAAGCACTCAAAAATTATTCCAAAATGTTGGTGTTAATTATATATGACATCTCCAAGGGCTTAATGAAAGCTTCTGGTCTGCTGCCACAAAATGTTTCCGTTTTAATCAGCGCAACTTCCGTGAGGCGTGAAAATTTCCGATGGCGTGCGGTTTACGAAAACGTTTGATTTTTTTTAGGTATGTAGATAGGTTGTGGTGTATTTGTGTGGAATTTGTCTGCATTGGACGTTTTGGCAGAAAGAATTTCTTATAGCAGGAATTTATTCTTTTTTTTTGGGACATCAAGCATACGAGTACACCTTTAAAAATTATTGACTTAGAAGGTGCGATGTTAGATTTATTTTTGTATTTTAAAACAACATGGCTTAAAATATATGCTGATAATATTGATTAGGTCACATATGTATATAATACAAAAATGGTTTGTACTTCTTTTAAGAAAATCTTTAATTGAATGATTTATGTACAAACAGACCAATTCGGACTCTGACTACTTCCTGTATTTAGACTCACGAAGGAAATTCAATAATTACTGCAGGGTTCTATATTGCCAGTACACTGATCGCATGAAATTTGATATTACATCTAATCCTTCATTACTCTGGAATTTTGTTAATAATAAACGAAAGACTAATAAATTTCTTTCTGTTTTATCTCTTGACAATGTCTCTGGTACTAGATTAGGTTAGGTTATGGTGGCTACCCATAGAGAACACCTAGGCCACAGCTTAGGACCATTGTGATACCACACGGGGCAACCCTGAGTCTAACCAGAGAATTACTTAATGTAATGAGCAGGCTTAAATCCCGGATGCTCGTCGAGCTCAGGTCAGACAGTTCATCAAAGAAATGAGTTTCCAGGTGGTAACTCCTGCGAACTTCAAGGGCTGGCTAATGACAGAGGAGGTGCTTAATATTCTTTTCCTTCTCCTCATTATGGCAACTTCTACAGAAATCGTTAAAAGGTACACCGAGCCTTTCGGAATGCTCCCCTATTAGGCAATGTCCGATGATTACCGCTACTACTGCACTGATGACTTTTCTTCCAAGTGAAATAAGCTCGACCGACCTCTTAAAGTCAAAGGTTGGTCAGATCTGCCTGGTATTCTCGCACGAACTCTTACGTTTCCACGTCTTGTCGGCGATCTTTTCGTACCATTTATAGTATCAATATCCCACTTACGAAAGGCTAAAGGTGCCCCTACGTATTTCATAGATAGTCCCGCGTCTAGCGAGCTCGTCTGCCATAACACTACCCTAGACATCACTGTGCCCGGGCACCCAAATGAGGTTGATGTTAACCTCCGCAGCTAGCTAGTTTAGCCGGGACCGACAATCAGTAACCACCTTCGAGGTAGATGCCAATGAGTGATTTGATTGCAGCTTGGCTATAAGTAAGGATAGATATATTATTCAGGAGCTGTGGGGCCCAGAGTAATCAGCTCATTGCCTCCGATATAGCCATAAACTCTGCCTGGAAAACATTGCAATGGTTAGGTAATCGGAGTGATCTCTCGAGGTCTAGTTTCTCGGAGTAGATACCGCTCTGCGGTATCTCTCTCTGCCTTCTATTTTGGATCCGTCAGTATAAACCTGAACGGAGTCTAGTTCTTGAGGAAAGCCCTCTTTCCAGTCTCGCTTGATGGTGATGTGGGTTTTGAATTTGTTAATGCTCTAAGAATTCTAGGATCTCAATTTCACTCCATCAACCTACTGTATAGCCGTAGTGGCCTTTCTTACTCTTGCTTGTATGTTGGCCTTCCATTCCAACTTCTTGTCCAGAATCAGTTCCAAGGATTTTGCCTGATCTGAGAAGCTAAGGCCCACTCCATTTCGTAGTGGAGTCCTAAAAAGAGGAATTTATATTTCCTAGTAAATAGCACTATCTCCGTTTTTTCTGGGTGCACATTTAGTCCATACTTGGTGCTTCAAATGGTGACTCTATTTATGGTCCGTTGCAACAACTAGGACAGTGTTTCTAGGTGCTTTCCCCTAGCGTTTAAGTAAACTTGAGGACAATTTTTCTATTTCGCCCGACTTGATCTCTAGTATGGTTTTACGTAGATGTAGCATGCCACTTGTTAACTTGCTTTTTTAACTTACCTCTCTTCTCTAGTGTGTGGAAATTGTTTTACATATATCACAGTTATTTTTAAAAATGGCAAACGGAATTTAATTGAAAACAGAGGGCCTATTGCAAAAATTTCTCCCATTCTCGCCATGAATAAACATTTGATTTTCCATTGTAGATCCATTTTATATGATAACTAGCACGGCTTTATAAAAGCTAGCTCGACTGTGACAAATCTTGTCGAATTCTCTAGAGAACTCTTCTTGTTCGCTGGATTACGTCTTACCTTTCTAATCATTTTTTTAGTCAAGTTAAATTTGTTTCGTCTTTTTCTGACTCGGTTCATATTTTTTCTGAGCCGTTGCTTCCCCTAGTCAAAAAGGCACATGTTTTGGCTTATGTTGACGATTTGAAGATCTTCTTGGCGGTTGAATCTATAAAAAATGTTCAAGATATCCAAAACGATCTAACTATTTTCTCTGAGTTGTGCTGCAAGAATCACATGATCTTAAATGTTGCAAAATGTAGTCTAATTTTTTCTAATAGGAAATTTTCCTTTCTTAACTCTTCATATAAAATTAACAATATTGATTTGCTGGAGTCGTTGACCTTGGTGTTACCTTCGATGCCAAGTTTACGTTTGGCCATCATATTGACCAAATTATTAACGCAGCTAATTCCTCCTTCGGTTTTATCAAATAGTGGTCCTAAGATCTTGATGATCCATTTGTTTTAAAGTTTTTATGATGCTAATTTATTGGTACCATTTTGGAAAAAGTCTCTATGGTGTGGATACCCTTCTACGAATCTTGCATCTTTCCATCTTACGAAGAGAGATTAAAACTCTTGGATATGCAGTCCCTTTCCAAACCCAGAGAAGTTACGAGTGTGATTTTCATGCATGATCTTTTAACTGATGATATAAATTCTCCCTATCTTCTTAAATTATTTAATATTAATTCATCTCCGCGAATGAGCCGAGGACGAAGTTTTTTTTATTCACTTATCGTACTGTTGCTGATAATAACAACATAAAATTTTTATAAATACATCAGTATTAAACCAACAGTGCATTAAAAAAAGATCATTAATATTATGCGCAACTAAACGTTTGAAGTCAACCACCCGTGTAAATTGAAACCCAGTTGAATTAAGAATACGAATATATTTAGGTCCTGCATAGAGTGGGTCAACCTTCCGTAGCCTATATTGCAATTTCGGCTTTTTCTAAATTTACATATAAATGCACTACGGATACGCTAGCATATCCCTTGAAACCGACGCTCTCCTGGGGGATAGTGGCAGTGAATATATGCGCGTTTTTGCTACTTCTGGAGTAAAGCGGGATTAGAGCGACTGAGGCAAAAACAAGATATGACCGCCTCCATTGTAGCGCAGCTCTAGCAGTAGAAGTGTTTATAATTCTTTAGTGGTCCTCGTAAAACCCCATCGCGGAAGAATGGGAATTCAGATCAAAAGCCACTTAAGCTAAAAAGCAATCCTCCAGGCTGAAATTTAAGTAATAAGCCCGAAGGAGTTAAGTTTTCACATAACAAGGTCCCCATAAACTCTTCCCATCGACGGGCGCAGCTCCAAGTCGCATGTGGCCCAGCCCTCATAGTAACTCACGAAAGGCCTCCAGGATGGGATAGGGCATCGACGGTGCATTTGGTGAAAAGCAGCAATCAACTTCGAAGAAAGTTTTCGTTGTAGAAGCGAACAAGCATATCGCGGACTAAGTTTTATGTGAACCAGAGGCTGGCGAACGTATTGGGGGTAATTTGTTGACTGAATTTAGTGCAGCGCAAATATTAGTTTTTGCGAGCCACGGCTGCTTGAAAAGAATTCCACTGGAAGAAAGCCACTGAAATAATTCATTGTGACTTAGCTGCATTTAACTCTTTATCCGCGGCAGTTAGTGTGCGATGCTCTCAGAGATATACGCGAAAAGGACGTCAATGTGCGGAAGCTGTACATGCCGTTGGACCGAACTTTGGGGTGAAAATACTGTGAAAACAAAACGGCGTTTGGTACTTTCAGCATATTGCTTTTGTCTAAGAGCACAAAGAATTAAAAAAGTTTTAACCTAATAGAGTTTTTGCTAAACGTAGAATTTAATAAAAGAAAGTTTGAAAAGGTATGCACGACTCTTGCGTTTATTACACAATTTTTGCAGAATAGGTGCAGTTTGCAACGAATTTTCAATGTACATTAGAGTTCCATTTGTTGTACGGTACGTTTACCTTTTTCAATGTTTAATGCATAGGTAAAATGAAATCTAGTTTACATTCCTCGCACTCAAGTCTATCATTCTTCGGGGGCAAAATATATCTGCGTCTGGGCCAATATAGATTCGCAGCACTTGTTCGGTGGGGCTGAAATTTCGCTCAAAATGAATGAGTTGCAGTTGAATTGTTATCCGCAGCAGGGAGCTGTTCTGGTTACGACATTTCTCGAAATACGTCGTCTGTTTGGCGTATGATAAATCACTGCCTTCATCAACCGCGCAGAAATGAATATCACGTAATTGCCCTTAACGTTTTATCTTTTTAAGCATTCGCAGGGACAGAATTAAAATGATCCACTTTTATGTACTTTGATTATTGGCAAAGTTGGGAATATCTTTGTCATTACATAAAGCGGCTATACCGAGAATGACGGACCTTTTCTTCATAAACTTCTTACGAATTATGCTCACATGGGCATGGCGGCGCGGCGTTATTAGATAAGTTTCTCTTTTTCCGTTCGGCTGCTTCACAGATTGTGCCTAATCTCTAGAGTGATAAGTGAAATGCGAGATTTATTAGGAAATAATAAAGTTAGCAGACCTCTGGCATCGGATGGCAGTGATTCACCGGTTTTCGGGAAGGTCGTACAATTAATATCTCCTAGTCCACCCCCCCTATGCAGAAGTATTTAATAAAAGCAAAGCAACCCTGCTGGGAATGTGATGCGTTTTGTTTGGATGTAATTTCATACCTCCAGCCGCGAGTTAAAACTACATATTATGGAAAACAAATTGAAAATGCCACAGAAATGCATGAGTGATAGGTAATTGAAAGCAAGGGTGTTGCCCAATACCTCTTGGAAAAATAATAAAAAGCCCTACCCATCTTGTGTTCTCGAAGGGCTGGGCAGGCACCCCCGTCAAAGAAACCGTTGCCACCCGGACTTTATTGCAATTATAGGAGAATAGATAAACAATAAATATTATTTCGCCTAGAGTGGTCATAACTCATTTGCCACTTTGTTATTTAATTTTTCCCGGCAAACCAATAAATTCTATTCGGCCCGAATACGGTCATCGATCAAAATGACAAAAGCTGAGCACAACTGGATTTCTGCGCTGTGGATAATTTATTGTAAGGAGCCAGCCAAAGAATTTTGTCTAGTGAAGACATATCTCTCTGTTGCCGCTGATGGAGAACTTTCAAGGATAAGTGACCGATTTTTGATATGATGTATTTGCACGACACCAAAACACATGTTTCGATTAAGGACACAAGGAAAATGCTTGACTATGTACGTCCAGGGTATTTGCTTCTTCAACAGATTGTGCTGAGCAAATAAATTTCCTGGGAAGGTTACTGGAAAAATTGATTACTTTTGAACTGACTAATGATGTATAAATTCATTTGACAATTTCCAGAGGACGCATGATACAGGAATTTGATTTACCTATATTAAAATTGGTACATTTTATATTGAAATTCAACCATGTACTTCTCAGAGTTGGAAAATATTTTAAACTATGCAAGTTTTGGTATACAATATTGGAAATTAAGTGCTTTTTACTTACCCACCTTATTGGTAAATATTAATCAAAATCACTATCCTGGAGAAATACTCGTAAAAGAAAATAAAATAACATTTTCTGCGCTGAGAATGTCACGCGTCTATTAAATCCACTCTTTAAACTAATTTAATTTCCACAATCCGCAAAGATTTGCACCTTGCGTAGTGCCACCTTAAGAATAAAGGCGGAAGGTGAATGAGAGCTAGTTTGAAGTTGTCCCTTAAGGAAAGAGTTTTCACACTTTACCCAAAGTGTACTTAGAGTTCTTTGTAAAAATTTTCCATTGCACCTGAGAACAAGGGTATAAACCGGTCAAAAACTGGAAGAAATTCTTGGGATAGCTCATCAACGCAGGGACGAGTATCCTTTAGAAGCTCATTACTCTATGCTTTGCTAACTAACACCGCTGTTGGTTCATCTTTCAAAAAAGTTTAAACAATGTTGTTAAATTTCTCTTTCTCATTAATTGTGTAATTATACACTTTAGTTGTTCGCCTGATGACGAAATAGTCATTGCATTAGCTAATGTGTCCAGCTCCATTGAAATTATGGGTGTACAAATTTTTGGTGCTCAACTTTGGTATAGTTTTGCAGTAATAAATTTGTTTTGAAGCTTAAAAATGATCTTCCTCTATTAAGACCATAAAAAGCAGGCCAATTAGGTCAGACGGGCTTTAGTTCCGATTCTACCATTAAAAGCAAAGTTAAGTTAGTACCTTAACGAGCTGTTGGAGTCGGCTCCGATTGCTGCTGCAATTTATCTTGCCTTTGAAATAGATAAAACTTTAATTAAAAACATTTACGTGCGGAGTTTTTGCGATGAAGCAATTTTGTGGTTAATACTCTGAATTGATTTCTTTTCAATTGCTCTTTGCTCGTCCTCCACAAAAGTAGTCTCGGGTCAACAGAATTATCTCCACCTACGGCTTGATGCTGATAGCCGTTATAAACGAACGATGGAAGTAAATGTGCGAAAGCAGAATGAAAACTTTAAAATAATCGCAAATACTATTGAAGTGATGCTAGAAGCTTCCTTAATGCTTTTAACATTATATACTAAATTAGTTTATCAGAGATGGAAACAAATAGGAATTTTAAACCAAATCTGCTCAAAATAAACCAATTGTGATCCGCTTTATTTCCACAAAGTCAAATTACTGTCGATTAACACTCCAAATCAATGGTATTTTATTTAGCTAATGGCAGGCCACTTTGGGCGGTAATCCTTTCATTGATTCAATCTTGAACCTTCGAAATCATTTATTGGCAAACTATATGTTACCCAATGCCACCAGTATTTGAAAGTGTTACTTACCAAACAATGAAATGTATTTCGTCAATATTCGGGTGATACATAATTTATTAAAAAAGCAATTTCCTTCCACTAAAATGATGCGCTTCTGATGTCGTCAAAATTCTTTTAGTAAGTTCTGCTGAAAATCATGTTTCTACTATGTCGCGAAATTAGATTATTATTATTTTAAATCTTTGTTCCATTCACATAAAATACACATATTTTTTATTACAATTTTTGCCCATAATTTCCTTGCAATATTCTTCAAATATCGTCAGCTGTGGGCAACATGCCTACACTTGTTGAAAATGAGAAGGGGTGATGGACACAGAAACTAAAAATAAAATAGTCGTCTACAGAATCATTGAGTAAGGTACCAACCTAGTAACAGTCCGTCTCTTCGAAGTTCTTCTACGTCGGGCTGCCGAAGACTGCTTTTCGTAATTTATAAAATTGATGGCAATGCACTTGACCGGATTTATGACATTTTTGGATTAAGCTGATTCCTTGAAACGTAAGCAAGCCCTCAAATAATGTTCATTTCTTGATTCAATTTATTTTATCTCGAAAATCCCGGAGCTACTCTCGTAAATATCGGGAGACGGCTGGATGCACCCGTACGTGGCCAACATACTTGTACGACGGGTACTTTTTCATCAAATGTGGAGACGAGGAGACAATCGATTTTAAATGAATTTCTGATATGTACGCTTCCCTGAACTTCTTCTATTGTGCAAGGGCATGACTATCCTCCGTCATTGATTATATTTTTAACTAGGACGGTGGAACTGGCTGTAGAGATGGCGTCAATTATTCGCCTCCTTTTTGTTGACCGGAATAATGTGAACAGGTCAAAAATAATTGTTGAAGCGTTCTGTGTCGCTTAACTTCTACCATTAAGTTGTTTTTTAATTGATGTTCTTTTTTTAGGCACATCGGTGATGCAGCGGTCACGTGTCTATGCCCGACCGGATTCAAGGGAAACAAGTGCGAGATACACGAGGTGGAATCCATAAATGGTAAGTCTTCCTGTTACAGAAGCCGTAAAGGAGCACGCTAAACGGCTGTGAATGTTGCACAGTTTTATTGTTGAAAGAAAGTGTTTTATGCTGGCCACATATTTGCACGTAATGGCTGATGATGTTTCTGCTACACGTGGAATGATGTCATAAACCTGGCGCTGCGCCAGCTTTACGGCTAGATAGGCCTTTAGAAACAATTGCTTGGCCGTTACAGTGCACGTTGTAAATCACGACAGTTAACAAAATGGGGTTTCAAAGCGAAATGGCTTTATTTTCACTACCAGAGCCAGTGCCAGTGCCATTACATTTTTGTGTACAAAATTTTATAGTTTTGCACTTGAAGGTCCCAGGATTTGTGAGCTTTCGAGGACCATTTTGTGGGATAAATATGTAATGAGCGCAACTTTATGGCGGATCCTTTGTCCTCATCGCCCCTTATTTGAAGCCGGATCTTATGTGTACACGGGTAATAAAATCGGCCGAAGAGTGTCAGGTTTTATGAAATGTGTAGTAAAGGGTATGCCGCGCAGAAACGAGTTTTTACAACTTTGAAAATATGGTTCGCTTTTGGTGGTATTAATAGCTGTGTTCCTTTGGCGATCCCTCTAGATCAGATTAAATAGCAATCTTTGCATAGAATAAAATTTCCATCTTTTCGCATCTAATACTGAACAAATTATTCGATTAGACTATTCATAAAACATAAAATAAATTTACTGTTAGATCTGGATCTCTGGATAAGAAGGGGGTAAAAACGATAAGATAAAAGTGGGGAAAATTACTTTCACCTTAACTTTACACAGAACAAAGCATACCTTTTGCTCAATAAGTATCTGGATTTTGTTAAGTACTCATTAAGTAATAGTTTTTTTTTTTTCTGTTATGTTTGTACATCTTTCTTTGATATATGGTATAAATTTAAGCGCGATTTTTCAATTAGTTTGTGTACGGGAGCTGTTTATGTGAGATCACCTCAAGTCCCTTTGACGATTTTCAATTGTTGAAGAGCGAATTTGTTTGAAATGTTGTGTTTTGAACGAAATTTGATGTGTTGAGGCGTTAAAAATAGTGCAGAAAGCTAATAGGGACTCTGCTATTTTTAGAACGCAGGCAAACGAGTGGTACAAAATATTCAAAGACGATTTTTTGGGCATGAGACGTTTTACTGCTCGACTTGTAACGAAACACCTCGATTTTTTGCAAGAAGAGTACCACAAAAACGACTACATTCATGAAACGTATAATTATTGGTTACGAGACATAAGTCTATGAGTATGATTTTGAAACTAGTCAACAATCGTTCGAGTGGCGCTTCGAAAACCAAGTAAAACTCGAAAAAGCCGCGCAAAAGTCGCTTAAAAATCAAAGTTATGTTGACTATTTTCTTTGATTATCCCCCACGTCTACAACGAATTCCTGCCAGAGGGTTAGGAATCCAAAAGAGGTCAATCTTAAGCGTAATGTGGCGTTTGTATGAGTCTACCCGTAAGAAAACGCCAGATTAATAGGAGGAATACCAATGGATTCTCCACTACGATAATGCACTATCGCACATTACTCTAAGTATACGCGATTTTTTTACCAAGCACGGCACAATTGTCATTGCTCAGGCAGCATATTCGCCAGATTTGGCACCGTGTGTTTTTTTCTTGTTCCTCGAACACATATTACTACTTCGTGGGAAGCGTTTTCAGTCGATTTAATCGGTAAAAGAAAATTCTCTGAGGGAATTAAAGGTCATTCTTGCACGGGCTTACGAAAAGTGAACGGAGGATTGGTTTAATCGCTGGCATATGTGTCTTGCTCCGGAAGGATCTTACTTTGATATGTTTTATTGACAAACTCCAAGTACTTATTTAGCAAAAGGTATATCAATTTAGTAAATAAATTTGTCGTCCCAATGTTTCAAATTGAAATTAACTTTGTTCACATTACTTAAGCTTACAAAGAATGTCTTTTACTAGTGTGGAAAAGATACCTCAGCTAAAGAAAAGTTTGCTTTCGTGTCTCATACTTTTGAAAAGATTTCAAACTCCGAAACTCAGTTGACGAGTTATCTTGTCGTCGTGTAATTAAACATATTTTCTCGAAAGAAAACTAAAAAAAAAATCGGGTACTGCATTTTGCGTTGCAGAGCGAGATATTGCAAGAACTCTCTTGAAACTTCCGTGCATGTCGGTCATCGCCTCCTTTTTCAGTAGTTGACCCATAAACTAAACTACCGCGCTACTTAGACCCCACTAGGCATTCATAGACGACAATAGCAACACGTGAAAGGTGCTGAAAGTTTTACCTACTGCCTTCTTCTCGACCGGCAGCTATTATAGTTGTCCTTCACCCACCACCTCAACATAGCGAATCCTATTTTTTTTTCTTGGGCTCCAAACAGGCTTAGGTGGGATGTAGGTGCAAACAAAACTCCAAGGTTGTTCTTTTCAGAGTAAATTAATGAGATGATTATCAGCGGAGTGAGGCACAACAAGTCCTGCGAACGCTGGCCGCTTACTTAACCTGGAGGCAATGCATCCATCCCCACTCGGGCCGGGGAGGGCGCTCTTGACATGCTCTGGAGTCGAATTAATATCACACGGCAGCTGAGTAATTTATTTCACTCAAGCTGCTGCTGAATGGGTGCTCCTTCAGGCAGTTCAAGTGGAGCTCGGACGAGTACCTCACACATTCCAGGCTCTTGTTCTTACGACAATTCCATGCGTCTGGGTGTAATGCAGCACCTCCTGAAGGAGGTAATCTCGATCTGATAGACCACGTAAGGAAGCTATTTCGATTGCATCTTTGTTAGCAATTATATAATGTTGATGGGAGAGTTTCTGGAAGTCTAATAAATATAAGTAGGACTTCCACTGCTGGAACAATTATTTGGTGAGAAAACGATTGCGCAAGTACGATACTGTCGACGTAATTCCAGTTTTAGGGATGTTATGAGGACGGGGTTGTAAGTTTGAAGAATTTCAGGAAGATTCAATGCCATTGTCAGAACGCTGCATTTAATTGCTGCTCACGTTTATTTGTTATAATTTAGAAACAAACTTCGTCTTCGTTCGGGTTGATCTGGAATCAGCGGTGGATTCTATTACCACAAGCTAGGGTCAACTTTTTGGAAATTTTGTCATCCATTTATTTGAATCTTGTGGCTAATGGAATAACATTGCCTGACCGTTTGGATAGCCCCTTGTCACAAGGGTTAGAGGAAACTGATTTCTCTTTGTATCCCTACAATAAAATGAGGGGTGAATAAAATATATAAAGCATAAGTAAACATTTTCGAATTAAAAAAAATATGGGATATTTTCATTTGGATGTTTAAACATACCGTTTAGCATCCACGAAAAACCTTTTTTTTAAGAAGAATTAGGGTTAATCCAGGGAATACGTACTTTTTTGAATATTTTACTATTTTGTTAAAACACCGTCTCTTGCCCCTTTTTGAGGTGTAGAGAATTTAAATTCCATGTAAATTATTTGAAATTTACTTCGTTTTAGACGGCGAAAAAAGAGATTTTGCCTAGAATTGTTTTTACAGACAGCTCGTCTTTTTCAGGAGCAATGCGGCGTACTTCATTTTTCACGCAATTCCGCCTCTGGCAAGCACGCACCACTTGAAAATAAAAGATCTTATGGTGGTTCGGCGATTATGTTAATGAGGATAAACAAAGGCCCATATGAGTGTTTCCCCAGACATTTTTCGCAATTTTTCCGGTAGTCTCATTACGCCCGGGCCTGAGGGCGCACAGAGCAAGGCAGCAGCCCTCTGAAAGCACCAAAACCGCGAGTCATGCGGCATAATGCTGTAATAAAGTGTAAAACGTCACCAGGTGACAAACAATTTATACTGCTAACGGGTTCGGTTCACACGCTCTGTGATGCCGCGTCCCACCAGGACACCGGTGCTTGTCAGCGATCATCAGGTGTAACCCCGCCGACTCCTTGTCATCCGGCGGGAACACATAAAAAGGAGGAACTCGACTCCGCCGCTCCGGGTGCGGGAGTTTTATCGCAAATTGCATTAAGAGCTAGAGCATCTGCGACATATAATATATTGAGCAGGAAATGATGACATTAGGAATTCTATAGTTTCCCGGGGAAATTCATGAGGAGCGCCGTAGTTGTCGTGTTCAATCAGCCACCATCTGCTAAAGGAATTGGTGTCGTCCCATTTCGATGTGATTGGTAAGCTCTCGGTGTTCCACTTCGGCGAAGCTGTGACACATGAGCACCCTTTGTACGAATTTACTGTGGCACGGAAGATTTGAAGAACATGTGCCATAAATCCAGCCAAGCCATAATATTTTACGAGCCGAAGGTGTAAGTGTTCAATTTCTCGTCTTATTGAAGGGGCATGAGAAAGAGGCCTCCGCGGAACATATCTAGAGAGCAGTTTAATAACCACCTGAAGGGTGGTCGTTTGGATAAGAAAAGGTCCTAGTCGTTATCAGAAATTTTGCATTTTTCAAGATTAATTTCATTCGGATTCGATTTATTTCGTTGCAATAAACGCCAAGGGTATTTGTAAATATTTATTTAAATTTATATTCTATGAAAATGCTCCAATCGATTATTAATCGCGAATAGGCAATCTTAAGCGTCGTATAGACATCGTAACTCATAATGGTTAGGTACGAGTATTACTAATTAGAACCTATTTGGGCCAAATTATTTTTTCTCTTTCAAAAAATCTCGTTGAATTTTTATAAGTGGACTTGATACTAATAGTACGAGGGGAGTTTGATAAGTCAGTGACTTTTTGAATAAAATATATTGTTTTCGGCAAATAAGCGTTTTATTTTTTAACATAGTTTCCTTTTAGCTCTGTACATTTAGTCCAGGGTTTTTTTTTATTCCTTGTAAATATGAGGTTCTCTCGAGGCCCTCAAAATAGGCGTTTATTTCAGTGATGTGCCGAACTAAATCTTTTACCGCGAAGCCATTTTTTCATGTTTGGAAATAGAAAATAGTTGTACGGGGCTAAATGTGGAGAATATGCTGAGTGGAGTAGCAGTTTGTAGCCCAATTTATGGATTTTCGCCATGCTGACTATGCAAAATGCTTAATCAGCATACGAAATTCACTTTCTCCATTTCCGTTAAAAATACGAGGTTGTCTGTTTTCAATGGCTGCCAAACACAAACTATGTGATGGTGCTTGCACAAAATTTGACAGTAGTGTATTAATAGATGGCAGCTGATGGAAGCATTTAAAATTATTGTACGGCAAATTCAAAACGTCACTGACTTATCAAATTGCCCTCGTATAAGAGAAGATTCGCTTCTATAATAATAAAAATTTTCAGATTATTTTTGTGAACGACTGAACGACCATACCCACCAGAAAACTTGTACGATTTGATAATTGTCCCGAAGATTTCGATTTATACTCGCTAGTTAATTCAAATGGTAGTTTGATTGTGTACCAATTATTAAATCAAAAATTTTCATATTTTAAACTAGAATCCCTAAGCATGCCACAAAAGCTAAGCTTTCTGTGCTGAGCCTGACTTTTTAGATATTTTTTCTGAGTTTCATTATACAGGGTATAGTCGTATACAGTATCGTATGCCAAAATAAGTAGAATGAAAGATGTGATCCGCACATCACTATTTTAGTTTTATCTTTAGACCTGCTCAACACTACGACATTCAACTCAAGGTAGAAGCCAACTATTCTAATGTTTTTTTTTCCAAAAGTGTCAATAATACTGACCTATAATCTACTACTTTAGGTACATGCACTGTTTTAAACTGAACACAAATGTTTTTCCAAATTCTAAAGTTATGTTTTTCTTCACATTTTCTCCGAAATTCATGTAAATAATGCACTAATTTATTAATCGATTAACCATCTAATTACCTTTCCCACAAGATGCAACATGTTCGATTAGGGATAAAGTATGGAATTTTATTTGTGGACAACTTTTTCTTGTAAATTAAAAAGAATTGAATTTTAAAGAAATGAAACTAAAATTAATGTCAACATGTTTTTTGTTTAATCTAAAACCGATTTAAGTTAAGCTAGTACCTCACAAAAACTGCTCAAAATATCATCCGCTACTTTCGATGCATGTCAACAATCTCCTTATAACTGCCTATTTAAGGTGTACTGTAGCTGACTACTCTCCTGCATTGTCGTGGCTGCAGCCCCAACTCTGTTATTAATTAATTCCTCTGTACAGTAAACTCTGTTCATCCTTCATCGTTCCCCATAAGAAAAAGTCCAATGAAGTAAGATCTGGAGATCAGATCAAGGAATCGGTCCACCTAGTCCAATAGACGCCCAGAGAATTGTTCATTTAATTTTACCTTTACAATGTTATCAATATGCGCTGGTGCTTCGTGTTGGTAAAACATTGCCCTTATATTATCCAGAAAGATGCCTTCAAGTAATTTTGGTAGTGTATTCTCCAAATCCACGTAAATTTGGCTCTTAAGCATTTGTGATAAAATAAATAATTCTATTATTTATTGCCGATGATTCCAACCCAAACATTGGCACTGAATTTATGCTGAAATGATGGCCTTGTTCTCTATGGGTTAATATCCGAAGATATGAAGGTTGTGAAAATTTGTGATACCATTCTTAGTGAATTAGCATACATCCGTCCACTCCCGGAATCTCCTTACAGTGGTCCTTGTACTGGAATATGATGACATGGATGCAACCTTTCTCAATGAATAACCCTCCATCTTTAGTTGGAGACCCTCCTAATCGTCTTGCGATTTGTCTTGTGTGCGTTGCAGGGTTTTGGTGATTATTTGTTGTTCGACGTCGGCGGAATCTTCCGATGTTCCAGATCTCGATTCCTTTCTATTTGAAGTTAGACTTCCGATTTCTCTTAAGGTCTGGAAAGTCCGCGAAAATATCTTCTTCGGTATTCTCAAATAGCCAACTGGTGTATTCTTCAAAAGTGACTTCGGCCATTTTTTTAACTATTTCAGCTTAAGAACACTTATAATTATTACTTGGTTTTCCATTATGATCGATGGTCTTGCTGACTGATCCTCTTTTATACCAAACTTTTCGGTATTATTGTAGTAATGTAGGGTAGTGGTAGGTCAACATTGTTGACATTTTTGAAAAGAACATTGGGATAGTAGATTTTTGGCGTAAGTTTGATGTCCTTCGTTGAGTAATTTTAAAGATAAAAATAAGATAATAATGTACATACCATGAAAAATTCGAATTTATGGATCATTATGTAACTCCCAAATGGTTGAGATATCGTCTCCCTCTACCGTCTAATTTTTTGTGTGTCTAGGTCAGATCTTGCATTCTATTTACTTTGTCATACTATATGTGGAACACCCTGTATAAATAAAGAAATATCCAAGGATATTAACGGATATTGCAGAAAAATTTCTGCTCGATCAAAGTAGCAATTGAATTTCATAGTGTAGAATGTCTTACTCTGGGTCTGGTAATAATTCTTTCCTGTTTGGAAATTAAAATCTCTATCTTGACAGGGTTGATTAAATTGTACTGATTACCAATCATGCGAAAACACCCACTTTGTGCAAATATCTAAGTCGTCTGAACCCTGCTGATCCCAGATAACTCGTAAATTACATTGCGACTGAGTTCAATTGATGTCAACGCCAACGCCCAGTCTCATGTTCACCATCTAGAAAAATTCGATTTTCTTTAGCAGATCCTTCCGCTGACTTCCCGGTTTCCATGCTCGATACTCCGTCTTCGGCGTAAACAGAATTGTAAATTTCGCTACAATTGCTACAATTCCAATACAGCAGAATAAAAAACATCGAGAAGTGAGAAACTTCGAGTAAAACAGGAAAATTACGAAGAATGTAAATAGACAAACTGGCAGGGAATGAGCGCAACGCGCTGACTATCCTGCTTGATATACAAAGTATCAGAATCGCCGCGCCGCCCTCCAGGGGCGCGTCCGCGTACTTCCGGAGCCGAAATACCCAAGGAGGCAGTAACTGAGTTTTGAATAGCTGCCAGTTACATGTATGCTTATCATTTTTTTCATTTTGCTTGCTTAGGGTTAAATTCATAGATGTAAGAGTTTCACGCATACTTAGCACTCCTGGCTTTCGGGCATATCCTGGTACTCATATGAAACATTTGTGTTTCAGGTTGTGCGGTCGGAAGCGCTTCGGATTGCCACCAACAGTGCATTTTGGCTGAAAGGGTCGGTGGCAGCAGTGGAGGGACCACCGGCTGTAGATGCAACACCCCCAGAAAGGGGACAGCGGAGAATTCGTCTTCAAGTAAGTGAATAAATGTGTACTTTCGAGATTTTCAGCTATCATAGACCGAGTCGTTCTTGTTCGGCTCGTAGTTCTCAGCAGCATTTCTCAAAGCCCAATGTCGCACATTTGTTCCTGTAGATCTTGAGATTACTGCCCTTGCAGAAGATTTTTTAAAATGAACTTTCTGAATGTACAACGCGACATTTTTTATGTGCTATTAGTTGCAGTGGTGCACTTTGGAATAGCTCGACGACGGAGCACAAGATTTGCAGTCCACTGATACATATTTAGAGCATTCCATTCCGAACTAAGAGCTGTACAGAGAAATGCAATGTGCTTCATGTTTTTTTTCCAGATTTTCCTTCTCAGATTAACTTTAGGGTTTTAATTTTCAATTGCATTTTGTAAGTTTGTAATACTAAAGAGAGAAGTGTAAAAAATATTTTTCTCCCTATATATGTACTTACCCTTTATCAGATCATAATTCATAGAGTCCATCTAATTTTCACCATTTCTGTAAATGAAGCAGTACTACACATTTAAATAACAGAAAATGTAAGCGTTAACATGTTTTTTTCATCTACACTTTAAAATTCATTACATCAGTTAAATGCAGCGAGGTCAGAGGACGTTTCTATAAATGAAAGCATAAAATTGCTAAAGCCATCCTTAATCTCACCGGGAATTGGAGGTCGCAATAACTTGTCAACACGTTCAGTTGAATACGGATGAATCTAAATGGTGTTCGTAATGTCACACAAATATCACCTCAGCTTTCGGGGTGAGAGGATGGCATCCTTTCAACATTATGTAACCGGTCACGAGCGATTATGGAACGCTGCAGCTATTTTAGATAAAAGCCGCAGGAGCAGCAGCATTCCTGGCCGCAAAACAAAATTTCCATCTAACTGGATGTGATGGTAGCAGCCACCACTTTTAGGCGAGAATCATTATGTTAATTGCAGGCACAGCTATGCATATTAACAATAATAAAAGTGTTAAGTTGCCACCATTCCCAGGAAGTGCCAAGGGCAGGGTGGAAAATTTCAGGAAGTTTGTTCCCTTAAATAGCGAAAAATTCTCCTACGCAAGGATGGATTTGTAATTCAGTCGCAACGACGATATTTACTTTTTTAATAAAAGCGCGGGGGTTCGTAGTTTATGCATATGCGAGTTGAGCATGATTAAGTACCGAGGTGCCTCGGGCATTGCACTAAAAACTGGAATTGAAGCTGGAAATGGGTGGCTCCTTTAATTCTTTAGCGGTATACGCCTTGGCCGCAGCTATTTGTGCTTGAAAATACAGGAAACTACGCTTACAAAAAATTTTCTTGGTTGGAGCGTAATTAAACAGTTGCTGACGGATGTCTGCGGGGAATGACTGGCATTTTAGAAGGGTTTAAGTTAGCGCAATTATTTTAAAGTACTCTACACGAGATATTTTAAATAATTTGCCTATTAAAGGCAATTACTGCCTTATTTGTCAAATCGGCCGGTCTTCCCGCTCTTTCCACACGAGCAAACAACGCATGCCATAAAATCAAAATGAAATATTTTCACATAAATATCAAATAGGTGCAGCGTAAAATTGATTTATAGTATCACTTTGTATTTATTACGTAACATCATGTAAGAGTGACAGAAGGCAGTGTAAGCTTTTAATATCGTTCATAAATGTTTAATAAAATGTCAATTACCTGTGAAATTTACAAATAATAACCCCGAACATTGCAGCATCTACCCGCCTGCGGCCACTGTTGGATGATTTTTCGGAGAATTCACTTAATAAGTTCATAATAAATCGGTTATGATTGCAGCAATAACAAATCGATGAGATTACTTAATGGTAATTCGAAATTTAAAATTCCTGAAACGGGGCGAGACATTTTTTAATTTCACTTTTATGGCAAGTATGAAATTTGATGCAATTGGGTATTGCTTTTTCAATAAATAAAATAACCGTTCTTTTATATGGAGGCGAATGGTTTTCAGAAAAACATTTTTAATTAAATATTCTTGCTAAAATATACTTGGGTAACAACTGTTACCCTTTGCTTAACAAACTATTTTAGTATCTAGATACGGTTTTTGTGTAAGGAATTTAATGAGGTGAAAGAGGTGCGTTATGAAAGGACTTTAAGTACAATTGAAGATCAGTCACGTATTTATGCATTCACGTTTCTATGGATTCTGTCAGAGATTACGGCTTCGGCAGTCTTAGTAGAATATCCAAAATTCTTAATTCTAAACTTGCTACATTAAACAATTACAATTGGCCTTTGTTATAAAATACATTCATTGTGCTCTGAAATTTTATTCCTTTCATGATTTTATAATTTTTAGCTTAGAAGCGAGTAGCAACAGTCCCATATTGTTGAAAGAATTATTTTTATATAATTTAATAGAATAATTTTAATTCTGCAATTACTAGAAAATAAATACGTGAACTTTTTACCTTCTTCGTTGTGAAGAAAGTTCAAATCCTTGAAGCCTTTTCCTCCCTTTGCTCTGGAAACCCTAAGTCCAATCAAAATTGGAAATTTCCCCTTAGTTACTATGTAAGCCGAACAAAGGCCGAAATACACATATTGCAAAATTTCCATGAAAAAATTAATTGAAAGGAATAAATTCTTGATTCGAATGGCTCTGTATGACTGTACAATAGAATTCTTTTGGTCGCAATAGGTCCCAGGGGCATAAAAAGCTTGGAAATTTCCGAAGGAGGGAAGGGAAAAGTTCACCTGGATTTGAGTACGCTGAGTGAAATGCATCTGACCTGCTGCCAGCACCGTGGTAGCCTCCCATAACCATACGTACCCGCTAAATTATAGGCCAGAAAAATATTCCCCAAAATTTACATACGCTCGCCCCCGGTATGCCTTCATTTGAAAAATTCACAAGGGCACAAACAAAAACGATGGAAGGGACCAGTCGACTCGGAAAATTGAGTTTTTGGGGTGTTTTCTGCTTTTTTTAGCAAGAAAATTGAACTGATAAGAAAAATGCGGAAAGTTTTATAAAACAAACTGGAACTCTGGGTGCCATGCTGGGCGCGCCTCAAATTTCGTATTCGAGCATTTTGTGCACCAAAAGTAATTATATTTTTTTTTATTTTTGCTTAATTTTGCAGGTCGGGTCGGCAAGACGCGTTACGAGGTCACGATTCGGCTGGGTACCAACCTGACGGCACTCTACCGATCCGCCGAAAGCTCAGACCGGCGGCTAAGTGAGCATCTGCCGGGCCTCTTGGAGAAGCACGTGAGTTTGAATTTTCATTTTACCGCCCTTCATTTCAAGGGAGCCGTTATCTTCACTGTTTGCCCTGCAAGCCTACTTCCCGGGTCGGCCAACATTAAAGGAAAAATTGCAATATTAAATTTCCCCGGTGCTCTTAACCATAATTCGAATTTGGACCTTTCAGCCCCTCGTCTTCGCGTTTTAATTTGAAAAGAAAATGCGGATCCCCCGGGCCGGTGCGGGGTAATTTAATTTTCAGCCTCCTGTGTGCTGAGTCAGGCTCAAGGCCGGTGTGCACTTCTGTGGGAAATGATTTCAAATTTATTTGTACTATAATTTTCCTGCAAAGGAGAACCATCACGAAGGATAATCTCGTTTCGGCGGGAAATTATACTAATGGAACTGGAGGATCTATCAAAGAGGTTCAGCTCAAAATCTTAACAAACGAAATACGATGTGCATAAGGCAGTATATGATCTGTGTTTTTTCCGGAAATGCTCCTACCTGATGCGTAAAAGGATCTTGAAAGATTTGCAGAATTCGGCGGCAAAAGTAAAACTGCTAAAAAAGTAAATCGAATCTTTGCTGCAGTTTTGTTCTACTGTCGTTGCTTTACGCTTTCAATATTAAGCAACAACGCCTATTTTTTAGCATTTATAAACAAATACAAGACTTACATGTGCCATAGGGAGGCAATTAGTATCGTAGAACGCTAAGCTGTTAATTGATCCGATAATGGAATTTCGTATTAAAACATATCCGTCTTTTGTCGTACGTGGCGTTGCCAAGTTGTTCTTCTTCTGTATAATTAAATTATCAATATGCTCGTTAACCCAGAGATACACTGTAAATGTTGCTTTGTGAGAGCGAAAAGATTTATCATCGACAAGTCACAAATGGGCGAATTTATATAAGAAATTCCAAGAGCGAATGGGTATGAAATAATACGATTGACGTCGTTGGCTGCGACAGAAGGAATATCAATATAGTCACGTTCCTGACACAGAGCCCCTCATAAGCAGATTCATTTCTAGAGAAATAACCAAGTGACCCAGCGGGCTTAGAACTTACCCAATGAGCAGGATACGCAGTTCTTCCGATAAAAATTAAAATAAGTAAGGAGACCGACCACTCTTGGCCAACTAATTTGATCATCTGAGGTTGCGCTCATTAATATCAGCGGATGTCGCAATAAATTTCAAATTATAGCGATAAGGCTGCGGGGACAAGCATCGAGTTATTTAAGAAAGTTTTTATCTTAATTGAAAATCCGCGCTTTTTGTTTTCCCTAACTTTTTCACCATTTTTCCGCTTCCGCCTATTGCCCTCTACACTGTCCGTAAGGGTTAACATTTTTTCAAAGAAAGTTCCACGAAGGTGATTTATTACGAGGAGAAATCTGATTGTAACTTCCCTTGTTGTGTTAGAGCAACAGTTTCTCACGTTTCCCGCATCAAGACCAGCCCTTACGGCAGTGGGTGGAGCACCGCAATCTAATATCAAGTTACGCGTCCTAAAAACGGTGGCCGCTCATACCAGCGCGCTACACCACGGCCACCTCAAGCTTTTCGCCGGACGATGCTAAAAGATTTGACTTCAGATTGAATCAATCAACCCCGGACGAGGTATTTAATTAAAACTGCGGGCGAATCCACTTAAACGACGTGGAGGGACGGCTGCTTACCACCGACACTCAAGGAAAGAGGTGGCATTTTTTGCATCTGATCTCATTGCCACTTCTGGGAATTGCTGGAATTTCAGGTAAATTGCTCGCTTTTGTACGCGGTCTGAATAGCCGGCGCAAGTAATTTTATTGCAATTGGAGAACGTTTTGGTAAAATTTAATTTTAAAGTTCGACCATTTCAGAGATTTACAGCAACTCAGGCAATTTTAGGAATGGTAGTAGTTTGCCAGAAGCGGTATAGAAGGAAAACACCTGACATTAATTATGGGACCATTTTTAACGAGGAAACTGATACAAGTCTGGCAACCGGAAACAAGGTGCAATTTTAAAAATATCCAGAAAATGAAGGGACGACGTCATTAAGGACAACAGAAGAAGCGTCCAATTTAAAAAATCTGAAATGATGTCGAACGTAAATACACCGTGTAAGCAGACAGCTGGCAACGGTGAATTTTAAAAGGTATCGTGACCTGATTATGCCGTTCGCCCTCTCCTAAATCGGAAAAGCAGAGCAAGGACACGTTAACTCTGCACGTATTATTCTGTTCTGATTGGATTCAATGTTTATAGAAAAATGATTTCATATCTCTGGGGAGATATGAGATTTTATCTTTTGGGTATTAATCTGTGCGCACATGCAGTTTGTAGAACAAGGCAGAGAAACTAAGCGTTTACTTATGTGCCTTATTCAAAATAAGAGGAATTATAAAATGTGCTACCTAAATCGCCGTTAAGGGGTGATAGAAATAAGACTGTAATTTTACAAACAATTGTATTTCGAAACTCTTCCGTCTTATTTTTTAATTTTACTAATTCAGACTAGACTAGAAGAGGTGAACATCAATTCCAGTTGCGATTCAATTGCAGAAAACAAGCGGATATCTACTGGGAGTAGAATAATACAGTTGTAATAAGAATTCAATGAGACTTTTATGCTAATGGAGCTCATCCCCTGCAGCAGCGGACTGTTTGCAACTTACGAGTAGAGTTCTACAAAAATCTTGCTAAAGCCGAACAACGCAGTTTCAATTCAAAAAGTTCTGCGTTAAATTCACATTTTCCTCGTCCTGGCCGAGACTTTCACTAAATCGGTGTGGTGCATTTGCAATCGTATTAAGCACCCCTCGGACGCCAGACACAGACGATGCCGCCCAGGACGGCGGCTTTGTTGCCCTCGAGCCATTTCCAGGCGGCGATTGATTTTGCTGTTCTAAAATCGTGGGCATCAGAGGGGTGTGCTGGATGCCACCATTGCCGCCACTCCCGCTACTGCCTTCTGTGTTACTGCCGCTCATAGTGAAATTATTCCCGGGAGGCATATTTTCTCTGGCATGATCGGAACGACTTCCTCTAGCGGATTGAGATTTTCTGCTGCTACCTCTCCGTCCCATTAAACCAGTCAGCGAACGAGACAGTGGACGCCAGCGACTTAATTTCACCGATGATTTTCTCGAATGCGGCTGTTGATTGTGATGCTCCAGCAAGGAGGATACTAATTTATCCAGCGCCTGGAGGTCGGCGTTTAATTTTGAATTCCTTACTGAGTTTATTCCGGCGTGAGGTGGGCCTGCGTTCCAATTGAAACGTTGCGTCAACTGTGGAGGAAATGGGGAAAATAATGGAAATTAGCAGGAGCACGGCCATAACGTAAAATAATTGAAAAATTGCCTAAACGAAGAAAAATATTCGGCCGGAAGTAATGAAACATTAATAAGCAAGGGCGGATCCATGTGACGTCCAGACCCGGCGTACAATAGCCGGGGTGTGCCGAAGTAAGCGACGTGGGAATTTTCAGGGAGACCGTCCTTATCCCGAAACACATCTGCCGGGAATACATTAAATTGAGGTAAAACCATTTGCTGTAGGTCTGCAGGACAAATCTTATTTGCGGACGCGATGGGCCCCACTGACCGAGAATATTTATATGGGACGGAATATTAAAAGCAAATATCCCCCTTCCCGGTCGTGTCTTTTATTAATTTTCCGGTGAGGAGGATAGCAGTTAATTTTGCTTTTTGTCTTCGAGGTAGTTAGTGCTGCAGATGTTGGCACCTGCACCTTTTATCCCAACTCTAGATCTCGTGCCACTTGGGCCTATTCGCTTTAATTACTTATATTGCTAAAAACTTTAAAGATCAAGTAATTAGGGATTTGCAATTAAACGAATTAGCTACCCTTAAAGGGATTATGTGAGCTGCGTCTGGCAGCATTTCAGGATACATCAGGGATATTTTTCCGCCTATAAAAGGAAATCTGGGTGAAGCCGTTAAATTTTTATTCTGTTTAACTTGCGAAAATATGCGAAAAGCTTTGCTTGCTTAGTTACACGGTTAGTTGAAATTTAATTTCCTTTATGTCTATAAATTTACCTTTTGTGGGGGTCTAAATGAGACGGGTATATTTAATTAACAGAACAAAGATATGCTCAGTCAGCGGAATTAAAGGCATACGTTGTTTTGGTAGGCCTGCACTCCGACTTATATGTACACATTTATGTACTTGATAGGTAAGATTCCTAAGGAGTCTTACTGGCACTGGGCATTGTTTCTTTTATGCCACAAAATATTTCTTTACGACTTTTTAGTACATACTTGGGTTGGATTTGCGGGTAAGTGTTTTTGAGGTGTGGGGCGGTCTTTTGCGGAAAATTTATTCGTAATAAAAACTGCATCTTATTTCAAAGCGAAATTCCATCACAGAATAAAAAGGTTACGACTTGGCTATACGTTGGAAGGCTTATTGCCGGAGAGATAAAAGGAGCATCAATAACAAGGAAGGATAGTAGAAATTATTTGATTTTAAGGAGTACTTGTGAAATGGCTATTACCTCGAAGGCAACGGGCACCCATTATTATGTCATTAAGAAAAAGTTAATAGAAAATTATGGTTTTTCGCAAATTAGTTTCCGGAGTCATACTACGCACTTCACTTAAAGTAAATGAAGTAATAATGCCGCCATATGTGTCTGTATAAATGGAACTTCTAAAGAAGAAAAATATTCCTTTTATATCCTCTAAAAATACTCGCCCAATTCTTCCAGATGTTGGAATTAGCATTATTGCCAAAAAAACTCCTCGGAGATTACCCCATTTCGATTCACCTTTAGAAACGTATAAGATTGCTTCTTTTCTCGTAAAATGTTCTAAAAATGGTCTCTGCCACCTTGAAAATAATTGCCCGCTCGGAATTGAAAGACTTTATGGCGCAGAAAATAAAGCAAAAGTGTGGAAAACGAACCGAAAAGACCCATTTTCAACAATAAGCTTTTTCCTCGGTTACCTTAGAATAATAACTCAACCCGTTTTTTGTGAAAAAAAAGGTTCCCGATAATTGGAGCCAAATTAGGTAGAACTTTGGTCCACAGTGGCTCGCTTTGTGCTTTGCAATTTTCTACAGAGGACAAAGTAAATTGGAAATTGTAATTTTTGGAAGAACTCCTCCGAGGGTCACCTAGCCTCCTATCACATGACTTTAGCAAGAGGCAAGCAATTTCACTTCATAAGGATTTCTCCTATCTCGCATCGTTCTAATTACGCAATTTATGCGTGTTGTATGCAAAGACGAGTACTTGATTAAATGTTCGGAAGTTTAATGTAAACAGTACACCTCTCGGTACGTACCTCACCGGCTGCATTGCTCGAGTAGCTCATCCTCTTCACTTTCCTGAAGGTCGCATCATCAGCAGCCTCCTTGAGCGCTTGTTCCAGAGCGGATTGCAGCTCCTCGTTCTTGGGTTCAGCGAAGTCCTCGCCGTACCTGCGAACGGCAATTATCCATTCATTACCTTGGTTTTCAACCTAGAGCAGTACGGACTACTTACGGCAGTATCTTTTCTTTGAATGTTTTCTTGCGCCTTATTGTTGAGCGATTTGTTCTTCTTACGGTACGGATGTCAGTTTCCCAGAACCTGTAAACGATACAAGGGGGAAATTTTATTAAGCAGCGCTGCTCCTCCACTGCGGAGACCTTTGGGGCGCAAAGAGCATGTTCAGTGTACGGCAGCCTTTTTTAAGCAGTCTCATGTTTTACTCTGGATGTGATATCTGCTCATCCCTATGTCATGCTTTTGTCATTGCTCCCTCTGTGCAAAGGGATCCCTTTTCGGGTTTGCGTGGATAAAGTAAAATGTTAAAATTGCTATGAATAGAAATGGCTGTGCGCGGATGTTGTACGGTATGCTCTGAGTCGTACTATTACCTCATTTTTTGCTAGATGGATCCCTTTTTTGCCCTTTGCCATCATGTTGTTTGATTTTACATTTTACGTGGATACCTTTGGAACAAGGAAGTGTGTCATAGTTGTGCCGGAAGGTGTGTATAAGGTGGAAAACATTTTCATAGAAACGAAATAGCTTCTTTGTTGGCTGCCAAAGGTATTTTTCTTTTATATTTATAATTTTTTTCTGAAGCCAAGAGTTTACGTAGATGTAAGTGCCCCGAGCTTTTAGGAGGAAAACGGGACAAAAAACAAAATTATGAATGTCGGATTTGGGCACTTTTTATCTGGAGTGCTACTAAAAAGGTAATACTGATTCAGGATCTTAAAACATCAAGGTCGTTTTGTTTTTATTGTTGCTAGGTGTTGTGGTCGAAATACTCTTAATGTTGAACATGATTATAAATTTGAATAGTTTCTTGTTTTTATTAGAGGGAAACCGATTGTATTTATGGTAAATATCATCTATAAGTGTAAAAATGCAAATGCGTAACTGAGAACAGCATAAAGTAAAGAACTTATTAGAGAATATTATGCATGGAACACATACGCTTAAAAATTGAAAGCAGAGTTGAAATTGAACTTGAACTTATCTGTTTCTATCTATTTCGATGTTTATTTTCTATATAAAGTAGAAACGATTTAGAACTCGTCTTGAAAAACTTTTTTAAAATTCACATGGCCAATTAAAAGATTTTTGAGTCGCCTCAATCGTCAATCAGACGTTGTATAAACCGTTCTACTGTCGTGAAAAAATCAAACAATTTCTGGCTCGACAATGGGAAGTTGAAGGGCTTAGGGTAACTATTTTGGCAAATGCCTACTTGTCTGGATGCACGTTGGCTTGAAACTTTGCACCGAAAACTCACAATGGGACACGATTCGTTGCGGCTTCATGCAGTGCTGCGCCCCACTAGGGGGAGGAAAACAAATCGCACCAAAAAACGAACTGAAAATCCAGAGGATTCCCAAAGCAATCGCTGCACATCCACTTTTGTGAGACGACGTCATCTAAATAAATGCCACTGGAAACGAAAAAAAGTTCCGTCATTGTTAACAACGTCAACTTTCTGAAATTTTTTTGCTTAAAGCCGAAAATTTCTCTAAATGAAGAGCACTTTATCGAGGTGGTTGGTTTCATGAGGAGATTTTCGATTCCCAAGCAGTCTGGCAATTTTTTGCCGAATTGTGAGGAAAATGACTAATCTGGCTTAATTCGCGCTCAGTATGAATCCCATTTCCTTCACACTTACGAGTATTATTTGTTTTAAATATAAAGAATTCTTATAAAACGTGTTTTTGTATGTCATCTCTTTGCTTGCTTTCAATAAGCGCTATCAATGGAACTGACGCTTAAAGGATAAGTTGCTGTAATTCTTTCATTGAAGACCTACTGAATAATTCTTCATCTCAAAATCAATCCTCGTGGTAGTCTCCCTTTTAGGCCCCGAGTCGGTAAATTTCATTAGTTACTCAAACAGTATTTGCTAAGTGGCTGGAGGTCATAAAGCAGTGGATGCTTTGATGGGTTCTTAATTGTAACTTGATTACGAAAAAAGGAATCGCCTCAAATAAGCAGCTTTTTTATTGAGTGATTTCCTTGTTTCTGTCTGATCGACGCGCTCTTGTATCTGATCCTTCAGCAAAAGCCCCAAGGATGAAATTAAATTGTCCGACATCGTAGCAGACAGAAGGAGTTTACTAAATAAATCAAATTTTAAGTGAACTACACAATCTGCCCGAAGAAAACCCTATGCAAGTGGCTTATGGTATTAGACCTTAATTAATTTACGGTATTTGGGAAGTATCCATCCAAAGGCCAATTTTCGCAGGCAAACTTGACACTACTTTCAGAAATCTATTTATTATGCATCTCTAGCTTTACAAATGAATCAGGTCGAAGGTCTGTTTTTATGACCGCCTCTTTTATGATTCGTGGAGCTGCGAGTTCAAAAACACCTCTTATGAATTATGTGGCCACTTCCAGGAAACATACCTTAAATCCGAATTTTTTTGAATTCAAAAACATTCTGGACTACCACACTTTTCGCACTAAATGTAGCAGTCTGGCGAAATAGCATAGCTCACGGCGAGTTTTAAATAAATTACCTTGAGCGTATTGCTCTACAGCATCGAAATGGCCTCATCTATTCCAATTATAAAATCAGTAAATTTTCGGGCGTAATTTGGGCGGCAACCACAAGCCAGTTTGGCAAACAGTTAGAAGTTGCTCCAAGGAAATGAAACCACAAATATCCCCGCCCTAGTTTAACAATTAAATACAAATCCTCGGAGGCTAGCATGTGTGGGTGCGACACTGTGCAGACGTCCTGATGACCTACTTTAGCACTTATCATTAACCCCGTTCCGAGCGGGGGCCGCCCCCAGAAATGCAAAGTTTCGCTGGTTGTTCCAGTCGGGCGGAATTTTTGTTAAAGTTTGGAGCCGCTGTGCTCCTTACTCACCTCTTAAGATCCGGACTGGCAGTGTACGGGGCCGATACTTCTTTGATTTTGAGGACTAAAATGGCGGTAATAAAAATGCAAATCACGTTCACAACTGTCAGTAGTCCAGACACGATGCCGTTTATGAGGAACTCCGTTGGCAGATAATTCGTGTAGATGAACTCGTACGACGAGTTCCCAACATATGGCTCGCCCCGGAGATGGGGCATTTTGATGTCCGGGTAAATAAGCCATATGCATGCGAGGGCCCAAAACAATCCCTGGAAAAATATGTTCCAATAATTTACTTCTATGGATCCATTTAATTGCGTATTTGGTCGGAGGACTTCTGGAATTTTCAATGGTATCCTAAAAGTTTGAATTTATACTTTCTTTTAGATACATTGGAGATTCGGGAAAGGGTCAGGAATGTTGGGATGCTGAGGCAAATATTTCATTCCGATTTCTCAGTTAAGTTATTTAAATCGTCCTAGGGCTTGCAGAGCTGGGTGATTTTTAATGATGTGAAATTTAAGGAGTTTATCCCTTTTTCTTGCCTGGAAGAACTTTACAAATAAATTACAAATTATCTAGTACATCTGATCGGGATATTTTAGGCAAAGCCATCCGAGTTTGAGACCTTTGCCAACGATGAATACCAACCTTTTCAGAATATAATTACGCAACACAATCATATCTTACAAGTACAGTGCACTACATAAAAGACTAACCGAATTTCATAGGAAGAATTCCAAACAGTTCATTTAATTGGTGAAGTAAAACAATGTTAATACAATGTTTCACACTAAAATATAAACTATAATGTTGTAACTTCGCCTAAAGTATTTATTTCTGGTCTGTAAACCAAGACAACAATCAGTGCAAATTAAAAACTGTTTCAACGTGGTTTAGCTGTAATCGTCTCTGCCCCATATTAAAAAAAAAATTATAAAATACGAACATTTAGCATACGAAAAATATGCAACAATTAATTACATTTTAATGGATGCAATACGTGCAAATATATCATTTTTCAATTTGCATCGCTTCTTTAATTTCCACATGCAAAGTGGCTCGTTTTGCTTCTGCCGTGCATCGGTCTGTTCAATGAAAATTAATTGCAACAACTACTTTGATAATAAACTGCCAGAGAAATAAATTACAATAAATTTCCGGTAAAATTCAGTTGAACAAGGCACAGAATATGAAATTAAAACGCTTTCAGCCAGTTTTAAATTCAGATCTCATTGCGAAACCCTCTAGCGCATTGGAGTTCTGCTCTACCGGTGATTAATTAAGCGTAGATCGCCAAAGATTTTGTACTTGGCTCGTTTGCCCTATATTAAGTGGAGGTATGCAGGAGCGAAGGTTTATTAGATCCTTGATAAATGACCCAAGCAAGTTGCCCTTTAATTAAAAGGTCATAAAATTCGAAGTATCCTTCATTCATATCAACTGCATAGAAGTCGTCCAACTTTGAGCCCCTGTGACAAGTTGTCCGAATCCATGAAAAGATGTGGACTCTTCTGGTCCTCATTTTTCATTTGTTTGTGTCCCTGAATACTTTTCCGACTGCTCTCTCGGCTTTGGCTCCTATTTTCAACTACTACTGATGCGCTTCATTCGTGCCCTTGGTCATTTGTTAGCCGAAAACTTGATAAATGGCAGTCCATCATGTGATCCATAGAAAGATATTAATAAGTGGAAAAGAATAAAAATGATAACGCCATTAAGCGGGATCCCAACAAAGGGGGATCATAAGCTTAAATTATGAGAGAGTCGGAAAAACTATTTCCAAAAGTCATTGTCGATTTTCCGTTTCAGTCAGAAATATTGTGAAGTTTAAATGCGGCTAGTCGGACCAACAGGATAAGAAATGCCCTTCGGAATGCGATCACAAACCAATGGAACTCTTTACGTTTTTTCTCATAATGGATAATGGGAAAAGTTGCGTCTTTGTTGCAAAAGGATAAAGAGGAAAATGAGTTTCTTTCTAATTAATGACAGTGCGCCTTTCCTATCTACCGGCAATCTCGGGCTTGAGCAAGATGCCCCACTAGATAAAAATTCACTTTTCTGAATTGTTTAAGTTTTAACACCCTCCACTCCTTCATTTCATCGTTTGGTTAACCCTTAAATTTCTTTGCCTAATGACCTCAGTTAGAAGCTCGAAGGAATATCTTTGTATTTTTAATGAGAATCGGTTAGAATGCTGAATTTATGAAGAAATAATTTAAATATTCTGTGGCACTAATTATGGTCGGACTATTATTACTTTATATGCAAAATATAAAATAATGATGCAATAAGGTCAGCTTTGAACATTGTATACAAGGTTTTAAGTTGAAACCACGTTGCAGCGAATGCATCTAATTGTTTTATATGTATTTTGATTTTTCAAATGATAAGATAAAATTAAAACTAGAAATAGAAAGAAAAGTTATAAGAAAAGACAACAAAACAGTTTTTAAACTATCCTCTTACGTTAATTTTCCTGTAGTTCTGTTTCTATTACTCACTTAGATTAATCTTCTTGTCACCGGTGTAATTTTTATTTCAAAATTAATAAAAAAGATATACTCGTATATGTTATAACATATGTAGGAAAAAATGAAATTGCGAATTGCAAGGTATCCCAGAGCACGAACAAAGTTCAGTAGCATCTCTACACTAAGCCCCTGAATTCCATAAAGCGACGGGTCTGTAAAAGCATTAGGTGTGGGTGTTTTCAGAGGGTGGCCCTTTTTCACGTTTGCTTTAAAACCATTCCTTTTGGGTGACATTTTCACTCTCATTAGGCGAAAAAAAACCTTTAGCCATGACTCAGAAATTACATGGAATGCTAGTCATTTTGAATGCGCGCAGCACAGTTGGCAGGTGGCATGAAAAAAGAGTGTCGTTAATTAAAAAGAGCAGTTAGACGCCTAGGTACACAGAAGACCTCATAATGTAACCATAATACTCCCCCGAATTCCTTGAATATAATCTGTGAAAATGCAAATGTAGCAAATGAAACAGGGAGCGGAGGCAGCAACAAACTACAGGATAATTTCCTGCCCGCGGAACAGAAGAAACGCCCTCGTTGTCCTCTGTTCCGCGGTGTACTCGAGTTCCGTAACGAATCTAATAAACTCACATTCTGTCAAATTTTCCTTGGGCTACTGTAACTGCCGCATTTCGCGTTTTATTCTATTTTTTTTTTTTTGCTAGGCCTTGTTCTTCGTGTTTAATATTCTGCCTACCTTTCGGCCCCCGTGTACCAAATTTAACCCGCTACAGGTGGGCTACGACCCGGCTTCATATTAAAAGGAGAGAAACATTCAAGCCAACGCTGGAGCTAAATTTTAATAAGGGACCTATTCGAGGTTGAGAAAAGTGTAACCCTTTTTAGCCAATTATATCAATTAGGCTACCTTATTAACTCAATAAATTAGCAACTTATGTAGCAATATTTTTGCGGCATTCCTTCCAAAGAGGGGCCATTACTCATTATTTAACGAAATTTCTTTTATTTTTCGAAGTATCAAATGCTTAGGTACTGGTGACTGTGAATGTTAAATAAAAATACACCTTTTCAAAACCAGTGAAATTACTTAAAAGCTTTGGATAAGTATATACCCGCATAGATAAATGAAATAAATAAATAAATAAGTAAATAAATAAATAAATAAATAAATATATAAATATATTAAAAATCACGAAAGACCTTAAATTTTTTAAGGTATACCTTAAAACATCTGTTTATATCTCTTTGAGTTCAGATCGTACAAATAAATGGAAAGCAAATATCTTTCTAAAAAGTAATTTAATTACTCGTGAAGCTGAAGCAAAATATTTATTTACATTTAAACAGTAGAGTTTGGAAAGATCCACCGAAACCGAAATTCCACTTTTTCATTACTTACGTAATTATTTTTTTCTCAAGTTAGTAATAAAGGTTTTCGCGAAAAAGTCATCGTTAGAAAGCTTACGACTGTTTTAGCAGTTAACAATGACAAATGTACAAAATTTTTGAAAAGAAACAGGCCCTGTTTGGCTTGTTCATGTTTTACTTACACAGTTCACAACTGGAGGAAGAAGTGAGGCAGAAATTGCAACGCCAATTAGCGGTCCAACGGATCCTTGCAACAAGGCAACTGCAACTCCGGTCCCAGAAGTCAGTGCCCACAGAACCCCCATCCACAATGACCTGGCGTTTCCTCTGAAATAAAAAGCATTAGCGAAATCTAAATAAAAGCGCCTTTCGGTTCAGATCTATTCTTTTATTCGTGTTTGGGTGGTATTACAAATTTGCGGCGGTTGGCGTGGGGTAGAATTTTAGATATGCTTTGATCTCAGCATCGCTTTTTGGTGTCAGATTCAAAACGACGAAGGGATAAAATTGCAATCAAATAAGTTGAGGTTGAAATTTAAATTGCCTATTCGCAAAAGATATCAAAATCATTTTTATAGCTCTTGTGTATATTTTTATTTTTACCGGAAAATAACATTAATAAGCAAAATAACAAGACTTTCGTTGGGTTTAATACTTCCCCATGTTTATTAAGTAAAAGCTGTAACTTTTTTTTAGATTTAAAAGTTACGGTGCCCACGGAGAAAGTTATGCAGTTGCTTAAAAGGATAACATTAGAAGCTGACATTTTCTAAAAGGAGAAAATATGAACACTTCTGCTTTCCCCGCAGTAGAGAAAATTTGATAAATGATGACACTGATTACGGGCACTCACGATAACTTTGTACTCTGCGCATAGAAGTCCTTCATAAATTAACAAAACTCGTCCTCACGGGAACAGCGTCGCCCGCAACCGTCGTACACAGGCAGGGAAAAATCCCCCATGCTTCCTGGATATTAAAATTATCTTAATTTTATTTGCCCAAGTTCCAGACACTGTTGACACTTAAACGACAACGGCTAAACCAAGGAAATATGAAAACATGTCTGGAAGTTGCTTGGGTAACAATTTCACGGACATTATCTCTGTGCTGCCAGGAAATTAACTTAAAAATTTATCAGTGAGTTTACGAAGTCCGGGGGAAAAATGTCACCGAAGCAATACCGAGATTTCTCAGATTTCAACATTTCATAAAATTTGCAGGCAATTTTGCTTAAACTCTTCCCGTTTATTAATAAAATTGCCACAGTGTGGCTCAAGCTACGAAGCCTCAAGAAGTCATGAATTTTTCAGCAATTGGTTGTGGGTTGGGGCTGCGCAAGTGGTTCATAGGCGTGTCGCAGGTATTCACAGGTGTTGTGGAAAAGTTTGATGGAGCTCGTTGCGCTTGCCTGCAATTAAAAGCGCGAGTCGACCTTGTCTCCTTTGATTTGACCTGTCGATTGCAGGGCTCTCAATGAACGCATCACGTAACGTCTTGCTTCACTGTGAGGTTTTATTGGAACTTGTAAAAACCTTTTAGAAACCTTGCCGAGTTTGTGTTCTGAGTGATGTCAGTCGTCACTCATCATTGTGTTCCGTGAGGCAAGGTCTTGTGCTGCAGCGTTCCACCTTTGTGTCAAGACGTTTTCTCGCTTCATTACCGAGTCGGCGTCATTTCTTCATATTTACGTCAAATGCAAGTTATGAAACTCCATCCTTTTATTACAGTTGCACAAGAACAATGTCCTCAATCTAGCAGATTGTGCCCTTTGTTTCTTTTGAGCGAAATGAGGGGATTATGGAGAAAACAGCAAAAGTACGTGGGTTCCACGTAATTGTGTACACTCCCCAGTCTGTGTGCCTGGTGGTAGGCCTGACGGCACGGCGTTAAGCATCGGTTGTATGATCACGTCCTCCTCACTAATTGTGGTTAGTCGCCGCAGAAAGTTGCTGTTATATCCTAACTAAACAGAACATATGGTGAAAAGTAGATTGTTCAGGCAAGGAATTCCATCAAAAATTGTAATTTAAACACTGCTTTCTTCGATAGATGGTGGCTCCGTACATTTTTGACCTGATGAAGCGCTAAGACAGAGAGATAGCCTTTAACTTCTTCAGCAGACAGAAAAACTGAGTTTGTTTCTATGTAGTCGACCCCAAAAAAGATTTCAAGTGAATGAAGTAACCAGAGAGGGAACCACAAATGCAACCTCCTCGGTCGGAGTGATATCGTGCCCACACCATCAACATCCAGTTCATCTGGGAGGAGCTCCGTTTCTCACGTGAATTGATTTTCCGGCTGTGTCGGGCTGTTTCATCGCGCGTCAAGGTATTCCCCGACTTTTAAGTAATAGTTTCCATTTCAATTAGATTCGCACATAAGGAAAACTAGTTTACTTGTAATAGGTTTCTTTGTAGTCATCACTTAATCACCTGGATTCGAACTGGAATCGCTTCCACATAGATACATCTACGTAACTATTCTCTCTACGTTATTGCTTGAAAAAGGCTCGTTACCGGTTTCCTCCAGGAAGTAGTTTTAATCAATTAGAAGTGTAGACCCCAGCAATGTGTAATTGATCTGAAAAAGTACCATTGCAAAGAATTCTCTGCAAATTAGCTTGGTGAAAGCATCTTTTCCTAGAAAGTACTCCGAATAGGAAATAGTATGCAGTTTTATACCTCAACTTACACTTTTTACACTTTTGCATATTTTGAATTCTGGAGCACTTGAATTTAAGCCCTTCATTACCTGAAGCTCCCTTCTTACAGCAAAAGTAAGGAGCCGTCGGGGTATACTTTCTTAGAAGAAGGTATACACTCCTGTTCCCATTTGAAGTAGTTTTTAATGAGTGTTCTTTTTTTAAATTTTAAGAAATATTGATTCAAGAATTTTATGCTCTCTTTTATGGACTTAAAGAGGAGAATTAAATTTTAAATAATGAAAAGTGTTATTGCTGCTGTCGTATCAAAATCGCTGCCATTAATCATAACCACCAATATCAATATATTTGCAATTCTCAAAAATGTTCATTTGCATCAATCGTTAAAGAGAAATATCATTTTTCGGCTCAACTCCAATGATGATGACAAAAAGATAAAAAAAAATGAGAAAAATATGAGGTTCAAGTTATGAAAGACCTACCTTCCTCTCATCTCTTCGGTGGGCCAGTCACTGAACCCCCAAGGCATTTCGGTTGTCCCCAAAATGAGACCGAATATAAAACCAAATAGTATGGAAATGAAGATTCCTAGTGCCAGGGATATGAAGCCAACTTTCTGAAATAAAAACTTGATTACTAGAGAAAAACAAGGGAGCGAAAATATGTATATGCATAAAAATAATCGTAAGAGGATGAATGGATGCGAATAATGAAACGGAAATGTTTCCCTGGCCCTTAAAGTCATCCTGTCTCGGCGAAGTTTGCTTGTGGATGGTCCTCCTGCAGGCAAGCAGAGCCCCGCTTTTTGTTTTATTCATACTTGCCTCTTCACTTTGATAACTTCCATTTGTTTTGATGGAGAAACGCAAATATTTCCATTTGCGAGGGCATTGTGGGCGTAAAATAACTCCACAGGTCAAATTCGAATGGAAGTAAAACTGTGTTAGTGGATCATACATCCGTTGAAGTCCCAGGAACTTCCTAAACCGGAGTAGTGACGTGTGTCATTGAGTAAAGTTTGAAATACTAAGCAGTATCTTGCTACTCCGACGGTCTTTCAATTTTTTGTATAAATTAGTCTTTCATAAAAACATCTAAGCGATTTTATTAGACTTCTGAAAAAGCTCCACTTCCAAGAGAAGTAATAAATCTAAACGTGACTTGAAAACAACCTCTTTGAGGAGTCTGTGCTGAGATCAGCCTTTTCATTGACTTTTAAATCGAAAAGAGGCTAATTTCTAAGGTTTTGTTATTACTGCGGGTAGCTTTTTACATTTCAATTCGATTCAAATTGAATACAAAGCGTAATTTCCCGATTTGCTTTTAATTCACAATTGCACGATAGCGCTGACTTTACGAAATCTGGAACAGATCGCAGTTGTTGTGCAATATACGAGTATAAGAAATTCAATCTGTACCAACATTTTGAGGTTTGCTGACACAACTCCCCAATTTGTTGGGAGCCTTAGTGAATTTTTTGCACACTTCAACGGTTTCCCTGAATTTCTTAGGTGCACCCTCGAGAATTGTGGGATGGAGCAGGGCATTGTTGCAGTGGATGCCTGTCAATTTTAGAAATATTTCTCTTCGAGATGCGTGCACTTGAGGAAATGTACTACGAGCGTGTTAGTCATGCTACATTTGGCACGAACAGTCGGTTGAACCTAATGGCACACGTGAAACAATACGTTGCGAACTATTAAATTGCGTGGTTATTTGAAATTTCTGGGGTATTGGCAGAGCTCCAGAAGGATTGAGCATTTTTCTTCATTAATTCGGCGAAAAATATTTTCAATCGATCAAAAATGATAGACAGTAACACTTAACACCGCAAATAAAGCAGTCTTCGTGGAAAAAAAAAACAAAATCACTATACCGCCATATATTTTGAAAAAAACTCACGCTATTTCATAAGAAAAATAATTGCGCCTTATTTTAAGTAAAGAGTTCAATTTCAACAAAAGGTTGGGTATTTGTGCATATTTTACATCTGATTTTCTTTCTTGCTAAATTTAATCAAAGTTCAAAATTGAAGTTGGGAAAATCTCCTGTTTTCGAGGTTTTTATTTAGAAAGTTGCCTCAGGAAGAATTTATTTGATTAAACCCGAATGTACCTTTCAGTAACCAAAAACTTAAAAAAATCGCTTCGTGAAAGACATGTACCCGAAGTAGGTTCAATATTTTGGTACCTGCATTTGTAGTAAAAGAGTTTGCCAAAGGTGTAAAGTTCAGGCGTTGAATGAATTCTTGGAATAACGGCAGCGAATGTATGTTAGTTCGACATCACTTGAGATTACGCCAAAATAGCTTTAAGTAATCAGAATACTTGGGAACTCCTCTAATTTCGTAAGTTCGTTCTTCCCTTTCGGTGTCTGAAGGTGATAGACAATTTAAATTTTGGCTTCCTTGTGTTATGGGTGAAGTTTTATCAATTGACACCGGCAGAACACGTTTCTTAATGAAGTTTGGGTAGGAAATACGGCAAATTGGGTAGGTCTCATCTTGCTGCTCAACTTTCGAATTTGTTGCGTGCGAGATGATCGCTGACTACCACAAGAATTGCCTTTCATTGGGAGCGTTCTCTAGAAACTAAAAGGGTTCTCCTTTTACAACTAAAGTCATAGCTGAGGAGCTCCCTTAGGTTCCAATTGAATACTAGACAAACTTGACAAGTGGCAATAAAAGAACAATTTCCGTCTGATATATTCTGAGATAGAGCAACGAAGGAATAAAAGTTTTGCAGTATATGAATTTGTGCTGACTTGTAAAGGCTGAGAGTGGCAAAACATAAAGGTCGTGCGCTGGGTATGAGTGAACCGAATAAAAATATGGAAGTTCCCAAATAAAGGGCAAAACTTTTGTAGTGCCAACAAGTTTTATTGAGAAATGAATTTGGCTGTTAGTTTAGTTGAGCAGGAGTTTCGTCAGGAAAATGAGAAGATTTAAAGAAAATATTTTGCTTGAATATCCTTCACGTTTTAGGTGCAATTATGCTGCCTTAATTTTTCTCTCCAGCGAATGCATTTATTTCTTATATTCATAGGCGTTAGAAGTTGCTTGAGATAAAATATCTTCTAGGTTACAAACGTTTGCATTATATAAGCTCTCGAAATATTTTACGGGAATATACCAAGCGATAAGGAAATCATTGAAGTGCATCAAGATATTTCCATTGGGTTCTCGGCATATGATATAACATAGTTTCTTTTCCTCAAAGTACCGGCCCTAATAGTTTTGAGAGCGGCACTAAAAACCAATAAAATTCCACGAGAGTTATAAGAGCGTGCCAAGACACTGCCGACTTTTCTTGGTGATATGATTTCTTATCCTGCAACTTTTCTTTTAAAGTCTCACTTTAAAATCAGGGGAGTCAACCTGTCAGCAATAAATCACTTAAAACCGTCACGTGCATCGTGAGAATAATCCTGATTGGAGCAGATTTGAGACTATCGCCGGCCCCAAGGGAGTCTGGCATCAAATGCACTGTGATGCAGCCTTGGTTTTTTCCTCACCGGGGTATAAAATATTGCTTTCGAATGAAAAGTTCAGGAAACGCTGGGACTGGAGATATGAACCAAAACGGAGTGCAACACATTTGCACTCCACTCACCATGAGCTCTCTATCGGAGATGATCGCTCCGAACGTAATGGACATCACTGGTCCCATGAGGGGCGAGACGAGCATCGCCGCAACAATGTTTGGCGCGTTGTTTTCAACCAGTCCGAGTGCTGCTAATGAGCTGCAAAATTATATTAAAATCAATTTGAGCTGCCTTTAATTATGATCCCTTGGGCCCTGGGGCGCCTCCAAGAGCCTTCTCGGTACTTACTCAGCAGTTACGATGAGCAGCAGATAATCGAAGGATAACGAGCCGCCGGCTCGAACCCCATCAACCACCTGTTTGACCGTGAGCTTAGATTTTATCGACTCAACGAAATTGTTCCACTTGGAGAGCTCCTCGCCTTCATCGCTAATAGCACCAACATTTCATAATCAATTAGCTTAACGTTTACGCAATTTTCAACGAAACAATTCGAACACTGTTAAGGCTAAAATGGTAAAAGCTACGTGACTGCGGTTGTTATGAGTTCAGCATTAGTTACATCGCCGATGGCAACGATTTTACTTCGAGATGAAATAAAATTGAATCCCTCGAATTGGGTGTTGATTAGAAGTAATAAAATAAAGGTTAAGTTTGCTAATGATGTTTGAAGGTTGGAAATACAAGCAAACGCACTGTTCACGAAAGAGTTAAATGCTTATTACAGATATGCCAGAAGCGTAACCGTTCCATCGTTCAAACCGCACCATTTATTTGCGTCGTGCTGAAAATGAACTTTATTTTTAGTGCCGTTTATGGTTTTTGGTAACGTGATAGCTTATTACCTAACTGCGAATTAGTATTCTTGCAAGAACTTTTCTAGTACCTAATTGAAACTGTATGGATATTGATTTGCATGAAGATTTATATCAAAATGTATTTTTTTGTTAGCTACGATTGCATTTTTTTAGAAAATGTAAGAAAAGCGATGAACTCTAATGTTTTGAAAAATACAAACGAATGAGGTTTTGTTGCTATGATATATTGAGAATCAAAAGTACTCCTTTAAAAACTTAAAATTAAATTCGTTAAAATAATATGACATGAACAAAACATTTTATGGACGTCAGAAATGAACATAAAGCAGCATCAGTACGGATGACTTTCAACGATTCTAATATAAAAGCTAATTAGAAAATGACTGAAGGATACTATCGCAAATTCCTGGATGACGACACCATGAGGTGAATATACACAAGCATCCGAATCCAGTCACCTAGCGTTCCTGGCAACCGAATTAAGTAAAAAGATAAACGTTTGTGACACAGACTAGTGCATTCCGCTAGTGGCAACAGGAACATCAGGGCAACAATTGTTAGACGAGGACAATAGGTACAAATGCCCCTTTGTCTCGACCTCAGATGGGCTTCTCACCTGAACTCCTCTCTGTTGGCTGCATCGGTAATGCTGTCATAACTAACGCTACACGGCAGTACACTGTAAGAAGAGCAAAACGTTTACAGGTGCCTCGGGCCAGGTAAGTTAAAATACGGTTGCATGGATAGGACATGTCTCAACACACAACTTATCTCGGATATTTTGGGGTTTTTGAATGCAAAGGAGTAAGATTTTCCAGCAACAGGAACACGCCGGTTATCCAGAAGTATTTTGCGTGCTATTGTGCTTACGAACGGTGCCCAGCACATGCATTGCAGCATTCCCGTTGAACAGTGCCGGATTTACCTAAGACGGGGCCCCAAGCAACCTCAGGTTTTCAGGGCCCTCATTCTAAAATTAACCCCCTCCCCAATATTTTAAAATAATAAATAATATAACGAAAAGTAACGAAAGACACGAAATACGAGCGACCGAAGCGCCAACTATACGCGCGAAATACAGTTTTGAATTAATTTAAATTCGTTTGAGGACAATGAATAATCGATATTGTTTACATGAATTTTTTCATTTTGCATTTTTTATTTATTTTTTTTTTTAATTTCCGAATGTATATTTTCAACATTTTTCAATTTTTGGGGCCCCTGTCCAAGCGGGGCCCCAAGCAAATGCTTCCTTTGCTTCCTGGTAAATCCACTACTGCCGTTGAAGTCGTTTAAATGGTCCCAAGCCGTTTAAGTAAAACTTAAATAGTAAACTCACCTGACACTGGTATTTAATTTTAGCCCAATTCCCAATTCAGTTAAGCAGTGTAGTGTTGTTTCGCAGGGCTCTCCAGATTGCAGCGGAAATATAACATGATGATAGTAACCCTTTTTGTCCGAAGACCATGTAACATGTCCGATTTCCAGCTTTAGTAAAAGCTCCTCTAAAATCTAAAACGATTAGAATTTGTACTTTACAAAGATGTGGAGCATATAACTAGTTAAGGAGGTAACTGAAATAAGGGTATAATGGTGAAAAAGAGGCGGAAAATGCGAAAGAGAGAGGAGGAACTTCCAAAGCAGAGAAAGCAAGCCAGCAATTAACTCTTTTTATTTATTCTAGAGTAGATCGATAGAAATACAAAATGTTTCCCAAAAGCCAGTCTTATTAGTAATTTCACTAACATTTGAAACATAGCAATTTATTTTTAGCAACTCATTCAGAGTTTGGGCATTTAGAACATTTAACATAAAATTTAAATTGCTTTTAAGAGTTTTTCTTTGTTGTTTACAATATTACGTATATTGTTAAATTTTACTGGATTGTAAATTTAAAGTGAAAATTAATTTGATAGTGATGCTGTAGGCTTATATAAATATGAGCATATGAGGGATTCAAAACTATATAACTGTTGAGCGGATTAAGTGCATGTCTACAAAATTAACAATTCAATTAAGGGTTTCTCCAGAAATTCTATGTCAATCGTAACTTCCTGCAATTGATTTTGGAAACAGTCCACTAGCGGCGTGACGTGTACTATTCGCGATTTTATCAGTCGTACCACCGAATTTTATCCGTCAATAGCAGCAAAGCTTAGATGATGATGATGATGATTAGACAAGCTTTACTAATTAGCGTTCGTTTGTAGAATTTCCGAGTCAAAAACAGAGACGGCCGCAGACAGTACCACATAGCAACCATTTGTCTCTGGTAAATCCCCAAATTACTATGCAAATAAGTCACGAAGGTCTGACGGCGCTAGTTCGTCTGCGAGCAGAAGCCAGATAATAGCAACTTAATAGTGTTTTGACATCGCCTTTGCATCCGAGCATCAAGCTGCCGGCACTTTCATCCGCGAATCGTTCACAGACCTGACCGCAGCGAGGGCGCGCCCGGCACAGATCCGGCAAATGGATGTCATGTACCCAAATGGGGAACCTAATCTCGTACTCGAGACTTTCAGCGCGGAATCGTGACGTTCCTTTAATGAGCGGGGACCAATCCATCTTTCTTGGAGAAGCGTGCTGCGAGCTCTCCATCTTCGTTGTGAATTCTGAAGATTACTTACCGTTTTCTGTTTGCATAATTACATTAGCAAAAGGGCGGGAAAGTGGAAAGCATAACAGAAAATATCCCATTCAGGAGCCAGATCTGCGTATAACTCTCGTATTTAACGAAGTAGAGTTGAAATATTACCACAGCTGGCCAGTCCTGGTGAAAGTTGGACAGTATTTGCCCCGTAAGGGCACTGGGGATGGACAGGTTGCAGACAAATTTTCCCACAGCGATAGAAGAATTTACACACTTTTGCAAGGAAGGAAGAAAGATGAATTGCACTCACCTTTTCCAGCGGAACGACCGCGTTAAGATTGTCCTTCTGAGCGCCATTACCACCTCGAGGACGTGCTTTCGGCCTGCTTTCGTTAACTCTCGTCGGACCTCCGCCACCTCGCCCCCGCCGTTGCTTTGCTGCATTCTTGTCACGTAGTTCGACCTCAAGGCGGAGGATAGCATTGTTGTCGGGAAGATTGATGTTCAAGTTGTTGCCACTGCGACTCTGAACGTTACTGACACCGCTGTTGGCTAGCAGGGCAGGTGGTGGGAGTTCATTGTTATCCCATTGGTAACCTGTTTTTCAAAAAAGTTTTCTTTAAAATTCTGCTTTTATTCATTTGGTTTGTTTCTTCATCCAACGACGTTCTTTGCAGTCACGTCTTATCCTAAATGCTGCGGTCAGCTTAAGCTCTAATAGAGCTACTTTGAGATTGCTCCCAGTATCATTACCGTAAATTAGTGCACTGGGCAGATATCCCTGAGGCTTAATTTTATTTGTTGTAAATTGAATGCAATTCTGGGTGTGAAAATTACAAGAAAGCTTACTCAAACCCGTCGTGAGTCTTTGCTCTAAGTATGATTCATGAATTACATTCCCGAAAGCAACGGCGCAGGATGATCCTTAATAGGACGAAAGCCAAAGGGTCATTACGCAAACACGCATCGTTTTAGTTTAATACCCTTTTACCATGTGCCACGAAATTTGCAACCGAACTTATCTAAAATTCTGGGTAATCCCCTCCCAGAACAGGAGCCATGCAACTTTACAAGATTTGGTCCTGAAAACGGACAGGGATTAAGACTGTTGCAGGCTTAACAGAACTAGCGCAAAGTTCCTTAATTCTTCCATTGTCCAGTGGTACTTCGGGTCACAATTACATCCCCTCGTGCCCAAATTAATTGCAAATGCGCCCGAGATTTGCAATCCAGCCGTGGTATTACGCTGGGTCCCATCTTGAAACTCTTTAAATAATAAAGGACATTATCAAGCAGATGAAGCGCTTTTGAAACTTCGCTCACGTCTGCACCAAATCCGCTCTTCCATTAAACTTTCACGAAGCGTTCTAAAATAAAATGAATTTTGCATTTAATTTTTGGTCTAGTTCCGGGGCAAACAGATAGCTGCAAGTTCTCTAGCAAGGTACGCGGGCGAGCATAAAAACTTGCAGAACTGCCCAAGTGAGTCCCAAGAAGACCAAAGAAAGTACCTTAGCGATTAATTATGCAAAACATACCCTCGGTGAGTTCACGTTCAAAGTTCGCCGTTGGTACGACTATCAAAAACACAACTCCCGGCATCACAACACCTTGCCAAGATTCACCTGGATTTGGTCACTTTAAACAAAAAGGCCGCACAGGGCCATTGTGGTAAACCAGAAAATATTAACGGCCGGAAAGCAAACTTAACAGCGACCCTGGGGTCTGGCATAAGTCGGTGCACTGGACATTTTAAACTGGGCCCCTGGAGGGCACTTGAAAGTCTTCATTATGCACAAGCTCTTGATCTTGTTTCACTGATAAACTAATTACTTGCTAATTAGATGAAGTGGCTGTCTTCAAGACTGCCGCTGTTTGTAGCGTCTTGCTCTTACTCGCACGGAGTGTGCTATTCAACGTGTCTGTAGCCCACCTTCACGGCCACTTGAGAGCCGTTGGATACGCTTACTAAAATGTGGTTTTATAATCGACTTCGGCCACCTCCAGGTCCCGTCCAGAAGGGGATTAGGACGTAAGAGAGCGCTCAAAATTATGGTCCGCTAGGAAGTGCAAAACGCCTTGATTAACACGATGAAATTTAGAGCAAGACGCTAATGTCTCGTTTTCAGTGTGTTATTCGGCTGGAATAGTAAAGTTCAGCACTATTTTTAATTTAACTAAGAAAAGGGCCAGTTCAGAGGAGAAAGTGTACAGTTTTCCCGCTTGAATTAAGTTGTCCGATTATGAGAAAATATTTGCTGTGTGCTTTTTGTTAAGAGGAACTGAAGCAAAACGTTATGCTTAAGCAAACGTGTAGTAATTAGCGTCCATCAGACCTTCTTGTATGTATTTCTAAAATGAAACACAGTTTTCAGTAGTACAACCAATTTTATTACATCGATAACGAAATAATCCAGGAGTCTATGCTTTCACTTTTAAATTATGTTCGAAAATGTAATCTCATAAAATATAATTTCTTTTAAAATCAAAATTGATTGGATTTTTAAAGCAGTACGGGCTCAGACACACTACATCGCAATTTTATTCTATAATCAAGCAAATTCCAAAGGAGCGAAAAATGATTTGCGTCATAAAAAAAGGGGTGACTAAACTTCTGCGCACCGAAAAAGGACAGCAACGAAAAACATGAAAAAGCCTTTAATATAGAGTGAGCCTCAGGCAATTCCATGGATAGACGGGAAAAAATGGACTGGACAAGGCGTAATAAGATAAAACCCTCACGTACACAGGAAATGAGCAAACCAACGGCGTGGTCGAGCGTTCTCACCCTGGCCATATTCATAAACTGGATTCTGAAACGAGCGCAGCTGAAGCCTAAGCCCGAAGATGACCATCGCCAACCTACGTACATCATTTCTTTTGGAAGCGGACAGTTTAGTGGGGAGCGCTAATTACAGTGAGGGAAGGTGACGGGCGGTGGCTTTGAAAGCCCCATTTCCTCCTATCAAAATTACGTTTATCGTCAAGAAATGAGAGCTCCAAAAGATGAAGTGTTCAAACAATACTCAGTCCCGACCCTATGCCATTTGCGCACTCCTTTCGTTTTTTACAAGGTGTAAGTTACGAATAAAAATCATTAAAAGTCACGCGACAAATCGGCCTCCACGTAATTCAGCCGTAAGTCCGAGGCGGAAATTCGCTCGGACTCCCCGGCCCGGTCTTAATCACAACCGTAAATATCCAGACGGGCTATCTGCAGAGCAATATAAAAAGCCACACACGGCCCCAGCGCTTCGATAACTAAGTACAAATAAACACTGGGAGCCGATGAATGGAGCCCATTTGTTTCGGACAACCGGCCTATTTACCTGGAAGTTTCTGAATCAGAAGAGATTTCACTTACGGCCCCTAATTTAGTATCCACCCGTATCCGGCCCAAATCCCGGAAGGCTATAGATAAAATCGGATTGTAAGCAAATCTCGAAGAAGTCTACCTTAACGAGGAAGAATAAACGCAGGGCTTCCACTTGTGTGTGCGCCAAGGACGAAGCGGGCCGGCCAAATCACAGCCATTCATCAAATTTGGGAACGGACGGTAAGCTGGGGTCAGTGGAAGAAACTTGCCCATTGTGTTTGCCTTGTATTCAGTCGAAGCGTGTCCTTGAATGTGGCCGACAAGGACGTGGCCAAATTAAAAGCGAGGTAGATTCTCACCACTTCGCATTTCACATAGTCGCTTTGTGCGATGAAATTATGAATTTTCTCGACGTATTGAACTTAGCTCCTCACAAAAGGTAAATACGTGCTGCAGTGCCAAGGACAGGGAGTGCGAGGCAATCCCTTGGGGCGCATTTGTACTTTGATGCAGTACCTAAAAACACGACGTCTCCATGACCCGAGCACTCCATTCAATTCTCTAATTACTCCCACTCCCCTTTGAAGAAACGTGCAAATGAGAGTTGGATTCACTCGTTCGCTTGGGGAGCGCATCACGTCACTGTCTTGAGCGGCTCTGCCCGCCGGCGGCAGCATCTGATATCAAAGAAAATATCTTAGTACCCGACGATGTTATCTATAAGCCCTCTGACGGTACCCTATCCAAAAAGGATACAGTCCTTGTAGATCCGACGTACATCCAGCGGAGTAAACTAAATTCCTTTAAGTTCACGAAAAGAAACATCTCTTCCCATGTCGTTGCTTTGGAAAGGATGCTCCTCGATTGCTCCTCTTCCTTTCAGCGGCGATATCGGTATTTTGAAATATTGAAAGAAGCGCATATTTAACCCCTCAGGGGTGCCCTTCGAGTTGTGTATTGCTACAGAAACTACCCTGGAAAATGTTAGTTTATGCGGGGTTAAATGAATAAGGCTTCCTGCCATTTTGCTGGTTATTGGCTCTGCGCCGCGCCGGGCCACATATGCCCGTTGTATAAATTTTTATCGCTTTCCTCATATCACTTAGTTCCCTACTTACTTCAGCTGAAAAGATTTTATCACCGTATCTTCTTTTCTTGCAGCTAAGCCGAGTTTTGAGAAATTTCAACATTACAAGGATCAGCGACTTGGAATTGATAAGTAATACGTAAGTATTAAAGAGATTTCGAAATCTAAGACTTTTCCCTTTGGCGCTTTTTTGTTATCGCTGCCGTCATAAATGAACTTTTCTTGTGACCGAAGTGGGTTAACAGAAAATCGATGCTAATTCTAAGTGCAAATCACGAGAACGATGAATTAGCACAGCGTGTTCTAAATGCATGCCGTCATTTGACTGTAAACTGATATAATTATAAAACAAAGGCACTTGAGGTGTTCACGCTTTGACTGATTAGGTTCAAGTGAGCGTGATGAATTTCAATTTTGGTTATAATTCCGTTTGAAATGTGTGGAGTTTATCTATGCCTTGCTGTTCGCTAATTAGTTCTCAAAGTACACATTTCTGACTTGATTCGAAATATTCTGCCTGTCATCATTGAGCAACGAGATCATTTGGGAAGTGTTTTGCGCTTTCGTATGCCAAAGTAGGTACAGGTAGACTATCATGAGATTTTTTTAAATTCCTTATTCAATGCAGGGGAATTCATATAAAATCACAACCGTGAAATAATTTATACATGTTGCCAGTTCGGAATAGTTGATACCTTTCAATGCAATTAAAGCCTTCTTAATTATACCAACAATCCGCACAATTCGTAGAAGGTACATCGAAGCCTCTCCTAGATGGCTTCATCTAGAAATAAGCCAATCCAGCTGGGAAAATAGTGGTACCATTTGGCGAAGACATGCATACACACAGTTCGAATGATGTCAAAACACGGCATATTTGAATTTATTTAACCGCTGGCGTATTTTCTACCGCTTCGGAAATAATTTAAATGTGCTCAAGCAAATCCCATCCTGTTTACCTACTTAAACGTGAAATAAAGTAGGGCGCTATTCCTACCACCACTTCCTCCACCCACGAGCTCACCAGGTGAAATCCTTTCAACAATTTTAATTTTAATTGCAGATCAAACAGACTGGATATAACATTTCATTTCTTCGGGGTTAAGGGTGACTCTATTCGAATACGTGAAGCCATTACACGGATGGTTGAGAGGGGCCGCCTGGGAAATTTCACATTAGTTTCTAACTTTCATTTGTTTGATGAAGATCCACCCTTTAAACTCCAGGTAAGTTTTAATTAGTAAATAGTAAAATTTAGTTTCTGTACAAAACATTGTCTACTGCTTCTCTGTCTCTGCAGGCTGTCGAATTGGGCAAAAATTCACCAATTCGAGAAGGCACAGAGTTCAGCATATCGTGCGTTGCACAAGGATCGTCCAAAATGAAATTCCAGTGGTACAAGGATGGCATGATTGTGAATGCATCTCGAGCCACAAGGTAAACACTTGAAGTCAGCATGAGATTTGGTTAAGTGAATGTAAATCCGGAATATGTTCCTGGTGGATTTGTGCTTAACGTACCTTACACAATTGTGGCTGATTCTCTCCAATATTAATTTACTCTGATGTGTTTTGTTAACAGTATGACTGAAAATGTAAAACAATTTAGAATAGCATCCATTTACATGAAAATTTCCAGAATCTAACGAAATTCGTATTTATTTTGGATCTCATTGCAAATCCAGGTACCAGATACACGGTAAATCCTTTTTAGTTTTTGATCATGAGTAAGCATAAGCGCACGAATGCTAGGTATCATCTCATTTATTTAAAGTCTACTTTGGATGCGATAGTGTTTCCTTTTTCTCTTTTTTTCGCTTAATTCAAAACATAGTGTGACCAAAAGGGTACAACCTGGTCATCGTAGGCCATAAACGATTAAAACCGATTAAAACTGCTGCTAACTAAAAGTTACCCTTCTCTAGTAATTAAATCAACAGGTGCTGGGTGACATATTGAGAAACGTTAACCCGAATCGTAATTCGCCGTTTGAAGGATTTTTCGCTCGGCCGTCTGCAAGCAGCACTGCATTGATCCATGTTAGTCAGGAGCAAATCACACAGTAATGGTCCTACAGCGCCAACACATGTCGCAGACGGCGAGGCAAAAAGCATGACAGGATCCAATCTATCATGAAAGTGGAACATTATTTTAGGTAGCTACGGGCGAGCAGCGCACGTACGAGTCATGCAGGGTTCACATTGTTCCAAATCGTCCTCTGTGGCTGTGGGCCGACCTCCTGCTTTTTTAACATCTCGAAGATTTACTCGCTCGACACGGACCAGAATTTGTAGGCAATTCGTAACCGATAAATTTACAAGGATATCAAAGTTTGGTCCCCGTTGTGCTCGTGTACCGTGGTATTTGCGGGGAATTTATGTGAGTTGGCACTAAACACTGAGCGTTCACTTCGGGCACATGTAATTTTGTTAAGCGAGTCGCGGGAAAGTGTGGGAATTTGAAATTCCTTTCGGGATGGATGTTGTGCCAATTTGGATCTGGCTGCGGTAGAAAAAGTTTAGGAAACAGCAATGGATCTGCGGTCGGAGAGGGCTTTGCTCAACAGTAATCTCATTTTTTTCGGGCTCGTTCAGGACCCGGATTTTCGCGGTTTTGTTGGAAGGGTTTACGACCCGGAAAATACAGAAATTTGCTAAAAGTCATGATTATTTGTGACGACCACCTGATATAAACCCAAGCAAAATGTTTAATCTGGGAAATTCGCTTTAAATTATTCAAAAACACAATCAAAGTAACTTTATTCCCCCTATTTTGTGTATGTGGCAAATATTCTTATTAATGCTATAAATGTTGTTTATTCGTTTAGTTTGTACTCACTTCAACCCTCAGCCGTTCAACCAATAGGCGTGAAATTTAGCAAGGACATAGGAGGATATAACACGCCTTTTGTCCTGATAGATAAAGCTGTTTAAATAATTTCTGGACTCACAGCGTGGCAGTACTTTACCTTAATATATTACTGTCTCTCTTGGTAAAATTCGTTAAAATACATAACGGGCTTAATTTAGTACCCATTATTTTCGACTATTTATTGAGACAGTACATGAGCCTAGCTCTGAATAGCTAAAATCATATAAATCATCGGGTTGGAATGACGGAGTCCCGCTGAACGCAAGACACTCAAATAATTCATCTTGTGCGAATGAAATTGCGGACGAGGCGGGGTAAAATTAAAGTTTCAAGGCAATAAGCAAAATTTGAAAATGTCTAATAAAATTTTATTCATCCTATGGAGACAATGGCGTATTCCCGTCACGAGCGGGTTGCTCATTTTCATTTCATTTACAAAGGCACCAAGCTGTTATTTTGAATTACAAATTCCCAGAGCGTCACTATATCTTAACCAGCAGAAGGAAGCAGCCTTAGTTCGGTGGGAGTGCTTCGGTGATGAAAAAGATATCTGAATTCGCAGCAGCCCCATTATCCGCGGGCTGAAAAAAAGAATCGCGTGACTTTATGAAAATCAAGTAAAAATGCAATGTACCAGATTAAGTAAATCCCCAGCACTTACACTGGACAGATCCTCCTCTCCGTTCTTCATCCCACTCGACTGCATCTTATCGGGGACTTGTCGCAAATGTCTCTCTTGGCTGTTACTGTGTGGAGAAGGGATGAAATCACAAAGAACCCCTTATATTAATGTAAGGTTGGCGCTGCTTAAGCTCCTTCTTGGGGGTTGTGCGCACAGCGACCTCCGCACCGATAACCCTCGAGGAATATTGTGAATAAATTGAAAGACAGGATTAATAACCTCGACCCGGGACCGCATCAATCTCCCAATGCTTTTCTTCTGGTCTCAGTGCCCCCAATAAAAACAGAATGTGCCCTGCAAGGCTTATTCAATTAAGTATGCAAATTCTTGCTGAGATCCAGTCTCTGTTTACAGTTCATCTTTTGCCGTGACAATTGCGGCCACGCTGGACTCTGTCCTGCCGGGTCATTGAGCCCCCCCCCCTAAAATGCGGGATCTGAACAATTTTTCAGGGGTTGCCTGAAATTTACGACCAATTGATTTTATTTCCCTGAGGCGCCGTGCGGGGTATTTAATTACTCGCCCCCGGAGGGGAATTGGAAGGGTTGACCTGTGGGCGAAGGCACTTGGATCGCTCAAGAGGAGCAAAAACGGTCAAGAGGTATTCCAAAATGGACGACGCTTTCTATGCAATTAATCTTTGATTCTCAATTTATTTTCGCTTAGAATCGCTGAATGAGTTTTCAAGGGCTGTTCTTGTCGTTTTACTTTAAGCCAAAACCCTGCCGTTGTTTGGTGTATTGAACGCTTCAAATGTGGAGCGTATTTCCTTCTCCTGTCGTTTATTATAGGGGGCATTGTCGAGCTGTCTTTAGAATTTCGTTCTCCTAATCATTCCTTTTTTCTTGCTTATTTGCCGTCTTCTCTTTTTTCCACAATGCGCTACGTAATGAAGGGCTATTAATAAAACATAGCATTATTCATTAAGCAACCGATTAAATTGTTCTTGAGCTTTTTGCTATTTTGCTATAAAGCATTCCTTAAACATATTTTTTTTTAAATAGGACTGTTTTAGTATTCTTCCCTTGTTTAGGTACAAGCGCGGCCAGTAACAAAGGAATCACATGAGAGAACCGAATCAAACCTCATATTCTCCACCGTACCGAAGTCAATCAATTACCCGTCAGTCACGGTGAGCATACACGTCCACTAATTGATGGTTAATTAACTGCAGCCGTCAAACGCTAATTGCTCATGAAGTACACACTCGGACGATGCTGCGACACAGGGCTAGAGAAGCACAAGTCCCAAGGACAGTGTAATCTTGGGTATAGAAAATCAAATAGATCGCGAAACCAAAATGCACTGAGGTGCGGTCGAAAGCCCTTGAACCGTGAAGAGGGGTAGTACACTTGATTTGAATTATGCTGAATTAAGCTATGAATTGGGCCCAGGCAGCCAAATTGAATATCACTGCTGCTCGGTTAATGGCGAAAATGGAAAAGAGGCGGGGCCGGCTCGAGTAATATTAGCAAATATTGCCCGCAGTGCCATCGTATAAAGCTAAAGTCCCCGGGTTAAATGAAAGAAGCCATTGCAAGTAAAAAGTTATTGCGTGGGAGGGAGCCGGTTCTATCTACCGTCGGGACATGACGACTTTAAGGATCAGTGAGCACGAACTTGGTTAATGGTTTTTGGTGTTATGACTATGGCCCATAAAACCTTATAGAGCATATCACTTTTGGGGGCTACTTATTGTGCTTGAGATTTTTGTAGCCATCCAGCAAGAGGCAGGTTTTTAGTGCTGTTTCACCGCATGTTCAGGATCCCGCGAAATGTGATACTTCGCCCTAATAAAGTTGACATATTGTACCAATCTGTTTTAGTTTATTTATCGCCATTCAACAAGCTTAACATTCCCCAAACCGTATCGAAGGAGCACCTGCACAAGTCGTCAGACCTTGTGTGTTTGTTCAACTGCATGTTTTTATTTTATTATTTCGATTTTATCAACAATCTGATTAGTACGATGCTGTACGGAAAGAAATACACCAATCATGTTAGATATTTGATTATGTTGTGTTGCTTGTACTTACGCGACTGAAACAACTGTTGCAATATTTTCAATTTTTTACTTTATTACTTTGTAACGAATAGTTAAATAACAAAAATCTAGCAGCACTAAAACATATACTACAATAACCTTGAACTTGCAGCTGAAAGAAAAAATTACGCCTTAGCTGCCATATTTAATGGTTTAACAGGAATTCATATTGGGTCATTTTAGCAATTGTTTGTATTAAATAATAGGACCTTCCTAACTTAACTTCTAAAGGTCGAGGTATGTTTAGGTGGCTTTTGTATCAAAAACAATCACTTCTCTGTTTTCATTCACCTGGAGTTATAACATGCAAACATGTTCAATGCAAAATATTATTAAGGATTTTTTCGTTTAGCTGTTCTAACTTTTTGAAAACATCAGACACTCAGGCAAAGGAAGTTCAAAGAAAGGCAAAGAACTACATTAACATTCTAGAAACGAGTTTTATGGAGAGTTTGGAGATTCTTGATGGTGAAAAAGAAACAGTTAGGCAATGATCCCAAACAATGTGCTTGTAAAACAATGGAGTTGTTTAAAATAAATCAATTATTAGTAATGGAGGGGCCATCGCAATCTCCTACTTTAAATATTATTGAACATGTCTGGGAATGAGTGAAGAGAAAACTGAGACATTTTTCGAATGACCCAAAAAATTTAGGTAAACTTTGGAGTTTTTAACAGAAGAATTGAAGATGTCATAAAAACTAACAGTGGGCATACCACATTTTAAGAAAAAAATGTCTTTCAAAAAATTAGATTTATAAAAAACTGTTCCAGTGCATATATTGTTTATAATTAAATAAACCTTTTTAAGTTTTCTAATGTTATATAGATTTTTAACTAAAATACAACTAACGTAGGATTATATTGAAATTATTCTGTTACGCTGATATACTTTTAAAAGAAAATACACAAATTTTCCAAACTTTGCAATAGTTGTGTGAGTCACTGTATATTTTCAATGTTTTAAACTCAATTTAATTGTACAGAGTATAGAAAAGTCCCAGACCTCTTCGTATAGTTGAAATGAAATTGACCTAAAATTAGCAAATAAAATTTAAATAATACCCCTCTTTCTTGCACATTTTTTATGTATTTTAAAATTTGCAGGGATATTTGGACCATAATAGTCCCTCCAGAGCAAAAAGGAGTCTATACCTCGCGTCTGATAATTGATAAGGCTGATCGGTTGGATGAAGGCGTCTATACGTGCAAGGTAAAATTCAAGTGATTTATTTTAATTCATATTTATTTTCATTTAATTTTTCTTAAATAATCGTTTTATATTCAGTCCAGGTTGCCAATTCCACAAGTGCAGAGATCACAAAAACCACTCGATGGGTTTTGAAAAAACGTCAAACTATTTTTAGTTATTATATAGTATGAATACTTTGAATTTAGAATTCTAAGGAATACAACAAGTGGCTCAAAATACGAATTATATTTTTTAATTGCCTCGTACTCGTAGAGAAATAATATCGTAACCAATTTCTACTCTATACAATGGGACCCTTTATCTCTACTACCTCAAATCAAAAGCAATGAGTTCATTCAGAGAATTCATTTAACAGTTTCATTCGAACCACTGCAGGTTCAAAAGCCTCGTTATATATAGCAATGATAGGAGGCTATCAAATTTTCCAGTGAATGTCCCTGAAATAATCGCTTGATTTAATTAATTCGTGGCAAGTGAAGGAACATTGAGAAGCTGCACACCATTCGCTCCTGTAGTGGAGCTTTGCACGTGTTCTATATAAATTGGGGGGGATTTTGCCAGCGCATTCCATTCGGAGACGAAACTAACTATCGCCAGTCTGACGGCAAATCCGCAAGTTATAGCCTTATCCAGCACCAGCACACTATCTCACATCTCACGCTTTATGGCGTTATAACTTGCGCAGCTATCATAAAATTTGTGATTTCTGATTAAGGCCGCTATAAACTCTGGAAGCGATGCTTGGGGGCTCCGGGACAGTAACGGAGATTTAGACCCGGCATAACTCTTCTCTTGGATTTGATCACTTTGCGATTCGCTGGGCCGCGCGATTTGCTATTGAAAGGTCAGAGCCTCAGAGTGCCTCTAATGGCGGTCCATCCCCACGGGTAAGCCCGTAAACACTCTGCTCGGGCAGTAATCCTATCAAAATATTATAAATCAAGGGTTATGTGGCCCTAATGCCGATAATGGTGTCCTTTCTGTGAGAAGAGCTTTATTAATTGTTAACCGCCCTATAAAGCATCTCGTAAATCTTACGTCAACCAAACTTGAGGTTGTATACACGGGCGAGATTAATTTCCGAGCAAACAACTTGTTCGGAGGGGATGCGCCCGAAAGCCGCCGTCTACTTTTCGCGGCACATCCATTCAACGGGCTGAGTACTTTCGCAAATATTTTATGAACTTGCAAAAAGTAGGTGTTTCGCACAAGCACATTACCCAGCCTGCGCTCGACCCTTGCGGATAAGGACCTGGGCTAATTGGGATTTTGTAAGAGCTTCGAGTATTCAATTATCTAAGGAAAATACGTCTTCCAGTAAATGAGCAGGAGACTCTTAATTAATGTGACTAGCTGGGACCTGAATACAACCAGTATGAATTGCAAATGATGTTCATTGAAAGCATCCACGCACAGGAGGCAGTTTCTTTAATTCGTGGTAGGTTGCAGGCACGTTTTGGTTATAAACCGCGCTAAATATTAAAATAAAGTGAAGACCTGCCGCAGAGCTCAATGGATATGAATATCACTGAAAAATTCAAAATCGCAATGTTTTTTTTTTTCTTTTTTAAAGCGCTCACGAGAACACAGACCTTTTAGCCAAAGTTCCGAATCGTACATGAATTTTTTAGGAGGGAAGAGGAAAATTTACTGGCAACATTTTAGTCGAGTGGTTTAACTTTTATTCTATAAGTTTGGTATGAAAGTGTGGTAGGTGTTAGGCCTTGCTCCACTGGAGCGCTTTATTAAAAGGCGCGTCGGGAAGCTGTTTATCTATATTTTTTGATGAATTCAATCCAAAGGCATCGCTGAGAAAACAGTCATGCATTTGCAATGTGCTCGATGTATTTTCCACTCGATGGATTGCATAAATATTAAATGTTCTTCACTGGGTAGTGTTTTTGTTCATGAGTCGTGAGTATTAACCAAAAACAGGGGTTTTTGGTGGAACGCTACATATCAATATTAAAATGGAACGGTGTACTGGACAAACTTTTATAAAAGTTTCAGTCAAATTGAGGTGAAATTTCTAAAGAGCTTCTGGGTTATTCAAAATAATTTTTCCAATTTCAATTTCGTAGGACACAATAGAGAGGCCAATGGCAGGCGATTTAAAATTCATTCCCGTTTTATTGTACCCAATTGGGCACAAGGTGAGAGCTTGTTGCAGTTTTTGCAGTTTATCATGTGATGTTTATCTTTCATTTAGCTATTTAGTGTTGTTGTTGCTCTTTTGTACAACAAAACATTTTCGCAAGTTTCGAATTAAGTTTTGAATTTAACGACATCGTAAAGATTTTACCTATTAGCAAGAGACACACGTCCAAAAGCAAAAATTTATTAACATTAAAACCTTGTAGTTAAAAGGGCTGCCCCTTTCGTTAAGGCGTCAGTGAAGCATAAATGCAGAAAATGGTTTATGGCAGGCGCAAAAAAGCGCACAACACACCTCACAGGGTAACACACAAAACTCATTTACAGGACGTGCAAAGCAATATTTCACCATTGCGCCCTGGAAGATAACTATCACAACATTATACTCAAGTACAACTTTCCTAATGGCAGTACGCCGTTTACATATCCCCATTTTTATGATTATACGGCCTACGGAGCGCAGATACTCCGTTGTTTACCTGCCCTCCCACTGTCATGAATAAAACATTATCAGTACGGTTGGCATATCAAGTAACAAAAGGCTTTTCTTGAAACCTGAGCTGGGGCGGAGCACGAAGGAGTTGCCGGCGAAGTGCCCTAATTTGTTCACGCAAAGAATATTATCCTTTTTATTGCGTTTATTTTAAGCATTCTAATACAAATGGGAATGGACTTAGTGGCCACTTTGAGAAGAGCTTTATTCGCTCCTCGGAGTCGTTTGGTAAATTTTTGTTAGTTGACGTCATTTTGGGGAAAAAATTCGATATTGTAATAATATAAAAAAAAAATTCGATATTGTAATAATATAAATAGGGGCCTCTGATAGTTCAGTTGTTAGCGCGCTGTCCTACCGTCCCAGAGGCTGTGGGTTCGAATCCCACGAATAACCATGGTCTCCTGCGCTACGTGGTAACACAATGGGCCAAAATTGGCCTAAGTGTGCCTTTCTAGGCAGCCACAGCAACCTAACCTAACCTAATAATATAAATGTTATTTGGAGATTTTGTTTCGACTAATTTCGATTGTTATTTGTTTTACTTTTAAGGTCTCATTTATTCTCTCATAGACAAGAGATTACTCTATGTTAAATGTTTTAATGAATAAAATATTTAAAAATGTTTAGTTATATGTGACGCCATATCAAGGCAAAAAATAGAAATTCCAAAGGTATCGTCATCGAAGTAACTACAGTAGGTAAACATTTTACTGCATATGCGTCAACTTTTGTCTATAAAAGAAGTTCGATATCATTTTAACCTAAAATGTATCCTCTCTTGACTCTGACAATCCATTTACCATCAAGGACATTTGGCACCCCTTATAAATCTAGTTTATCCATAAAATTCAATTTTTCTAGCAATAAACCCATTTTCGGACATTTTATCATATTTTGTGTCTTGGCCATAAATTCCCAAGTTTCTCAAATAAATTTTACTAGATCCACCACTAAATAAATTTCACTAGAAATAATACGGAGGTCATGAAAAGTTCAAGGTTTAATTATTGCGTAACTTAGGCTTAGCGAGTAATTTTGTTATAGGAAAAGCAGCTTCCTGTGGCACTCTGTGGCCGGAATGCGTTACTCGTGTATAATTTGTGGGGAAACTTTCATTTAATTCGTAGTTTAGAGATATATATCTATGCTGCCACCAGGGCCCTCAGCCATGCAAATATTAGCATAATAGGCCCGTAAATCTCAGGGTTTCTTGAGAAATATTCAAACACCATTAAAATGCAAATCAGCTCTCACTCCTTGAGAAAATATAAAGAAATATAGCCAAGGTCTGAAAGACGTCATTCTCATGCACCGACAATGGAAGTGGTCCTCCGGGGATGAGACCCGCTGGCGGCTGCCTTCGCAAGAATGTCTTTCTGGGCCGGGCTGCACAGGGCAAGATATCCAGCGGGCAGATGCCCCCATAACGAGAATTATCACTATCAAACACAGCAGGGAAAATGCATTCGCAATTCTTCTCTGGAGCTTGCAACAGGCGTCTCCCCTGACTGACGGGGCTGTTCCCGTGGGCTCATCTGCTGGTCTTCTGCACGAAGAGTTACCTACATGCATATATGGTGCATTATATTTCGAAGTCGCGGCTCGGCTGACATATTTAATGCTCGGAAACATCATAATGGCCGTTCATGTTGCTCCGGCGCTTGCAGGCTGCATTTTCATATTTCTTGCACTTCCTGCACCCGGCTATTATCCGAACTCCTTACGTAAACACGAAAGAAGGTTCAAGGAGGTTAAGTATTTGATTTGCTCCTGTCTGAGGATGCAACAAAGGAACTCGTTCCGCCTTACGAGCTGCATCTGTTGCAAATTGTTCATGCGAGATTTCATACAGTTTAAACACATTTCCATCGCTTCCTTCTCCCAACAGATTTGCTAGACTTCGGGAATCTGAATCTAAATAAACCTAGCTTGAGTGGGAGAAATTGTATTGTAAGACTTGGTAAATATTTACATATATTACGGTTGGGGGGGGGGCACAAAAAATAAGTGACTACGTTGCAGACTGTTTAAAAAATGGACGGGCAGCCCATAAATTTATTTATATTCAGAAAATCCCCAAAATGTTCACTGTGTCGCGTTTCGACTTCTATCGAATTTTTCAGATCTAATAAATGCTGTACCTTTTCGAAGAGGAAAACTCTACGTGCATGATGCTACATTTTCTACAAAAATCGAGCAATCGCTCCGAACGATTTCGAAGCACACCCGAGAAATAATTTTATATAAAAACACTTCCCGCCTGCAGTTGGATAGGTCGATTATTCCCTTCACCCAGTGCTTCGTGCTTCAGAAAATAGGGAGGTTTCCATGGTCGGAGGAAGTGTTGCCCTGTTCGATTCCCGCATTACCTGAATTTTAGCGGAAGTTAATATCCTTGGAGCGGAAGGAAGCGGGAGATATTCTCTAAGTGGATGGCGGTGGTAAGGAGTGGAAATCGTCGAGTGAACTTTTATTATTCACGCTAAAACCAGCTTAGAGTTGTTCGAACCTCGCTTGGTATCCCATTAATATTCGCAAGATCGGAAAAGGTACTCGTTTCGTCGAAAGGAAGAAAGGTTAGGAGACGAGAGAAGGTCGTGTGTCCTCTTCCAGGACACTTTACCATACTCATCCGCAGGAGGCGATTATGACAAAATGACGTACTGTTGACGCCTTATCACCTCAATGGGCAGGGAGAAAGTTTTTAAAGTTTACAAAAAAGTCTATCGACATGCTTAAACTGTAAATGCTTTTACCAATCTAAGTAGACACAAACAACCCGTAATTAGGGGGATTTGACTCGAATCGCATTTTAAGTGAAGGCCATGCAGGCCCTTGGGTTTTCTTGTGTATAACTTTTTCTTGGGTTTGATGGTTTAAGCATGCGTGACCAGGGGCTACCTATCAATAAGGCTTCTTCTGAAGAAATCTTATTTTCTAGCTGCTGGGGGTGTTCAGTTTTATAAGTTTGCTATTGGCATCAAATATGTGACAGGAATTTAATTTAGTTTAAGACAACCTTTCATCTTAAGAAGGACCCACAGGAGTTATTCATGTAAATAAAATGGGTCTGGTTTCAAAAATCAGAACGTTCTTTCTGAAAGTGTTATAAGTCCATTTCCAAAGAAATCACACTAAAATTTTGATTCGAAAAGTTATTAAATGATATGTTCAAAAAGTTGACTTATACCACTTTCAAAAATAACGTCTCAGTAAACTGAAAGATAGATATTTTCATAAAGAATTCTAAGAATTCTAACAAGTTGAAAGTTTGCGTATAATTTTCACTGAGAGCAAAGGGCTTATTTTTGGCGTAGCATCCCAGAAAATAATTCCAAGGAAAACATTTCTTTCTTTAAGAGCCTCGCATGCAGCAGGTGACCAGTGCTTTTAGTTACATACCGATTTGCCAAATTATCTTCCCATCACCAACAAAGGTGCAAAAGAAAGGAAGCCTAATTTTGTTTATCAGGAGATCTTTCTAGATGATTTCAAAGACTGCAAGGGGAATTTCCGTTGGCACTGGCCAAAAACCGCATAAACTCCTGAAAAACTGTAAATAAATTGAGTTCCAGCGAAGCCTGCCTCCGTTGTCATTAGGGCCCTCCTCGACAGAAATGTTCATTTAAAATTGAGAAAACATTCTAGGCTACTCCCCTTGATGGAATAATAATTCTATTACTTTTCTCCACGCGAAGAAAAGCGAAAATAAATAACAGCCCAGCGGCTGTGGCCCAGCCGGCAAGCACATAATTACCACTTCCATCACTCGGGTGGGATCTTTAAAGTCGAAGAAAGTTGGAATAAGAACAAAAAGGTGCTTCACAGCCTTTCGTTCCACCAGTCATTGGGGCACTTTTGTTTAAGACGCTCTTCAGGGCAGATAAGTGCACCTGTAAAGAAAATACTAAACGGCCCGCTAGAAGGGCAGCTTTGTAAATGCTTCTCATTTCAATTAATTAAAACATAATTTTATACTTCTGGCGGGTTCTGGATGCTGTGCACAGTAAGATGGCCAAATGTCATTTAGGGGTAGTTCGGAAAGATGCTTTGTGCATAACAGAACTCCTTGAGCGAATTCCTGACGTCCGAGTGAACGCCATACCTACCAGAGTTGGTGTTTCGAGGTGGGCTGGTTGCTTTCTCCAAATTCGTAAATTTCTAAGGGTGGATATACCGTGATGCTTCGTTAATATGGAAACTGTACGTCACGAGTTTTACATATTTCGTGACTTGCCGGTTTCTTGGGTCCTCCGCCGAACCCTTCGAATCCTCTGTTTTGGCTCCGTTACCGCCAAGAGGGCGAAGGTGGTTCGTAGGTGCTCAAAGAGCATTTCACGCTTCTATTAAATATTAAAGGTCTGGGCTTTTATTAACGTTTCATCGTAACACCCTTGTATAGTAGCAGTGATATTTTATGAATGTAGTAGAACCATTTCACTCTGCTTTTGAAGAAGGTTGTTGCCGTCTTGGGCAAAGGTTGCCTAGCGACCAGTCGGGATTGCGAATGAAAAATTTACCTCAATTTTGTGGACTTGACACTACCAGGGGATTAATACCAATTGTTGGAAGGATAAACGCCTTGAATTAAAAGGACAATACCTTATCTAAATTAGTCATTCTCCGGTCTAGACTTTATCGCTGCGTCATAGTAGGCCTTGGGAGTGTTAACTACTTGCGGCGAGTGAAGTGGTGCGGTTATTGAGTTTCTTGTAGACGGTGTGCTCCAAAAAAATGCTTTCGTCGAATTACTTTGTCCTATCTAGAAATCTTGCTGGTATATCTCGTTGTTTTATCCTATGTGCTTGGGTAAGACTCACGCAAATTTCTATTTTTATCGTACGCCTTTAAAAGAAAATTAGACTAATATAAAGAAGTGATAAGATAAGAATTATGCTTCGTGACTTCTAAGAGATGAAAACTGTAATGATTTTTGCAATTAAAGAATAGCATAATTGAAGGTATCTAAAGCGCATAAACTGATCCCTGCAATTAAGGTTTTTTGAATTACGATCTTTTACTTGTAAATTTTAATGAAAACTAAGATATATGGGATTTTTCTGTAGAGTAACCTAAATGTTTTCTTTTCACAATTAACTCCCTACTAAATTCCTTTAGTGCCTCTGAATTCTGAGTAAAGTTCACGAAGGATAAAGCCAACACTAAATCTACAACAATAAAACCAAGAAAAAGTAATCAAAATTATCAAAGTAAATAACGACCTAGATCAGCCGGCAACGCATTAATGGCTAAATTTCCAAGTGAACTAATAAAATCATTCAATCCTTGCGACCGTCACGCTTGGTTGAGGGCTACAGCGGAGGGCGTAATAAAACAGTCCTCAGAGACGCGCCTATTTTTGATAGTCTATCATTTGGCTATAATTTAAAACATTCGGGTATCTGCTTCCGACGGAGGGTGTCGAAAGGAGCGCGAAACCTTCTGCGGAAACTTATTTATGTAAAAACCAGCTTAAGGGTATAAAATGGCCAAATAACCGTAATTCTATTTCGAAATTAGCTCGTTTCACTTTTATGTCGAATTTGAGGAGAAGTTTAGCCCCGTGCAAAAGTAAATTAGAAAAAATCCGTAGGACCTTTTGCCTGTGTTAAATATTTTGACGGTATTTTCCACTATAATTGCGAAAATTGCGGAAACCCGCGGTCAAGCAAAATTGCGCCACCGTAAGGTAATAATTAATTTTCCCTTGTCTTTCAGGTGGCCGACTGGGGCGTGGAGCACTGTCGTTCTGTAGTCGTTCACGTCCAAACACCGCCCCAACTGCGGGTGGACCCTGCCAGCGTAACGCTCTTTCGAGGGGAGTCCCTCTTGGTGCGGTGCCTTTCGCCCGGAAATGACCTACAACGCTACGGACAGCTAGGCTACAGCTGGACCAGAAATGGGGTCCTATTCCAGTCAGACCCGAGCTCTGCTATGTGGGAGGATTTATACCCCGATGGGAGTGTGCTACGAATTAAGAACATTCAGGTAAAGAGGAAGCAATTCACGACGCTCAGTCATCCAAAGGAAACCGAACATAAATCTAATTGGGTCCTTAGAACGAAGATATCGGCTCTTCGGGAAATTTATTAGTATGGATGGAAGTTATGATACAACGTGAATTCTATTTCATGCCTTTATTGCATATCTTTCAGAATCGCAAACACAACGGTCTCAGTTGAAACTTTCTTTACTGCTTGTTCAGATAATGGTACACTTCTTGATTTTAAAGTCGATTCCTTCAACTACTAGCCGGTTACTCGCTAAACTATTTCGAGATCGGAAAAATTTATAGGTTTTTATAAATTTAACAATTATCCATTATGAGTGCCCATGAGATTCTAAGGACCTAGTATTGTGCCAGTTATGCAACTTATTCAAAACCTCGTACCCTCAAAAAAGTTGTCATCTTTGAATCCGCATGGTGCATCCGTCTTTTGTGACGCACATCGAAACATGCACATGTACTGATCCCAGTAATAAAATTTCTATATGATTCGACACACTTGCCGCCTCAAAACGATTTGATTCATTAAATTTTACCGGATCGATGGGTGTTTAAGACGCTACTTCTCGAGATGCTGAAAAGAACTTGTCAGGTGATGAAAACATCTTAAAACAGCTTCTTATTATCCGATAAATGCGCGGAAAAGCATGGAAAATGAAGATGTCGCAAGCCGCATAAATATTTAATCCGCTATTGATTATCATCAGGATGAAAATTGATTGAAGCAGTAAACAATGGCAGTAAACATTGATTGCAGGATGCGATAAATGGTCGGCTTTAATTTTAAGAGATGAGATAATTCCTCAGCAGGCACCGTGCAGAGAGTGAGATAATGCGAATAAATTAGTAATAAACTTCGCGGAATTGTTTCATTATTAAGGATAATTAATAGGAGCTTGTTTCCGGTTCATTTAGGCAATAAGACATATATCTATAGTACCTACATAAGTACACTAATAGCATATCGTTAGAAGATTTCTTTTCCGAGTTTGTAAGTTCGCAAATTCGCATATTACTTTGAACCGCTCGAAAATTAATTTCAATTTTTAGCATGGCAAATTCTATTTGGAGAAGTAATCAATAATTTCAGTTGTGCAACATTCACACAATTATCCATTATGCTTAACTAGTGAACATGTAACTTTTATTATAGCCAAACTTTCGTATATTATGAATATGCGATAAATTCCATACCTAAATTCCAGGAATAAGAATTCTGTTCAATGATTCCATACTAATAAATTCCGCTGTGATTATTATTGAGCAGCTGGTCAAACAGCCGAAAACATTTCAATTTTCGATTTCATTTCAGAAATCGGCCGAATTCACGTGCTTGGTATCAAATAGCATATCACCGGTGTCGAAAAGTGTCCACGTGACGGTAATTGATAAGGGCATCGTGGGTCTGTGCCCACCAGGTCAAAGTTTCGGAGTTCATTGGCCATCGAGCGCACCAGGCACAGCCATAACGACGGACTGCCCGAAGCGGTACGTGGGATTCGCTCGGCGGATGTGCGAGCAGTGGAATGTCGGAAAGTCCACTTGGCTGACGCCGGACTTCTCAAATTGCATCGCTGACCAGGTGGTGGATGTCTACAATGAGGTGAGAATGATAAGGAATAGATAAGGGCCCCCGCATGTACTTATGCCATAAAAATCAGTTTCGAGCACTCTCACTTGGATACCAGAAAACAAATTGTTCAACCATCCTGAAGGCGTGTCTGGAATACGCAATGAAGCGGCAGACGAACTTCCTTCCAGGGGAGGCAGGCTTCCTAATGGATCTCCTGCAAGAGGTAAAAATTTTATGCTTTAATCGCAGCCCTGAGGCATGTGTATTGTGGGAGCGTGGATGGCCCCGCACTTGTCCCAGTCCGCGCCCACACATCGCCTTGCGGGTGGCGCTCGTAAATATGAAAGAGGTAGGATATATTTTTATTAAGGGCAACGTGCCTCTAATTTTAAGCGTCACCGGCTGACTCGTGCACGAGGAACTTTAGTAAAGATGAATGATGCGCGCGGACTGGGAGGTGGATTTGTATTCGATAGCTATCGCGCCCCAAAACGATTTAATTTTGTATGTGTCTTTAAAGGCAATTTTTCATGTAGCGAACGTATTTTGTTTCGGTTATAAACAGTACCTGGGCACCTTTTTGGCTCTTTGCAGGTAGAAAAATACCTTAAAATTAAGGGTACCCACCTGGAGAAAGAAATGGCTGCCGAAAGTATTCTCCACATTTTGGATAAAGTCATGCAGAACATGTTCTCAATGAACAGCCAACAGGTAAGTGTATTGATTTTTGGTCTCGGGTTCTCTCTGAGAAAGAAATTAGGTGCTATACCGGTACCAGACGGGCAGGGTTCTGAGTGCTCATTTATAATGCACAGAGGATGAAAGGGTCCTGGTGCAGAGTGTTGTCAAGGGCCTGAATTTCCTTCCCGGTATCAATATTTCATCGCGATCTAATGAAAATATACGGGAATTTTTATTAGTTGTTTGCCCTGATAAATTTCAGATTAGAGGCACAACTCCTGTTACCATATAAGGGTTCCACTCTGAGGTTCTGCCTTTTAAACTCTAACTTCTTTTAAAAGAACCTATAAATATTAAATGCTCCTGTGGTAAGAAACTGAAAAAATGTATTGTGGGACCTGTCCATTCCTTCTTCCATAAAAAAATATACAATTTATTCGTTAGGGATTAGAAATTTTCAAAGATTTAACGTCTATGTAACAGGAGTATCTTGATTCTTGCATTAACACTAATATTAAACAAAATATGAAAACGGTTATTGACTTTGAATCACACCAAATTAATCTCTTAAGAATATGCAAGCTTTCTTTTGGTACGTTGAAGCGAATTAAGACAAAATAAATATTTAAATTATTCACAAATAAAAAGAAAAATCAGGTTTTGTTCCAGCGACAAATTCAATTGAAAAGCATTCATTTCGACGCTTTGGAAAAACTATAGCGTGCTCTAACGTTTATCAAATATGTCAGCAGCAGACGGTCGATTTAATTAAAGTGCTTTAATAAATCCTGGAACAGGCCTGCAGCAATGTGCAAATAAAGTGCGTAAATCGCCGGATGCTGCACACCCACCTCTCGACAAAATGTCTAAATTTATTTGGCCGGTGATGACGACGGTCATGCGGGGTAAAGTGGCCGCTTACTGATAAAATTGTTACAAATCAATTAGCCAAATTTCCCGATTTGCTGCTCCGGCCTATTGGTTCTGGTTTCAACCGTTTAATTACTCAGCCCGGGACTATTGGCGCGATAATAATTTATTCGAAACTGCAACTCAGGTTCATAAATAACGCAAGTGCTGCTGTTGAGTTAGTTGATTTGACTGCGACAACAACGGACAGGCAACTTATTAAAGGGGGAGACTGTTTTAATTAAGAGCATCAAGTGGAGGCCATTAGCCCCTTTCAGTACCTTCGGGTGGCAAATTGTTAATTTTTAAATTTATACAAATTCCTGCCTCTAACTAATCGACGCAAGCATTGGGGCACAGTCGCCCACCAAGAGGAGGCCAGTCTTTCGAGCTGCTCGACTTGACACAAATTAACGTCCCTGGATCTAAGGCAAACTTAATCGAAATAAACAAGACCATAAACAAAATTTATGACGAAATATGTGCCCCGCTCGGGCCAGGCACCACCCTGTGGGCACATAACTCTCGAGTTTATTCCGCCTTAAAGGGATTTTCGTAATGTACGAGCGTGTCACGACCCTATCCAGTCGATTTGAAATTTGTCTCCGTAATCAGTATGAATTCGCACCTTTGCTCGAGATGAACACCCCATAGGCCGTATATCAGCAAAAATTATTTATGACCCCTCAGCGGAGCAGCGTGCTCTGTATTATTCACTCAAAGTTGTGAAATGTTCTGTTCTGAAAGAGGTCTTTGCTTTATTCTTTTCTAGCAAATAAAGAAGCTGCAAATCCTAACCCAGTCAGCTGCCTTGAATCGGGAAACTATCGCCGCCTCGCAATTGGCCACATCAACGTCGTCATCCTCAGGATCTGGAGCGTCTCCGCAAGGATCTTCGTCAGTATCCTCAGGTGCAGTGCTGTCGGGAGTATCCTCCTCTGCGTCATCCACGGGCACGCTGACGGCATCCTTTTCCTCAACAATAGCCGACTCCTCGTCGCCCTCCGCGGATCGACTCAATTCATTTCGCATCTACACGACTTCCGTGAAGACATTGCCTTTTAATTTGCGAATTTATGGGTAAGTTGTCATTCATGGCCTGGGGAGCATCGAGCAAGGCAAAAAATAAAAGTAATATCCAGGGAGTTCTCCCGCGGCTGTGTCTTACGCAAAGTAATATCGCCTTCCCAACATCTTAAGTAGCATGTTATCAGGGAGCTTCGCAATCTCACCGGGGACGGATACCCCGGCAGGCGCGCTCCTAGTGGGGACAGAGTTTTATGCAAAGGCAAAGTGCTCCCCAGAATTTTATAAATTCGCTGAATGGCAGCTTATACCGGGATAAGTACACCCGGCCCGACGGTCTACGGATTCGGGAAGGGTAATTATATCGCCTCGAGGCGTCATTAATCATTTTTGATTGTGTGGCACTCCGGCGATGTTACTTACATTAAAGAATCTCCGGGTTAATGCGGAACCTCTTCGGATCCTCCCCGGGAAAAATATAAACCTCTCAGGTGGAAAGTTAAGGAAATTGGTGGAGCCGCTATTTTGAGGCAATGTGCTTTGCATTTTGTTACGCGCTTTTATTTTCGTTAGTCCTTTTCTTGTTGTAGTCCTTGGCCTTCAACTTTCTCTATATAATTTTCTACTTCTATTTAATTTTTATATTAAACAATGAATTTAAAAAAATTGAAAACCCGAGTAAGGGCCAGGACAAACAAATAAACAAACAGATAAAAGTAGGGTGAAGCAAACACTACTCAGCTATGTGATTAATTATCAAAAATTATAGCACATGACACTTATATTTAGCCAAATAAATATTTAACATGTTACTTAACGTTTTAGTTAGTTAGTGTTAAAAATTAATTCATTCGAAATGCAATAGATCAGCTAGTTTCTAATAATTTTTAACTTTTTAGAGATGACTTGTTCTCGGACCAATTGTACATCGATATCGCCCTAACAAAGAATTTATTAGATATAATGTCGAACGGAACGATTTTTGCATCAGTCATATCCTACAGGAACCTGACGAACTTTTTACCGAAAACGTACTATCCGCGCGGAAGGTAGGCTGTACAAAACTCTACCTCTACTCTGCTTTAACCTTAGCCTTCCCATGGTAATTCCTTTCAATTTGTAGTGATGGGCCCGATGTGGACTATATGCCAGCATCTAGGATAATTGCAACGTGGCTTTTCCAATCCAACCGATCCAATGATAACTTCGTTGAGCCTCTGAATCTTCCATTGGAGGCTGGCCACGTGGAAATAATTTTTCAGCATGAAAGCAAGCCAAAAAGCACCGATTGGATGCCGGTCTGCGGGTAAGTCTTCGACTTTAGCCAGGGAGTACCAAAACAATCGCTCCGCAGGTTACTAGCCGTAAAAATGTTACTTTACTGCGTTTCCTCCCCAGGCACGAGTTGAGAGCAACGTTCGAATCGTCCTGGGAAACGGATCTCTGCATCACGAAGAATCTCATGGAAAACATAACGAGATGTATCTGCCCGCTCTCCGGTACTTTTGTGGTTTTGTTCGCCAAGAAAAATTACAATGTAAGTAAGATGGAGGAGTCGAAATCAAAATGCTGACCTTAACTTAGTGCCGCTTAACCCTTTCTGCTGTGTCAAATGCTGACAATATATTTCCTCCCTAGCGAGCTCTGGACTTTTTGCGCTATCTCTTCTGATGGGAATTCTCATCTCGAAGATTTATGCGCCCATAACACCCTGCCCCGGGGAATTGTTTTCTTTAAGCAATTTATAAGGATTTCACTGTGCCATAGGAGCACAATTTACAAATTTAATGGATCAATTTCTTTGCTATCTTCCTTATTTCTAAATGCTCTAACAATTGTTTGAGTGAATCTTAGCATTGCCAGACTTAATAACAGAGTTTATCGCGCTTTAAAGGAAATATCTTTTCAGCCGGTGCTCAGATGGTGAAATTTTTAATTTTTACTCAGTTCTTTCTCAATTTTCAGACTTCAGTAGCACGGACCCAAACTCGTCCAATATTTGTGATAATCAGCTGTGGCTGCTGTTTCCTCCAGTCATGCACGGCTTTCGCGTTTTTAATTCCAATTTTATACAACAGGAAGTGTTGCATCACGTTCCTAAAGATGCAGTTTTGCACATCGACGTCCACAGTAATGGCCATATATCTCCTGGGATTCCTGAAATTGCTGCCGCAGGTAAGTAAAAATACCAATTTAAAGCGCATTTGATTCCTCTTCTTGTCCCGGCTAAATCGTATCAGTATACTTTTCAGGATAAAAAAACAATCATTGAGACTTACCTGTCCTGAGCCACTTTCAATCTGCGAATGAAATTCGGGCTTAGAGACAACATCGTATCACATGCAATGGGAAAAATCCAAAAGGGACGAAGAGGCAGAGCGGAACGTGCTCCATTTCAATTTCACACCTACCTAAATTCCCGGGTTCTATCCTATTTTGCCCGGCAGACTGACTTCTCGGGAAAGAATCAACCTGCCGAACGGATGATTCACCATAAATCGCAACTGCCCGCTGTTTCTGTTTCATCCATTCGTCCGCGCAAACAACAGAACAGCGGTTGAACGGGGGAAAATTAAATTTCCCTATGTTTCTGTAGCAAAGACGTTGAGGGGATGCTTTTATTGAACGGATATGATATTATTTCTTGTATTTTATCTGACAAATTGATTTCAACAGCCGCAAGTAAAACGATTCCCTATAATCATCAGGCTTCGAGCAATGTGTTCCACCCGATGGTTTTCTCAATTGGGGGCACAGTCGAATCGTAAAACAGTGGGAATACATGAGTAATATTCGACATCACGACTCCTGGGAGTGGGCAACAGACCTGAGTTCCTATTTCACGTCGCTTTTGCTTTTTAGTCCCTTCACAGCAAGGGATTTTTGCATCTAATTTTAGAAATTGATATGGCATATTTTCGTGAAAACGAGAACTGGAATAGGATTTCATTCTCACTGTTAAATCAATTTGATTTTATTGGAACGGTTTGCTCTTAATAACCTAACTTACCCATGTAGGAATCACTAAACAAAGAACAGCATCAGGCATCAGCAAGAACTAAGTTTGGTTTAATGTTAGCTTACCAAATCTTGGCTACTTTGAGTTCATTCGGTACACTTGGCACTTTATAAAATCAAAATATAGGCCAAGAAACCAAAATAGAGTCTTTTTGTTTATTTTTCCATTGGAATAAATGTTTGTATGTATCCAAAATTGCGTATCAGGATGTAGGGCCTAACGAACTCAAATCTCTTTCTTTAGCTAAAAAAAGAATCGGGGATGTTAATGTACTGCATACATAATTGGAATGGAATCAGTTCCCTACAAGTTGCGAAAACTGACCTTTCTCTACCCGTACTCATGGGCCCTGCAATTCAGCAGAGTAATAGCGAGGCGTGATGTCACAGTCTTCCTTCTTTAATTCTTAAATATTTAAAATCCTCCCATCAGACCAATTGAAAAGCAAAAAAAATCATGCCAGTGTCAGCAGAATTTGCCCTTTAGTGCTATAATTAATAATTTACGCATACAGCGTGCAGATCCTTGCCACCCTCGGCTCGTGTCGCCCGCTGTAAATTTTAAGACATTGAGAAAAATTTTTTGGAGAAAAAATTCATGTCCTTTTGCTAAAATTTCCATAAGGCAATTTGTCTACGTGAATTTCAAGGGGAACAGAAGAAATCTCAAAGGAGTGTGTAGTCATCCCTTCAGCATAAATCCATTTGTCAACTTGGCGCAAAGTGATATACATCTCCTTTGAGGCACGATGATGAAGCTGAGTTTTATTAAAGATTTAAGCCTTAGATTTTATTAGATATCCCGGATGAGTCGCATTAACATTTATTTTTTCAGCATAAGCACAATCCTCCTGGGGTATACCGGGCGAAAGGGTGGAACGTGACTTTTCGAATTGTGAATAAGATTTTGAGCGAAACAGAAAGAACGAAGAAAGTGCGTACCGCAGATAAAGTGGAAAAGCCTTTCTTAATGTTGCTAGGTGTAAGTCATTTTATTCTTGGTTGGATTGCGTAAACGTTTGTTGACTCCTTTTTAAAAGTGAGATATTTTATTTGCATATATATGTAAAGATATACTTTAGAGTATTGTTCACCTTGTATTGGGTTGTTCGGAAAATAATTTCGTTTTTTTTCCATTTTAGTCCAATAACTTTTACCATCTTTCTGGCAGTCTCATGGTTCTACACCCATAAAACTTTTGATCTTTGCTATCAAAAAAACTGATCCAAATAATTTTGACGTCCTCATTTAATGCAAACAAAGGGTTTGTCGTCTAAAAAATGTTGTAAAGATCAGAACAAGGAATAATCCGTAGGTGTAAGATCTGAAGAATATGGAGGGTGAAGCAGTACACCTCATCCTAGATGTAAAAGCTTTTGGCGAGTTACCAAACTTGTATGAGATCTCGCATTATAAAAAAACGATTCCCTTGCAATCCCACCAAACAGGCAGTATCACCTTTTTTATGAATATTGACTTTTGACGTGTTTTGAGCGGATACATCCACGATTCGTTGCGTTTATCATTATTGTAGACAACCCATTTCTCATTCCCAGTGATGATTCGCTTCAAAAATGGATCATTTTCTTCACGTTTTAGAAGCAAATCAGAGACTTTAATGCGTCAGATTAAATTTCTTCTGTAAAAACATGTGGAACCTATGTGTCGAGTTTTGAAATCAAACCAAGGAGCTCAGTCAATGCCTTCATTTTGGCTTCAATAGCTTGAACAGGCTTCCAGAACATGGTGCCTCTTCAACATCAAAATTACCGAAACGAAATTTTGCAAACCAGTTTTGGCGCTGGCGTTCTGTCTATACATCTTTTCCATACTCATCCAATAATTTGTTTCCTTGCTTTTAGTTAGTAAAATAGTGAAATATGCCGAAAATGCTGCTTTAGTTTTACTATGTCAGATGTCAATGACAATGCGGCTGAAGTGTGAAATTGGCTGCGAAAAATATAATTAAGTCGTCTATTGAGAAAAAACGAATTTAGTTTCCGAACAACTGAATATTTATTTTCATTGCTAAATGACAAATTTCATATGAAAGTTTAAAATGTGTTGGTCAAGTATCCACTAACTTGATCAAAAGCTATCCAAAATTAGAAAATCCTCTCTCATTTATTTAACATTAACTGTAATTATGTTTTGCACAAATTTGGTGGCACTGCCAACCAACTGCAGTTCAGCAGAATGTTCATGTAATTTTAATAGTACACTATCAATAATTCACTAATGAGCACTAATCCTCTGAATTATTTTTTCCAATTTTTAATTGCATAAATTCAGTAGAAATTACATTGGTAGGCTTTCGTGAGTTTAATCAAAATCCGCTATCTATAAATTGTAAATTGATTCACTAACGAGCTATGAATCAGCGCGTTCTGTCCCAACGGCGCACACAATTGCAAAAAAATTATTGTTCATTTTTAATTGTATATTTTAGGCATATTATTAAATTTGCGAAGTATCTACTCAAACCTTTTTCTAGCCAAACTGTGATACACGAAAAAGTACTTGAAAACTTTCGGAAACTTTTAATTTACCCGAAAAAGTATTTGACTTATTAAAAACTATTTCAGTTTCCACTCAACCAGCTCCTTCTCAAGGGGAATGAGAGAAAAGTTGAGCTTCCTACAAAACGCAACGGGAAAATTATGCATTTAGACTAAAACTGACTGTAAGCAAAGCAGGTCCTTTCTTGACGGAACTATTTTCCCAGCAAGGAGCAACTTCTTCGCAGGATAGATTTTTCTGGTCTCGACACGGCCCTTATTCTGCTTTTTTTTTCGATGAAACCCTTCATTTCCTCATTATCGGATGCCAATTAGAAGTTCTTTGAGTGCCCGAACCCCGCCCACTTCGCGTCGTTAATGACATAATGGACCGATGTTAAGTTCATATTAAAAACTCATCTAGACTCAACAAGACGAAGGAGGTTTTTTCACTCTTTTTTGGAGTGGTTTTTATGCCAATTACGAACACCGGCTTGGTGAGCTTGAGTGTGAATGGCTCCCACAAACGATTTGAAATACTAATTTAATTATGGAGTTGCACTTAAAAACGATTCAGCAAGGCCTAATGCAGGTTATTTTAATGATGCTTAACATAAAAGTGCAAATTGAAAGAATTTCGACTACAGAGTGAAATAACTTTTTCTTTATTGGAACTTAAACAAAAAATTTATTCAATAACAAAGGTCATAATTTCTCCCATTATATTGCAACAGGACTTTACCTTTTAAGTATACAATCGAATTTGTTTGTACCCTCATTGCTAAATTGCCATTTATCCTCAAACAAGGTATTTTCTATTTTCAAACGTATATTTGCTTATCTCTAAGTTAAAACTTATCGCTGTAAGTGAGGCTTATCTAAAAAAGCGTGTTACCTTATTATGAAACCACATTTTCGATTCCGCAACGTGAACGGCGGTTAGCTGTGGGTATGCGTCTTGGAGTACACGAAAAGGAATATTCAATTATTGTTCAGATACAGATACCTCGACTCTGAAGCCTTTGTGAAAGAAATCTCCTTAAAGTAAAGTGCATTTTACCGAAGTCATATTAAGTTGCAACAAACTTAAAGAAAGCAGCTCTCGACTATCGAAAGGAGACAGTTTAAAAAAAAAATCAGAAACAAAATTCCTGGACAAGTCAGGTTCACAGAGAAAAAGGTAAAGGTATCGAGAATGTTTGTATTATCAAAATAAAGTTCCCTGGCAGGAGTGAAATAAATTCTTAAGAGAATTCCTAGAATTTAAAAGCAAAGGGATGCCTGAGTGCTCATATTTGATTATATAATTGGAGATACAAAGGCGAAACCAAATCAGCCCCTTCCAATATTTTGCATTCGTTTGGCAAAAATTCCCATTTGCCTTTCATTCTTTGAAATCCTTTCTTGCAGCAATACAGAGATCTGCTTTCATGTGAATGGTTTTTGTGGGGCTTATCGCGCAATATGATTTTTCCGCTCATAATAGCTAGTCTGATAATTTAAAGGAAATTTCTGAAAAGGCATGAAGCGACAAAGTACGCGGCCCCAGCGAAACCGCGGTCTAATTAATTCTTCGCAAAGGAATGAATGCACCTTGGAGGCTCGGGAAGTAATCAGCTTACCGTAACCAGTTTTCGCTTTCTCCCTTTTCATACATGCCAGGAAATCTAAACGAACGCAATTTCCTTCTGCTCCTTTCTCAACGCAGTGAGTGAATTAACCCGAGCAGCTTCCAAGCCCCGTCTTCCATTCGCACTTCGCACTGAGGACGCATGGCCCAACTCTTCCGCTCGGCTGAGATTTGCGGGCGCTACTTCGGGTGCTTACAAAACACTTGGCTGAATGCCCACACCTCACGCACGATACCCGTGCCCCATACCCCGTGCTAACGCAAGACCACTCAAAGACGCACAGCTAAAAAATGAAGAAGCTGAAGATGTGCGAAGAATTAATCCCATACATCAGGGATTTTACCATTGGTGTGTCAACAACCCCCGCAACGCTTCCCCGGCGCTTCCCTGTTCCTCACCATCCAAGTAATTACATTTTTCTCGTGAAAAATGTCACTCACGCCGAAAACTTCCTCCCGTTTTTGTCACAGCCAAGTTAAACTTGAAGATGCAAAAAAAATTAGAAACACGTCCCAGCATGAAGCCGGGAAGGGATATCCAAACTGAGAGGGAAATTGAGATGATTAAGTAAATAAAACTAATTAAACGGGGAAATTCCATTAGGGCAGTGAGTTCGCGTCTAATTCGATAAGTGGTTTACATAGTTGAAGGAACTTTTTAATTACGCATAACGTCCCCAGACACAGGGAACACGAGCAAAAGCCAAAATTAGGGGAGCGCATAAACAAGAAAACAGTAATTAATCGAATTTGCGGAGGAGGGGATGTTTTCCAATTTTTACTCAATACCTTTCGGAGGTGTACTTTTTCAGGGCATTGCTGGCACGGTAACTTCGATCAAAATGCAGCGCAGTTTTCAATTTACTTATTTAGCAAAAATTGTAAACGATAAATGAGGCCGTACAACGCGTTCAACCAATCCCACATTGGCGGTTATTAAGTGGAAAACCTCGATTAAGCTAATTGGGTTGTCACGACTTATATTTAATTTACGGTTTATAAATATAAAATATGAGCTAAAGTAAAAATTGCATCAACTGAAATTGACCCCACATTGTAAGTAAATCGTCGCCCTTTAGAACTGATAGACTGATTTTCAATAGGAAAGCAGATGGGTTTATTATAAGGGTATTAATTTAATATTATTCATTTTATATAAAAAGTAGTTTACATGATGCCTGTAAAGATACCCAGTCTTCGTGTGTAATTCATTTATACGAAATCGTGTACAAAATTTTCAATCAATGTTGCTGAAAGCAGCTACCGAATCCTCACTAAGAAAATCAAAATTAATTTATGATTTTTAATTACAAAGGACCCCCAGATAAACTCAACAAACCTTTTGACCTTTGAAGAAGGGATTGCCAAACCGAGTAAATGTTGTAATCAGTTTTAGACGGCACCATTATGAACCTAATAAATAGGCTGCGAATTTCCAACAGTTTACACAATTGGGCAATGAAGTAGTAGGACCACAACTGAGAATATTTGTTTATATGTGGTTTATTTCTAAACAAAAAGAAATGTAAAGAGTAACCCAAGTATGTTCAATTGTATCACTCTAAGAATTTCCAAAGGTCGATTTACGCCTACGTACGAACGCTTACTAAATTTTATTTTCTCGTATTATGTATAAAACACTTTATTTACTGATTGAAGTCAAAAATTTTATGGCATATTTAGCCTCTAATTGCAGATTGTTTTCGCTCTAACCCAAACTTGTTTACCCAAATAAGCTCTAAAACCAATGCATACTTCCGATATCCGTCCTCAGTTCGGAAGCAGCCCCTGAAGCTGTCTAAGATATGCAAAATGCATTACTATTACAATTATAGGGATTAGATTGACACCACACATTTGACTTCCGAACCACTTGACCCAGATTCTGTGAGATCCCTTTAATCCCGAAGCCGGAGATGGCGCTCTCCGTATCAATTAACATATTCAAATAATTCCTCAATAGCTTGCTATTGACCTGAGATCCATATGTCATAATACCCTCCCCCTGCTTCTGATAGCAGCAAGATTTATGTGGGTTGCATGTGTCCCCGGAGACTGTTTGTGCACAAGCACATCCTCGATCCGAGCCTGACATCCTGCTCTAAGCGCGTGCACTACATAGCATTTGATTTTAGCACCAAAGAGCCAAGTCATGGGGCCGATATCGCAACTCATGCATAAATTATTGAAATGAATGAAATGAGTCTTAACGCATAAGGTGAGAGTGGGACCTCAGAGACTTTTGAGGCTTGTGCAGGCGTAGGGGAGCGCACGGTGCCCAAATAGACCCAAAATAATTGGATCTGGCTGGAGGAGGCTTTAAGGAATTTTTAAACAGGCCTACTCTTCGGGCTGCTATCACCCGTATAAATCGAAATATTATTCTGAAAAGACTTTCGAGTATTTTTCCCACTTGACATTGTCGGTTTAGGAGCAAAGCGGTGTACCCGCGCGAGGGTATTGACATGGGAGTATTTCTTATCGCAGAGATATGCATGAGCACAAACATAGAGCCGTGGCTTAGTTGAGGGTCCTTTCACGTGGCTCTAAATGTATGTGAAAGCAAACTGCCTTGATTTTCCCAACAGAGCTTGCCAACCCGGACTCCACCTCGGGGTCCGGGGTCTCTACCGACTTTTGAACTCTTAACCGTATTACGAGGACTTGTTTTCCCCACTCCTGCCCGCGATATAGTGCACCATTAGCAGTTCTTTGACTCAAAATAGGAACTCTCTAAAAGCCTCTAGTCTGCCTTACAACGTATCCTTTCGATATGCGGCTTTGCGTGCTCGTGCTTTCCTCCGTTTTTTAATATTTTTGTCGCTTTGAATAAGTACTCAAAAGCTCCTTGTGGGCTTGCTTTAAATTATAGTGGCGATTTTGATAATTTTTTCCGTTTTGTGGACTTATGGGATGCTTTGCCGCGTCGTTTTTACCTTTTCTTTTCATTCGCGGAAACTTTATTCACCTCTCGAGAAAGGTTTTTGTTCTTATCCGGGGCTTGTGAACTTATTTTCCTTAATTTATGCATTATGTTGTGTCTAATTAGTAAAATGTGTCACTCTTTGACTGCAAGTGGGCTCTGCTGCTCGTCTCGTCCTGTGCTATACGCTGCGTTTCATCTTGAAATAGTTTTAATGAAGAGGCAACGGAAAAGATTCCTCCTATTTCATGATGCGGGTTTTTTTTAAAACTCTATGCTTTTCTGTATTATTCATGTAGGGTTTTTGTTACTAAATTTCGGGAGTATCTGTATTTTTGAACAAGATAACGTTTCACGTTATTTGAACAGGCTTTTAGTTTGAATTCGAAATTGCATATTCGATTTTCGAGTTTTCTAAATATTTCACTTCCTCAAATGTTGGTAGTTTTTGTTTACGTTTCAACTCGATTTCCCAGAACCATAAATACAGTTGTGACGAAAGCCAATTGCCACTATATTTTGCCCAGGTCGTATTATTAATTCCCAAAGTTATATAGTTTAACTCCAGAACCCTTGGAGCTCTAATGCGACTCATATTTCATATATTATTAACCATCACAAACTTTCGGCTCATTTAGCCCATCTAAAACTGCCCACTTTCTGGGGCTCGCTTTAGAACAATCTCACCCACATGACTGCCTCCGTAAGAGAACGGTCGAGATTGGAGGAATGACCTGCCGCTGGCAGCAATATCCCTGTCTTAATTTACTTAGAATTCCCACCAGAAATTTAGTCTGTTTGCCTGCAGGGTAAATAATTTATTAAATTTCTTTTGCAGGATTGGCACGGCATCATAAGTTCAACACTGGCCTCCCTGATGCTCCTCGGGCTGTCTACATTAGTGGCAATTACACTGGTCATTCAGTCGGAATTGGTCCCCAAGAAGGTGCAAATGACGAATCTCTCATCGGGGATCCGGGGTGCAATCGGGATCAGCTGGCTGCTGCCCATCTTGTTTGCAATTTGCTCGCCACTCATCTACACGATAATCGGGAAATGGCCCCTGTTCTGGTGGCTGGAGCACGGCAGCACCGGCTTCATCCTGTTTATAATAGTGGAGGGATTATTCATTGGCCTCTTCGTGCTGCTGTTTGCGACTCTAATCAAGAAGCTGCTCTACCTGATGAAGAAACACGATAAGCACAACGCCCCTATATGGAGGAGGTGAGTGAGCCTGCTCCGAGTACTTAAGGTCATTAGTTCATTAGCTTTCGTGTTTGGTGCTCTTCCAGGATAGGACTGCTCTACCGCACAGGGATCATCTTATCCTTGAAGCTGGCGTCGGACTCTCTGTTTCTGATATACCTCAACACAACGAGCGATTTGATTACGAGCCATTTGTTCGGAGTCTGCTGCATTTTATTGGTAAGTGCCAGGGCGGTCGTTTCACGACCCGACTCACCGGGGTGTGCTTCCATTTTCAAATTATTATAAATGCGAGATACGGCAGCCGAAGCCTATAACACACGGGCAGGTGATTTGCACGTTGCTTGGCTGTCGGTCGGCTCAAACCGAACTCAGCCTAGCGCACTTCCATTGGGTTTCGGGGCACGTCGAAAAAATTACACATTAAAGCACTTTACTTTCTGCTTTTATTACCTCGCAACGACGCAACTTTTCCTACAGCCTCTGGGGCTGCTCTGTCGGTAAACACTTTCCCGATTTCTTTCCTTTTTACTTTAATTTTTGCTCTGTGTACGAGGGCGTCTGCCGAAAAGTTGTAAAGTACCGAATGAATTAGCCCATAAAATCCAAATTTTGCGATCCTTTTAATACTTGCGGGTAATAAGATAAAGTTTACGGGCTCGTGTCAACAGATTGGGCGACATGTCATGCGGAGATCGTCAAATTCAGGCTCCAGAAACGATTCCAGTTCAATAGATGCGTGCATGAGTTTTGAAGACAAGGCTGGATTTTAATGCCAACAAGGAAGAGTGTATTTTTATGGCCGATAAGTAAAGGCAGGATGCCAATTTTTAGGCTATAAATTTGTGTGCAAATTCAAGAGATACCAAATTCACACATTTTCAAGTAAAGAAAATTACTTCAAAATTTGTAGCACAACTCATTTCCTATTATATTAAATTAAATTAAAATTGGTTTTATGGCATACACTTTCTGAATTCGCTAGTATGAATCTTCGAAGTTCTCTTGTGAATTTTCTAACTGGCAAATTGGAATTGTAACAAACATTTGTTTGCGTGATAAGTACATAATTTTTTTGGATTCTATTTACTAAATTCCAAAAAACAGTCAAAAAATAGATAACTCCAACTGAAAAAGGTCAATATTTTCGCATACAATTATGTTAAAAAGAGTCACACAAAAGCCTAACTCTTCAGACTCTGGGTCCATAGGCCTTTTAAATTTCATAAAAATTCTTTGAAGTCTCTCTTTTTTAGACTAGAGCGATAATAAATCTCGACTGCCGCTGCTTTCTTTCAACTAAAGGGCCCAGGGCAGACATAAATCCTGTCAAGAGAGCAAGAGCTTTAACTATATATTTTCCACTTCTCCACGTCAAACTTATAATGAAGAGGAGCCCATGTCTAGGAGGAGTGTCTGCTAGCAACGTGAAATTACGTCCTCCGACTCGCAGGCATTCAAAGCCTACGAGCCTTGAAATCCTGAATAACTCCGCCGCAGTGCTGACAGGCGTGGACTTGTAATTCTCTAATTAAGGGAAGGACTACTAGGACTACGAGTGTTTTGAGATTTTTACGCACCAGCAATTGGGCGGGTCGTGACTCGGTCATCGTGCAGCATCTTCCGGTTGAGCTTCGGTTGAGATTATGGACAGCACCGCAACACAGCGCCTGTTTCTTACAGACTTTATTGTTGAGTTTTATAGCAATATCCGTGGAAGTTATAGGTATGGAAGATTTTATAAACATTTTATTTAATGGCCCAAGTTTCCTTGCAATTCCTCTTCAGAGTAAACTTGGGAACAAAAGTACTTTTTCAGTACTTCTTGGCCTTTAAGAAAAACCGTTACAAACGCTTCACAAATCAGGACAATTCGATTAGAGTTTCTTTGCAAGAATTTCAAAAGAAGGCGGACTGAAGAAGGACAAGTTGAGTTTATGTTGTTGTTGTTCCCATTTCAAGAAGACTAGGGCACTGGTTTATGAGTAGAGGTCTCCGTTTTGAAAATTTCATTGCAGATTTTACTCCAAAACTCCAGTCTTGGCTGATTACATTGTGGTCTGACTGGCTCTCAAAATGGGGCTAAGTGAATTGCAGTTTTATGCAGTTTTTGTTTCCACCACTACTGCTCCCTTCAATGCAGTAGATTTTATGTAAAGCATTTTCATTCCACACTTCATCTCTCAGTTTAGAAGCTTTACTGAATACACATAACTCCTACTCACTTTCAAGCTTTCTAAAGATATTCGAGCAGGAACTATTATCTTGCATGAAACTGGTTCTAAGGGTGCATACATGCCGCTTTGACTAATTTCCAAAGCTATTTCCAAGCATCGTCCTGGTTTTTTCAGTCGTCAGCTATTTGCGAATCTCCAGCAATAGCCACATGATTCTTTAGGCTTTATGCTACGGCTTTGTGGCCCTCCTCGAAACACCAATTCAATTCCATTTCATTATTCAGCCAGAAAGATAGACACTGGCTAAGTCATCGTTTTCCGATGACCGGGATCGCAATTGTAATTATCTAGGCATTAGACTGTGTCTGCTTGTCTTGCCGGCACGTCGTAATACTCCCGGCCTTGCGCTACTCGTTCTGGAGCAAATAAATATGGCTACACTCCTTCCTGGAGGAGTTCGGAAACTTGAAAATCGTAACGAGATACTTCTCATCTGTGTGAGGACTTTTTAAAAGAGGGCAATATGGTGAAGGGTCCTTGCAACTTTTCTAAACTTTCTAGGCGAACAGTTGGCAAGAATACATCAAAATAAGGCGCGCTACAAGGAGGAAATAATAGGAAGTTGTGTGGAACTTTCTGCAAAATATTATAGTTCACGGGATGACAAGGATGATGTATTCATAGGGGCATGTGGGAAAAAACTTTCATCGGGGGGAGCAAAAAAAACACAGAAGTCGCTCCTCGGTAAGAGCATTTAATGGAATTCACCAGAATATGCGGCTTCTGTCGCCGAGGCTGCCTTTTATTTGCGTTAACAATAAACTCCGCAACTGCATATCTGTGTTTTGCGGCACACCGACACCCAGCGGAGCGCCCATTGTTGCTCTCATCAAGTTAAAACGGAAATGCAAACTTTGTGGCTTAATCAGTCTCATTCTTTACAGGGCTTCGCGATACTCTTCTGCTTTGTTATAAAAGCTGAGTACAATCTGAGATCTGAGCCACTGAAGAAAATCGGGACAAAAACTAGCCTGGAGGAGAACTATTGCTCTGGGTCGATAAATAGTCCGCTGAGCTGTAAGATGTTATCTAAAATTAAGAAGGTGCTGAAGGAAATTGGTATCGTTTTGTTAAATTTCAGTTTATGCAAATCACGAAATAGAGAAGGATAATGAGTGCGGACCAACCTCCGGGGGGGGAACTAGACTGCCGCTTACAATAATCCAAGCCCCACACTGTTCCCTGGATCCACGGCTGTCCGGGAAGACTGTGGAATCATTTTTAGGTGTTGTAGGGAATGCTAGCAACAGTAGTGGAACAATTTTAGTTAGCGATAAGAACGGTGTGTGCGACACATCTTTTCACGAGATGGAAGCTGTACCTAGCAAAAATGCGGAACAAATTCGCAGCTACCCATCGAAATCTAGGTGCTGCAACATTCTGGGAACTGGAAGTACAAAACATGATGAAACATGGGAGCATGAAATTGACGGTAGTCATGGATTTTACGACAGCTATCAGGGTAGTCAGGTTAAGTGCTCTTTGCCGGATAGCCATGAATTTGTCGGCGTGGGAACGCTTGATATTCTGCAGGGAGTTTCGCCTGGTAAGTTCCCCCTTTCTTTCCTAAGGTCTTTATACGTCTTATATTATAAAATTTCCTATTTCTTTATACGTCTTATATTATAAAATTAATAAACGAACTAATTCGATTTCAGCTAAATATAGCATTAAAATAAGAATTCCAACTTAGTTAGATTCCTTAAATTAAGAGGCTTTTAAAGTACCATTCTCGCCTTCATCTCCTGCATTAAACGTTAAAATAATTTTGATTTCATGAAGCGCTGCAAAAAGTTTTAACTTTTTCATGAGATAATCCTAGGAACCAAAAGCAAATAGCCCAACGAAGTTATACATAACTTTTCGTTGTAAAAGCATGTAGGGCAAACTCAACAATAAAATTATGCAAGATATGCATCCTTATGAATTGCATTAAATGTGCAAAATTTTCATAGTCTGTAAAGAGTGCGCGACTTTTTATGCCATTCCAGCCGAAATCCTCTAGGCATTAAATACCCCATTTATTGCGCTAACAAAACTTGAACGAGAACATATCGCTACCAAAGAACTTTTCACTTCCTTTGCTCTGTCTGCAATACCCGAGGCATTTCAAAAAGTTATACATTTTTGTATTTCTATAATTCTTAGAACCGTAGTCAGAGAAATAAATTTTTCTAAAAAAAATAAATGAAAATAAGCAGGAAAACAAATTGGCATAATAGCGACAACAATGGGTAAAGGAGAATATCCTCCTACAAATTAGCATCGTCTGGCGCAACTACAACGATAAATCTGCATTTGAGCCGCAATCCAATCCCGAGCTCTTAAGGTTCCAGTGCTACGAAACGATGATTCTTGTAATTTAAAAAAAAACAAACTGTGGAGGGAACATACCGTGTGTTAATTTCTTAATACATGAGTATTCCGCGTAAAAATTCAATTTCTTCTATAGCCAAATGGTGCCCTAGATCTGCGCTGGATTTAGATGTGATTGTTTGGAACACTTGTTTAACAATACTGAAGACTTATTTCGAAGTAATCGAGCAGTAATTTTAAAAACTAATGGAATTAATAAAGCTTAAAGGAGACCTCTGAATTTTAAAATAATAGTTCTATAAATATATTTTTTTAAATCAAACCATAGTTAAGAATAAAATGAATGAGTCAAAACAAAAACGATTTTTCTTTTCAGACAGCATAATAGGAATTAGGACAAGTAGTATTTTAAACTCCAGTAGTAAGTCTGCCCTTAAAACTGTAGATGCAACCAATCCATCTGTAAAAACGCAAACACCCAAGAGTCAAAAGCGAGTGACTATAGAGGAGCCCAGGAAGACCGTGCAGCAGGGAGGGTCTTCATCAGTCTCTAGCCATTTGATTCACCAGCTCCTCGTGCCCCCAATTATCACAATTACCTCATCAGGGGAGGAGGAGGCTCTAAAACCAATAGCATCAATCACTCAGCTTCTGCCATCAGTCGGAGCGGTTTCCGCTGGTACTCGAGAGACTAATAGTAATTTAGAGCCTGTCGATGACGATCCCATCGATGGAATGCTGGACAGAATCTCTCATGACTTAGATTATTTATTAAACCGTACTAGTGAAATTCCCACAAGGCGTGTAGGCGGTGTCCCTCCCAGCGGCCCCACGACAATTAACGATAGCGGCAGCAGCAACATGACTGCGCATCCTTTGTCATCATCAACGACTTCGACGTCGTCGTCCTCCTCCTCCTCCATTGCTCATGCATCTTCGAGTACAGCAGGGGTGACAACAGAAGTCGAAGACAGCTCAATACCTCCACCGCCACTACCTCCGTCTATGTCTGCGCTGCCACCAACAGCCTCTGGCAATTTATTACCATCCCATTCCCGGAGCGTTCACGAAGTTATCATTGAGGAATCGGAGCAAGAATAGGGCTTCGTTTCACTCACCTCCCAGCTCCAGGTGCTCCAATTTATTTTCAAACTAACCACACCACTTTAGAAAATTTTCTTGTGGAGGAAGTGGAGAAAACTGAGATAATAGGTACCGGCAAAGAAGTAGTTTTAAGTCTAATCTAAGAATAGATCTGGAATAATTTCTAAAAGAACTTCAGCTAGGTAGATAGTAAATTTGTACATTCATCAAGGAAACATTAAATGAAAAAAGAAATTCGGTCGTTTATCTTTGAAATCCCATTTACCGAACCATCTTTATGTCCTGCGATACACACATCTTTTTTCTTATACTTAACATTTATTTCTGATTATAATTTAATGTCTCTCTCTAATGTGCACTCATAGTTTATTTAGTTTATTATTTTATTATTATTTTTGTTCGCAAATTGCTCTAGTCCTTCTAGATCCACTCTTCACTTCCTTTTAGTAATTTTTATTTGAATAACCTGCAGTTGCATACCCTCAATTGTTCTATTCATTTGTTTTACAACCTTATTTTAAAATTTAATTTTAAGCTAAATATCTCTTGTCATCTTATCTTGTATTAAACCTCATTGAATTAATTCACTCAATTAACCGCCTTAGAAACCCTACACTAAACACAATCCGGGTTGCTTGCCTGTGCCAGTTGGGCTGCAGCGTGTGTAATCGTCGTTTTGCATGTGAACCGACAATTTTGAGGCTACTTAGTATCAATATCTCCCCAATCCCATCGATATTTGGAAGAGGACGTTCTAATTTCTAAGCAGGATAATATGTTCGGTCACCATGAAAGTGCCAGTTTTGGTCATTCGGTGTTTGAGTTGGTTGTTAACTACCTATGATCGGAGTGGCTTGAGCCTGCTGTGGATATTTGAAGGGCTCCAGCGTCTATTTTCTCTCCTCGACATCTTAATCAGTCCTTAATTACTCAAACTGTTTCCAGAGGCATGGCAAGTAAGCCTTTAAGCCTCTGAGAAGTTAATTGAAAATGCTCTTTGTCAGATAATTAATTTCCCTACAAGTCCTCGGCTGAAATGTTTTCGCTGCTGCTGTTTGGCTTCTTCCAGCCACACCGCTCGATTCAATTGTAAGACTGAAGAACGGATAAGCCAAACAAACTGATGCTACCCCGAAATTGAATTGGTTTTCCGGAGCGAACACAGTGGGGTTTCTCCTAGTTTTTTTCTTAAAAGAATAAATTTTCCATAAGAAAAGACAATTGGGGGACGGGTTCCTTAATATTCATTGCCGATATGAGAAGATCTGCAGAAGTCTCAGTCCGCCTTGTAAATTGATGTCTACTTTTGGAGCAAAATTATTTTATTAAATGCACGAGAATTTTATTCCTCTTGGGAAATTTTTTATTTTATTTTATTCTTTCGTTGGAAATCTTGAGAAAATTCATTCAGAAAAAACCGCACTCACGCGCTGAGATGTAGCATACAAACTTTTTTGGTAACTTTCCAAGATCCGGAGGCTTTAAGAAATGATTAAGTGGCTTTGTGAATTTGAATTACTATGAGTGCCAAAAAGTTTCCTCCCTGGTGAACGCTTTTAGAATGTTGTTTCGGTTACCTTTCACGCCTAATAGGATTCTGGCCGGAACAGCAATACCCCATCTTTGTTTTACGTTCTGATAGGTCTTTAAATTGATGAAATTACTTGGACGCGTCGGAAGGGATGACATCAATTATCTCGATTCGCCCATCAGTTCCGCCCTCATCGACATTGCTTTTATCGGGCGAATACAGAAGAGGGCGATTTCCCAGTGAAGGAGGAGTTATTTTTGGCTTGTTTGTCGCAAAGACATCCCGCCCGTATAGTGTTCTTTATTGAAATTCGTCAGTTCGATTCTGTAGGATAAATCGTTTTTCTGACCTTATTGTTCTTCACTAGTCTTTAACTAGGAGACCTAACAATGGAATTAATGATTTTGTAGCAGGAAAAAACAAACACTCAAACTGCTGTGCAAAACCATCGGTCTCATTTGAGGAGAAATTATCGTTTACATTTTCACTGTTTCAGCACTCAAACATAATCCGTAATTAAAGTAAATTTTAAGAATTTAAACACTTAGCTTGAAATATGAGCAGAACTAATTAATTAAAAACGACGAACAGTACTTTTTTAGAATAATATTAACCGCTAAGAAAGAGTGAAAAGATATGGCATGGTCTTAAAGAGATAAATTTCTCACGGGTCCAGCGTTGAGGCACTTCTGGTTAAAAGCCTGCTTCATCGAAGGCACCCACTCCCCACCTTAAAATTAATTAATCATTAAATCAGTAACGGTAGCAAACCAAAGACCCTTTACCTCCATCCTCCAGAATTTCCTTGACTCTCTTGGTGAGGGCATCTTGAGCAAGTTTTGCCTCTATAAGTCGATTTTCTCCTATAAATCTGACAACGTTCAGTGCTAATTCGGGACAAATATTTAATGTAGTCATGATAGCCGAGTCAAAACCCAAGACCATCGCGCCTGATAAAATTGTATCAGCCCCGAGAAACACACTTCTACCCTCTTTTAAACATCCAGAACCCGCCTCCAAGTCACCCGATGTGTACTTAAGCCCCACAAAATTTGGAATCTCACGTTCAGCTAAATCACAAAATGTTGGCATATGGACTGAAAGGGATAAAGAGGGTAAGACTGCGCTCTAAGTATTATAGAAAAAAAAATCGTAATTACAATTTAATCCAGTGAACATAGGAATGTGATAGTAGAGGAATGGAGTGCTCGGACAGTGTTTGGCTACACGCTTCAAATAGCCAACGAGATCGTTCACCGTCTTCGGCTTGAAGTAGAGCTCGGGAAGACAGAGAATTGAATCGACTCGCAACTGCTCCGCATGATTGGCCAATTCCACTACGTCGCAGAGAGGAGCACCACCGATTTGAACCATCAAAGTAAGACCGTATCTATCACATGCCTTTTTCCATGTCTGGCAGACAAGTTTCCTCTCCAAGGTGTTCAGTGCAGGTCCCTCACCGGTCGTTCCATTTACTGCAGTAACACAGATTTTTCAATATTAAGCATTTCTACTGATCGCAAAAGCACATCTGATACGAGTTTCTCATCTTAAAGCGAAATTGCAAGAGATGAGTTCTCGATTTTCATTACCTAAAACACCGGTAATGCCCTTTTCTTTCAAGAAGTTCGCGTAGGAGTCGATCGTTGACAAATTGAGCGATATTTTCCTGTAACGTTTTCAGATCGATCTTAAGTTAAAGTGGAAATAGTTAAATAGGAACTTACTCATCGGCGGAGAAAGGCGTAAAAACTGGAGCCATCAAGCCCTTGAACGAGAAAGACACTTTCGACATTTTCCTGACGACTGCAAGGGATGATCACCAGCACGATCAGTTGAATTACTCCCAGATCTGCTTATTGTAGGTCGTAGACGATAAGATAACTTTATATTGCTTTAGACAAACACATTTCGAGTCGACTTTAAATAGTGACGTGTTTGTTCAAGCTCATTTAAAATCTTGATCTTGATCTGAAACCGGGCGCCAATTTGACAATTCTGAGCGACTAACTTAACCCTGAACACCGCAGGAGTAGCCAAAGTCTGTGCTAAGTATGAAACCGCCATGCACTGAAATTTAAATTTTTTATTTTATTCACTGGTTTTTTCTTAAATTCTTTATCAGACTGAATACAAAATTACATTATTATCATAAAAATAAAAAAACAGTGTGTAGATGAATCAAACAAATTTTTAATGGTAATCAGTGCAATTGAAATGATTCGGCACTATACGCCGTAGTTTAAGAACAATAATACGAGAAACATGGAATCTTTTGTAAAAAGCATCTATCAAAATATAACATTAAAATTTGAAGCCACATTCTGGTGGGTTTGTTGTGCAGGATGTGAACTCAAGTGTGCCATCGACTTCCTTTGGAGCAAGCTCATTTTCCGCATTGTCGTCGTTGCCGTAGTACGCATCAATAATGGAAAATGCCTTCTTATAGATCTCTTCGTTTTCGTGATTTTGTAGAGCTTCCAGCTTGTCTAAGCCGCCGAGTTCCTCTACCATTAGACAAAGATTTTCTACACCGCCCAGCTTTTCAGCGAGCGAAAATAGATTACAGATGCCAGTCAGTACCACTTTGATAGTGCGTGAATCTTTAGCTTCAAGCAGATCCAAGTAGGGCTTCATAATGTTAAACTTCTCAATGAGAAGGACAACTTGCTGGGGATTTCCGGAAGTGGTGGTATTTGTAACTGCCCATGCTGCTTCTTTCTGAGATTTAAAGTCACCTCTCTCCAAAATGTCACGAATATGATGGAATATATCTGGCGAAAAAAAAAGCATTCAAACAAAATCCCTTTCTTAAGGATGCATTGCAGGGGGTTTCCCCCGACTATCTGGTTTCTCATTTAATTAAAATTGCAGGCTCACCAGTGTCTATAACTTCTTGTATTTGCTTTTGGTTTCCAGCTGTAATGTTGCTCACTGTCCAAGCCGCTTCTTTAACGATGTTCTGTTTGGAATTCTGCAGCAGTTTCGATAATCTCGGCAGTCCGCCAGCGGCAATCACAGAATCTGTCTGCAATGAGAACCATCAAAGTATACAACTGAGGGTAAATAGCGGTAAAAATATGAAAATAAATCGAAATATTCGCTCCTTAAACAGCATATTGATATGCTATCCGGAGATTGGAAATCTGATAAGCGTAGGAGCTCCCTCAAAGCAACTTCGATAAGAGCGCTACTGCGCCGATGAAGCAACCTCAAGCATCCCGAAGCATTCTCTGATTATAAATGCAAATTTCCTTCCGCTTCAGAACGCCGCACGTCCTTACGATCGAGCAATTATTACTGAGAGGTTCGATTTAATGTATCGATTGGCCCTAGCAATAAAGAGCCTCCTCAGCCACGCTGACGACGGCTATGCTCGTAAATATTCGAATGCTTTTAAGGTGACGGAAAGAATCGTTATTTGTAAGGGTAATAAAAAGTTTTTAAAGTAATTTAACTTCTTGGCAACTGAATAGAATAAAGTGAGCGAATTTATGGATTTAAGGAGGCCGGAGTTGGAGTAGTCGAAGGCATTGCTCACCACATTACCTCTGGAGGGTGATGATACTTATCCCCTAAAAGATGAATACTTTTTGGTTAATTTTTTTAATCTACCGCGAAAGGAAGACTGCGATTTTACAGATGTACATTTGCGGAAATTTCAATAAATTTAATTGATTGGGAACCAAGTTCTGGCGGAGGGAAAAGTTTTAATTAAAAGAAAATTGTTCTTATATCCGAGACTCACACAGAAGTCGAATAACTTTGAAAAATTAGCTTAAAAGCCAGTTTATTTTGTGAATTGTTTTAAATGAATTTCTCTGTTGCATATCCACTCTACATGGCATTTTAGCAGAGTTCTCCAAACGAGGAATTGGAAAATACGTCGCACTCCCCTCAACGAATCAAGCGAAATTATAGAAGAATATTACTTACTTGGGTATCGGATCCAGTCACGATGTTGCCAACGGTCCGAAGAGCAGGAACAATTATGCTAGGTTCGTTCGACTCCAAGAGGTTGACCAGTTTCGGAACAGCATCCGTATCGATAACCGCCTGAATCTTCGAGTTATCGTCGTCAGAAACATAAGATAGGGCCCAACATGCATCGGCCAGCACCTGGGTATCGTTAGTGCACAGTAATTGCGAGAGCACGGGCAGAAGTATTTTGACTTGCTCGAACGGTGGACAGGGATTTTTGTTACGGCATAAATTTGACATCAACCAAACAATGTTGCGGAGGAACGAAATCGGGGTTTCGGTGGTGATCAGTCTTAATAGTCCCTCCACAACGCTATGGTTGAGTACTTTGTCGCGGGGAACGGCCCCATCGCCGGCGATGTTCCCGAGCGCCCAAACTGCCTGTTCAGCCACAGTCAGGTTGGGGGACTGCAGAAGCTCCACAAAGTGCGGAATAGCGCCTGCATCTATCACAGCGCGAGTTTGTTCAGATGTCCCTGAGGCAATGTTAGTTAGGGCCCACGCTGCCTCAAACTGCAGAGGAGAGTTCTCTGACTTTTTTAAAAAGCTAACGCAGATGGGAACGATCCCGAGATCCACCATCATATCGATTGGCGGGTTACGCTCTCTACTGAGCATCTTTCTGGCGGACTGTGTCCCAATGAATTGCCTCTCCGGATCAGAACTCTTCATCGCCTCCATGATCTCCTTGGCGGTCATTTGCACCGGCGACTGGCCATTGGACTCTTTCAGGGGTGATGTGAGATCGTCCTCATCGATGTTCCGCCGCTTAAACAGTTGATCTTCCTTCCGTGACTTACGCAACTCTACAGTTACCTCGTGCCTGCGCGTTCGCATCTCCTGCCACAAAAGTAACATTCGAGAACAAAATCCGTTAGTTTTTGGAATGGGGAACTAACCTGTGTGCTCTTTCCGTGATTTTTGTACGAACTGAGGCGCGCTGCACTTGCATTTTCACTCATTTTAGTCAACTGCAACAGGCGGAAAATGTCTAAATTATTTTCTACTTTTTCACATTCCTTAAAGTCGAAATTGTCAAAATTCTTACGGATGAAAACGCCTGTCATACTCACCTTAATTTAAATGAAATACAAAAAGTACACAGAACAATCTCAGGCAAGCACAACAGACGTCTCAGGAAAGACTACCCGCAATTAAAATTCAAATCTCAACGGCTCCTTCGGCGACTTCTGACCAGCGATGCTGTCTCTCTGCGAAATGCGGTTTACTTGAAGTTTCCCTCCCGCCGGCGCAAGACACCGTGTCGGCAGTGCAGTGCATGCAAATGCGTTAATTATTTCTCAGAGCATTTCACGACATCTTTATGTCAAATCCGGAAACTGAGGTTAGCTCGTACTACTGATCAAAAATTCATTTGATTTTTAACAAATTTGTTTTATTAAATTGGGGTAGAACATTAAATAAAATAATTTTATTATTTTATTATTATTGTATGACTCACCGATTTCAATGAAATTTTGCAGGAGCTTTCAGTCTAAAACAGAAAGATCTGTTGAAACTTTTTGCAGTCGGCCATATTCTCCGAAATAAACCTCTTTTAATTTTAACAAAACGTGAAAATTAAAAGTGACCACTTCTACTGCAAAATTCTTTTATACACGCATAATTTCATTAAAAATTAACTTATATTTCCCTAAAGCACACTACCGATTTAAATAAAATTTTGCAGGAGCCTTCCGTTTGGTGTAAAACGGAAGTATCTGAACGAATTTGTTGTCGGTCGGACTTTCCCTAACTCCACAATACATTAACAATTTTGTTTGCGGAAAAGGATGAAAAATAAAAATAATTAAACAAGAAGTAAACAAAAACTTTACCTGCTTTCATCTCGCACATTATTTTTGAAAAATGGCACACACAAATGCGTGCTAGTCTCCGCGCGAATGGAGAGTTTTTAATGAAAAAATTAATTGGTCGTGCACAGTGTAGTGGGCGTTAGAACAATTCAGCAATTTTTAATGAAATTATGCATGGATAAAAGAATTTTGCTGGGGGAATGACCATTTTTGATTTTGATATTTTGCCAAAATCAAAATTAGAATTTTACGGAAACCCTAGTTGACCGACAAAAAATTCTTTCAGATTCTTCCGTTTTAGGAAAATACAAATACAGAATACAAAATTTCTTTAAAATCGGTGACTTTCTCCTATTCCGAATTTCTTCCAAATCTTATTTACTGCCGTTTAGCACGTTGTTATTTTTACAAAAATGGCATACTGCACAAATACGTGTTCACCTTTGCGCAAAATGAGATGTTTTAATGAAAAAAAAAAGAAATTGGTGTTGTAAAAAGCAGCAGTTTTCAATTAAATTATCCCATAAAAAAATTTAGCAGTGGAAATAGCCACTTTTAATCGTGAGATTTTGTTAAAATTAAAAGTGGTATATTTCGGAAACTATAGCGGACCATCAAGAAATTCTTTTAGATTCCTTTTCTCCTTAAAAAATTCATTGAAATCGGTTAGTTTCCCTATTTTTTAACTTATTCCAATTGTATTTTTTGGATGTAGTACTAGCTGGAAGTTCTCCAAACATGGATCTAGTACTTTTTGTGCTCCTGAAAGCTGAAGACGCATGGCATTTGCAAGTTTTTAATATTCGTGGACGAAATGTTGATAAAAATCATAAAAACTAAGTTAACTCGGCACATTCTTCAAAAGGGTAGATAGAAACATTGCAGGTGTGCAATAAATTCGAAAACAAATGTTTTTTTCTTGTTTACACATGAAACAACTTTTTTTTAGCTCATTTTTTGAAAAAAAAAAATCCGTTATTACTCCACATGCTGTGGTGAAAAGTCTAAATTTTATCAGAGTTTCTTAGAGAATTAATTATAATGGAAGATTTACTTGCGTGTAAATTTAGTGAAGGAATGAGGCCTTACGAGATTCTTCGTGATCTGAGAAACAACAATAAAGCGGTACTTTGTATAAGTTAAGAGCGCATTTTATCATCCACGCGTAATGCATCGATCAGGTCACCGGCCCACGCAATGTAACCAACGTGACCGCAGTTCACCTGATTCAATTAATGCTGACGAGACGCATACGCGCCACCCAAAAATTAGCTCAGGTAGAATTAGGTAAAAATATAAAAGTAGGCTTAAGCGCTTTTTGTAATTAGTCTAAAATTAATAATCGGTAAATAAAGGTTGGCACAGTCAACGAAAAAATATATTTTTTTTATTTCCTTAACGAAACAGGAGTTTAACTTATATAAAACCATTGAACGTTTCCAGAAAACATAATTCATAATCAGTTCAGAAGTGGTGCGTTGAAAGTTTAGTTGACTTTTTGCTAAAAGATGAATGGCCGCTTAGTAAGGACTGTCCACGAAAAAAAGTGATTAATGAAAAATAAGAAAAACATTTACAAATCTCCAAAGTTTTCTGAATATACCTAGTCTTGCCATAAATTCTGTCACACAATTTCTAATGCGCGCTTTCTCAGAAATTAGCCTGGAATTGTACCGTTATGTTGCACTTTGTAACAAATGAACTGTACGGCGTAATATTCCGATCAGTTTGGTGACAGTCTTTGACTCGTAATCATGGAGTGGGGACTAAAATAAAATCGTATCGCTGTAATAGCACTCCATAAGTGTAGAAAAAATGCTTCTGAAATTTTGAATTTGAAACCACTAAAAATAACAAAAAGATTCATGTATCGTGCCATAGAACGATTTAATTAAACCTTAGGCATAGATAGAGCAAGGACCGGTCGTCCACGTACCGTTAGAACAGTCAGTGCCATCAAAACTGTCCGAGAGCGCATCCGTAGAAATCCACTGCGCAAACAAAAAATTTTGTCGAGGGAGTTGGAAATCTCCACAAGATCGATGAGTAGACTCATTCGAGATGATCTTCATATGAAGGCTTATCGTCGGTCAACAGCCCACATGTTGACTCCACAGTTAAAATAAATAAGATTGGAAAGATGCAAGAGTCTCTTGCTTTGGCACGCAACCAATGGTCATGAGAACATCCTCTACCAACGAACAAATTTTTACTGTGGAGCAAGTTTTTAATAAACAAAATGATAAGGTTTTTGCAACATCATCAGAAGAAGCTAAAAAACGGTTCCCAAGGTGCAACGAGCATCATCCAGCTTCTGTAATGGTTTGGTGGGGTGTATCCCATAAAGGTATCACAACACTATATTTTCGAGATAAAGGTGTCAAAACCGGTGCGGCGGTTTATCAAACCAACGTGCTGGATGGTGTTGTGGAACCTTTATCGCAAATTCTCTTCGGTGGACATTGGGTCTTCCAGCAAGACTCTGCTCCTGCTCACAAAGCAAAAAGCACACAGGAGTGGCTTCGCAACAACATTCCTGATTTTATTGGACAAGAAGATTGGCCATCCGGAAGCCCAGATTTAAATCCGCTGGATTATGCATTATGGACAGAGTTAGAGAACAAGGCCTGTAGAATTCCCCACCGCAATTTGGACAGTCTGAAAAAATCGTTGGTGAAAGCAGCAAATGAAATGCCGTTGAATACCGTGAGTGCCGCTATAGACCAGTGGCCACAACGTTTAAAAGCTTGTATAAAAGCTAAAGGAGGTAATTTCGAGTAAAGCTTTTATTAATTAATTAACAATATCTTATTAAAATAAATTTCGTTGGAATAAACATATTATTTTTTATTGTTAAGATTTTATGCTTCTTTAAAGTTGTGACAGAATTTATGGCACGACTAGGTATTTAAACTAAATTAAATTATAAGTTTACATTCAAATAAAAAATAAAACGTCGAAAATGAATTATTTATTATTATTTCTAAAGCGTTGCCCATTAAATCCTGCACAGTATTTTCATAAATTTCATTTGTATATTTTTCCCAATTTTTCTTAAACATTTTTGTATGAATTGCTTTATTTATATTGTTTTTTTTTAATAATCGCTTTCATATTTCCCAATAGCGTTCAATAGGCTTCAGTTCTTGACAATTTGGCACGTTAAATTCTTTAGGCACTACATTCACGTGATTTTAACGTTTCTTTACTTTGTGAGTTCGCTAAGTCTGGCCAAAAGAGTGTGGATTTGTTACCATGAGATTCCAGCAATGGTAACAAATATTTTTTTAAACAATTTTCCACATAAATCTTCTAACTGATCGTACCTGTAGTCACAAAATACTCACTTTTAAGGCCACAATATTGCTTTATAAAGTTTTCCATTTGTTGTCCTTAAATTTCATCTTAAAATTGCCTTTTTCTTTCGCTACATAAGAACTGTGTCCCTTAATCTGTTCAAAATGTGCTTTAACGTACGTTTCATCGTCCATAATCACGCAGTTTACCTTTGTTAACATTTCATCGTAGAGTTTTCGCACGATAGTTCTAGCAACTCTTTTTTACATTTCCGACCTGTCTGATCGGTTGGTGGCACTTTCTATGATTTTTAATTGTTTTTCTTTCACTTTTTGAACAAACGATTTCGAGCAACCCATTTTATTGGCCACATGCCTCACAGACTAATTTGTATTGTTTGTGAAAGCATTCACGATCTTTCTTACAACCTCAGTATTAACAAACCCTTTAATTCTACCGATCCTGCTTTTTTACTAGTTATCAACCTCTCACTAAAATTTTTGAACACTTTTAGTACTGTGGATGTGAATGTCAAATAGGAGAACGGTTAAAATTTGCTTGCAGACAATGACTAGAAAGAAAGAGACAAATCAACCACTCTTTTTCATTGACAGTCCTTTGTCCTGATTTAAATCCCTTAGATTTTGTCGCCTGAGGTTACATGATGTCAAAACTCAAGGACCCAAACAACAGTTTAGAGCATTTCAAGCGAGCACTAATTAACATTTGGGAGGAATACCCATGTCACTCGTGCGTGCCGCTTGTAATTCTTTTGAAAAATTAGTAAAGAAGGCTAAAGGAGTAATAATTAAAAACAATTACAGTAAAATGTTCCCAGCATCAGTAATATAACGCCAATGATTTTTTAATTAAATTAAATTTAACCACGTGTTACGATATCGCAATTTCGTTTTGTATTCAAACATTTTGGACACCGTGTAAGCCTCAATAAGCATTTAAGAAGAGCTGCACTCAGGTGTGTGACTCCTTGTAAATATCGGCTTAAAATGGAGGGAAATCTGCGACATTTCCAAAATGCCCTGCTCGATATATTTTTGTTACTCATTGGTCCCGTTTTTGGGAAAGTACAGAACGGGATAAGTCGGAGGAATATTCTTGAAAACGATTATAGTCTTCACGCGTTAGGAGGTCGCGGCTGTAACATCTGTTTTCTTAACCGCAACAGAACTTCGAAGGCAAGGGACGTGTGATGTTTTGGTAATGTGGCCCAAAGGTGAACGGGGATTAAATCAAAAGGCAACGTAGACTGCTAAGGTTTTAGTTCACTCCCCCTACCTTACGCAGTCGTTATCAGTGCGTATCCAGGAAGGGGTTGGTTTCGAAGCATGGCTTTAGGCATAAATACTTAAAAAGATTTAAAATTCTGAACAGAGCTAAAGAGATTACCGTCCCAATCCCCCGTAATTAAATCGAGTGCGCTTTAAACTTCCTTTAAAGCGGAGGAGGTGACTGTCCTTCGGTTGGCTGCTCAAGGAGTCAAGCGTCTGTTTCCATTTTCAAGATAAACAGTTGATTTCTATTGTCATAATCAGCTCGTGACAAACCCGGTTGGGCTGGCGAAACTTTTGTGAATAAATCTCCTGGGAGGCTTGGGTGCTGGGGCGCGGAAGGCTCAGCAGGACAGGCATTTCGTGTGTACTTATAAAGAACCGAATTCCGGCTGTCGACAAAGACCCTTTGGCTACATCAATTTGTCGCCGGCAAAGAAGAAAAATTGGGGAAAAGCGGGTTGAAAGCCGCCTAGAGGTGGTTCTAGTTGAGATCTTTTGAAAAATGTCGACCGCGTGCCTTTTACCGAGAATTGTCCCTCTGCTCTCCAAGCAATTTTCTTGCGATGAACGATACCTCGTTTGACTGCCTCCTTAGAGGGATCTGTTCCAAAAAGGAGCTCCTAACGGATGTGCTGAAGTACGATTGCAAATTGCCTCGAATCGACTGACTGCCCTTTCGTGGCAAATTTCTGTAAATTATTTCTAATCCGTGCAGAAATCCGGTGTGACCTCTTCGGAAATTAGAAACTTCCGACAAAAAACAACTGCAAATGTCCAAAAATACATTTTGAGCATTTTAATTTGGTATTATCGGGTACCAATTGAAAGCACAGTAGTAGCTACCAAATCAAGCATTGAAATTAAGGTATAGGCGAGAAATATATAATCGAATCCGTAAAATTAATGAGACTTCACTGTGGCTCAGAGTCCTGTTGATATTCATGCATTGCAGCATTTGACCGAACTTTAGTTGGAGAAGGTCGATTGGTCGTTCTACTGTTCGGAAGTAAATAACCAAGATTTCGTAACCGTCATAAATTAGCCCCAAGCCCTAACAATTACAGCGGGCTAATTGGGTTGTTCCCTCACGGAAAGTGGAAATTTCGTACCTACGGAAGGTGTTGCTCTTACATCGCCCTGAGGTTTGACCTGCTCTGCGCCCCCGATGAAATTTGAGGCCCCACAATGCCGTTCTGATTAATGTGCAATTGATGATATGTGGTCGCCTCCTAACATAACTTCCACTCCCTCACTTCGAATTTCAGTTGCAACTCCCTTCGGGTGCTTTAAATATCAAGATCACATGGGGAGCACCCGATCCCTTAATCTCATCCCAGGAGGTGTTGCAGCTGCATAATTATTGCATACAGGCGTGTTTCTATAGTTTTGCTCTGTGCTGGGAAATAAAAGGTCTCAGAAGGCGCAGCGGTGAGGCCGTCTACCCTCAAAAGTTGTGTGCAGAAGTCAAGGAACCCTCAAACAGGTGAAATGTACGAAAATAGATCTCAACGCAAAATATTCCTCTTGCGGGAGTCATAAACGTTTTCACTGCCGTCTCGGGAGTATTCTCCATCTGCTTGCCGTCCGAAGCGCGGCTGCGAACAGCGCAAGGGCTGAAGTACCCCTGCAAGGACCGTCTGTACCATCCGGGATTTCGGGAAGAAGTTCTCCTGAAGGATTTTACATCAAAAATGGGAAATAGCAGAACCAGCTGGCTCCTGTTGTGTAGGATGCAAGGAGCACTTTCGAGGCGATCCCTGCTACAGAGCACATTCGAAGGCACGTGCGCTTCCTTCCGCATAGTCATTAAATGAAAAATTGAGTCCAGAACGTGATGCACTGCGAATTTGTTCCGGGAGCCTGCAATTTTTCACCTACAACGCCCGTGTTCTAGTTAACTGCACAGTGGCAAAGGACAGGGTACTTGACGAAAATTGATAGGTCGTGGTCGCGGCGACAGCTGTAATAAAAAGGAAATTGCAAATGGGGCGACCCGATCCAAGTTTCGCTAAAAAGCCATGCTGAATTTGGTGTGTGTTCCCAAACATTTCAAAAGTGGGGTGGGTGGCTTCCAATTAATTACAATATCGCTTCCCTTACAGCAGATGTTCTGCCCTTTCCAAGCCTGCTGGTGGGTGAAAGAAGGGTGGTAAAGTGCGAAGGTTTCAGATTTTGTCTAGTTTATTATCCCGGATCTCAAAAGAGAAAGCGACTTATTTTTATTTTTAATTATTTGGGTTGGTTTTGAGCTTAAATTGTCTAAATCTATTTAACATTTCAATTTTAGATAAGAATTTCCAATGGGGCATCAGGATTGTTACAATGAAAATTTGCGATTTTAAAATTGAAAAAAACACTTAACGGACATATATTGCTTTCTTGGCTTCATTGGTTTCCGGGTATTTTTGAAGGAAATTAAATAAACTGTGTGTTTAAACACTATATAAAAAGTTATGCGTTTTAAGATAATATAAACATAAGGAGTTCCATTTTTAGTTTATTTCAGATTAAATTAAAGGGGATTCAGAATCTACAATAATTTTAATTTACCCAGTTTCAAATTTAGGTAAGAACCCTTTAGGAATTTCTCAGTCCCCTCTGCGAGGTTTCTGTTTAAGTGTCAAGAGAACTTTTCATGCACATCCGAGAAATCCCAGATAATTTAAAACAAAGTTGCATGATTATAAATATGATAAAAATTTAAATATGATAATCAATTTTGATCTAAAGTTTTTAAAAATGTTATACAATACTAAAAACATATTAGTAGACTTCCTTTATTATAAAATCAAAAAGATAGGTTTATCATAGCGAGCGATATATCGCTCCTTGCTATTAAAAGGGTTAATGTAATTTAAAATCTAAAATAATGTTTTTCGGATCTTTCACTTTTTCCTACTGTGAAAAGTTATCACAAAATTCCCGGCAACAAGTGAATAATAAACTTAAAGCCGACAGCATCACAAAAGATAAATTGGCTATTTAAAAGATTAGCGAAGATATTTAAAATTAGTTGTAAAACTGCATGGCAACCTGGAGCCCCTAGAGCAGCTCGTTTTAATATAGGGGCTAATATGGTGCCCACCCGACCCATCACAACATGTGCCCACATATTTAAGTCCTGGATCCACTTTCCTGTTGGGCTACCGCAGAAAGTGAAGGAGAAGTTATTTTTTAATTAACCAACTACATGTAACCGGATACGTTGCAATTAAAAACTTTACGACTTTAGAGGCACCCGGGCGAGAAAGATAAAACCTTCTGAATTTTTTATCACTCTCCTACATTAATGAGCGCATTAAATTTTTGCATGTTTAATCAAGTCCGGGTACAGAGACCCCCAGAGATGGATCACAACTTTATATGGAGTTTTCTTGTGCAGAAAACTGGCTTCGAACGGTAAAAGATTTTAAAAGTATTCTCTTTAAAAATTCTCAGCCGTCTCCTAATTTCTCACGGACATTTTTCATATATTCCCCGTGCGGGATTAGTGGATACTGAAGGAAACTCTGGCGCTTTAAGTTTGGCTTGCAGGAAGGATTAAAGAAAGTTGGCCCCTATATCATGCATACTCTTACATATGTATGTATGTATACCTATTTCATACATCCCTCATATGCAGATTTCAGCTCAATTTATACACGGCAAGAATACTTCCCACACTCCCCAGCAAGGGTTAATAGATGAAAGGGATGAGTGAAACCATAATTATAAATGAAGATAGGCTACCACACCTGCACAATGAGTAAAACGTACTTTGACGCGTACGCTAACTGCCAGACTTTGGCGCGTACGCTAAGTGCTTTTATGCGGAGGTGGAAGGCATTGGCAAACTATACAAATGTAGAATATTTCATTTCTTTTTTTTTTTTGGAAGAGGTCAAGTTAATGTTGCCGGTTTAGAGCTAATTCCAATTAACGTTTCAGCTTTATTCAGGAGATTGCTTGAACAAGGAGATAATAAAGTACGGCAATCTTCTGCTGACGGTATATTTTGTATAAACACGAGCTTTGGGTCCGCTCAACTTATCTGCTGACTTATATGCTAATAGTATTTTATAAATCACGTTGCTGTTGTTTACGTTTTTACTTTGAATAAACTGAAAATTCGAGACACAAGGCTTTAAGTTAAATTTCTGTAAAGAGCGATTTTTGTAGAAAATCTCATCCCTTTTCGGAGTAGTACAATCCAATGTACCCTTCAACGTTACATTGATTCATATGAAACCCCAAGAATCCTCTCTTTGTGCCCAATCGGTCTAAGGGCTGTACTAGTTAAAAGATTTTTAATGGAACTAATTTACCGGCCACTTTTCTTCAGCTCTGACTTTTGTTCCAGGTCATCTTTGATTCTAGTGCTTCTACCGTACTAAAGTAATCCCAGATTATATCCATGACTTGAGACGATAAATATCTCCCCGAAACGGATGATTGTTAGTAGCTACAGTAAAAGGATTTATTAGCATCAGATATTTTCCGCATTTTGGACGAATGGGGCTGGCTAAGGTCGGAAACAACAAATCTGATGGGGACTAAAGGGATGGTATGCGCCCAAAATCGATAATTCTATTTAGGGCCAGCTTAAAGAAATGTTCTTATTACAAAAAGCTCCGGCGGCCAGCCTGTGGGAAAGTTTCAGACGTATGATAAGAATAAACGAGGTCTTTGCGGTGATACCGGACATTCTGAAAACCCTGAATTATTAAGGACACTTCGAAGCAGTTTTCCCTGTGACGTTATGACCTATGCTACGTGTGAGTCACTCATGTACGTGAGTATCTCACTTTAGCAATCAACTCGGACGGAAACCGACATAATTGAGTGCCACTTTAATCGCTCGAATTTATTCAAACAATAATGAACTCCGGCAGGACATAATGAAGGGTTCCGTCTGCGCGTCGCTAAGGTGCCATTTGTATTCAAAGAGAAATTTTCCCGAAACAAAGCAAATTGTTAACAGACGAAATAAAATTTGACAACTCGTCCACTTTGAGCCCGGTGGGCGAATATCCACCTGTTGGTTGTAGGTAAGTTAACTTTCTGAATTTAAATGTGACTAAATTAATTAAGACTGATTGAAATTTAGGACGAAGTGGAAATGAAACCGTGCGGCTTAAAAGTAGCGCTCCATGCTCCTTTCATTAACAAAATGGTAACTAATTTTTGTAAGCTATTGGTAATTTTGAGTACTTGCACCTGTGCTTTATATTAATTCTGAATGTATGTTGTATGGTAGTTTAGTTTTGGTAAAAGTTATCACATACATATATTGAATTGAATTCCTTTGTTAAGTGGAGGCAAACAAAAGACAAACAAAGCAGACATTGTTCTGCCTCCACCGCATTTACTTTGCATGCTGCAGAATACCCGAAGTCCCAGCTCGGGATCCATTCTAAACAAATTGTAATTTTTCCAGCATCTTTTGTCGGAAATTATGTCCTATTGGATATTTTACATTGTGTAGTATCTCACAGAAGCAAAACTGTTTGAATATTCTGCTAAACCCGCGCTCTGTTGGGCTGTCTGTCGGGTAGGACTCTTGAGAAAATCGCTGGATGTTTTCTAAGCAGAATTATGTTTGCACACGTTAAATATTCATCTTCGAGGGTATACTCTCAACCATCCGCACATCGCAGTGAATGGCATGTAAAATTCATTTGTCGAGGGGAAGGAAGGGGTTGGGAAAACAGATACACCTGTTTGTTAGAAACTCCAACAATAGAAGGTACGCCCGACCACCCGGAGGAGGGGTCTCTGCTGTGCGATGCAGTTGAATATATAAAGGAATGATTTTTATGGTACTGTCTCGGATTAAAGAAAATGTCTAGGCTCCAGGGCTTCTTACGTCGGGGAAAGATTCCCAACTATATGTGCTCGATGCTGCTGTAACGCTATACCCTCCTGATCACGTTTTCCACCTTGCTAAATTAATAAAAACTTCAAAAGTCGAGATTTGGGTGCCTTGACAACGAAACCAGAATACTTCTCAGAATCATCGAAATTATAATTGCGATATAATGTAATTTTACAATGTCCAAGACAGCAGTCACTTGCAGGTACCAAGAATTGTGGATATTTTTAAAGTGATTTTGTTTTTGAGAGTTATTTATAGAGTTTTATAGATGTATACGTTTTATCTTAATTTTCATTATTTAAGTATTTCCTTCGTGAAGGAATTTACATAGCTTCCAGATTAAACTACATGCAAGGGGCGGGTATTTAGCGGCACTTTTAAAGTTTGACGAAGTAAAAGTTTTACCAACAATATTACTTTCCACTGAAAAATGGAATTCCTGTCGAGAAACTTTTTGCAATTTAATAACTTGAGGTGTAATCAAACAAAATTTTAATCATACTCATCTACCTACAGTTTATTCATTAAATCGTACTTTTCCAAGTGTCGCATGGAAGCCTATTACACGTTCAATTTGTCGCCCTCTGTAAAGGGTACACCATCTAGTGAAGTTACTTTTTCGCCTCCTGCCAAGTTCTTCGAGTTCCGTGCCCTTTCTTGGTTCGTTTTTCCTAAATGCAGTCATAAATCTTACCACATAATTTTGCATAGTCGTGTGCGTGGCTGCGAAGAAATCACGTACACCGTACGTATGCATACATAATGCTTTTTATTCAGCACTTGATATTCATTTTTGATAAAGCTAAACGATCCCAAAAATCTGCATTTTGGAGGAACAAAAGGACAAATTTTCTAGTGGGTAGAGAGAAAGCACAGCTTCCTTAGAAAATATGTATTTCTCAAGTTTGAAGCTTAATTTTCTTAATTTCCAAGTTTCTTGCTGCGACGAATGTTGGAATATGTACCGCGATATATATAGGCTGGTTGTTAAGGATTAAAATTGATTATGTTTAGATTTACGTATAAAAAAATAATTTTAAGATACTGGTTGAGCTACGCCTTTATATTCCAAGAACAATTTTCTCACACTCGTCCAATTCACCAAAATTAACACCGGATGGATTTTAATTTTCGAAGAATAAAGGGCAAATTTTACTAATAGCTCCGCATGTCAAGGAGTCTAATTTGTTCATTAAGCAATCATAATGTAGTATAAACCACAGAAACAAATTACCAGCAATAGATCTTTTGCGAATAAATAATGTTCGGAGCCTTATTACATCTTGCTGAGCATATAAATATGTAAATCCCGAAACTACGCGCTTCTCGAGCAAGAAAGGCGGATCTCCAGGGGAGGGTTCCGAGAAGCCTTCTGCTTCTTTCCAAATGAGTTTCATTCATCACTTGAGCGTAGCTTATGAGAAAAGTATTCTATTTTAGGTCGAAGTAAAGCTTGCCAGAAAATGGGATCCACTCGAGGGCCCTCTGATGAATACAATTACCAGGGCAGCTTCGGCGGACCGACTGGTAGCTTTTATTTTGATGAGATTCGGCCTTTTATGATTTCGAACATTCACAATCTCAATTTTTTGGGTAGACTCTGTCGAATTTTTTACGACAGTGACAAGGATTTTTTGTGTGCCAAATTAGCGGTGGCCACTGTGCCAGGAAAATTAATATTTTATTGGGACTTCTCCCCTTACAGCATTATTTTCTGGGCCATAAATTTGCCTCGTTACTGAATATAAATTCAACCACGTTATCGCTGAAATTATTTTAAGGCGAATTTGAATTTGGAAGCTAGCCAGAGCTGTTATCAAATTTTGACTGGTGTTAATGAAATTTACTTGTCCATCCGTAATAAACTTCCACTGTGTGTAGCAAAATTGTAAATTGTTTTACGAATTGATGTGTTCTTATGCAACATACGTTAAAACATAAAATATGCCAATTTAAAACTTAATTAATAATATGTGAAAATGCATGAATTGAATATGAATCTGACTAAAACAAGAAATCATATATGTAAATAAAAGATTTAAATAAACATACTATAAAAATAAACCAACTTCGTTTTCATATACGAGGGTTGTTTGAAAAGTTTCCGACCTTAGATGGCAGCACTCGTAAACAAAAGATGGGGAATATGTTTGCGTATGCTTTGAAAGGTCCTTACCAAAATTTCACCTTTTTTTTGGACGCGCACTTGTTGTTTTTTAACAATTCTTTAGGTGCGCGATGGGTGCCGCCTTTGCTCACGTTGGACCAAAAACGCTTTCGAATGAACATTTCCAACTGTTTGGACGGGTTGAAGAGGTGAGAGCATCGCTGGGAGAAATATAAAAACTTGCAAGGAGGCTATATAGAAAAATAAAAATAAATTTGTTTTGTACCTTTGTTAAGTCGAAAACTTTTCAGACAACCCTCGTATTCTAGTGAAGTCTTCATTTTAACGAGTATTTTTAACAGTTCCTGTCATCATTCCCTCTGCAAACTATAAAAAATATATAGACTTTTCCCACGAAAAATATTTCAAATGTAGTTTAGTATCAGAATTGCTTTGAATAGTTGGACACGTGCATTTCAAAATAGAATATCAATTTCCTAGGATAACAGCACGTGCTATACTTTATGAAAAAGTAATAACCTTCGCCCTATGGGTGGCCCAGCATGCCGAAATTTGAATTAATATTAGCCAAGTTATCCATCTCTGCGAAGAGTATTGAAACAATTGAGAGCTAATAATGATGAAATTTTCTACAAAACTGAGGCAAAAAGGGGCTTCCTTAATCAAAATTCAGGATTCCTGGTGAATTGGGTTAAGTCAAGTGCAGAAATATGGCGAACATTCGCCTCGCAAGTTTGTTATTGATTCTTGGTTAATTCGATCAACAAAATCAGGAATTTTCCAAGAAAAATAATGAAAAAGCGAAAATTCTCTCCAGCCAAACAAATTGCAGCTAAAATCAAAATGATGTAAAATTCAAATATTCAGCGGAAAAGAGGCAGATATTTCGCCACGGAGCTCTCCGGAAAATGGAAAAATCGTTCGCATGCGAGAGATGCATGGAGCCTCGCCCTTGAGGAACAGCCGCCACCCCTTGAGCAAAGGGATGAAGCCGGGCACTTTGTCTTACAGTTTGACTTCGTAGTGATAAAGTTTTTCCCGGCAATTGATTGAGAGTTACGAGCTCGAGGTTGACGCACACCAGATGGATGGTTCGGCGAGGGGGTTCCGGGCAGTGAATAATTCCTCGCCATTCCTTTTTGCTTCAGGCGGGCGGAGCTGATGAGACGAAATTTCGTTTCGGAATTTTATTTCCATATATGAGCTGCAAAATTTAAAAGTTAATTCCCGCAATGGCTTTCCGGGGGGAGCTGGCGCGCTCCGTCGAGCGACAAGAATCGCACCTCAACACACTTTTTCGGGGAAAGTTCGGATATGGCAAGAAAACAAAGCGCGGCCGGGTTCAAAGTTGAATGATTAATGGGTGACACGTTCAAATCAACAAATCCCCCCGCTTTCAATATCAGGCAACATGTGCTCTGTCCCACGCCGGGGCAGTTGTTTTTCTCCCCGCTCAAGGGCGCCTACCGTGCGACAAATACGTCCCTCATACCTCAGGGCAGGACGAAACTTAAATAAAGTAGAGGTACACAACTGCGAACATCAAGAAAATGTTTATCGGCCTTTTCCCGCTGCTCCTGGAATGCCTGCTGCTTCGTCTTCTACTTCATATATAACGATAGGAACGCATAGAACCTCTTTCGCAAAAATCGAGTTTTGCGGCAAAACTTTTTCGGCAGCAGGACGCTTCCTCTAATGCGAAAACAATAAGAGCACAAGTAGGAGGTTACGGGTCACAGGTACGAAAAGTTGCTTAAATGGTTTTCGATATTAAGTGCTGGAAAGTTATAACGGCTCAGTTCTATCAGATTTTCCTTAACTTTCACCTGATTTAGGCGATTGGCCAACTTTTCCAGAAACGAAAGATTTCTCCGAAAAAGGTTTGCTCGGGCTTTACTAGATTTAGATGGTCTCTTAAATTCTAGTGGAAAGTCGGTTAAATATGATAAAGTTTTATGGAGTGCGAAAATGGTAGAATTTGTAATTGAATTAAAATAAACTACAAGCTACAGGAGTCTGTGAGACACCATTAAGCCCTGGTTTGCTAATCACCCAAAATAGCAGATGGGGATTCTTTAATTCTATGCTAATGCTTACTATAGAAACATCCACAGTATCCACCGTCATAAAGGACTGATGCTGATGCATCTCTAAATGCCATAAACAAGCAAAACAGCATTCATCAAGGCTTAGCGAAAGCCTATTCAATTGATTGGCATCCGCTTCATATATTTCGCTGACCCTTGTTACATGGCCATGCGGCAACATTAGACTAATGGAAAGGGTACAGGAGTTCTGAATGAAGGTGGCCGAGGCTTGATAGACCACAAAGGTAGTTCAAATTACGGCGTAACAAACACAGCGGAACAATCACAGTTTGTTGCATTAAAGCATTCAGCATTAAAATTAAAATAATTAAAATTTTAATTTCAAAGTTTATCAAGAGGTTGGGTTGATTAGATCGCTTGTTCCATGGGGTTACAAACACCTTTAAATTTAGTTTAAATCGATTTTACTACTCACCACGCCGTATGGCGAGTTTTTGTAATAGATGCAAATAATCTCATTGTTTTGCCTTCATTACTTCCTCTAATTACATCTGATTTTGTTCCCGAACTAAAGTTTTGGTATGGGTGCATCCAACACTACTTGTGACCGCGTTGATTGCCCTTTCCATTAGAAAATTACATTTGTTGAACGCAGGGGCAGCAATTGCAAATTGCCAGATGGCTTTTGCGTTTTGTTCCATTTTATAGAAATTCGATAATGTACAAACGCTAGGGCAATTTATTACCTTTTGTTGACGGTTGATGAAGTTCGATCTATTGAAAAACCACAAGCTAGGGTATTACTGCCATTGTCTATCGTATCTTCCACACTAATATTATAAAGAGGTAAAGATTGTTGTGGATGTAGCAAGTAATCTCCGAAACTACTCATGCGATTTCAAAAATTCTTTCACTAATATTTAGAATGCACCTTCAGGCTATAAATGAAAGGGATTTTCGTGGAGACCAATTTTGCAACGTAAATCGACGAAATTTTGTATATATAATCGGAAGGTCGTTCGTTTGTTGCTCAATCACGCCTAAACGCTTGGTCTTCAGTGAAGGCCTATATATTCCGGCCTGACATGTAGGCTACTTTTTTCACGGGTTTTAAAATGACGGCCAAAATTTGTAAATATCAAGGGATTGCCATGAAAATTGATATTTGGGGGTTTTTGTAGGTCCTGATTTGGAACCTACGTTCCATGTTTGGAAATCCAAGATAGCAGATCTAATATGGCGACCAAGAATTTATATACTTTAACGAATTTAAGTGAAAATTAGTAGTATGGATATTTTTAGGCCATTAATTTCGAATCTACTATCAAAATGTGGAAATTTAACATTTTAAACGCACGCAATATGATGATCAAAATTTTTGGAATTTCACGAATTTAAGCAAAATTTATTTAAAGGGTCATTGGTTTGAATTTATATATATATAAATGATTCAAGATTGTCCTGAAAATTGATACTAGAGGGTTTATGGATATGTTGATTTCGAATCTGCCATCAAAGTTTCCAAATTCAAAATGGGGGATCCAATATGCCTACCAAAAATACTCAATTTTAAGCAAATTTAATGAAAATTAATATTTGGAAGTCTTTTGTGCTATAGACTTCAAATATATCAAAATTAAAAATGGCACATCTAATAAATAAAAAAGAGGGTAAACTTCAAGGGGTTGCTATAAAATTGAATACTAAGGGTTTTGGCAGATGTTGCTTTCGACTTTGCTACCAACTAATATGGCGACCGAAATATCTTTACATTAAGCAATTTAAATGAAAATTAATATGAAGACGACGGGCTCCCACACCATAATTGCAAGAGTTTTCTGATTTCCCATCTACAAAAATTACTTAATGCCGAAGTTTACGCGCATATTGCGAGGCCGGGCAAATCAGCTAGTTTTTTATATTTTTGTAGACGATAACAAATTCAAATTTATTTTTTATGTTTAGCGTAAAATCTGGACAGCTTAAAATTATCTACAACGATCTAATAAAGGGAACGTTTAAGTTTACACTTCACATTTAAGAATGCAGCAACCGATGCATATTTACTCGTACGACATACAGAGTCAGCTTTGTTAACCCTTTAAATTTACTTCTACCTATAACTCTAAAACTTAAAAACTCGCTCCTGTATTTTAAAATTTATATATAAAACCTAGGTACATGTATTACATCTACACGTACCCGACTATATTGCTAGGTTAAGAATTAAAATTTGTTTCCAGCTAATTCCTGAATTTGTGCGGGCGTAGTAGAATAAAAAATTGCGAACCATTTTTTATTTACCTACATCTGTTTAACAGTAGGACGGATAATTCATCTGTCAGACAGTAGGCTGGCTCCCTTGTAGTAACTGACAGGGTCAGTAATTTCATAGTGAAAGAAGGTACGTCCGATAGTAGGTGGAGATGCATATACTCGTTAATATACATAAAGAATGGGTAAAGGTAGTATGGTGTAAAGTGGTTTGCTATCGCCACTATGCAGACACGTACTCCTGTCAAGGGGAGCTTTTCGGGTAACACCATGAAAACAAATTTCCGCTTTGAGAGGAATATTAAGTGTAAAGCTTAAGGTGTGACTACAGCAAGGTATCCACTTTCTAATAGCTCATTTGCACCGTCATGGTCTTGAGGTAGTTCAAGTCACTAAAGAATGTCCTTTAAACCAGGAGTTAGAGAGTTATTCCCATTCTTTAAGTAGTTCGTCATACTTTCATTTATTTTATTTAGCGAACGAACATAATAAAATGAATGGTTGAATTTCCCAAACCAACTTGTGCTGACTTTAGGGAAGAGTACTGTTAAATTGTACAAAACGAAAGGGTTTATCCATGAATGCAAATTAATTAAGTATGTTTGCATTACTCAGAAAACGGAAAGTTTACGATGCTCCCCGTTTGATTATCTCGAAGGAAAAACATGAGACATCAAAAGAGTATCTCGCCGAATCAGTGAATCCTTATTGTTTAATATTTCAAATATCTGTCTTTCAAAATGTTGGAAGGAGTCAGGGAATCAGAAGAAAACCGACAACGGTATCCTTCCCAATCTTTTACATTCTGAGACATCCCCCGGGGGACGAAAGAAATAAAATATGAGAAAAATTTTCTCTTTCACCTTTTCGCCAGTATTCCTCTGAGGAAGCTATCGAGATTTGTTTACCATATATGGTGGCATATGCGTGCATGTATTCCAGGTAGAATTCAGAAAATGTTCGCTGTGAGTTCACCCAATGACTCAATGTGCTGAACAAACTGAATTTAAAAGTAAAAGCACTGTCTGCAGGCTTTCCGTGCGCGAAAATGCGAAAAAATTTCCCTTCCTAAGTGAATTCTTATTATTTCTGTGAATTTTTCATTTCGCTGTGCATACAGTGATCCAAGAGGACATTCGTTTTTTTGGTAATACATTCATAGCATACCTTTGTCTGTCTCCTAAATTGGATCTAAAAATAAATGTTACAGAGGCAATGTGATTGTGCCTGTGGAGACAAAATAAAAACAGTGAAAGAACACCTTAAATAGAGTGATCTAATTTGCAAAACTTCAACCGTTGAAACGTTTCCAGGTATCCTGCAGATAAGAATGCCACTCCTGTTTTTGGTAATAGAATTACCAAATATGAAGCATAATCTGCTCACGACAATTTTCTTTTATACTGTTAATCAATGGTGAGTTACAAATTGAACAAAATTAGGGGGCAAGAGTAAGAGCAATCGAAATAAAAATCAAAACAATACGTATACGTCGTAAATTTTTAACTAATTTGAAATTTTATTTTATTTCAATATGTGCAAACTTAATAATTAATATCATGACTTTTTATTTAATATAACTAGAACTAGGTATTTGAGGACCCAAAAGAAGAAGAAAATGGCCATAACGTAACGAATAATATCAAATATTGTAAATGTGGATCCCCTACTTCTGGGAAGTGTCTATTCACGCAAGTATTTAAAATCAGAATTAATCTGATCCTGGTCTAATGAATGCCTTGGTAGCTAAGAGTACCTTCAGCAGCACCGCCCTTCTCCTGTTCTGGATCATTGAAATTTGGATTTGCTTTGCACTTGTCGCATGTTTGTTGACCCAAAAGATCTAATCGATGTCCACTCCAGTCCCATTTTTGTACACGAGATCGGACAAACCTTTCAAAGCCAATGAGTTGCTATTATGTGAAGGTAGGCAAGCGGACACTATAAAATTTCTCCATGTTCGAGAGTACCGTAAATATGTACATACATTGAGCAATCTAATTTACGCCTGGCACACCTGTTATATCAAGACGAAGTATCTAAATCTCGGAAATTTTATGCCCCCTTAAAAAAGTCAACTGGGGTGATGGACGGCAAATGTTGGGCGAAGGGAAGTCAACAAGTACTCCAGGAGAAATTTGATTGACCGAAGTGTCTGATAAAATTCCAACAATGAACTCGAGCGGACGAAAAAAGCACTAGAAAAACCACTTCTTTTTATTGAAGGACCGGGTGCCGCCCGGACTTAGATTCGGGTTCAGTATCTAGGGCGGGCTAATGTAAGCACATCTTCGGTTAAAGATTCACACATTTTGGAGAAATACGCCAGAATTCAATACATCAGCAGGAACCCAGCGGGTCGTCTCAAAGAAGTTAACTTTATGACGTGAATTTTATTTTCAGTCCCCGACACGACCTGTGGGCATGGGCTCGAGGGCGGGATGAATTTGAGGACATCGTCTTCACGCGAAGCCACGTTTTCTCCCTCCCGGATAGAGGCAAGGAATTCAACACGTACTCACCGGGGAGAAGAAAATTATTTGTATTGGCCAGAAGGGATTCAAGAATCCTGCATGAGGCGAAATGAAATGGATGTCACGTAAGGAGCATTTGTGTCAAATGCTATCGACTCTGCTCTAAAAGGATGCTGCGGGATTCATAAATACACAGCCCGTAAGTTGTAACTAAAACTCAATGAAGTGGAGCGGTGGTCGGTTGGCCAAAAATACATTTGCCAAAAGTTTCTAGATCGCTGCAGTGATAGCTGGGAGGTGGGTGGTTAAAAGTAGACCTTTGCCCGGAGCTTTTTGCGATGAAAAATATTTTAGCGCTTTTTACTGATTGTGCACCAGCCAAGTGGGATTTACCAGATGGGATTTCTTTAAGACGCCTGGAAGCGCACTTTGCTCATCGGTTGTGATGAAAAATTAATATCGCCGATTCCCTGGATATCTGCTTAGCTTTGCCTCAAGACCTTTTTGTAATATAATTTTAAAATACGTACCTGGAGTAAACAAATTTGCTTTTGTTCATATTATTTCGCAAAGGTTTTGGGAAATTGGAATTCCTGAGAGTAAGCTTGCATTTAGAGTGTTTCGACTTTTGAAAAAAACAGTCTGGTGACCTTTTCGAGAACATGTACGATATTACTTAACAACAACTTTACTTTTGATGTTAGTAAGCTCTCTTTTATCTGTAACATAAGTTGTTTTTGCTACAACTGTTCCAGATAAATGTTTTCTGTACCATGGTTACTTTCCAATTCTTGAGTCCTATTTTAATCTTTGAAATGGTTGGTAATTTCAAATTAATTAACTTGTAAAACAGCTAATTAAGTATTATCAGATTTAGAATTATTGTTTTTGGATCAAGTAATATTGTAAATATCTGTGAAATGACTGATTGAGTTTAAATTCTGATACTCTAACCCTTCCAGAATTAATTTTACCAAATTCAGTCTGGAATAATATTAACATTTGAAACAATTTGAAAGATTTTTTAAAAAGTAGCATACAGGTTAACATTGAATTTATATTTTTCAAAATACCTAGCAGATTCTAAACTCAAACAAATTGCAAGAAAGTCCACTTTACTACACAACCTACAAGAGCAGCAAATAAATCATCGCTGGAAAAAAATAACACCTCTACACCTTGAGAAAACACATCGAGCTGGTTGTGTAAGAGGTTACCTTGAGAAAAAAAAATGTGGGTTTTCGCCCCAAAAATGCAGCCTTATGGAGCTCCCCTGTATCCGGAGGGCCTGTTTTAACCACCAAGCGTGAGGTTAACATTTTATGCAAATCTCCTGAGTTATTTGCAGAGTAAACTTTGCGCTAAATATTCGTGGAGACATTCTAAGAAGGCCGTAAATCACACGAGTGGAAGGTTTTTAACTTGTCGTCGTGCACTAAGAGGTGTATGTCGCAGGATGGAGGGCTCTGCATTCGTATCAAAGATACAAAGGAGATGAAATGGGCTGTGGCTTGTATTTAATCCTGCGGCCTGTACTCAGTTCCGTGGTTTTGCAGTATTTAAAGGAATTGTCCTGAATTTATCGTGTGACACCGTATTTCAATTTCAAAGGTAAGGCCGTTATCGAGGATACCTTTGAAAGGTCTTAGATACTGAGAATGCAGCGGAAACATCAGCCGTAAAGCTCGCAGTTTCTATGGAATTCGTGCCACTCCATTGACTGCCGGAAATTTATAGTCCGAAAACGGAAATTCACAAAATAGTCCGCTTTAGCTGCGCATATATCATCCTCCATATTTGGGGAATGCGTATGCCCAAAAGAGCAGCGCTCAAATATATCACCTGGCTTCGTACTGCACCGGGGTTAACAATGGCCCGCCTGACAAAGACCTATCCGATCTGATGATGGTAGGTTGACATGATTAAAATCAAATTCCCAATTCTTCGTGGGCTCGCATTGTTAATTATCGTGGCCTAATCTGGCGCCTGTCCTGCTGTAGAAAGCCGAAGCCTCCACCCCCAACCTCTCGCCGGTCAATTCAAGCTCATTAGTGGTCCTTTGAACTCCAAAATTCGCGCTTAGCGTTTAAAACAACGCTGGTTAGCCCTTCGTGCCACGTAATCAAAACATTTTACAAAATTTCGGTGCATTCCATGCATTCACTCGTGGAATGCGATGAACTGAATGATTTAGTGTTCGGCAGGAGCTGGACGAAATGCACCTAATTTTACTTAGTCCACTCCCAGGACGTGTTTCGCTTCCGAACCAGTTACTCCGCACCGCGCGAATGACTAGTAAATATGTGTGCAACTGGCTAGAAGCTATGGTCGATACGGCCGCATTTAGGACTCAGTTTAAATCATAATGGCAACATTTTGGAAATTAATCGCGTAATCGTTTATCACCTCGGGATTCACGCGACCATGAAATATTTCTGAACCATTTGAAGTTCACCTAACGTTGCACGATTTAATCGTTTAAAGTGTGGGATCTCAGCGCTACCCTACCATCGAGGTCGTTAATAGTTTTCAGGGGATTAATTAAGCGAACGTTCCCCGAACGCGGCGAGTAATTAATAATTTGATTGCATTTTGCGGTTTCATTAATTATTATTGGAGGAAACTTGATCACATTTTAACGCAGTCAGCGCAGAGATATTTTTAATTTTATGTGGAACTCTCGATTTAGTTTAGAATTGAATTTAGTGGTTGGATTTCGATGGACATGTGAAATTGTGAGCTTGTTAAACAATAGAGGAAAACTAGCCACTTAGTTGTAAATTAGCAGTCATATTGTTTTTAATGATTTAAATGTGTCAGCAGTCAAATCCGCATATAAAATATCGATGGTAAGTCTAAATTGTCAAGATCAAGCTATTCAAATTATTGAGTGGGCTAACAAGTGGAAAATAAAAATCAACGAATCAAAAACGGAACAAATTACTTTCTCCCTAAGAAACATCACCTGCCGACCAATAACCATCAATGACCAAAAAATAGCTCAAGTGAGATCGGTAAGATATCTAGGTATGCATCTAGATAAAAAATTAACACGGAAGACCCATATCGAAAAAAAAGAAAGAACAACTAAAGCTAGGATTCCGTAACCTCTATTGGCTACTCCATAGGAAGTCTAAACTAAATATCAGCACAAAAATCGTAGTCTATAAATCTATTCTAAAACCCATATGGACATACGGCCTGCAGCTGTGGGGCGCTGCAAAAGCATCAAATATCGCATTGATACAAAGAATGCAAACAAAAATAATTAGGTGGATCTTAGGGGCCCCGCGCTACGTTAACAATAATATCATTCAGCGCGACACAAATTTAACCACAGTGCAAGACGAAGCCAAAAAACTCTGCAAACGCTACCAGCGAAGATTACGAAAGTACCCCAATAAGTCAACTAAAAACATCCTGAGCAAGGAAAAATTTAAAAGTTTAAAAAGAAGAGACCCATTGCAACTAGCTTCATAGGCAGCTCACCAAAGTAAGAATAACCACAGTCATGGGAACCACTCAGACCAAACAAGTTGACAATACGTCAGAGGTCATAAACTCCGTAATCATCAGCCCGGTGGACGTCGAATCAAAGCAGATAGAGACAACCCGCATAGTCCTCGCTTCGCTAGTAGGAGTCTCACTATACCAGATCTTCAAGGACTCCAAACGCAGCTTGAAGAAAAAGTACAACAACAACATCAGCAACTGCTAAGCCCGCCAACCAGACCTGAATAGCGCAACAGAAAATCCCTAGACAGCACTGGCTGAAGGAGATATATTCCTAGTTTTAGTTATCAGAGTTGTAATAAAATAGGCTAGAGATCGAGAAACGATCTAATCCCTTTGTAAGTTTGGTAAATCAAAAGTTTAAATAAAAAAAAAAAAGTTGTAAAGTAATCAACCAATTACCTCTACAAAATACATTGGCTTTTGGGCAGAAATTCACTAAACTAAATTTATGTCTTACATTAAAATTCACATATTTCTTAAGTTTTTACACGGAAGTTTTCAGAAAAAAAATCTTGGTAAGTGTACCTTGCATGAAAACATCTGTTGAATGCATATGCATTATCTGTGCATACTTTTAAGTTTTGAATATGAGGAGTGGTTTCAGGTATGCGGGTATTGTGCATAGTGGCGAGAGAAACATTATTCATTTGTTATACCTTAGACCCAATTTACTATACGAATAAGAATATACATATATACATAATATGCAACTTGTATTAAGCGAAATAAATAAATATAGTATAAGACTATAAAATAGTTTTCCCTGGTACTCCACGCAGGAACTTATTAAGTTATAAAAGTTTTCAGAAAATGAGGCAGACCAGTAAAATTTGATGATACACCCCCATCAAAACTCTGCAAAATATCTTCCGAAAATTTATGCTATGTGCTAGCAAACTACCAACAGAAGCAAAGTACAGTGAAGGCACAGGAATTATTAGTTTAAACTGCACAAGATGCAAACACGGATTTATATATACAGGGGATAACTCATGCGTTTCTACAGCAGGAGCTAGTCTCTTATTAAGACGGTTTCCTTGAGCGAACCCGAAGCAATGCACTTTATTTATCAGCCGTGAGCTCTTTAAGCAAGCTTAAAACCCTTTGCTTTTCGAAAGACGACGGTTAGGGAGGCTAAAATCGCACGAGAACTATTATAAACCCATTAAAACTAATAGAGCTTATTTAAAGGCAAATGTAGTGGAGTGTGATTTAAGAGATTATGAAGATTAGACCGAATTTATATACTGCGCATTTAGTTTTCATGCTATTGATTCTGCAAACTAGAAGCTTTTGAGCAGGGCCACCGTTGCTGAGTAAATTGGTAGCATTATTCTATATAGAATCGTCAAAATTGTGATTTTTTAAATCAGAGATTTATACAGGATATCTCGGAAAGTAATTAATGAAGGAATGACTTGAGAGGGAGGTGTTGGAACAAACATTGATCAGGATAAGAACCTATTGCCACATAGTACTGCACATCTTTCCGAGACACTCGGTACATATGAGTAAAGTTATCAAAATATATTCATATTTTATATTCTTTTTCGCTTTGAGAGTTATGAAGTTTCCAACAAATTCTTCTCCGTTTTGGTAATTGATGAGACTTTTGTTTTTAAATATTTTTATTTGCCACAGAAACAATTCAGCGAACAGCTGACAAGAAGTTACGACATTCAGAGCCCATCCTGTAAATTGTCCTCGGACATGAACACTTTTAGAGTACGTATAAGAAAGATAAGGCAGCACGGAGCTCTTGAGGTCATAATGTTTATCGCGGGTTCCTGCCGGGCGGGCATTATATCAAACGGCCAAATTTATTAAGAGAATCAGCCATGAAATAGAACCATTACAAACGACACTTGAACCTGTATAAAACGGCAGCTAGAAGCGCTATCTTTTAGCCATTTACCATCAGAAAGAGATTTACGACCTGCCTGCCTGAGCCAACCCCACCCCTCGCGTGACACGAGCGAGGAAGTGTTCGCGACAACTTCTCGTTTTAAAAAAATTTAATTAATGAGGTTATTCAAAATGTTCCACTACAAGTGGCCATTTACACGGCGCTCATGTGTTTCACTTTGGAGAACAGAAAGTGGGTATTACGTCTGTTAATTTTCCTTGAAATTTTATTCCCGGCCGGCAGGCTCTCTTGCAACTACAATTCATCGCAGGTCTGAATATCCAGCACAGAAGGGGACTAAATGAGATCTGAATAGACAGGGCAGGCTCCCATCTGCCCCGGGTATGCGAAGAGATCTCGCCAACTTGTTCAGGTCACATTCTGCAGGATCCAAAGCTACAGACAACCTGGGTCCTGAGGGATTTAACAGCCTCGTTGTACACAAGTGTGAGTCCTCCTAATGCGCCAAAGTGCTGTAATTAATGGGAAAATGTAGAGAAAGCCGTAAAGTTCGCAACAACAACTTTTATCTATGGATTTATTGATGACTAAACATTAAGACCATTTCGCCGTAGCTTTTGTGCCGCTCCTTGGGCTGAGCCAGCTCTTGTTAGGTTCTATGATGCCCTGATAGCATCAACCAATGAAAGGAGCACGAGCACATACATCCCGGAGCCTATCTATTAAGTGGCATCTAATGAAAATTACAACGGCGGCGGTTTCAAGTTGAGCAAAATTGAATTACTCTATTCCGGGGTATGCCGCTCGCGGAGAAATGGAATTATAGTTGAGGTGGTTCCATCGCAAGTCATAAATGACTGGATTAATTGAACTCCCTGGTTTAGCTTTATCCTCAGCGTGCACCTTGTGGTGGTATGAACAAATCCACTTATAACGGTCAATTATCTCCTCCAGATTTTTCGGCATAATCTCTTATTGGAAGCCAGACAGAACTTTTGATGATGAAGTGCCTCAGTCTCTGCTTTGAGGAAGCGATAACTGGAGCTCTCTTATTAAAACAGCTGGAAATATTTTGCTGAATAAGATCTTATTCATGAGTCAACCTATGAGAGTTAAGCATATATCACTCCATATCACAATTTGACGAATCCACAGGATCAGTTCCATCGGCAATGTCAGGAGTCTTGATTTGCATCAGTAAAAGAAATGCTAGAGTACGTACTTCAACTTGAAACGTTAAATTTCAATTGATTTTTACTTCTCGTACTCGTCTTTAGTAGATAGTATAGATCTTGCATAAGGAAAGAGGTAAAATAGCCCCAATTCCTAAATGTACACAAAAGTCATGACATCGCAGAGCCTCCGTGCTTCAACCTCATCAGTCAATTAGGTCAAGCCGGATACTTACAGAAAGGAGACTTCATGAAAAGCAAATCATGAAATCGCCTGTGCAGAAAGTCGTCGAGACAAAGGAGAAGTCCTTAAAAAGTTAATGTTTTATGCATTGAACTTATGAAAAATAACACAAGTAGTTTTGCCAGCTTTCTCAAGATTCCTGCTCTCTCTCCGTTAGATGTAAGTATGACTTTCTGGCAATATGCTATAAAAGTTACTTTTCATGCATAATTGGAGAAATTACGGAAGAGTTCTTGCAGTTCTAAAACCATTTCATAAGAACGTTTCATATTATAAATGAACATCTTCACTCTTTTGGGATGGTAGAACATTATGTGCTCGCTACGTATTTATTACGGTATTTTATGTTTCTGTTTCAAAACTGAACAGGCCAAATGAGAACGATTATAAATTGTTTTACCGAATATCCATGTATCCTTAAGGGGATTTGAAAGGGATTTTAAATGCTTCCTTATGAAGAAAGAGTATATCGAAATATTTTTATTGATAAACTAATAAATATGTGTTTGTATTGGCTATTATGAAGCTTTAACGCTTTCAGCTTTAATTTTAAACACATTTTTACGCACTTCAAAGACTTGTATCAATTTCATAGTTTTTTTCGTAACTTTTTCGTTTTCTAAAGAGCTTTCCGGGACACCCTTTCTTATCACTGAAGTTTTCTTCATTTTTATCGACTTGAAACTAAAGTTCGTCTGTGAAACCACCTTGACAAAAAGTTTGAAAAATATTTTTTAAAGAAACTGATAGAAGTTGTCTCTTCTTCCAGTACAACACGTTTACAAAGTACTATTTTCGCTATCAATTTTAGTGTGCCTCTCACGAATCTTCAACTCAAACATTTTGTGAGTCTTTATAAAAGTTGTTTAAACTCACCACAAAAGCGTTTTTTGAACATGTTTACTTTCTCGGACGTTCCTTTTTTTGTTTTTTTAAATAACATTCTTGAATGCATCTTACAATGCAGCTAAGACATTGCACTTTGTACATGTCTTTAAAGAAGCATATCAAAGAAAATTTGTATTCGCTGTAGTCCGTAGAAATAACAGCCACAAGTGTGCTGAAGCGTGACGCAACGATTTGTACCTTTAGTTTATTTGAGCCCATTACCTCCTCAAAGGGCATGTTGAAAGGACTCTGCCAAAAGTGAAAAGTTGTAAATCATCTACAAGCGCATGCAGATGAAGCGAGCAGTGAGCACGACAGAATCCGGGTTGGTGACCCATCCGGAGGAGCTCTCTGACAATGCAATTAATGAAGCGTCTATTGTCGAGATCTGCCTGGCATCCTGGAATTTGGCATTATAAAATTGCCTAACATGTTGTTTTAGCACACTCAAAGCACATGTTAACGACGCTTCATCTTGCATGCTTTTATGTGTCCACATGTTGCTGTTGTGCATCGCCTATTAGGTGGTGCTGATGATGTCGCTCAGCATAACCTTTGTTATGCAATTCAATTGTACAAATTCTAGACCATATTTTTGCATGTGATGAGCTTCAGTTATTGGCACCAAATTATGTAACGACAGCACACGACAGATATTATACTCGTATATGGTGAAATTATGATTTGTACCTATTATTCGTATATTTAGCAGAAGCATTGCTCATAACCGAAGAGTTATTGCACTGAACAAAATGAGTTTTGTTAGAGCAAAAAAGTGATAAAACTTTATCCGAGAAACCGAATAACAAACAAAAATAATTCGGTTATTGGTAATGCCTACGGCTTTCAGCAATGTAATGCTCTTATAATTGAATTATAATATTTGAAAAAAAAACCATGAAATTCTGTGTTTGTCATATTCCAATGTCTCATTTGCAATTTTTCTTCTTCTGAGTTTGGAGAGTCCCGAAACATTACATGTTATTATTGATTATTCGCATTATTATTAAGAATTCTTTTTCAATTTGCTTAAAAGCACCCATATCTGAACTGTCAGCAGCACCTGTTTCAATTACCTTAGCGCTTAGAGCCTCTTCATCATTGACCTTCAGAAAAAAGGCAAATTATTCCATTAAAAAGTATAAAAGATTAAAGGGGTTTGTGGCTTACTTAAAAGGAACTCACCCTCCTTAATTTCCTCCAAAATTTTCATTTCAATTAATTTTCATGAATTGTCCAGGTAATCCGGTTGTGTTCTCATAACTTGTTATCAATAAATAAAACTCAATTTTTTGGCAATATTGTGGCTGTATACGCTTCTGCGAACCATTGATATATTTAATTAGTTCCTGACGTATTTACCAATCGAATCCAAAGATATATGAAATTGTGGTCGTTTTGGGAAATATATTCAGGGTTTGCTCAATTTGGGGATTTTACAAATTGAACCTTGACCTTCATTGATTACCCACATAAAAATTGCAATTTCGCCTCATTTCATTTACTATTTTTAATTTTTGTTAATATTCAATATTTTGCTCAATATTTGACGATACACGTCGAAATAATGGTGCCTATTATGATTTTTGGCTGCAATTAAGCAAGCATAATTGATGTCATCACATGGTAAAATAAAAACAAATTAAATCACTCATTGCTACATTAACCAAAGTTCCACAATTCAATTCAGAGAAATTAAAGTGGCGATTAATTTTCAAATTATCACAAATTATATCAGCAGCCACCTTAAAGGGCTTATCAGAATACTCAGAACCGAATGTTGGAGCTTAGTGAGAACAACTATAGTAACTTAATTAGAAGCCATAGGCGTTCGCCGAGCAACAACTAATCCCTTTAGGTTAGGTTTCGATGGGCGTGAAGCAACAGTTGATCCCGAGCCTGTTAATAGCATTTTGTAACTTCGACAAGCGCACATATAATTAATGGTGCCCATTAAGACCGGCATATTTGTGGCAATAAAACATTCCTCTGCGAAGTAGTCGTTTGCATACAGCGAGATAAAGTCCCGCTCAGGGACCGAGATCACTGTCCTGAATTAAAAAATCGTAAACCCTCTCAGCCGTGAGCCATCTTAATGAATTTTATAAACAAATAGCTTTCCCACAGGAACCCGCTGAAGGGTGGATTTTCTTAGGCCAAACCAGGCAAGCAAAATATAAATGGTTAATATTACGGCGGTCGCACAGATGACTCCAGTAATAAGCAGCAAACAAGGCCGCCAGCCGGGTGCGATGGGGTATACCGAATCCGGTATTTCGGCGAATGAAGGGGAGTATAAGTGAATTAATGTATATGGACTCAACCCCTTCGTCTAATCGCCTGTTCCATTAATTACGAATCTGTACCGGCAAAATTACCAAGACCCGGTGTGCAGATTTACCGCAGTTAAGTACAGGATTGACTGACTCAGATTTTGTCATCCCTTAATTTTTTTCTTCCGTCATTCATGAAAATATTTTTCCCATTTCCAAAGGGTCGCGCGTTCTACATACTTGAGTTTATTCTGGAAAAAAAATATAACCCTGGCCCAGAGATAATTGCGGGTCCCCGGGACACAGATCGCACTAAGCTCCCGCTCACCTTCTAGTTACACCAAACTTTATTTCGGCTTTTTTCATAAATCACTGAAATTTATTATGATGATGGCATAAATCATAAATTTCCCCGTGTCTTCACGGTTTATGTATGAGGGTGGTCTGGCCTGGGCCTGGGCCTGGGAATAAATTTTGAAGTAAACTCACATTTTCAGTGATTCTCTAGGAGACCTTCGTCCGAGTGCGCTGCTATCACGTTGTACTGATAACAAGTGGCGTAGACAGAAGTTTTCAGCATATTTTAGGACCTTGTTTGTGTCCACCCCGCTTTATAAATTCGTGTGTGGCACGTCGTCGCTTTTACAATTTTCAGTAGTTAATTAAAAATTATAATAAAGGCTTTGCGTTAATCCGAACTAAATCCGTTTTGATTACATATTAGGTAAATTGCGCGCAAAACTGCATATACGAGTATATAAAAATTCGAATGCAGTTCAGCTTCAAACGGAGCGCAATGATCAGATTTGAATCATATTTTAAAATAAGATCACAGAATTATTTTAATCTTTTAAGTTGTTAAAGGATAAAAATGAAATAACTTAAATTTTGTCGCTCGAAAAATGAACTTCTTTAATCTGTGCATTGCGGACCTTTGTCGGCTTCTTAAAGTGGACACATTTTCAAATTTCTTCTCCTGAAATATTCTTCAACATTCCGGGTAACAAAGTACCCTGGCGCATAGCTCGAAAGATATCTCTACGGTCCTTATTACGTTCCTGGGCGCAATTTGGGGTTTCAGTACGTGTTTGTGTTCTGTAAATTTACTGCGGCCTGCCTCGCTATCCACCGCCACAGTACGTTACGTACTATGTGAAAATTGTAGTGGGAACAGCACGTCCTGGTCGGTGCCGAAAAAAGGAAAAGGATCGGGAGGCGAGCTGAGCTGAGGGAGCTTTTGTTGAATTTTCCACCTTCTGCACTCGAGTGTTAGAGCGACCAAGGGAAAAACTACATCTGTGGGACCAAAATCAACCCCAGGCTGATGGTAAATTTGAAAAGAATTCGACTTACACAAATAACCTGCAAATATTAATTCGTGCCGTGCAGCATTGGTCACTACAATCGAATTCCGACAGAATGCTGAAATTATAAATTTGCGTCCTTTACCAAAAGCCACCTCTGTACTCAGCATTGGGGTAGACTCAAGTTTTGGTTTAATTTAAATAATAAAAGCAAGCATGTCGCCTCTGCAGCGGGGAATTAACCGGGTTTGAGACAGGATTCTTAAAGGGTGCCAAATTCTAGGACTGAGTTGCACCTGGAGGTATGAGGTGAAATTTACTGTAAAACCGTGCATCGCGTAAAAGTTCGGCACAACCCTCGCACACCCACCGACATTTTTATTTTATTTCCGCAGGGCACAGCGGTAAGAACTATTGTTCATTGTTTAGAGTGGCTCAGTCAGGGGCGTGGAATATTCATGAGTTAATTAGTGAACGTCATATCCCGACCGGAGCTACAAATTACTCTCCGAATATATTTACAATACCGCGTTATTTGTATGCAACCGTGAGGTGTGCGCGACTCCCTAAAAAGATCTTGTTTTAATTTCGCACTCCAGCTAATTCTCACATTCACTTTTTTAGGAATGTTTGCGAAACCTCCCACATTTTTACCTACCTTTTGGCGTTCCAGTGATACAACTATTGCGCAGTCAATGTTTAAATTACTAATTAGGTCAGAAATAAACTAACAGAAATATTATGGGGATTTACGAGAATTTTCCTGTGCCTAAAACCACAGTAATTTTGCACATTGCAATGAGGTGTTTTCTACAAACAAATCTGTATCTAAAAATGCATCTCGTTCCTCTATTATTTTTCACAGTTCTATTTTGAGTTTCGTATGATACGAAAACTTGCATATTTCGTTCAGAGGGAAGTTCATGTAAAAAATAATTTTATATGGCTTGATTTTGAAAATTAAATCTCAAATTAATTTCATGGCAGGGTTTTCAAAGTTTGTAAATATCGATACTACATGAAGTAGAATATGTTTATGGTAGTTGATGGGATCATTTTCCATCCAAATAGATATATAATGTTGTTTACCAAAAGGAAAAAGGATTTAAATGTGGGCTTATTTTAAAACCACAATTTTAGGATATCTACTCGTTGTAAAATAAATAAATTAATGTTAAAATGCGAAATCTAGGACTAAATGCTAATTTTTGAACGAGCATACTGCAATGAGAAATTTTATAGCATTTTGTTTAATTATTTCTGGTATAAATGAGTAGCTGGTCCGTTTAATGCAATTTGATGTGATCCATTCTACCGGAGAATTTTTAGCGAGTTACATAGAACTTGCGGGTTGTTTATTTTGCTTAGCTGTTATGCCATAAATAAAGTGTACTGGTATTAATTGGAACTGACTGCATTAATTGAGCGCAGTTGCGTTTGTTTTGATCCAGATGGGAATGTTAATTCTGGTCATTGAATTGCATTGTAATTTTATTTTATAATCACGAGTACATTGTTTCACCTGCTGACCTGATAACACAGATTGCGTCGTTGCGTAGCTAAGTAAATATTTAATAATAAATCTCATTTTATGAAGGATCATATTCGTATTTGCGGATTGACTCGGGACTAAATGGAGACGCTAATTGAGCTTTCCAAAATTATTGATGTCCTGTAGTTCGTTAAGCGAAGTTGAGAAAAAGGAAACCAATCAGGTAGCATATGCAATAAAAAAAATTATAAAAATCTAGTTTGATCCTAATCAAACCACATTCATACCTCGTTGACAAATTCACTCTGCAAAGTAACCGAATCCAGCCCCAAGGCCATGTTCCTAACTGATTGCTCTCGCCCCATTGCACCTCTTTCAGCCATGGCAAAGTGAATGTTGTCAGGCAATGACCACTCCTACCGTCGGTCAGGCTCTTCTAGGGAAAAGGATAAGTGTGAAAAATTCGTGCTCCAGTGCTCCGTTCAAAGTCCTTTGTACATAAGATTTGCTGGCTGGATGGTCGTCGGTTAGAAGGGCAACAATCAGCTCATATGGGACGGCTCCTCTCCGGACTAAATTTGTTTTTTATGTCTAAGGTGTTCATATTTTGTCTTTGTCGTCCTTCAGACTAAAAAACACGGGCATCTGGAATAAAAAACTTTTAATCGGAACTGAATATTGGGACCGGGCTACAAAGTGCCACAGAATCACCCGTACTAAACGCTCGTCATTACACAAAGTCAGACACTTTGCCTAATTTCGCCTTTGGACATTTATTTGCACCTTACTGCCTGAACGGAAGGTGTTTATTTCCCACTTCCCGTGCTTCCCCGAACCTCCTTATCTAAGGCTGTTGACTTTCTAAGTCATTAAATCGAAAGTAGTTTGGTGATTTACGGTAATTTCTCACTGCTAGAACACCGACGCAATTGCTGTTCTTGAAGTCCATGGATGTCGATCGATTTACCAAATTCTGCCACCACCTAGAGAAGTCACCAGATTCAAGTCTGCGGAGCTCCAACTTTTGTACGGCAGTTAGAATGCGATGAGGATAAAAATCATTTCGCGCCTTATTAGCTTTAATGGAGCTCCTTTCGGGTGAAGCCCCTCTAATAGGAAGCGGCACAGCGGAATTTTGGGTTTGCGTGTCATTAGCTACTAAAATAATTTGATTATAAGCGAAATTTATAACTTCGCACAGTTCGCGTGCGGAAGGTACTAAGCTACGGGGGGTATCAAAGTTACATTTAGAAAGGGGATAATAATAAATAGTATGTGAGAAAATCTTTGGGATTTGTTAACTAACGCCGAACGATGGAGGATGCTTGAGTCTATTAAATTAATTATGGGTTATCTTGGTAAAAATCTAACTAACATTATTATATCATTTTAATTCCTCTTCTTTAGATGTGCATACCTATTTGAAAGTTCTGTTTATATAGCCATCATTTAACACAACGGCGGCATTTACTGACTGTTTCAATTTCTAATAGTCATCTAATAGTCATTAAAGTCAATTTTGTGGTGTATGTCTATTTAAATTTTGCGATAACCAGGAATCAAGTACTTGCTTTAAAATCACATTGTATCACATTGTATATTGCTTAATTTTCGTTCCTAACTTCAAAAAATATTGCTATAGCCTCGGAGCCACTTAATTAGAAAATGATTCGCCCCTGTTTCTCTCTGTAGTAAGTTGTACATAAATTCAGCAGCTAGGAATACTCTAGAGCGTAATCACACAATATTTTGAAGTATGCAGACCCCGAAGTGTTCGAGCCGTGCGCATCTGCACTGTGCATGGAGGGTTTGGAATTTCTACGGAATTTTGGAATACCTGAGGTGTGTGCACAGTTGTCTGGTTGCAATGTAAATATTTATGCATTGACCCCTAAAAGCGCAAATATTGATTCCATCAAATGTTACACTATTTCAGGTTGACACAAAAATTTCTAAATTCTCAATTGTGGGGGAATTTGTCTTTCATGGTATCTAATACTCACTTTTTGTCAATTAGTAGGTATTTATAATTATAATAAATGGTGCATACAATTACATTTTATATGAAATGCGAAAGTAAATTTCTTTTGGTATACTTGAGCAACTTTTCAGTTGTCGCTTAATTTCAAACAGCAAGGTACCCCGGTTACTTGCTTCCGAAAGTAGAAGTACTTGAAACTATAAATGCATTTTCACTTGGAAATATGTTAAACATTTTTCTTGAGAAGACTTCTTGTCGGGTTGGCAAAAGTAGTTTACTAGAAATCTAGCATTTACAAAACCCCATCAGGTTAAAGAAACCGGTTTTCACCACCTCCTTCACGACAATGGTTCCTCTCTATTTCTCCGGAGCACCTATGACTTGCTCCATTCCTGTGGTGATTCGATGCACCTTTAAAGCTAAAACTCACTACGTTCCGAGCGCGTCTCAATATCTGAGCGACTTCAGATTTCGGCTTGTTCCATTGATTTCGAGCATTGGACACCAATCAGGTGAAGATATTTAACAAAGTTACACGCTCGAATTGACCTAGTCGTCCATTAAATCGTTGGTTAGAATGATATCGAAAGCAAGTTTGAAGTGGTTGGCCCTTTTCTTAGTTCTAGGTAAGTTGCTGTGTTTTGTTAGCCAACCGACTCTCACAACCCTTGAGTTCGCTTCCACCTCGACTTTTTCGCAAAAGGTCAGAGGGTAAGCATAGTCGACGTTCCTACTTAAAAGCGTCTTGGGCGTGTAGCCTGTAGTTTAAACCGAGGCCATTATCTGCCTCTTTAAGAGTGAAAGTCGCTATTTGCATACGCGTTGGACCGTTGAAGCTGTTTATGGCAAAATAATTAACACGTGTCGTCACAATGCTCATTTTTTCCTCTATAATAGCATATTTTAAAATTTTTGAAAGTAACGATATGTGATAAAAATGAAAAAATTTTTAAGAACAAGACCCGCGTAAGATTCTTGCATTCAGTTCACATCGAAAACGAGTCTGGCAAGTGAAGTGTAATTGTTGTACCTGCAGGTAATTGGTGCAGAAGTGTCGCGGATTTAAATCACTTCCAAGGTCAATGGCGTGGATCAGTTTTCTTTCAGTCAAACGTCTTGCATTATACTTTCTATTTCACCGAAGGAAAAAACTCAATCTGATAAAGTTGATGACGCAACTATGGTGATTTTGGCCACATTTCCAAGTTATTCGTGAAAATTCCTGTTATGAGCGTTTTCGTTTTGCTTTATCGAAGAAGCTAAACATTATGAGCAGAGGAACACTTTTGGGAAATTAAAAGAATAGGTGGAATGCTTTATTCAAATTGATTGAATTTGTTTCATCTTTTCCTGCAATGAACTGCATTCGAATTATTCATATTTGACTCTATATTTTGTTCAGATCATTTTTCTTCTCATTCGCTTTGCTACCGGACTTTGGCGATCGCCTGAGGGCTAAGAGGTGCAGGGCACGTAAATTGAGTTGTCGAACAATTTTTTAATTTTGCATATAAAGTTTTAACGGACAATTGAACTGCAGGAATCCCACGAACAGGAGCTTTGGTTAAATTATATATATTTAATTATAGACTGTTAATCTTAACACTAGATTTACGGAACCCTTCAAATTGATAAAGAATGTTATTTTTAATTCATGTAATAATACAAAAATATGCCTTCACTTTTTGTACGTATCGAGTCTCCAATATTGAATAGAAATATGTTATAAACTTACTTTTCAAAATCTCTATCAATCATACGAGAAATTTCCGTAAATCTATACATTTAAGAAACTAGCCTAGAATAAACAAAATTAATAAAACAATTGCTCTATAAATTTAATTTAAAAAATGAAAACTTGTAAATAACCACCGTCAGCTTTAAGTTCCCTTTTTTAGCCACTTATACTAAGTTTAAATTTAATTAATTAACTTGATTATATGATATGATGTGTTTTATAAGTAATTAATCTAAAGGAATCGAGAACTATCCATGTTTGACCAGTCTTAGTTACTCCCATTCTTTGATACATATTAACTTATTAATTCTTAAATAATCTGTTACAGAAGATAATATTTAATAAACTTGTCCAAAAGTTTTTGTTAAAATTTTCTACATTCGAGGAAGCATTCATTTATGCAATCTAAACCTGTGAGTATTTTTTATTATGCTTTTGCCACAAAGAACGCTGTCTCTCGTTCGAATCGTCTCAATAACTTTCCGGTATAATACACCACGATGCAGTTAGGAATGTTACCATGAATCGTGCAGCACCTTACAAGGTGGACAACTTTTGCTACCGTTGCCGTACTCCGGTGTCCATTGGGGCGACAAGAACTCAACGCCCAGAGTCAAATAGAATTGAATATTTAAGTGTAAGCTGATAACTTCTCGCCCTGAGGCGAGATACCTCAACACAAAGAGGACAATCACACCACCCTCGGCAACTAATAAAATTGTCAAGAAAACACCTATAGATTTTGGAGTAATTCATAACTTAAAAGTAAGACGAATCGCAAACTTTGATAGTGCACTATGCTTCAAATGCACACACCTACGTGGCGGGTTGCGCCTTCTTGGGTGCTGCTGAAAAGCGCCACCACTTTCGTCTTTGCCCGCCACGATCGACTTACATAAGTTTCCGAAATTAATGGCCATTGGCATTATGCGGCTGCTGGTGAAATTGACGCGTTTTGAATTTTAATCGCATCAAATGGGCTGTAATCGCCTTTTCATGACCTGCCGCTGCCTCCCCGCCTCTCTCACTGTGGAAGGAACTGGTCGGCAATGGTAGATAGTTTCGCGACTTTAAACTTCTTCACTTAATCACTTTTTTAGCTTGGATCGTTTACCTTTATCCCGCCGTTTACATAACTTAAGTAAGGAAAATTGAAAAATGAACACTACGCGGTGTAGACATGTAGACATAGTGTGAAAATTCTTTTTAAAAATTTACGCTCGCTGAGACCCAGTCGATTTTTGAACATTCACTGTGCGAAAGGTTAGTGCTTTATGCTTGATAGAAATGCACTTCTATACGTATTTTAAGCAAGTATGTAGTAACTTTTATATGCGATTTATATTTATTTATTTAGCTTATAAAGGCAGATGAACGCTTTGTCTTCCCCACAAAATTATCAATGCCCTACCTAAACAAAGTTTCACATTTCTAATGTTCAATATATTTTAGTAATTTATTCATTTACTTCAAAATTGAGAATCTTATCATCTCCTTCAGTTTCTGCGGCCTGGAATTAATATAGCCTTCATAACCAAAGAAAGATTTAATTTTTTCGTACCATTGGGCAAGACGTGGCGCCACTTAGTTTTTTTAACAGGCACAAACATCGAATTTGTGCTCGGAGTCGTGATTTTGGATAAATCAGTGATCGTAATCTATCGGATTAAGAAAATAAACACATAAAAAGATCTTAATAAAATATCACCATACATAACCGCAAACCATCAATCATCCATAATCAAATAACTTTCTCTAACTTGCTCCTTGTGTCTGTCCAATTCCCTAAATTCAATTCGGGAGTACTTCAGACTATGAAATTGATTTTAAAAAAAACACTGTGCTTCTTTTTGAGGAATGACTCCTACTGTAAACTGATGGTCGCAACGAAAGACTATTGAGCTCACAAGAGCAGGTTGATAACTTTAATCCTTAAAGCTTCATCGGTCGAATTTTTCACACAAATAAATGAGAATTATGGGGCAATCAGTCAGGGTGAGGTTCCCATGCTGCAGAGCAGACACTATGTGGATCGGATTTATCTGCATAGTCTGGCCCTTTAAATCAAATTAATTTTTGTAAAACTATGTATCCGACTATCATTTACATATATTTTCCGGCATTGAATGCTCGCTCTTACGAATTTAAGATCTGCAACAATTGTAAACTTTTTGGTCAGCATAAGAAAGCTACGCACGGGAGAATTGTTGTTGTCGTAAAAAAGAATTAATTTCATTTTGGAAATTTGCCTTCTTGCGCCAACGTTCACTGGGAGAAGAGCATGTTGATGGAAAGCTTATATAGCTTATGGTTGAATTAAAATCATGAGCGTCAACTTATTAATTGAAGACTTTGTAACAACGCTCTTTTTAAAGATAAAATGAATCTACCAACCTATCTACAGGCGGGTATATTTTTATTTATTTATTTATTCATAAGCATAAGGTTTAACCTGGGTGTATTTTTTAAAATGATAAAATACTCAGTTTATTTGTTTAGCCTCTCAGTTGAACCTTTTGTATGGATTTTCACCGCAAATAAAAAATTTACTCTCAGTTATATCCTCAGTTGCTGTATGTACATAAGAAAAAAACTAATTCATGAAATAAAGAAGTTTTTGATAATAAATATGGTTTTTGATAAGTAAATTATATTTAATGAATGAAATGTGTTTAAAATCAGATTGCGCTTTTAAGGTACTTATCATTTAAAATTACATTAGGCAATTTCGCATTTATTTATCTAATAATTCAAGAGATATTTCAACTTTACAATAGTCTTTCTTGTAAATAGCAGTGAGCTAAAATAATTGTTGCTAAATAATAAAACGTTAATTTATTTAAAATAACATTTAACAATTTTATTCGTTCATTTCGAAATTGCAATATTTTGCAAAAGCCTCCTTTAATTGCTTTCGGCCCGGCACGTTAACTTCGTCGTAGCCTGGAAAAGATTTCATTTCTTCGTACCACTCGGCAAGACGCGGCCACTTAGTTTTCTCAACAGGAACCACCATCGCAACTGTGCTTAGGGTCGTGATCATGGATAAATCAGCGATCGTAATCTATAGTTATAAATGAGAATCACAAGACGATAAAAGGAAACTTAAATGACCCATTTACGTGATCACATGCCATGAATTTATTCTCGCCCAGAAATACCTCCATCATCGTAAACGCTTCCCGCACCTTCTCCTTGTTACGCTCCAATTGCTTTAACTCACCTCGAAAAACGTCAGACTGTGAAATAAGATTTAAAATTAAAATCGTTCGCTGCTTCTGCATAATTGTTTGTATTGTGTATTGTTTCTTACCAGCATATCACTGTCGCGACGAAAGAGTATTGAACTCTCAAAAAATAGTCTGTTGATCACTTTAATTCTTAAGATTTCATCGATCGGGTAAAGGTCAGTGTCCCTGCCGAATTTTTCGCACAAATAAATGAGAATTGCGTGACTATCGGTTAGGGTGAGGTCCCCATGCTGCAGAACAGGCACTGTGTGGATTGGATTCACCTACCCAAAATATTGTCCCTAATTTCACAAAATTCTATCTAATTTTAATTGCACTTGCCTTGATAAAGTCCGGTTTTAAGTGGGCTCCAGTGAAGAGATCAATGAATTTAAATTCAGCGTCAATCGAGAGTCTCTGGATTAGCATGCGGCAGCTGCGTACTGGAGGGCTGCGATCATCATAGAAAAGGACTGGTTTCATCTTAGAAGCAACAAAAGCGGACACTCGCGTTGACATTCTGCGACCGACTCTTGCGGGTTTTAATTTGCAGTGGCAGATAAAACGTAAACCGGGAACTTGAGACTCTCCGTACCGATTAAATGTCTGGCCCTGAGATAAACTGAGAGAATATCACCGGCGAATGACTTTTAAATTCTTACAGATGCAAACCCGTATGGGGTGACTATTTTAATGTTGCTGCTCATGTTTCATTAAATATCGTAATTACTTAGATTTAATATTTTATCATCTAGAATAAAATAAATTATTTGTTAATGATCTCAGTAGTAGTAAGAGTACAAGTAATTATGGCACTTCTATAACACGGATTTACTCTGACACGGTTCCATAATTGAGAGCATCCCCGTATACCATGGTGCTTTTATAGCACGGATTCACTCTAATACGGTTCGAGCTTGGGTGACTACTGCATTATTTAAGAAAATGGCTTGAAAACTGTTTTATGCAGACAGAAAACAGAATGGATGCAGTAGTAAAGTTGTCTCTAAGAAGGGAAGGTTTGGACGATATAATTGCACAAGATATCCACGAATTACAGATGGAAAAAGAAATTGATAAAGCAGGTTTTTTAATTTTTGGAATCTAACTCCCATTTTCGTGTTATTTCTTTATTTCGTATAACTCGGATTCGCAAAACACGGCAATTTTTGTGAAACATAACTCCTGTCTTATATTTGTGATAAGCGATAAATTCGAAAATTATGAAATGCTGATTAAATTGGTTTAAAAATAAATATATAAGGAAAGGGTACTTGTAAATGTTTAATTAATTATTTGCTCTTGCTAGTACCCCTTAAATACTCTTATACCAATAAAAAAGTTAGTGCCTTAGTTACCAAATAAATTTTTCCCTGCGTCTGAACTCAAGTCGGACGACTTATTCGAATTTGAATTACATGAGTTGGTCGTTTTGTTTCGACATTACTGGTCGCATCCAGAATCCAAAACAATATAAGGATTCTGTTGACATCCAGGAAATTTAATATATTCGGTCCTAAACACACTAGATAAAGAGAGTTCGCCAGAGAACAAATGGACTTTAACAACAGTCTTGTTGACAAATACTTGTAATGCGGGAAGAGGAATCGAATCGAAACAAAATTATTATTTTCATTTGCTGAGTAGCTGATAGGTCTTTTTAGGCGACCAATGATACAAAAAGTTATACCTTTATATCTGTATTTCTTTTAGGATTAGCCATGGGAGAGGGTTTACGACGGGCTCCAAAAAAAGAGGAGGATAAGGATGACGGGACGACCGACGAATGCCCGGAACCAAATGGCTTCTTCGCCGACGCGGAGCAGTGCGACAAGTATTATGCCTGTGTGTAAGTAGAAAATTAAAAGTAACAAATCCTCCGCAGAATTAGCATTTTCTAAATGTTATCACTCTGCAGAGAAGGCGGCATTACGGAGAAGCTGTGCCCCGATGGTATGGTCTTCAACGACTTCAGCCCCGATCAGGAGAAGTGCGACCTCCCCTACAACATCGACTGCTCCCAACGGCCCAAACTCCGTAAGTTTTAATTGAATAATTCTGCGCGACAATCTACGCCAAATCCTAGCGCTTCATATGCCTATCAGTTAGAAGGCGCGTTAGAACCACAAGTATAGGCCTGGCCTTAATTAAAATAATGCCGCTTCGAGCTCGGGGCTCACAAAATCAAATAGCACGTCTCCCGAAATGAGAACGCCCTGGACCTCGGGAGCGCCACCTAATCCAGGAATTTATTGATCACATTTTACGATCGGGATTACTTTCCTCCGCAGTATGCGTGGGGTCCGGGCTGCGTCAATGGCACGGCACGATGGCTTTGCGCCGGCGCATTTCGAGTGATTGTTGACCGGAAAATATGAGGGTGTAATCACCACCAATTACGGATATTCTAAATACACTAAACAACTGCTGCTGGTCGGTTTTTCTAGCTCCCCAGATCTATTGCATCCTATTAATTTTATATCCCTGGGGTTAGCGCGTTGTTAGTGGGAATTAGGGAGTAAACGAGTCCGCCCCACCCGGAGCTCTATTTTATTTGAATGCCAGTGAATTCCGAACAAATAGCCGCCCTAATGCGTACCTCGTTTTTGCAGAGGAGCCCATTCCGAATTTGCACTGCCCCCGGTTGAACGGCTATTTTGGCCATGAGGACAAAGGAGTCTGCGACAAATTCTATTACTGTGTAGATGGAAAATTCAACATGATTACTTGCCCAGCCGGGCTGGTATTCAACCCAAAAACCGGCATCTGCACTTGGCCAGATGAGGCTCACAAAACTGGGTGCTCTTCAGAAGACGTTTTCCAGTTCACGTGCCCCAAAGTGAATGAATCGGTCGCCCAGACCCATCCTCGTTATGCAGATCCTGACGATTGCCAATATTTCTACGTCTGCATAAACGGCGAGGTCCCACGCAGGAATGGATGCAAATTGGGTCAGGTATTCGACGACGAGCACAAGCGATGCGAGTGGGTTCGAAAAGTGCCCGAATGGTAGGTTACTTGGTTTTTGCTGGCCTTTTACATGTTTTTGTATCACCCAAAAATTTCAGTGCTGACTGGTACAAGGATCGTTTGACCGATGCCGAACTTGACGAACTAGAAAATCCCAAGCCAAAGGTAAAGGCCACCAACCGCACTAAGGGACCATCGAGGAGAAAGCAACCCAAGAAGCAAATCATTGTTGTTGAAGAGGAGGAGGAATAAGCTTTTGTTGTTTATTTGCTATAAAATATTTCAAAAAAAGTAATAGTTGTCACTTACAATCAGTTACACTTTTCCCCTTACATCCATAAGATGAACTTTTATTTTAGTTCGAATTATGTTATCTCGTTATCTGTTAACTAATTCTTTCTTGTGACCTTTTCTCCTCTCCTTAAATTTAAAATTCTGTATCTAGAAGCTAAATGTGTTCGGTAAAAACCCGGAAATGCGGTAACGAAGAGCTAAGTGAAAGTGTAAACGTTTTAGAGTCTAAAAAATTGGGCTGGAGTATTAACAGCGCGATATAAATTACGTATAAAAAAGGAACAATCTCAGATTTTTCGAAATAGTATTTTAGTTAGATGGCTATGTGTTGTAGACGATATTTTTGAACAGTTAAAGTAAAGTCTCTCGTCCATTACGCAGCAATGTTCGATCGTAATGGAAAAATTCCAAGGAAATTCGCTTTAAAATTTCAAATCACCACAGCGAAAGTTTTCACCCGACACGCCTTTTGCTAAAGTGTTCAATTTAAGTGGGAAATTTTATCAATTCCATCGGGATTTTCACAATTTAATGCTATTCACAGCCATGTCATGAGCATTATGGCATCAACTGAAATCTCTACCCGAACGAGCATAAACACATCACAGACAGAAGCATGCCGGCCTGTAGTTCAACTGCACTGGCTGGATGCAAGCAGGATCCCGGACTTTCGGAACTTCCAGGCCGGAAGGCAACAACTGCCTAGGGAAAATCGAATCCCATCAAACTGAAGATACAAACACCATCTGCACAAGGGGGGAAACCTGTACCCCACAGGACAGGAGCAGGACTTCCAGTTGCCCGCTCCCACTAAGTTGAAAAAGGCAATATGGCTCAATTCAAATTGTTGCGCTGGCAAAGATCTGAAACGCAGGATGGCATGACTTTGAGTAGGAAGGTTTCATGGACTGATGACTTGCGAGGCCTTGCATATCACAAAACTATTCTGCTGACGAACTACCGCAGAAAAGAGCTGAGCCAAGGATGTGGTATTCATCGAACGCACTAATCCTAGCCAACCCCGCGAAAAGCAGATTGATTTTGTATGGAGCTTCACTTGGCCACGGGTACCCTATCTCCGGATCTCTTCGGTTGTTTGCTTACATAACAAATTTTCTGTAATTATTCAGGTTGGCGTAGCGTTTAGGTAGCTTAACCTCATCGGAGCATCATGCAACTACTATTCCCCGAGAGCGTAATATTCAAATTGGGCAAATAAAGCTCCGTACGGAACACGTGGCAATTTGAGCGAAATTAATTGGTTTTGCCGGAATTTATTACGCACGTAGAGGACCGAGAAGACTCGAAAGATTTAGAAGCTAATTAACGGGTGGGCGAGCACTTGTGAAGCGTCACAAATTTATTTATTAATTTAATTAGCTGCAGAGCTTATAGATATGTAAGAAGGCTAAGAGGCGAGATTATACATTTTGTGCGCTTGGAGAAAATAGATAGATGTTTAATTTAGTGGAAGATATGAAAATTCACAAATGGTTTTATATGGCCAATCTGAACAACTTGTACTATTTGCTATTACAACGACTTGCGCTGCAATGACTCCTTTAGATTTAAATTATCAATTATTGTTAGGAGGCAGTTACAGTTCTTATAATAAGGTGTCCTTTTGTACGAGTATATGTAAATTTTTGGATAAAAACCTACAACTAGAGCATAATAAATTATATTTATTCCAGTTGAAAACGCATTGCCTGCCCGAATTGGCCAAAACAATTAATTATTTAAATTACCACAAAGCTACAAAGCACATAAGCCTTAATTCATAAATTACGAGAAGTTCTTAAGTAAATACCCCTTTTTAACGAATTATTCACCATCACATTGCATTTGGTGGATGTTCGCAAAAATACTCGAGATGTAAAACGTAAAACCCACAGTGCCCGCCGTAATTATGCGGAAACAATTTCCTCCTCGCATCTGCAGTTGTCGTAGGCCACACTCGAGCTGCGGCTCGGGCTCTAAATAAATAACAAAAATCTCTGTTTGCGGTCGAAAGTACTCTTTCGTTTTCCAGGTAGTAATCTATTTTAATACTCTCAAAACTAAAGAACAACTCAGTCCGGGACCGGGCCATAAGCCCAGAGCGCACCTGCAGAAATCGTGGTCCCGGGCCCTCGCAAACGAAATCCCATCTCGTTGCGGCTCAGAGGAGATCCCGTTTCTATCTGTGGCCTCCCACCGACTCATCCTGCAAACGTGGCATCAAATTGGGCTGCAAGAGTTTAGAAATATGGCAGTAACATTAGGATGATTGCATGTAATTTATTAAATACAATTGGCCACTATATGACGACCTGGCCTGGCTGCAGGAGTGTCTAGGAAAGGTGCGCCAGCAAAACCCAATCCACAAGTAAGCAACCGAGTTGCTGGCTGATTGCGATGATGGGTTAAATCCATGAAAAGTAATTTCATTAGGTTTTCACAAAGACGCTTCTCGAGAGCGGGTGTTCGCAGTGATTAATCGTTGTAGACTTTGTACTTCGCGGGGATATTTTCGCTTTGCAGCTTTTGGAGGATTTATGGGTGCCCTTATACCAAATTACATTGGTTGGGGCTTTAGAGGAAAGGGAATTTGATCGAGAGTTGCTGAGGGAGTAACTCGGGAGGATTTGAGTATTATCTGCGACAATTTTCCCATTAAGAAATTTAATGGTGGAGCAAGGAACGTGCTCAAAGTCTCAGACAGATTAAAAACAAAGCTTTTTTAATAGCACGAGGGATATGTTTCAAGTTGGCTCTGTTACTTTTAACGTCTCACATTAATTTATTTTTTTTTCCCTAAAAAAAACAAACTGCACAAGGCCTGTATAAGCGGAAATAGCTGCAAGGCGTTGTTTGCTGAATTTCTTAAAAGCCTTAACTGCGATTTGGTCGAGATTTTATTGCTACCATGGATTTCTTCCGGATCTTCTGTTGTTAATCCATTCTTCAACGAATTTTATCCTTTCAATTTTCCCTGTAGGTGTATTTGATATACAGATTTTCTGGGGAGCGTGATAAAACTCTCTCTTGCCTCCTTGCAAAGAAACGGCATAAAGCAGAGAATGTTATAAATTTGGAAGCGTGCTTCCTGAACACATTTTCTGTTAACTAAGAATTATTTCCGGACCAGACAAATTACTCCCCAAAATTCCTCCACCGGATTGAAACAAATGAAAGAAAGAAAAATAAAAGAAGCAAAAAATAAGCGCCAGAAGATGAATGAAATAAACCGACGACAAATGGCTGTGCAATAATCGTAATTCATTTCATTTGGCATTGCCACAATTTTCACTTAAAACTTCTTTTTCCTCCTCACTACGAAGTAGGACAATAAATAAGGACGCAATGGCAATTAAACTGTGGTCAGAAAAGGCGTCGGGAAGTTGCTTTATTTGTTTAATATCTTAAGCTAGCAGAAATTAATGCACGGATCCCCTCATTAAAGTGATATTAAAAAACTAGTGAGGGCCACTTGGATATTACGTTTGGGGGCCTACGCGTCCATGGCCTCAAGTTTTAATAATGATTCTATGTAAATTTAATGTTCGCAGAATGACTAAGCATCCTTAACTTAGTTTTGAAAACCATGTTCCCTCCACCATTTTATTTGAAATTTAAATACATATTTCTGTGCCAAAACTACACATTCTAAATTTAATCTCGAGGAAAATTCTCTTTACCCACGTTTTATTTAACATTTGCTCGAAATATTCTTTGATATGTTATATCTAAATTTTTATTTAGATCAACTTTTATGTTTAAAGCTAAAGACAAAAAACGAAAACTACCCGATTAAACAAATTGTTTTTATAACTCAGTCTCTCTCTATGGTCCAAAAAATATTGTACTTTATCGGACAATTTAATTATTTAGCTGAATTTGATGTTTAATCCCTTTAACAGCAACCCAGGATCAGAAAAGGACCTTAATTGAAACATACCCTTCAGCGTCAATTTTAATTTAAATCTCTAAATTTGTTAGCGAAATGGCGCCACCGAGTGTTTTTGTAGGTAAAACTGTTGGTAGAATTAGTCAACAGCCATCAAAGCAATTACAAATCAATTAACCCCTGAGAGATGGCTTTAAGGAGCATTTCCGGCTAGAGCACGTAATCCGTCTTTCAGTTTCTACTCAGCGATTTGATAGCTTCGCAAGTGCTATGTCGCGGGATGACGGCCCATCCCAACAATAACAGCACTCGTCGAAAGGGAGATCTTAATTAGAGGAAGTTTCTGAATAATTTTCAGGAAGAAAATGTAATTCGATGCCAATCAAAACTTTCCAATGATTCAATTTCCGACAGAGAATTGCTTTTGATCATGAGTTTTTCGTTATTCTGTCGAAGGCTGGGTAAATTTTTATTTTGAGGAAATTTCTGTTAAATTTCAATATTTACAAATTTTTATTGTGTTCTCCTCTTCGAAAACATTTTACACTTTTTTTGGTCGGATTGGTTTTCCTTCCAAGTCGCGAGATTTAAGGCATTAACTTTTTATTAAAATTGAATTGCCAACAATGGACGGAAAACTTATTAAAAATTCTTTTTCGCTCTGCTACCATTTGCTTCAGGAATTAGTGTCTAATGACTGAATATTTTCGTAGTTTTCACCTTGGCTAATGCATTATGTTTCATAGTCTTTGAGTAAAAATAAACAATTTCCTCAGCCCTCTGCGTACATGCACACATACGTGAGTAAACAAAATCGTTAGCTTAATAATGTTTAAAAAACATTTGTTTGAAATACGATTCCCGGAACGCAGATTGGCTGAAGGCGCCGTTGTGTCGTTTTCGTCCAGTGAAGCAAAAATTTGGTGTGCCCTAACAAGCTCCGTACTTTCAACGTAATAAAATAAAATGAGTTGTCCCTAGCGCCGAACTTCCTTGCTGCGAATTTGCAGATGCACCGGGATAAAATGACCGAATTCATATGTATGCCTCGACGTCCTTATGTAAGATTTTATGAGTAATCAGGTAAAAGCACTCAAACACTCATGCAATTTTTAGAGCATATCTGGGTTCGCTTTAATAAAAATGCCCTAAACCCTTGATAAGTGCAACTGCAAGAATGTGTCCTTTTTGTCATATTTTGTTGGTAATACAAAATCAACGTGATAGGAACTTTGTTTTTGTTAACAATTTGTAATAGCTCGAATGTAAAAGATAAGAAACAAAATGTTCTTACAGCAAGTAACCTCCAAACCTAGTTCCCCAGCACTTAAATTCTTCTCGTTCATACCACAAATTCCATATACATACTCAGCCGGCTTCACTCATTAACCCTCCAAAAGATGTTACACAACCCCATTATGATGCTAAGCACAAACATACTGAATTGATGTTTTAATTATAAGTTGGCCGAGAAACTTGCAAGTCTTCACAAAGATTTACATCACTGAATCCAACTAGGAAAGTTAATCTTGTCCGGGACTCCAGAGCAAGTCAAAGCGGACGATGGGCAATTCAAAGTCACTAGGGCGAGATTAACCCGTCTTAAGCTGTCCTTATTCCCCCAAAAGACCCAAAACTTTGATGTATGCAATTTTGATGCACAAAAATATTTGCACATACGAGAGATAACTGCTTCAAAGCCGACGGTTCAACTTTATGCGATAGTCCTCCGAAGGACTTAAATGAAGTGAAATTTATGATCTCTCCGCAAAGTTCCCGACTCTTATGAATTTTGCTGAGCAAGAACCTTAGAACACTTATCGAATGGGATTCAGACGATTATAAGTCAATTTCAGGAGGTAACTTTTACTGGTGAAATCAGCAGCTTAAGAAAAATATGTCTCCAAAGCAGGAAGATGGCGTTGCTTTGCGTTTCCAGTGCAGTTGCATCCCGAATGCAATATTTGACTAGATCGAAAATATCGTTCGATATGATGCTCTAGGCACGCAGGGAATACTTAAACAAGCGGGGAAAAAGAAAAGGAATGGGTTTGTTAAAAAGCCGGCTACGCAATTCAATATTAGTCTTATTAAACTGACTACAGAAAGAGTTTCTTGCATTCTTGACTAAAACTCCACTTTTTAAATGATTCTAACAAATTTCTTCTAAGGAGTCATTTCATTTAATTCTCATTAACTGATTTTAAAAATTACACATCTAAATTTAAAAAGCTTAAGTGCTTGATTTTTTTTCAAAGGATTAAGATAAGAAAAGTTTTTTACTGTTTTGTGTTATCTATTTGTATCCTCTGAGATACCAAAAATACCGCAATGTGAAATAATAAATTATTTCAACAGCTCCAAGTACACTAAAACCCAGGAAAAATCCAGCGGTCCCTCCAATAGAAACTAAAATTAAAATAAATGATAAACGAAATACAGCATAATTTACAAAACACTGATTACCTAATAAGTCGTTGAACGTGAAGAGGATCTGCCGCCTGAACCTGTACAATGGGAACTTCTTCACTATAAGCGCGCACCCTAAGCTGCCCATCAGAAATTTTGTGTCCTCTTGCACCTAACAAATAATTAATAGAAAAATAAAGCGTAAGCGCTGTTCTTTTACACAACACGGACTCAGGGACTGAAGCAGATTGAAAACAAATAATGAAAACTAAGAGCTGTAGTAGTAAGAAGTTATCTTATACCCGAGATTTTTCCATTATGACTTTTGTTTCGATACAATTTTGCAAGCAGTAGCAAGTTTTTACTTTTCTTTGCATATCGTGGAATAAATCTGAGAAAATAAATTAAAATTGCAGAAGTAAATTAACTTGAGAAGAGACGTAGAAAATCGTGGTCACCTTTTAGCGGCGACACGCAGTGTTTCAATTTCATATAGTCACATACGGGTTTCGGGTTTGATACTGCTCGTAAAAGTCCGTATTTATTGGTAAGCATGGTATGGTAGCATAAAATCAAAACGTTATTTAAATTTTAGCCATTTAAATAAAACCGACTTACCTCGATTGGGGTAGAAATGGGGAATACATTTGCACTTTTTGTACACAATATTTAACCGACAGTCTTGTAAGCAAAGATTTTTGGTGTATATTGGAAAATGCGTAAGGTTTGATTCGCTCGGAAATCGACAATTACGCTGGGAAATCCGAGTGTTGCTAAAATACGATAATGTGGCATTCATATAATTCTAAAAAAACCTTTTTATGCACCTTTCAAAATCATCGGTTGTAAGAATTTCTATTGCATTTGCTTCTAATTCAATAGCTTCATCTGTGTACGGAAAAGCAATTCGATTGTACGCCATTACGTCATAAGAGTCGTGAATATAGACCTGGAAAAATAGTAAATCGCTAAATTCTAGAGTATTTCCTTAGTATACACTTCACAATAATTGGAGATTTAAATCCAAGGAAATTGAAGTTGACCTCCCCGTCGAAAAGATTCCAGTGGCGAACATAATGCAAATTTCCTTTTAAACGTTCAAATTTGTTCTCCTCGGGGTACTTTCCAGTAATTAAGTACTTAGCTGACAAATTGGTGGCTAAAATGTTGTTGGTTGTGTAGCAAATTCCAAACTCAGTTAATATCTGCTCAGCGTGGATATAGCTCACGTCATTGGTCGTCCGTACTCGCTGGTCCTCAATTGGATTCCAAGTTAAGTCTTCGGTTAAATTAAATATCAACTCCATGTAGTCTTTGGGATCTATTGCCAGGCTCTAAAAAATTTGCTTAAGTAATTTAAGAAGCAACCATTTATAGAATTAGTACGTCAATTATGCTGTCCGCTTTAATATCGTCTAAATTAAAATAAGTTGAATTTGCTAGAGATTCTATGAAGTTAAACAACTTTAGTTTGAGAATTCCTTCGATTTTGTTGTCTCTGTATGGATACAAATTAATTTTAGTTAGTTTTCTATTTTCATGTGTTTTTAAATAATAGACGTAAAATCGAGGCAACTTAAAGCTAGATTGGCTATGGGAAATGGTTGAACAGGCCTATTTTTGTAGAAGAAACACTCGCCTGCAGTAGGTTTCGAATTTATCCACGCTAATTCTCTCCATTGGGCAAACAGTCAAGCTGGGCAGCGACGTATTCCAGTAGTAATAATCTTTTTCAATAGATACGACACATGACTTTGTGTTGTATCTGTCCAGCGATTGGAGGCCAAGCACAATGCTGAACGCAACAGAGGTAACCACGAGAGCTATCCACACGCATCTGTCCAAATTGAGTAATTAACCATTAAACCACGAGGAGAAGAACGTTTGATAAAACTCACTTTTCCAACAAAAGGAGACTCTTCTTCACAAAGTAAGCCAAACCATGAATAGCGCCCTGTTCACAGTAAAGCTTACAAAATTCAACTCCAGACGAGAGAATCCGACGAATTCTCAATAGCGTTTTGGGCATTATTCTCCTTTCTAAAGACTGAAACAGGAACCTGAAAATAATTTAAATTTCAGATGTATATCATCTCTAAGCTCCCGTGATAAATACGAAGGAGTTACATACCCCTCTGCGATTAGTACACTTGCACAAATTCCCCTAGAGCAAGTGGTCCGTCTGCCGTTTCGCTATTTCCTTGAACTTGAGTGCCTTCGACTATCTTTGGTATACTTCTGAGGGCTTTAAAATGGCCCGGCATTTGGCCTCGTATGATTCCCGTACGTAAATCTTGTGCAAGAATCTGCAGGAACGACACAAAAGCCCGGTAAACATGAAAACCTTATTAAATATGAAAGGATATGCTCCAGCTTTGTGCCAAAACTCTGCGTGTGCTTGTTCCGTTGGTACGTTTTTAGTTAAATGGAAAATACTTGCAACCAAATTAAATATTTATGATGTGAACATGTACCGGCAGATATCCTGGTTAAAGCTGGAATACCGCTGGTAAAGTAAATACCCTGAGAAAATTGAATCGTCACCGCAGCGATTCAAATGCCTTTTCATTTCTCAAATAAAACTTTTTGCGCGTATTCACCAATCCTTTTTTCATTAGTAGTACTACGTTAGCTTATATTTTAATATGACATGTTATATAAATTTCCAGGATGCAGAATATTACAATTTATTAATATCTAGGATTAGCTTAGTTCCTTTTAATTGAAAATAAAAAAATTATAAGTTTTGCTTTAATCATAGTTTTATTCAAACCATTCAGTTACTGAAACAAAGAAGGAAATGCTGCTCTTAAATAATTGCTGTCTATTCCACTGGCTTCTTTGCGGATATCATTTATAAAAGCCTTAATTTGATCATCAGAAATATCACCAACTGATAACTTTTCGATTGATTTGTCGATTTTACCGATGACCTCTTTGTCCTTCGATGTTTTTAAATCGATGTACTGATCCTCGAATTCATCGTACATTGTTTGCGCCATCTATGAAATCAATCAGTGAGAACTCTGAACGGGGGACTACTGAGTTATTACCTTCACAACATTTTCTGGAAAATTAGCTAGCCGGGCCACGTGAATGCCGAAACTTTTGTCCATCACCCCTGGCTTGACTTGGTACAGAAGCGTGAAGTTTTCTTCGTCGGCTATGGCAGCCATGTGGCAGTTTTTCACAGTTTTAACAGTTTCTGAGAGTTCTGTGATTTCATGAAAGTGTGTTGCGAAAAGTGTAAAGCATTTGGTTTCGCGAGCCAAGTATCTGAAATTAAGATTCTATGTATCTGACCTGAAAATTATAAATAACCAAGGAATGTTTATTACTCAGCGATAGACCAAGCGATGCCACAGCCTTCGTAGGTCGAGGTCCCTCTTCCGAGCTCATCGATGATCACAATCGATTTGTCGGTTGCTGTCTGAAATGCAGATTCAAGAGTTACCGAAATATCTGTTGTTTTGGTAATTGAAGCACCTACCCTTATAATACCGGCAGTATCAATCATTTCCACCATAAACGTGCTGAGGCCCTTCACAATGTTATCGCTGGCCCCGATACGGCCCAAAATGGAGTCCACCATGGAAATGGTGGCTTCGTCGCAGGGTACAAACGCCCCCACATGCGCCATTAAAACGGCCGTTCCCACAGAGCGGATGAAGGTACTTTTGCCCCCCATGTTGGGCCCTGTGATCACATACATGTGAGTCTCACCTGGTAATAATTCACATTAACCCAAAATTTGAAATGTTTTCAATTTTCAAAATTACCCGTCTTGAAGCTCACATCATTGGCAATATATGTAACATTTTCTTGTAATTCTAAGCAAGGATGTCGAACGTTTTTTAATTCGAGTATTCCGGAGCCTTCTGGGAGTATTTTGGGCCTTACATAAGGAATCGGGGCGGATCGAGCCGCTATAGCAAAACTTACGAGGCAATCAATTTGAGCAATTTGATTGTTTAGAGACGTAAGAGGACCCAGGTACCCCACTAAAATGTTAATTATCAATATTTAAAGGTATTTAAAAGAGCTGATTTGAGGGTGTTAACTTCAGATGAAGGCAATACGCGAGAAATTATACCTGAGTTATTAATAAAATCTTATTACTAATTATTCTAAAAAGTTAAATTTATAACAAATAACAGCATCTCACCCGCGACACGAATTACTTCATCCACTATTGATTTCTGCTTCTCCTCATACTGCTCTCTTATTTCTTTGAAGCTTTCATTGGCTTCGCTCAACTTTTCTGTAGTGAAGCGAACACCGCCCTTGATAGCATCCAAGATCTTGTACTTTGAACTTTTCCTAAGAACAGCATCGTCTTTTAGTGAGATTCGGAAATGGTATCCCAGATGAGACACGTGCTCCAGTTTTATTGAACTGGCTCTCTCTAGATCTAAATTTTCAGCAGCCTTGCTGAGGTATGATTCCATTTTTTCGAGCAGTTCATCCATTTTACTTTTCATTTCCTGCAGGTCATCATCGAAATTGGCCTTCACGAAGAATTCCCCTTGCTGAACTCCTTCAAGGTCGACGACTTGTTCCACCATTTGCTTCAGCATTTTTAAATCCTGCAAAATATTCATTGTAACCAAAGTGTTGAGATATGCCTAAGCGGACTCACGTCCAAGGTATCCTTAAAGGGGCCGCATAGGACGCTATTGATGACCGAGTTCTCCAAGTTCATGAGGGCGGTAACAAGCTTTGGGGTACGAATGATGATCTGGTAGAGGCGGAAGAGATCCTGCAGAGTTCCCCTCTTCCTCAGAAGCTTCTTCGTGAGTAGAAGTATGTCGGGAATTCTTTTCAGAAATTCATCATGCAGATCAGTTAAAGTCTGGGGACTATCGAGGAGGCACTGGACTATATCGTGGCGATCTTTTAGAGTCCCCTCATTCCTTAGCGGCTGCTTCACCCATTGCCCCATTAAACGGCGCCCTTGAGCGCTGCGACAGTGGTCTAGCACCCCAAGAATACTTTGCCAGTGATACGAAGGAGAGTTTGCAGGTACCCCTGGTTTTGGGAGTAAATTTAAAGCTGCAACTGCAGCAGCATCGAGGTGCACAAACCTTAACGACACCTTCTGTAAGATTTCCAGTGTAGGAGATTATAAACACTCACCTGTTAAGATTTAGTTGTTTTAGCTCAAAGTTTCCCAGGGCTGCAGCATCGTTGGCCAAGTCCAGGTATTTAATTGCAGCTCCAAGAGCAGATATTGCTGTTTTTCTATTGAGTTCGGGAAGCGAATTGGCGTCCTCTTGCTGCCCTTTTTCGAATCGAATAAGCTTGTTCAAATCCTGAACTAGATCCGATTTCTCCAGACTAAAATCGGTTTTCTTCCTGATCGAAACGAGGACGCTATTGCGTTCCATCAAAGATTTAATCCCCGCAAACTTAAATAGGAGATTAATTACTTTAATTAATGCTATAACTTGCGTCGCTGAGATCCTACATCACCATCAGAAGCGGGCAGCAGGCACTCTTTTGGTCCAAGTAGCACAATAGTCGCTTCCAGTTCAGTGAAGTAGTCGTCGTCGACGAACTCCGTAATCGACATGAGGCAGTCGTTGGTCTCCACACAGGCCAGGCCGATGATCCTTTGAGTCCCCTCGGTCCTCGTCTGGATGGCGATGACCGCAGTGCCCACGACCATGTCGTTGTTCCCGAAGAGGACATCCTCGAACTGGACCAGGTTGCCCGGGGAACCCTTGAATTCAACCTTCCAGTCGTTGGGACCATTTCCCTTTTTGTTCGTGTACACCTCAACGCGGTAGTTTTTAACGAGCAGCAGCTGCCGCAGCGCCATTTCGAAATTACCTTTGTTTAACGTTACATACGGAACCTCCTCAACCTCCCCCGGAGCCATTATTTTTATTTGCGCTGTTGACCTGTAAACCATTTTCGAAATCAGTTCGGTATCATCCGCTCCGTGAACTGTGTAGTAGTCACTGCGGTCGAAAAACCTTACTGTGGTTGAGGGTTTCTGGGAAAAGTGCATGAAAGGGAAATTATTTAATAAATTCTAGAGATTTCTCCGTTTGTTTTTTGACGCCTTAAAGTTTTCCTTTTACAAGCCCACAACCTTACCTCTCCTAATGTCCTTAAGAACTTAATAAAGTTTTTTAAGGTGTTCGGATCTAAAATTAAGCAAATGGGAGGAATTATCGGGTGCTTCGCCTGATGAATGAAAGTCTTACCTAAATTGAGGGGATTTTCGGGCTTCTTGTTTTGTGCCATTTTTACAAAACCCTTACCCTAATACGAAACAAAAACGACGAGAAGCGATTATAGCTTCCGATATGAACCTAATTAGGATAACTTTTAAAATCTGTCTGTTTTTGTAACCAATCCCTAGAATAATCAAACCAAACAAACCCAGACACCGCAAAATATCGCGCGCTTTTAAATTGATGCCGACAATTGTCAAAACCACTAAACTCTTGATTACAGGGATGGAGAATAGAATGAAGAAATCAGCTGTTGTTCCAAACACTCCTTGTCCCTATGCTTACGAAACAAACTGAAAAACTTTAAAGAGCACCGCACTCTCTGCAGAAATTTCATCCTACTAAAGGGAGGCGGTAAGAAAACAAATCATGAGAAATTCGATTTCATGAAAAGTCGGTGTATTTGGAAATTTGGCTATTAAATAGATTCACGTCGACTCACAGTACGACTAGATCACAGATTCAATCTTTGTGCAAAAGCTAAAATGATGATGCCCGTCATGTAGATTAGATCACAGTTTTGGGGCTGTCAGCTCGGCGGAGGGCTATCACCCGAACCGGAGCCCCCGTCCAGGATGTCTTCGGCCACCTTAAATGCAGATGAGGAGGGTAAATCGGTCTGTTCCAGCATCGGAATTTGTTGCGGCAAGTCGCTTGTGGCCCACAGGTAGAGGTCCAGGGTCTTCTCCGTGCACTCGGCGATGAAGCGGACGAAAGGCCTGATGTCCCCATCGTTGGCCAACTGCAGGAAGTCGTAATACTTGTGTCTGGCGTAAGAAGCCCCGTTTTAGTAAAGCAAAGTCACAGGGAAGAACACTTACCTTTGCTGCTTTGGTATAATCACTGGAGGGTAACCCGCTCTCATGAGGATGGTGTTCATCAGGAGGCGGGAGGTACGCCCATTGCCGTCTATAAACGGGTGGATGTGGACGAGTTTGTAGTGTGCAAGAGCAGCATGCCTGGTATGAGATCTAGTTAGATTGCTCTTAAAGTTGACGAACCACTTACTTCACCGGATGCATTGAGAGAGCTCGCTCCGAGTTGAGCCATTCTTCGAAGCGTCTCATCAAAATCGCTAGGTCTCCAGGTCCAGGTGGAACATGACCGCCCACGTAGACCTGCGTTTTTCGAAACTCGCCGCCCTCAATAGGGTCAACGTGCCCAAGAACCCTTCTGTGCACTTCCAGGATGTCCTTGAGCGAGATGTAATTTCTTTAAAAAGTGAAGTGATTACTCAGGTTAATAAGCAGCAATGAACCAGTGTTACTTGTTAACCAGGGTCGAGTTGATGTATTTCATGGCTGCGTCAAGGCCAAGTATTTCGTTGTGTTCATCTATGGACTTGCCGTCCACAGCCATCCGTGTTTCCAGAATAGACCTCGTCTGCGCCAAGGTCATCGTGTTTCCTTCGATACCCACCGAGTGGTAGATGTGCTGGAAATACGCCTCTTTTTTGGCACGTCGTAGGGCGCTGCTAGATTCATGGATGGAAGAAAGGGCGTCCCGCTTTTGGTCGAGCATCTGCAATTTCTTCTCGTCAATAGTTTCCACAATGTGTGCAGTCCTCTGACGGTTCGTCATCGCCTCCGTATTACTTGGATTGATTGTCAGCGCCTAGAAACACAAGGATGCCAATTTCTCACATAATTCACAGCGTTAATGATTATATACCTGAAAATACATCTGATCTGCAAGAACGATGTCCCGCTTGTACTCCAGGTATTCCCCGTACTTTACGAGGACGTCAGGGTGCTTGGGGGCCAATGCAAACGCGTGCTGGAATAATCGCAGGGCCTTGTCATCCTTTCCAACTGCTTTCATGTCTAAGGCTAGCCGCAAGGAGCCCAGGGCTTCCTGGACATTGGCCTCAACTTTTTGCTTTTTTTGTTCCTCAGCTGAGTGACTCCATTCGGTATCTCCCGCAAAGGGGGCGTAAGCCACAGAGAAATCGTCCCTCACTTGCAGATAATTCTCATCGGGAATGTGAATTATTTGCATGTGCTTCATGAAATTTGCATGGCTCACAAGAATTAGCACAAGCACGGAGCTGAGCGAGCCGAGGACGAAAATCAACAAATAGCCTACGTTGACGCGCATATTTGGCTGCACCAATTTATCTATTTGCGGAAGCATACTTGACCACGTTTCAATATCATAAGTACAGAAATACTGGGGACTGTAATACTTTTGCACAATGCATTTTCACTAGCAAAAACCTGAGAAATTAGCGAAACGGACGTCGTCATTGGCTTTCTTTTTAACAAAAATTGACGTGTCCCAAATGACAGCTGTCATAACATTTTTTTTATTGAAATAAGAGAACTTCGCCATTCTGCTCTTTCCTCATTTCAAATTCCGACATTTCTTTCGACACAGAAGTCCAAAAAATTCACCCACGCTTGAAAACAATGGGCTAACTTTTGATATTTTTCTATCAGATTTCTTTCAGGGGACGTAGAAAGTAGAATTAATCGAAAACTGTTTAATTCTAAAATCGTGTTGTAGCGCAAACAAACGTTATTACAATTCCTTGTTAAAAAATTTATGAAATTTAAGTTTTCTTTTCGATGAAATGTTTATTCGGAGCTCAAATTATTTAAATGTCGCTTTCTTGGAATAGGACTTTTTTAATTTAAGTACCTAAGCGGCCGATCTAAGCTCAGGATAGATGTAAAGCGCCTAGCTAAATTGTTTATTAGTTTGATACTTAAAATTTCTTTTCTACGTATCCCAAATCATTAGACCTATATTAAAGTAGGAAGGTAGTTAGGTAGGTACTACCAAAGATCATGAATTACTAGATGGGACACTCGTGATGTAGTTCCTTATCTTTTTTCGACCTTCGCCCCGTTAGCCCACCGGCCTTGCAGATTTTACAGTGGATAGTAATAAAGGGCTCACTCGTGAGAGAAAGACAAAAATTTAAGGGGAGGCGGAACGAAAATTAAAATCACGTTTCATCACCCAGAGCAGCGCACACGTTCGAATACGTTTGGCCCACCTTTAAAAATGCACAGTGAAAAAATGTAAGCAGCCCGCATCCGTATACATGCTCTGAGTGTGCTACCTGCCTGTTCCCCATTCTCAATTCAGCATTTCCCTATGCTGGAACATTGCCTGGGGACGGCACTAACACCATGCATGCAGAGGCACACAGCGAGCGCGACAGATTGGCCCGCCTTTAAAAATGCATGATAAAAAAACGCTGCATTTTATTGGCTACACTGTAAGTGCTGTAGATGAGAATTTTTGGCTGCCTATTCTTATCTCTTTCGTTCTTATTGGAATTTAGATAAGGTATAGGAAGCAGTAGTTCTTTGCTACTTTATCTAATGGAAAAATTTTCCCCAGGCAGTTTTAGAACTTGCATATGGGTTAGAGCTTTAAGCTTGTATAGAGAGTGTCCCATCTAGTAATTCATGATCTTTGGTAGTGGTTGCTTATAGGGCACACTTAGGCCCCTTGTGTTACTATACGGGACGACCCAGAGTCTAACCGGAGAACCATTTTGTGTCTCTAATGAACAATCCTAACTCCCGGAGCTTATCGAGCTCAGGTCGGACAGTTCATCAAAAAAGGGAATTCCCAAGTAACGGCTCCTGCGGACTACGAGGGTTGGGCAATGACAGAGAAGGTGCTTAACACTCTCTTTTTCCTCCTCGTTAAAACAACTTCTACAAAAGTCGTTAGATGGAACAATGAGCCTTTCGGCATGTTTGCTTATTAGGCAGTAATTACCGGTACTCCTTCAGTAATTGTCTTTCTGCCTTTACATGTTGTAAAATATCTATTTCCGGTAGAGTAGTTCCGCTCTTAGCGAACTCATACGCTATAGCATTTCCCTGGATATCATAGTGTCCAGACACCCAAAGGATGTTGATGTAAAACCACTTAGCTAGCTGGTTTAGCAGGGACTGGCAGGTAGCTAACACCTTCGAGGTTGAATAGATGGCAATGAATAATTTAATTACGGCCTGGCGGTCAGTGAGCATAGAAACTCTGGTCAGGTGCGATCCTGAGTAATCAGATCATTGTCTTCAAAATGGTCATAACCTCTGCTTGGAAAACGCTGCAGTGGTTAGGGAGCCAAAATGATATTTCTATACCCAGTTGCTTGGAGTAAATACCTCTAACAACTTTGTCTTTTCTTTTGGATCCGTCGGTATAGATCTGTACGGAGTCTAGTTCTTGAGGAAAGCCCTCCTCCCAGTCCTGCTTAGTCGGGATGCGAGAGATTGAATTTAGGGCTTAGGGATGATGTAATCCAACTCAGGGGCACGAATTCTAAGGATCCTAGAGTGTCTATATCCCTATAGTGTGAATTCCATCGAAATCGTTAGAGCGATTTTCGAGAACGCGATTGCAAGCAAATATACAAGTTTTGCTCGTATAATAATAAATAAAATACTAAGATCGTACTCATCGATTAAATAATACCAAATAGGTTTAAAAAATAGCAGCACGTTAAATGATTTTTTCATTTTAAAATAGTGCCCAATTCTTGAATTACAATCGTCTGTCTAACTGATAAATTAGCAGACACGGCGAATTGAGTGAAAACTTGAAATTATTATGTAATATTAGTAGCTGATTTGTGAATTGATAAAACCATTCGTAATTAGACTTATTATTAATAAAGCCGAGCTGAAGAATCAATGGCCGGCAGATAAATCTTATCTCTCCCCAAACAATCGAACCGCATCCACTGGCTCGAAGGAGACTTATTCATTTAGCTCCTTAGCTCAATTTAGTTAGTGCTGATACGTCGTCGCAAATACAAGTTTAATTTTAAAACAAATTTAATTTTAATTTGTGTTCCTGGAAAACAACTTGAAGGACTAAACTTAAGATTTTGCAAAAATGGATAAGAAAAGTGTTTTAGTAATTGGTTCTGGTGGTCGTGAACACGCGATTATTTGGAAGTTGGCGCAAAGTAAAAAAGTGAACAAAATCTACGCTCTTCCTGGAAGCCCAGGAATTTGTCGGTTACAAAAAGTAGAATTAGTAAAAAATATAAATAATATGGATTTTAAGGTAAACAATTACTTTTATTTGAATTTGCAAAAACCCTCTAAACCTATAAAAACCGACCGCTTAATTTTATTAACGAACTCTTCATCTGCAATTCTGAAAGGGGAAGTAGGAGCATATGATCATTAAGGTTATCATTTCGAATATTATCAGGTTTGTTTTTCAAGTTGATCTACAGTAGGCAACGACTTCCAGCAGAGAGGATTGTTGATAACATGCGATGCAACGACGTCATGAAAGTTATCTCTGTAAGGTCAATCCTTAGTTCGATTGAAGTCGAAATCACAATTTTTCTTTGTTTGTTTGAATTAATTTTGCATTTTCATAAAAGGGCAGCGTCTAGGCTTTAGAGTTCTCGATAAATACACATTACTACTAATTATTAATTTTTCATAAAAAGCTACTCTAGGCCCTATACTTCCTGCAAAAGAGAGAATAAAATAAGCCATAACAGAAAAGGTTCAACATGCCTGGGTTAGTCTAGGTTAAGGTTGTAATTCATTTTATCAGATGTAGTTATTAAATCAGCTCAGGTATAAATAAACACCTACTTATCATTCCCTCAGACAAGCTGGATTGATAAATAACTAAGCCATTTAAGTGGAAAGCTCAACGCTTTCATTCACTCATTTTACAACAAGCGATGGTGAACCGAACAAGACCGATTTATAGAGTCAACACTGCTCTATAGTGTGCCAATCTGGTCGCGGGTTTCACATATACAACTCTTGTGCTACTGTATAGAAATAAAACCTGTATTCGGTCCTCCTAAAGGGTGCGTAACACACATGCAATAGGTTTTTATCGGCTTAGAAAATATCCAGGGGTTCTCGTGGATCAAGATTAAGCTAAGATTTTCAGCAGCAATCTTAAGTACAACAGTCAGCGGAGAGGAGAACAGTCGGCTTTAAACTTTGAGCGCGACTGGAACGGGTTCTTGCTGTTTTCTTATATGAAAACATAAACGTGGTTTTGTACAATTATTGTTTGATGAAATTTGCGTGATTTGAGCTGATTTCTTCATGGGTGGTAAAAAGATCTTACTGATCGGAAGTGGTGGACGTGAACACGCTCTTGCGTGGAAGTTATCGCAAAGTTCTAAAGTAGATAAAATTTATTCCCTACCCGGCAGTGTCGGAATTGAAGCTCTTCAAAAAGCAGAGCTTGTGAAAGATGTCAATACAAACAATTTTGAGGTAGATATATGCTATATAAATTAAAACCCTATTACCCATTTACATTTTGTAATCTAAGCGGTCTTTAATTTCTCTTGACTTACACTGCTAATAATATTTGGTGAAAACGGGCAATTACGCATTGTTAAGATAGTTCTTACTTTTTAATTAATACTTCTGAAAAACAGATCAAGTTACTTGCCTGCGGTTTAGTGTAGGCAGCAATATTTTGCGTTGCGATTTTTATATCTTTGGTGACCAGAGGAAGTCTTCAATGTATTTTAATATAATTAAATGCAACATTCTTCTTATGTTCGTTAGGACTATTAGAAGAAAGGAAATCTGCTACTATAAACCTGCAAGGCATAGGTTAACTTTATAATCTTATTGTTTCCTATTACGGTAGTTATTTGAATTTTAAATGGAATAGTCTAACAGTTACTTTCTTTTAATTTCACCTCAAAGGCCGTAGCGAAGTGGTGTCAAGAGAAGTCCATTGATCTCGTTGTGGTAGGACCCGAGGATCCCTTAGCAAATGGAATTGCCGACGATCTGAGAAAAGCAAACATTCCCTGCTTCGGCCCTGGTAAGCAAGGGGCGCAAATTGAAGCAGACAAGAAGTGGGCCAAGGACTTTATGATTCGTCACAAAATTCCAACAGCCGAATTTGAGTCCTTCACTGACACCGCAAAGGCCAAGAAATTCCTCAAAGAGTTCGTTAACTGGAAATAAATAAAGAGGATTATAAATATAGTTTAAAATAATTTTTCAGGGCCCCATACAACGCTTTGGTGGTGAAGGCAAGTGGCCTTGCTGCTGGAAAAGGAGTCGTAGTAGCCTCAAACGTGAATGAAGCGTGCGCTGCCGTGGATGAGATTCTTGGTCAGAAAAAGTATGGAGCAGCTGGAGAAGTGCTAGTGATTGAAGAGCTTCTGGTTGGCGAAGAATGCTCGGTATTGGCTTTTACTGACGGAAACACTGTGCAAGTTATGCTTCCTTCGCAAGACCACAAACGCCTCAAGGAGAATGACGATGGTCCCAACACAGGGGGAATGGGAGCATACTGCCCGTGCCCCTTAATTTCGAAATCAGTTTTGGAACTTGTTAAGACTGAAGTGCTGCAAAGAGCCGTCGATGGCCTAAAGAAAGAGGAAATTCAATTTTGTGGAGTTTTATATGCAGGGCTCATGCTTACTCCTGCTGGACCCAAAGTGCTTGAATTTAATTGTCGATTCGGAGACCCTGAAACCCAAGTGATTCTTCCGCTTCTCGAAACTGACCTCTTCGACGTTATGGCGGCCTGTTGCTCCGGGCAGCTGAGTAAGATAAATCTCTCCTGGAAGCAGAATCTTTCTGCTGTCGGTGTTGTGATGGCCAGCGCCGGGTATCCAGAGACCTCGACTAAGGGTTGCGTCATTGAGGGTAAGTAAACCAATGTTTTCTTTACTGTATCAAAGTTAAAGATTGACTTTCAGGAATTCCCTCCGACACTGAAAATCGAATTACCTTCCACAGCGGCATGGCCGTGGATAGCAAGGGAAATTTTGTAACGAATGGCGGACGAGTTCTGATCGTCGTCTGCCTGGAAAGCGATCTCAAGGCAGCTGCCAGCGAGGCTACGAGGGTTTGCCAGGGTATTAAATTTTCAGGCGCTGGAGCCCAGTTCCGCACCGACATCGCTCAGAAGGCGTTCAAATTGTAATGTTGAAGCTCTTCAATAAAACCACCGTTTCACTTAATGCGTTTTATTTAGTAACCGTGGTCAGTCCCTTTCTTACAAAGACAGCGGCGTGGACATTGATGCAGGCGATGATCTCGTTCAAAGGATTAAGCCCCTTGCTAGAGGCACCGCTCGGACCGGGGTGGTGGGAGGCATAGGTGGATTCGGAGGGCTCTTTAGCCTGAACGAGGTCAGGATTTTATCCCAGTTAAATGTTGGGTTTACTAACTTTAACTTTTTAGCTGTCGTACAACTATCCAGTTCTGTGCGAAGTTACCAACGGTGTGGGAGCTAAAATAAAAATTGCGCTGGATCTCAAACTATACGATAATATTGGATACGATTTGGTTTCAGCATGCGTTAATGACGTATTAGAGTCTGGAGCTGAGCCTGTAGCCTTTTTAGATTACATTGCTTGTGGAAAACTGCAGGTTCAAATTGCTGCACAGATAGTTAAAGGCATTTCTGATGCTTGCAGGGATGCTAATTGCGCGTTGTTAGGTACTAATTCTGTTTACAAATTTGAGACTCAGTAAAATTATTTGTTCCGAAGGTGGCGAGACCGCTGAAATGCCGTCCGTTTACGCCGTGGGCAAGTACGATGTCGCTGGCTACAGTGTCGGAGTCTTGGAGGATGGGTGCGATCTGCCCCGATTCGATTTTTACGAGGACGGCGACTTGCTCATTGGGTTGCCTTCAAATGGTTTTCATTGCTCTGGTTTCACGACTATTTATAATTACATGCAAAAGCTGAATATTGACTTTACTAGCAGTATCGGTGAGTTTATTTTATAATATTTAAGCAATAGCTAACTACAGGTTGAGTTGAGTAAAAGCAGAACAAAGTGCATTGAACAGCACAGATTCTGTAGTCAAATGTACAATTTAGCAACTTTGTTAAGCTAAATTGTGCAGTTGATGGCAAACACTCATTTTATACGCAATCGTTGACTACTACTATTTGTTAAGTTATTTAATACTGTAAGTATTAAATATCCTGTTTTAATTTTTAAGGTCACGAAGTCATGGCACCAGGAAAAATTTATGTAAAACAGCTTCTGCCCTTGATAAGGAAAAATATGATTAAAGCAATTTCCCATATTAGTGGTGGAATAATAAAGGGAATTAGAAAAATTGTTCCCGACAACTTTTCAACTATCTTAGATGCGGCAGAATTCTCGCCACCTAAAGTTTACGGATGGCTTGCAGCAGTGACCGGCTTGTCCGATGAATCCATTCTAGACGAATTTAATTGCGGTATCGGAATGGCCTTTGTAGTTTCCAAAAATAATACTGACTGGAAAATTTTGCAAGGCGCAAGGATTATTGGAAAGCTAAAAAAATCATCTGCCCAAGATTCTGTTGCTGTGAACGGGTTCCATGCAGTGATCGAAAATCTGGCGAAGGAGTACTACCCGCACACTCAAATTAAACGAACCAACTTGCCATTGGATTCAAAGGAACTGAATTTTGAACAAAAGTTGTCTACTATTTTACAACCGACGCAGAGAGTAGAGTCTTATATTTCCCAGAATGGAAGGAGGCTCACCAGAGTCCCGCAGACATACAAGGACCCTATTCTAGTTATTGGCACCGATGGCGTTGGGACCAAAATTAAGATTGCTCAGCAGTGCAAACTCAACTCTACGGTGGGGGTTGACCTTGTGGCGATGTGCGTGAACGATATTTTGTGCAATGGGGCAGAGCCCCTATCCTTCTTAAGCTATCTTGCATGTGGTAAGGCTGACATCCATGGAGTCGAATGCATTACAGGAGGTGTAGCTGAAGGAGCTAGGCAGTCTGAAGCTAGCTTGATAGGTAGTTTAAAGAATCATACTCCTAATTTCTATTTCAAATGTGTAGCGATCGAAGTGAAAGTTTAACGGATAGTCATGTAACTGATTTAGACTTTAAATAGTTGAATGCTGTATAGAAATAACTAGTTTAATTGATTTCGCATTACAGAAGCAAAAGTTGTGGAGGTACCGATGTTGTATAAACCAGACGTTTATGACCTGGCTGGATTTTCTCTCGGAATTACGGAAAGAAGTACTATGCTTCCTCGGGTACACGACATCCGGGAAGGAGATATTTTGATAGGTCTTCCTTCGTCAGGAGTGCATAGCAACGGTTTTAGCTTAATACACAAAATTATGGAGTTCAACAGACTGAATTTTAGTCACGATGCTCCGTTTGGAAATAGGACTTTAGGTATGCTTAGCTAAATTACTTTTTTTCTGATTTTTCAAAATGTAATAATTTTTCTTTTTTGCAGGCGAAGAATTTCTAGCTCCCACTAAAATCTATGTCAGTGCAATGAAGCCGCTTCTGCAGAGAGGTTGCATTAAAGCAATGGCTCACATCACGGGAGGTGGCTTAGTCGAAAATATTCCGCGCGTATTAACCAAAGATTTTGGGGTTTATCTTGATGCCAAGAACTTTGATATTCTTCCTGTCTTCGGGTGGCTGGCTCAGAGCGGAAATGTAACCGATCACGAAATGCAAAGAACTTACAATTGCGGCCTGGGTTTGATTTTAGTTGTGGCCCCTGAATATGAAAAGTTTGTCATGGAACAGTTGCGCTTCGCACATAAAGCCACAAAAGTTGGAGTAGTTACGAAACGAAAATCTCAAAATGAGCCTCAGGTTGTTGTGGATAATTTCAGCAAGTGCATACAGCGAGTGCAGAGAATCATAAAATCATCCAAAAAGCGCGTTGCTGTTTTAATTTCGGGCTCCGGAACAAATCTGCAGGCTCTGATCGACGCTACCAGAGATTCATCTTTGGCAATGGGAGCTGAGATTGTTTTGGTCATTTCAAACAAGGTAGATGTAATGGGCTTGGAGCGAGCGAAGAAGGCAAACATTCCTGGACTCTTTATTTCGCACAAGGATTACAAGGGAAGGGTGGAATTCGATGAGGAGATGTCGAAGAAGCTGGAGGAGTTCAAAATCGATCTAATTTGCCTTGCCGGCTTCATGAGAATTTTGTCTGAGAAATTTGTAAGACGGTGGAAAGGCAAACTAGTCAATATTCACCCTAGCCTACTACCCAAGCACCCTGGTCTCAATGTGCAGAAGAAGGCACTGGAGGCCGGGGACACAGAGTCTGGATGCACCATACACTTTGTAGATGAGGTGGGTATAATACTTATTAATTTAAGGCAGTTACTGATCATTTGATGCTGATTTTGCAGGGTGTCGACACAGGAGCTATTATTGTCCAGGAAAAAGTTCCGATTTTACCTGGAGACAGTGTTGAGGCGCTCACGGAAAGAATCCACAAAGCTGAGCACTACGCCTACCCCAAAGCATTAAAACTGGTGGCTACAGGAGTCGCCTCGCTTAGCCAGTCGGGGAAAGTTGTTTTTGATTATTAATCGTATCACTTATGATTTATGTGCAAGTTACTGTTAAAATATTATGAAGAAAATTATTTTTATTTGGAAATTAACTTGGTTTTGATCAACCTTTTTAAAAATTCCCAATTGCATTGCGTACTGAAAAAGCCGTACTGTAAAAATTAGCCTATATTTACAGTGATTAATAAGGAGGCTACAAATTTAAAACAATGAACCAAAAAGCGAGAAGATATCAGAGACCGAATTGTGTTCCGCTGACTTTTGCCGGTGGTCGTTGATCGGCTCGGCTTTTTTATTGCGCTCCAAAGTTGGGTCGTTCAATATCTCTTTGGCGATTTTGTCCAGCTTGACTCTGAACATTTGATTGTCCAGGATTGGGACAATCAAATTGTATTTGTCCACCTTCTTGTTGATAGTCTTCACATCGTCAGCGTAATTGTTTACCGTCAGCAGCCACTTCACTTCCTCGTCCTCACTAAAGGGCGGATCCCCGAAGAAGGCGCGCTGGTGGGAGAGTTTCTTTTTAAGGAAGCTTATCTCCTCTCTGATTTCGCGCTGCAGTGTTATCCACTCAGGGGTAAATCCGTTGTCCAGCAATATTTTGTTTAGTTTGTGGGTGGTAAAATCCAGGTAAGGGTTCTGCGACTGTGCGCTGGAGAGAGGTTTCCCTGATCCCGACAAGTTATCGAAATCCCCATTGGACATAGCTTCCAAAATCAAATCTTCAACAACACGGTCGATTCCGTACTTTGTTTTGTAGGCGTGGTTCTTATAAAATCCTCCTTTTTTCATAAGGCTTTTGTCCCCAGCCTGAGCCTTATCCACGCGATGCTGAAGGACTCTTTCTTGCGCTTTCATAGCTTTCACTTGATGATACTGTTTCTCGCGTTGAAAGGGCGTTCCGACGCCAATTCCATCAAAATTTAAATATTGACGGTGCTGGGGAGCTGTGTGACGAATATCAAAAACCTTTTCCTCTTCGTCCTCGAAAATACCCCTCCGGTTTTTCGCAAATTTTTCTTGTAAGATTTTAAAGGCCTCGTCGATTTCTTGAAATTTTTCTGCTGAAGCCTCTTGATTTCCGCTGTCTGGATGCACTCTTTTAACCAGCTCTATGTAAGCGCGACGAACTGTGTTCTGATCGGATGTTTCCGATACTCCAAGCAGAGTGAAGCATTTCTGGGGATTAATTCGAAATTTCGCAAATTTCATTAAAGCTTGCTGAAGTATAGTTTTCTACCTTATATAGCTCGGAGCGTTTTATATGCATTGTCCGGCGGGAGAGAATGCCTTTAAGGGTAGGATTTAGCAGCCACCCGTGAAGCATTTTATTTGGAAGCTCTGAAAAATGTGAACATAATTTCTACTTATTAAGTGAGAATGTAGGAAGAAGTATGAACGGCTAAGTTATCTGTGGAGCTGAACAGCCGATAAAATTAATTAGCTATAAAATAAACACACGACAGCATAAATAGGGCTTTTTAAAACGAACACAAATCAGTTTGAACTCATACAGATCAGGTCATTGGCTATTGTATAAATTTCAAAGTTACGTAAAGCCACCAATGACTAAAAGCAAACTTGTAGAGGATTAAAAATGTAAAGGGGCCACCATGCGCAATTTGATTTGCTACTCTTATCCGAAGTTGGCATTTTAATCTCCTCACCTACTTGCATACTACTGGTTCCCACGAAATATTTTTTCCATATACAAAAGCCGCTCTCTTATTTTTTCACTGGGATTTTTGTTAACAAATCCCAAAATCACCAAAGCAGCAGTCGCCTTTTAGCTCCAACTGTCTTCAAACAAAAATCAGGTGACGTTTGTTTCCAGTGATGTCCCACTCAACTACTCTAGTACATAAAGTAGTACTGCTCACTTCGGAATCTACTCAAAACGACGCAAGGTGAACGAATGCCAGTCGCAGTTACTGGAAAAGGGTTCAGCTATTTGTCCTGATTTAAAAATAATAAGAATTTAAAGCGACTTACTTAGAAGAATTACATGATTTTTTATTTATCGAGATTGTTCACCACCGTAAAATTATGTGGGTGGCAAAGAAATTCATAAATTTTTAAAAACTAAACTTGCAGAACCACACGACGTAATGCGATGTGACGCGTTGGAAATTTATTTGAGTAGGCCATCGAACGAGTACTGTTCCGTCATATGGATGGAAGTGTGTTTCCAATATTTGCTGTGATCTGGCACTTCTCGAATCTCGCTGCAGTTTGCTGAAAATGTCGGACAAAAGGAGGTCGAGACGTCGCAAGGATGTAAGTTTCTCCACAATTAGGTCATTTTAAGTAGTGAAAGTCGGGTAATGTGGCGTTCGACGAAATCAGTGGTCCTTGGGGCACATTAATCGTATAAAATCGCCACTCGTTTTCGACGAAGGGCTCCTTCATGGCATGTTACAGCAACCAGTGACGTTGACAGGTGCACTATTTTTCCAGAAGAGAAATCGCGTATTTGCTCCAGTAAATGATTGCCAATTAGCAGCAATTCTCAACCGTCTGGGATTGCTGCTTGGTGACCCGCACCCAAGCATTGTCCGCTCGAAATTTGCATTCGACTGTATCTTGCTGTTTTGGAGCTTTGTGTGATGCAATTTACGCATGCCTCTGACTGATTCTGTTTACCTGTCAGACGGGTATTTTTGGTCGCCAAGTTTAAATAGGGCTGAACTGAGTCCGTGGGGCCTTTGAACAGCATGTTGTCAAGTGGCCGAATCAATGTCGTGGTCGCGCTGCTCTACTTCGAGGCCCCTGCTGCTCCACTTTTATCGAAGATTCACGATGATTAGAGGTGAAGTACCTCTCATTAGATCCACGCTCTCATTGGCCGTGTGATTTGCTTTTCTCAATTTCATACAGCCACGCATCGTTCAATTCGTTAATCCCACTGTAATTGCTGACTGTGCAACTGGGAAGCCTATTCCCCTTAGAACCACTTCCTTTTCGTGCCCGTGATTCCGTAGGTCACTCAACCCACAAGGGAGCATATGACTCGAATTGCCTACAAAGTCTAAAGGTCAGCAATAGAGTTTGTCCCCGCAAATTTAAAAGTACGAATATTGACCTCGATTCCTACTTTTCAGATTCTAATTTCTAGCTACTTTCTGTTGTCACACTAGAAGTAATATTTTTGTCTCATAGCAAGTCCCCAAATGACAAACATATATAATTTTCCCCTAGGAGTACGCTGGTCCTGGAGGTGTCCAGGATGAGATGGACAAGCCATCAAAGGATGAGTACGCCGTAGCAAAATGGATGAAGAAAAATGTTCGTACAAAGAAAACGAAATTTCTCAGCCACAACGTCGAATATTTCACAGGTACCTCATTTGTTAATGCATTTAGATGTTTAAGCATTACTAATAGTCGATTTGCTAACATGTACGATTTTATCCTTTTTCCCGGTTTGTAGCAACGAAGGCACTGGATGCCCTTTTGAAATCAAAATTCGCCGAGGGTGACAATTGCTTATTTTCAAGTCGTGAGGCTGCTGTTGAATTTCTCGATGTTATGCTCGAGCACAAATTCTTTCATCGTGCAAAGAAAGTCCCCGTCTTCCCTGAAGAGATGAAAGGCAAGACTAAAAAGACTGGTGAAAAGGATACTCCTCTCAAGAAAGAAGTTAAGGAAGAGAAGCCAGAGAAGGCCACTGACGCAGACAGCAGTCACGTAGAGGGAAATATTACTGAAGAGGCGGTAAATATTTCCTAATAAAAATACAATTTATATATTGCTTTTATTATTTCTTACTGCTTTTGTATATTGTAGCAAACAAAAGAAAAGCGCAAGAGGAAAATCAAGCTGGACATGCACGCCGATCAGGTTTTTGTCGACGGATCAGAGGCATACGTTTGGATCTACGACCCAGTTCCCATCCACTATTGGATCTATGGTTTGATTTTGGTCTTGGGCGCAATTGTGATATGTTTATTCCCTCTTTGGCCACCTCTTTTAAGGTATTTTACGTTTAATACTTGGAATTATTTAGCATATAACGCGGGTTTCTAATCGGTTTCAGAAAGGGGGTGTACTACTTAAGTATAGCCGCAGCTGGCTTTTTGGTATTTATTCTTGCATTAACAGTTATACGTCTCATCATTTTTGTAATTGTTTGGATTTTGAGCGGAGGAAAATTATACTTCTGGATATTCCCAAATCTCACCGAAGATGTTGGATTTTTAGCATCTTTCTGGCCCCTATATGAGGTAGATATAACATTAGAGTTTATGCGAAAATTCAGGATGAATTCATTTACGAGATTTCCTTTATAAATGTTACAGAGCGAGTACCACTCCGAATCTGATGCTTCGAAATCTAAGAAAGGCAAAAAGAAGAAGAAGGATAAGGACAGTGATGCCGAAGAAGATGCACCATTGGAGCCAGAAAAAATTGAAAACATTAAGGAAAATGAAACTGGTTCTGTAGTTGAGCCGCAGCTTGAGGAGGAAGAAAGGGAAGACTCGAAACCGCAACCTAAAGGCGAGGAGAGCCCTAAAAAGTCCAAGGAGGAAGTTAGTTCAGAAGCAAAAGAGTAAGTTTACAAAACTATTAGAAAAGTTATAAAAGAAAATCCTTTCGTTTCATGCAGTGCAACAACATTTTCGGAGAGCGAGTCTGAAGGTTCGAGATCATCAACTGGAAAAGATTTTGAGCTGGTTGATGCAACTGAAGTTGAGACATAAAAAGCTGCAGAAAATGAATTTTCTAGGTGTTTTTTTAGTTTTTAATATGAGCTATTTAAAAAAAAGTAATATTTAATACAAAATACAACATGTAACTAAGGCAACCACGACACAGTAAAATGTTCAGCACAGTGAGATTCCAAGAAGTAACTGTTTCTGGCGAAAATTTTGTGAAAAAGATAAAAGAAATTGAGACCGTGCTAAAGCAAGCTTTTATCCCCAAAGACAGTTTTATTTAGGCTCGACATAAACATTATATTTATACATAAGTAGGAGAATTTTGTAGAGAATGAAGGAACGCATTTAAAAGCCTCTAAGCCTCAGCCACAACAGAGAAGTAACAAAACACTTTTGAGAACGTTTTTATTGATTTTACAAGAATGTGATACGCTTTTTGTTAATTGTCCTTTTGTCTTCAATTCGGGAAGTGCTCTTATTGCGCAAGGACACCTTAATTCATTAAAAAAGTTTATGTAAAATTTTTTTCGTAAAAATCGCTGAACATTATTAGAGGCGCATTTGAAATTGAATAAAAATTCCTGTTATTCATACTTCATGGATTTGTTTTCTTTTGCGACCTCTTCATTTGCATGTTATTTTTGATGTATAGTTTTTTAGCGAATCGGATGTATGTTGTACAGTTGTGCAAAATAAAAGCAACCATTTCCATCGTAATATGTTTATATTTTTCCAGGAATTTTAATAATGTATAACTCAAATAATATAATATTCTAATCTACTAGTAAAATAACAAAAAGTATGGGCACTTCAGACAAGTAGAAAAGTTAGCTGTTAAAAAATTTAAAAAAAAATTCGATAGCATTTTAGTGTATACAAAATAAACCTTCAGTATTTTGTATAGCAGCCTTTATTTTTTATCACCTCAAGGCATCTTTGTGACATTGATACTATTAAATTGGTAAATATGCTATGCCATTCATTTTCTAATATTTTCAATAACTGGTATTTCGCAACTTGCCGTTTAAAAATACCGAAAAGATTCTCAATGGGATTCAAATATGGAGATTAGGCCGCCCAGTCAATCAAATACTTGAATTCCATCATCATTATTTCAATCCTTAACTATCTTCGATGTGTGTTTCGGATCATTATCGTGTTGAAACACCAATCGAAGCGGCATTTCCCAGTCTGCATAGGGCAACATAACCGTTTCTAAAATCTCTTTGTATTTGAAGCGATCCATTATTTTTTTTATTTCGGTTAGCACAAAAGTACGTCCACACCATTACCGACCCGCCCTCGTGTTTTGCTGTGACATTGCAATGTTGGGGGAAAAGTCTTTTCTACCTTTTCCCCTACGCACAGTACTCATCTAATCGGAATTAATCAAATTAAATTTATACTCATCACTGAACAATTCTGTTTTGCATTTATTTATAGACCAATTTAAATGTTTTTTTGAAAAATTCAATCTAAAAATTTGTGTTAAATATAAGTCTATTACATTAAATTTACATTTTCTACACATGTTTTTCTTGTAAGTTGTAAGAATTGGTTTTTGACGATCTATTTTAAAATAAGTTTTTAAATTTGTTTTCAATATCTCGCCTTCGGACTTTCCTGGCATCTAAACTTAAATTTAGCGTTACTTTTTAGTAATATCCGTTTGGGCAGATTTGATTTGAAACTTTTCGGATATGTACTACGTGCCATAATTAAATAAATCGTGTGCTGTACGAAATGTACTATTATCGGTCTTTGACAACGATCTTGCACAGATGTACAACTATTGAAAATCGAAAAAACCGGGAGTTGCTTTTTTTTGCACACAGAGAAATTCAAAAATTTGATGGTTTTTTAATTTTTTTTACTACAATTACATTTTTGGTTTTTGTAAGGTAGGTGCATTTGTTCCTGTTTGATTAGTATAATTTATTTATTTATTTCGCTTAATATAAGCTCCATAGATAAATACCAACAAACAATAACAAAAAACTAAATTAACTTGCTTATGACTAAATTAGGGGGGCGTGGAGACTGAGTGATGGAGGGTTGGGTTGGGAAAGCTTAAAGGAGGTTTTGGTATAATGGAAATCGAAAGCGGCAGAGTTGTTGACCATCTGCAGCATTCTGGTAAAGCGTACGAAATGACCATAGTAAATGACTTTCAAGGCGAAGGGTAGGGGCAAATCTTACGTTACGGAGGTTGGTGTTAAGAGATATAATGCGAAGCTTACTTCAGGGAAATCAATGAAACCGGCTAGGACTTGGTGGACGAAAACAATATTGGCGACATCTCGACATATGGCGAGGGACTGGAGGTTGATTAGTTTTAGGTGGTTTTCATAAGAGGGAAGATTAAGGTGGTCTGTCCAAGGGACGTTGCGCAGGGCAAATCGGATGAATCTGCGCTGGACAGATTCAATCCTTTTAATGAGTGTGGATTGCGAGGGAGACCAGACCTGACAAACCTACTTAAAAAGTTGTCTGACAAGATGAAAAGTGACTAGATATCATAAAGATTAGAGAATTCCTTAGACCAACGTTTAATGAAGCTCAAAGCAGGATTGGCCTTCCTAATTGAATGATCTAAGTGGAAACGGGAATTGGGCTCACTATCGTATATGACACCAAAATCGCGAGAGGAAGTGATAGAAGGAATGAAAGAAATGTTCGCCAGAAAGGGCATGGGATAAATTTTATATTATTGATTTTAGTCTATGTTTGTGAAATAGAGAGGAGATACAGAACACTTCAAGTCAAATAGAATGCAAAGGATCGATTAGAAAAACCTCTTTCTTCGAAAATTACTATTCTGCAGTTGCCTGTTTAAATCGGCTTGAGAAGAATAATTGCTGAATTGCTGCTTTAGAATTTGTAATTTTTAAATCACTCAATAGTCCCGGTACTTGATAGCGAATTTAAACTTCAGTGGATATACAGGTACTACAATTCAAATATTAAAAATAAAGCGGGAGGGACGAGAGCTAAGATAATTTTCTTGATGTACTTTTATTATTAGTGTAATAAAATAAGTTTACTATTATAGTTTGGGGTAAATTTTTATTGAAAGGTCATCTTCAAGGCTAAAATCTTGACTCATTGTTTTCGTTTTTCGATATAATACTGAATTTAATAATAAACCGAAGTTGAAACCAGTTTTAAATAGTTAATCACCGTTGTGGTTTTTAAAATAGGAACTCCTAATTATTGGATTTTATCTACCTATAAAATGAAGATCTTGGTACAAATTTCTGTAGGCGATATTTTTAATTACGCAACTTGCTTTAGTCAATAAATTAACTATATCAAGCCAGAGTCTGTAGCGTATATTTTTTTTATAAACACAATTGCAAATTACGAATTTTTGAATTTATTTTTAAAACAACATTAATTTGCGATAAATTATTGGCTCATGGCACAAGTGATCAATTTACGTTGCACTGATTATCAACGACTTGTTATCATCGATGGGAATAATTAAAGCTCCAAGTGGATCATTTGACGATGCCATAATGCTTGTCTTAAAAAGCTTAAGTCCGGGTCACCCCGAAAGAGTGCTAGTGAGCAATAGCATTTCTTCGCTGTTGTTTTGCCTCATGGCCTTGTAGAGCCACTTACTAACAATGTCCAACTTATTCCGTCTGCTACCACCGTAAAATCCAGCCTCTATCTATCATTAAACTGGGCACGAAGCGGCATTTGCGCAGTCACTCGGGCCACTTACTTTTATTTAAATCTGAAAGAGCACTGGGTCTTAATTTTTGTTCTGAGAAGTCGACCCAGGCGACAATCGCGGATATCATCATGCTTCACTTTCGATTCTGGGCGATTACAGCATCGTTCTTAGAACGACCGACCTCTGCTATTACACCTCCCATTAGTCACTAACCTGAATCGGAAACAAAAGACCTTCGCCCGCGATATTGTCACCTTTGAATCTTTTCTGTAAGACGGGCGTCTGTTAATCCATGATCGTCGATTTTTAGATAGCTTCGCTCGCAGTATTCTAAAGCAGGCGCCACGGGTTTTTCTTAGTAAACAAGATCAATGCTTTCCTGGAAAATGCCTTTATCAAGTTCACGTCAAATCCCAATGTCTTATCAGTGGCCTATTCCGCGAAGGTCAGCAGCAGTCGATATCTGAGCCGGGCTCTGATCCTCAAGTCTATTCGCAGAGCGCAATTTCGAAGATGCCGGGAAGTGAGGAATTCACCACCAAAAGGAAGCTTCTGAGGTGAGAATAAGATCGCAATTTATGTCTAGTAGATTTCGTGCAGGCAGCGAAAGTGCTGGTAGAGTTCGATACGGAAATGTGCCAGACGTTATGTTGGAGTATGATTGATTCATACGCCAACAGGTTGTCTGCCAATTATGATTCAGTGGCAGTAGCACACTTATTATTAGATGAGGTGAGGCAACAAGTTCATCTCACTCGGGCGATTTTCTGTTGGGATCTGATCTGCAGGAGCCCCCTCAGAAGTTGAGTTTTTTTTTTTTTTTACTACGAGTATCATGACGAATGACATAAATATTCGGCGTGTATTTTCACGGAAGTGGGAAAATGCTACCTCAATTTATTTGTAGGGACGTGTAGGAGTTCAAAGGCAGGAAAATTTATGATTTTGTTGGCTGTAATTATATTCTTCATCTCTAGCTATGTTGCAATTAAATATTTACGTTTAAAGGTCTGAGTTATTAAGATGCAAGAGCTGTGGATGTAAGTTTTACACATAATAAGTAATTCGAATTAAAGAGGTAAACAAGTAGCAAATAAGGCATTTAATTTGGAAATCGTTGCACCGTCGTCTCACTTACCGTCTTTTAGTTTTTCAGTTGGTAAAAGAGTAGTTTTAAGCCAATTACTTTTTTTCATGGTTTCATAGAGACCTTCAGATTTGAAGATAATTAAAAATCAGTTTTAAATAAAGTAAAAGGCTTAATTTTTGGTAATATGTATGATGGTACGTGTGGCTCGCATAATTATTTGAAAACAATTGCTTTGGTTTAGATCACCGATTAGATTAAATTTATAGCAATTGATGCTGCAGCATGAGAAAAAGAACGTTGATACCTGGAAGGTAAATCTAAAATTCAGGGCCAAACCGAAAAGCAAAAATTTTAATAAATTTGGTAGAGTCAGTAAAACTCTCATAACATCAACTGCAGAACAAGTTCATTTACCTGTCTCTGAGTTTTTGTTGACTGTAACTGATAAACAAAAAGGCGGAGAGTCTTTTAAATATCCAATTCTAATTTTAATAACAGCCCGGCTATATTCGCAGAAATTATCATTAGTCCAGAAGGAGAAAATCAGAGAAGCATTACTAGATTCATTAGATCATTTTTCGTCATTCTGCTGCTGTGAACCATTATCTCATTGAGTGGTTGATTCAGTCAGTATGCAAATTATCCCACGATTAGATCAAAAATAAGTGCGTTATTGACAAATAATTTCACTTTCATGTGGACTTAAAACTCGAACAAAGATGATAATTAATGCAAGTACAGAGGCTGAGTGCGGCTCGTGCACAATTTCTTCTAGAATAAATTCAAATATGTGACGTCATTGCTGCATTGCACAATTCATTCATTGCAGGGGCTTTGTTTTCGCTTAATACGAGTGGAGTTTGCTTGCTTATAAAGCGTAATTTTGACCCCCAACATTTTGTAAATATTTAAATCTTTGGAAAAGTCCAAATTTTACTTACAGCGTAAAAGCCCGCACAACGATTCGAATTTCCCATAGATGATAAATTCATGTCATCTTTACAAAAAAAACCTCACTTTCCACGGAAGCCGCTCGGAAGCAATGAGATATTTTTTGGATTACAAGGCGAAACCATACTCTGCTCGTGCGGATGTTTAGTGCAGGTTGGCTAGCGATTTCGAATGAATTTCCCATTCAAATTATCATACGCATTGCTTTTTCGATTAATTGCCTATAAACCGCAAATGTTTCAGTGGTTTGAGAAGAGAGATTACGGAGGCGATTTAAGACTGAAAAGTTCTTCCAAGATTAAGTTAGTATTCTTGCTGAAGCTAAGACGAACAGGTCTCTTCGACGAGACCGAACGAGCTTTAAATTTTTCTTGTTCGACCAAACAGAGTAGTTTAGTGACGGATTCTTCTTTTAAACGAACACTTAGGATTAGTACCGGAAATTAGAAATTAAGACAAAAAATGTGAGTGTTTGCTGCTTGTAGTTTTCCATATTGTGAGCAAACAAAGTTTTGTTCATGTGCTGTAAATTGTGTTTTTAAGAGTTGGGTGTTCTAATTAAAAACATTTTCACTTTGCGAATTAAAGTCACCATTTAAAATATAGCAAGTCTTGAGGAAGCTATGATAGAAAAACGTTTTAAAAGGAAAATCTCAAAGAAACAATTTAATTGGTGGCGGTTTGGTTTTTAAAAACTTATTAAGAAGTTATTATTTATTTAAGAATAAAAGAACTTGATATATCGCAAAACAAAAGCAATATAAGAATTTAGATACTTTGAATTTGAATACCTCCTTTAATGGAAATAACTCCAGTTTTGTCGTGAGAAACATTTTAAATTTGAATTTTAGTTTTTGTATTTTAAATTTATGAGCTATAAATTAAAGGTTATCTCAATACAATTATTTTTTTTTACAGATTTATATATGCTTTTAGATTTTTCGCTAGCAAGCAGATTTTTAATACATTCTGTTCACATAAAAATTTTGGTTTGTTTGAACGCGTTAGCAGATTTTATCGCAATGCCGATAGTTTTAAATATTTATCCATATGCAGTTGTTTTGCAAGGAAACTGTGCCAAAAAATAATTTTGCAAATGAATTTTTGATGGCTTTTAAATAAATTTTAAGATATTCGTTTTTTTTAAAGAAGTATAGCATAAGCCAACTCCCCAGCCGTCTTAAAGTTGTGCACTGAATTTTCCGCAAATAATAAAACAAATTGTAAGAATAAATTAAATTTTTAAAACAACTTTGTTTTCCTTTCAAAAATTAATGCACTAATATTGCTTGTTTCGGGGGGAAAAAAAATTAGACGCTGTCTGTTTAAGTGATAACGCATATAGGAAATAGTTTAACGACCCTGACAAACACCGCATACGCGACTAGTCTGATTTATTAATAAACCAAGCAAATATTTGTATTATCGCAATATAAATTGTTTCCTGCGAGGGTCGTATGTACAAATAAAATCCTAAATAGATCTGTTAGAGACCCCGTCGATGACACCATTGACCTAATAAAAAAAAATTACATAAGGCACATAAAGAAAAGTCTTTTACGTGCTGTGATGGTGATGGAAAAAAAATCGAGAAAGTTTTTGAAATTTGATCGTTGCATCACAGAATACTGGAACAATCAAGCAGGACAATTTATAGATTTCCTTATCGAGGCCGGCTCAATTCATGGTTCAATTAAATTTGATTTGCTGTTATCTGGTCGTTTTAAACTGAAGTATAAAAGTAAAATTATTTAAGTGCGTAGAAGAATGCAATCTTGTTTTCCAAATGAATTCATGGTATTTTTGATTTATTAGCTCGAAGCGTTGATTTAAACAGAGCTTAAAATAGTAAAGGGGTAAATAGTAAATAGATAATAAATGTTTCGTTTATTCCAGTTATGGTCTTCAGGATGAAGGCTCTGGGCTTAATCCTAGTGGCCATGGTCACGGCAGCTCTTTCGTGGCCTGTGGATCACGAACAGCAATACTCGTACAGCAGTAGCGTATCTTCGACAGGTGCAGATTTCTCACCATGGGCCCAAAGCCACATGGACGAGGTGAACAGCATGGCGCAAAGAATAAGGCAGCAGTACAATATTCTTTCCAGGGGAGGCGGAAGGGCTCATAGTTCCTCCCATTCTTCATACACCAGTGGGTCTTCTTGTAAGCTCTTTTTAAAATATGTTTAATGGTATGGCACTAATTTATAAATTCTATTCAGACACGCATCCCAGCTTTACTGGAAAATCGCAGGAAGAGCTTGACGTTTTGGCTAAGCAAATGACTGAGGAAATTCTGCAGGACATGAGATCAGGAAAGGTTGCTTACAGTCAAATCAGTGAGCCGCACTGGTTTGAACAACAAGCTGCACTGAAATTAGAATCCCTCAATGAGCAAGACGATCTACAGCAACAGTCGCAATCGGTCTTTGATTTTGGTGAAACAAGCTTTGGGAGGCATGTTCAGCCCGGGTACGGAACTGGGGAGGTAGAGACGATTCAAGTCAACGAGGGCACGCAGCACGTGTCTTACCCCTCAACTGTGACTGTTATAAATGGAAAGCAGTACATCACCAAGAAGAATTGCACCACGACAACCTCCACTGGTGCTGGAGGCGTACCGGTAATTTGGACATCAGGTCCTAGTGGCAGCCAGCAGTCCGTGTATTCCTACAACAGAACTGAGACCCACCAAAACGGCGGGCCTGTCTATGTAAACGGTCAAAGGTCTAAGGGAATTTACAATTACCTAAACAAGGAAGTAACTGTGCCTAATTATTCACCCCAAGTGGTCATTCCTCTTGACAAGGAGGAGATTGAAACTTTAGATCAAAGAAGAGATGTTCAGAAGCCAAGCGTCATCGTCCCTGACTTCAGCTTCACTGGTCACGATGTTCAAGACTTCGAAAAGTTCGGAACTGGGAATCAGTTTGTGCCTTCACCTGGAGGAAACACCAGAGTGACGATTCGTCATTTCAACAAAACTGTCCATCACATACCAGGCCAAGCACCAGTTGTTGGGGGATCTGAGTCAACTCAGGTTATTGTAGACGGAACGGTCGTTTACGACAAGTACATACCTTTTGGAAATGTATCGTATACAAGGGATGATGAGTGGAAGAGGCGGGAACGTGAAAGACTTTATTGGGTCTTTCAGCAACCTAGTTTCACCATACAGGAACTGGAGAGGTGGCAACGGCAACAAGAGGATCGCCTACACGCTCTGGCCTACAGGTATAATACAACGATTGAAAATATTGAGGACTGGCAGCGCAGGGAATTGGAGCTCTATAAGATTTTGATGAATCAGTACAACACCTTTAGTCAGGACTTGACTGAGTGGCAGAAGAAGGAAAGAGCCCGTTTGAGTTGGCTAATTCATCAAAACGCTATTACTAGGGAAGAGCTTGAGAAGTGGCAGCGTAAAAATAGAGATCAACTTTACGCTCTCTCGCGCCAGTATCAAATTTCCATCGAAGAGTTGGAAGGCTGGCAGAAGACTGAACTTGACCGCTTGTATGTGATCTTCAATAAGCAAAACACTGAAATTCAAAACCTCAAGAGCTGGCAGGATAATGAACGGCACAAATTGAATACAATAATTCTAAATCACAACACAACTGTGGAGGAGCTGCAAGAGTCAATAAGGCGCGACCAAGATCGCTTGAGGAACCTTGCGCAGCAATATCATCTCAATGTCGAAGAAATGGAAAAGTGGCTTAAGACTGAATTAAGCCGTTTGACGTCAGTTATTCACCAGCAACAGGAGGAGATGAAGCGTATCTCTGAATGGCAGAAAAATGAGAGGGGGCGTTTAGAAGATATTTTAAGGCAACACAACTTTACAGTTGAAGAATTGGAAGAACGTTTGAATAGAGATCGCACTTATTTATACAATTTGGCTAAACAGTATCACGTTTCGATTGAAGAAATTCAAGAATGGCAAAAGCAAGAGATTAAGCGCCTGCAGGATCAAGGGCTGCTTCAGATTGAGAAGGAGCTCAAGGAGTGGCAGCAAAGAGAGCGCGATCGTCTTATGTTGACTTTACAAAACCACAACTACACGATTACTGAGTTGGAAAGGCGGCTTAAGGAGGATCAAACACGTTTGTACAACCTAGCTCAAAAGTACCACATTTCTGTTGAGGAAATTAAGGAGTGGCAAAAGCAAGAACTACAACGGATGCAAAATCAAGGTCTGCTACAGATTGAAAACCAACTAAAGGAGTGGCAACAACGAGAACGAGATCGTCTCTTGAATGTTGTACAGAACCACAACATAACTATCGCAGAGCTCGAGAGACGTCTTAAGGATGATCAAACTAGACTATATCATTTAGCCCAGCAATATCACACTTCTGTGGAGGAAGTTAAAAAATGGCAGGAGCAAGAAATAAAGCGACTCCAGGATCAAGGTTTGATTGAAATTGAAAATCAGCTTAAAGAATGGCAGCAGAAGGAACTTGATCGGATGTTGGTTATAATTCAGCAGCATAATCTGACTATTGATGAACTTGAAAGGCGATTAAGGGAAGACCAACAGCGCTTGTATAATTTAGCTCAACAATATCACGTCTCTGTTGATGAAATTAAACAGTGGCAAAGAGAAGAAATCAAACGGCTGCAGGACTTGGGCTTGATCCAGATTGAAACCGAATTAAAAGAATGGCAACAAAGAGAACGCGATCGCCTCATGGATATCATTCAATTGCACAACATCACTGTATATGATCTCGAGAGACGTTTGAAAGAGGATAAAACTCGTCTGTATAATTTGGCTAACCAGTACCACATCTCTGTTGAAGAAATTAAAGAGTGGCAACAAAAAGAAATTCAAAGAATTCAAGATATGGGACTCATTCAAATTGAGAATCAGCTCAAAGAATGGCAACGACAGGAACGCGATCGTTTGCTTGCAATCGTGCAACAGCACAATTTAACAATCGCTGAGCTTGAAAGGCGCTTGAAAGAAGACCAAGGCAGGCTTTATACTTTGGCGCAACAATACCATATTTCGATTGAAGACATTGAAGAGTGGCAGAAACAGGAAGTTAAACGTCTCCAAGATAAGAGCCTGGTTGAAATTCAAAATCAGCTTAAGGAGTGGCAACAAAATGAGCTCACCCGTATTCTAACTCTTATTCGCCAACATAATGTAACAATTGAAGAATTAGAGCGGCGTCTTCGCGAAGATCAGCAACGTTTGTATAATTTGGCACAGCAATATCATATTTCAGTGGAAGAAATTAAAGATTGGCAGCAGCAGGAGATTAAGAAGCTGCAGGACTTGGGACTTTTGCAGATTCGCAGTCAAATTCAAGTAAGTGTATTTAATTCATTTTCTTATCTGTCTGTCTGAAATCATTACATTGCCTTGTTTCAACAAATCTTTTCATTTAAATTAAGGAATGGCAAGACACTGAGAGAAATCGTTTGCTGGCACTGATTAAAGAGAATAACTTGAGCATTGAGGAGTTGGAGGAACGGCTCAGGATGGATCGAGCTCGATTAGAAATGCTTGCTAATCAATACCACGTCACCATTGAAGAAATTGAGGAATGGTATACTTCTGAAATTCCCCGATTGCAGAGCAAAGGTCTGATATTCGTGAGTGAAGATTTGACTGATTGGCAAAAATCTGAGCAAAACTATTTGACGATGCTTGCTCAGCAACATGACTGGACCATAAAGGAGCTGGAAATTCGTTTGCAACAAGATAGAGAACGACTTTACAGACTAGCACAGCAATATCACACTTCAGTGGACGAAATAGAGGAGTTTTATAGACGCGAGTTGCAACGCTTGCTAGGTCTTGGATTTATTCAAGAAAGCAATCTAGAGCACCTCACTGATTGGCAAAAGCAAGAAAGGGATCGCTTGTATCTAATCATCCAGCAACATCGTCTTACGATTCAAGAACTTGAGGATCGTCTTCGAAGCGATCGACAGTACCTAGAAAGTCTTGCACAACGTTACAGAATTGCTGTTGAGGAGCTTGAAAATTGGTTACGAGGCGAGTATCAAAGGTTCCTTCATCTAGGACTAATTAGAAGCAGTGTGCCACAAATAAATATATCTGACTGGAGGTCAGAGGAGCGAAAACGGTTAAAGACGATTGCACAGGAAGTTAAAATAACTTTAAAAGAACTCGAGGAATTTTTCCGGGAAGATCATGAGTATCAAGTCAACTTGGCGAAAAAGTATCGCATCACTCTTGAGGAACTTGTAGCCTTCCAGAGGGAGGAACTGCAAAATCTAGAAATGCATGGTCTTTTGCATCAAATAGACCTAAAATACATTGGGCCATGGCAATGGAGGGAGCGCGATCGTATCTATGAAATGATTCAGAATGAAAATGGCTTCGATGTTCGCAAGCTTCAGAAATGGCAGAGAGAGAATAGGGCCTTACTCGAACGAGTAGCCAATGAGTACCGGGTCACCGTCCGGGAGATTGAAATGTGGCAGTTGAGTGAACTAGATAGAATCACTAAGCTTGCAGCCCACTACCGCATGAGCCTCAATGAACTGGAGGAATTCAGAAGGAAGGAGCTTCAACGGTTAGCGATGTTTGCTCACCAGTCCACAACCATTGTAGACTACTTTGAAACGTGGTTCAAACGGGAAGGAGCTCGTTTGGATGACCTTCAGACTCGTTACAAACTCACACCTGCTGAGCTCGTTGAGTGGCGTCGACTCTTGTTCCTTTACTGTCAGGGTTTGTTGGACTTGCATTTGAATGAAGGGGGTGGGTATGGTGGGGAGGTAATAAATACGGTTACCAACAGTAGTCGTTCGCGGGACCCGAAGATTAGCAAAGACAGAGGTGATCAGCCGCCTCAAACGTATGTGGACGAATACGAGGATTACGAGCCAGGCATCGGCCCTTATGAGCCTGGCTTGGCCCACAGAGAACCAACCACTCCTCGCTCAGCAACACCTTGGCGCCCTTTTTCAGCTCAGTTAGCCCCGATTCCTGCAGCTCCACAACCGCAGCCAGCTGGTCCAATCACGAGTGAATCTGGAGGTAGTTACTACCATAAGAAGGAGGTAACGATGTCAGTACCAGCGGTTACTGGAGCAGTAAACATCGACACCCAGCACACTCAGTCAGTTACTACTCAGACAGTACGACCGGGAACTTATTCCACTGGTGCGTACCCAGGCTCAGGCCATAGTCGTGGAAGCACTTACGGGACCCCACCGCCCAGCACATCTTTATCCAGAGGATATGGGTTAAGTAGCTCATCCCATATACAAGGTCCTAGCTCAGGTACGACGTTACCGGGACCAGTTTATCAGGACGGCCGACGTCGACAAGAGGAAGCAACGGCGTCAACTTCGAGCCATTCTACGGGAGGTTACGGGAGTGGATCATTTTCGAGCAGCTACGGTGGAAACAGACAATCTCAGGGAACAGTATCAACCGGTTATCTGCCTCCAAACCAACACAATTCATACGGTGGACAGAGCCAAGTGCAATTTTCCTCTGGAGGTGGAGCACAAGGTCAAAGCCAAAGTCAAAGTTTTTCAACCAGCTCTGGCCCCAGAAGTTACGGACAAAGTGGATATGGTCACGGCACAGCGGAGAGTCGAGAAGATGAGGAAGACGATGTCCAAAGAAGTGATGGCCAATTCCGTCTCGAGGCCTTCGAAATGAACGACCAGCACACAGAAGATTTGACTCAGAAAGTAGAGGACATCGGGCAGCAATTTGAAGATTTGCGGCAGCATACTGAGGATCTTGGCCAGGAGTTTGCAGATGTTCGGCAAGAACGCCAACATCCAGCAAGGTACCAAAAAGAAGATGCCCAAAAACAGCAAGAAGTGGTTTTTAAGGAGAAGTACAGCTCACAATACACCAGTCAGCAGCATGCCGTTGACGAGGGTCATCCAGCAAAGGTATTTAGAAACCGTAATTTTTTGAATGTACGTTTTTAAATGTTTTTTCCTTACAGGTAGAAGAGATTAAAGCTGAACATATAGAGGAGGTGCAAGCAACTCCAGTTGAAGAGGAACAAAAAGGATTTTGGAGCAAGGTTAAGGACAAGGCGAAAAGTGTGTTTGGCTAGGGTGGATCAAAAAGTTCCACTCTCTGTGTTTTGTTCATTTGAGATTATTTTGTATTAGTTTAAGTACCATTAAATGAATGTACTGAGCCAATTCTTTGCCTATTATTAATAATTTGAATTTGTCCACAATAAATACATCGACTTAAGCAGAGGTGTAATTCAGAAAGGACAAAAAATTGGTTTTGTTTTTCCAGAAAGTCACATTTATATCAACTATATATTTATTAATCTATTTGTCTCTTAACTTGTCCAATATCAATTTTCTCGTCGTCGTACAAACATTTATTTACGATATGAAAATTATAAAAAGTCTTCTCCTAGCTTCAAAAGTGAAAAATGAAATAAGAATCGTTATTAGTTTATATATAGACATACATATATGCATTACATGAAGAATTTCTTGTAGTCACCAAAGGCACCAACTTCGGCCTAACATTCCTCTTCATCAATTTCTTAGATTCAAAAAAATACTTCGGTATTAAAAATATTTTCATATTTCCGCATTTGGTAGGTGTTAGAGATATGTTTGACTATTTTAATGTAAAATATAAAATTAAATTCTAAGTAATGCGAAAGCTCCCGTTAAAAATTTAATGCAACGCATATTGGATTGATAATACCGTTGAACGCAATTAATGGGGCTTTGGTTTGTCATCTGAATATGATCATTTCAAAATAAAGATTTTTTCAATATTTATAATCGAAATGTCTTCTTATTGAATTCGAAATTCGATATTCCATCTAAATACATTTTTTTTTGCTTTTTCTTTATAATAAATTAATACATATTTCCATACTTAGGCTAATCAAATCAAAACGATTTTCAAAATTCAACAATATCCTAAAAATATTTGAAAAAATTTATAACATGAATTATTTATTTGCTGGTGTATAGCAAGCGATTTTATTTTTATAAAATTATAAATTCGTTTATCAACTTCAATTAATAATAATTGATAAATCAATAAATACTTTACTCAATTGGAGTAAAAATAAAAATGTTTCGATTTATTCATGGTATAGCACGGTATGTTTGTGTAAATAACATAAATCCAATCCTTCTTGGCGAAATTTTTCTTAAAAGTTTTCAAAATAAATACTCAATTGTACATATAAGCGCACAAAACAGAGGACGGGTTTTTGCAACACAGAGGCTCAATTAAATTGAACGCACAGAAAACAATAATAAGCACGAATGTCTTCTTAAAATTTTGAAATTCTCTCGGAAACCATCCTCAAATGATCCTTTCCCCTTCTTCTAGGCACTTACATAGTTTGGATGATTGCTCTTAGTACACTAAACTTACTCGCTAGGGACTATGAAGTAATTAAATAATTTACTCCTCTTACTGGCTACGTTAATGTTTTGCTTACGACAGTACGATAATACATATGTATATACTTGTATATATATAACACCACTATATTTTAGCATTTTCCAATCTATGCGTTTTAATTGTGTTTGATTTTTGTTTGATTCCACTTCAAGGGGAATTTCGTGACTATTGTCGATATTTATAAAACATTTTTATCCAGAACCTAAATTTTATTATTCTTTTCTGACAAATTTAAAAATGATTTTGCCGGATAAAGCTAAAGTTCTTATTTAGCTATTTTTATGACTTAATTTTTTTATAAGTATGATTATGGGCTGATATAGGCTGATTATGCATATAACAGTTTTTGTCCTTGCCATAAAAAACTCATATAAACCTATGAGTGATTACTTGCCTATTTTGATTTATATTTTCATTTTATTGCTTTGTTAAAAGCAGGTGATTTAGTTAAATAAAAATAATAATTAGGTGTATAATGTGATGGAAATGGAATCACTTATGTATCAAATTTAAATTTGAAATAATAAGTAGTAAATGATATTAAATTGGCGAACAATTTTAATTTACCTTTTTGGAATTATTGAAAAAAGAAATTGTAAGGACCTTGATATTCTACCATACGGAAGAGCACTGTATTATAATAATTTTTTTGCCTATCTTATTTATTTATAAATTCAGCAATCAAAGTACTACCTCCACTAGTCGTCCTCCCTTCACACAGACTAGAGCCACTTGTTAGCAAATGGATTAAAAAGCCAGAAATAAGTTTTGAAAGACTTACAATCAACTACGGCTGTCTAGCTGACCACAATCTAAGCAATCTCCAGTTTCTCTTAACACCTTGTTTTTGAGGATTTCAATTTCGTGCAGGAGCTCCAATGTCTCATGGTCTAAATTGTCATCCTCGACGCGCAATTGCTTTTGCTGGTCTTCATCAATGTCCCATTCGAGCGACTCCGGGGTCGATATGTGCGACCAGCTGCTCTTCGATGCGGTCCTCGCAATTTTTTTGTGGTTGCTGCTAGCCTGCGGAAGGGGTTGCTTGATCAGCACAGTTTGGCTATCCGCCCGGTCCGAAAGTCTATCGGCCGTGTTACCCTCGTCGTCGTCCCCGTTCTCACCATTTTCCGACACCTCTTCAGGCAGGAAAAGCCACGAGCAGTTCAAGTGATTATTCTGATTGTACTCGTGCTCCCACTCTAGGTCTAAGGAAGAACTAGCCCGTGACGAGGAACCGGCTCCCAGCTCGGTGTAGTTGTTGTTGAAAGCCTTTGTGCTTTGGAACTCTCGTGCCGACACCAGGAGGGTTTGGGCGTCAAGGCATTGCAGCTGAATATCGGAGCTGGGAATCAGATTTTAGTTTATTTAAGTTATGTAAAAAAATTTATATATATGTATTGGCCATATTCTTTTTAAAATATATACCGGCCGTAACTTTTTTAAAAAAAGATTAAAAAATACATGAGTAAAAAATATTCTTTAGGTGCGTGCTCGAAGTTGTCAAGTGTTTAGTCGAAAGAGCTTTTTTTGTTCATGTCTTATAGCTGAATTACATGTTAGAATTATTCGATTTTTGCAAATAATTCAGCGATTTGTATCGTTTTATTTTTTATAGTAAGTAAGTTACCTTTCAACAGGTTGACTTGCTTGCTCCATTCTTGAATATGATGCATCTTTCCGTTCCCAAAACCGGTCCAGGAATTGCGGTCTTTTCTGGAAAATAAACTCGATTCAGCAACTGAAGCAGATGAATACAATAAAAGCTCACCTTCCGCTTAAACTTCATTATCTTGAAGATATATCTTTCGTTTGAAGGGTTCTCGGGCACAAGACCAACTTCCTGCTCATCTGTTGCATGTCTGGAAATAATCAAAATTTAGATCAAGGAGACTTAAAAAAAAAAAAAACTATGTTAAGAAGTAATTGGACGGGAATGTGTGCTTTTAATCTCTTTATGACTGTTGTCGATTACGTCATATGACTCACCTTAGGCCACTTTTACCGGAAAGGCATCTTCCCAAACAGTTTCCCATATCTGATGGCTTCGAGTGGATGCCCCATTAGAGCCAGTCGGTGCTTCAGCTGCGACCGTGCAGAGCCCTAAGTGTCCTCCACATATGCTCGAATCGCGCACCGCATCCGTGGGCAAATGGTCGAAACCCCTTTGGAAATTAGAATTTCCGATTTTCACGCCACGAGCTCTGAGTTTTTCTGCCGAGGAATTCGGGCACTCAAAATCGAGGAGGTCGAATTGTTTCACTCCGCCGTCAGAAGTTGAACATTGCTTTGTTCTTTGTTGCAAGGATGGAGCTTTGGTGGATTTTCTTTGGGAAAATTTGACAATTATCAGCTGGGAAAACCTTCAAGGGAGGGTTCGCTGGTCTTGCGCCCTAGGTTTGTTTTGATTGTGGGAATGGTTAAACGATGACGTCAGAGCTTTCCCGCTGTGCTTTCAACCGAAGGTATGACATCAGATGGTGTAGGGCTGAATCATTTTTCCAAAATATATTTTCCTAAAATTCCATTTCCCACTTAATGATTTTTATTAAAAGGGTAAAGTATTGGTAAGCTAGAGATTAATCAACTTTGTACAATAAAGGACTGCAGAGCAGGAACCTTAAACACTTAATTAAGCCTATCGGAATGATTTCGAAAAACATAGGCACATACATAAATTGTATCGGATCTGAATTCCGACAAACTTGAACATTAATAAAAACCAATAATGCTAAAATAAACCAACCCAAACATTAAACGATCTTTAAAAAATGAATTCAAAAACAATTCTTAATTTCAAATGCATTACCGGAAACAATTTCTGATGATATGTAACTAGCCGAAAGATTTGAGCAATCCTTTGCTTGGTAACACTTTTATTTCTAAGAGAAACCTAACAGCACCTTTTGTAAGCGACTTGCTGGGGTACAACGAAATCAGCAAATTAAATTTTATGAAGGCGCTGGTTTATTAAAATTGTTTACTTTATATTTTGTCCACATCTTTCAACAAGAGCGAAAAATTGATAGGATTAACACGTTCAACTTGGCACACTTTTTCGAAGTACCTATGATCAGCGTGCACGAGATGATAAGTTGTTTATTTTTCTGGCGGTGCTTGTTTACGTTATCACATATTTCCCTTTCCTTTTCTCTGTTCCCCTAGCTTATAAGTTCAACTTATTTTTAAGTCTTACATTGTATGTGGCTTGTATTAAGCGAATTAATAAATATATGTGAACCACCGGTGGTCCACGTCGCCAGACGGAGGAAACTAGGTGTGGATCACTGGTGGTTCACGCCGACAGATGAAAGCAATGCCTGTGAACCACCAGGTGGTGGTCCAGGCCGGATTGAACGTGTTAAAAATCAGTAATAGCATATAATTTTACGTAGTTATTTTAAAAGCTCAGTTTATTTAGTTTGTAATTCGAACGGCTGTTTTATTTTGTTGTATTCTTGTTTTCGTTCGAAACGAAATTTCATTAGAGGCTGTTACCTTTTTTTAAAATAACAGCTACAGTAAAGTGTAAAACTTGGTCTTGGAATTGTTGAAGACATAGGTTAACTGCTACGAAGACGGTATTGAAAAAATTAATTTAAAAAAGATAACAGTTATTAATTTTAAGTATGCTTTAGCTGAAAGTGTTTGTTAAATTCGACGTGTTTAAAATGACATGCTCTTAAAACTTCTGCCTATGCCTTAATAAAACATTTGCGCCCCACAGCGTGTCCTATTCCTAGTCACTTCGATTTCTACTGGTCCTAATAAAAATTCAGTGCACAGAGCACGTGTCAACTGACGGAACATGAGTGACACAAAATATTTACACATGCCGGGAGGGCTCCAATAATTTTCCCATCGTCTTTGCCGCAGCAGCTGCTGGCTTCCATTCGTAATCGAAGAGAGAGAGCGCCAGGGAAGGTGCTGCGGGGCCCCAACTGACTATGACCGCAGCGAAATCAGCCAAGGAGGTGGTTTGTGTGAGAAACTGTGGGAAATCCCACCCATACCACCTTTACGCGAAGATAAATACCTGAAATGACGAATTTGTGATTGGCTGGACATTTAACATTTTTTTCCTCTTCGTTCGGGAGTTTTTTTCGTTTTCCTCATTCCACCGTGTTCCCTCGGGTTCGCGAATGGCCCGATAGCTTTTGAAAGAGTTCTGGAGCCTTTCACCTCCCACGCAAGGAGCTTTTGTGGGGGAGTGAAAATTATTCTTTCCAGGGTATTTCGGAAAGTTTGCCATGGGAATGGTGAGCTGGAGAAGTATAGAAATAATTTCACATTTATAAATTTTGTGGGTTTTCCAACAAGAGAAGGAAATATATAACTCAAATTACTTAAATTCTTGAGAATGCTTAGTAATTAAGTTTTAAATTTGTTATTTTCAACATTCACAAGAGTTTTGGATGGTGCATATTTCATTTGTACTACTTGCAGCAAATTTAATATGTAATATGGTGAAAATTGTACCAAGCACCACAAAGTCTAGACATTTTTATTTTAAAATTAGAAAAGCATTCCTTCGCACTGAAGTATTAAAGAACAAAGGAATACTTTTTGAATTACTAAGTAATGGATTTTCTTCAGTTTTGGGTTTTTACAGTCAAATGCATAACTCTACCACTACTTTTGTGATTCTGTATTGTCCAGTTGCATGCACAAACTGCGTTTTTTTTTAAACACAGCTATATTGAGCCAATTCAGCTATAATAGAAAACTAAATGTGAATATCGCTTTTCGGGAATTCAGTTTTGTTGTCGACCGCCCAAATTCAGTGCTTGCTATTCTTAATCTGAATTGAGTAGTCGACCTCGGCAAATGTGTACTCAAATGGGGGTGTAATTTAAGTCGAAAATTCCTAATAGTACCTGTACTTCCGGTTGAGCAGAATTGAAAACGGACACAAAATTTCCCGACTGAGGATATATCTTTTCGTACCCCAGCACTGTTTACTGATGCGGCTGCTTTTTGTATCGGTTCACCTGTAGTCTGGAGCAGTGGCGTAGAGCGCAAAGTAAAGCTGCACACAACCAAACCGAGCATGTAACCACAAATGCAGAGATTTCCTCAATTTTCCAAGCAGGCACTTTTAGACTTGCACACACAAATCCTGTCCGCAGACCGGCTCTCCGAGCACCGGACGGCTTCTCTTATAAGTAAGCCCCATTGTGCGTCCCACAGAAGGCTCCAATGCTGTAGGATTTGGCTGACTTACTGTGCCTGTCAATGCCGCTTTCGATGCGGCACGGGGCACGGCTGGTGGCACGACGGAAAACTCGGATAATGTGCGAGAGAAGGTGAGCGTGCGGGTGTAGTGGTCTGTGCCGACACACCGCACAGAGATTTTCCGCTTCTTTTTGTCAGATTTTCCATTGATCTTCAGTGAAGTCGAATCTCTAATGGATGCTGTGGTGCCGCAGGAAAATTCAGCTGTGCTCCATCAGTGCCACTTCGGTCGTCAGCTAAACAAGACGTGGGGTAGTTCGCCGCCTGTGTAGCGCCCGCGACTTGCACGTGTATCTTGGCGAATCGCTCAGCGCAGCCCTGAGGAAATTGTTGTCATTGTTGGTGGCGTTCCTTCCGGCTTTGCATGCCTGAGAATTTCGTTTCTCTTTTGTTTATTTTTTTACCCTTTTGAGAGGTGCTGGAGGCGGAAAGAAGGGTTGTAAGGAGGCTCAGTCCTTTCGCTCGGCTTGAGTAGGGAACTCAATTACGTCTAATTAGTGCACCATTAGTGCGTTTCTTGTTGCCCGGGGGCCCTCGACAATTAGGATTATTTGGAAAAAAAAGCCGCCGTTGTACTGGCCCACAATAGACCGGAAATACTAGAGGATTTCGCGGGGCACTCATTCATTCGTGGGGTTCGGCAACCTACGTAATGAGTCCACCAGGGAAGTGACGAGATACGCTTTTCTTAGCCCTACCGCTTGGAAATCCTTGCCTCGACTAAATCCAGCCGCCCAGACTCGCCACCTGAATTGGGGAAGTCACAAAGATTGTTCCTCTCCGCTAGGTTCAGGTTGCGTGACTCCTAATAACCGCTGGTAGGGTAGAGTTCTTTGTTGCGGCGCCTACCCTTTCATCAAATTCTGGAAAGTGTCGTTAACGGCCACGTGCTATACACCGTTGAGAGGGACTGGGTTTTAACGTTGAGCCAGCATCCGGCATGGAACGAGGGCGAGAGTGAGGTTACGAGTGCGGAAAATTCATCGGTAATTAGTGCAGTGATTGAGTGATTCCGGTGATCCCGGCGTCAGTGCGTCCTCACCCCATTCTGGGGAGACATTCAAAAAGCCGAGTACGTGCGGCAGCTACCGCAGAAAGCTGATTTTAACCATTTCGCACCGCGTAAACACGTTATAAGCGGATTAACCCGAAGCGACTAAAGGACAGACCGCTACTTAAGGGCCCAGGACAGTACGCTAAAGGACCAGGTTTTGCAAAAATCGCTCTGTTCCGCGGGAATGAACTGTGCCCCCGCCGTCACCCCGCGGAAAATGCTGCCCCCCTGCTGATGCTATACATAGAACAGTGCGACGGAGCGCCACTGCTGCTGCTGCTGCTGCTGCTGGAAAATGAAAATTCTGTGAAGTGACCCGGTTTGATTGCTATCAACCCCCGGCAGCTATTGTTTCCGCCCTGCGTGTGTATGCGTGCTGTCTTCATGTTTGTTAACTCTTTCAGGATGGCCCCCCTGGTCCACCTTATCGTGGGGGTCATCTCCCTGACTGTTTTCTTCTCTTCAGCCAACTCGACCGCGTCCACTTCAAACGGATTAGCTGCTAATGGTGAGTCGTAATATCCCCTGCGAAATTTGTTTTTTAGCTTAATGCTGTCCGCCCACTTTGCTTCCGAGCGTGCTCTGTCTGCTTTCAGGTTGGGCTAACATGTTGAATGGATTGTGTCGCTTGCAAAAAGTGCCAAGTAATGAGAAAAAATAAATTTCATATCACTTACCCACCAAGTTACAGCAACGGTGCGATTTTATTAATTGGGAAAAGGAATTCGTCTAGATTTGATCAAATACGTTAAAAAACTGGGTGTAAACAATTTTACGGAATATGAGACTAAAAAAAGCGTAAATCAAGGTAGTTGAATAACGTTAAAAAGAAAAGTTTTTGAATGCTGTACAGTCATAGAGACGCATTTTTTTCGTTTTGTCTTGTGTTCCGGAGTAAGGCTTTTGTTATTCAATTAGATTTTAGCATAAATCAAACAGTATTAATAAGAAAAGATTTTTAAACTAATGCTTTTGATATTTTTAATCGAAACGTCTCGAAAAATTAATGTTGAAAATGATGTGGAATGCATTTTAGGACTTATGTATGTATCTGTGTAAGTTGATAATGATAATGATGGCTATTTGAAAAAATGTTTAATATTCCATAAATACTTCATGAAAACCTTTTGCAAGTTGACACCAGCATACCTACACAATCATTGGTCATAATTAATATATGGAATACTGTAAGACCCTCTAGATTTAAATATAAATTTTATGCCTTCGCAAGCCGTACTTTTATATACAAAAGGTTAAACGAAAGTGTATTACGGCAAATGAATTAAAAATCCAGGACTTGTTTGTATCTGCTTATCACATATGTCTCTGCTCTCCATTTGCACTCAAACGCCTCTACAGTTTAAATTAATGCTATCCATGGCTCAACCATAAATGCAGATACTACTTAATTACCTCAAAATTATTATGCTCGTGTAAGCAACGCTACATCCGAGCAGTCTTATAATACACCTGTAGAACTCTTCAGGCACAGTTAGAAGCATAGTGCCTTCTCTGCATAGTCTGCATCACTACGAGAAGGTGCAGCAGTTTGCGGATTTAGTAACGAAGCCACTCACTTATGATTTTCTTACCACACCAGGTCCAATGTTGACCTACTGCCGGCAGGATGAAAAATTAAAGGAAGTGATGAAGCAAACATACCTTGAATGCAGGACACACAAAAGGCAAAAAGAAAAACATACACAGAAAATTCCCCTTCATATGCTGGCAGTTTTTCACTACGATAAAAACTGGAGAATTTAAATGAAATACTTTAATGCAATCCTCCTGGCCGCGTTCGTTGGAACTGCTTCGCTCTGGAGGCTCCGTGTGCTTGGGAAATGTTTTAAATGTAAAGTTGCCTCCTCATCTTCCGAAGGGCGGCGGAAGTGGCCGCGGGTAATGCCACCATTTTTCACTGCAGTTTTTGTCGCGAATTGCAAAGGGAATCGTTCGTTAACGTTGTTACTGTTTTTATACGACCGATTTAAGTTACGGGGAATGAATGAATTAAAAATGTTTTTATTACAAGAACATTAAGCTTAGATATGGCTGGAAGATTTATTACAAATCTTCATTATGTTAAAATAGTAAAAATAACTGAGTTTTCTTGGATTCATGGTCTGTGCAAAACCTTAAATATCAAAAAATTTTATGAGATTTTATGAAATTTAATTTAAAATAGTTTGAATTTGACTTTAAATAGCATTCATATTTTTGATGTAAAATAGCAGATATTTAAATTTTGCTATTATATCCTCTCTTGATTAAAACCAAACTTTAAAAGTATGAAATAAGTTTAAATTTAAATCCTTAGATTTTACTAGATGTTTGAAATCGGGTTTTCTCTGATTTCCAAGAATGGGAATTTTATCAGTCGGACCGAATTGACAACCTTAAGTCATTTAGAAAAGAAATAAAAGATAATCTTAAAAAATAAAATATTTGAAGAAGAGGGCAACATTTATAATAAACATCAAAGCATTTTTAAACGTAATACTGAGCTTATTGGGAACTTATTTTGTATTTCTACGAAATTCTTCTGATAAGTAATTTGCTTTTAATATTTATATCGAGTTTTGAAGTAGTTTGCGGAATTTTATTTGGCTTTTTATTTCTTTTTAAATATTTTTATTGAAAATAAATTTTATTTATATAAAATTTGACCACAATCGCGTTAAAGTAATATTTTATTTTAATTTTATTCCTGCAAAGCTGTTGTCGTTCCTAATTTACGAATATGCGAAACTATTTAAATTTCTTGTTTTCCCTCAAAATGAGCGGAATTCCTCTTAAAAAAAATATCTTCCCTACCCATCAGCTTCGGAAATCGTTGAGGAAGTTCGGTCGTCTTATTTACTCCACCCCATCCAAAATCTATAGGCCACTAACAAATGGCTACATCGGGTGTCAGCTGTCTCCTTGTTATCTTTCTGTCTATCCCACGAAACCAAGCGCCTTTTCAAGTCAATGGGGATTTATTAAAACATTTCAAATTTTGTTTGTTTTTTTAAGCAGATTTTCTTAGGAGCGTTGCACGATCCCCGTTCCATCCTCCCCCTCTGGTTTCCTTTTAAGGAGCAGCCAAGCAACCGGAGATCCAGAAAAATGCGCTGTTCAATTTCTAAAAATAATTTCCAAATTGGTCGGATTCCTTTGAAAGGGAGGAAATCCACTTAGTCGCTGCTTGTAATGAGTAGATGACAGCTCATTCGACACGCTCTGTGCCGTCCAGATGGACGGAAGAGCCCCGGAGTACCGGGCGTTCATTAACCTTCTTTGAAGCGTGGTTCACTGCTGCGCTTTGTTTGTTTGGATTCAATCGTTAAAACAATGAGGAAATAGAAAAACGACGACCTTAACGAGGAAAGGTATTGGTTATGTTTTTAAGAAGTTTTCTATTTATATGGTCCGCAAAAGACGAGGAGCTGTTTGGAAATGCGACAAAAACTTCTTCGTACTTTAATAGCTGAATAGCAATTTAGCAATATCGCAAATGCTATTTTTAAGGTGAATTGTGCATAGCTTGTACAGTTGAAATCTTAAACTTTTTTAAGATATTGCTTAACATTTGATGCAATTTTAACTTTATTTATTTAAAAATGATTTCATAATTTCAGTTAAAGTTTACTACCAGAGGTTTTTCAAAATCCCCCCAGGTAATCCTTCAGACCAAATTCAATTCATTAGATATGCACAGTGTCCTTTTATCACAAATGTGAATGTTCTAACCCAGCGTTTATTTCGTAGCCTCTCATAATTTTCTTTACTTCCCTCTTTATTATTTAAAGGAGGCGCCTGAAACTCTGTCTTTGTTGCAGACGCACAGTAAAACAGGGAGCAACACAAAGCACACAAATTTCATGAAACGAACCTCTTGGTCCTTTAGAAATTCAGAAAACTGGGGCACGAGACTTCTGGACTGGCCGTTTGGCTTTTCCCACACATCAAGTGTACTGCACCTTCTTCTAACGGAATTGAGCGCTATTAAGTGCCTAGTTGAAACTGCTTGGGAAAGGCAATAAATTTCTCCACCTTCCCAATCGTTGGCATCAAAACTCTCTCCTTGTGCTATTTAAACTCAAGCTTAGTGCCAACAAGCAGCCGCCCTCGTCCCGATAAGGATCGCACAACAGCTGAAATTTTCCGACTTACCGAACTCTCATAAATACAAGAAAATCTCCTTCCCTGTGGAAGAGGAAAAACGACGACGAGATAAATAAATAAACGGCGGGAACAAATGGTCCATTCATCTGTGAACTTGACGACGATGGGGCCTCTTAAGAGGGCTTTAGGGGTGCCCGGCTCGCGTGCAACTGCCGGCATAAGACGTCGGCCAACTATTAGTTGGCACTTCAGATCGATTATGCCTCTGGAGTTTTTCCTCGTCCGGGACAAAAACATCGAAATCGGACGAGCGCTGAATGAAATTGCCGGAAAAATTAACGACTTTCCGTCGGGTCTTGAGCCGCATGGTGCTAAGAGGAGGACGGCTCATGCCGGGGAAGGAGCAATAAATGTCGAAAATCATAACAAGTCAATGTTTATCTGTCGTTGCGAACTCGTTAATGTTCAGGACACGCTCGGGAAAATCGCGGCGATTAAGAAGGCTCTCATATGATGCGCGTACGCAAATGTCGTCGTTTAGTTTATGGGTCGACTTCGAGCGGCATGCAAATGAGGATGTTCGGGCTCCGCCATTGACGAGCCAAATAAATAGTTGGGCATCAAAGTTATTTATGCTCCCATCGCACACGTCCGCCGACTCAGCGCACTGATTATACCATAAATAATGGATAATTTTATGTTTTGTCCCGCGGTTAGAGGGGGACCGTATCGCATCGTCCTGCAAAATTATCTGCGTTGCCGTGGCAGTACACGACTGAAATACTTTCAAGTCCCGATTCCCCGGCGACAGTCTATACTGCAACATTTCGGACGAGCTCACAATATGCACCCATGGTGACCGCTGTAATTATTGTTGCAGAGGTATCAATCATTCAGAGGCAAAAATCAAAATTTGTTTGGTTTCCGTGGAGGACTTCTGCGCGTCGGAGTTGCTATATTTGCTTGCTCATTGATAGGAGCTAGTTTAATTAATTTGAGCGTAATTTGACTGGAGTTATGGAAGCCACACAAATAACTCATATTCTATAGTAAGGGGTGAATGGGTTAAAAAGTGCCTTCCATATTATTTAAATGATAATACGGATAGATGGATTTTGCATTACAGCGAACTTACATACGCCTGCTTAAACATACAAAATATATAAACAGTTTTGCAACCGTATCCGAAAAATAATGAACTTTTGATATTTAGTCTGCATCCACTTTCTACTATTATTGCAGTGTCCCTATGAATTTTCTAAGTATATTTTATATTAAAATATCTGAAAATATCCTCGTTTTTCCCTTATTATTACTTATTAAATATTTACCCCCAAACTACAAAGGAAATCTTTTCCCGATTTACACTCTACTTCTCTTCTCCGACTTGAGTAATGCAGTCAATATCAATTGATATTCGTTTTATCGGTCCATATAATCTGTAATTATATTAAGAGATTTTTAATAACTATTCATTTCAAGATACATATGAAATGTGTTTATCTAGCTCCAGCCATCCTGAATTGTTTGTTGAATTAACAAGACTTAAAAATTACCGCAACACACGCAGGCCCTTTAAATGAAATATTAATGATTAAAATGTAAAATGTTAAAGCTTAAATTTTTTATTGTTGAATATGACCAATTTTGTTTTGTTTGATTAATTTGGACCAATCCTCCAGGGATTAGGTTACAAAAGAAAAACAAAACCTATCCAGGCAAATTTTGGTCGTAATGCAAACATTACGCAATTAGGGCAGCCGAAATTAATTTTAGCGGGAAAAATTAAGAATTAAAACAAATGCACTGTGAAATGTGTCCGTTTCGGAAATAATTACAAAGTACACCTGGGACTGGAGAGCTTGAATCCCTCCTTAATCCGTAAAGCGAAATAATCGACGAGTTCATGAATTCCTGAGAGCAGTGTTTGGGCAATCCATTCGAATTAAACGGTTTTATCAACTTAGTCAAGAGCGCGGACTTTGAGGGGGTGGATTTTCGCACATTTACCGGTACCATGCACCGCTGGCATTCGTCGTGTCGTGTAAGTTGAACCTTGATTTATTGTGGCAATACGCAAATTATGAAAATTAAAATTGGCCCGGTGCGAGAATGAAAATCGAAAATTCAAATATTTTTGCTGTTTGGCATTTTCAATTTAAGCCAGGGGATGAAAAAATTGGAAATAACAAAGGATCTACACGATTTTCCTGTGGCATCCCAGGATATTGTGACAGAAATTTATGTCCCTGGCGGTGTAATGTTCCTGGGAGCGCAACGGGACCGCTCGTCCGCCATACCAATTTGACTTTGCTTTTAATTTTTAAAAATGGTTCTTTATATCGTTGAATTATATTGTCGCTGTTGGGGGGCCGGACGACCTGCTTGGTCCCCACGTGCGCAATTACAACCAAAAATTCTTTCCCGAAAAGCGCGAAAAATCAAGTGTTTATTAATTTTGTAATTTTATTAAAATCATTTCTGCCCCTGCATCGCTTTTCAATTCAAGTTGTATTTGTGAGTCGGTTCAGCTGCTGCACTGCTCCGCCAAAAGTGGTGGTAAAACCGCTGGCAAATTGAAGTGATTTTATTAATTAAAATGCTTTTGTCATAAATAGCTTATTATATCGGCGGGAGGAAGCGAAATTTTAATTTGCGGCACATTTAATGGTTGTGTTTTAAAGTCGAACAGCATCGGCTTGAGCGCGAGTATCGAGAATACTATCACACGACGGCGCAGCGGCCAGCGACCAACAGACAGCCGCAATGGGTGCCCTGATCAATTATTATTGAATTAACCGCAAATATGGTTACGGGAAATGTCGCAAATTGGGACATTAACGCTTTTAGACCAAGCCGGCTAGTTAGTGCACAGGGCGAGTCCTAGCATCGATTCAGAACGGGGAGGGGAACGGGAATGAAGGTGTTCCTGCTCCCTAGGGACTCTTGGGCGCACTGGGTTAATTTGACTGGTTTAAAGCGAAACGACCCAGATAAAATTATCGCGAGCGGAGCTCCCCAGCACTTTTTGCTACTAGAGCCGAGCTGCCCGTTCCAATCCAAGTTTATAATTGAAACTCCATCGGGAGACATCTCGTTAGTGATTCCATTTCGGTGGAACTTATATTGGAACTACATGATTCATTGAGGGCCTGGAAAAAACGTACATTCCGAGAGTCGTCTTCGCAGATTTTCGTCATATTCACGGTGCAGGGAGGATGAAACTTTCCATCACCGCCACCAACTCGTCGACTACTTTCTTGGAAAACTTTGACTTTCGCTCGGCAATTCTGTGATTTGCCTTAGCTTCTACTTAAAATTAATGACTTTCCCTCGTAGTTGCTCAGCTATTTCTTTTTTAGTTAGCGGACTTTCGGAGGGAGTTTATTTTTCCCTGCAATGAGGCGCACGTAAACAGTGGATGGCTCCAGGTTTTGAGGCGCACAAAATCAAACAAGTTTTCAATTTAATTTGGGTGCAGCAGAAAAAATTCCGTAAAGGAACTTTTAATGGCGTTGAGATTGTGATAAAGGGAATTAATTTGGTTTGCTTTGCTTAGTGGCCGTGTCCACTGCTGGACTAACAATTTGTCAGAGCTCTGGGGTATAGTGCACTTTGTTATCTTTGCACGTATGAATGTGTCTTCCTATTACGTCCTTTCGAATGCCATTGGACTACAATTTTTGACTAAAGTCTTAAAAAAGATTCTACCCTGTAATAACCAAAACGTTTAAATATCTAAGTTAAATTCGAATTGCATTATTACATTAATGTAACTCTCTTATAACACGGCATTCTATGAAACGGTTTCAGTCTAACACGAAAAGAAAATTCCGGTAACCCTTTTAAAACAAGGTACTTCTATAACACTATAACGGGATTTTTATTTAGCATTACATGTATTCTTCTTACAACACGGTAATACGGTTTCTCTCTTACACGATATTTCTTTCTTGATGAAACTCTCATATAAGACAGCAACCTACAACACGGTTTCGTTTTAACACGGTACTGAAATTGCGGAAACCATTTATAATACTCTTATAAAATTAAATTACGCACTATCCATTCATCCAAAGTAGAATAATGCATTTAAAATAAAGTTATATTCTGGGGATATATGCATTACCTTAAATTTATATTATTTTGTAATTAAAGCCTAAAACACAACCTTTGAATCAATGAAGTAGTAGCAAAAATGCAGTATTGCTCGATTTGTGAAAAATTCTAAATTGATTGCGTGATACTTCATTGCATAATTCAATTTGTATCTTATGTTTTAAGTGTTCAGTTAGTGGAGTGCATAAAATTATATACAGGGTGGGCCATCTGTTAGTCCTTTTTTCATTTGTAAATAAAATACATTTTGGGATGAAAAGTCAAACATTTCATCAATGAGAGGTGGTTCTATGCCATTTACGTATGAAAACCAATATCATTCATATGCCCACCACGGCTTCTCCTACAGGCCTGCCTCCGAACATTAAAATTTTCGATAACTTTTTCCAATAAACGCGCATCAATGACCTCACTTTTAGCTCGAATGTTATTTTTAAGTTATTGAATTGTTTGTGGATGATTAGCATACACCTCACCTTTCAAATAACCCCACAAAAAATAATCAAGCGGTGTTAAATCCGATATTTTTGGTGGCCAAGAGACATCAGAATTTCGTGAAATTAAGCGATCGGATAATTTTGTTGACAATAAATGGAGTATTGCACGACTTGTGTAGCATGTCGCTCCGTCTTGTTGAAACTAAGGTTCGTTGACAGCCAATTTATTCAATTTGGGTTACAAAAAAAACAGTTAATATGTTGCGATAACGTTCCCCATTCACTGTAAAGGCATTTTTCTGTTTGTTTTCAAAGAAAAATGGTCCACATTGATCACAATGACCACACCCAACAGTGACAGTAAACTAATGTCTACAAAAGCCATACCACCTGGTAGACTATAGTCCATGACCTCTAACAGGAGCCATCGGAGCTATTACTATAGTATCAGGCTTCGCCAAGTGGAGGAGGTTGAAGTTCTGTTTCGTGAATAACATGAGGATTTTCCCCAAATTTATTAATTGACGTACCCATCAAGATGAAAATGAGCTTCATCGCTAGAGATGATTTTTGATGAAAAACCTTCATTTCATACATGCATCTAATTAACAAAACGACAACGTTTTAAATGGTCTGGTGGCTTCAATTGTTGAGCTAGTTGAATTTTGTATGGAAATGAATGAAGATCAACATGCAAAATGTGTCGTAATGTGGTTCGTAAAATGTTTAGTTCCTGTGAACGATGTCTGGTTGATGTGCTTGGTTCATTACGGACATTTTCACTAGCCACTGCATCAAGAGTACGAATTGGATGATCATGTTGGTATGGTCTACGACCTTCCACTGAACCAGTTTCTTCAAAACGATCAATAATTTTACTAATTGCACGCTCAGTAAGACGTCCATATCGATCAAAACTGTCACGTAATTTACCAAATGTTGTTTTTTTTAACGACTATTTTCATAATACATTTGGACAATCAAAATACGCTGTTGTGTTGTTATGTTATTAAATGGTATATTTTTGACTTTTCATATGTATGAATTTTTTAGAACAGGTCTGTACTAAAAATCATCGGCTGAAAAGAGGACCAACAGTTTCCTTGCCCGTTTCGCTACACAATAATACACAATTCATTTTGAAATTCATATTCCTACTTATTGTAATGATCTTTGGTAAACAATACTTTTAGTTTTTCCATTTTGTTGACAGAAAATAAATAAAAGCAATGGTTTGCCTACATGCGAACAGGCAATATAAAGTTGTCTGTGGGAAATGTATGACACAAATTACCAAAGATCGCAAATGCAACATGAACTGGAAATTGAAGACGTTTGAAATCAAAAGGAAAATGAAATGCAAGCATTAGAATTCGTGGCAAAATAAATGTCTTCAGCTTTGAATTTCCCAGTCTAAATAGTTGCTTCAATAACATTGCCGATTAAATTTTTCACAGCAAGCCTCTACCATTACAGAGTATTTGTGCGGTGCCAATTTAGGTAAATCTAAATTCAAGAGTTCTAGTGGGATGATTCCCCACATAATCTTCATTAGTAACTTAATCTATAGACTTATACGAACCAAAATCAACGGGTATTTTAACTCTATAGCTAAATTATATTCATTAACATGTTGTTCTTCGCTATCAAAATCGCTCTTTCGCTCAACCAAACATAATTCCTGTATTACTGTGCTATGTTTGGAAATATACTTTGGATCAATTGTTTTTTTTTTTTTGGTTTCTGTGAGACGACAAAAATTCTCTAACAATGTTATCAATCCAGTTTTGTCTACATCTGGCATTACACCATTTCAAATATTCAACAATTGTTTGGAAAATTCACAGCATTAACATCATTTTACAGTTGAACACGAACATTTGTAGAAAAATTCAATGTTTTAACTGATGTGCATAAAAATGACGATTTTCAACAGGCATTAATTTTATCAACAGGAATAAAGGAGCATACCAAGGAATAACCGACAATGTTTGTATGAAGTCACCTCCTAACAAAATTAAAGTACCACCAAATAGCTCAGGATTTTCGCAAAGATCTTTCATAGTTCTTTCCAAAGCTTCGACGGATTTCTCATGCGTCATTGTATCATCCGACACGATAATACTGCATTGTTTTAAAAGTTCCAAAAAACTGATAAAACTTCAAACTCAAAAAATCCTTAACCGAGTGCTTAAGTTTAAATTCGCAACTAACTCTGAACGAAATAGATAAATTTATATCTAATAAATGTTTTTCTGAAATAAGGCACATGCGATTTGCACGAAGTGGAAGAGCTAGCTCAATAACAATGTGCATCGTTTCATCGGCTATTTCAGTGAAAAAGGCACGCAACTAATAGCCACGAAGCATTTCATCAGGTGATTTGCGTCAAACGCATTTCACATACAAATTATATCAAAGAAAAAATTTTTTTTCCAATAGGGATATCGACAATTTTTTTCAAGCGAAATGACAAAAACACTAACACGTACATAATCATGAAAACTATCAAAACCTTCGAAAACCGTAAACTAGGTTTTTTTGCGTAAGTTGTCTAACAGTTCCGACATTTAATTCAAATCGTATGGGCGAAGCAAAATCTCCAGAAAAATCCAATCAAACTGTATATTTTGTATTCTAGGAACATTTTAGTTCTATAAAATTAAAATCACAAGGACCATAGGGACTTTCACTCACAATTTTTCGGTTCTTCGGCACCAAGTGTTCTCCCACCGTATAGTGGTCTGGGGCTCGTTTATCCTGTTGAATTTTATTTAAATTCAAAAATTTTATATAATTTGTTTGAAAATGTGGTAAAATGTATCGCGAATCAAAAGGATAATTTCTTGAGGTAATCGTGAGTCAAAGTTATTTTTGGATATAAGCTTTAATTTGCGAATTTCTCCCATGTTTACTTCTTCTCTAACTTTTGGGAATTTTTTTTAAATATTCAGACCACTTTGCCCTCTAGATGTATGCGTACGCCGAACAACTTCACGGCTTACAAATTTCGAAGGTTTTGAAACTATGCATAAACCCTGGTTTTGAGATCTTCTAAATCAAACAACTCTCAGTCAATGATTTCATACAGCCAAATTTGCAAATAATGATTGTATATAAAACCATGATTCATTTTTATGAAGTAGTGATATATTTTTTAATACTTCTATTGTCAATTTTTATTTGTGCTTACGTGTGTTCACACATTTTCGGAACGCATCCCCATATTTTGTACTGGCTTCTTGTCTCCTATAACACGTCTCCCCATAACACGACATATCCTAGGTAGGTAAATGTTATATACGTGCGTTACCTGCAAACCAATTATTTATAAATTTTATAATTTATGTGAAAACGATCTTTTATATCTTTGTTTATCATACCAATTCTTACATTTTAAATATATTAAGTAAATTAACCTATGTAGTAGAAAGAAACTATTATTATTTAAATTATAGGAGCCGAGAAAAGAACATATTAAAAAAATTGGGTTTACTTACATTTAACACATTTCTTGAAGAGCGTGGACTGAGATAGTCCAATCAAGTAAATCTCGGAATGAAAGTTAGAAAGCTGAGTATTTGTATAAATCTAAACCATACAAATTTCCGGTGTATGCGGATCATTTTAACAATATGAGCTGAATATTTACATAAACCTAAACCATAACATTTTTTGGTATATGTGGATCATATGATTAATATGATTGGAGTTGCGGCTTACAAAGTATAAAAATATGTACGTATACAAATTCAACTCAAATGCCAGATAATTGCTCATTCCTAAAATATCTGGTGTACCAAAATAGCAACTTTCGTATAATGCGACCATTATTTTGTTATTTTTTATTTTGTGCATTGTAAAATGAAAACCCACAGGACCACTTACCAGATGGTTGCAGTTCTATTTCTGAAATGCTTAAAAACAGCGCAGTTCCGCGAATTCATTTCCCTCGTGGAATTCATGACATTGAGCGCATGTTGATGCAACAGCGTCACCTGTGCAAGTGCATCTTATTTTCATGTTGATTCCTTGGAGTCATTTGTTGCTGCTGACAATCAGCTCCAAAAGGGCTGTCGGGCTATTTTTGGAGGAGCCCTTGGGGTCCTGGGCGGTAAGCGGGAGAATTTAAGTGCATCATTGGAACACTTAGCTGGTTTTATTCGATTGACGTGCTCTGCGTGTCTTCTCGATAATTCATTGCAACAATTGAAGTCAAGAGCAGCCACACACTATGTAGGCGCACTTCAGCCCCGCTCATCGTGTTCCAAAAGAAGTGCACGGACCATGGCAGGCTACTTACAACAGGGAAAAATAGAAGATGCCAGCAAAAGGCACTTGAGCAGCTGCTGCCGCTGTTCTTACTGCTTGTTACTTGTGCCGTGGCCGCCGCCGCAGCCGATGCTTCTGCTTGTCTATTTGCTTCTATTTTTTCCCGGCCTTCCTACAATCCAGAATTCTTCCTTTCCGGCACACTATCTGGGAAAGTTTTCTTTTTCCATCTGCAAGAGGAAAATATTTAAAGAAAATGCATGAAAAAGGGAAAACTTTGAAAGCCCGAGGCACCACCATCTAGACTGAGACTGACTTTTCTACCGGGGAGCAGCCACGGTACGAGTATTCCTTTTGCAGTTGTAAATCTTCATGTTGAGCATTCTGCTTAGTGTTGACAAGTTTATCTCTGGTAAAAACCATAAATCAAAAGGGAGTATTTGCTTTCCCATTAGATGAATTCAAAGACGTCCGTGTCTATCTCGGCCAATGCAGCGGGAATCCTCCCGCTTCTGGGCCAATTCAGCGACTCCCAGAAGAATGTAAAGTGATGCATCAATCCCGCCGGATAGCTGCTGATTGATGGAGTGGGGCTGCGCTGGCCTGTTGAAAGGGAATTTGTTGGAGCAGTCTTGAGATTCCATTTGATGCGCAGATATGCACAGGATGTCTAATAAATTATTGACAGGTAAAAAGCTTGTCGTTCTGTCTTATTTGCGTTTCGAAACCAAATTTTGAAAAGCGGAAAGCTTTTGGAATCACCTGATATGGACATATTCTCAGGCAAAAATCTGAACTTACTATATAAAGGGTACATTTGACTCGGTGTCACAAACAAAACATATTTTCTTCGTTTTTAATTATGGAATATCGAATGAATTAAATGGAGAATAATAAAACCAAATTCTTTTGTATAACTTGGACGGATATATAGATTTACCCAAAATAATAACAGTGATTTCAATTTGAAATTCACGAGCCTCTCATAATGCATTCTACTGTGGCATATGAAGGGTAAAACTTTTATTTGTCATCGCTAACTACCCATGTGCATTGGTAAAATTATCGTTACTGTTTTCTGCGAAGCCGTGGCTCGTTGTGGATAAAATAATACGACTGCTTGTGTAATCTTCAGTTTTTCTAGTGTGTTTAACCAATTTGTTGTAGATCCGGATGTATCATAGTTTTCAAATATTTTGTCAATAAATTTGATATACGAGTAAGTTATGGGGCGGGCGTTTCGAAAGAAGAAAAGCGATTAATTCTTCAACTTCGAGATCAAGGTAAAAAACAACAAATTTACTTAACAAAAGAATCATTAAGGAGGTACTTAATGATCCGTTTTCAAAGTCTATGTCGATTAAAAAAAAAATTCCACAATTAAGAGATAAAAACATAAAGCAGCGAATTGCGTTTGCTACTTCAAAACATAGCATCCGGTAATCCAAGATATTGGCAAAATATTCTGTTTAGCGACGAAACAATAATAAATTTGCTTGGATCATATGGCAGAGTTCGAAGAGGTCAAAATCAATCAGCTAAATGATAGGAACACTATAAAGACAATTAAGCAAGGTGCTGGTAACATCAAAATATGGGGTTGTGTTTTATATGCTAGAGTTAGTTCCATATTTTGGAAAAAGGACATCATGACCAAAGAATTGTACCTTAAAATACGGTGATGCTTCCTTATGCAAAGATCAATATGCTTTTAATATGGGCTCGGTGATTTTGCCTTGGTCCTTTCAATCGTCAGACTAAATATCTATCGAAATATGTTGAAAACTCATCGACTTTATACAAAGATAAAGATGTACTATAAAATAAAGAACATACAACCAAAAACTAAAGCTATTAGGTGATGGCCATCATAGTTTAGATATTTACTTCACATTTATTCTGCTTTTAGGAGAACTTCTTTAAAGAGAGTGCGGTACTCTCATCATTATATGAATTTTTTATTTTTGTAATTGACTTTATGGACTTCATGTTACATGAAAGGAATATTATTTATTTAAAAAACCAATGAAGTTTCTGTAGATTATTTATAAAAATACAGCTATAATATTTTTTGGCTACCACTGTATGTAACATCAAAAATTAAAGTTGTTTAAAAGACAAAAACGACTGCTACTACTTATCTAATTGAGAATTTAAGAATTATATTTACGATACGATTATAAATAATTGAATCATATTCACGAATATAGTGTGAGTCTTTATTGGAACTAAAACCGGGTCATAAATTTTCCTGCATGTTTGAAGTAAAAAAAGGAGTTACTGAAAATTGAATAAGGGTCCAATTCGCTTAGTTCGCAATCGTCGCCGAAGGTTTCTGATGGCGAAAAGTGGGTCACACGAAATGTGTCTTAGCGATAGTTTGCAATCGCGACGACCCGAGCGTAGCTGCAGCGTTAAACTTTCTTGCCGTTCTGCTTGTTTTCTTTGCGTTATATTGCAAGAAAGTGTGTTTTCGTTTCGCCCCGGAGTTTAATTTCGGAGATGCACTCGGTCCCACCGGTGGGCTGGATGCAACACAGCCCTACAAATAAATTGTGACGGGCACTTTCTTAAAAGTTGCCAACATAAACAGAGCACACAACAAGTTATCGCCGGATGATAAAACGAGCACAAAAGCTAATTCCATCCGCCGTGCAAGCGCCGGAATGGTCGTGGCCGCTGGAGCGCGAGCGGGAACGGGAACGGAAACCGCGGAAAGGCGAAAAAAAACTCCGAAGACACACACAAAGGAGCTGCGGGAAGTTTTGAGCGAGGACTTGCGATAAAAGCAACCGAGCACTCTGCGCGAGCTCCATATGCTCCCGGACCCGGGCTACATCCCTGTAATGAAATTCAGAACACATGCTCCTCAGGAGCAGAAAAAAGGAAGCTGCAAACAAGTTAAGCAGTTCCATTGTGGCCCTGCTTGATGATCGCAATATCTTGTGACATTACTGCCGGCTGCGTTGAGCCGAGCCGCTCCTGGCGGGGGCGCAAGGACGTGCGGAATCGTTTTACTATGAAACATAATCACAGAACATAAGCCTCCTTGGACCCCTTTTTTCGTCAGGACCCCTCCCCTGGCCGGATTCGTATGATGGGTTCGACGGCAAACTTATCCGCCTGACACCATCGGGAGCCATATACCGTTATTATTATTCCAAAAGTTTTCTGGGCGAGTTCGTCAGGCCTCCGTTATCCCGTTTTCATAAGCCACCACGGCGAAGAAAGTGCCATCAAGGCGGGGGCGACATTTGTGCTTTGATTCTCTTTTTCTGCCGAGCTGAAAATTTCCTGGTTCCATCCATGGTGGAAAAAGGGCGCTACGCTTTAATAAATCTCTCCGTTGGGTCGTCAAGCTTGAGGACATGTCGAAAGAACAATTGGCCTCAATTGTCGATAGCAAACCAATCACATCCTTTGGTTATTTTCTTATTTTTTATCGACAGCTAAGAGCATTAATTAAAAAATTATGCAAAACAAATAATATTAGTGTATTTTACTCATTCCTATAATTTATCAAGTTTGTTTTTAACCTTTAGCAACATTTTAACCATCAGGAAATAGTTTTGGGACTAAGAAAACATTTCCTTATAAAAAGATACACTTCTTTTCTTAGCTAGAGCAAAACCCAGCAACAAGGTATTATTTTTGAGGTCTGGGCTAAGGTTATTTTATTATTATAAAATTGTTTTCAGTTAAAAGTTGAATACGGAGTAAACGTAAAGTAAACTTGTTTGGGAACGTAAAAATCGTTGCTTGCCTGTGTATATTAAAATGAGATCTTTGCAAGAAATTTAAAAGTTTTGGAAACATTTTCGCAGTCAGTTAGTGTTCATGAAAACTTGCGGTGATTCGTTTTGAAATTTAGAAACAGGCCAAAAAACAATTACATAGGCCTTATTTGGCCGGACCACAGTCATGATAAAGGACTCAGTCATTTACGTCGAAAAGTTGAACCGGGCAGTGGAGGATATGTCGAAAGGATAATCGACTGCAATTGTCGGCAATAAACCAATCAGTCCCTTTGGTAATTTTAATTCATACGTCAGGAACGAGTCTATCTTGAATTTCAATCAGAAGGACACCAACTGGGGATTATGTAGCCTGTGCAGGCCCATGAGTAGGACAGGACATGATTAACTGTGGCTGAGCGTACATGAGGCCTGGGGCTGGGAGGAGGGCCGTTGTGTACTTCTTAACTCTTTCAGCCCGGCAACGATGTCATCTCAGCCCCATCTCCGGCGCTCGAACGTGGCCACGGGGCAGGGATGCAGGACGCCCGCTGCCAGGTTCTGGTCCAGGAGCAATCCGAGTCACTCCCGGCCTCATCCGCCTTATATTCATACGGCAAATGTCTCCGAACATATCCGTCCGTGAGTGACTGCATACATGCGGAATTAGGATGCAGTCCACGAGTTGTTCATGCGGTGGTGCTGGGATATGCTCCATGATAGGAGCCTGGCCGGGCTGGGCAAACAGACAGGATACACAATCAATGTTTACATTTATTGGCTTTATTGGTTCCTTGAGGTGGATATCCTGATCGCGTCAATTTTCAATACTTCTTTTGTCGTTCAATTCCCGGGACGCTCTGTTGTGTTCCCGGGCCCCAAATTAACTGGCATTGTATCGCAAAGGGGACCCCCGGTGCAGCAGCTGTCGCTGTGCCAAGTAACGACGATTTCATGGGGCTACCCATTGGCGCAGTTATTTGAATACGGGCAATTTCCTGTGACCGTGCCCATTCGCGTTCGCGTTCAATTTCGCAATTCCGCTGCTTTAAAAGTTATTTCGCTCGAAAATAAGTCCATTACAGCAAGAATCTGTAATGGGAGCGCGGTCATTCCGGCGGCAGTGTGTTCGCCGGAGGGGGGCGTGGAGAGAGGGGATTCATCGGGGGTAAATAGTCCGAATTAGGTGCATTCGTTCGCTTTAGCCAAATTTTCCAAAATAGGGCGGCGATTTTAAAGTGATTCACTCTGTGTATGGAGGAGGTTTTTTGGGCCGCTGATTCCGGCAGCAAATATTTGGCCCTCTGAGGCCTAATGAATTTTGGCAAGTGGTCTTAATTAAAAATCGAAATATTCCCTCATGTTACAGGTAGCTTGGGCGTGGACAAATCCAATTCACATTATTCAAGCTTGTTAATTTGTTAATTCCCCAAATGGTGCTGCTTTCTAGACTGTGGTCAAAGTGGTGGAAAGTTCAGTGACCGAGAAAAAAAATCAAGCAAAAGTAATCAAAGATATCCAACGGGGATGACTTAACTACCCTCAATCCACAAAAATTATGGGGTGAAATGAACTGATTACCATGCGTGATTGTAAGTCTGGGAAGTTTTTGTATTTTATTTTTTATTTATTTATTTTTTTTTGCGAAAAGGAACGAACTTTTGTAAGTCAAACAACGAAGAGGGAGGTTCTACGTGTTAGGAATTTTTTATGGCTTAATCGTTCTTCGAGTAAAGTGATTCGATTATTCTCGTAGAGATTTTTATTCCGTTGTTCGAAGGCAATGAGTCTCGAAGGAAATCCTCAAAAAAATCACTTGATTTGTGAGTATTGTCGCAGGACTGTGGTTGCAAATAAAAGTTTACTTCCCCAGTATTCTCACTCCTGTTGACCTGTATGTCTATCACAGATTGACTAACTTTTTTTGAGGAACCCTTAGGACTGATTAAAGTACATTTGATTAGGTGGCCACCTTAATTGTTGAGCTTGAGAATTATTTTTTGGGATTTTCAAAGATTTCTCTGGGGAAAGAATAAAGTAGCTTTAGAATTGTTTTGCTTGATTTTATGGTATCTTCTAATTTAGTGGAGTAAAACAAAATTTTTCAGAAAGTTTTGCTTTTTTTATATAATCTTGTAACACTACTAGCTACTGACTTCAGCAAGGCGTTTCATAAAATCTTTCATAAATTAATTGTCTTCAAACTACACTCCCTTGACTTGAACAACGCCAGTACAGAGTCCTTTTCTGTTCCTCGTCCTTCAACTCTTTTTTGGCCAACTCGGGGGTCCCCCAGGGTAGCCACTTAGGGCCGTTGCTTTTCATTCTGGCCATCAATGATGTCGAATGTGTTATTAAGCACATTTCTATATACGCCGATGATATGAAAATCTCTAAACGGATATCCTCTACCTCGCACTCCCGGCTGCTTCAGGTCCAAGGATTTCCTTGATCCATACGTTGCCAAATCCCTTTTTGTCTCTCTCTTCTTGAATATGCTTGCTAAGTGTGGTCTCCGTTTCAATCCAATAGCATCAATAGGATTGAGGCTGTCCAGCCTAGGTTCCCTCGTTTCGTTTTACGTGACTTTTCCTGGTCTGACCATCAAAACCTTCCCCCCTACGAAAACCGCGTCTTGCTGACATACTTGGCGGGACTTTGCTGATATAACCTTCATTCATCAGCGGCGAAATTGACTGTCCTTCTCTACTTCAGCAGATCTCCATCTACACCTAATCTAATCCTCGTAACCTGCGTTCGACCCCTCTCTTTCGCCCTGCTTATCACCGTACCACAAATGGACTTTCTGAGCCTCTCACCCGAATGCTTCGGAAAGTCAACTCCCACCGCTTTTTGGCTTCCACCTGAGTAAATAATGTCTCAGGAATTACCTCAATTGTCCCTCCTAATGTTGCCTGCTCCTTTCTAATTTTTCTTTTTTTCTTCTAAATTTGTTATTGTTTTTAATTTATTCTATTATTTAAGTAAACTTATTGCCAGTAGCTTGTATTAAGCGATAAATAAATAAATAAACACTACAAGGATATTTTCCAAGTTATTGACGAAGTTATTTCGGCGTTTAAATCTTCAAAGGGTTAGAAAACACATCACGCAAAACGCATAAAAAGACAACTTACAGGCTATGAATTTTTATGACCAGGCCATAAAGAAAATTATCAACTGAAAGTCCCGATGCAGTTTGCTTTCTAAGAAATACAGATCATCAGTCATTTTGTAATACATAAACACCTAACAACTGCATGCAAGCAAACGATGTGCAGGTTTAACTGCGAGAGCCACCATAAATCAAATTCGCCATGTCTAGCTCGAGGAAACCCTCGTAAAATCAATTCACTCGGACGACGGGACAGAAACAGAAATATCGAAGGAGTCTCCAAGCTGGCTGTATGTCTTTTTGAGCTCTTGTTATGGATTTATTTACTGCGAGCGCCGCGCGCTGCATTCAATGCAGACATAAGTTGCAACGTGGCCCGTCAAGGAGGATTAATTAGGCGTGCTTAAGACAGCTGAAGAACCTAAAGATGATCCTTTCATCCAGCACATCTCAGATCTCTCCGCGAATAACAGGGACAGAGTGCTGAGTTAAATGTGCCCGGATCCCGGTTTTTAGTGAATTAATTATTCACGAGTGGAAGTCTGCGGTCTATTTTTAAACAAATCTACAAGTGCTTTTCGAACGCTGAACATCATCACGCGCTCAAAGGTCAGGGTTTCTATTTTTTAAGCCATCGAATTATTTCCATGACGACAACAAACTCAATGTGTTACCGGACATCTCCGAAATTTTGGAGGGCTCCTGTTTGAGGAAAAAGGTGCTTCCAGCTATATCCCCAGTTGTCGATTTTCCATGATTCTTCCTCAGTTGATTCAACCCTTAGTCCTGACACTTACTTCATTCAGCCCTTGAGAGTTGGGAGCTGTGAGACTCTGCCACAGCCTTGTTCAGACCAAGGGTCTCTCATGGTCCGCTTGAAAGGACGTGTAGGGCTCGTATTTTGTCGTTGAAGGTGCTGGGTATATATATTTTTTTTTTCCTTTGGGGGGAATCTATGAACTGCGCATAAGGGTTGGAATTTCATCCTCTGGGTATTTCTGTAATTTATTTTGAATCACTTGTTCTGAATAAGTTACAGATGTTGGGGCTGTGATGCAGCCCTACGGGATGAATACATTAAGCGCTCCTTGAAGATTTCCTGGCTATCCCCTTGTTTTTGTTCTTTTTATTTATTGTATATTTATTTACATGCATATCTAGTCTGCTTTGGGACGTTACCGGTGTTAATTTTAAGAGTTTTGTAGATCGATGATTTATATCAACAGTGGGAAATATCACGAAACTGATCAAAGCATTTTTAATTTTAACACTAGATTTACGGACGTTTCTTGTATGATTGATAAGAATTTTGAAAAGTGAGTTTATAACATACACCTATACCCTGTTTTACATAGAAGATAGGTTCCTGAAAAAACGAAATTATTGAAAGCATAAATTTTGTACGAAATATCGTGTTAAATGGAAGCAATCATAAACATGATTTTTTAGTCATTTATTAAGCTACAGAGTCCGTAAAACATTAAATTGCAGTTTAATCACATAAAATATCGACATAACAATTCAATTAATTTTTGAAAAGAAAATTGTACCATACAAACAATAAGAAATTCACAGAAAAATAAAATGTAATTATGTTTGTACAGACATGTTGACTTGAATAAGACTTAATTTAACTTAAATTGTTTTGACTATCACTTTAAATAATAAGTCTTTTTTTACGAATTTGTATAATATCACTGTTATCCTGGACAATATTTCGTTACACTCTATTTGGGTTGATGTAAGATTGATTTCAGTTCGGCCAGAGAGAGAAATTAAATTTGTAATTAATACTTGTGATTTGTTTTTAATCAAATCTTTGTAAGTTTCTTCATATTGACGTTTTGTTTTTGTTTTAAAATTTTGATTTTAATAGCCGTGTACGATCGAAAACGTGTGAAATAAGCGCGGTGTAAAGCAGGGGATAGGTGTTCTATTTTAAATGGGAATATCGAGACATAAAAAATACACGAAAGACATATTCTTGTACTACTTATTGCATCAATTAAAAATAACATTCTACACTAAAAATTAAAATCCATGATTGCTGTAAGTTTTGACATGAAATATGTAACCCGTTCCGTAAATCTAGTGTACTAATACAATTTTATATGAAAGTAAGGGAATAACATATTTAAAAGCAATACCTTTTTTAATGAGAAATGGTTGCATCATTTTCTTATTATTTAAATTTTGGGTCATGTTCAAAAAATACATATGAGTTGAAATTTACGAAAAGGGCTCTTTTACTCAGTTCGCAGATTTCATGCGAAATTGATTTAAGAATTACGATTTCTTTGAGGATCTAGATTCTAAATGATACTAATTTCCGGCTTGTACATAAGTTGGATTCCGTAAAAGACAATTTTTAATCGTATGTGGAATTTTCATGTGTCGTCACTGTTTTTAAGGAAATTATGCTTCAGACACATTCCCTCAACTTTTTCGGAAATGTGACTATGATGCCGGTTCAATTAAAAATGCTAGAAAAATTGAAAACTGTTAAAATTTCAGTTTCTGAGTTCTTAGGAACATACGAGTGAAAACATACTTTTCGACCAATCCTCTTAATAAATTTTATTAAATTTAAGGCATCAGGTTTTTTGGCTTCATGAAAGAATTCAAATTTTACTTCTGACCTATGTTTCTGGTGATTCCTGGAATTAGGCACTTACATATATAATTTGGTACATGTTAGGTGGAAATGGTTTGTAGAAGAATAATAATAAAAACTATCTTTTATCTATAGGAATGAATGAGTTGGCTTTGTAAGGATAAAAAAAAGGAATGTCTGTCTTAAAAAACTATGAATTCGAATGAGTCCAGTCAATTTCCTTTGAAACATTTAGAACGCGGGATGGGGCGATTGAGGGTGAAATTTAAATAACCATTTTCTCTCGAAACGGAATAGAGAGTTCTTGAGAAAAGTTGGATAAGATTAGCAGGGACGAGAATGTTTTGAAGTAAATTTCTGCATCCCACGAGAGCTGTTCGGTCTTTCAGACATTGATAAATTTCCACAGAGATCGGATTGATGGTCTCGATGCAGATATTGATTTGCTTTGATTGTCATGCGAGCAGAGATTCATTTGGGACCAGCAAATTATCTTCGAAGTTTGTGAGTGCGGAGAAGGGGTTGGTTGACAAAACCGTGCGCAATTGGGCCGGAAATACAGTCGGTAGGGATGGTTTTGAGGCTGCCGCATTAAGAAAATATCGCATTTATTTGCTCGCCCACACGGCGCGAATTGACCCGTTGAGTTTTATCAATTTTACGCCATTGGGCGCTACCTGCTGAGTGGTGTCGACAGGCGCTTCTTGCTAACCGGAAGTACTGTTGTGACATTTGCGACATTAACGGAAATCGAAATTCTTCTACGGGAGCAACGTGAAAAACGACCTTCTTCTGTCGGCTTCGTTGTGTTTGCTTCCGCCATGCAGAGTCAAGAAAAGTACGTCTTTCAATGGCAATTTGCTAGTGCCCTTGATTACTAAGAGCACAGAGGTGCTCGGAGCAGGACAGAAAGTGGGTGCACGAATGAATGAATGAATAAATTCGGTCTGAACGACTTTAAAACTTGAAAAGGTTTACCAGCTCTGCAAAAATCTACCACTGGGTACTGAATTGAATAACCAATTGGCTTAGTCTGCACGGGAAATAAAATCTTTCGAATTTCGGGAGAAATATTGCGGTTGTAGGAGACGACCATAAAAATCAATAGATAGTGGTCTTCATTGCTGGACCACTACTGCAGAGAAAAATTAAAATTAGATCATGAGTGCATTTTTTTGAATTTTGTTCAACTTCACGTTTTCACTGTATGGAATTTATTAAGTAAAGGACATTAATATATTCTAAACAATATTTTCCATATAAATTCAGGGATACGAGTATATTGTAAAAAAGGCATATTCATCAACCAAGACAAATTTGCGATAAGATGGCAGAACGTATTTGTCAATTACAATAAATCGAATTCAGTTGAATTTAATTTTTAATCAGCCAGAGAAATAGCTTAATCCCGTTGTGTGTAAAAATATAAGATCATAATGAAATATCTTAAAGAGAGAAATTGCATTATAACTCTTTAACTTTATTATTCCTTCAAAAATTGTGATAAAAAGAAATTAAAGTTTCATGAATGAATGAAAATGTGAAATGATAACACCATCTAGAGTTTTAAAATTCAATTAAAACAGTATCCTTTTGCTCGAATACAATCAATACTTCTGTGAGGCAAAGTCTCATATAAGTTCACAAGCATTTCCTTTGGTAAGCTTAGTCATTCTTCCACTAAGAAGTTTTTCAATTCCTCTGTTGTAGCTATCCTAAGACCTTCCAAATATTCTCAATGATATTTAGATTTGCGCTACATGCAAGCCATGGCAAAACATCGACATTGTTATTATTGAACCAATTTATTCGCCTTTGAGTTACGTGAGGACGGGCATTGTGCTGTTGGAAAATGGATCCCCTATTAATTCCATTAATAGAAGTACTTTTCGATTAAGAATATTCACATAAAATCTACGGATCCTGTAATTAATTCTAGATCAGTACATACAGGGTGGCGCATTTAAAAATTGAAATTTCTTTTTGTTATAAAAAAAACTAGCCGTTTTTCATAGTTTTCAATGGTTTCATTTATTTGAAAGGTTGTTTTATGTCATTTATTTATGAAAAAAAATTTCGGTCAAATAACCACCACGGCTGACTTGGCAGTAGCCCATTCGTCCAATCAATTTTTGAGTGCATTTTCGATTGTTTTGGGACTTATGTCAGCAATAGCAGCTTGAATCTCGTACTTAAGGTCTTGAATTGTTTTTGGTTTGTTGGCGTAACATTTATCTTTCACCGTTCCCCAAAGATAATAGTCTAACGACGTCAAATCGCAGCCTTGCCGGCCAAATCACATCACCATTTTTGCTGATTAGGACGAAAAAGATCGATTGTGGCGTTCGCTGTATGGCACGTGGCGTCGTCCTGTTGAAGCCAAATATTGTCTTCGACTTCAATTTTCCCGAAAAATCAAGCGGCCATCATTGCGCGGTAGCGCTCGCCATTGACGGTTACGGCGACTCCGTCTTCATTTTCGAAGATAAATGAGCCGATGATGTTGCTGGACCAAAATCCGCACCAAACGGTCACTCGTTGCGGGTGCATTGCTTTTCCACGATAAGGTGCTGGCTTTCTGTGCCCCAGATGCGACAGTTTTGTTTATTAGCATAACCACCAAATGAGCCTCGTCCGAAAAGATGATTTTTCATTAGGGTAAAAACTTCCTAAAACTCAACAATTCGTCTTTCAACCGTTTTAGTACAGTCCTATAACCTATATTTTCATTTTATCATATTTTTTAAAAGTTTTTGGCTTATCTCATATAATTTTTCAAAATCAATTGATTTTCTGCCTACTCTAAACTATCAACTATCACTTTAATGACAAAGAATGCTTTATCTAGCAATTACGAGACGTAAAGCACATCAAACATTTACGATAATAACATATGTGGTATTGGAACATTTGCCTAGCAGAGTTGCTAATTGTTTCAGAGAAATAAAGATGTAATTTCAAAGTTTGAATTTTAAAAATGTTGATGGTCATTTTACACAGGAGTTGATAAATGAAAAAATTATTCTCTTTTGTAAATGTTGTTATTTTTAAAGAAAGCAGTTTATATTATAAGCATAAAGATATATTTGGCTTATCAAAATCAAATTTTAAGAATAAAAGTAGATTTTCTTGTTATTTAGACATTCAAAATGGAATCGAGTCCTTTCATTTGCTCTCATATTTTTCTGTTCCTTCCTGCTTTATAGACTAATTTCGAGAAGAAATTGGAACGAACTGTCATATACCACTTCAATTCCTGTTGTAATTGGATTCCAGATATATTAAATAGCCATTAGCAAAAGTTCAACAAAACTACAAATACCCAGCTGAGTTTCCACTTGGCAACAATTACGGTGCGGTGATAAATTTTTGCGGTGCATAACCGTTCCGCCCAGTTAGATCTAGTAAACCGGGATAGCCGGGATAGCTGGTATAGCCGGAGAGCACCCCGATCGCTGCAGCGCACCGTGCCATTTGCACTGCATCTGTCCAACATAATGTGACATAAACAACAGAGTCAAAAGTGGGTCCTGCGATAATTGATTCCAATAAGTGACTCAAAACTACTCGCCAACCATTTGGACGGGCGATTTATCCCCTTTCATTACCACGGTCAGTGGTGCTGGGCCGCATATAAACCGGCCGGATGTGCTCCGCCACCCGGACGGGGATGTTAGATCCTCCGATAGGTGCTCCATTTCCACTAGAGTACGGGACAGACAGGATTGGGGTCGCGAGCTTTCGAAGGTTGAATGGATGAATTAGGAGCTGAGGGTGGTGGGCTGAGCCCGCCCAATCGGACGTTGTGTGTGTAATTTTGTAATTTCCTAGGAAATTGTTTGCATAAACGCATTTTATTGTTATTCCAGTCATTAACTCGATACCCGCTTTCATCGTCTTCTATGCCAGCGATTTATCCGTCATCCCGCTCCCTGTCGGCTGTGAATTGGAGCTTGATGCTGATGCGGCCAACTGCGAATAAAGGAGGCCAGCTCACCTATTGAACGTGCAGTTCGAAAAATTCGATAAAGCTTTTACGTGGTTGTGCATTAAAATTACATAACGAGGGTACATAATTAAAGTTTCATTGGAAAAAAAACATGTTAGTCGCCGAATACCAACCATTTCCAAGATAAAATAGAAGAGAAGTTTTATTTGTTTATTGGAAGAGTTGGCAAGAGGCTTTAGCAGATAGTAAAAATACAAAAGACCTCGGGTTCCTTGCATCCTAATGTGTAGGATAATAATCGAAATGTTGTGTTATTTTAGGCCGAATTCAAATAATAATTTAGTTATGAAGAAACCTAAAATCACAATTGAGAAAAATAATTTCAAATTTCTGTTATACCTCACAGTGCATGGGTGAGCGAAGTTATCCTGCACGCAAAATGCTTGACAAAAATTCATATAACGCATTTTAGTGATAACAAATGGATTGAAGTTAGTAGGGCTCTTCTTAGTTATTTAGTCAGATAGAAAGTTGCGATTTTTAAACGAAAGCATTAACTAAAACCATTTATCAATTTTGATGTTGACAATCATAAATCAAATTTTATGTTTTTGGAGACATTACACGTGAAGTGGTGTTGGTGCACACTAGGCGTTTACCTGCTAAAAGATGAACATTTCAAAGTGATGACGGTGGAAAACGCTGGAATGTGGGAAATGTTCCAAACGTTTTCCGGCTGAAATACGCAAGAATGTGCCTACTCATGCTGAAATATGCGAAATTAACTAAAATGAAAATATTCATCTGAACAGGCCGCCAATTATGCTGGATGTCCGTTTGTCCGAAGTGTGAAATCGGTCAAAGTCAGCTTCCACCGACCTCACAGCCGTAGTCCACATCCACCCAAGTATCAGGGGACCGCAAGCCAGTCTGGCAATTTGTAGGAGAAGTCTTTCCTTAACCGTCCAATTATTTCTGGTGTCATAAGCCGAAAGTGGTGGCCTTGAATAAATCATCGAGGGCCCCTTCACTGGATCCTATGAAGACTTGGGCGAGAGGCTCCAGGGACAGGTGAGTTAACTTAATCAGGGCTAGGGGGGCTGAGAGCTAATTTTAACAACTATTTTGGGGAATGGACTAAGCGATCCTTCGGTAGTTATCGACGAAGTCCCTACGTCGGCACGGAGGACCAACACAACTGGGCTGGAACGAGGGCTGGCGGAGCACCCAGGCTTTTATTATTAGAACGCCCCCTGTTCAGAACCCATTTGCTTGGTTGGAGGTGTTGTTCCGGGCAAGAATTGTGTATAAATTGTGTGTCCGAGCTTTGTAAAATTTATTAGAGAGCATCCCGAGTGATGGAGGGCGCACAGAAAGTAATTTGTGGTTGCTGTTCTTACATCAGTATCGCATAATGTTTTTGGGCACTAACTGCGTTGGGGTGCTGCGGAAAAGAAGGACGCGAATTATGCCAACGGCTGGGCGGATTCTAGCAAGCGAGCGCGAACTGAAACCTTCATTCAAAATGCATGTTTGCGCATTCGAGCAATTTGCCTGCGGGGACACCATCCGAGGCGCTCATCTGCTCGGCAGCCGAGCGGAAACCCCTCACGGTATCGTCTTAGGATACACTTCAGAACGACGACTATGGCGGAAGTCCCTTCGAAATGCAATTTGCCGGGATCGCAGTATCGTTCGCTCGCGCAGTACTTAAGCCCGCTTTTCTTCCTCCCGAATATTGCGAGTCAATGGAGCCGCAGGACATCTCATCATCCTTTCCTCGTCCTTTAGTCTCGCAAGTGTCGAGTATTAAAAAATCATCGACTATCGAGGTACAAGGGCGCAAAAAGGGTTCAAATGGGACGCTGATGAGGAAGGTCTCGGTACATGTGTTTTAATGGCACTAGGGCCCTCAGGCACTCCCTTTGTGATGATGACTGATGAGTGTTTGCTGCCAGGGCTTCCAAAAACATATTGGGGCGACATTTGCCGAATAAATTTGCACAGGAGACGACACAGAGCCGGGAGCGACGGCGGTGCATTGTTTCGTTACCCCCGAGTTAAGTGGTCGAGGGCTTCATTGTTGAGGGTAGTGTGGGTGCAGGTCCCTTTATCGGACTCATTATATCATTTTGAATAAATTGGGAGCATCGGGTTACACCGGCTTCGCGCGGTGCGTACGGGATCATACTGGATTAATATTTTAGCAATTACGAGCTAAAACAGTTTCTTATAAATAAAGAATGGATTCCCGCAAATTGGGTTAACACGGGCGCATTAATAAGGTGTGAACGGTCTCTGCCGCTTTTAAATTATGTTTCTTAGCTTTAAATTTTTGAGTATTCTTTGACTACATGCCAACGATTTCTTCTAGTTTTACAAGTTGAATCTTGCATGAAAGTTTAAGACCACTTACAATTTCAGACATTCGACGAAATTCAAGCCCTTATAACTCTGTGTCTTCAAGTTCAAATTATACCAAATTTTATACATTGAGACTCTGAAACATTGTCAACAAAATCGTATATTTCACTTTGATCATCCAATTTAATCCAATTTAATTAGCTGTAAATAAAATTTTACTCAAATGGTGCAGAAAAATTTAAGACCATATTTAACTTTTTCGAAAGAGAGAAAGTTTTAAAAAAATATGCTTTAGCCTTTATGCAATCTTTTATTCTTCTTGGTATGGAGTTCACCAAATTTTCTGCCATAACTTGGGGCATATTTCCCCATTCCTGACTCTATCCCCCAAAGTTTTCCAGCAATTTTCGATTATTTGATCAGAATTGTTTGGAGGCCAAAGAAGAGCCTTTATATGTTGTGCAAGCATTGGCCGTGTGAAATTTCACATTATCTTATTGAAGGATAGTAGCGCGAATAGGCATTTCCTCTTCGATATACGGAAGTAGAATTTCGTTTAATATTTCGACATATTTCTCTTTATTTACTGTGCCTTCAATGATATACAGTGGTGAATGCGCGTACCAGGACATAGTTCCCCAAACTGTGACCTTCCTGCCGCCCATTTGCACTTGTTTCTGGACATATTCAGTTAAATACATATTTTCCACTAGCTATCTATGAACGGTTTGTCTAGAATTCGGAATCAGTTTAAAGGTACTTTCATTGAACCAAACAATACGTTTCCACTGATCTATTGTCTAAATACGACGCTCTTTACATCGGATCTTTGGACTGCTGGACGATCTTTTTAGTTCAAATTGCACAGAACTTATCGAACACCGGGAGTTATTGATTGTTGCATGGAATGCAAAAGGTTTTGCTAGAGCGTATTCGTTATTTCGCGGCTTGATGCGAATCAGTTGTATTTAGCAATATTGATGAACTCTCTTTTAGCTAATTTATCGATTACTAAATGACGTCCCGATCTGATTTGTGATCCACAGACCCTGTTTCTTAATATCAATTCAAAGTTTGCTGCACACAAATTTTGCTTATTACTAAGATCGGTGTAATATTTCGCTAAGATTTCTTTTTACGAGAGAGTTCAATAATCGTTTCGAATGAGTTATGATATTTTTTAAAAAATTAGACTTTACTTGCTGGAGAATTCCACTATCTATAAAAACTTTAGAATAAAATATACAAAAGGTGTTTGATTTTGTTAAAATCAAGTTAAACCAATCTCTGATCTAAGAATAGCAATTATCGTAAACACGTGAGTAAGTAACGGTACATATTATAGTGTGTGTGCATATGAAATCGCCGTTGACACATAAATGGCACTAGTGCCTGAATGTATTCGTTATTTTCGTCGTTCGAATCTGTGCTAAAAAAAGCATTTGCGGGAAGACGAAAAATCATTTGCAAATTTTTGATTGCTTGACAAAAAACAAAAAGGTTTTTGTGCCGAATCGTTATTGGCGATGAAATAATGAATGTACTTTGACAATCCTAAACGTAAAAAACCATGGGTGGATCCATGCCAACCATCAACATCGCAAGCAAAACGGAATATTCACGGTAAAAAGGGTTTACTCTGTATCTGGTGGGATCAGAAGAGTGTGGTGGGTTTTGAACTTACTGCTGATCGCTACCGGCGACAACTAATCGATTTGAACCGAGCACTGAAGGAAAAACGTGAAGAGACAACGCCCGGCCGTATGTGGCTAAACCAGTCTAGGAAACGTTAGAAGCAATAAATCTTACCCCACGACACGTATTCATCAAACATATCCTCTTCTGATTATCTGATTGTTTCGTTCAATACAGTACGGCCTTTCAGAACAACGCTTCAATTTCTATGAAGAAATCGAAAATTACGTAGTTCAATGCATTGCCTCGAAAGCCCAGGGTTCCTTTGAGCGGAGAATCTATTTATTTATTTATTTATTTCGCTTAATACAAGCTACAATATAACATAAAATTAACACTAAAATAAAACTATAAACTAGATACAATAGGGAGAAACAGGATATTGTAAAATAAAAATTAAAGGAAGGGGGAGAAGGGACGGGCTAGTGTAGGGTAGAGAATAAAGGAAATAGAGGACAAGGCAAATTAGGGGAGACTATTTAGGTGGTGCCTGAGAGAATTTTTACTCAGGTGAAATCCATCTCTGGCCTGAAATATGAGGGAAAGTTTTGGCAAGCAAGGGAAAACATTGCGATTAATGTACTCATAAATTTTGATTTTCAATTAAATAATTACTTTTTGTGAAAAAAGGCAGTTTCACATTCACATACCTAATAAATTTGTCTACCACTGAACAAAATTTAAATTGTTCACATCAAGTTTATCAAAGTGATCTAAAATATTTCTGCAGCATATAAGTGAACATTTTCCTTATAATTTATGAATTATATTGATTTTATTAAAATTAACTACAGCATTAGGATATGCCAAAGTATGATATACGATTTGAATTTCAAGACAAAAGTTATAAGATCGTGAATGTTATCCACCGTCAATTGCAAGTGGTCTTAAACTTTTCTGCAAGACTGTAGCTTAAATTTATCTACTCAAAAACATCGACATACACATACGCGAAAAATGAATTTTATACAATTTTGTTATTTATTTTTTCAATAAATCTTTCATAATTTAAATCACGATGCTCCTAGCATTTATCCATTTGCGACTTGAAGTTAGGAGTTTCTTTATTCAAGATCCCGAGAGACTTTCTATTTATACAGAAGCTAGAAATAGTCCTCTGCATATCGATCTCTGAGTGTGCAACATTCGCGTAAGCATCTCCACTTTTCACGACACCCTCGGTCTTCTTACTGAGCTGTTGAACCAGGTCATCAAAACAGGTTGTGCCAATTTCTTCAGTGCAACGATTGTACACATTGATGCTATCCTTCGTCACAAATCGAACACTATCTTCAACATTCAGGATATAGTTGGATGGTACTGGGAAGTTGTTGCCGCCTTCCAAAACGCATTCGGTTACCTGGTTTACTAGGTGTAAAAGAAGTCCGACGAATTTTGAAGTTACGCCTTCCTTACAAGAATTTCCATCTACGGCTTGCTTGAAATCAGTAGCTGCTTTGGAAATCTTTTCATAGGCCGCGTTGGCCAGCTGAACACCACCGAAACCCTTATTCAGTACATCCGGCCTAGCTTTTGCGATTTTTGAGGTGACCTTCTTCGATTCGGCGACGAAGGCATCGTAAGCTACCTTAACATTTTCAGCTGCTTTCAGCTTAGCAGCATCATCTTTAACCTGCTTGGCAACATGCGCAACAACTTCAGCGAACTGTGCGGCAGAGGCATCAATTTTAGGAAAAATGATGCTTTCAATTTCCGGGATTTGTTTCTCCCAGCTAGACTTTAACTGGGCAATTTTGTTATTCCCTTCCTGGACAGCTTCTTGGATGGAATCTGCATGAATGCTCTGCTAGTGAGATGGGAATTAAATCAGACGAACGATAAATTTGCGAGCATCTGACTTACCTGGAGAGCGCAGACAAAGAATATAAATGCTAGAAATTGCATGTTTGCTTTGTAACTATCAACTGATATCTCCAATCGAATCAGTCTTATTTTATACCATAATTACTCGCAAAAAGTTGGTTGAGACCATATGGGAAAAAATCAGAATCACATCGATAATCATCTTGTGAAAAGCCCTACTGGAGTTTGCACAGTTGTGTGTGCCCAGAGATAACGCCAGATCAATTAATTGATTAATTACAATGATCGAAAATGCTTATCTAATTTTCCGGCTCGGGGCTACTCCCGCGGGGTCATGTGTGACGCAAAATTGTACAGGTGTTGTATTTTCCCAGAAGTTTTGCCTTAGTCGTGGAAATAATTTTTTTTCTCACAATGAAGACTCTGTTTAGTGACTAACATACATAAACAAAATTGCTACTGTTTTGAACAGAAAGCATGGAAAATACTCCGATAACCTGACATTCAAATAAATGACGGAATATTTTATTTTTCTAATGAATTTCCAAAAAGGAAAGCCATTTCGATGCGGTTTTATTACAGCAAAATGTTCTTTTTATTAACTGATTGGAAATTGAAAATAATGCCCTTGCTGTGTGAATCACTGTTGCTAACAGCCGGTAGGGAGTTTTCGTAATGCGAGCGCGTTTGATTCGGCCAGGACCATGTTTATATCATGCAATTGTCTAGCGGGTTCAATTTTTGTTCAAATATTTGAAAATCACTGAAATAAACAAATTGTATCCGATTTGCGTAGCATGCCAGATTTCACTTAGATAATTGAATTTGTCATTGGGCGGACAGAGGCTCCAGGCAAAGTAAGGTGAGCTAACTGTGGTATTTCATTTGCATGTTGAAAGTATTTATCCAAGGTCGTTAATTTGTTTTGCACTTAAAGAAGAATGCTCTTTAAATATTTTGACGTAATTAAATTCTTAGAGCCTTGAAATTAACGATCGTAATCCGATCTTTTAGAAATGCAGAGAACTTTTGAAAAGTTTCAAAAGCGTTTATACGGTTTCTGGTTCTACTCTTTTACAGTCCTAGAACTCAGCAGTATTCTTCGCCTTTTATAGTTTTTCTATCGTAACATCGTCAAAGATTAATGTGAGAAACTATATATTTGTTATTATTATTATTATTATTATTATTATTTTTTGAACATATAATTTAAAATGAAGTTTAAGCACAGTGTTTGCCTGACTGTTTTTGTTTAGAATTTTTAGAAATGATTTTTCCTATCAGGGATGACATTAGAAGAGAATAGATGACAAGATGCATAAAATGTAATAAATCAACAGCCTCACAAGTGTATCTTCTATTTAACTGCTATGTTTGTTTCATCCTGTTTACTGGAGATGAATCCCCCAATGTCTCGGCAATAAACCAAAGGACACATGTTTTGAACCCCCTGTTAACGCCGCAATAAGTTGTGCGCCATAAAGCACTTCACCTTGCGGCGAAACGTATTTTTCCCTCATTTATTTCAATTCCTGTAAAATTCAGCCGTTACCAGAAAGTGCTTGGGAAATATTCTCGAAATAAAGGGAGACAGCTGGAGAGACTTATTAGTTGATTTTTCACCTCAACGATTTGTGCTTTGGCGGTGCCTGTGGGTCGCCCTTTCTGTCGGTGATTCTGAGATTTCCGACGTCGGTCGGCGACGACGGCGGACGACGAGCGCACCGTGGCAAAATCTTGGCGCAATACTTTGGAAGCGCTGAAGAGTCACGGCGAAAATATCTGTAGCAAAACATAAGACTAGTTGGCATGCCTCCTCCGAGGTAAGTTGGACATAACCAGCCCGGCGTCGTCTGCAACTCCCTGGTACCTGCCCGACTGCGGCCCATATGCGCGACGAGGAATGCCCTCAACCCGATTTGCTCGGGAAGTTGAGTGTAGTTCTTTTTGTTGCAGCACACACCAAAAGTCTATTTCCTTGCAGCGGAACGGCAACCTGCATGCAGGTATGCATCAGAGAGCGGGACCGGCAAGAAGTTTCATAAATTCTTAACTCATTTTATTCCTGCAGGATGCAGAGGTGATTCGCCTTTTCTTCGCCCCACTTTTATGCACTACCAGCGGTACTCGACTTCTCACCACCTCATGCATTTATGGAGAAGTTGGGTATTGGAAGAGGCCCACCTTCTCCGCTTGTATTTACATTGGGACGTGAATATAATTTCAGCGGGAGATGCCGGCGCACATTGCAGAAGGACCCCCGCACTCCCGCTGGGCCGATTTATAGCAAGTGTTGAACCGCTCTACACTTTTTGTTGCACACTTTCCAGGCACAATATTAAGCTAATAATGCATGAGAGAGCTGGGCCCTTGATAGAGGGCTCCTTGAGCGCTCCTTCGGATGAAAGTTCTGAGTTATGGCCGGCGCAAGAGATACGACCGCTAAGGAGATGCACTAACTTTCCTGCACTTTCGACCAAGTGACTTAATATTTTATAACAGACTCATAATTAGGCGATGTTTTTTCAACACTTTTGCATATGTTAATTGACACGTAACCACAGGCAACTTTGATTTCTTTGCGCTGTTAATAAGTTTGCACCTGAACGATTTTCAGAAATATCTGGGGTCTTCTTGCCTAAGTTTCTTAAACAAGTTGTTACATTTACTTTATTACTTTATGTATAATAAAATCGATATCTTACCATATATTGCTAGCAAAATGTTTCATATTTTCCATAATTCATAACAAACCTAAGAGGAGAAAAACTTGAATATTAAACAATTTTAAATTAAATGCTTTCACACCATTTTTATTAAGTGGAATTCCTGCTATTCCGATTGTAGTAGATGGTCGCCCAGTTAAATATTATTAAAATAACCTGCAATAAAATATAAAAATTATGTCATTAAATCATTCTTAGGAATCGGGCTGAAATTTTTCTTTTCGTCATCAAATAAAAAATAAAAATAAATACAAAACATGCATTGTAATTAAATATTAATCTCATTTTTTCGGGACAATAAAGCAATAATTTTTAAAATTATTTAGAAGAAAATTTTTTTAAAAATTAAAAATACATCTTCCCTTCCTTTCCACGACTCCCTGTCACCGATACAGGGCGATACTTCAAAAGCGAGGTAGCAAACGGTTGCCACGTTAACTCCGAACCTATTGGTCTGAAATCAAAAAAATCGACCGGCATTTTCAAAAAAAAAAAAAAACAGAAAAATTGGAAAAGACGTATAAAATTTTAATTGGAGATTAAAAATCAATCATTCCCATTTACTTTTTAAAGATTATTTCATGTAAATGTTGGTCACGACTACGTCTCAGGTGGTCCATGCGAGAAGTCCAATTTTGAGTGAGTTTTTCGAGCATAGCCGCTGGTATCTCACCGATAACACGTCTGATGTTGTCTTTTAGTGCTTGAATCGATGCTGGTTTATCGGCATAAACAAAAAATTTAATGCACCTCCACAAAAAGTAGTCCAACGGTTTTAAATCGCACGATCTAAGCGGCCAATTCACTGGTATAAAACGAGAGATGAATTGCTCACCAAAGTCACGTGCTGTGTGGCATGTGGCACCGTCTTGTTGCAACTACATGTCAACCAGATTCAGCTCGTGTATTTTTGGCAATAAAAAGTTGGAAATCATTGCACGATAGCGAGCACCATTGACGATAACGTTGTTCTCATAATTATCTTTGAAAAATTGTATAAAAAGTGCCATGGCTTCTCGATGGCACAGTAGACATGAATATGTCTTATATAATAAATGAAAAGAAAGATTTAAATGGTTTTATGTATTTTTTCGATCTGTAACACTGTATTCGATATAACACTATATACATAAAAAAGAAACTTAGATTCATACGTATATACATACATTCAAACTTATACATGCATACAAACACATACATAAAGTTATGTGATGTTCAAGGCGAAGTTGTGGACAGAAGAGGACGATCGGTACTGAAATACGAGATGTATGCTTTTGTTTCAAGTGTTTCGATATGGCGAGAAAGAACTACGTTGGTACATGTTGAATTGCGCGTCGTTGAAACATCAAGATCTTTATTTTTTAAGATTCTTACACAGTATTCGTGCTTAAAAGTGAAAACCGCTACGTAATAAGACTATTAAAAATGCAGTGAATGATAACTGGTGATGATTTGAGACGTTTTTCGACAATGCACGTGTTTCTGAAACCACGTGCATACATCTGCGCACAAAATATCATACCATCGTTAATGACTCATTAGTGCGGGCCTCTGTTAGGCCCATTGCTACCCCCACTACGCACATACCTAGATTAGGACCCAGCCCCCAAACTCAGTAATTAGTCACAGCCACGATTTTTGTTCCGCACATTCTTTTAAATAGACCCCAGGGATAAGACATATTCATGTCAAAAGTACGGATCAATGATTCCACCAGCCCATAAACCACATCAAACAATGCATTTTTCATGATACCATGCTGTTGTATTACTTGCTGATGCTCATTCGACCAAATTCGGCAATTTTGCTTATTAACGTAAATCAAACAACAACAAAAAAATGCCCTTTATATCATTATAATTTTTGAAGGAGAAAAGGAATTTCGATCTATAATTTTAAGGAATTATTTTTCACATTATAAGGGTTACAAAATCAGAAAATAAATTTTTTGAAAAAAAAACGTGGACTGTCCCTTAATAAAACTAATCTTAATCGTAAAATGGTTACTGCAATCCTCAAAAGAGTTAAGGCTCACCCTGTATTGAATAACATCGAATTGCATACTTTTAGACGTTTATAAAAAATTGATTTAGAAATTTAACTCTAAGTTATCTGAGCAAGGCTTTTATTTAAATGCCGAAAGTTTAATATGCTAGAAAGGATAAAGCGTCTATAAAAACGGAAAATATTGTTGTGAAAATTACGAGAAAATGTGTTGATTCCTACTAAAATTCTATCCATTTTTATTTAATTTACGACTATTAATTATCATCTTTAATTTAAAAGTTATAATATAAAGTGTAACGTCTAAAAATATGGTACATAAATAAAATATATCTACCCACGTTATTACATCGTAGAAAAAAATGCATTTAAGGAGTAGGTATTTAATTTCCTAATTCTGACGCAATTTCCAGTCTAAGTGAGGTAAATCTTGTTCGACTAAATAAAATTTCCAAGGGGTTTGATGATAAAGAATTTCTCAGACAGTTATATATGGAACAAATGTTTTCGACTTAAAAGTAACAAAGAACTTTGATAATGATGAAATGAGACACTTGTTTAAATAATTTCTGTTGATATTATTTATACCTATAAAAAAGTATATAGCGATCTTTTTCTCTTTGAGTATAGATACCGAATCAAGAAAGTGTCGTTCTTGTTGTTTAACACGTTCAACCCGGCGTGGACCACCGGTGGTTCACAGGCATTGCGGACAGACCTAGTTTGCACCGTCTGGCGGCGTGGACCATCGGTGGTTCACATATATATGATAACGTAAACAAGCATCTGCAAAATAATACACGACTTATCATCTCGTGCACGCTGATCATAAAAACTTCGATAAAGTGCGCCGGGTTGAACGTGTTAAATTGGTGGGTACATTTTATTTTATTGTGAATCCATGAATAAGTCTAATGTGCTTTATAGAAAATATGAAAGAATAATGGATAATTTAACCTATATTATTCGGCAATTCTGAAAATATAAAATCAAATTTGCTGTTAAAGCCACTTTCTCTGGCTCTCTGTGCTCTGTTAGGCACAATTTCCTCGGAATATTATTCGTAATGCTAGGAAAATAAAAAAAAAATCTGAAATGGTTTCAACTTTACATGGAACTTTATTTAAGTTATCCAAAAACTAATGCTAGTGTATAGTGCTTGCTCAACACTTTATTTCCGTTTACGGTGGATTTACAGGATATTAGATTTTGATTTATGCAAATAAATTGTCTTTTCCCTTCTCCTTGGCCGTACACGTCTGGAAAGTGTCATACTTGATGCTCATAGGTTGCAATTTGTCATCGACACAGTCTAAACTCATGTTTTTTTCGGCTATGATATTCTGCAAGGGAACCAAGCCAAGTTTGGGGCCAGTTTCGAACAGGTATGTATAGTTGCCGAGGTCTTCGGTTATAGAGTACTGATTTTCTATTTTACACTCGACATGAGGTGAATTTTTTCGGCAAATTCCAGTTTTCTTAATTGCTTCAAAGAACTGGTTGAGGTAATTGTTTGGTTCCTTATATATCCTCAGCACACCTTGTGCAATGCAATTGTCAATGTGTTTTATGTTGTGGTAGGCGACAATGTATTTAAGGTCCACATTGATTTTTGTTTTGCAATGCGCGGTAAATCTCTTGGAATGGTCCCAGTCCTGTTTGTATTTTTTCGCTGTTATTTCCGAAAAATGTAAGCGATTCAGAGACATTAACAACGGGCCAGTGGTATTTTCGAGAATATCAACAAGTCCATGTACCATGTGGTTTAAAATTTGAATATGCTTCTTTTCTACTTCTGTGTCGTTCGTAATGTGATGGTTGACAATTGTGCTTATATTAGCATTTTGGGGAATTTTCGCATTTGAAAAGAAACCATGACTAGGAAAGCCATTCTTCTTAAATTTTTCTACAATATCCATTACCTTATTTTGCATGGTCTTCAGTTGAGTTCGCGATTGTCCAGGAAGGTAAGAGGCCCACAAGCACTATAAATGGTTTAATTATATGCATTCTAAAAAGTCTTTTAATAACATGGAATATTTGCACAAGTTTACCTGAATAGTACAAAACAGCAAAGCAACGACAATCTTCATATCTTATCTGATTAAAATTACGAAAAAACTAAACGTTGCAAAGAACCAAGCCTTGTATTCGCACTTAAATAATAATCTCCAGTACGAACTTTTTATAAGGAAAGTAAGCACACTCAGATTCGTATATGAGTTTGCACAGTTGTCGTTTTTGCTTCTCGTGCATAATCAGAAATTCAGATTGGTAGACAAATGTCTGTCGCTAAGAAAACTGAAGTGAAGGCACTATGTATTAACGTCTCTTTTCTTTGCACTAAAATAATTATTTGCGTCATATTGGAGGAATCTTGTAAGATTTTGTCGACGATTGAGGGTATTTTATGAAACGACATTTTAACATGGATTTTTAAACTTATATTTATTAAAATAGAACTTGTAGTTTTTAGTAGTTTCTAGCTAGAAAAATCCTAAATTGTTTTAGAGCACTTTAATTCTATCAAAATGAAGTCCTCTGTAAACGAAGAGAGAGTCAGCTTAATCCCCCTGCAGATTTACTACTTCGTTTAGATGCCCAACAGGCGTTCCCTAGCTCTAGAATTTGGCCAAAATTATTTTGGTAGTCTGTGGAGCTCTTAACCCACTGGTCCATGGCCGAATACAAAGGAATATCAAGAGAAATTCTGTCAAATTCTTATCACGTTTGGCCATGTCATGGATATAGGCCCATTCCCCGGCCTCTGGACGTTTATATGGAAAAAGGGGACATAAAGCACATGATTGGCAAAAAGTTGAAGTCATTACGGGCGTATGGGCCGCATCGCTGACTGCGGGCATGGAGGCCTGCCCATGGGATGAAATCAATTCCAGCGACTTAATCAAAAGGGACATGTCTTAACCCAGGGGCTAATTAAACACTTAACGATCTCGCAGGAAATAATCTTCCCGCTCGGGAACCAGATCTCCCGGAGGAGCGCTAATATCATACCGGGAGGTGGAAGAAGGGCACTTGATGACACCAAATTGATTTCCTCTGATCCCCGGTGGCCTCTTTGTGCCAAATAAGCCGCCCCTTAGCCGAAGCTTTTGATACTAAACAAGTCTAAACAGAAGTGGTGTAAGCTTCTACCTTTTGGACGTAACTCTCGGATGAGTGCTAAAACGGAGTAGGACCTTTCAGCCGTAGCAGATGTGGATTTTATTTATTTTTCGTAGCAAGACGACCACGCCTTTAATGTGATTACTGTCACCACTTTTGACGGTTACTGCACCGGGATGGCATTCCCCCTGCTAGACGTGTCTGAGGGTCAGAACCGGTACCCGAGCTCTCCATGTTGATAAATTGACTCTGAGTGGCGTGTTAATCATTTCATTAGGAGAACAAAATTCAGCCGAGCAAATCCCAGGGTGAGGGTGGCTCAAGTGGGTGATGTGGTGCCCGCCCTACAACAAGTTCTTTGTCCATACCGTGCTTAATAAGCACCCCTTTAATAATTAACATTTATCGATTCGTCCGCGTCGCAGCGGATACCCAATTCATTTTTCGCCTAACGACCTAAATACAAGCGCCCCACTCGGGTTTCTCTCACATGTTGAATGCAATTATTTTTCATTCTCGACTAACTCTTTTCAAAAACACCACCCAGTCGGGGCTGTCCCGGCAGCGCGCCATCCGTTACGTGCTCTATCGCCGACGTTCAGCAGATTCAAAAATAACGCCTGGACGAAATATATCCCTCTTCCCTATGTTTTTTGGGGAATAATTTCCCCACCATATATCTTGTCCGTTCCGCAGCGCTCGGTTTTTATGCAAGCGCTGACTTGCATGCCGGGCAGGGTACAATCAGCCGGGAAGTGATACACAGCCGGGCTAAGCTAAAAAATTGTATCCATTCCAATAGGGAGAACTTTTCCTCTGGCTTTTGTCCCCTCAGTCGGGAATTTTCAAGGGTCCGTGCTTTTATCTGTTCGCCGGGATTACCCTACTTCCGGCAGAAGGACAGAACGCCGTGGCATGGTATATTACTTTATAGTGTTTAGGCTTGTATAATGATTTTTATGCAAATTGAGCTTCTGTAACAGAATCTGTTTCCTGTAGTGGGTTTTATAATATTCACCCAAATAAAATTTCAAAACTCTTGCTCACAAGATAAACTACTCCCCGTGATGCCAAACTGTTGAGTCCCATTGAAATTTTGCATTCGGTCCCCGCAAATATTTTGAGATTTATAATGTTTTTCTATGAGATCACATTTAAAGCGATACTGATTTATGGAGAAGTTGCAGTTTAAGCATTCCTTTACTTTACTTTATACATACTTAAATTTCTCTAACATTTCTTTAAACCGACCAAAAAGTAAGTGAAATACCCACTTTTATACTGACTCTATGTGACATACCCTTAAGATTAAGAGGACAATAATTCAAGTAAGACCATAGATAGATAGAACCATGAAAATACTAATTTTAGATTAGTTATCCAGAAATTCCTCGATTACCATCGATTTGTTTCAAGCAATTAATTTTATTACATAATTTAAAACTCAGTCTGTGCGCGACTACAGAACACCACAATAATAAGACTACATCTTTTTTATAGAAAGTATTTCCAGAAATAGAACTTAGCGGACTGTGGAGAATAAAATGGGGTTTTTTCTTTAAGAATAGACCCCTTGTTTTACTCATTTATCCTGACGATGCAGTGTACCTGCAATAATTCAAGGTGTGCGCTCGATGCAGGTGCTAATCCTGTTTTCGAATAGTCTCAGCTATTGGATTATCGCCATGGTAAGCTCAAAATGACTTTACTTAACTCCCTTTATTAAACCGCTTTTTAAAAGCGGGCACGTCCCGCCGCAAATCGGATTCAGAGAGGTGTGAAAATATGCGAGACAAAGCGGCACATCGAGCGGTAATATTTTCATTTTTTTTTCTCGGCTAACAAAGGGAACGAGCGGGGTAGCTCCTGTAAGTCGTGATTGCAATGAATTCCAAGTGCATGGATAAGAACGCCGAAAAAAATATGAAAAAACTCGTGTAACTTGCCGAGAGAGCAAAAAGATGAACAGCGAAAAGCCATGCTGTCGCGGCGTCCAGGAAGAGGTATGGGGGCGGGCAGCAACTGTTTTTCCAGCCTCTGTAAAACCAGTGGAAAATCATGTCCTGAAAATTTCTTATTCAAAAGGATAATCCAAAAAATTTGCAATTTTATTGCACGTCGAGCATATTAGAAAAAATTTTCCACCATCAGATCTCGAGATGGATGGGGCCTGGGCACTGAGCCCAGGATATCCAGGGGCGGAGGTTGTCGGGGACGAAGGTGGACCACATTGTGGAAACCATGACTACAGAACATCATCCATTCGTGGGACATAAATTTAGCGGATCATAACGATGCGAACTTTTTTGGCTTCTCGTGATTTCGTCCTTTCCGCACAGACTTCGCTCCGGGCTCTATCACGGTTGCGGTGTGATGCGACGGCGGCGGCGTCGTCGTCGGCGTCTGTTTGTGCGGCCGCCCCGGTTGCTTTGACCTTTGAAACGGATGACGCTAAAATGAATTTGGCAGCAAACGGCATCTCGAAGGAATTCGCAATTTAAACGAATTTGCATGTCGCTACTTTTACGGCGAGGTGATCATTTTATGCAATTTTCGGCGCTGTCGGCCGCGATGCAAGTGCCTTTCGCCTGCTTTTAAGGTGATTGCTCTTGGGGGGAGGGGGAAGTTGCCGGAGCCCAGGAGCAGGGTTTGCTTTTCTGTATATTTCGCACAAGTCTGAAAGAGGTTTTTCTTTTCGTTCTCATTCTAGCCGTCAGCGAAGATCCGGAGTTCACAGACGTGATAGAGAACATCACAGTGCCTGCAGGACGAAATGTGAAGTTGGCTTGTTCAGTGAAAAATCTCGGCTCGTATAAGGTAAGCCACATGTCCGTCAAATTTAATTAGTTAAGACCAATTAGCCACCCTATGCGCTGCACGTTCCGGCCAACCCGAAACCACCCTACGGTTTGAGGACCATTCGGCATTCATAGCCGAGAAAACACAGAGCTCCAAGATCAATATGAGAAAACCTACAAGAAACCCCCTGCAGGACACGACTAAATCAAAGAGCAAACAAAATAATTCAGGCCTGGCGGTAGATCCTCTTGATAAGATAAACATAACACGGAGGAAAAAATTCATCCCAGCCAGCCGGACCTACCGAGGCACCAGTAGGCATTATCTGCTCCTGCTTCTGCACCGCTCCCGGTCCCGATTCTGGTCCTGGTCCTGGTCCTGTTGGGTACAACGGCGAACACATGTCGGAGGTGTTTGTGCTTGTTCTGCCCGCAGGATATACGAAAGTATGACTCAATGCCGGAGCCCGGGATGGGTATGGGCAAAGGATTCTGCCGGAGGATATCACGGGATCCTGCTTATACCTGACTGAAATAAAGAAGTCTTGTCAACTTCTCGAAGCCAATAGCTTCTCCTTGGGCTTAGCATGTTCATCCCCAGCCGCCACCACCTCCGTCCTCGGCTGAGTGGGAGGGTGCAGTAATAAATGTATCGAGATACGTCCTCGTACCTTTTGCGGTTAATATCAGAGCAGATATTTAAGAGAGTTATTGTTTATGGAAGTGGTCGAAGGACAATTTTAATGATATATCTTTTTAAGTGCTTTCAAAATGTTTGCTTAAATTAACAAGGATCCTTTTCCGATTACAGTGCTGTAACTTTGAATTGAATTGTATAACCAGACGACTGAAACAATGTGAGAAGTCCAATTACAATTCCTTGAATTTTCAACTCCAAACCAAAGATTAATACAACAAAATGTGACACACGTGACGATTTTCCTTATCTTTTTTCGACCTTGGTCCCGTTAGCCGAACGACCTTGCAGATTTTCCTAAAAGTAGATAATATTAAAGAGCTTATGCTTGAGAGAAAGACAAACATTTAGGGGGAGATAGAACGAAAATTGAAACCACATTTCGCCAGTTAGAGCACCGTACACGTTCAAATACTTTACGGCGCCTTTAAAAACACACAGTGAAAAAATGTAAACAACCCGGATCCGTATATATGCTCTGAATGTGCTAATTGCCTGTTCCCCTTTTCTGATTCAGAATTTCCCTATGTCTAGCATTGCGCGGGGTAGGCGGGGACGGCACTAACACTATGCATGCATATACACACAGCTCAGCAGAGACTTTACAGCGCCTTTAAAAATGTGTGATAAAATATCGTTGCATATTATTCTCTACAATTTAAGTGTTGTAAATAAGAATATTTGGCCGCCTATTCTTATCTCTCGTTATTGGAATTTAGATAAGGCATGGTAAGCAATAGTTCTTTGCTTCTTTACCTTATGAGAAAATTGTCCCCACGCCGTTTTAGAAATTGCAAATGGGTTAGAGATTTGTGTTTGTATAGCGAGTGTCAAATCTCGTTGTAGGTAATATTTGTTCCTTACTCAGCCGCATTATTGAAATTTCGAACCAACAATATTTTAGTAGGTGTAATAGGGTACTAGATTTTATTGTGGCTAAAAAAAAATTATTAGAAATATTCCGAGTAATCATTGATCGGAGATCACTTTAAACCCAAGGTATTAATTTATTTCTCTTTATTTTTTCGAGATTATGGTGATTACTAAAATAACAATTTTTGTATAATTATAGATAAATTTTACATTTACAGGCCTTATAATGTACCTACTGATAAGAAAATAGGTTGATATACCACAAATATTGAGTAATTTGCATGTAATGCAAAGCGCCATTACCGAAGACCATATTTTTTAATTAAACATTATTAAGTAAATACTCTGGCAACCTCAAGATAATTGCAACCTTGGGGCTCTGTTTACAATATCTAGAGTAGCTCAGAGGACTAAAAAGGGAAGTGGACTCATTTGGCACTGTTGGTTCTGCGTAACAGTCAAAATAAATCTCAAATAGCCAACGGCCGATGCCAGAGATCTTTAGAAAACCTACAAATTAAAATTGTCCTCTTGCTAAGTAAATTTACCTGGCCGGAACGTCACACTATGCCACCGCGGGCTGGCTTCGCTTATTTTTATTATTAATCAAAAAAAGTCAACAAAGCTTGGTGAAATTAGCTGAGGCCCTTGTCCTCTTGTGTTGGCGGGACAGCACCACCAACCAATTACGGGTAGTGAAGGGATAATGAAACCCGAAGATTTTGCCCGGTTGACGTGCCCTCCAAAACCGCTACCGCATCCCGGGATGTGTACTTTTACGCCACGCTCTCTGTGGACAATCTTCTGGTAAAATATAATACTAAAAAACAAAAAAAAAAAACATGAAAAAAGAGCACCGAAAGCTACGCGCAGCGGTTTGGGGTTGGCAGAACTTGCCTTATCACTACAAATGAAATTTTGATCTGCGGGCTAAAGCCGTCCTTCGCGTATACGTCGGCTACCCCGAGCCCGTCGGTCCAGGGACTTGCGTTATTTGGGTTACGCCTGAACTGTGTTTTAAGGTCCAATCTGCAGGGAGGTGGGATGATGGCTTATGCTGCTGGAGATTGTCATCATTTTACTGAAATGCTGGAGAACTGGTCTGAAAATATGAAAGCCGGGCAAAAAACAACACTCCAAGGGGATAAACGTGTTCTGGCATACGATTAAGTTAAGGATGCGTCCCTTTTCGGCTTCTCTTCATTTCACTATGCCCTGGCTTGAAGTTTTAGTGCTCCGGCCCACCCGGACGAGCCCGTCCCGTTCTCGACCCGTCGCTCCAGAACCAAGTGGTTTTTGGTAGTCCCTGCGTGTACTTGCAAATTAGGTATGCGTACAAATATATAGTGGGGCTGTAGGGCTCCGGAGCGCCCGCTCTGTTTGCACAATGTGAATTAAAAATTTTTTTATCCTGGAAAAACAGCCGGAGGCAGGGATATATATATACGCGAAAAAAAACAACCCTAGCACGCGTCGGTTATTTGATATCGTTGGAGAAAATGCCTAGGTAAATTTCACGTTGCTGCCCTTCAGGCGTTGGGTTTTCTTTTTAAGGTTTGCGGTGTCAAATTTTTCGAGAGCCTTCCACATTTTCAAACCAAGACCTACTAGAAAAAGTTGCGGCGGCCGTCGTTTTCACCTCTGACCATTTAGATTGATTTTAGGAATTGCCCTATAGCATTATTTAGCACTCTTCTGATTTAGAAAAAATTAAGATGAATTTTGAGTATTTTGAAGAGGTTCATTAATATTTAAAATAATTGTAAATATGGAAATAGAGGGTTGTTTAAAAAGAAGCACAATCTTCTTGTATAATTATAAAATCAGGTTTCGCTCGAAGGTATTTGTAAAATGTGGTATATACCAATTATTAATATTGAATAAGTTCGACGACATTATGCCTTGCAAAATTCAGCTTAACATTTAATAGCTGAATACGTGGCTGAATAAAATCTAATAGCCAAAGTGTGAAAATACGACTTCGCTACACTGTTAGCTCAGTTTCGAATCAGATTAACATTGATTCATTAATATAATTCAAATACGAGACAATAATATTGTTGAAGAAAAAAGGGGGCCCGATTCCCTTATTTTCTTAAATTGAGTAAATTTTTTATTCTGATGATATCAATGTCATGATATGAGAAGGAAGGGAGATTGGTGAATACTACCTTAAATTTCGTTTTATCCATAATAATTTTTAGGTTCAGTCCAATTGAACTATTCTGAAAATTGATTTTAAATTATCAACTACATGTTCAAAATGTCTATTTATAGAGATACATTTATCCATAATTGAATATGGAAGCACTCCAACCAAAACAAATAGTGGATGTGCTTCCTCGGAAAGTTTTCTGGCGTCGAAAATTGAATGGCTCATTTCAGGTTTTATACTTAAAAGATGCCTAATAACTTGTACAAGCGGAGGCATTTGAAAACCATAATCCCCGAACGTCTCTGACGTAAAGTAACGCTCAAACGTATCAAATTTCCATTAAGATGCAAGAAGATGGCTCCTCTTCCTATTCTACGAGTACCCCAAAATTTGAATGCTTTCATTCAGTGTCTGCTTTCAACTTGGAACGACTTTAATTCACTTTGTCAATATGTCAAGAGATTCGGCGGGGGTTTCCCCCGTTCTTACCGCTTTTCTTGTCAATCGCATTTGAAAAGCAACGTCAGACATTCTCGCCGCCTCCAATAACTTTACGACCTGGGGGTTCTAACCCCCTTTCCCGTTCTAGTCCCGAGTTCCAGTCTAGGATCTTCGACTAGTCAAAAACGGAAAGAAGTCATCAGATATTAGAGCACAATAAAGACGGGGATGGGTGATTGAGACTGTTGGGCCTTGAACTAAAGCGTGGAGCCCGACTTAAAGAGAAAATAAAATAAAACGCGGCAGACTAGCGTTAAGCCCAGAGAACGATGGGTCGATATACCATATGTACTTAGAAAGCTGTTTACCATAATTGGGTAAAAGGGAAGCCTTGTCCACCAGGCCATCCTGGCTTTCTAGCTTGAGGAGCAAAGGGTTGCAATCTCATTTTGTTGCCACGAACACCCCGCGGTGTCGGTGTCCATTTAATTAGTCGATTCGCGCGAAAACAACTTAATATTGAGCGAGGGTGCGGTGCTCCACAAAGTTGCTCCTTCGCAGCGGGGAATCCTGTTGCATTATCCAATCAGGCGGGGCGGGACGAGTTGTGCAGGGGTCCAATTTAGTCAGAAGTTTCTCTGTGAACTGGAAGCGCGTTAACTTGCCTCCTATTAGCGCTGACAAACATGCAAAAGCTTTCATTGCCTCTGGCTCGATGGTACTACTTGAGTGAGGAGGGGCCCTGTACTCGCTTCGTTGCTGGGGTTCCTGTGAGAGCAGCCCTGATACAAAAGTTTCCGGTTAGTGACTCTTTACAGCCAATCATCGGCGGTGCTTTGATCGGGAAATTCGGGTGACAAATGCATCCTGCACTGCCACGAATTTGAAAATATTCGAAACTTTTTAATTGTCGCCGTATGTATGGCTCAATTTACCCCACGGGCAGAGGGTTCATTTTGAAAATGTGGGTCTGTACCATGTGCAGCGGGAGGTACGGGTGCCACTGTTAAACACGAAAGAATGGCACGAATCGAACTGCATCGCGGCGGAGTGCAATCAATAAAATTGCTCTGCATGAATGGGACTCGGCGCGGGATGAAATTAATATCGAATTCTGCTTGTCGTACATTAGTGGGGGCTTGACGTCAGCACGCCACTACTGGCAATTGCTTAATTAAATATCAAGCGCAGGTGAATTGAACCTTTATGCACGGCCCTGGAAGAACACAAAGCGTAAAGTTATCAGATTTTCCGACCTTTTGCTTTATTCATTTCCCGAACAAGGCGCTAACGAGCCCACTAAATGTATTACGTGTCACGAGTCACCCTCAGGGTCATCGCACACTTTCTTCAAATGGAGAATTTATTAGAGAAAATTGGGGTGCCTGTGAGGTCTACTGAATAATATTTTTGCTCTTGCAAAACATAACTCGCTTTCTTAAAGAATTATTTGTTTAAATAAATAAACTTAGAGTGCACACAATCATAAAATACAATGTCTCATTTTTTCATTTATTTTACTACAGAAATTTAGCAAACATCATCGGCTTTCAGATAAATGTATAATCCGTAAAGGTCCCTCGGGATATTTAAAGATAAATGCCCTAAGATATAAAATCAGATTCGGCAAACAAATATAAACTAACATATTAAATAAAATTTTATTAACAACACAAAAAATACCAAAATATTCCCACAAATTTAATGTGCAAAACCTAAGAAACTTTCGTAATATTCGGTGTAGTACCCCTTATTTTTTATTACTTCAGCACATCTACGGGGCACTGATTCAATCGAATTACTAATGGTGCTCATTGGGACTATTTCCTATTCATACTTTTTGGAATCTAGGAGGTTCTTCTTATTCAATATCGTCGATTTCTTACTTTCCGTTTTAAAATTCCAAATAGGTTGGGATTCAAGTTGTGTGATTATGCCGGGCAATTAAGCGGTTGAATTCCATTTTACATATATCAGTCTTTTACCAAATTCGATGTGTGTTTTGAGTCGTTATCATGACGAAACATCCATCCAATTGACATTTTCCACTCGGCGTAAGGATGTTTCTAATATATTTTTGTGGACAAAACGGTCTATCGTTACATCTATTAGATGGAAATGACCAATACTATGACCAGAAAAACATGCTTAATCTTATTCAAAGCAATAAACATTATATTAATATGAAAAATCCTGTAAATCCTTGTAAATGCCCATTTGCATAGGTGTTTGCTTTTTAAATCATTTTCTATAGCACCTTTTCGTAGTAGTGCTGGGATCTATCCTTAAATGTTTCTACAATTTCTCCCGACGATATGAACACATTTTTTTTTATTAAACTGCATATTTGCCTGTCCGTTAGACCGATGTTTTACGAGGTCGTCCATCAACATTCAAATTATCAACAGTTCTACTTAGTTTATACTTTTATATAAATTGCAGAATTATTGATTTATTATTTTCTACTTTTTGTAATTTAATTTTTTTGAGGAAAGGGATATCCAGGAGTCCAGTGTAGGACTTCTACCTATCAGGAGAACCTCGACGGACACCTACCGGCTAAAATCCCTCCCTCGACACCCCAAAGATACTAGCCCGGAAACGTGAATTCGGGCTGGTCTTTTCCCCTTAGTGCCTACAGCTATCTCTCGCCATATTGGACGAGGCCTCGTGGTTTTTTGCGGCGGATCGTATACCCCACGTATTCCGCAATTAAGCGTCCCTGCCTCTCTGCTTGCAGCATTTGTCCCACCACATGATCAATTTCCCTCTCGAGGATGGGCTACCATCCGCCCAACGACCGCATTAGAAGAGCGTGTACTCGACGGTATCCTTACTACGCACACAGTATTGGACTTTTTTGTAAGTAACTTTGAATGCAGCAGAAGCTGCTTAGATTTTGCACAACACTCTACATATAAATTTGTCTGCATTTTCCTAAAAAATCTAGAGAACCGGAAGAATACTCATTTGAAAAGATTGTACTGGGCCCAGTTTTGGAATTATTTTATTAATCCGTTTTTTATCATAATGTGATGATCCTTCCCAAGCCACTTTATACAGAATTGCCACTAATAAAAAAAAACACAGAGTTAGTATTGAATGGAAAAGTTTCTGCTGTAAAACATTTCTGACTCAACTCCTTCCATCGTCTTACGCGGAAAGGACTAATTGCTAATTAAACACTTTCAAAAGAGTTGCTCAGGAAGGTAAGATAAATCCGTAAAATGATTCACTGCGGTGCTGCAAGTTGAAAAATGTCTTAATTAGTACCTGATTTTTTTTTAACGCGGCAGCATAACATTTAAGAGCGTACTTAAGGCATCAAAGGAGACACTTGACCTAAAGATAGAAGGGATAGAACAGGAGCAAAAACTGCCAGAATCGAAAAAATCTCCTAGATTTCGTCGGGGAGAGCGCTCGTATATCCTTGTGTTTTCAGTTCCCTACAATCGGAAGTACAGAAACCGGTGGAACTAATCCTTGAACAAAGCCCGCCAGCACCGAAGCACTTGAGAGCCGGGGCAGCGCCCTTAACTAGCCACCAATTCAACAGACATAAAGTGGGAGACTTTTTCAAAAAGCCTGAACCCAAAAAGGACAGAAATAATAAACAAAATTTTGTAATGTATCCTTTTCGAGTAGCACGGCTGTACAGGGCAAAGGCTAGTTCGCAGTAGCCTCTGGCGCCCACAAAAGAGGTAGAGAGCCCTGGCGATGTCAGGAGCAACTGCGGAGCAACAAAAATGGAAATCCGGGGGAAGAGGCAAGTTTTAAATTTCCACCTTTTTCTAGGCGTCCTCGCCCGCCGCACCCAGTCCGCTTTTTGAATACATTTTTTTTACAGTTCCACAGTAGTGAAGAAATGAAGGAAAATTATTTATTTTTCGCTTCGCATTTCCGGCCCTCTCGGAACGCGCCCTTTGTCTTTTATTGCAGCCACTTCGGCGGGGCCCTGGTGGAGAAGGAGTGTGGCGGATTTTTCAAGGGCTCACCACCGGAAATATCTGGCATGAATAAACCTGAAGAATTCATTTCTCAAGTGGACAGATATGCTCCGACTGGACCACTTCATCGCAGAGGAATTATTTTGTCTCGCCAGTCGAGGTCCTTGCAGAAATTATCCGTTTACTTATCGAGAAGAATGTTTCCTTTGTTGTGCCGGCACAATGAGGATTCCCATGAACAACGCAATTATAAAACCGTCCAGACTAAGAGCTAAAGCCAGGACCCCGCCATGAAAGCTGCTTGGGAGCGCCCCCAATCTGTTGCTGCTGCAGACCGCAACCATAAGTCGGGCATAAGTCGGGCAATGATTATTATTATTATTATTATTTCGTTCTTTAAATTAATCCATTGAGCGCACAAGTTAGGAAAAGCATTTCCGTAAGTGTGCTCTTGGTGCTCCGTCCGAGCAGGGAACATGGGCTGTGGCGCTACGGTGGCGTTCCTCTTGAGAAGTTTGAAAACCGAAAGAAACGGAAATTCCCCTTGTTAGTGCAGCATCCTTCGGATGAAAGAGTTGAAATTAGTGGACCATGAAGAGTCCGGCGTTGGTGTCTTGCCCTCTTCTGCTCATGTTTTTGTTATGATTCCACAATTCCGTTCGGGAAGAGCCCCACTTGGGATCATCTTTTTTTTTTTTTTTTGTACGATATCTTTTCAGGTATACTCGTAAAATGGAGTTACGCGAATTAAAACCGCTGAACTGCTGACTTAAGTAGCAATGCCGGTCGATCCCCGCTCGGTCACAACTTGCATTTATTACTTTGCCTGCAATGTGAGTTTTCTGCGGTTTCCCGTTCCCTGCAGATGCATTCCTCCTAAGTTTCTTGCGGTGACTTGGAGGCCTTTAGAGAAACTGCAACATAATGCATTCAATATTTCACAGAAGGGTTCCTTAATAGGACTCCAGACATTTTATTTTACTTGGATTACTCATACTGTGAAAATCAGGTCAGGAAAAGGGCACAATTTAAAATAAAAAAAAAAATCTTGTAGGTGCCTGGCCGCTGTGAAGATTTTACCAGGTAACTAATCACCGTTCGAACGTTTTTAAGACTTGATCTATTCTTCCTATTATTAGACTATAATTTCAATAAAAATTTAAAATAAAAAAAAAATATACCCGCTCCGGACCTTGATTAGCCTACCTTTTATTTGGCTTAGAAATTATAGTTTTCAAGCATTTAGTTAGGATGCTATTACAGATAAAACACTATTTTTTAAAAATGAATTGCCAATTTTCATAATAGCGCGAAATACAGTGTGGACCACCATTTATAACTTCGAATTTGATTTTACTGTAAATAAAAAACGAATAATTTGTTTTCAATGTGGTTTCTTTTACTCCAAAGTACAATATTTCCGGTTAACTATGGAACACCACTTTATTCAAATAATTTCAGTTGGGCTAGTAGCTCACACGATCAACCCAATTTTTCAGTGCATTTTCGACTGTAGGGAGCTATATTTGGCCGATGGCTGCGCCAATTTCGTCTTTAAGATCCTCAATCTTTACTGGATGGTTAACACTTATCTCTAACGGATCGCCAAATAGTTCAACGGAGTCAAATCGCAGCTGCGTGGTGGTACACAACACAAAAACAGCTAATAATGCGATTTTCAAACTTTATACGCAAAAGATCGATTGTTACAAGGCTTGTGTGATACGACGCACCATCCTGTTGAAACAAAATGCTATCCAAATCCATATTTTCGAAAGTAGGCCACAAAATAATAAGTTATCGTTAAGCGATAGCGCTCACCATTTGCTGCAACGTATCTTTCTTCCTCATTTTCGAAGAAAAATGGCACAATGATACCGCTAATCCAAAAACCACCTCAAACACTTACTTCTTACTTTTCAACAACCACGTGTGATTTTTCTGTGTCCCAGAGGCGACAGAGAAGATGATTTTCCGGTAAAAATGCTCATCTTCTTCTAAATGTTTCAGAGCTCAATTAGCGAACCAAAAACGTTGCGGATGATCATGTGGCTTCAGCTCGTGCATCAATTGAACTTTCTCGTCATTCCGAGGTCTCTATGCTAAATTCGCATCAGGAAAGTGTGTGAAATGTTTAATTCCAGAGAACGATGGCGAAGTTGACGTGCAATCTTTTCAGTTATGCGTACTGTATGAGTACGAGGACGTATTTCTTTTATCCAATAAAGATCCAGTTTTACGCAAACGACTCACAAATTGATCCACAAATTGCATAGAACGCGCTTCCTTTCTACCGAATTTTGTACGTAATTTTCTTACAGTTTCGATAAAAGATTCACTACTTTTTAAGTGAATTTTTAGTATTTTCCAGCGTTTTTCAACCGTGTATTGACCCATTTTGTTAACCAGAGATATAGAACTAACTTTCTGTCATTATATAGGGTGTTCCAAATTGCGCGGTTTTTTTTTAAAGAATAAATAGAATATAGATGGCGCACTGAATTCGTCTGGGTATTTTGACTTTTAAGAAGTATGATGTATGACATTTATAAAAATGGCTTCGTACACGATACAACAACGCGTTCAAATTATTGAATTATTTTATGAAAATCAGCGTTCTATGAAAAGTGTTTTTAGAAAATTACTCGAATTTTATGGTTTACATAATCGTCCATCTGAAAGCACTATTGGTCGAATTATTTAAATATTTTTAGAAACTGGTTCGGTGGAAGATCAAAAACATGAAAAGCCGTAAAAGTCGTAGCGGTCATTGGTGTAATTGGACTTTACTTCTTCGAAAATGCTGCTGGTGAAGCTGTAACTGTCAATGGTGATCGATATCGTCGGATGATAACCGAATTGTTGTGGCCTGAATTAATGATTATTGATCTAGAGGATATTTGGTTTCAACAGGATGGGGCTAAACCTCACTTTGCACAAGAAATAATTGATTTATTGAGAGAAAAATTTCCTGTACGTGTAATTTCAAGAAACGGTGATGTTAATTGGCCACCAAGATCATGTGATTTGACACCATTAGACTATTTTCTTTTGGGTTATGTGAAAAGTCAGATTTATAAAAATAATACACAATCTCCTGCTTTGAAAAATGAAATTGATATTCGTGTCATTGGTGAGATACAGCCTCAATTATGTCAAAATGTTATTGAAAATGTTTACAAAAGATTGGACGTCTGTGGAGCTGCAAGAAGAGACCATTTGTCAGATATTATTTTTCGCATATAAATGTCATAACTGATACTTTAATTATCAATAAAAAGTTTTTAAAAGTGAATGCAAATTATGTGTTTTATTTATTCTTAAAAAAAACCGCGCAATTTAAAACACTCTATACAAACGACATTTGAGTTGCCATATTTAAAATAATCAGTAGTTTAAATTTCAAATTATAAATGGTCCATAGAGGATAAATTATACGTCTGTCTTTATGGTATTTTAATGTAAGTGCCAAATTTGACACCAATCGGTTGAATGGTTGGCAAACAAATAAACGCAATCACTTTCGCGTTAGTAAGAATTGATTTTGAAAACCCAACATATAAAAAAGGATAGTATTATTGGATAAGCGTGCAAATCCCATCCAACTATTATTAGTTTTTTAGAAAACAAACATTTTGTTTTGTATTTTTTTTGTAGATGTGAAATATAGGCTAGATTAAAATTGATACCACATTTTAAATTTATTACATCTACTTACTAGTTCTAAATTCATGATCTCCAAGATCACTAACACCAATTTTTACTGAAAGCTTCCAGAAAAGTTAATCTCAGGGGTTCTACCATGCATTGTAGAAGCGGATTGTGTTCAGTATAGAGCCACAGTTAAAATTTAACAGCACCGAAGGGATGCAATTTTTTTCTATAGACAGGTGGGAAAAAAATTCGGGGCATTTGAAAAATTCAGAGCCAGAAGAAAACTTCACTGCATAGCTGGAAGGAGAGTGCTGCTAATTTTCACATTGTTTCTACCATAGAGAGCGCCCTGGAACTGGGTTGATTAAAATCTGTTGCACGGGCTCGGGGCGCGCACATCCACAAAACAACCTGTCTCCCAAGGGCGCACAGAGGGCTGTGGAGCGCTAGTGCGGTTTTATATAATATCATATTCCCCACGGAGGGTTAACTTAATTTCGTGTTGCTGCAATGAAATTCGCATTGAGACGTGCACCGCATTAAGTCCTCTTTGTGAATTCTTAAAATGCGCCTCAAAGAAGCTGAACTGCATGCGACGAACAACACATTCAATTTGGCCCGGTTTCGGGGTTCATCCGGGGCCCGGACTCCGCCGTTCTGCAGCTCCTTCTAATCGTCTTTTTTCCGTCTCTTCTTTTCAGGTGGCGTGGATGCACTTCGAGCAGTCTGCCATCCTGACGGTTCACAACCATGTGATAACACGTAACCCACGTATCAGCGTGACACACGACAAGCATGACAAACACCGGACATGGTTTCTGCATATCAACAACGTCCAGGAGGAGGACAAGGGACGCTATATGTGCCAAATTAACACGGTGACAGCGAAGACGCAGTTTGGATACGTCCACGTCGTCGGTAAGTTCCTCTTAAGAAAAACTGATAGCTGTCCGATGTGTCTGTGGCTGTTCGAAGTTGGGCGGAGCGCACAAGTCGAGGACAAAACTTTTCTAATAAAACGCTTATACCCGGGGGAATTTCCGCCCCGCCCCTCAAATGAAATGTGGCCTGGTTGCTCTGATGGCTGGACTGTTGAGCGGGTGTTGCCCATCGACGTCCGAGGTTGCTTAATTCCCATGTTATTCGCAAACACTTAAAGAAAACAACTCGCCGAGGTCCAGCCCTCATCTTCACTTGATTACGGCGCCTCGGGTCTACCGCCCACTTTACCCGGCTCCGGCCAGAGATAGCCTTTTGCTAGGACTAGGCAATGCAGTCTGAGGACATAATTTCGCCGTATTGACCAGGTCATCGCTGCAATGGCTTGTGCAGGGCCACCTCGACGGACCTCCTAAAAATTTGACTTTAGATTTTATGCGGACTGGGCCCTGCTACCACATGTGTCCCTTCCGAAACCTGAACTACCTAGCTTGTAACACGACAGCGCCCGGGGGTAGTGGCGAAATTGTCTGGTTCTTATGGTCGCCCTGCATCAGTGCTTTGCCCTCATTTGTTATTCTATTCTCGATTCTAATCAAAAGTTAGCTGTGTGCAGGATATGCTCTCGGTGTGTCGTCCTTGCGGGTTGAGGGGCCTCCGAAGGTGGGGATCGGACACACTCGAGTGTGCCAAAGACTTTTATTTTCCTTTGTTTAAGGAGTACTGTAAGTGGTGAGCCCCGACGTTGGTGGTTGCGGCTGCGGTGGGGCCGAGGCAGTTGGGGTTCGGGCTCCAATTCGAGGGCTGGTTCCGCACACTCATATGTGGGGCGATAAAGATCTTTTTTTATTAGTTCAGTATCAGGCTAGGGTTGTTTTGTATGTTGGCATGGCCCTGCTCCACTTGCGCCCCCTCTTACTTTGTCCTTGTAATGATATCCGACTTATCTCCACTATCTGCTCTTTTTGGCAAGGATTATCGCTGTGGAGCATTTTAATCCACATATGGTTTTGATTGGTTAAGTTTTCAAGATTTTTCGAACGTTCCCGGGAATCTCAGTTTGCTTCGAGAACGTCCGGACCAGCAGCAGAGCAGTAAAACTTTGTTTGGCCGATATGACGGCCTTTGAGGGCGCAATTTGATGTGGGTTATTAGAGACGTTAAGAAATTGTTGCCCGAATGAGTCAAGTTCGCATGATGTGGGGAATACGAATCTTTTTAAACTTTGCCCGTTTGTTAGTGACGTTGTGGTAAAATTTATTAAATTTTGGGACCTCGCTGGGCTGCCGATCATCTCACCGTAAACTTTAGATGGAAACTTTTTCCGGATTAGTTTGATAAAAGCGGGTCTTGCGTCGTCAACATATCTAACAGTTTCGCCTCAGTTGATAGATATTTAGAGGGGGAAAGTTATTCGTTTGGAAATTTATTAGATATTGATACTTCCCCATATGTACAGTGTCTGGAATTCCAAGAGCACTCCCAATGTCGAGGGACGAAATCGATATTCAGTAGTTTATTTTCGAAGAATTCCCGGGAAATGTGTCGCTCCCAGAATACTCAAAAGGCGCGGTTCCTATTTAGAAGTTTAGTGTGATATAAGATTCGCGAAAATGGGAATTCAGAGTTCTTGATATGCTCTTTATAAATGTTTGCATTGCTCTGTTGGACTTTTGCTTTTTGGCAATTTACAAGCTGGTTTAATGGCAGATTTAAAGCATTTTTCTCTTTACTTGCACAAAAATCTAAAATTTAGATAAGTAATGCTTAGTTTAACTCTTAACTTCTTTCTTCCTATTTTTAAATTTGAGAATTTCATTCTTAATTTCACTATTTCCTCTATAATTTAAAAATTTAACAACAGGGTTAAGCAGTCTCCATTTTACCTGCACAAAAAGGTTAAGGATAAAATGAATAATGCTTAGTTTACCACTTCGCTTCTCTTTCCAATTTAAAAAGTACATATACGAGTATGTATGTTTGTACACACTGTGAACTAGGCCGTTCGAACGTGTTTTAAGATTACTGATTGAATTAAATCGTAGAAATTTAGTTTTCCTCTATGTACGCCTATAAATAGATAGGAGCTAAGACATTTAATGCTAACTTAGTCATTCTTATTCATGCCACTTTATATGAAAACACGTTAATATTTAAATCTTTCCATGAACATGAACTAAATATTCCCTTTAAAAACATTCTGCTTTACAAATTGGTATTGCTTTTGTAAAGACCTTCGTAGACCAACGCGAAACCTTGGGAGTGGGAGCGAGATTTTTGCAGGACTTGAAACTATGACGGGATATGGAACCACTCGCACTGACTCGTCATTTCTAGGTAACGAACGCGGGAATGCAGAGTTTTATTTTCGATTCGCAGCATGCACCATTTTTCCCATTATTCGCGTAGTTCCCGCAAGAAGAAAAAGTGAATATTGAAAAACTTATTGAATTAGTACAAGGGAACTCAAATTTGTATGATTTCACAAGAATGATAAAGTTTGAAATGAAATTAATTAAAAGTGTAGTAGTTGATTTTCTTCATGCTTCTATTTATAAACAGTAAAAAATTAGCAACAGATTAATTATTCTTAAAATACTCAACAAATTTTTCACGTACATCAAATGCTAGATTTGTACCGCGCCTAAAGATGACATTAATATTATTTAATGCATCAAGTGTTTCCCAAATTGATTCTGTCCACTCAGTCATGTACCAGTGGTTGCATTCTCTTCCAAATTGGTTTGCAAACTTCTTTGACAATACAACTAACTGTTGAAAACCTAAAACTATGACCTATTGTAGAATAGGATAGAATAGGACTCGTCAGTCGCAAGAAATCTGTAAAACATATTTTTTTAAGTACTGAAATAGATATAAAATGGAAGAATCTTTAAGAAGCACTAAAACTAAAATGGGCCAAGCAAAAAAGAACTAAGCGAGTTGGCAATGGGCACAATTAATGGAGCTCTTTAGGTATTCTATGGAATTTGTCAAAACCGATTCCAATTTAGAAGCGGGTCGATTGTGAAAATCAAAGATGCACGATCAGAAATAGATCTAAAAATTGAATCAGGCAAAGATGAAGAACAACGGGACGAATTCGTTCATGCTTGGCTGGGGGTGGTTAGTTCATAATTTCTTGCTCTCGCTGAATCCCGCCAAAATTTGCTCCCCCTTCCGCGGTTTCGCGTTGGTCTGTGGAAGCCTTAAATATGACATTTTTAGTAACAAACGAAGCGAAACGAAGTCATTTTAAACAATCAAATGTTTAATACAAGCATTTTTTTAGTCTCAATGTAATACACCAAAATTTAATTGAAGCTTTAACTTCTCATTTACTCCACTACTTACTTCGTGTCAAAATGATAGCACACCTATGAAATTCGTTGTTTTCTGAAAATGGGAAAACCGAATGGACTGTTACTTTAAATAACAGGGTGTGCACAAAATTATATATTTAGTTTATATTATTTAACCGTTTTATTTCATAATTATAAAAAAATTACCACGTCAATAAGATAGTAAACTTAATAAATTGTTAAGCAAACAAAATGACTGGTTTGGCTGTGATGTACAAAGTGTACCATTCCAAGGTTGTGGGTCCGATTTCCATATGAAAACCCTGGTTAAAAAGTAAAAAATAACACCGAAAGTTGCCATATGGGCTTAGCTCCCGAGTGCACGAAACATAAGAAAGCAATTTAAAAATTAAATTCTATATTGATAAATAAAATACATAAATGATGGTGATTCAAATAAGTTTTTAATATATTTTCTGGGTATTAAACCACAAGCACGTAAAATACCAACTTTTAGTTCCTCAACAGAATTACTTGGATATTATTTATTTCCAGCGTATACGCATCGTGAAAGATGCCCCCAAACATTTTCAATATTGTTTAAATCCGGAAATTTTGCTGGCCATAGAAGTAACTGGATTCGATTTTCTTTTAAATAACATTTTATTCGGTGAGCACAGTGTATTGCGGCGTTATCCTGCTGCAGAATAAAATTTTCTTCGTTCAGGTGTTTTATGTATCCCTCGAAGTTTAATTTCCCACTGATGAAACGAATATTTGCTCTTCCTTGAAAATCAATCCCAGCCCGTATCATTACTCCGCCTCCCCGCATTGCTCTACGTTGTTGAAACATCGCATTCTTCCTAAGGTCATGAAAGTAATAACTCCAACCATCTGGTCCATCTAAACAGAATAGCTTCTCATCTGTAAAAAGTACTCTACATTATCTCTTTTTCTAGTGAAAATGTTTTTCTGCATATTTTAAGCGATCCTTCATATACATAGTATGCTTCTCCACAACAGGTGGTTTTTTGTAGTTTTCTGCCTTGGAGGTGTTTAGCTTTTTGAAAGACACGGTGAACATTTCTTAAATTAGTGGAAGCACAATTTGAGGCGCCGTAAGGAGGTAATTGGAAGCTTTCCTTAGGAATTGTCTTTTATTGAGCTCTGAGATAGTACTGGGCCTCTCAGACTTTTATTTTTTTCCGTGCTGCTTCTATTTGAACTTTCCGCAATTTTAGCAATAGCAAAAGCTTGTTCCTTTAAATTATCAAGAACTTTTCTTTCACTTTTATATAAAATTTATTTATTTTCTTCTTCCCAAATCAATTGGCCTTCCAGTGCTAACGACGCTTCTATTTATTGTTAGAGTAACAATGTTTATACCATAATTGCAACAACTGGGCTTAATTCTTTCTTTCACGTCATGATTCTTGTTATTAAAAGTACCAGTGCGTTCAGATTACCCGTTTTCAAAAAACAGAGAAATTCATAGGTCTGCTATCGTTTTGACACGGAGTGTGTATAATACTTACAGCTTCTTTTAAAGGCTTGGTACCGGACGATCTTTTTCCGTCTGTGGTTTCTGCGGATATTTGGTTGACATATTCAATCGTTCGCGAATTTGTGCACACTCGCAAGGCCAATACTAAGAATCTCCCTTCGGCATCATCAAAAAACTCATTAAATAATTGTCCTTCTATTACGCCAACGTAAGCGACCTGCGATTCAAGACGACGCGCCTTTACAAGGGTTCCGCCAATATTTCTTTCGACGCGATTTTCATGATAGAAACATGGCTCTGTGGTGGGATCTCTGACGCTGAACTTTTCTGCCAGGATTACGTGGTCTTCCGTCGTGACCATCATGGTGACTCACTGGATGCGCCCGTTGGTGGAGGAGTTCTTTGTGCAGTCCGACGTGATGCATTTCCCCCCACATTTCGATGACCTGGAGTTGTTATGCATATCTTTGAAGCACGCTCGGAGGTCTGTCTACGTGGCTGTTGCGTATATTCCTCCTATGGCTCTGCCTGTGATTTATGATTGGTTTGCCACTCAACTCGAAGAAATCACGGGCCTTCTGCATCCGCGCGACGAGTTCCTGCTTTTCGGAGACTTCAACTTGCCTTCCTTAAGCTGGACAACATCCTCAGACGTTACTGATGTATCACCGTCTTTCGCCTCCGCTCTGCAACATGTTGCAGTCTTCATCGACACTCTGCTATCTTCTGGTTTCACGTAAACTTGTGGCATCTCAAATGGAAATGGTAGAATGCTTGACTTGGTGTTTTCCACTGACCATGGAGATACATCTGTCGGACATTCGCTTAAGTCCCTTGGTTACCGAGACATAGTACCATTCAGCTTTTAACGTTATCTATTCAACTGACCCTTATTTGTTAGATAAGACTTTTCCATTGGAATTTTCTTATAATTTCAAAAAGGCTGATTTTGCTTGGATGAATCATTGGCTCTTGACTAGCGACTGGAGCTCAGTTTTCCTTGAACCTGAAATTGACAAAGCTGTTTGCTCTTTTTACGACATTTTATTTCGATGTTTTCTACACTGTGTTTCTGTCCCTAAGTCCTGTGGGTCCACCCTGGTTTAAAGCATTTTGCCTCTCTAGTGAAGAAGTCGATTACGATTCCTACTGTTCTCTTCGCTACGAATTTCTAACGGTGTAGGATTCTTCCTACAAAATTTATCTAAATAACGTGAAGCACTCCCTGCGCGGTAACCCTAAACTTTTCTGGAATTTCGTTAATTCAAAACGTGGTTGTGATGGGTATCCTTCGTCATTAAGCTTCCGTGATATTACTACTGATGATCCTCAGAAGATTTCTAATCTCTTTGGTGATTTCTTTCAAACCGCATTTGTTGCTGACAACTGTGATACCGATACCTGTGATATTAGTTCTATGTAATTTACGCACTTGACGACCTTCCTTACTTGTAAGGATTTAGTTTTCGACGATGACAAGTTCTTGAGTCAAATCTCAGGCTTGGCTGATTCTTTCTCTTCCAAACCTGATGGTATTCCTGCCACTTTTATTAAACGATGCATTGTACCTCTTGCCCATATTCTTAATTATTTGTTTACATAATTTATCTTCATTGTAGTGTTTTTCCAAAATCCTGGAAGCTTTCTGTTATACGCTGCACAAAAAGCGTTCCAGGTGCGATATATCCAATTATTGGCCAATCGCCATCTTGTGTTGTGTAGGCTAAATTATTTGGGTTTTTAATTTTTGATGTGCTTTATTTTCATTCTAAATCCTTCTTTCACTCATTCCAGCATGGCTTCATCAAACGAAAGTCTACTACCTCCAACCTGTTCGAATTTACTAAGTATTGTTTATCTAATATTGAGAAGGGTAAGCAGGTCGATTGCATTTTCACTGACTTTAGCAAAGTTTTCGACCAAATTAATCATAGAATTCTGCTATATAAACTATCCCTTCTCGGGTTTCCTTCGCTTTTTGTGGATTAACTTTGTTCCTACTTATATCATCGATCTCAGCGAGTCTTATTTCGCGGGGTTTTATCTAAAGAAATTTTTAACATCTCTAGCGTACCTCAGGGTGGTCACCTTGGCCCTATCTTATTTATTATTTTCATTAACGATGTTTTCATATCATTGTCTTATTCCAAAATCCTTTGTTATACGCGTTACGTCTGACGAGTAAGACTGTATTCTTTTAAATTCTGACCTTGACGCTTTTCACAAATAGTGTGTTCTAAATCGTCTTCCATTAAATATTAACATGTGCTTTTCATGCAAGAAAAGTATCAATTTTTATAATTATTCTATTAACGGTTGTTCCTTGGACAGAGTTGACAAGACGAAAGATCTGGGAGTATACCTTAACAGCAATTTTTCTTTTGAGGATCATTTTATTGCCATAGTTAACAAAGCCAGTGCTACCCTTGGTTTTGTTAAACGATGGTCAAAGGAATTAAATAATCCTTATGTTACAAGGATTGAACCTTTGTGAGACCTATTCTTGAGTACACCAGTTTGGTTTGGTGCCCGTCATACAAGATTAACCGCATTGAGGCAGTCCAGCGAAGATTTTTAAGGTTTGCCCTTCGCCATCTTCCCTCGAACAATTCCTTAATTTTGCCTCCTTATGAGGATAGACTCAAATTGATCTCATTACAATCGCTTGAAGCATGTCGCAACAGTGCTAAAGTGGTTTTCATATTCGACTGCATGCTAGGAAAAATCAATTCCCCGGAGCTTGTTGCGCTTTTCAATATTTCTGTCTCCGCCCGTTCAACTAGAGATCAAGGTGTTTTCTATGTCCCTTACCATCGCACTAACTACGGTATGAACGAGCCCACGTACTTTTATTTCAAATTATAAAAATGTCGACTTTAATTTTTCGAGAGAACAAATCAAAAATCAGCTTCGTTGAGATTAGTTTCTGCCGTAATCTTTTTAGTAATCAGTTTGTTGATGAAAGTAAAGTAAATAAATAAAGAAAAAAATAAAATACATAAAGAAAGCTTGGAGCAATCTTATTTTAAGTTTGTCTGGAGCGGCATGCTAAGGCAATGTTATTTTTACCCAGAAAACAATATAAGCCAGAAAAACCTCGTTTGTACTTCATTTATTTATTTATTTTTTTGAGTGCAGACTGATTAAGACAGTACAACTTTCACAACCGCGTCTTTCAGCGGTCTTAGTTAGTAATAGAAAATATTCGAGTTTCTATACAAGACCCTAACAAATTTGACCCAAATCAAATGCAATTTTCTATTGGAATTTTAAGTACCTTAAGTTGGAGATGTTTCACTTAATCTTTCAAAAAATTTATAGAAGGACTATGGCTTAGCTAAATAAAATATAAATTCAAGTTTTGTTCAGGTCTATGGTTCCATTTTTTTTCAGAACTAAGCAGTCCTTCTATTGCTGAGGTAGTGGCAACTGTAAAAGAAAAAAACAAAAATAATTTGAATATCTAGGAGCCAACAAGAGCAACATAATTAATATTCATTTCCCCAGCGGGCCTCTACTGCCTTCAACCTGTTGCTTTCCGTTGGCTGGAGTCCACTTAATGACCCGAAACAATGGGCCCATAAATCGTCAATGACTGCAGTGCAATTATGCCCCATCCTGAGACAGTCTGTGGCCCCCAGAGACCGTTCCGCCGGCGCTGGAGCGCCTCGGACTCAACTGTATTTTTGTGTGATCAGTTCGCCCAACTTTTATCATAAAATCTCGGAATTAGTAGGGCCATTGGCAAGAGCGCTATGCCAAAATCCGGGACAACGACGACAGCTGTCGCTAATAAATTCCGTCCAATAACCGAACGTATTGTCACGCTCTCGAAAACAAAAGTGGGCTCCGCCAGGCTGTGCTGGACCTGGAAGTCCTAGGGCTATACTTTTCTAGTATCTCTGAATTAGGCCCGATCGCGCACACGGGCCTCATTCTCAGTCCCTGAATTTTTGCCCGGTGCGGTCGAGCCCGGTCCATTCCTCACGCCAGACCCGAGATATATGCTCCGAATGCCGGTTGCGAAAACTGCCAAAAAAGTCAAAGAGCACTCGAAAAGTTTTCATGAAAGCAGGCAGCGATGGCAGGAAATCAGTGTCCTGAAGCTGGAAAACAAGGATATATCACTGGGGCGTCCGGCGCTGCAATAACACATCAATTACCGGAGCCTGAGCAGTGCCCTCATCTCCTCGAATTATTGAAAAATTACCAGAGGACCTGCAGCCGGGCAAAAACTGACGCGCAGTCCCTATGAGAAAGTTTTTCCCGGTTTTGTTTCCAATAAATGTTTTACAGGAGTTCTGCTTTTCGGCACTGTTCCCGTGATGTGTGCAAACAGGCGGGTCGGGCGGAGTGCCTCCGTGCGCTCCGACAGAAAACAGCTCCAACTGCAGTCATTTATCCTCGAAAACGATGAAACCTTCATCCATTTCGGTTTAAGCATTCCACCGCTTGAGATCAACGGGAAAAGTTTTCGTTTTTAGATGCCCTAGTACCGCTTGGCAAGCCCCGGTCGAAGGAGTTCTTTGAAGCTCGTGAGCAGGGCACGCATTCCCCCCACATGTGGCCGCCAAACTGCTAAAGGAGGACTAATCGAAAGAGACCCCCTCGCATAAATCAGGCACAAACTTTAGTCGCACATCCGCATATAAATACTTGGCCGGCAAACGTCCTGGGTGATTTGCTAAACCCAAAGGACGTCCCAGGCACTGCCGGGCTGGATCTTTGAGCGGTTGTTTCAGCGTCCTCTGAGACAATATTCGGGGCAGTGCTTCCTCCGGCTTCGAGGGGAATAAAAGAGCGGGCAGTGTGAAAAACGGGAGGAAATTAGTTTTCGGACAGAATATGCATCGGTCAACCATTGGTCTCCTAAAAATGAGTTATAGGGCGGCCGGCCATGCTGGCCTCGCACATTCGTCCTGGGAGCCACGATTTTATAGATTCCGCCGAGCAGATTTTTTCTACCCGTCTCGAACACAAAATTTATCGGTGTGTCGTATTTCTGTCGTTACAGTTCCGCCAAATATTGATGACACCCTCACTTCCAGCGACGTCATCGTGCGGGAGGGGGCCAACGTGACGCTGAGGTGCAGAGCCACCGGAAGCCCGGAGCCTTCAATCAAATGGAAACGAGACGACGGCAGCAAGATTTCGATTAATAAGGACACTGAGGGTAAGTAGAGACCGAAGTCATGAGGTTTTGGCTCTGATGTTTATTTGTATTGCTAGTGACCCACATACTTTTCCGCGAGGAAATGAATTTTCTCATAATGTTTTTTTTTCTTTTGGGGGCTGTGGACCATTTTGTTGGGACTCTTTAAGGCATTCAATTTCTCTCTAGGATAGGTGGAATATTTCAGAGAAAGTTGAACGGCACGGGTAAAGGTGAAAATTACAAACCCCGTTTTTATTTGCAGCACTTAAAATATCATAAAAAATAATAGGTCATCACGTTGAAAATGGTAACATGTCTATAAAATTTAGATTCAATCAAAAATAAAACTTACCTTTAAGCTCCTGCATTCTCTCCTGTATTTTAGGAAGTATATCATTTTGTTACCCTGTAAAGAATAAAGAAATTTTTAGAGATTTCTTAACAAATCCAGCAATAGATCTACAATTTTGTTTCAATTGCTTAATTTCTTAGACACTTAGGAAAACTAAGCTTACGCTTAAAAGAATTTTAAAATTTTACATTCTTTAAAAGACCAAAAAGAAAATTATTTTATGTTTTAATGGCATACTACACGGCTTCTACAAAACTTCACGAGATACTTTTGGGGATTTAGAATTAGATAGTGAAATTCACAGACGGCGTTATCCTTAAATTAACTTACATTGTAGGAGTACATTACAAGCCCCTAAGTTCTTTTTCCTGGAGACCCTTTCTTAAACATCAGAAAATGGAGCCATAATGTAAAATAGACAACGAGGGGATATTGTGCAGAACAAATGATGTGCTCCGTGAACTGAATTTTAGCCCCAAAATTTCCAACTATTTTCAATATATCGCTGCAAAAGCATACGGGGAAACTCCGGGACTCCGACTATCCCAAAATTACAAAGTCTTTTCTCTTAAATTCAATTTGATTGGAAGCGATCCAGTTCACCGAAATCCACTTGCAATTTCACATGAAATATTTAAGAAAATCCACATGTGTCCGATTTTACCTTTACAGTTCTGGAGTGGGAGGGCGAAGCGCTGGAACTGACAAGGATATCGAGGCTGGATATGGGGGCCTACCTCTGCATAGCATTCAACGGCGTGCCCCCCAGCGTGTCCAAGAGGATAAAAGTCAGCGTCGACTGTAAGTATGAAACAAAAACGAAATCAATTCACAGCAGTTCGGTCGCCGGGGTGGGGGTGGTAGATGAAGCAGGCTAGGGGGGTGAACAAAATAATCCCCGGCGAGTCTGAAAATAAAATGAGAAGGGAAAAAAATTCCGACCTGCTGTGAACTGTGAAATTTCCAATTAAGTTTCGTCTTCCAATTTCAGCAATTATCCGTTTCAAAATAATACCACAGCCGGGCTCAACCCGGGCATTATATCCAGTGGTATGATATTAATTTTCGCTTTACTTGCAGTTGCTCCGATGGTCTGGATACCTCATCAGCTTGTAGGCGTCCCGATGAGCCACAATGTAACCCTAGAATGTTTCATCGAGGCTCACCCGACATCCCTCAATTACTGGACACGGGAGAATGACCAAATGATAACAGAGTCCACCAAGTACAAGTAAGAGGGCTGTGGCTGCGGGAGTCGGGTCCCGGGTTCCGTCTTATTTATTTAATCCGAGCCGGAGCCAAGTTATCCTTTTCAGTAATTATTCCGCTGCATGCACCCAGCGGATTCATAAAACTGCACGGGGCCGGGGCCAGGGCAGAAAAAAGAGAGGAGGGCTGCAGCTGGGATCCGCGCTGGGGGTTTAATGTCGCTACGTTACTTATACTCACGGGCCCCATGCATCCATCCGACGGCTATTCTGCCCCTGGCTCCACCCAACCCCCTTTCGAAATCCTTTCGGTCCTCAGCGCTCGGCCCCGCCCAGGCCGGGACGCATTATGGCCAGTATTTTTTCTATTAGTGCTGATCATCCTTCTTCTCTTAATGATTGCAGGACGGAGACAATTCCTGGCACCCAGTCGTACAAGGCTACAATGAGGCTAACGATAACGAACGTCCAAAAAAGCGATTATGGCAGTTACAAGTGTGTCGCCAAAAATCCTCGTGGCGAAACGGATGGCACCATTAAGCTCTACAGTGAGTATCCTGGCTCCTGATTCCATCCCTTTATCTGGGCATCGGCGGTGAAGTGTGGATGTGTTAAGGTGTTGCGTTGTTTGTCCCCGGAGCGCCCAGCCGCCGCATCCGGAGCTACTTACCACCCAATCTGTCGGGCCCGTTTGGTGGTGTCTTGAATTATTGCGGCGTTTATTGCGAATGCAATGTCCTTTTATGGAGCTCTCGTTTCCGTTATTTATCTGCAGTCGAAAAGATTATTGAAGACAATTCGGGGCGATTTATGGTGTTCTTGCGGTTAGGCAAGAGGCCCCACGGCCAGAGCACAGACGCTTTGAAATCGAAGAAAGGAAGTGCTCTGATAATTGGTCGGGCGGGGACCCATTGTTCGGGAGCGGCAACGAAGACGACGTATTGAAAGTGCACGATAATGAATTTTCGAGTTCATTGAAATAAATCGAACGAGAAGATTTGTTTTTCCCAGTTGGGAATGTCATCGCTGGCGCACTCAATTCAAGTGCACTTCATTCGCTGGAGGAGCCTCCGTGCTTCTTTCCTTCTTCCTCGACGTCTTGGCCACACTCAGCTGGGTATAATTCACCAATGTCGGCACTAATTTGATGGCAACCTCTCCAGAAGAAGCTTGTTGCAAAAATTCACAATTTTCATTATCTATTCTTTTCCTTTTTTTGTGCCATAACTGATGCTTCTTTTGATCGTCTTGCTCTTAAGATGCTTATTTAACGGTCTTTAGAGCTCTGGTCATTTTCCGCAGTCTGAAGTAGCTTACCGGGACGTTATATTGTAATAAATTAAGTCTACAAGAAGTTAGACAATGCTAGATTATTGAAAAGACATATTTTGCTTTTTTAATTTAATTTAAATTGTTCTTGGCTTGTTACCTTAGCTTATAGTCTCACTAGCTTTACTCTTTTTTAATTATTTGCTTTAAAATTTTGCCTTCAATTTCTAAAATTATTTTTACGAATTTGTAAAAAGTATCTAAACTTTGAAACAAGTAGACATTGGATCTATACTGTAAAATTCAGCACTTTTAGTCTAGGTCAGGTAAGAAGTTGCCACAAAATAGAACGCGTTATATCTACTATAACAAACTCAAGATTGCAAGGCATATGAAAGGTTGCAATTAGGAAAAGGGTCACGTCTCTGTAAAGAAAGCATGTTTTGATTCTAAAGTGGCTATTTATGCTACTTTAAATTTATTTCAAAAACACATTTAGTATGTTTTATGTATAGAAATCTCATCTTGGAAAGGGTATGAAATGCAGCTAATGATAAGTTAACTCTTCCAAAAGATCTCATTACCTTCACATCGCATCAAGCTAACTAAAATGCAAAAAAAAAAATAAAGTTGTTAAGCTCACCCTACTTTCCCATTTTGAACTGAAAAGCCCCTTTTTCAGTTATTCCGGGCGAAAGCGTCCACGGACAAAGTTTTAATCATTTAAAAGAGCTCTACATCATTTCGCCCCGAAATCCTCCGATAAATGCCGGCATATCCCCTAAATAGAAGCGAGAAATAATTCAGAGCCCTTTTTTTTGCGTCGAGAATGTGTAAAATTAAAATTTGAAAAGGACTTCTCGCCTGGTGCTAGGCCAGCATACATGTTGAACTCCACCTTCACCGCTATATAAGCGGGGGGTGGACCCTCAGCCTCGCCCTCGTAAATTTCATCTGTTTGAATCAAATTATTATGCGCCGCATACCCCGACCTTCCCGAGTTATTTGCCTCTGCGGGTCTATTGGGCGGTTGTCGTCGGTGTCGCTGCTACCAAAGCACCACCTTCCCGGCACTAACCCTCGGCTTCATCTCCCCATTGAGTGGGTGGAAAGGGGATGAGGCCGCCCCGCCATATAGCCATATATGCGAAAGGTAATGGAAAACGTGGCTAATGGGATTTAAAAGGTTCTGCTGAATGCGCTCTTAGCACCCACCGGTGTAGGATGCAAAATCCAAAAGGATATCTTATAGCAGCTAATAGGAGCGTCGGGGTACGCTCAAGGCTGGAGCTGGATATGCCGTTCACCGCTGTGGGAGTGGAAGAGTGGGTTAAGCCTATCGCCTTATAAAAATTGCTTTTGGCCAGAATCTATTTGACTTGATGAGTTTCTTAATTTGCTTTATGTTGCAGCCTCCAGCCCACCAACTACGGCACCGCCACCCACGACAGAGGCGACGACACGCAAGGAGACTACAACGACAAAAATCGGTTTCTATACACCTGTTTACGGGCAATTTGCAACGAACTCAGTCACCGTACTAGACAAGGGTGAGTTCGGAGGGTCGATTTTATTTCTGCCTTTTTGCGGGCATAAAAGTAAAAGCCGGACATTTCCAGGTTCCAAGTACCAATCGAACTTGAACGAGATAGACAAGTCGGAGCAGAAGTCACCGGGAGAGACGGCCAAAGGGTACGACTGGTCGCAGGACAACGCGTCAGGAAGTCGACGATTCAGCCGCCCGCCCCTCGGTCTCCCCGGGCACTTCCTGGTATCGATATCACTTATTACATTTGTTATTAGATTGTAATTTAGAGCCGACATTAGTTTTTAACATTGAAGACGACGACGAGAGAAATTTCATTTGCTAAGGGAAATTGCACCTACAAAACAGAAAAAGAGAAATTGCCTGAACAACAACTATTTTATACAGAGACCTAGACACATATTGTACTTTATCTTAGCTGGCAGCATAAGTTCTTGTAAAAAGTTTTGAGGAACATACAGGACGTTGGAGCAGGTAGCCACGTTTAGGGCTCTTAGGTAACTGAATTTGCAGATAAAAACTTCCTTGTTGTTCATCCCGTGGAAATAAAAAATGCTAACGGCAGCGTTTTGTTACTCAGTTTTTTGGTATTTATTTGATTTATTTTATACAAAGCAGGAAAATTGTGAAATCGCCTAATTGGTTTATTTGACGCAAATATTCGATTGCGTTGTATGTCGAGGTAGACCGAGGCATTTTGGTTAACTATTGCATCGGTGGGATTAGATATTTTTATTTATCTGATATCCCAACAATTTTTCGAACACCAGCTGCAATTAGTGGGGACTTTTTGTTTGATATCGTTTTGTGGTTCTATCGAATTCATTTATAAATGATGAAAGCCGTGCTTTATTTTTATCATTTCATTTGAAATTGAGCGTACCAAAGACTTTTTGTCGCCTTATCTACAGAAGTTTAAAGAAATATGGATAAGAACAAAATTTAGAATTTCATTAAAAAAAGTTTGTAAATTCATTTTAACTTAAATTTATGGAAAAGATGTATAAGCAAACTTCGCGCGAGTAATTGTAAGGATAATAAAACTGTTGAGATAAATAGTTAATTGAGTTTGTTTCTTTTATGTAAAAACATTTCCTTCGCCGAAAGATGGAATTAAGAGAAATATCATCATCCGCCCTAATTCTATAATTTCTTAAAAACATTTTAAAATACTTCAGGAAAATTTCTTTAAATTATTTAAATGTACCAGAATACGAAATACTCCTTTTTTAAAAGTTTGTTTTGTTTTCACTTATTTCAAGAATAGTAAAAAACTTTGGGTGAATTCAAACAAGTGTAAAGCCTGCATGAAATTAACGCCTTATTTTGTATGTATTTTCCCCGGGATTTATTAGTATATTCTTATACTACAATTTTAGTGCATGACTTATGGAACACCTGATTATAATATGCAAACGAAAAAAGATATAAAATCCTTAAAACTGAGTAACTTTTGTACGGCCCGAAGCAAGTTATATAATCGAAACTACATTAAACTTATTGTAAATACTAAAAGAGTCGAGAAGTAAGGAGAGGGAGATCTTATAATATTATTACTAAATTTGCTTGTAAATTACTCGAATTAAGTTGTAAATGTAAACTATGCACTTCCACTATCTGTACCATGGGCGAGGCACTACTTTAGATATTGCAAGAGTTGTAATTTGCACAGAACCTAACTACGTAAGTAACAAGAGAGAATCAGACGAGGCCAAAGGGAAAGCACCCGATACGGAACAGAGCTTTGAACTGGGTGATCGATCAGTGCCTGGTGCTGGGCACGGAGCTGGGCTGCAATTGTATAATTAATGTAAAATACTGAGACATTATATACCCTAGTTATAAAGCAGGACATGAAAAATAAAATTTATTAAAAAAGTCACGGAGCGTTTGAGTGCAATTAACCAAACCATTTCCCGCCTCTGTTCCCGATGAACTGGGTCACCTGGTCCCGCCGGGCATGGGCCGCCAGCCAGGTCGAGTGGTGCGAATCGAATAAATAAATTATTTTAAAACCATAGTCGGGGAAGGATTCAATCAGCCAGTTCAACGGTTCGTAAATTAATTTTCCTCATCGACGTGTGCGCTGCCAAAACTTTTCCATTCGCCACCAAGCCGCACCGAACTTCAATTTTTGAACTTTGGCGTCACCACGAACAGCCGCATTTCTTCTTCACTTTTTTCTTCCTTTTTTTTCAATTTTCTTCTGCGGATAAAGTTTCGCCAAGTCCCCAAGTTTTATCGCCCTCTCGCCGTCCTGACGGAAAGTCATTTCCATATAGACAGGACGGGCAGCGAGGCGGTAGCTACCGGTGAACGATTCCTGTTTCGAATTTTATATTTGCCCCCAACCTCCCTTGTTCTATGGAGGGCCAGACCGGGCGAAGCGGTCGGGGTTCACACGGTGCTGACGACGTCTTTCTCAGACTTTGCCAAATGAAATTCTAATCGATCTATGGCCTTCGATCACGACCTGTGCGAACGGCAGACGGAATTTCAAAGAGTGCACCATCCGTGAGATTTAACTGAAACAATATGCATATTAATTGGATATTTCTTGCTCCCCGGTGCAGCCAATTATGAGTGCATAGGTCAATCTCTCTACAGGATGAGCATCTTATGTACTCTGACGAGGACAGGAGCATTCGCATATCGGATGTTGTGCAGGCTAATCAAGTCATTTTCTACTATTCTCCAGGATATTTCGTTAAATTTTATATTTTTATACGTTCTTAGAAAACTCAGAACTTTTCCAGAGTTACATACAAGAAAGACTGAATTATGCCCTTTTTATAAGCACGATGGATTACCTAAATTGAAGACAACAAGTACATATTCTTGCAAGCTAAATATTTTTCTTACACAAAATTTTAAAATTATTGAGTAAGCCTGTGGTAAATCAGTTGTTAGCGCGCTGACCTACCGTCCCTGTGAGTTCGAATCCTACGGATAACCATGGTCTTCTACGCTACGAACACAATGGTTCAATGAATGGAATGTCCGAGCACTCGCCAACGCCAAGTCGCCAATAATAATAATAAAATCAGCTTTAACATATTTTTTTAAAGACTGAAGACCTCTGAGGCAATTTTCATTAAAAAAAAAAGTAAATGCAAGCCTAGGCATTTTTAATCACGAATCTTAATTTATAAATTAAATGAAAGGGGTTACCTTCAATAAATTAAGGGATGAAACCATACAGAAATTGACCCCAAAATACTCAAGTAAGGGCCATTGGATGTGGTTGAGTTGTTCGTGTTTGATTTAAATGAGGAGGGAAAAATACTTCTCTTGTTAGCAGATGCAATTTCTATTCACATGACCAGTTCAATAAAAGGGACATATCGTAGGGAAGTAAAATTATAATTAACGATTATACTGATAAGATCTAAATGTGCCTTTTCAAACATGCTTTGCATTAAAATTAAAAGCATACAGGACTATATCATTACATACATATAAATGCCATAAAATATTAATCACATTTACCTGCTCAAGCGTGGTGAAGGTAGATTCCTTAAAATAGATCACGACCTTTTTTAAGGCACTTATCTTCCGCAAGCGGGCCAATTCTCACGCAGTTCCGAGGATTTATTCGCAACACCCATATTTCAGCGAGATCAAGCAATGTTCGACGCCCTTCTTTACGGCTCCCCGAGTCAATTTGCCACGTTAGACTTTCTGCATTTATCTGGCTAGCAGTAATCGCTGTTACTTAAGTACACAACGGCAGCGACTGGATATAATTTTTATCTAATATCCTCGAGGAAGTATTTAATCGGCCATAAAATCGCCCAATATGTCCCAATTCAGATATCCCATAAATCAAGTGTCATATCCGAGGAGCCACGTAGTCACGTAAGGGATGCTTGCGGCGCTTCGGGGAGACCCATTCAAAAGCGGGCGAAAGCGGTGGGACGAAGGAGGCAGATGGGGGCAGAGACCCAACTGAAGAGGCAGCTGGAAAAATAAAAGTGGAAAAAATCAGGCTGGGAATGGGGGGGGTCTTTACTACAAGATATTCAGCGCTACCCTTCTGTCCTGTGAGCCGGAATGTGCGTGCTCCATATATCAAAGCGGGGGATGGCGCAAGTTTTAGGTGGGTCTTTAAGATAAGACGATACGGACAAATTTCGGAAGTTTCCCATAGCCTCGAACTATTTAAGTTCCGTAACTCCCCGTAATAAGGCGATTTTGTGTCATTCACTCTATCTCTCGGCTCCCCATCGCCGGCGCACTAATTAAGGAACTTTCTGTGAATATCCCGGCGAATAAAGCCGGGGACGATAATGCGCGCTAATTCGGCGAACGACTATAGGTCGTTTCGTTATCTCGTCGTGTCGCCCCAATCGGAGGCACAAATGACCGGCCGACAAAAGGACTCTTAAACGTATCGACGTGACTTGATTGTCGTGGGTTGTGCACAAAGCAGCCGATCACTCATCGTTATGAATGGACTCAATCAGTCCTAATGGGGCCCGGGCGCCACAAGGAGCTGCACAAAAGTTGCCCGATTGCCGGCTCAATCGCCCTTTGTAGCGGGGCTCCTTGCAGCAATGCCGGGTGTTTCGGTAATAGTGCAATTTGACAAAATCCACCCACACCCGTCGAATTGCGGTGGAGCGGGCCTCATTTCTTTCTAGGCTTTAATTATCCTTTCATTAGTCCTGGAGCCGAGCGGAGCCGAACGGAGCCCAGGAAGGGGAGACGTCTCCCGGCTACTCTCTTATGTAAATGTAATTGCAGGCCGTGCCTTTAGGACTCAATCCAGTTAATCAGAAGTTTTCGTTGAAACAAAAGCCCGGGACGCCATGAATAATGGAGTGGAAAGGGATCGCAGCAAAAAGGATGCGTGTTAATTGTGTTTTATCCTGGCTAATGGGCTTATAGTGAATGATGAAAGTAGGTCTTCTGGCCATGGACGCTCCTCGCCTTTGCCCGGATTCCAGGGGCTGTGCTCTGCAGTAAATGATACCTCTCCCGGCTGAGGACATGGACGGCTATTTTCGGACCAAGCGATGTTAAAATCCAGACTTCATACAAATTTGCGGCTTCACGTTAGACGACCAACGGACGGTCTCTGGGACACGGATGAATTTCGGAGCTGAAAGCGTTCTGGCTCTGTTTATGGACTGTAACCGTCACTAAGGCTGTGGAATGGCGGAAGAAGTTTATTTTAATTAATTCACAAAGGGAAAGGATGAAATTCTCATTCTGAGCTGTTATTATAAAAAAAAATACATATACAAGTTCCTTATATAATTTTAAGAAATAAACAATTTTTCGGTTTTAGTGTTGGTTTGTTGTATACTTTCCACTAAAGATAATTTTGTCATAATTATTTTACCGCCGATCGATGAAAATTTGCTGCAAAAGATCACGCCCATTTTCCCTATGGGCGGTAACGGACAGGAGGGCGGGAAACAACAACCGATTCTATTTGGACAATTATCATAAACTTAGTTCCCATAAGTGTTCTTCAAAATTTCTTGGCAAAAGAAAGTTCAATAGGTTTTGGTTTGACCTTAAATTGCTTTTCCCCGGTGGGTCTATATCTTGAGAAATGCAAAAGCTTTCTTGGCAGAGCTCAGAGCTCAGAATTCTTCTGCACTCGTGCCCCACTGACTCTGCTTCGCATCAGTCGGGCCTCCCGTGAGGGTGTGGGGCTTAAGCACTTTAAGAATCTGAAAAATTTCCGCAACGAACACATAAGCTCATTATGTTCCAAGGTAGTTGAAATCTATTTACCGGAGCTTCACCCTAATCAAAGAGCTGCGCCTCTCGGCAGGTGCAAGGGTTGCGTGCTCCCCAAAACAAGTTAATTTGGAACGCACTCGGTGGCTCCCACGACCGACGCCTTGAAGGGTTCGGGGTGCCTGCCGCATCCTTTCAGGCAGGTGTTTCAAGTTGCTTTTAATGAGTCGTACGCGGCCTCCTCGTGAGGGTAGTTGTGTCGGGTCTCCTCGGGGATGCAGCCTCTTCTGATAGCAGCCAAACAAATTCTGGTTTCCTTTAATTTTTCTTTTCAAGACGCAGAACGACGATAATTATGTCAAGAGCCTTTGATGTAATTAAAGAAGGGCTGCGCCGAGCGGACGACGGGGTCGTGAAGCCGTGGTGCTGCGGTGGCAGGAGTGCCAGGAGCTGGAAGGTAGGCTTCTTGCAGTAGCACATTTAAGAAATGGGTTAAGTTAGGCTTTATGTCCTTTCTGCACAGATGGGAGCTCTCTAGAGGGCAATCCGAGCTCAGAAGGGAAAAGTTCAAGGCTTCCTCCACTATGAAGGGCACTACGCCCCGCTCTCAGTGGTTAGTTATCGCAATATTTAGGGAGAGCCCCATAAATTTTTAATTGAGGTTGACTCGTTATTTGATTAACTGTATTTCCCCCAAAATGACCTCATTTGTAGTGAAATCATCAGAGATGCCAAGCAGGCGTATCTCGATGACTTTCAAGTGGCAGCTATAAATTGCCTCAACCGAATTGCTCCAAATAGGTCAGCCTTTCTGAGTTTTACCTTGCGATGGGACGCCGAGACTCTTGGTTTAACGAGTGAGTAGATGGATTCTGCTAATCTTATTCTGCTCATACAAAAAATTCAACCATGCAGCTATTCTGTGAGCTCTTTGGGGAGCAATCCATGAACAAGTTCTGCTCCCAATTAGCGTCACTTTTGGACTTTGTTTTAATACCCGACCCGCCGACAGGCCCAAGCGGGCTTAAGGCTTATTCAAAAGCCATCCGTAACATTTCAATTAAGACAATCTCGACTTTCTTCGGGGGAGTGCACCCTTCGCTTTCTTGGCGCGCTGAAAGCCATCCGCATTTGAGACCGTTCAACCGAACTTTTTTAATCAAATGTCTCCGTGAAAAGCGAAAATTTCGATAAACAATTCATTGTGTGGCTATGAAGGGCACTTCTCTCATTATGTAATTATGAAAGATTGTTCGTACTTTAGGCTTCTCTAGATGGGCTCTACATTCATTCATCGCTGTTGCATGTTCAAACCAACAAGTTCTATTTTTGTAACATTTTGCATTCAAATGAAGAAATAAACCACGAAATGATATCGTGAATAGTTTCTAAAGATTGTGCAAAAAGAAAAATTAATCGCGAGTTTGAAAAACTAAATTAAACTGAAGAATATTTCAATTTTTGCCTAGTGTTAAGTTCTAAAGTACGCAAAGGAATTGTGTATAGAAATTTTTAATTGATAATAATGATTTTGTGGAGTAGGGTTTAGCACAAAATTCAAAACAGCAAAAACTATCAAAAGAGGAAATATATTTTTTAAAATACGTTTTACGGATCGTACGTATTCAAAAGTTTGGGGATTAGAATATTAGGAGTGGAAATCAATTTGATCAGCTTTGCTGCAGCTTATGAAGCTCATATTAGCAATCCCTCTAATAGTTTTTGAAATGTGTCCGAGTTGCGGAAGCCAATCCCAACCGGGTTTTCGCCCAGACGGACATCAATGGTCGCGTTAAAGCGAATAATGGACAGCCCATTTGCGCCCATAAACAACTCATTCATTTTATAGCTGTCCAATCCATCTAAACTCGCCCGGAAAACAACCGCTTAAGTGAAATGGAGCGCAAAATTTTAATTGAAGTGAACTTTTGGCGCTTTCAGTCACCGGCGCTCCGATGCGTCCTAATGTAAAAAGTAGCGAGTTTGAGGTAGTTGGGGGACTCCTGAATTCCCGTGGCAAACGGTCCTGCTCTAAATAAACTAATTTGGCTGATGCCACGCCGTGCAAAGTTATTACGGGCTAGTCCCAACAAAAAAAAGAGGCTCCCGAGCTCCATTAAATCCGCAGCTCTGCTTGATAGTCAAATTTTCTGGTAAACATACAAAAAACCCAGTGAGCAGAAATTGTGTGTGTGCAGCCAATTTTTGAGCATACCTGAATTGGGCCGGAGCATATGTTGCGGCCGGGTTTTGTCCGGGCCGGGACTAAGCGCGGAAACAGAGGGATGTTTATCGCTGTCTCCAGATTTTATCGGTGCTTCATCCATTTTTATGCGTCCGTCGGGATCCCCGTTCGCCACCTAATCCGCAGGGGTTCTCCTGCCCCATATCAATCAATACCCGTCTACAATGTACTCAAAATAGGTGATATTGTCAGGGGCCGGGCTCCTCCGGGCTTCTCCGGGCAAGGCGGCGAATCCACCGCACCGACGACGACAACAACAACAACAAGTGTAACTGGGGAACGTGAGAAGGCGCCAAAAAGTCGCGAAAGTTACGTCTTTCAATAAATTTAACAAAAATCATTTATCCCATCCCCCGACCGGAAAATTCGATTCTGTTTTTCTTCCATTCCGGGCTCATATAATGGGGCCTCGGGAGTTTCGTGGATACGGGAGCGGGGATGGATATGCATATCCCGGAGCCCGGGAATGAAAATTCCACTTGGGCGCCCACTGAAAATCGTTTTGTTTGGCTGTTGATCCTGCACTCCGGGTGCTGGAGCGACTCTGTCTATGCGGACTGCTTTGTTTGTTGCTCGTTCTGACCTGCGGCTGAAGTTTGCAGTTGGTACACCCGTACGTCCCCCACTCCACCCCTATAGTAAGCTCCAGGCGGATGTGCACCTGAGAAGTAAAGTGTTTTATTGAATCAAAATCCGTTGAATATCTCTCGACTAAAGTAACTTTGTCTCGTTCCGGCACCTTAAAACATATCATCGCTGCCCAACTCCCAAGGACGTAGGGTTCGGATTTATGCAGCTGCGTTGGAACTCTCTTCGCCCGGTGTATTATGAGAAAAGTTTAAGCCCCGGCGGAGTCTTGTCTGGGACTGCGCTGGGACCGTTCGACCTGCACCTCCATATTGAGAACTATCGGCACCATATTTCTTTATCGCGTAAAAACCGTTCGAGGTGGAAAAATTTGAGCAGAGATAAACACATTCATCTTGTTGAGAAGTTTCTGGATTCGGTTCACTGCTCCCGAACCGCGTTCCCCGACAAAGGGAGGGCCCTTACACTTGCCGCACCCTGCACCGAACTCATCCGTGCGGCAACGAAAGTAAAACGGCGGGGGATGAGGCTCTGTTTTTCCATCAAATCTTTTAGGATGCTTCGTTGGGTTTATTGGAGCTGATGGGGAGACATCGGCCAAATGAAGTACCCAGCGTGCTTTCTTGTCCTTATCCCATAAATAAAATTTTCCAAATTTCACTTGTCATCACTTTTTGTTCTTTTCCAGGGGGGACGAAGGATACTAAACCATGGATCTGGCTTGCAGGACAAATTGTTGCTTTAAGACCTATCATTTGATGAGATGTTTCAGGAAATGTCTCTTTTTTTCCACCAGCGTTTAAAAGGTATTGCAGCAAACACCCTGGTTTTGGAACAAGAACTGGTCTACTGTATAATGGATTTTCTAAAGGGGTTAAAGGTTTTACAGTTTTAAATAATTTAACTTTTATGTAAAGGTAGTTGTTTAATATTACGCTCAAAACGTACCTGTTCGGCACTTCTTGCTAAAATAAAGATGCATATTATCCAACTTTAATTCCATATTTTGAGTACCGATCAATCGTGTTTTAAAACAAGTAGCCAAATTTACATTTAGAACCCCATTTTTCTTAAAAACAGATTGTGTGTCATGATTCATACAGGGTACAGGGTATCCGGTGGCAGATTTATGTTTTTTTAGTAAAAGTGCATAAAAAAAAAGTTATAAACGGAGTGGGGAGAGGGTGACCCTATTCGGAACACCGAGACTGCGAATTTGTCAATTGTAATGCTGCACTGTTCAGGAGAGTACCGTGCGCACGGTATTGAGGCGTTTTTTAAAGAGTGGCTACCCCTTAGCCCCGGGCCTAGCAGGACAACTAGAACCATCGAAAACAATTGTAGTTTGGTGCGCCTTAGCGGCGAGAGGGATTATTGGGCCCTATTTTTTTTTTTTTTGAAAAATCCAGGGGGTAAGCAATAAATGTGAACAGTGACAATTATGGCCGCATGATCACAAATTATTTTTTACTGAATTTTACCTCCTTCTTATTCGTCGCATACGTAGTTGCAGCATATACCACCAGAACGTCCCATGAATTAGCTTCGTGAACATTTATCGTAAAAATTAATCTTTGGGGACATCCCGTGGCCACCGAGATTACCGGATTTGACCCCCATTAACTTTCTTTTTATTGGGGTACCATAAAAACAAAGCCTATGCTAATAATGCTTTGTCTGTTGCGAAGTTGAAAGAAAATATCCGCCCAGAAATTCACGACATCGAAACAAGGTGCTTTTGACAACACTGGTTACGGATCCATCTCTAGGGCTTTTGTAAACAGGGATATAAATCTTTGGTAGTGGACGTCTTCCTAATCAAGCTATCTGAGCTTGACTATGAGGTCGTTGGTTACACGAACGATCTGGCAATCATAGTCAGGGGAAAATTTAACTCGACTGTCACAAGCATATTGAGGTCTGCACTTCGAATGTGTGCCAGTGAAGACCTCAATATCAATCCTGCTAAGGCTGTCTTTGTACCTTTTACTAATATGTATCGCTTGGATCTTGATCCAATCTCTATACAAACCACGATCGTTGAGTACTCGGTACTCGATGGGTGTTACACTCGATAAACGACTGAATTGTAATTCTCATCTGAATAACACCCTGAAGAAGGCAGTAAGAGCCTTTTGGGCTTGTAGGAAACTCTTCGGTAAGACCTGGGGTCCCAAACTAAAGATGATATTTTGGTTATACAACACTGTTGTTAAACCCATAGCTACTCACGCCGCCATTATTTGGTGGCCTAAGATTTGGCAGCAGTTAGCACTTGCAAAATGCAATAATTTGCAGCGACTTGCATATCTCTTCATAGCTGAAGCTATGCGGACCGGTTCCACACTTACCATAGAGGCCAAAGTTGGACTTGCTCCCCTGCACATTTTCATTCTGAAAACAGCTGTTTTTAGTGCTCTGAAAGTGCAGGTTGTATCATGGTCAACAAAGGTCACATGAGCATCTTAAAGTACATTCCAGATAGCAAGGTCTGCCTCAAATCAGACTATACGAGTATGAAGAAGGAATTATGCTTCGGTGGGAGATTCAAGATCCTCATCCTTAAACGAGCGGACTGGATTGGCGAAGGTCCTAATCTAGATCCGAAAAGCCTTAATTGGTACACTGATGGTTCGAAATTGGACCATAGTATTGGAGCTGGTGTCTTTGGGCCCAATACTACGGTCTCGATTGCAATGGGTAAGAGGCCCAGCGTCTTCCAGGCCATGCCATCATAATTTGAGCCCAGCTGAACCTCAACAAAGGCGCAACAATCAATATAATCTCTGATAGCCAAACGGCAATCAAGACGCTCTCTTCGTGGAGCTTTCGTTCTAGACTCGTCAAAGAGTGCTTTAAATTTCTCCAATGCCTGGTTGCCTCAAACAAAAGTCACACCGGGGCACTCTAGCGTTGAGGGAAATATAGTCGCGAACGAACTGACCAGAAAAGGGTCATATATTAGGTACCAAGGTCCTGAACCCTACTGCAGCATTGGCGACCAGCCAAGACTGTGGTGGATGGATGGGAAAAAAGTAAGCAAGTTCTATATTAGAACAATGTCCCAGGGTTACGACAAGCTAAAGAGCTTATTACACCCTACTCGTTTACAAACACCACTGTCTTCAGCAAAGCGGATCTAAGGCTGCTGGTGGGTTCCTTATCTGGCTATCACGGGGTCAGACTTCACTTTCACGAAATAGGCCTATCAGTTGAGACGGAATGTCGACTCTGTCTAGAGGACGAGGAAACAACAGCTCACATTCTGTGTGGCTATCCGGCTCTGACAGGGATTAGAAGTGGGACATTCGGCAAAGGGTTCTTAAGCTCAGCTGAGGTCCGTAATTTTTCTGTGGGTGACCTTTTGGTTTTTCTTAGGGTAGCAGATCGCTTACTCCACTAACGGGGATTTAGTATAAAAGACCATTTGGTAGCAGTGCCCACCATACCCCCCCCCCCCCACCCCGCACAAATCCAAATACAAAAATACAATAAGCTTGCTGCAGTGCATGGTGCGAAATACGATGGCTCGGTTCAAATAGTGTGTACGTCTAAACGGATGGCATTTGAACAATATTATTGTAAAACATAAAATCCGCAACCTTTCTGTTTATGTTAAACTCATTAATTAAATAATATGATTTCTAGTATTTGTTTTATTGACTCTTAAAAATATAAATCCGCCGTAGGACATATGAGCTTACAAATGCAAAACTGTATTTAATTGTTCATTTTACGGGAAAAGTGGTATATGCCAAATAAATTATCAAGTCATCCCATAAGTAATGCGAAAATTGGCACGGGTGTATCTACGCGATTTAACAGTTTTTTTATATGAAAGCGTAGCTATGCAGTTGGTAATGCAGGTTGATTTCATAGTTAGTTAGTATAACTGCAAGTTTTAAAGTGGCTAAGTAAATTAAGAACAAAATTATAGAAGAGAAATGGAACCGTCCAAAGAGCATATTCGATTCGTGACGTTCTTCTTCAGAAAAAAGAAACCGCTAGCGAAACGGCTCGGAAAATTCATGAAGTTATTGGTCAATATGCCATTAGTGTTAGTCAGGTTTGCAGGTAATTTGAAAAATTTCGTAATGGTAATTTTGACCTTTGCGATGAACTTGGTTCTGGACGTCTTTCGAACTTCGACGACGACTTACTGCGCAGTACTGTGAACGGGGATCTATGCGTAACAGTTGAAGCCTTAGCTGAGGTCGTCAATTCACCAGGATCTACGATCCATTGCCACTTTCAACAGTTAGGGAAGATGAGTAAACTGGGAATGTGGGTACCACATAAGTTTGAAAACGTGATAAGATGAGAAAATTCTTTTATAACAATGTTCATCGAAAACGGTGTTAGGTGGATCGTCGTACGCCCTCAATTTCTCATTTTCGTACTGGACTGCATCCGTGAAAGGTGTTGTTCTCTGTTTGATGGGATATTCGAAGAGTTATTTTGTTTGAACTTTTGCCAGCCAATCAAAAAATTACAACAAATACATGCCCTCAACAACTAGAGCAGTTACAGAATAAGCGGAGAGGGTTAATAAACAGAAAAGGGGTTCTGTTTTATCAGGATATCACTCGACCGCATTTTTCTAACACTCTGGAAAAATAAAAAATAGAAACCGGACATCGCTCCGTTTGATTTTCATTTATTCCGAAGTCTACAAGCATTTTTAAAGGATACAAATTTGACTAATATGCAAGACGTTGAAACAGTCCTTCAAAATTTCTTCCCCTCTAAACCATAGGACTTTTGCAAACGGGGAATCACTAAACTTCCTGAGTGATGAAGAACCATTGTAGAAAATGAGGGAAAATATCTAAATGAATAAATAAATAGTTTTTCTTTTCTCATTAGCTTATAAAAAGTAACTTCAAAAATTTCGCATTACTTATGGGATGACCTGATATTAAATTGAATTATTCAAATCTTGAGATACTTGCCTCGAAAGTTATTGCTCTTAAATGGTTTCAGTGTAGATTCTTTCACATAAATTTATGAAGTTATTGCTCGTTGACGTAGATCTATCTTGATTTTTAGTCTCTAAATTTTCATGTACCATAAGGCGGTTATTTAATTCATTAAAACATTTTAAAAATATTATTAAATTATTTTTTATTTATGTTTGTACTATCTTTAAAGTTATGAAAACGAAATCGCCAACTCATGAGGATGATGCTGCACAGAGCTATTTTCAGCTTTAAAGTTTCAATTAATTCAAGATAGGTATGTTTACTATTCCAATGCAAAATAGTTCGCCCATCCACTTTTTAATGATTATTATCATTTATAACAAAATTCGTTAGAAATTAAAAACACAAACGAAGCAAAATAGTTCTCATACTATAATTATTTTATTATTATAACTGCTATGGCTCAAAATATATTTTATTTACAACTATGGTATATTTTTAGTCATAATACAAAATGCGCCTTATTAAAGTGAAGGTTTTGGGTAAAGTAAGTTTAAATAAAATTGCTCGTGGCAAAAATCTAAAGGAAGACATTAGAAAAGTTGTTAATAATCACAAAAATGAAAAATCTTCATCTTATATCTCCGAAGTTTAAGAATTTCACAGATTATGATTCGAGATATAATAAAAGTATTTAGAACAACACAAAATAATGGTGTATCAAAGAAAGTAAAGCACCAACGTAAATCGACGACAAAAGAAATTACCGCGGGGTGCAATTAATCGATTGGTAAGAATTTTCTATCGATATTTGTAAGCACTTTAAAAAAAATCAAAAATCAAAATCATATAGCTACTATAAAGTATGATATCGCAGTAAAAGAATATGTTATGAATCAACTTCTTCAGGCAAAGGAAAATTATTTCTTAAATGCAACCCCTAGATCTATTATCTCTGTCATTCGTTTTGGAAGAGATTTAAACAACAATTTTTAATATTTTCTAGGAATTAATTTCATTTTCAATTCATTTATGGTTGAGAATTGCCTGTTTCCTTAATAAACAGTTCTTGTAAGATGACCCCAAACACTTTCGATAATATTAAGATCTGGAGACCTTGATGGCTATTGCAGAAACTCTATATCATTTTCTTGAAGATAGTCTTTCACTCTTCTGGCGGTATGAACTGCAGCATTATCCTGTTGGAAAATGAAGTTTTGTCTTGCTATCGAGTTTTCTTGGCTCCTTATTTCATTGTCGATTAGCTGTATATAAAAATTGTTGTTAATTTTTCCAGAAATGAATCGTAAATTCGTCTTTCCTTCGTAGCCCATTCCTATCCTAATCATTATTCATACTCCTCCCATTTGTTGTGCCTTCCGAAACAACTCTGTTTTCCGTAAATCGTAAAAATAATACGACCACCCATCTGGTCCATCCAAATGAAACCTTTTTTCGTCGGTAAAAATTACTCTCCTCCATTTTTTCTTCCATCTGAGATGTTCATGAGCAAACTTTAAACGTTCCTCCTTATGTTTTGCCGTTAAAGGCGGCTTTCTTTTGAGTTTTCTTCGTTGGATGTTTGCATTTTTTTCCAAAATTCGCTAGACATTCCTCACGTTTGCTGACACACTGGTTGCAATTTATCTAGCTGTAAACGTACTCTTTGACGCCTCTCTCAGAATTGCTCGTTCCTCTCTAGAGGTTATAGCACGAGGACGACCAGAATTTTTCTTTGAACCATAATTTTCAGGATCTTTCAGAGAATTTGAAATCACTGGACGACTTCTCTTCAAAATTCTCGCCATATGAGAAATACTGCGCTTTTTTTCTAAATTTAAAATCAATTTTCTTTCAGTCTCGTTTAATTGCTTTCCACTGCCCATTATTACTGATGATGATGCAATTAATTTTCAAAAACGCACTGATAATTCATTTCACAACGAGTGCTCTATTTATATCATGTTACCCAAGTCGGTCATTTTATTTTAAAAGTAATATTTGTTACCTAGGTCATCATTTTGACGCACCATTTTTTTAGAAAATACTAGATAATTACACAAAATTAAATTCAAAGAAAAAATAATTATGTATATTAGCATTTTTCAAAGATTGGCTTTACAACAGGCAATAAAATTTATGTCTGTACCTGTTACTTTTCAAGAAAATTTATGGGTGGGTTATCATTTTGTCGCGGAGTGTATTTTTCAGCAAGACGACGATTTCTGCCATATTGATAAAACAACAAAGGTATGGGTAGCTCCAAATAACATACATCCTATAGAATGACCTTCAATTACCACAAATCCACCACTTCTGTTGAATCCTTATAGGTAAAAATGAAAAAAGGATTGTTAGTGTATCCTTCCTATCATGAAGATGGAATAATTTTGCTCTTAAATACAAAATATTTGAAATTCCATAAAGCCAGAAAATTAAAATTGTCAACAGTTAGTAAATAATATTCCAGATCGAATTGAAGTAGTAATGCAAAGTAAAAGTTGCGCTTCGAAGTAGTTACGACTCAATTTCTACTATAGGCGAACTATTATGCTTTGCTTGTGTTTTTGGTTTTTACCGAATTTTATTGTAAATGATGTATTATTATTGGTTTTTTATTAATAATTAAAAAGTAGATACAAAAAGCTTCAAACTAAGTATAATATTTTGTTCTTCATTATCCCAGAAAATAATTTTTTTGTTTTTACAAGTAACTCATTAAAATGTGGACCGATGAATTATTTTGCATTGAAGTAGTAGATTTCGTGTAATAAAACGATGAAAAGAAAATTAGTATCTATTATTTTCAGAATATTAATAATTTTTAATACCTATATTGCAATATGTATACATTGTATCGAAATTATCGGAATAGCTTCTCTTAACTTTATAGCTATTAAAAGTCAAATTTTCAACATAACATCGCATTCTCGACCAATTTAGGAGTTTTTACATTTTAAACAAAGGCAATCAGCAAAAAAACATTTTTATAACCCACATTTTTATAAATACAAATGATATGAAATTAAATTTTCACATATCAGGAAAAGTTCAAATTTTGCCGCCATGCTATGATTTAGTGGAGTGCATTGACTCTGGGGATAACTTCATTATCCTGGCGTTCTGGGTCTTTGTTCATAGTGAGAGTTGGAAATTTTAAAGCGCTGATTGTTATTCTGGCCAACAAACTCATTTTGTTCATTACTGAGTTAGTGGCACGAAATTAATTGGGCACTCTTGAATGTTTTATAAAGCACGAAACCCATACGCGATATATTTGTTAAAGGTTTTTACGATATAGCTGCACAAAAATTATTATGCGAATATAAATAAATGTGGACTATTTTACATGGTGATGTTAAATTTCAGCAGTGGTCTTTACCACTTCTGGGAGGTTTCGAAATAAAAAAAATATCAAATTAAAATTATAGTTAAAATATCAAACATTTAAAGCATATTAACAATAGGAAACGAGATTTACTTTATTTATCCAAACACATGATTGCAATTAATTCACAACTTTTTTCTATATTCAGGCAGCTCTTGATTATTATTCCTGCTTTTGTTAGTTTTCCTCTGTTACTATTAACTACCTAACTAATTCGACGAATGCATTAAAATACTTTTTTTAATTACAAATAAATTGCCATCCTGACACAATATGAGAATGAATTCGTAAATAAAAATAGATGGATAACAGAAGTGCATAACATGTGCACTTATTTACGACTTCATGGAAATATTTACGCTAAAATTACTTGTTGGATATTAAACATTGTGGCCGAGCAATTTTGCCCTCGTAAAAGGCATGAAATTTAACCGAAACAGTGCGACGGTTCAATTGTAAAAATCCCCGCTTCATGGATCACATTAAAATCGCCACGAGCAGATATATCAAAAGTCACCGTAAAATGTTGAATTTGCATCTACACGTCCCCTATACGGGCGGAAATTAAAGCGTGAACAAACGCAGTTCCAGCAAGAAAAACGTTGATAAAATTTAAGTTTATTCAGTAAAATAAAAACACAAATAAAATAAAATAAAAAATAAAGTGAAAAAACAAGCCCGCAACGATAAATCTTGCGGAATCCCAAAATAGCTCATTTTTACGTGTAAATGCCATATGTAATGATTATTGCCGTTTTCCAACGAGTAGAGTTTGCTGAATTGTGGTTAATGAATGCTCGTCCGTCAGGTGATACCTGCGATTTTAAAGTATCTCATTAAAAGGGGATAATACCACGCGGAGGTGTTGGCAATATGTTTTGTGGGCCACTCGCCGTGTGGTCAAAACTATGTTGGCAGAGCTGAGCATATTCATAAAGAAGCACCGCATATCCCCAGTTGAGTTTATGCTGTCCGGGATCTGGTGGCAGAGTCAGATGTTATTTCGCAACTATTAACTTTTCAATTAGGCTTATTTACGGTCAAATTAATACGCAAACGATAAAAACGCCCGCTGTAAGAACTGTTTAATACTCGTTGGATTGGAGTTTTGCGTTTAAATGTGCTCTACGCCAGGTCACGCTTAATTACGTGTCGTACTCCTGTAAATAACTAAATAATAAAAATTTTATGAATTTCGTCAAAACGATAATTATACCATATACGTAAACGATGCGATTTTACGCTTATCTTTTGTTCAACAAAAGATCACATATGTCGAAGAGAGTTTATTTAACACACATTTTAAGCCCTTTTTTCAGGTTTTTTGTGAACTTATTGTACAAATCAATGAACCAACCATTAGAAGAAGTTGCTTTCTTGAATTAAGAAAGACAAGGTCGATAGTAACATATAAGGATGTCTGTTAATTTAATTTACGACAGTCATAACTTTTAGGGCTGAAGTCAATTTTGCAAGGGATTTCAGTAACGCGACAGTTAAAAAACAGGACGTTTGATCGTCACAAGCACTTTCTTTATTCAGAAGAGTTAAACAAAATCGCTTCGCTCCAAGTAGACAAATGTTAATTGTTATCTGGACTGAATAGTGCACAATATATATATGTATATACTGTCGTGCGTAAAAAATTAAGACCACTTGCACATTGCCATGCATCTCTTATTTTCGACAGCTCTTACTTCTAAAGCACTTATCGGATTTAAAAAAAATTAAGTGCTCCACATTATTTAACCATCCTATATTGTTTCCACAAGTTGTAATCAAAATACAATAAAACGTTTCTTCAGGACAAGTAAAAAATGATAGAACTCCTGCGTAAAATATTAAGACCTTAAAGACCTTAAGATCCTTTAAAGAAGTAATCTTTGTCACGAATACAGTCATTTATACTCCGTGGCACTGATTGGACTAAATTATCAATTGTTTGTTTTTGAATTGAATATTATTTTCCTCCAGGAATACTAGGGTACCTCGTACCACATGTGGGCATGCATTAACCTGCTGGAGCAATGAACCTTTAAGTAGAATTTCCTCTTTCATGAAGGCAAGCATTTTCCTTCTTAAAATGTACCTGCAGCTTGTATGATAACCTCTAAATTCATAAGTCCATATCCGAAAATACCACCCCATACTGTGACCATTCCTCCACCACTGTGTTGTCTTTGTTGAACACATGACGGATGGTATTTTGTTTAGGAAACCGTTGTACTAGTACTCGATGATTAGGAAAAAGTTGAAAATAACTCTCATCCGAGAACAGGACTCGTTTCCAGTATAGCGGAATCCAATTTCTGTGAGCTCTGCACCATAAAATTTTTGCTCGAGCATATCTTTCTTGTTAAGAAAAACTTCTTGGTCGCATTTCGAGCAGATAATCCTTTTGCGCATAGGATTCGTCGGATGTGCCAAGAGACACTTGCGTGTCGCTCTTCTGATGGAGATCTATCGAAATATCGCTTAATGCCGTTCGATTTTCTCTAATCAAATTGATCAGAGCAGTTTCGACACGTCGTATAACAATCTTCTTCATAGTGGTGGAGGAAAGGTCACAGTATGGGGTGGTATTTCCGGATATGGACTTACGAATTCATGGAAGAGGAAATGCCACTGAGAGGTTTCCAGCAGGATAATGCACGTCCTCATGTGGACATTCCTAGCATTGCTAGAGGAAAATAACATCAATGTTCTCCCATGGTTTGCCAACAGCCTTGATTTGAACATAATTGAAAATGTGTAGAAGATGTTAGGTGACAACAAACCGACCAAAGGACATCGAAGAACTACAAAGGATGTTGAAAGAAGAATGGGCAAGAATTCCAAAGCAAGCAATTAATAATTTAGTCCAATCAATGCCACGGAGAATAAATAACTGTATTAGTGCTAAAAATTACTACTTTGAATGATGAAATGGTCTTGATATTTTACGCAGGAGTCTTATTATTTTTTCAATTTTCCTGAAGAAACGTTTTGTATTTTGATTAAAACTTGCGGAAACAATATAAAATAGTTAAATATAATGTAGAATATTTAATTTTTTAAATCCGACAAGTAATTTAAAAGTTAGAGCCATCGAAAGTAAGAGATGTATGGCAATGTACAAGTGGTCTTAATTTTTTACGCACGGCAGTACTAGTTTGCCCACCCGCGGCCTTCCTAGGAATGCCAATCATCTAGTTTACATAGCGAACGCGAATATTGCTTTTTTACTCACATTCATCAATTATACTTATTTATTATAAGCATTCTACGTTAATGAGTCTACTTAATCGTCGAAACAGGAATAAAATCTCACCAGGAGTCACGGAGAAAATCGTGAACAGACAGACATAGACGTGGCACCGACCTAGGAGACTTTATTTTGTTAATCAACTATTTTTCGAATTTTCCGAAATGAGTAATTTAGAAAACAATTTTTTTTATTCGTGGGAAACTAATTTCCATACAAAAAATGTAAAACAACAAATGACTGATTAAAATGATTGTTCTCAAAATGTAATTAAATTCGCTTTAACCAAATCTGTTCTCAAAATTCACAATCTTTTTTACGAAAAAAAACAATTTTAAATTTATTCGATTTCACAAATTCTCGCTGAAATTATTGAATACAGCCGTATAGCAAAGCCGTCAAACGATAGATCGTAATCCGTAATCCAAGTGGTTATATACATAAATGGTATTAAAAGCATTCCCATGTAATATTTCTAAATACGACGTAAATTTTGATTTTTCCAATTTCCCAACTTTGCCAGCATTTGAGTTTTTCTGAATTTTTTATTTCCTAGACCACATCAGAATTAAGACGACCAAAAAAATCATCTAAATTGGTCGAGGCGCTCTCAAGTTTTTGCGAGACTAAAGCACGGCAATTAATTTTTATAAAGTTGTTTAAAATTGAGGAATTTCGGGCGCCATATTGGATTTGCCATTTTGAATTTGGACATTTTGATAGCGGATTCGAAATGAGCATTCCTAAAAACCGTCGATTTTCACGTCAATCCCTTGAAGTTTAACATTTTCGCCAGATATCTTTGAACCGCTATTTTGAAACCATAAACTTTACCAAAATAAAAAAAAATAGCTTGTAGTATATATTAAGTAGGACTATGTAATCCCTTGTGGCAAAAATGAAGTCTATCGAAGCGAGGGTTTAAGCGTGATTGAGTAAAAAACAAACAAAATTCTTAAACAAAATGCAAATATCAATTTATTCGATTTTCTGGCTTTTCCTTTGAGTTTTCTTTGAAATCCTTTGGATTTTCTTTGAAATCCGTAATTTAAATGGCTATATAAATTGTGTTAAGTGCATTTCTATGCAGAATTCGTAAACAAAACGCATATTTCGATTTTTTCGATATTCTAGATTTTCCTTTGGGTTTTTCCAAATTTTTTCAGTATTGAGTAAATAAAAGAAAAAAAAATCCAAATCGGTCGAGGCGTTCTCGAGTTTCGCACGGCAATTGATTTTTATATATAAGATATACATGTATCGAATGCATATTGATGCGTGAGTTGCATTGAGTGACCACGGTCATCAGGCTTGCACTTTTACAGCAGTAGGAAAGCATCGGTTAGAAGTTCACCAGTTACGGTGAAGTGTACTTTCAGTTCAGGATAAGTTAACCTTCTAGTATTTCTTTCTTTTCGATAGCTTCTAGGCGTTCCTTTTCTTTTAGGTAAAATTCCAACGATTAAAATTTTTAATTTTTAGAGATTCATCCCAATTTTTGAACTTTGAAGAGTGTTCGTTTTTACCATTGTTTGCCTTGCTAGATTTGTCTACCTGCCTCCTTTTCATTGTTTATTTATTCATTTATTTTCGTTTTTTAAAAATTAGACAAAACTCTTATTTTCTGACCGAATGAATGTGTTTCTTATTCATCCCCTCGTTGTATATCTAAGAAAAGGAATCAGTGCCCCTTGAGGTGATGGCCTGACGCTAAGAAAGCGAAATGTCGATGAAATCACGAAGGGTACGTCTCGTCCATTAGAATTTCCTGTTGTACGACTGTCAGCCCTAATTGTAGAAACTGAATGTGATCACGCCGTGAAAGCAATCCAATTACAAATCCTGTCCGCCCGAGGTGGTCGGCATGACCGTAGAATATCGCCATTTCTGACACCTTAAGAAATCCTATTCAGAACGCGTCGAAATAAATTTAGACAGCGGGAGGACATAAGGAAGCATGGGAGGGCTGAAATAAAACGAGAATCCTTTGGCCATGATCACCCGGCCAATATATAAAATGCTCCTCGGGCGTCCGGGCCAGCTGCCCGTGCCTGCAGCATTGAGCTGTATTGGCTTGATTTCGATTCAACGGTCTAAAATTATTCCATAAATATTTATGAGGATACCCGTTCAGCTCGAGTCGGTCCGACGGGCGCTAGTGGCCGAAGTCGGGAGTTCTTTAGAACTGTCCCGGAGGATAAAGAAATCCAGCCGGGTGTAGCTTACTGGCCGGGACAGACATGCAAAATGCTTCGATTGTTGCACAGCGGAGTCCTCTTCAAATTTGCGTCTCTGCTGCCCGATGAACTTTAAAATGGCTCCGGAATACATTAAACCCCAGATGTCCCGCCGCGTCGTCTCCGCCGACGAGAAACCGATTCGAATCTGTCGGGGCTCTGGTAATTTTTATATCCTCCGCGCGGCGGAAGTGATTTCCGTGGTGCCGCGAGCCCAGCCATTTAATGAAATTAGGGTGGAGGAGCGCCGCTGGCGGCCCTAGAGAGTTAGGGATTAAAAATCAGATTTCCTTCATTGATTCGGATTCAGTGATAATTTGCCGGTTCGAACTGCTGCACTTCCTCAGGGGCGGCGAGGCATTCCCCCAGAGAAGTGCAGGATACAAATGCAATCAGTTCGCTTCAGCATACTTCGCAAATCAAATCAGGAATATTTCTCTTTCGCAGCAGACCCGGAAGATGGCAAAAAAGTGTGAGGATATCCCCGCCCGCCCGCCAGTTTCTGGGCTCCTCTGGTCGACCTGCGAAGCGGGAAAGGGCCGATTGCTAGAAGTTGATTCATTTACAAATTTCGCACTGAGCAAATACAGCCATCGTCTAAACTTAATTAGCAATTCCCAGTTACAGCACAATGTCCTGATTTGGTGGAGCTGCAGCGTTCAAACACCATTCCGAACTCTCCCGAATTCCCTTTGATGGCGTCCAAGTGCAGCCCATTCACAAACAGTCGATAGGTTCCCGGTTTCCGGGACCGACTTAACTGCTCGCCAGAGAACTGAAGCCGGGCGGCCCCGGGTCCAAGGACGTGCAGCGCTCGTGTTTGTGGTTGCATTTGTTGTTAAGGAATTCATACAGAATTCATTATCCTGGCTGGATATTGACTAGCTGCGCACAGAAAGGGGGTTGGGGATGCTTACATGCAGCTCCAAGAATCATGCCGGACTTTAAGGCGATCCGAACATGCCCGGTCCGGCCGACTAGTTAGGGAGATTTAGTTTTCCCACTTGGAACAAGTTAGTGCACCTTAAGGGAGAGATGTGGTAATTTGTTCGGTCTAGAATTATGCTCCGGTGGGAGCATGTTCATGCGAGATCCTTCCGGGCGAGGAATTAAAATTTCCGACATTCCAATAACTTCCTTCGGTGCGAGCGGCCCGGAGGAGATCTTGTTCGAAATTTTGATTTCGGAATTGAATTTTGCTAATATTATCTGTCCTTCACGCCCGGTTATATTAAGGAGCTTTGAGGTCACCAACTAGATTTAAACTGCTCTAACTGCAGAGGTAGGGGAGAACCCTTGCCGAAGATCGATAAGGTTTCCTCAAGAGGATTGCACAGCGATGACTAAATTCTATGAATTTCGTAACAAATAGGGGTAGCAGTAAGTTGAGTGCTTTGAACGATCATCATCAACAGCACCAACGCTCACCAGAACGAAATGAATAATGATAAATAAGATGATATGAAACTAATAGCATTACGAAATATATTTTGGACAGTGCTTAACATTGCCTGCATTAAAATAGTAAAAATCAATATACTTACGACCAATGAAAATTATATTTTTTAAAGTTTTAATGTCCCTTTCAAGGTTTTAAAATTAGAACTGAATCAACATTAATTCTGGAGAAGACGTTGTGGTCTTATTTCAAAAACTGCACAAAATGTGGTACCTGAGCATTTTCAAAATTTATATATTATTTAAATTTAATTTAAACGATAGTGTGGCAAATATACTTGTATAAAATTTTATACAAAACATAACATTTTTTAAAAAGTAAATCTCTACCATTTGTACACTTCAAGAAAACAAATAATTTTATAGATTATGAAAAAAGTTGTTTTTGCGCAGAATGGGTCATGGGGGTATTACAAATGGAATAAGGGCAAAAACAGATGATGCTGCTGCATCCAATCTAAGAATGTATGCAGAAAATATAGCGATTTCTAGAAAATGTTATTTAAATGTTAAATATGAACACTTTAGGGATGATATCACCCACCACGTTTATGTCAGCTACTCTGCTCAAGGAGCGTATCCAGTTTACGGAGCACTCATCCGAAGGGTGCTGGAGACTTCCCTGCAGCTTAAAAACGGCTGACAAATTCGCCCCCAAAAATCAGGCGTGTCACATCTTTGCGAAAAGCCACTGCGAAATGTCCTGCAGGTGCGCTTTCCCACTCGTCCAGGAGTTGTGAAATATCACCAGGACATGCCGAGTGCCGCCCGGACAAGTGCCATAAACGACCATTAAAGACATTTGTGGCGTATAAAATTGTCATATTAAGTTTATAGCCCACCGATCTGGGGAGGGGGTCGATGAATGATTGTATGAAAAGAGCCGCTCCGATGAGATTTTACATCGGGTTGCAGGGGGTATGATCTTTTGCGGCAGAGCGCTCGAGCATTTTATGGTCCGACAGCGACGAATTTCGAATTTCTGGCGCTCGAAGGCGGCTCCTGGGGATGAAGGCGCTTTATTAAAGTTCAACCTAATTTTCTTCATTTTATTCGCTTCCTTCTGATGAAATTTGCGCGCCTTTAAATTCCGGTCATGCAGCGCTCTAACGAGCCGGAGGCCTTCTAGGATTTAAAGTGAAATAAAAAGCCATCAACTAGTTCAGGAACTGACCACAGCACTATGAATAGCAAAAAACGCTCTCGAGCAAAAACGTTTTGCCGGGGCTACTACCCAGTCCCGAGTGCCCACAGGACCCGTCCGAGCTCTTTCTTCCCATTTTTGGTATAAGCACAACATTAAAGTTCCTTTAGATAGACCAAAACATGTGTGTGCATGTGAGATGAATGCGCTAGCCCCTCTGGCTATCATTAGGACTTCAGAGGACGAGACCTAGCGCTCCGCTTAAATCTGCTGAACTGAGCGTATGTTCGGTGGCAGTACCCGAAACTTCTTCTATTTTTGCTTCATTGCCGACAGCTGCAGAGCCGCTAAAACGTGTCTTGACAAGTGGCTTCAGCTTCAGGTCGAGAGCGCACCATACCGAAACAGGGAGCCGCCGCCGGCCGAGACTGTATCCAGGAGGCGGGACTTCTATAGGCATGGCCAACTTTAATTTGGCGGTCACCGAGAGTGGACCTGCATATGAAATTATGATTCGCTATGCGGGGCAGGTCGCAACATCTGCAATCAATATAACTCGTTTAGCAAAACTTTTGACGGCGGACAGAAAATGCAAATTACACAGCGACACAGTGGTCAGCTGCAATATACCAAAATTACTAGAAAACAAAAAGTAATCAAATATGATGGACTAATTGTCTTTTAGTCAATTTCAGCGCTTTACTCCCCAGTGAAAAGGTAATATAAAATTATATATAGATCGTTTCGAAATGAGGTAAACCTATTTACTAATGTAACACTAATATAAGAGGACCATATTTCATTGTTTTCATGTTCTAAAGTGAAAATAAAATGCAACTAAATAAGTTAATTGATAAAATTGTGCTTTTCCCGGAACTAAAAGGGAAACTTTTTAGTGCTTACAAGTTTGAGCAATCAAAGAGACGAAACAAGTATAAGATGAATCTGCAACACTATGGAACGCAAGGACAAAATCTGTGGTGAAGACCACCACTTGAATCAACTCTTCCCCAATAACTCCGAAAGGACGGAGCGGAATTTGCCTCCTTATCAAAGCTCGCCGGAGCATTTCCGCCTAGTCTTCATTACGAGGCAAATGAAAGGGACGAACCTTTTGGTGATTTCTCACACAAAGCTGTTAACAGCCACTTGAAGTCTTCTCCGTTGCATTTCGCATGTTCTTCAAACTTCAGCCAACACTGGGGCCCAGAGCTGTGTTCTGGTTGCGCAGACTTTTTGAGTCCTGCACCTCCGGAACCCGTAAGCACTTTACCTTTTCTCTTCGCCCCTAAAAGAAACGTTGAAAGTTCTTTTTTTTCACAACGAACCAATTACAGAACTTTCTGAGCAGTTAACAAAAAGCCCAAAAGGATATCTTGGAAGAGATTCAAATCCTACGACGCACTCGGCTCCACGGGATTTCTAACAGGGGCTGAACTATGTGGTCGTCCCACTTAGCCGTTCTTATCAGTTTGGCTCCTAGTTTGAATAAGTACACCCGTCCGGGGATGAATCGCTGTGCAAAGGATTCTCCGGACACAAGTACCTCATTATGGCAACCTTAAGGATCTGCAAAAGTGTAAACTAAGTTGCATCTCCTCCGGGTTGCTTTCGAATTATTCCCGTAAGGGTGTAGCTATCGTCTCTGCTGTGGGTTAGCCGGGATCTAAGTAAGACCCCGAAACGAGGGTTTCACCTACTCTTCTTCGGAGGAGAGAATTTTTGTGATCCATCGTGAAATGCGCGATGCTCCGGCAATTTTTAAATTCAACTCCGACAGGGCGTGAATTTATGCAAATAAAAATATCTTTGATTTCCTAATTGTGCGCTCTCGTGGGCAACAATAGTGCTCCGGCCAAGTTTTTTTAATTAATATAATTCACAATCTTCATGAATGCACATTTCCTGCCCCAGAGCCAGTGATGCAATTCCCGGTTTTAATTTAATTAAAATTAGTCAGGTGTCCACGGCCGAGGCTCTGTTGAATGTGGCACCTCGTTTTGTTCAGTAGGTGCTGTTAATTAGCGAAGTTTTATTTTAATTTTCCTGACTTTTATGATAATAAAATTAAAAAAGTAAAATGTCCCAATACCCAAGGAATTTGTTATTTACACGTTTCGAGCAACTTGCAAAATCATCTGAACATTCGGTGCTGACTTTTCATGAAGGAGGAACATCATCACATACACCTTGTTTTTAAATATTATGCTATATATTAATAAAAAGAAATGCATTTTTCATGCATTGATCTAAAATTTTAATAATTGATAGGTTGAGACAGATGGAAATGTTAAAAACGTAAGGGTAGAGTTTCGTTTTTTGCTATTTTTAGGGTTGTGTACCTCCAAAGGAAAAATGGAGTTCTTATAGGATCACTTCGTTGTTCTGTCTGTCTGTCTGTTAAGACCCTTTTTCTCAGGAACTCGTAGAAATATCAAATTAAAATTAATATCAGATACTAAAGCCTACAATCCCTTGGAGCTGTAAGAAAATCAAGCTTCTAAGTCAACGAAGTCAAAATATAGAGCCATTTATGCTGCATGTGTTGACACTCGGGTACTTCCCGTTGACCTAGAATCATAAAATTTAGCAAGAAGCAAGGTCTCCAGGTCAAGTAAAGGACAAAATCCAATAATCGGTAATTTATAGTTATATCACATAAAAAAATATTTCTTTGCGATTACAAACTTAAGGACCAACTGCAATCGCTTTCGCAGGTTGATGGGACAACTCTTGAATCAAAGTGAAATAGGAGCTAATGTCTTTCAATGACAGTGAACCAAAAGGAAGTATATGTCTTCTTTTTTTCCCTTTTTGTTAATGTTACTTTTTAGTAACTATTTATTATCTAGTTAGGGCAAGGTAATGTAATAGCACTAAACTCTCAAGGCGCGATATTTATTCTTCTTTTCCATATTACGCAACAGCTAGACTATAATTTTTAAGGCTGTTTTTATTGGTTTATCTATTTTTACGTAAAAGCCCACCTTCTGGGTATAAATTGGTAGGGTCAAGGCCTAAAGGAAAACTCATCTTACACATTTCTCTGAATAGGTGACAATTGACGTACTATGAAGATATTTTCAGTCACTTCCTTCAGACAGCACTGCGCCGATGGTCTCCTTTAAGTATGTATTCCCCAAGAAAGTAAGTACCCCTCGTGGTGTGGGTGGAGCAAGCTGTTTACGTTCAATTAAATTCCCGCGACTGGTGCGGCTTGTAAACAAGTTCCCCGGTAATCCCATAAAAAGAAAGCCCGCGGAAAGTCACAGATACAATTAATTATCCTTATCTGGCAATTGTTCTCTGGCAAGGGCGCTTCCTTGGAAGCAGTCGAGCCCCCACAAGACAATTTTAAGAAGCCGCCGCCACGCCATGCTACCCTAAACCGCGGAAGGGAGGAATTTAAATTTTTGCTGCTCCGTCATAAATATCTAGTCCTCGAGGTTCAGCTAAACACCTAAACATGCCTTCTTGGCTAATAACCGCCTGCGGACAAAGAGAGGCTCATCGAATTCCTCCGGACATGTGTTTTCTTTTGTAAAGAATATCGTTGGTTTTTTTTTTATATCCTGGCTGCGGTTGGGAGAAATCTTTTATCAGCCACATTTTATGCTCGTATCAAAGTCCTGGAATGCGTTGCCCGCAGATGAAATCCTTGGATAAGATAGGGCGTCTCAGACGGAATTTTAAAAGTTCTCTGTATCGCCAGAGTGCGACTGTTAGAGTGGGAATGGACTAAAAGGATAAGCGTGGGAGTGATAGCCTGGAATTTATCGATTAACTTCGGGGGATCGTGTTTATCCGTCTCGGGTGGAATCTCATGCATGCATGGAAGCCGGAAAATCGCAGTATCGCCCTGTGGAATTCTCCATGAAATTCAAATTATTTGAAATACTTTCTCCTTGAGTTGTCCTGTCCGCAGGCAGACAGGCGGTTGACGTCGTTAGTCATTTACTCGTCGCCAGTTTGTTTGGCCAGTTAATAAATTACCCTCCTCTGATGGGGCTCTGTTCGATCTCCCGCAGCCGTCCAGGCCTAGGGAGCCACCCCGGAGCCGCAGGGGTATATCGAATAACAAACTCAGCCAATAATTACCTTCATCAAACAACTTTCCAACGAGACAGGAATATGAAGTATCTCGAGGAAAAACACCCCGGCACTCATTAATATTCACACCCTTGATTAGATCCAGGAGTTACGGAAGAATGCAGGGTCAGAGCCCCGGCTGCGGAAGGGCGTAGAACTAGTGTGTAGTGGTTGGTGGGGGCTGGTATGGTGCCGAGTAGACATGCATCTCGATGCCCGGTAATCCCATAAACTAAATTTGATGGGGTCTAATAAATTCTAATCTTGCTCTACAGTACTGCTTCTTTCGTTAAGTGCCGTTTGTTGCAAGGGCTTTTGGGCGCATATTAAATCGAAGGCAGCCCTCGTGCTGATGAATCCCAGGCACCGAAATAAAAAAAAAACCTACCCTAAATGTGGGTAGGTAAATCGATGGAATTTTTGGTGAACTTGAACGGGTTGCTCGCGGTGGTACACACCGAGGATATGGGGTGCAAAATAAATTTGACGAGATTTGAGAATTTTTTTCTCTTTTTTGGAAATCAATTCTCGCAGAAAAAACAACCCGCGAATCAAAGCGGCAGAGTAAACAAGGGTGCAAATAATGTTATTCTCCGTCGCCCTTGGCAGACCTTTACATTTTGGTAAAAGTTCCGCATCCACATGTCGCGATTTTGCAGTTGTTCAGAATTGAACTGCGAATTGAATGCCCACCAGTTGGGGTGTGTAATAAATTTAATTCTTTAAAACCATCACCAATTTCTCACAATGTATGTTTGGCTTTTAAAAAGAATGCCATGAAGGATTTCATAGGTCTACGTTTAATTTTTGAATGAAAGCGTATTTCTATAGGGTAACTCTTACCTTCAATTGAGAAGCCACATAAATTGAGACATATTAAGCATAGTAACGTGCTACAGGGTGATGCATAAGGTATGATTTGAAATCAATTGTACTAATTTAATTCTTTCCCTTCTCTGTCAACTCGAACCTAAGAGAAAAAATATCATTAGTTTTAGATAACAACAATTAAAATTCTTTTATTTCATTTTTCTTTTTCACTATTGCTACATGCTTTGCTCGAAAATGCTTGTCTGGGCTGTCCTTTAACTTAGACAAATTATTACAAGAATATCTGAAATTTTATCGTATTTGCGAATGTTTCCTAATCTTCCTGTACGCTAATAAATCCGCTCATATTTTATGAAACTTCTTAATTCATCGGTAAGCCAACGTACACCTATGCAAGTTACACAAAAAACGGACAATTAAGGATTTTTGGGAAGTTTAAAATTGTCCAAACTTTTCAGATAGCGCTTTCCGGAGGACATTTTGTGGCCGCCAACTGAAAGTGACTTTGTTTCCAGAACAATTTAGAAATTTTCATTAAAAAAATTTTTTTAGGTTACTGAAAACAATGCGCAAGCGAACGACTTTTCTCCGTTCCCTGGTGAAAAATCTGCACAGGGTGAATGTGTGGAATTAATAGGGGTTGCCGGAGAAGTCCGAAGTAGCGGTGCCATCACCCGTTGAACAACTATCGCGTGTATGGCGGGGCTGAATAAGGAAGTTATCACCCAATCCCCACCATCAGTCTGCTTTTTTCTGAACGCAATCCATTAAAGTCAAGCTCAAGCAAAGTTGTTGCTTAAGGACAAAGGAGGTATCAGAGGAGCGGCATGAAAAAACGGTCTTCCAACAGCCATAAATCAAAAATTATTCATCCTGTACATGTAATTTGCATACCCATTCACCCGTGCCCCGACACCAGTTGTGCACCCCATTCAGAGGGGGGTGCGATACACCTATTCAGGTGGCCCGAACACAATGAAAGGTGCAAAATCGGGCAATTTTTTAGCATAAAACGATAATTTAAGAAGCGGCCAGCTTTGTTATTACGTTTAAATGCGCCGGGGGCCAGAGCCACGGCGGGACTCCGCGTGTCCCTCTTGACGAGGCGGCATGAGGAAACTTTGCTCCTGTTTTTTTATCATTTCCTTCTGGTCGGTCGCAGGCCTTCCCATGCCCGTTGTCGCTCGCCTGACGAGCGAAGAAAAGGTGGTCGCCGAGTAATAAATTTAAATAATGACTTCGTTGTCATAATTAAGATGATGCTCAGATTGGGCGAACTCATCCAGATAGACGATTATTAATAACATTTTGACAAATAGGGAAGCCGGGACCCTCGGAGCGGATGCTTTTTGTGGGAACCACTCGCCAGAGTCCTCATTAAATTTACATTTTTAGGAGCTAGCTCCTCCACTCCCTCGATGCCATTCATTTCGGCGAAAGGTTGTCGGGTGTTAAATTAAACGACTGCTACTTACAGTTGTATTCTATGCGGATTACGAATGTTTCCAGTACAAAATTTGCATATCTGCCCTGGAACATATGTTTTACATCTTTAACTAGACAAAAGAAACTTTCTGGTCATATTTCTGTCACCCCCTTTCATTTCTGTATATCATACAAAATTCCATTCGTTAACTTCTAATTTATTAAACCCTTTGAATTGCACATACTATGTATGTATGTTACGTTAATTGTAAAAACACTAAGTGCATAAAGACGTAAATTGATCAAGCGATCCTTGAGCGCTTTCGAAAAATTCCAGACTGGAGATAGAAGTGATAAAAGCGTTCATTAGCATACGAGTGTAATTGAGCGTCTAAATTGAGAAAAGACTTTGTCATTGATTGCTTTTAGGATTACCGTCAGACTTTCATCGACTTCCTTCACTTACCCCGAGCACCGGTTTTTGATATGTGCATAAATTCGGATTTAACGAGATTCAGTGGGTACATGGTCTCCAAAGGTAAACAGAGTGATGCTCTCACATTAAATCGATTCGTTTATTGTATCACAACTTTTCTTGGGAACACTCAGATAAAAGTGTTCTATATATATTTTGTAGAAGATTGCTATTCTATCGCAAAATCAATTGATAAATTTTGCATTAAAGTGCTGCACTTTCAGAAAAATACATATACATATAAATCCATATTTTTGAGTACTCAGATATAAAGAACATTAACTTCTCTAAAGTACGTTTTTTCAGTGGAAAGCAAAAATCTCCTTAAATCAAAGTAGAGAAATTTAAACCCTTATAACATCAGTGCAAATCCCCTAAAGACTAAAGCCCCTAAGGAGATGCCATTTGGAACAAAAATTGCAGCGTACCGGAAAGTTTGAACATTTTAATTGACTGGCCAAAAATATGAAGTCTTTTTAACTTTCTTTTGACTTCTTTTATTACCCAGGAGGGTAGCAGGGTTTGTCAGATAAAAAGTTTGTCCACAAAGCTCTTTACCATTTCTTTAGCGGCGCAGACAAAAGGTCTGAGAAATGGAACCGGAAATATTTAATTACTACCCTGGTGCCATCTGTCAGCCAACTTCCATAATTTATGGAATGTGATAAGGGCCGTCCTGGTTTCCTTTGGAGCGCCGTTTTCTTGGCACTGTTCTTGCCACAATAGTTGCCATTGTCTACGTACACCCTGGCCCCAAAGTGGATACCGCGGCGGTGCTGCTGCGCCGCTGCTTCGTGTGCAAGAACACCCGCCGTAATTACTCATGATGGCGCATTGTCCTTGCCGTGCTATGCCGGGACCCACTCGGGAAGGCCACTGAGCCAACGCTGTCGATATACTTCGAAGGCACGAACCTATTTCAGTTTGTGCCGTCGAGTCCCCACAGTTTACCATTCAATCAAGGAAGCGGCTGCAGGTGGACGTCGGAATCGGAGCGACTGGAAAAAAAAGAGGAACTGGGATTCCCAGGACGTAAGGACTGCTGATGAAGTACCTGATTGTCCTGGTTCCGTCCTCAATGTTTGTTCATTTTGGAACGTGGACGGATTTCTTGGCCTTTTATTTCGAGAGCATTTTTCTCTTTTTCGAATTTCACTCATAACTTTTCGCGTTCTTGCCGTGCCCCATTGCTCCAAGCCAGAAGAGCTGGTCATGTTGACCTTTAAGTCTGATGACCTCCTGTTTGATTGAATTTAAAAGAGCTCTCGTCCGGCTCCTGTTTGTTGTGACGTAGTTCATTTGTAGCTTTGTGTTTTTCCTCCTGACTACAATATTTTTTTTTTATAAAATTGTGAGAATTTTAAAACCAGCGAAGCTTGAATTTGAGGTGAAATTCATCCCTTTGGACCACAACTGGGGATCGTCTCTTCAATTCGTTGATTGAAGTGGAAAATTAAATTTGTTCTAAAAATTTGCGAGCTATTTTTAATCGGGGGCTTCCACTTGATTGTAAGTACAATAGCAAATATTTGAATTGCTTTAAAAGCTGTTTGTCAGTTTTTTTGTCAGTATTTAAGAAGGCTCGAGCTTTTTAAAGAAAACAGTCAAGAGATGTACTGGTTTCTAACAAAGAAATGTCCACACATTAACATTTCAAACGATTTTTAGGGAAGTTCTATTTTCTATTACAATATTTTTCCTCGAATTCGAATTATAAGGGTGAATTAATGGTAAAATTTAAACAGGAATCTAATTGAGGTGAAGACGAAATTCGTAAATGCCAGTTAACAAAAGTCCTACGTTCGCGAATACAGGGGTCGAATTACCTATGTATATAACTTGATTCGAGTTACGCCAAACCAAGTTAATAGCTGAATTGCTGGCAAATTTCCTATAGCAGCCCAATGCATGGTTTCAGCCATTCGAAGTCTTTGGATTTAATTCTAATCAAGTTACAAAACTCGCCCGCAAGTTTTGCAGCTGACTACTCAACCATTTTCTCAAGCGGAATCGACCAAAAATTTATAATAATAAATTAATAAATTCTCGAAAATAAGCCATAAATTTGCTAGCTTTAGATTTTTTATTATACGTTATTTTCCAGTGATTTTATAAACAAACTTAACTCAAATATGAACAACTTAAAAGCAGTTATTGTACCGAATACAACCTTATCCCATTAATCACTGTAGTGGAAAGTTGCATGGCGAAAGTCTCCTCCGCAGAGAAACATTGATTTTTCCTTATAACCACAATGGCTCTAGGATTTTCCCATAGGAAACTTTTCTCGTTGACGGGATTTGGCTAAAGTTGGACAGTTCCCTGTTAGAATGAAAGAAAAGAGAGACCGCGGACCAAATCTGCCCGGACAGTAAATATTCATTCATTCAGCGCAAAGTGTTTTTCATGCATTTTCGCTTTTGCCCTATCTGTCGGGCAAACACGTTACACCGCAGCACTGACAAAATTATATAAAATTTCGCAGTCCAGGAATATTCTTTTTCTTTTTAAAACATTTTCAGAATGGCGCGGCGGAAGTTGTCAACCGCTCTATAATATGCCAGAGAGCCAGTGAATTTTCCATAGCCTCAAGGTATTTTTTATCGCATCACGACCATTATGACATTGGCGGCGACTGCAGGGAGGGGCTAGGCACGAAGAGTGGCGGCTATTTCAGATATGTATCAGCGGCAAGTTTGACAAAACGCGTAATTGCATATGTCGCCGTCGGGTTTATTCGATTATATCCGCTTTCAGATAGTTGAAGGGCAGACAGCTCTCTGCCTCAACCTGCATATTTAAAACACATAAAAATAAAACGGTCAGATTTCGCGGCATTACCAATTCGAAAAATGCCTTGGGACTTTTTGGACCAGGTAGTAATTGGTGAAATGTTTATGCGTTTTGAAGGCTTTGAAATGGTTGCGAATTACATTCAGCATCTAATTTGCAAATACGCTTTTATCTGTTAGGGAATAGCTCGAACAAATGTAACACATATGAAAATATTTTTCGAAGCGAAATAACATATACATAAATATCGAGGATTATGGACATATTTCCACTTCCCTATCATATGAATGCGAAACACGTTCGGTGTTTTTTTTTTATTGATTTATTATAAGCGTATATCTTAAAATCATAGAAATCCAATTGAAGCTTTTACATTGACTAAGCATTTGCTGAATTCAGATCGACAAACAAAAACTTGAAATAAAAATTTATCTATGTATATCTTGTTTTTTTTTTAATGGAATTTCTGCGCTGTTTCTTTTTTTTTAATTAGCAGTACTTTTCCTGTATTTAAATTTTTAACGAAAGGGGATTGAATTGTCTATGCTCAAATTCTGTTGTCCAGAACATTTGCTGCTTATAACACCTGTCCGCAACTACACATATCCACACAGTGAGCTCTGTCCAATTTCGGAGCAGAGTCTCTTTGTTTTGGTCGGCAGTGACAAAAGGACTTTCTAATTCATTTGCAAAAGTTTACCGTCATTTACCTGGCGGCGCATAACTGAATCCCTCTGTGGTCAGCTGGTCAGGAAGATTTCCCTCCGCTTTCCGAATGCTAATGAGGATTTAATTATACAACGCGCACGGGCCGGCAAAATAAAGGGGGGGGGGGGGTGAGTTTCTGACCAATGGTCGTATTTTGGCAGGAGAATAATTTATTGAAGGAAACCTCGCAGCTGTTCACTTAATAATTCCGCTCCAGTGCCGCTCTAGATCCATGTCCTGCCCCACCCCCGCGCTAAGGCTCTTCTCGAACGACAAATTACTCCCGAAGGTAACAAATAGTGCTGCAGCAGTAACTGAGTGGCCCGCTCTTTGGGGTCACTTAGCATTCATCCATTTTCAGCTGAGAGTATCCACCGAAATATCCCTGGTCATTTAAAATGCATAAAAGATGCAAACGACTTGTCATAGTCTCGGGGGTGGAGATCCGGGTGGGCTCCGCCAGCATTTACTGATATTATTCACTTCTCCATAGAAAAACATATGTCCTGGCCCATGTAACGTGCTCGCTTCCCACACGAATATGCAAATCTCGGCCACAAATCATTTGTTTTTCGTTAACCACTGAATATGGATGGCTTCTGCGAGCGGAAGAGATTTGTTACAATATGTCAGCCAGTCGGGACGACTATCAAACAGGTACTTAAGCTTCACCTTAAGGTCTGGCGACCGTTCAGTCCAGAGTCCAGGTGGGTCCGGCAAACTACCCGAGCCTGGCATTCGTCTCACTTTTTAGTCAGGGTTTGTGCTACCGTTTGCTGCGGAATTTATGCGGGCCCGTTTTGCCGGCCAAATTGAATCTGCGACGATTTAGGTGCTGCTAAAGTGTTTTTGCAAATATGGCACTTGTCACGGTAAATAATAGAGCGGAGGCGCCGCGTCGGGTTACAAGGTGCCCCAGGCCCTCCCCCGGTCGCAGTGACCCCCCTGGGAATGGCGATAAAGTATAAACTCCATCATGTCCCATTTTTCGGGGCATCCTCACTCACCTCTCGTCTTCCAGAGGAGATCTGCATGGCTTTTTCAGGATTACGCTAAAGGCTTTTGCATGATGCAGATGCTCTGGGAACGTGCTCTGCCGTAAAGCAAATTATAACTCCAATAATCTCTCAACGAAGGCTGCGGACCACTATAAATCTGCCGGATAAATGTCGTCAGGATTTCGGATAAGCACTTTATTGTCGGAGCTCGTTCCGACGTAGACAAAGTTCATTTAAATTTCAGAATAAGAACTACGGGTGTATGTTCGGCTTTGGCGCTTAATGGAGTCTGTCCAAATATTCACTTTTTCGGTTTTCGGCAGGATGTTGACTAACTTGAATGGCTTTGCGCGTGGATTTGATTCACCACGTTCGGGAAATTAAAGAGTGCTTGGAGTCAAGGGTTGCGGTATGCATACGAGTAATACCTGTTTTTCCTATGAGTACAGGCACAAAACTACCATTTAGAATGCTTTCTCAGAAAGGAAAACTTTTTCGGTTTTCCTTATTTTACTTTTAACTTAAGATTTACTCAAAAACTATTTATTTAAAATATTAAGTTATTTAAAAGCTACATAACTTTTCTTGTTCTCATTTAACTCCAAAAATTTTCAATTTCGCCTTATCAAAATGAAAAATTCTTCTTTCTTTATGTCTTCATGTTCCTTACTACCACTTTACGTGAAGCATTTCTTCTAGCCTGTATAAGTGAGCGTGAAAAGGTCCGGTAAGTTTTGCCTGTTCGTATCGTAATTCAAAATTATATATTTAAAAATTAACTATTGATCTTAATTTCGGGAATAAAATCAATTTGGAGATACCTGCAAGAAGTAAGATGTGTAGGAGTTTTTAGACTCACTGATTTAAGGTTTGCTATTAAATGTTTTAAATTAGATTTGACGGAAAGAAAATGCACAACTTTTTATTAAAAAGGTTGCAAGGAGTTATTCAGAGTCGTTGGATTTAATTTACAATTTTCAAAATTTATATATGTAGAGAAGTAAAAATATGGTCGGACAATCACAAACGTTGAAAGAAGACCTGAAGAGGATTACATAAATGATCCAAGGTCTTTCCACTTAACCAAAACCTAAGCCCCGATGCTTCCCTGTGGCAATATTAAATACACTGACTTGAGAGTAAAAGTAGCAAAGCACTTCGTAGGGAAACCAAAACCCCATCCCCAAGAACCCCACTCCCGGGCAGCTGGATCACATTGTCATATTATCGAGCCATCTTCGAGCAATAACATGAAAATGCTAATTTGCCGCAATCAAAGAGCTATCAAAGAAATCACCATCGGGGCAGCCGCAAAAGGACCATCAGCCCCGACCTTTTTATGCCTCCTCAAAATTTAACAACCGAATCCTAAGGAATTCGAGGATTGTGTCGCATTGGATCGGTCCCGAGCCCTAGTGTCTTATTGTCCCCATTTCCACCATCTCTCCCGAGTTTACCCAGAGGCCCAATATCGGGAATCCTTCTGCAGAAGGGCTGTCATTTGGCCGGGAACACAAAACCTCCTCCAGCCTGCCATAAAACAAGATCCAGGACATATTGAAAGGACTTGAAGCAATCGTCCACTGGGGAGGGTTCCATCTGCTTTAACATATGTCTGCTGCTCAATTGACCGAAGCTCCAGCAGCCGGGTGGCGGACCCTTTGTTCTGTGGGATTTGATCTCCCGGCTTTTTGCCAGGCCCGTCCCGGTCGCAGACCGCACCGTCCCCCGTAACCGAAAGTGAAAATGAATGACACAGTTCATCGCTTTAAGCACCCTTCCGCCAGCCGACACGATATGAACAATTTAACAGGGTGTGGTGGGGCGCCGCAGGGGCCTGGGCGGCCCTGAAAGGGTGTCGACGGGAGCTGTGGTTGCGTGCTCCAGACCAAGTTTCATCCCGCCGCCGCCGACAAAGGCAACCGCCAGCCGAGCAACAAGCCCCGATTGCGTGATGAGCCGCAGTTAAGTGGCTTTCGGCAAACACTTTGACTTCCCTTTTATTGTCTTCCCCGGAAAATTGAGTGAGGACACCGCAAAATGGGCGGCGGAGTAATTTGTTAACTTGTTAATTGCTCGTCGTTACATTGAGTGGGTGGCTCTGATTGACGCCTTTGTCGGGCCGCCTTAAACGCCTCCTGATTGTGTAGGCCCCACCGGAGCAACCCGGTTAAATGATTCGAGCACGAGCTCTGCCCCTAAGTGGGAAGTTATGTTCCGGGGAAGATAAACAACCCCCCCCACGACCAACCCCGTCTCGTGCTCCTTCCGTTTATTTGTGAAGAAATTGTGTTTGTTTTAATAGAAAGTGCTCCTTAAATTGAGTGGAGCGCCCCTACTGCCTGAGGGGGGATAGACTGCGCCCCCATCAGGCTTGTTTCGACATGAATACCTCGTTTTAGTTGGAGGAGGCTCACAATTATTGTGAGCTTGTGATTTGCAATTATGCAGAGCAAATGAATTTATTTGCAAAGCTGAGGTAATTGTGGCCATTGCCCCCGGCTGGACAGTCATTGTACGTTTTGATAGACCGGCTACCATCGGAAAATTTCGTTACGCAATTATTGAATTTCCCCAGACTAAATATTTTAACTGAAAATGGGAAACTGAACGGAACCGAGCTCTTGGGACATAGTAAGAGGATGAACCTTTGCAGGCTCAATAATTTATGCCTTTGTTATATTACTAATAATGGCACACAAAACCTATATACGCATTGGCTTTATTCATTCATTGACTTACTCTTATGACTCTCTTTACTTTAATTCAAATTGTCGCAAACGACAATATTTCAGCTTTATTAATACCAATTCAGCTGTACTATATATGGAAAATTCAGCTACATAAGGCCAAATCAGCTGTATATGTCTTTGGCTGAAAATCAGTTATATTCTTTTCCGCCATTTAGGGAAAATTAGTTTTCTTTACGATTTGAATTGAACTTGCTGATATAGGTTCTGGGTGATGTTTTATAGATATTAAAATGTTGGCTACAAAGTACAAATATAAGTAAAGTTTATATGTCCAATTTCTCAAAGTACAAGATGGTTCCAGGCTCCTCCGTGATATGTACAAACCACTTGGTAATTGATATTCTCCAAATAAAGAATATGCAAGAGTCATTCGCAGGATATATTCAGTCTAGCAAAAGTGCCCTTTGGCGGGTTTGCCATGCTCCCATTAGCTAAAATATGTTTCATTTCACCGTCTTTATTATCCCCGAATTATTTTTTTTACGGTTCCCTCAGCATATCGCGACTGCAGCGAATTGGCTGCATTTTAATGAACATCAAAAGCCGTCATCCCAGCCCTACCGTCGTCGTCGTCGTCGTCGTCGTCGTCTGCCGACAGCTGTGGTTCTTAGTCGAAAGAAAAGCTCCCATTCGGGGCATAGTCGGAGCCAAGACATTGTCAGCTCTGCCCTGCTAATTGTGAAATATCCAGCGGAAATCCTTTTGCGCTCTTTTTTATTATTTTTTATTTTAAAATTTTGCGAGATTTGCCCACAGACATCCGGGTTGGGGGTACTTTGCATATGCATGCAATAGGGTTCCGCTGTCGAATGATGTTACTGTAGCAACACTGGTTACGTGGACGGATTGGATTTCCATGCAAATTTTGCCTCGTTTTCCATTTTGTTGTCAGTTTCGCGACCCAAAAGTCCATTGGTCGGGAAAATTGACCTCAGAACTAGCCAGGCTGTGACTGTTCTGAATTTATAATAGCGAAAGATCAGCGCTCACATTCCATTCATTTACACGCTGCTGAATGTTAGCAAAATAATTTTTCGGATGGTTGAGTGTCGTTTTTAATATAAATAATTAAGTGGCTAGCCAACGGAGTTGGAACCGGGCCGGTGTGGACGGCCGACTGCTATTTGGTGGTGGTCGAATCAAACACATAAGAACTAAGCTAGAATTTGATTGATGACGATGGGCCGAGCGACCACAAAACTAAATCAGCAACAGGTTATTACCCGGGCGAAATGGCCCGGACTGACCACTGCTGATGGGAATTTGATTGAGCTGGGGTACCCTGTTTCGTGTGCGAATTTTCCACCAGTCAGTGTATCTTGATCGATTATCTGCAGGACACATTCGAAATATTAATTGATGCAGCTTTGTTGTTAATGATGGCCTATTGAGCGAGGGGTGGCCTCGATCAGTCGCTCTGTCCAAATAGCATCTTGTTTGTGCACTAAAGTGCCAACGGAGGACTGGCCACTTGTAGGAGACTTAAAGGGGCGTAAACATCTTTAAGTGAATTTACTCGACTTGTGGCTATTGATTATGCCAGTCCCAATTAACCCGTTTACGGCTTATTACCCAGTCGAGATGGAGTGATTAAAGCGAATGGATTTGATATAATTAGTCCTACCGGATTCCAAGACTCTCTGGAATGCTTTTTTGACGAGCGGGGGATAAGACTGAAGTTTCCGGACAACGGGGGACTGTCGCTAAAAATAGAACACTTTTGAAAATTTCCTAGTTTCATAAGCTTGATGAATATTTTGAGCATCTTTAAAATTGCGAAATGGAACAACAAAGCATCAAACTTTAAGCTGAAAGTAAATCAAATTGAGAAAATTTCAGAGAGTTTGCAGCAATATCAAATAACTGGGGCAGGGCACTAAAGACAAGGAACTGTGTTGATGAAGCTGTTGGCGAAATAATTCCAAAACTTTAAGGGGGATATTGATGATAAAGAATGCAAATTTTAATTCTGAATTTTACGACAAGTTGCACTCATAAAGGATGCAAAAACTTGGTGCGCAAATTAACTCTTATTACAAAATACCCTCGGTTTTTCCCCTGCATGGGTGCAAGCTTAGATTTTAAATTGAAGTGAAAAAAGTAGATTTCAATAACTCTGCAAAAGGTGAGATTACGATTACATATTAAATAGAGAGTATCTAAAAGTTACGTGAACAAATGTCTATTAAGCATTTGTTAAAAACAAAATAGGGGATAGTCAATATACCAGACTCTCCCCTATTCTGTTTTTACCGCTAGATAAATTGTACCATCCCAAGATTTCCTACTGCCCCTGGTCAAAGTCGTAGCTTTTTTCGAGTAATTCCCACATATGGTGTCAGAAGTGAGGATGAGAAAATTCGACCGGCGATCAAACACGGCAGTTACGTTGTTGTTAAGTCGTTAAGCTGTTGTGTTAAGATGTGCTGTACATTTGAGGACAAATGCTGTTTCAGAATGGCCAAGTGTGGGTTCGGTCGATCGCACTTCGCACCAAAACAAAAAAATGCTCAAAAAGGCATCGGCAGAGAAGCAAAGGGTAGCTCAACTGGTTAGAGAGCTGGGCAGAGTTTCTGGTAATACAAAACTAAGCGCTGACAGCGCCCTCAACTACTTGTCGTTTTGTAATGGCGTTCGGTAAGTGGATTCAGTTTGAGTTTTTGAAATAAAACGTTTTTGTCGGTGTTTTACCGAAATTTAAGAACAGTACTCATCAAAAAGATGAGTGATAATTATGTAAAATTTTGTTAGTTGACAAGTCTTTAATCACCTTTAAATCCGTAAAGAAATGAAGAAATTTAGGTTTTAGGGTTATGTTGTAACAAATATTTTTTTTTAAAAATCAACTAGTTTGGGAAATTCTACCTCCAGTATTCTTTAAATGTTACTGTTAATTACTCATTTACCAAAACATAATTTATGTAAAACTGTTCTATTTTGTTTTTATAAAAGAATTATAAGTATGAATTTAATTGATAAAAGTTTAAGCTTGATAAAGGATCAATTTTGTTTAATTTGTTATGCTTTTGTATGCATGCTGACTACCGCGTTTTGTTTTTTTTAACGTATTCAGCTATTTGCTGTCACCGGAATATGGGTGAGGTAGCAATCAATGTTTTAATTAGTTTCATAATTATGAATGATACCTAATAACGAAAAATAGTTTTAATTTTCGTTAGTACTTTTTTCGATTATAATTAAAATATTACCATATAAAGTATTGTGTATTGTTTAAACCATGTTTTTCAAATCAATTCAAATCAATTAACATGTCTTCAATTCACTTAACTCTTAGTGGTACAATTAAACCGATTGGTCGGGTAAATTGTTCCAACGAAAAGCCTCTGGAAAATCGCATGTTTTGAGAAATGTATAAGGATTATGGCATTGATTTTGCAGTATGAGTTATCCGGAATTCTAAACTATATGGCATTCTATAAATCGTTTGTTTTAATCAACATCAAAACGAGATATACAACTAAAAAGCAGTACAATAAATCCGACTCTCCCCTATATCAATCGAAAAAACAATCGCATAAAAATTGTTTAGATTAAGTGCAAACATACAGTTTTAAGAAAAATATTGGGTTTTGTTAGGGTACTGCATAATAAAGGGTGTTTTATTTAGCTGGCTGAGAACTTTCGACGGTTGTTGTCTATGGTTTAACAGTTGAGAATGTAATACTGTGTTGATATTTCTATTCAGTAAGGTTCGACAATTCATCGTGGATCATTTATCGCCAGAACAACGGTTCCAAATTGGGGAAATTTACTTTGAAAAAAATAAATCTGTTCGCGAAGTTCATAGAGCACATCGTCCATTTTACGGTCAACATAATAAGCCTATTGAGCAAGCAATTCGTGCAGTTATTGATCGTTTTCGCACTAATTTTACTCTTCTCGATTCAAAACAATCAACAAGACAAAGAAATGTGCGAAGAGAATATTGCTGCTGTAGCGCGAAGTGTTGAAGGAAACGCCTACTTGTCGATTAGTCGTCGTTCTCAACTTGTTGGCCTTTGTCCTTGGACTACGTGGAAAATTTTACGTAAGGATCTTGGCTTACGTGCCTATAAAATACAGCTCGTACAAGAATTAAAGCCAAATGACCATCGTTTACGTTGCATTTTTGCTGATTGGGTTAATTTGAAACTGGCCGAAGATGAGCATTTTTATTTTTTATTTTATTTATTGTATTTAGTGATGAAGCTCATTTCTGGTTAAATGGCTTCGTGAATAAGCAAAATCGCCGTATATGGAGCGAAAACAATCCTCATGCCATTAACGAATCACCATTACATCTATTACAATTGACTGTTTGCTGCGGTTTGCACGCTGGTGGCATCATCGCTTCTTATTTCTTTCAAAATGAGGAAGCAGCGTCCGTTACGATGAATGGCGAGCGCTATCGAGCCATGCTGACTGATTTTTTGTTTCCAAAAATGGATCAACTAAACATCGACGAAATTTGGTTCCAACATGATGGTGCAACTTTCCATACAGCGCGCTTAACCATCAATTTATTGCAAAATCTATTTGGTGACAACTTCATTTCCAGAAGTGGTCCTGTTAACTGGCCCCATCGTTCGTACGACTTAACGTCTCTCGATTACTTTTTATGGGGCCATGTTAAGTCATTGGTTTATGCCGACAAACCAGCAACTCTTGAAGTATTGGAAGCCAATATTCAAGCCACTGTTGACGCCATACGGCCAGATTTATTGGAAAAAGTAGTAAAAAATTGGAATGATCGAATGGACTATATAACTCGTAGCCGCGGTGGACATATGCTGGAAATTATATTTAAAAACCTAAATGTCATGAAATTATCTACCAGATTATAATAATAAAAAATTCATTCCAATAATATTTCTGTCTTGTATTATTATTTAAAGTTCTCCAGCTCTTAAAAAAACAACATGCTTAAATAATCTATAAAATACTCTAATAATTATTAAACGTAAGACTGAGAAAAATAGTGAAACTTTTGGAGGAATATCTTGAAGCAAAAAATGGTCTAGAAGTCAATGTTAACAAAACCAAATTATACTCTTCCAAAAGGGAGGATATGGTAGAAAAAGTAATGACAATAGAATCAAGTATAAACATATAAAGATATTGAATTTTAAAATGAAATAAATCTTATTATATAATTGAGAATACCTTTTACGCAATCTGATATTATTATTTATTTTACAGACATAATACATCCTACAGTACCCATTGTAAATAGAATAAAAAGAATTTACGTTTACACTTGCAAAAAAATATGCAAGGTACTAGTTACATCTACTGCCTTATATATAGCTCAGTTTGGAGCTTGAATCATATAACTGAGATTAACAAAGTATTAGGTTGGAAGCTATGAAACGGGCGTTTTTTGTTTAGTCTGTGTTCAGCTGCGACTGAGAGAGATACATTGTAACGTGCGCTCGATATTTTTATTTATAAAGCTTAAGGGGAGGTTCTCATCTAGAATCTTGAAATTTTCGATTTTTTTTTTTATTTCATATTATTAAAGTTTAATATGTCTAGAATGTTCCTTTAAAATATTTTGTTGATCCACTAGAGCACTAAAACGGATTCTACAGCCCATTGATTGTCGCGGTGTCATGATCGCAGCGGGGCGCTCTTATTCGTTTATATTCGAAAAATTGTCGACGAAAAGTTACTTAAACTTCAAACGCGATTATCTCAGAGCTTTGTTTTTTAAGATTTTACAAATTTGTGTACAAGATAACTCAAAAACGGTTCAACCAATCAACTTCTAGTTTCGTGCATATTAAAATAAACAATTTTCTTCATAGAAAGAGTGGAGCACATTTTGAAAATTTTAACATTAACTCCTTTTTGTTAGTCATAAACTATGAAAAAACACAGCCAAAAACGACACAAAAATTTCAAAATCGCGCCATTCCGTCAATTTTAAATTTTTTTTGAAAGTCGTTCACTCTTTCTGAGACAAATTTATTCTAGTTTACAATAATGTCATCATTATTTGATTTCAGGCTAATTTGCGACCCCTAGATTGTACACAGCTGGGCAATTTTCGAAAAACATGCCTTCGGAGAAGCTGAATAACGGGCGCCATTTTGTTTTGTACAGATAAATGTACAGATGGAAACAAAACGCGATTTAGATCTACTCTTCTTGTAGAAGTTTAAACTAAATCATACTGCAGCTCAAGCTTCAAGAAATATTAATCAGGCATTTGGAGATGGATCCACCAATGAAAAAAATGCTCGATATTGGTTCCAAAAATTTCGTTCTGGCAATGTGAGTATCGTCAATGAGCCTAGATGAAGACCACCGGCCCGGTTAAATAAATAAGACGGTGCAATAAATAAAGTAAAAAATTGGACTCATATGTACCGCACGAATTGACGCTACTGCAGATGATCGACCGTAAAAGCAAGTGCGCATCTTTGTTGCTTCGCAATACACGATTGCCATTTTTACACCAAATCATCACTTGTGATGAAAAGTGAATTTTGTATGATAATCGAAAACGATCAAGCCAATGGGCAGATACAATACACTCCCAGGATACACCCCAAAACCGAAATCTCAACAAAAAAAAAATTATGGTCACCATATGGTGAAATGCCCAAGGAGTGATCCATTATTCCTTTCTACAACCAGGCGAAACTATAACAGCGATGTCTTATTGTCGTGAAATTGATGTCATGCATGAGACACTTATGAAAAAACAACCAGCATTGCTCAATCGGCACGGCGCAATATTACTGCATGATAACGCACGACCACATAAAGCTTCAATTACTGTTGACAAATTAACTTCTCTACAATATGAAATTTTACCACATTCTCTATATTCACCCGATATTTCACTGACCGATTTTTCGTAATTATGAATTATTTTTAAGAGAAAAAAAATACAATAACCAAAATGATATTATAAAAGACTTTAAATTGTTTATTAACTCTAAAAATAATGATTTTTTCAAAAAGGCATATATAATTTGCCCAATCGTTGACAAAAAGTCGTAGATGCCAATGGAAATTATTTCAATTCAATATAATAAATAATGTGTAAAATTGCGCTTTTCGTTTTTTATTCTAATTCAACGCCCGCTTTACAGTTTGCAACCTAATAAATTATATCTTTTACAGAAAATTGCTGAGTTTACCAAACAATACACCAGGTTATGTGATCAGGTTTTATCTTGAAGTTGAGAATATAGAAGTTACAAAATGAAATTCTTAAAATGGATGATACTAGGTTACCAAAAGTAAGCTATAATAAATGAAAATCACTTAAACAGTGTACCTCGGAAGATATATCTAACTCGGTTAATACAGTTGGAAATTATTTTTATGCTAAAATAGATAAGGTAGGCATGTGGAACAATCTAACGCTAGACTACAAAAAAATAAAGCGTACTTTGTGCAAGCATTCTCTATATACTCCAAAGAAAAGGATATCCAGAGATGCAAGTAAATCCACTTCATTAACAAATTTTCCTACAATATTTCATACATTCAAGAATGATTATTACCACTTTATTATAAAAAAAATTATTATTCAATTAAGATTTTTAAATAAATATAATTGCAAAATTGTCACAAAAGATGAACTTTTTAAATTGGGCCAAAACAGGTATTGTGAACGTTGTCATGTACTCAATTACAGATTGCATGTATTATGAGAATTATAGAAGAAATAATATTCCAGAAATAAGAAATCAACAAATATTCAATTTTATCAATGAATCAAATGAAAAATTATTAAAACTAAATTTTATTCATTTTATATTAGAAATGATGAAAAAAAACAGTTATTAATATATATGTATATTTATTTATATATTTAATTTAAAAAGTATTAAAGAAAATAATAACTCTACGATCTATATTTAATTGAAAAGTCAAATAACTATTAAAATGAACCAATATACAGCCATGGACATCCTCGTATGTGTAAATAGCATAAATTTATAATAAAATTAAACGGACCAATTTTTCAACATTTAATTACAAATATTTCATCTTTTATGGGAACTAATTTTTACTCTGATTATACATTACAATTTTAAGAAAATACTTTAATGTTATCATTGAAATGTTTTTATGCATTTAAGTTTTAGTTTATTAGGAGAGCGTTTTGGACGAACATTAAAATAGCACAAATTATAATAAGCGATAGTTATTTGAATTTATTTTGTGTTCCGGTCTGTTATAATTTTCTGATTATACAACGAGTTATCTTCAGTATCGTTATGAGTAGAAGAAAGCGTTGTACGGCAGAAAAAAGAAACATTATATATAAATTGTACAAAAGTGGTAAAAAATCAGCTGAAATATTGAAGTGTTCAAGGAAAATAGTCTACAATGGTCTAATTTAGCAAATATAGCAAATTTTAGGAAATTCTGTTTATTTAACTAAGACTACTTAGTTAATTAAGACTAAAGAACAAATGCCAAAAACACGGAGAACACGGAGAACACTTTCTATAAATAAAGCACTAATTCAAAAGAGCAAAAGGTCTATGTTTAAATCATCAAGGCATTTTACAAATGAAATAAATAAAGAATATGAGTTAAAAGTGTCGGACAGACTATTGAGATTGCAATTAAATGAGGCTAAACTCTTTGGTGTGTCCAGTAGATCGGAAGAATAAGGTTCTCCAATTTTGGAAAAGCGTGCTTTGGAGCGTTGAAATGAAAATAAATCGAATCGGACCACATGGTAAAACATATGTTTATCGCCTAAAAGGTCAAGCATTAAATCCTAAATACACCCAGAAGGCAGTCAAGCACGGAGGGGGAAATATAATGATTTGGAGAGCTTATTCATGGAGTAGGACCTCCTGTGAAAATTGAAAGAAATTTTAAAAAATTAAATGGAACCATATTTGTTTGAGTTTATGCCAGTAAACTGGACGTATACGCACGATAATGATCCAAAACATTGACCGAAGTTAATAAAAGATTATTATGAAAATCAACAAAATCAATGTCTTGGCCAGCTCAAAGTCCTGATGTTAATACAATAGAAAATCTATGGAATCAGGACTGGACAAAAATTGTTTTAAACATTTTAACGAATTGTGGAATGGTATAAAGGAAGCATGGTATTCTATTCCGTGGGTAAATTATCAGAAACACGTTAAAAGTATGGGTAGAGCTTTAATCGAAAATTCGGGCTACAGTACGAATTGCTAATAGGGTAAAGAATTAAACACTTTTTTTTCAAATTGTAACGATTTTTAAATTTGATTTCAGGATATTTCTTATCGTGCTATTTATATGTCCTACGCATTCGTTGATTTTATCATTTTCAAGTTCTTATGCTATTTCTATGAAGTCGTTGTAAATTTTCTATATGGATTTAATTAATTATTAATTACATTGTTAAATATAAAAAACGATATCTTTGTTTTCGCTATTTTTGTAAATAGATTTTCGAATTTAATTATTTAATCTTCTAAGTGCTATTTATATGTCCATGGCTGTATGTATAAACTCTGATTAAAAATGAAAAGAAGAAGAACTGTAAATCGAAGTACACGCCGAATTCCACCTGTAAAATATTGTATAACGTTAAACATGGAAATAAAACCTACTACTAATTATTAAACGTAGGTAATCGATTCCATGTAGACCTGCGCTTGAGTATCACCTCAATTCTTGCGAATTGAGCTATAGGAACAAAATTTTCTAAGGGAATAGCTAACGTATGATTTGCAAATTATAACAATCTACTTTGGCTTTAATTCAGGGAGCTAGTCCTAAAAATACCTTTGGAATGCATGGCATAGAACAAGAATCTTGCAAACTGAAAATGGCATTCTTACCGCATAAATTAGAAAATCTTCGATGCCAAGACCCACCCTTACCACTGCAGTTGTGAGGCTCCATAAATTTCTACTCACTATCTATTAAGATTCGTCTCATTTCCCTTTACTTTGCGACACCGGATCAAACTAATTATTGAAATAATCCTCAATTCAATCAACGCAAATGTTTTAAAATTTGTATTAAATGCATGTCATCGCAACAAGGAACAACTCAAAGAACTTTTACCTTTCTGGCGTTGTCAGTGGCTGCGCACAAAATTTCCATAAGCATTCGTTCCGCCAAGTTCATTCAGTAGAAATTTTCCTTCCAAGTATTGTGGCAGCAGTATCACCAGAAATAAGCTGGCAATTGGTTTCCGGGCAGCTGCTCATGCAAATTAGCCAAATTTATAAAAAACAAAATAAAAATCAAACAACGCGTGATTAGGGAAATAAATTTAAGAGAAGATCTACTTTTTAAAAGACACCAGAGAAGATCTGGGATCGATTTGAGAAGAGCACAAATGTGAATTAACTAACTCTTCAAAGTCTAGCTATTTTTATGTAAATGAGGTTCGAAGACGACTAGTCCTGCCGCAACATCAAAAACGGGAAAGCTATGGATTTGACCAGGAAGAATTCGGTCGCGCAATTGTATGACATAATTTTTGGATGAGCTGGAAAAGTAGTTAGGAGTGTGGAGATTCGCAATCTTTCAAATTTTTCTTGTTAATGTTAGAATCTAGTGCAATATTTACAACATTTCATTTTTGGCTAAATTTTGTCTTAGACGGCTTTGGTGAGAATTGCTGTGAAAGCACTTGAAAATGATGGAATTCAGCAGGACAAAGGTGCCGTCGCATCACAGGTAAGTGCATTTTCTTAATTGAAGAACAAAAATTATTTTATATAATACTGCTGGTTTTCACTGATTATTTAATGTATAGATACAAAAGTTAGTACATATAATTTTTCTTATTTTTACTATAAAGCTTATTCAATTTAGAGAGAATGAACCCGATAGCCGTTAACGTGAAAAGCCTTAGGAAATTTTTAAATTTTACTAGTTCCCATGCACATTCATCGGCTCCAAAGGTTGTTTGCAGGGAACTCGAAATGCAAAAGTCCTGTATTTTTAAGTGGGAATGGGACTTAGTGAAGTTCGCAATTGCTCCGAATAAGGATAGCTCTGGGCCACACATGAATGGCGTTCATATCAAAGATATATTCGCTTTTATGGAAGAGATAGAGAGCTCTCCTCCGATTGGAGTTGATGAGGCCTGTAATGGTTCTTTCAAAATCCTTGCTCCCAAACTTGATCCCTGAAAATGAACGGAATTGTTCGGCGCAGAGCCCTAACGAATGTTTACCTTTAAAGTGTCCCCACTTTATTCGCAACCCGAAATTATAAAGACGACATTTAATTGCAAGAAATTTCATCACAAACTTTGTGTAAGCCGCAGGGCTTGAAACTTTTTTAAATTGCGGTATTTGGAGAACGACCCCAAGCAGTCCTTTAAGACGCGGCGGACATGTCTCTAACCCTGTTCACCTGCGCTATCAAACATCAAATTGCTGTAATTTGCTGTTGTTCATGTTATCACAATTGTTTCAGTTTCTGCAAAGAATTCCTGTAAATTTAAAGCTACACGGGAATTTATCCCAGTCCATTTTGGGTTCGCTTAAAGCCCCGAGCAGCTCAGGGCTCCGTTGTCGGCGTCCCCGCTTCAAACTCATCCAAATTTACACAATGCAAGCAACCAAAAGTTTTGTCTTTCTCAAGACCGAGACGTGTGCAATAAATTTGAGCCATGTCGCCTCGGGGTGGGCGGCCGGGCGAGCTCGGCGAGATGAGCTTAACAAACCCTCAGCATCTTTTAGTAATCATCTCCGGTGCCATAAAACCCCGAGAACACCCTCAACTAGAGATAGACAAGGGATAAGACGGGAAATTTTCATTTTATTACTTTGAGGTTGTGTAGCAAATCTCGAGCAGCTCCTTGAGACCGAACAGGGGCAAGGTGAAAGAAAGCAAGTGGAGGCGTTGGGGACTGTGGGGTTCGGCATTAGAATCCTCAACAATTGCGTTATGATTTCGACCACTGATAGAGCTCCACTAATTGTCCCCTCGATTGCGGCGAGCGCGGGTGATGGTGGCAGTGGCGATCATCCCCTTGGTAGTGTTGTCCCCGGCTTGAAAGTTTTCATTTCTGGGACATGAACTGCCGGGGCTAAAGGGGGATCATAGTGGAGCGCTGTTTGCCATTCTGATAAGAAGTTTCCCAGCTTTTGCGATTTAAATGGCTTTGCTTGATGAGTGTTTAAACGTTTTTATAGCCGGATTATTTCTTGCCGTGGCAGCATGCTGGTGTCATGCTTAGCGTCACCCACCAAAGGGTGGAGTCAGCTGTGCCCTATCTGGGTATCAAGGATTACCGTTCTGGCGATGAACTTCACAAGGTAAATAGGGTTAAATTGGAAAAGCCGGAAGAAACTTGGATGCTCGCTTTAAAGCACGCTCGGCAATTTGCATAAAAGTTAAGCTTGGACAGGTTAATTAGAATTGCAGGATTGTGGACGAGGACACTAATAAAATCTAGTTTACGTTTTAAATTTAATTCTATTATATTTGTCTGAGGACAATTTCCTGGGGGTCATTGCTTTATTTAATATCACGGTACCTTCCCGCACCACCAGCGACCAATATTTCTTCTTCGTCATTTTATTTGTTTGTTGTCTGTTGTTACTACAAGTAGTAAGTATTTGCTATGTATTTCTATTTTCCCTCAAAAATACTACAACTTCCTTGGGATTTACTTCGAATTTAGGTCTAAGATTTTATAATTTTTATTAGATACTGACAAATGACAGCTAAATAAAACTCGTAACTACATTTATTAATTTCTTTACACTGCTCTGAATGTCTTTAAAGAAAAATGGATATAAAACAACACAAAAGGGAAAGAGTCCTCCAACCATCTTGAGACAACTATGCTCAAAGTATTTTCAAGAGCATACCGTCGTGAGTATTTTTCAAAAACTGAATTATTACCAACAACATTTTGTTTTTCTTGGTCCTGGTCTGTGTACTTTTCATTTCCGAGAAAAGTATTTTAAAAAATCAGAAACCCTTGACCGCTAAGAGGGAAACTTGGAGGCTCTACGACCGCCCCAACTTCTTCTAATGGAGCAGTTCCACGTCCGGATCTCTCCGAGTTCTGTGAACTTCATAACTCGCGGCTTCTTCGCGCAAAGCATGGCAAAATAACTCCATTGAGGTGAATGCAATTTCTAGTGCCGATGGTGGAGACAGTAAAACAGAACTGGCCGCAGGACTAATAAAGACCCCCTCTTCTGGACGAGGGCAGTTTTGAGGGGCGTCAAGCATGCCACTTGAGCCGCACCGTCTAGGGCTAGGGTGAGATCGAGGGCGAGTTCAGAAATAGTCGTACTAATTCCAACATCGACGGCATAAAAACTTTCCCCTCGCCTAATTGAATTTCTCGAAAATCTTTGACCGCGCCACAAGGAGCCAGCCAAGTTGCGGAGTTGCATCAAAGATTCCCCCGGCATCCGCTGGTCATCGTTATTACGACGGGAATGTACACTTTGCCGTCGAAGTTTTCTTTCGCCGCCAGAATTGGACCGATTTACACGAAGTCGGAACAGCCTCGCCCTCGTCCTCGTCCTCGGCCTCCTCACCTTGCGGCTGGGCCGGGATAATGGGGCTGCCGGAGCACCTCTAGTCAGGGCCCGGGCACTGTCATTAGTAAAGTGGAAGAAGTCCGATATTAGTTCCCCATTCAGCACATCTTGTCCTTTCACGGATGTGAATATTAGGGACAGTCGGAGCCCCCCCTCCACCTATCGCCTCAAGATGCTTGGAGATGACCGGGGGTCTTACGGGCAGGTCAAGTGCCAAACCACATAACGAACGCCAGAAGTGGGATAAAAGTTTTTTTCTGTTGGTCGTGTTTTGGCTTTTTGCCTTTCAGCTCTCTGCCTCCTCGGAAACTCGATTTAATTTCGACTCCGTCGATGTCCTGACCAAAGAAGCGGTTCGGCACAGGGCGGAGGCCGGAACGGGGCTTGCTTTACGAGGCGCGCCACGTGAATAACAAAAAGGCTCCAACTGTCCTAAGGTGATTTCCCTGGCTCAGGCCTGTTAACTTAATGAAGGTTTCGAGTAGTTTCTCACGATATCCAAATCAAATCGCATATCCGTCTGAAGACACACCAAAGAAATGGATAGTACACGGATCGTAGGTAGAGGGCGCAGCAGCAGCCCCGGAAGGACTTCTTCCCGGTCCCTCCTCCTTAGCCGGGAAAGAGCGGCAGTAGAAGTACCACTGCATGGCACGAACTTTTCGATGGTCTGGCCTCGTTAGAGCCGGGATGTGACTGGAATTTGCACGAGGCGTCGACGAGAATTTTCATTTCAGCTGAAATTTTTGTACAAAATGTTGTCCGGGTGGCTTACTCCTGCCGGAGACCAAACCCCCCCCCCCCCCCCTCCACATATGCCTGATAGTTTGCACAAATTTATTGGCAGATGGATCGGCGATAACCGGGCCCCATATGGCCACCAAGTGGGCTCCCAGCTATTTTTTTCCACTTTGCGGCTCTGGATTGACGCTGTGGTTGCGCCAGAAGACGTCCCGGGTTAACCGGCCGGATCCCTGCCTGTCGTGATTAATAACTTTGTCGTGACGATCATTGGAGTGAGCTAGACAAACCGAAAACTTTCCAAATTATTGAAACTTTTGAGATTTTGCAGGCAAGACTGGGAGCCTGGGGAGCGAACAGAACTCAGCCCCATCGCCTCTCTGGACGGAGTAATTAGATGCAAGGCTGACGTGAGAAATGAAAACAGACAACTCCATACATTGTTTGTACTTCCCGGAAGTGAGGCTGCGCCCTGTTTGTATAAAGTGAATTCGACTGAAAGTGCTTGGCGATTAATTGGTCCGTTAAATATGAAAATCACTAAAAAAACAGCCGTCCCCAGGGTCCCACATACGATCCCCCACCTGACAAAAATCATGTTGTCGGGCTGACCCTGGCCCCCGTTTGGGGTAAACAAAATTGACATTTTTGGTATATCGCGTAAGTGGTTACATTTGTTGACAATGTTTCTTCCGTGCTCGATGAAGGCCCGGGCAAATATCACCACTCCACTGTTTGCCTCGATGCATTCCACGAACGGCAGCGGGTGATGCTAGGGAGGGCCGTGTTTTGAGGCCAATTTTAGCATTTTCAGCTAGGCGGCATAGAGTGGAGGGGGTTTTCGCCAGCAGACTGAGAACTTGAAAACATTTTGTTCCATATTAAGAGTAAACTATTTAAAATATACTTTATTTATTCTATTCTTACTCTGGTAGTGTTTTATATACCACCTAACTAATCAAAAGCTGACTTCTTGCAGCTGTCTTCATTATTTTGTAGTTTTAGGAATTTTGATTCTTAATTTCAAATTACTAAACTAGATTTACAATTGTTGGTTCACGTTTTAAAGTTCTATACAACAAAACCATGGCAGTAAGGTACTTGTTTAAATCTATATTTAGTTAGTAAAACAGCTAAATGCATACTTCGTAGATCGGATGATGACTGTAAAAATCAATAAATGGAGCCCTTGTAGTCTGGCGCCAACTGGGGAGGATACAAAACGAATTCTTTCAGTAAACTTTGACGATTGCTTGCCTAAAAAATATCTCAAATCCACATAGATAAATTGCTGTAGCGGCGGATAAATGTTCGCAAGCATTCCACCTGCCGTTGCGTAACGCGAGGACGTTTTTTTTGTTTTTTAAAGCAAGGTAATTACTTGTTCCAGGCTATCTTCGTGCGATCAGATGGATTCGTAAGCGGGGAGTGTTATCGCGATTGGGCTATGTCCCTGTAGCAACACCGCTCCCGGGGCAGCCCTCAAGGAAATTGGGAATATATCTGAAGGCTTAAACAATATGTCACTGCACATCAGTTCGCGCCGCCTCCGTCCGGGAGACAGTGAAAAAGAGTTTGCTTCATGACGGCCATCAGCAGGACTCCTCCGTCAGTGAAATCTAGGGATCTTAAGTCATTAAGCGGCAGGAGCACGACTCACTGGTTCCGTCTTCCCGGCTGGGCACAACGTCTCCATAGAAAGGGAAAACTTTTAGCAATTTTTCACCGCACTGCCAAGGGTGCCGTTTTTTAAATACCTCTAACACGTTTTGCATATACATTACTCAGCCAGGACTCTCGAAGCCCTGCTCCTTCGCTACGTCGGGCCTCGGCCCCAGTCGCAGTAGCGCCGGGTAGATGATTCCAACTTCTGCCAGGGCGCTTCTCAGTTCTTGAATTCTCCTTGTTAGCAGGGCGATGATATCTGAAATGGAATCGCATAAATTTAGACGAAGCGCTACTCCAGCCAATGAGTTGAGAATGGTAAAGGTAACTCAGGGCAGGAAAAATGCTAAATCCCATGTCTTTCACCGGGGTTTGGGGCTCTGATCAGCGATGTAAACAGCTTCCAAGTGTGTAATTTGAGGCACTCATCGGGGGGCAGCGAAGGCTGTCGGCGCTCCCGTGATTTCTTTCCTTTTGATATGCATGCATGATTCTTTATGAATATTAAAAAGTTATCGCGCGGGGAATGGCACTCGCTCCAAGATGGAAATTTGATGGCAGATAGAAACAAAAGGAACGGATTTCGTGACTCTCAGACATTTGCGACAAGATGAGCGGGGGCGGCACAAAGGTGCTACATGGGCAAAAATTCAATTTTCATAATTTGATACGTGGCAAAGCTCGCAGACAGGCCGCGAAAGGTTTTCATGCATGGAAATGTGCGCGTAGGTATAAAATTAGTTTGGGGAAAAAATGTTACTTCTCATGCTCGCCTACAGGAGTAAAATATTCGGAATTGATAAAACCATTACCGCGATGTCTCATCAACCAAAATGTCGTGGGGAGAACTGATATTTCACCTCATTACGGCTCACAATGAAGCTTTCTTTCAATTAAATCACACGGCAAACAATGAATGCTAATTGCCACTCGATTAACCAGATTCCTTTCCAGATAAGCAAGCCCTCCGCGTCCTTTTTTGTCTCATTCCGAAGGGGACAATTAATCGTCCTAACCCCCTTCGCTTTGCTCTACGTCTCGTTGTTTCCACTCGAATTTCTTAGTGGAAGCACACTAATCTTGACGACGTTGGCGCGGAGTTAAAACACCTTAATTACATTGCTAAAATTTAATTAATTCGTTTGAGCAACTCTCCAGCGCCTTTTATAATTTTTTTTTTTTTAGAGTAGAGTTTTAAAGCAACTGGTGAAGAAGGAGCTGCACGATGTCCTGCTAGTGTTTTTTTAATAAACTAGGGCGAGCGAAAGAAGGACCATTAAAGAAGTGCCATAACTAATGATTATAATTCTAGAAGGAGCATAGTAATAATCAGTCAAGTAAGAAGAAGTTTTCCCTGCGAATATAATCGACACTTTGAATGAAATCATTGGACGTCAGCTGCTTCATCTGTTAATATGAAATATAGATTTTTGCAAACAAAATTATAGATCAGGATCTTGATCGGACAATTCGATTCGAATAAAATCGTATGGCTGTATTGCATGTAGAATTTCTTACAACATATATTCCGCATTAGAAATAAATTCCATTTAATTAATTTGAATTTGCTGCATTAGAATCCACTCTGATCCAATATTTTAATTGTTTAAACGAACATGTACATATATCTGTACAATTGTTTTTGTTTTTTCGTATTCATTTATCAGCATAAAAAAAAAATCGATTAGTAATTTAGTTTAGTAATTTCGGTTCCTCATAGGTGAATTAGTAGTTAACATAAATTACCTACAACTCAGCTGTAAAAGATCAGGCGATATGGTTAGAATAAAGCTCAATAAGATCCCTAATAATTCTGTAGATTTGTTTTGAAACTACGGACTATCAAATTTGACGGCAGTTTCTTATACAAAGTGGCGCAAAATTAATCATTCAATTTTGTTTTTGTATAACTTTTTTACTAAATAAAAAAAATATTTTGAGTGATGGAAATCTTTATCTTTGGACCTTTACAATTTTTTCTGTTAATTGGAAAAGATGGTATCCGTCAAGTGGCTGCCACCAGTGTTGATACTCATTTGTGCGCATTTTCTATGACTTTCCGCAAGATTTCCGGTGATAACTGTTCGCATTCCTGTCGAATATTCTCTTTAAGGGCTGCGATTGTCTGAGGCTTGTTGGCATAAACCCGCGACTTCAAGTAGCCCCAAAGAAAGAAGTCTGGGCGGCTAAATCGGGCGATCTGTCTAGCCATGCCAAATCGCCAAAACGGGAGATTACGCGACCAGGAAACGCTTCCTGCATAATATTCATTGTGGCTCGTGCTGTGTGTGCGGTTGCACCGTCTTGTTGGAACCACATGTTCACCAAGCCCCGCTCCTCACATTTCGGCAGTAAGAAGTCGTTTATCATGGCCCTATAGCGTTCGCCAGTAACAGTTTCCGTATTGCCAATGGCTTCCTCAAAAAAATTCGGCCCAATTACTCCTCCCGCGTGAACGCCGCACCCCACAGTGGCTTTGAGTGAATGTTACGGCTCTTCGTGAATGACTTGCGGATTTTCGGTGCCTCAGAAAAGGAGATTTTGTTTATTGACGTAACCGGTTAAATGGAAATGCGCCTCGTCGCTCATGATGATTTTCGACTCAAAATCATCCTCTTCGTTGTTGAGATTGAGGACGGCTTGATAGTAATTCACACGCGACTGACGGTCAGCAGGCATTAACTGTTGCACTGTTTGCATTTTGTACGGGAACATGTGTAAGTCTTTCATTAAAATTCGCTGTAGAGTCCGTCTGGTGATGCCCAATTGCGTGGTTTGTCGTCTGGTTGATGTTTCTGCGTTCTTAGCGACATTGGCAGCCACAGCCGCGATACCACGAACGACCAGTCCGGTGGCGGTCACGCCCTGCAAGGTCTCATGTGGTTCCAGTCTGTTCGAATCGAGCAGGTAAGTGGCGGATTAAGAAGTCGACGTCGAAATGCACGTTGCGCTAACACCACCGACCATTAATCAAAAAAATGGACACAATTATTCCACGCTCTTGCGGTGCATAGGGCTCCATTGCTTGTTTTTTTTTTATTCTGCAGCTGTGTACAAATGTTAAATATAATTGACGTATGGTACGACGCCATTTGCAATAATTATAACATCTTCCGATAGAGTGATTAATTTTGCGCCACCTTGTATTATTATTACAACATAAATTTAATGAAATTTATCTAGAAATAAAATTTTCCTGTTTATGAATCTCAACGAATTTTTTTGAAAAATTCATAATCTAACGTCGTTCTGCCCCCGTCGCTGGTACTAATGACATAAATTTTCCAAGATAACACATTTACCCACCTTATCAAAGTTCGAGGGAGCCTGGCAGGTTTAATAGTTTCCTGCTCGAAAGATTTTTTTTTAATTCAATCCTCGAGACATCATCCTCGGAGCATGAAAACTCTTTTGTCCACATGAACTCCATTACGGCGAAGCACGTGCATGTGTGCGGGGGGAAATAATGTCTAGAGATAAATTCGTTAAGAGCCATCCTAGTCATAACTCAATTTATCCTGATCCCTCCTTTCCTTATATGCTTGCTCAGACCATACAAGAAGTTATTATCCTCGGTCTTCATCCTCCGGCTGGGTGCACAAAGACGACGGCCCGGGAGGCTGCTACTGGGGCTCCTCGCGCTCGTCCGAGCAGGAACTCCTCGAGATTCGGGGTGGGCCCGGGGAGAGCGACAACGTGTGTATGTAGCGATTATTGCTTCTTCGTGATAATTATTATGACAGCACCGCGGCCCGCTCTACGACACCTGGCAGCTCATTATCATTCATCTTCCGAGCACTCCAAACAAAGAGTTTGAAGGATTTCACACTGAAGGTGTTCGTCGCAATCCGTAGTGGGACCCCGTCGCCTGCAACTCTGCACGGAGGCGCTCTCGAGCTCACCTGTGCGCCTAAAGTGAGTTATCATCGGTAATGAAATTTGTTTATAATGAGGCTTTGTATTGACTTTTCAATTAGGCGTCCCTAGGAGGGCCACCAGGGCACAGGGGCCCCTGCGGAGCTCCTCTGAATTTCTTTGTGGGCGCTCGATGGAGTGCATATCAATGGACTTACTAATTCTGTTGCGACCGTGTTCTTGGTCGTTAATGCAATTAGGGCGAAGGTGAAGTGAATAAATAAACTACTGCCAGGCGTTCCTTCCCCCAGCCTGTCCGCAGCCCAGCACCTTCCACCGGACTGGCTGGCCAAGGAAGCTGCGCTTGTTATCATTGGCTCCACCGCCGGTTTCCTCTAATAGAAAAAAAGGGAGCCGGCTACGACATGTCTGTAACGCAAGCGGAACTGAAATTCAGCAGAGCGCTGCACGGCAAGGCAAACAGACAGCAGCATGTATGCTGGGGCCGTCGGGCCGGGGCCCGGGGTTCATAGCAGGACTCCCTTGTGGCCCGGACGATTCCCGTCCGGTGTGAGCTAAATTAAAAGAGTTACGTGATTCGAATGCTCATCGAGGGCGAGCGTATGCGGTGGTCGGCTTGATTATTGCCCAGATCCATTATTTGCGCTTTCTTTTACCTCGCAGTGGTTTGTTTCATCCTGACCTTATGGGCACTTAGCGCCGGGTCACGCCCGGCTCAAAGGAATGCATACGTGGCCATTGGGTCACCAATTATCGGCCAAGGAGAAACCAATAGGCTCATATTTTAAGCGGACTCGATCCAGTCCCGACTCATTAGTGACCTCATCGAAGTCCCTGCCCCAAATTGATTTATCGAGTCTGACGGTGGGTGTCCTGTTGCTTTTAAATTCGCCTTCTCGATGAAGGCAATCGTGAAATCCGAGGAGTCTGTTTGAAACTCTTAATGTTATCCCTCCTTGGGCAGCAAATTGAGCGAATTCGACTAGGGTTCCCGATTCTGGAGCTCCCATTAATTTCTCTAAAATTGCCGCAGAAGATGGAATCTGTCTAGACGGAAGAAATCTGGCGCATTTCTAGAGCAAGACCTTTAATAATTTGCACTGCGGAAGCTTGCAAGATAATCTTAAAATGATAATAGGAAATCTAAACCTCCCAAGAGACAACATATTAACATTTTAATTATTAATGAGTATACTCAGCTAAGGGTAAAAGCTGAATGTGTGGCTGAATACGGTCTCATTTGCGAATTGCGTGATATGTGTTGCTACATGTAATTCAGCTATAAAAGGCGAACTGGAATTAAAATCACTTTGAAAAGCCCTTTCCTCTCAAGTATCGCTCAGTGCATATAGTCCGCTGATTTCGTTTTTGATTGAATTGAAAGACTAAATAAATCACCCGAACTGTACGAACCGCGAATTTAGTAAATTCAAATAGACATGATTGCGCGATCATATCATAAAGGTCGAAAGTGTCTGCTCACTATAAATTATGGGATGCCACGCCCGAAGCTGTTCAAAAGTTCATTAAATTTTCTCCCTGGTTTCATTAATAAAAACGGCGAGCTAACTCACGAGCGAGGGGAGCTTCCGTCTCAGCCTTGCAGGGGATTCTATCATGTCATCATCAAGCGGAACGCGGTGCAGGTCGAAACCTGCAGATAAAATTGATTTAATTTCGATTTTTTAATTCCAAATCGGATAGCCATTTCGTGGCATGACCAGAACAGGAATCAGTCAATCGGACTGGAAGTAATTGGTTATGAAAGCTCCACCTGGTCCTCTCTTGGTTCCGGGTGCAGCCCCGGAACTGACTGGCCCGGTCGTTTGTGTTAATACGTTCCAGTAATTCGGTTTGCTCCCGTAATTGATCGTTACGAGTCCTATGGCCGCAAACAACTATCAACGTAAGTGGACTGTGGGTCTCCGACAGCAGGCGCTCCCGGGCTATCTGCATAACCACAGCAGTATCTTTTGATGAGCCTTTTGTTGTCAGCCTTGCGAACTGGTATCGGACTTAGCGCAAACTATTTGAGCTGTCTGCTGGGGCCTGGACCTGACTCTTGTGCTGTGCTTAACCCGACTGACTGTCCTAAATGTTGCAGTCCCGTCAGAGAAGGCCCCTTTGTACACTCATTGGCCCTAGAAGGTATTCATTTCGCTGGGATTGCAAATGACATCCTCATTGCCGGTTTGGTAATCAATGCGCTTCGCTTTAGTCAGAGGTGAATAATTGTGTTGCATTAGACAAGCCGCTTACCGTTCCCGAACTGTGCCAAAAATGTCGGAGTAATCATCAAATTTGGAAAGGAGACTGAGACCGGACATTGAGCGGAAATGCCCGGACGCTTCTTTAATAATTACTCAACAGCCCACAGTCATTTCTACTCTGAAATGCGTGACCTTTTGGGACAAAACTTCCTTTGTAGGCTGGGTTTGGGAAAGTGGGTCCTATCAGACTGTTTTGTCTCTTGTGATTGCATGTTAAAGAACTTTCTATATGAAAGAACTTCAATTTCATAATTAAGCGTTTGCTGCTCAATTCAACCATTGCTTTTCTTAGCTGAATTGATAGTTGCTGCAAATCTACAACTGAATAAACGTCTTTTACATTAAAAGGTCTCTTCACCTCATTTGAAAGTCAACAGCAAGTTCACAAATGTGCGGAATAGTTTTTCTAGTTTGTAGACGATTTTCAAAATTAATCAACTTTATTTAATTAAATCCATTTTACTGCATGTGACCACTCTTGATTATTTAACTGATTTCACAAATATGTAAATTGTGTCTAACATCTCTGCTATTGTTGCGTTATAACCAATTCAACAATTAGCCATAAGCTGAATTTTACAATCAATTGCAAAAACAAAATTTCCAAACACACTCTTTATTATCCCCTGGTTTGTCTCGTCTGTGTACTTCCCTTTCTTAAAAATTATGTGTTTTGGTTTAAACTCATTTTCTCCACAGATAGACTTAAGGAACATGTCTTTTTTCGCAATATTCAATCCTGATTTATAATAGTATCCAAAAATATTTGGAAATAGACATTCTGTCCTACAAATTGCCGTTTTATGTGACCGTAGATTAAATCTTACTGAGCGTCAACATGTAAAAATTGTTCAAGGAATTTTGCGTGTCAACGAAGTGTTGAACAAACTGCCTCACAAATTGCTCGGGTTCCCGCAATTTAACTTGTTGACACGTCCAATCCCAAAAATGTGTCTAAAGAAGTTAAAAAAGAAACCTCACTGCAAACCTTGCCCTGATCTCGGCTGAGAAAAATTTTCAAATTGCCCAGCCCGGGGGTGAAATATTACACGAAGGGCACCGTAATCTCCTCGCTTATGCGAGTTGTCCTTTTGATCTCCTTTGTACAATTTACTTTTGGCCAAGTATCAATGTGGCCATTCGAAGTCAAATCCTGTAATCCTTAGTTACCCTGTCAATCATCCAAATGTAAACACCTTTCCGGGTGTGCCGGAGAGCCCTAGAAAAAGGAAGTAAACCAGAAAAGGAGGATCCAGAGCTAAGCTAAACGCCTGACCCAAGCACGCCCGCATAATCCCGAAAGGCATCAACGGACGTCCGGATTGAATGATATTGATGTGATTCAGACTCATGATACCATCCCGGGCGCTGGGGCAGGCGGCGCTGAAATTTTCATTTTGTATTTCGCAGAGAATCCGGGAACAAGTGTCTCACTTAATACTCGGCCGACAGGAGTCAATTGTTGAAGGGCCAGGAAAAGGTGAAGGAAAGAAACTTGCCCGGGCTGCATGTACTTTGCCGGATGGAATTTCCAGGGGTGAAAACAAATAAATAAATCAGCACGGCGCCGCCGGATGGAATGGGAGTGTGTTCTTGTTTTCAAAACATCTTCCACACTCGTAGCGGGCGGGAACAGTTGGCAGAGGTGCGTTCAGGTATGCCCCGGGACAGGGCAACTTTTCCCTTTGAGGGCTTACCGTTCACTGAGTGATAAGCGGATTTAAACCAGGGAGAATGAAATAGGGAAATGGAAGTCGAGTGGCTCTCCCAGTCCTGTGGCTGTGTATTTTCAACAACATGCACAGTCATGGAAATGAGGGCTGGGAACTCATCAGGAGAAACTCCATCCTGGGGAAATGGGAAATTTTCCACTTGGAAAAAAGGGAAGCGGAGAAATGAGCTTTCCGGTTACGGAGGGGCTCGGAGTAAATAAAGTTCGGATTATCATCAGTCGACTTACAGACTTTATCCCCAAAAGACTTTCTTTTTACATTCATGGCTCGTAGAGCTTGAAAATATTGTGACCCATCGTAGATTTTATTATTAAATATTTCAAATGAAAATCACGCAGTATATTGCAGTGCAATAAGCTCATTGATGTAAAGCAAATACGCGTGGATGTCTGCAGCAATTTTGCTGAGAAGCACGTATTTATTTTAACATCTTTTACAGGTTGTTAACGAAACATTTATTTATTTTTTTAAATTAATATGTATATAAAGGCAAAGAGTAGAACAGTATCATAAACGTGTTGTTAAACATCTTTTTTATCTTTGAACTAATTTAATAATTTATAATAATTTTATTTTAAAATTTTCTCGGTACGCAACTTAATAAATAAGAAGCGTAAGAAAGGTAGAGATTATAATTACCCACCACTCTGAAATTATACAATAGTAAAATAAATTTTGCTGATTTTAAAAAGTTGGAGTATACCTAATTATCGAGGAGGGTTGCGTATTTACTTATCTCTTCTTATTCGTTTTTAAGGTACTTGAAAGACAAGTTAGAGAAATAGGCAACATTTGCTAAGTTTCTTTCATCCCAAATAATCAAAAATTCATAAAAAAAAAATATGCAAGGAAGATGATTCTGGCTTTTTACGAAAATAAAAATATGGCAAATTTAAATTGCATAAAATCACAATCATCACGTACTTTGCTGGGTATAAATACATGTATATTAAAAACTAGTCAAATCTCCAATAGTAAATTTCAAACGTTCAACCCGGCGTACTTTATCGACGTCTATATGATGGGCGAGAATGATATGATAAAGTTATTCTTCTGGCTGTGCTTGTTTGATTCGCTGCTTATTTACGTTATCACATGTGAACGGTTGTACGGTACGGTGGTCCACACCGCCAGACGGAGAAAACTACTTGTGGAATACCAGAAGGGCACGCCGCCAGACGAAAGCAATGTCTGTGGACCACCGGTTGTGCACGCCGAGTTAAACGTGTTAAAAGAAATTGTTATCAGGTATTCATTTTCGAGAAATATCTTGCACAATTTTTAAATTTAGCCACGGGAGATTATGTTTTAGGTTATGTCTCCCCTATTCATTTAATTGCTAATGGGCCTCGGGAGTGAGACCTTATTCTCAATTTTGATATTGTTAACGTAAGTTTGAATTATGTGGCTGAATCAGTACTAAAATTCAAAGTGCAGATTTTAACATTGATTTAGCCATATGATTCGAAATTTACTTAATATTATTAAGCCAAAAAGGCCTCTGATAAGTTTTAAAATTATTTTAGACCATGTTTCGGAATATTGAGGCATACTAGAATCCCAAAAAAATTTCCCGAAGATCACGCAATAATTTCAACTAGCCTTGAATTTTCGACGAGAGAAAATCGAATTTTTATATTTATGATCTTCTTTAGAGTTTTGCTCCGCCGTTCATCTCGATTTATACAGCGGGTGTCAATTCTGTCGACAGGCGATGAAATACGATGTACGTCAAATTTGCATGTTCGCGTATCAATAACTTGGGATCCGCCAGAGGCAGTTTCTGTTGTATCCCGGCGATCCCCCTGGAACCGTTGGTAAGTCAATTTGCCATCTGTCTCCCAAAGTGCCTGCCGGAATGACATACTCACCTGCCTGCCACTAATGCGGGGCTTGGCGGCTCCTCGAGGTGGCACTCTGGCGTTCCTCGGAATCCTCTCTTTATTGCCGTCATTATTTTTGTTCGGTTCAGTGTAACCCAGCAATCATCCGAATCACCAACAAATCCCCCGGCAAGCCCTCTAACAATCGTTTAAGGGGTACTTTGCGTAAATCCAAAGCCCGCAAAAATACATCAAAAAATTTATTCGAAAGGATTTCCCTCAATAATCCTGACACATTGTTCGGGGCCCCTCCGGATGCCTTACATCATGTCAGTTGTCCCAGTGTTTGCAAGTACCATCCTAGCGACATGCGGGAGTGCTTAGAGCGAGGAGGGGATGGATACCTCCCATCCGCCCCCGAAGCCCCGGGACTTAAGCGGAGCGACGGCGGCGGCGGCATGTTCCAGATAATCGAATCGGGCGCGTAACGTCGAGCATCCTTCGGCTTAGGGGATTCCGTACGCATTCGTCTGTTCATATCCTGCGTTTCATCTAACAAGGAAGAGCGTATATGTGACTTGAAATTTATCAAATTGAGGGGGGCCCCGCAATCGGGTGGAGGCACGATAAAAGCAAGAAATCCCGTCAATCACTCTGTGAAATCCTTGTCAGCTCGAAGGGCCTGCCATGTCCCGGCCCACCTCCGGACGACAATCGCTCATGGCGACAAAATGACATCTCGCCGGGGTAAATAAAATCAAAAAAAATTATGAACTACCAACGGCGAATTCAATTTACGCGGAAGTCGTAATCCCGCGTGACGTGTCGAAGAGGTGAAGTGAATGACGAAGGTGCCCTGCCCGACAGGTGTCCACTATCGCTCTCGTCCGCCGCCGTCCGGTGGTATGGTCGTCATAAAACCATCATCCGGCTAGAAAAAGTCACAAGGGTCTCTCCGTTGAGCGCGGCAAGGTAGGAGCCCTTCAAAGGGATGTTAGAACGCCCTGTGATGGGGTTGTTAAGGGCGGATTTGTAAACAGACTCGCGGAAAGCCTGTCGAGCTTTACGGACGCCATAAGCTCCTGCGAGGACTTAAACTGTGGCAGCACGACGATAGGGGGCCACAAGTCGTTTCGCCTTTATTGCGGTACTCACGCTCCTCCTGGATCCAGAATGGGGAGTGTATCCACCAGAGACTTCCGGCCCTCGAGGCGAGGAGCACCCCGGGCACGCCGTTCCTCCGCTTATGATGAACCACTTCACGGATTTACGACACTTAAAACGCTTCTGCGGCGGCTGATGGTTGTTTGTCGGAATTTTCTCATCAAATTTTGAAATTATCGTCGCGCTGTTTGCAGTTGCCGCAAGTTTTTCGGGCGTTAAAGTTTCTACTTGTAGTACTTGCGCGGGACCGGGGAAGAGGTGTGGAGCAGCCCACCCACCTGGATCCTGGTAGCAGAAATTCTAGAAACTACCAATGCAAGAGGAACTCCGACAGGGCGAGAGAATGCAGCAATCTGCTAGAAAGCATTATATTGCCGAATTTTATTAAACGTTTTATTATTTCCGGAAAAGTGTTTTTCACGACGAAGTTATTTTTAATGTACTCTTCCCCTGTTTTAACGCTTACTCTTGGAAGTCGTCGGACTCGGCAAGGAGTGAAAACGATTCCGGAAAAAGATGTTTTTATAGTTTTCAAAGACAAAATTCCATCATTTATTTAGGAGTTGCAAAAACATCTTCTATTTTCTTAAAATCTTCCGGTTAGTTAAGAAAACAGATTTTGATATCGCCGTTTACTTTTAGTCAATACGCTGCTTAACCTTGCGGATGTGAAAAACAATCTAGGGTGATATTAATGTGTTTACGGTGGGCTTTAGATATCCGTTTCAAAATAGTTTTATGATGATAATCAGAATGCGTAATGACGTAATACTTAAATTAAAAGCAAAAGCAGAATAGAATCTTTTAACACTTAACCGCGCCGTCACTCACGTATGGGAGTCAACAATTGCTGAATAAAATCTGACTGTCCAAGTGTTATGAAATTCAAGGTCCATATTCGACTGATATTGTTTCGGCTTTTACAGTTGAATTGGATGTTATTTTTTTAAACTAATTTTTACAATCACTTCGATACTACAACCCTTGTTCATTGAATTAGGCCTAATACAACTTCTTAAAATTCGCTCTTTACATGTTGGTAAAACATGAAGAAAACGTAAATATGAAAAGGGTAGTGCAGTTTTTGGATAAGTTTTTTTTTGGCTATTAATTAATGAACAACATATTTTAAAAATATCTCCATACTTAGTAAGACTACCCTTAGCACTAATAACTGCACTTATTCGTTCTGGTATGTTTTCATAGCATTGTTCTATTATTTCTTTAATTTCGGGGCTATTTTTCCACACATCTGTAATATTTTTCTTTAAGATAGTATTGTAGAATTAAGAAGGGAACAAACTTTGATTTTAGTAGACTCCAAACATTTCCAATTGCATTTAAAAAGGGAGAATTAACTGGCCATAACTAGAATATTATGGCTGCGAAGAATGTTTTCTATTGACCGGGCTGTGTGACATGATGCACCAACTTGCATAAAGATATGAAAAATTTTAAGTAATTAAAAAGCGGCATTAAAATGCATTCTGATTTATTGTCCAGTCCATATGTGGACGGTGTATGTTTCTTCGTTATACACCCCTCTTGGCCTCCTTGGAACAAATTGGCGGTCTCCGTAACAGTTTCAAGCCTGTACTTATCGCTAAATATTATTTGAGAAAATTTTGTTTCATTAATATTTTATTTCTAAGTAATAAACAGGTAAATGCGGTTTAAACATGTCAAATACCTTTTTAAAATCCACTACAGTATAATGGCAATAAGCTCTTGCCCGCTGCAACCGCGCTCGGCGCGTTCTTGTAGTGAGTTTTGATTTGTTTGCAACCGCATTACCTTAAGGTTGGCTTCGCACAAGTGTTTCCTTACCGTCATTGGACACACTTCAATACTTTCGTCTTGTAACCATTAATGCAAACTATTAAGGGATGCCAAACGATTTTGAATAGCCTTAAAGACCAAAATTCGCTACACTTTTTAAATTTCCACTATTTTCTATTCTATTCTATTCAATTATTTACTACTACCGCCTTTTTAAAAACACAAAACAATTTTTTAACTCACAGATAATCACTTGCCAAACAAATCCTAAATAATGATAAATTATGTGTTTTTTCGGCGGATTTATATTGGAACACAAATCTCATTAAACACGCCATAGATCAAAAACCATCCTGAAAAAGGGATAACGGGTTTATGGTTATAACTATGTTCATATTATGTTGGCGTTATCATTAAAAATAAAATGCAATGATTTTTTGTGGAAAAATCCGCATTTTTATTACGCAACTGGTTAAAAATTCTGAGAAGTGATAAAAATTTTGAGTGGTCCTAGTTCGATGAAAATGTGCTGTATATAAGAAAGGAACGACTTACTAGTCCACCTATATTTAGAAATTTAATATGAATCAAAGGAAGTTCGTTTAAACATTTTAGTTCAATGCAGCAATTTTCTTTAGAACCTTATCTGCTAACTTAGCCACAAGCCACTAAAGCTCCACAGTTTGGAGGTCGTTCTTCCTAAAATCGAAATCCCCAATTAAATTGACCACTCTTCCCTCATTTGCGTTCGACCTTAACACAAGCCGCAGAGCAAAGACTGCTTATGGGACCTTTTATTGCCACTTGGCACCTACCTGAACATCGAAGCAAAGTGTTTTCCAGGTGAAAAAGTGGAGACCGCTTGTTATCGTACAGGTGGCACACAGGGCCCCACAACACAGGAGTACCAGCAGAGCAACATAGCTGCAAACCATTGTTCCTTGGGTGCCACAATTTTCCCGCATTCCGACGCTGAGGCCTGTCCCTTCCGGACATACCCCCGCCCGGAAAGGGCATCCGACCGATGGAGGAGCACACGTTCCTCACTGCAGCAATTCACTAAGCTCCTTTAAGTCTCCTTGTGTCCTGGGCCCGTTGGGAACTGGGGCTGGGGCTGGGGCTGGCGAGCGGGTGCCGTTGTAGCTCTGTTCGTGGGTGGGCAACATATGAGAATGCCCTGGAACTTGTTGATAGCTCCGCTTCAAGCCCCACTGACTTCAAAGAATATGACACTCGAGCTAGAGAGAAAAACTTAACACGACGCCCAAGAAAAAGGAGCGGAGCACCCGAGGTGCCGAAAGAAACCTGGTTGACGAGCACTTGTTGCTTCCCTTCTAATTGTTTAATTAGGTGGAGAAATCCTGGAGTCTGCCGCTTAATTGCCTCGGTCGTGTCGCGTTCCATGCGTGCGGGAGCACGTTCCTCTTGTGCATGGCAGCTAATTAGACCATAATTGTCATAAATAATTAAAACGGTAATCAGCAATGCTCAGTCTAAGGAACCGAGGGGAAATACGACACCTGGACGTGTCCTCAAATCATCCCTGAACGACAGGGACCGCACAGAACCCTGACAACCGACAGATTTTTCAAGCGAGCCAATTTTGTTGGGGGGACAGCGAAACTAGCGCAAAGTTATTCAGATCGCAGAAAGACGGTCGCTGAGCAGCACCTATCCGCCCTCCGGGGAGTGCTCCCGAGGACAATTGCAGCTCGAAACGAAGAGGTATCAAGTAAATAAATAACCTGTCAAGGACGTCTTATTTCCCTGCAGTGCTGTCGACTTCCGTCCGCCCTGCCCCGGCGGCGAATCGATCTCCCGCCGGATACCTTTGCCTTTAACCTTTTATCTTCAGCTCGTCTTCGTTAAAGACATCGAATTCTGGATAGACCAGTGGGGAATTCCCGCTCTCGGAGGATCATTTCGTGATGTTACTTTAAACGACGCTGATGCGGTTATGGTATGACTTAAGGGTATCCGCAGAAGAATAATGGATGCTCCACTTTCTATCTCGTCCTGGTCCTCCCTGCTGAATATTCACATCTCTGCCACTATAACCGTGACTACAAAAATCCACCAGCACTTGACTCGATTCCTGATAAGGACACGAAATGTATTATCCTTGTGTTGGGGAGACCTCCGTGAGGGGTGGCCAAGAAAAATCTACGGAAGGGAAATGAACTTTTATTTGGGTGAAAACTTTGGCCATCATCGACATGTGTTGCAGGTTTTGTCTTTTCGCTTGATAAGAACGCCGGCCGGAAGGAGGGGACTGGAACGTATTTTTACGCATAACGAGCTAAGACACTGGCACGCAGCGACGGCGTGCGGGTGTTCCGAGGAGGACAGGCGACGGTATCGCCGCATGTTTAAGGAAGCAATAAATTCTGAAACTGTTTATTAATATCGTTAGCGAAACGTGGAGATTGAATAAATTTCTTTTGGGTGCTCTTAGCGAAGTTCACGACCATTTACGATCCCTTCAAACGTCCAAACTTTGTCAAATGCTGCGAATTGCACAATGTATGTCTCGTTTCCTAGGTGTTCTTGAGATTGGTGCTCAATTTTAGTCAGTCTATTAAGAGTTCTAGACATTTTTTTTATTTTTTTACTTAAGTCTTACAAAAATCCTGTGATGTAGACCCTATAAGTCCGCGTTCGGGGATGGGTTTTAAGTACATATTTAAATCAAAAATCTTTCCTTATACCAAAGTTTTCAAAAGTTTTAAAAGCTGTTGTCCGTTAATATTTTTCTTAAGCTGAATTGAACAATCGACTGCGAAAATTGAATTTAGCTATAATTTTCTTAAGCTTCTATTGCAGAATTTAAATTTATAATATGAATTAATTTATTTTATTTTTTAGGTATCTTAAGGTACGAGCTTCTAAAATTCGTGTGATGTGACACATACAAGAAATTTTAAGTGATGAAAAGGATGATCCATGAAAAAGTAAAATTGTAGAAAGAAAATTTTACAGGTAGGTCGTAGGTTTAGATTTTACGCGTTTGCAATATATCTCAATAATTGCTCTCACGTAGTCGATTTATAATCAAAAGTTGCAAGAACATCTGATTCTTGTTCGTCGAAAAACAGAAAAAAAGTGAGTCTTTTTGCTAACAAGCTGTCTTCTATTCAAAATAACCAGATCGCCTACAAATGGCTCTATTAATTAGTATAGGCAATTACCTGCTAATAGCGGTCACATTAGTTATAATTAAATTCCCTGGGAAAAGTTCTCCTCGAGGGCGATTCATTGGCCAGGTCGATGTACATCACCATCCGTCGACATTAAAAACTACCGCAATCGTTTCGAAGTAGCCTCCCCCGAAGTCGTTCCAGCTGGAGCTAGCTCCATCCCGGGACCTGGAGCAATCAATGAAATCAATAGAAAACAATTATCCAGGGATGGTCTCGCAATCCTGGCAAATCACATCCCTCGAGGCAACAGGGAGCAAAAAACCGAAACGAAATTTATGTGACTTGGAAAAATTTAATCAGCAGGTTCCTTACCCAGAAAGATGCCACTACCACCACTCCTGGAAGTGTCCCCCGACAGGACGTCTTGCAGGTCTCGGCGCTCAGAAAAAAGAAATGTCGCTGTGCAGGTGTACGTGGACTGCAGCTGCAATGAGACATCGCCGGGCGGGATGGTGCCCCGCTGAAGTATTAGCTGTCGGGACCTCCGCCAAAAGTCAACATTTAATAATCACGTGCCCATTTGGCCCCTAATTTGTGGTCCATGTGGCCGTTATAAGGATATCCGGCGATTCGTCTGATGGTTGCACTCCCCTCGCCTCCCTGCTGTATGTCTGGCTCATTACCGATGAAGCCCGGCGCAATTAAGCCAACAACTGCAGGCCCCGGTAACGAGGTGATGCACCCAATTTTGGTAAATTAAAGATGTGAATCAGTGGGCATTATCCCGCCCGCTTTCAATCCCCTCGGGGTGGAATTTTTCAAATTACTCACGTTCACTTATTGCTGGACTAATTCAGAAATCGGGCGAGACCCTGGAACGTGCTTACGCTTTGAGAAACTGGTCGAGTAGAGTACTAGAGGGGCACAGAAAGTGACAGCGCCGCTGGCGGAGATTCTATCTGACGCCCAAACATACCCAGTTCGCTTGTAAACATTTTTAAATTTTCATTTTACGGCGTCGTTTGGGGACTTTACTCCTTCCGGGCGAGCCCTAAGCGCGTCTCCAATCCCCTTATCTGTGAGAAGCGAGCGGAATCGAATTAAATGTGCTCGGCAGAAGTCTGCTCGCTACGATGCAAACTTTATTAAAGGAAATTTGGGCAGATGTCCTATCTCCATCTCGAGCTCCGGCTCCATTATACTTAATAAACAAAATCAGGAAACACACGTCCCCGACCTGGGGACGGGTGGGGGCACACAAACAGATACCTCCTGGAGGTTGATTTAATTTCCACTCCGGCACAGAGGTGGATCCACCGCCGCCGCTCCTCGGCACGGTTGGAAGGTGACAACATTCGTCCGCCTCGTAAAATTAACGACACGCGGCAATGGTCCGAATAGATCCAGGGCCTTCGGTCCTTGGAGGAATCTTATCAATTGACAGATCCTCCCCCACCTGCCTCTGCTGAAAGACCGACCACCATGCCAGTGCCAGGAGTCAAGTGGAGCACAATTAGGCACTCCTTGAGGGTGCCCGAGAATTTGTGGGCTGTGATTCTTCAATCAGCCCAAGACTAGAAGCTTTTAGATGCTGAGTGGCGGATGCGACGGTGGTGGGGCCAGAGGTGATGCGTTTGGGCGTCCCTGCTAATCTTGATCTTGTCGGGAACTGCTAAACTGTCCGAATGGAATAAAATGGATGTGATTGTGGCTTGATAGCGCGTGAAATCCCCTCCCCGGAGTTTGTGTTTTCTAGGCTTTTTCAACTTGCCCGGCACACTCAAGGAACCGGGAAAAAACGACGGCGTCCTTTAGGGAAGCAAGGCAATCTGATCGAAGTTAAAGCTGTGGGCTCTGCTTTAACTTTAAAGGACGCTGTGGGAAGTTTTAGCTTAGGTCGTCACTTAAGGGTAAAATAAATTACTTAAGCAACAAGGCTAAGAGTAAGAGGCTGGAGCTATTCCTTCAAAATGGATCACTCGCTTTAGGCATTTTATTTATTACATAAAATTTCTAAAAAGTTAATGAAGAAATATGTACGGTATTAATTAGTATTTTTGAAATAAGTTTACTCGAATACTTTTGTTATCCTATGAGATAATAAACCAAGAGAACAAAAATTAAAGCACTGGATGGCTTTTAAGCTATTCCTCAAGTGCTTAAATGCTTCGAATAACCAGCTACTTACAACTTATTATTACAATTTTTGGAATCTAACCGTATTTATGAGGCGGCCTGCCTGAAGTATGGAAAAACAAAGTAGGAAAATAGATATTTTTCCGGAATTGACGAGCATAAGGATGTTTAATTACATCGCTAGTAAGATCAGTTTCATCAGACCCTGTCGAGTCCCACTCTGCGATTACATTCTGCAAGGGAGCAGCTTTCGTAATGCCTAATGAATAGCAGCCGCTTGGGGCCACATAAGGCCGGCGTACTGAGACAAGCTCAAAATCCGGCGCCGCAATTGAATTCATTAGGCGATACGTGCGAAGCCATGTACACTCATTTGCACATAAATTAGCTTTGAGTTTTCTCGCTCACATTAAGTACCGCAGGGTTCGCTGTCAGGGCCGCTTTTGTGCCTTTCTTTCTTTTCTTGCGCTAAAATCAAAACACGATTTTGCAGCATTTCTGGAAAACGCGTATTTCTTGGGTTTGAACACCTAGAAGCATATTTACTACCCGACCTGGTCGCTGTATGAATAATTAATATGCTGGCCGGACACGTTTCTACTCAAACTTTGATCTAATTTTGTTTTTGGGTGCTAATAATTAGCGAAAATTAAAAATGTTGCCACAACTCGCACCCTTGCGCAGCATGCTGAACTAAAATAGAAGCGACTTAATAAAAAAAAAAGAAAGAAAAAGTAACAAAAAACAAAAGTAATTCCCGGAAAAATCAACCGTGCCGACCACGTAGGCGTCCTAATTATCCCGGAAAATCCTTAAAGCCCCGTACTGATAGATTCCTTGCGTCAGCTTTAATCTTAAATCAACACCAGGCCGCCCGGAAAAAGGGACGAGCGGGGATGTTTAGCGGCTGATTGTTGAGGTTTGGTCGGGTGCTGCTCGTGATAAGGGTTAACCTCCCGTCCCAGTCCTTGGCCCCTGAAAATGTTCTGAATTTCTGGCTGTTGGCGTCAGTGAAAGTTTTCTTGACTCTCCTCGACCACTTTAAGCCGCCTTCGTCTTCTGATAAAGAAAATTGTTGGGCGGCTCCGGCTCAAAACAAGAGTGCCCCGAAGTCGCCAAGAGCGGATGACTTCCCGGGGCCGGGTAATTTTAGGAATTTTGCTAGTTTTGCGGATGCGATGCGGTTTTAGTGATTAACTCAATGCCTGAAAGGATTCTCAGCCCAAATCCCCCTCGTTCTGGCTAAGTCAATTGTTTTGTTAGCTGACAGATGAGGGTTCAGCCGGAAAATTTTGTTTATTAGCAGAAATTTGGATACCGCCCAAGTTCTAATTGTCTTATGAAGGGTTCGCTTAAATTTGGGTAATGTGATGACAATCCAATTCTGAGTCAGACTCCCGGCTCCGTGTCAGGGCTACGAAGATAAATGAAATGCTGAGACAGAACACCGGAAGCTCTGGCCACCGGGCGGTCAATGCATTCGCACCCTAAACTGGAAATTTCTTTTCATCCACCTCGATTCCGTCGTAAACAAATTCAAATCGTATAAAAGGGATAAAACTCTAAACAAAAGCAATCCTTTGTTGCTCCCCCGGCTTCCTGGAAATGTTGCTAGCGAACTGCTAGTCGAAACCCCAAAGCTTCCGTGGCTCGGCCCGAACACTGAGCACCGACGTCTTTTATCTAATTTATGTATCTCTCCGGCTAAACGAAGTGGATGCTTCGAATTGAATTACAAATCGACAAACATATGTCTGGACATAAAAGGATACTCAGCACTGTGAGCCCCGGCTGGATGGTTCTTTTAGGATACAGGAAAAACGTAAGAGGTCCGGGACAATGTCCCTTTATTCCTTAAGTATTCCACCAGGGCCGGGCGCGGGGCAACAAAGGAAAACAACTGATTTAGCGCGACAAAAAGCGCATAATACGACCATCTAACCAGGGAATGGATTTCGTCGGTATTGTAGCAGTGCGCTTTTGCGGTGGAGCGATGCCGCCCTCAGCTCCGGCCCCCGAAGAAGAAGTGGTTTTGTCATCTATCACACATGCGGGCCAAGTGGGGCGCAACCTAGGTCCTAGCGGTGATGCATGGCCAAAACCTATAAATAGCTCGTAAGAAGTCCATTAGAGTCTAAGGGTTGGCAAGAACCACGATGATTTGTTTTGTTTTTCCTGAGGTTCATGTGCATCGCAATTGCAATCTCATCCGAGTATTCTGCATAGTGTCCTCCTCTTTGCGGGTGCAGCGAATGTGGAAACCATCGGGAGTGATAGTCTTGGAGCCAGCCCTTTCTGCTAGGAGCCGACAGATTTCACCAATATTATTTAATTAAAGTAGATTACCTCATTTCCTGTGTGTATGTTAACCGGTTAACTGTTTCAACCTTTTTGGAAAACGAATTTATTTCTAAATTGTATCCCACAAATTAAGCGATGATGAGTATACTCCCAAATCACAAAGTATGTTTAATATGGGAAAATAACTACAAATTCATACTTTTTACCCATATTTAACATACTCATAATTCAAAAATTTGCACTTTTTTTAAGACGAATGTACTCCTCAACAACTGATTCTACTAACGTTTGGATCTTGATAAAAGTTAAAACTTTTTCTAACTAAAGGTAAAATCACACATTCATACACATATGTACGTAACTCCTTTTTAAGTTTATTGAATGTGTCTTAAAAAAAGGGTATCAATACATTGATTTTAAGAGTTTCCATTCAAACGCTATACAGGGTGATTTGTAAAGAAGTTTTCCAGCATGTGCCAATCGATTCCTTACAATGTTTACGATGAGCACTTTTTTCGTAAAATCAACCATTCACCCGTTTTTTAATGGCTGATATATATTCACGTATGCAGCGAGGCAAGCTCATATAGAACGTAATAAGTTCTGTTCGAGACATAGTACGACAACAAGTAAGGTTTTGATAAAAAAATATGCATAATGCACTTAGGCAACAAAATTATAAGGTCTTTAAGACGAAAAGCGAAGTTGTGCATTTGTTAAAATTGGGGTGACTTTGAACACCTTCTACATTAACACATAAAAGATCGTCTGAGCTAATGTTTGAGATTTAAAACAAAAGAAATTTCGTAAGAGGTTGCTGCTTAAGTTTAATGGCAGAAGTGTTTTTCCAATTTAGTATTCTAGCGACTTCACACAAATGTTAATAAATTTTGACGGACTAAAGATATTGACATGATTCTTCTTTTATTTAAAAGATATCTTTATGGATGAATGCATTTTTTCATTTGTTAAACCATATCCTTATTAAGGACATTTTTAAGGATGGAGAATAAAAATGTACATTTTTAATTAAAATTTTTTAAAATTTTAAGTTTCAAGGGTCATACCTGCCACATTTGCTAACGAATCGAGACATGTGAGGTACTGTTAAAAAGCTCATAATGCATATTTTTTTAAGAAAAACCTTACTTACTTACTTACTGTCGTTCTACTGTCGAACTTAAGCTCACCCACCTAACCTGAAAATATTTTAGCCGTTAAAAAGGGATGAAGGAGTGATTTTGCGAAAATATTGCTCATCGTTAACTCTGATAACAACACTATAAAGAATCGATTTGTACATGTTGGAACACTTCTTTACGAATCACCTTGCATAGATATTGATTTTTAAGGCTTTATGGACTAAAAAAACTTAAATCAAATAATCGTCTTTACTGACTGTATGAAATATTCTAAAAGTACTCTTTTTTGAAGATGATTTGAGTTTTTCGAACTTCATTCAGCTGCTAATCAGAAAGATTTTTTGTTTTTGAATTTATCATCTAAACTCGTTTATTTAAAAAAATTAGTATTTACCTTTGTACTATACATGTTTAGATATAGCATATTTGAGAAAGCCAGTGTTAGCACTTTTCGTTAAAACGACGTTGAGTAGCTATAAAAGCTAAATTGCCAATATTTACATGAACACGTTAGTCAAATGACCTACTCGATGATCAGGATCATCCTGATTTTGATTGGTCCATCTGGTTTGATATATGAATTCTTTCAGGAAATTACTTAGCTTATGATGAGTTATTTCCAAAAAACTGGAAACTCAAGCAAAACAACTAGATACTGCTAGAGCTCTTAATTGAATAAATTTGAATGAAGTCAACTGTGTATGTCTTACTAAGTAAATAAATCTTTGGATGAAGTGTGCTTTGTTGAGTGTAGGAAAAAAAAACCTCAAAAAAAGCGGAAGAAAAATAAAAGATGTCCATGAAGCTAAGTAACCTCAGGTCTTTGCTATTACTCCCCCGAAGTGAGTGAGGGGACTTGGAATTTTGTGCCACTTTGTCATTATCTAAATGGAACCATAATTCGCCATTGTCACGGCGCCGCGAGAACAGATGATCAATAAATCATGTCAGAATTTATTATTTTGACGGATTGGTCCAAAGGTCCATCGTGATTGCGGAACGGAAGGAAGCGTTTTGCTCTCCCAGGGCCCCCAGAATATTTTAAGAAACGGTGCTGCCGTAACAAAAAGAAAATTTTTATATTGAAAAATGAACAGCTCATCATCCTTCCGGGGCAACTCTCACCTTAACCACGGTGAATGCGAGGGGCCCGCTAAATACATCATCTGTGCAACGATGAGTCCTGTTAATGGCTCGCTGGCATCCTTCCCACCGTCGTAGTCGTCGTCTTCTTTTCTACTTTATATAAAATTTCAGAGCAACCGCCGGGATAGCCCAACCCAGCGGAGTGCCTGAAAAGACCATGACACGCTTATTTTTCGGCAACAGACTTAGACGAGATAATTTTCCAGGCACATAGCCACAAAATAAATTTCATCCTAAATTTTTTTTGATTTTCTGATGTGTGAAACATTTCAACAAAAGGTGATGAATATGGACTTGCCGAAAAAGCCCGGCGGAGCGCCACGGCGGCAATTTTGTCTGGTGACAATCCTCGGATGAGCGAATGGAAGCTCCAGAAGATAGTGGGGCTGGAGACGGAAGTGCTCAGCCTATTTCGCGGCATGATGGGGGAAATTGCGTTTTTTAGGGCACTTTTATATGGTAGTCCTCCGGAAGACTCATTTAAGTGGGAAAATAAAATCTGCTTGTCATCGGGGGGAAATTATTTTAAGACTTTTGGATGAATTATGGCCAACATCCGCGAGGTTTCAACTTTTACTTAGAGCTGCTTTATACCATAACAATACGAGTGAAAAGGTGATAAATAATCGCCTCCCGACACCGTTTCAAGAATTAAATAAGTGTGAAATTTCTGTTTTATAATTTTGATGCTTTAAAATGCCCTACTGTAGCGTTCAAAATAAAGCATAGTATTAGATTTTAATGTTATTCCCATTCAATTATATTTTTCATAATTTTGCATTTGGGTTTCAAGTACCAAACGCTTTTTAACACCATGGTTATTAAAGAAGTGGGACCCACAAATGTACAATTTTAACCCTCATTTCCGCGCACATTTTTTACTTAATAATTTCTAAAGTAAAACTTGTTAATTATAGGTTTTCGGGGTCGCTGATTTCGATTCTAATGTCAAAATTCGCTCGCTCGCTAATTCCGACCTAAGATCAGAATTCGATAAAGGCCAAAAACTAAGTAACAGGTTTCATTTAAAAAATAATAAAATGAAAAGGGGTGCTCCCTAAAAAATCCCGCATCTCAAAGAATTAAGCAATTTTTTGCATACCAATAATTTAAAAAGTTCTAGACATGTCAAATAAGAGAATAAAAATAAATACTCTTTTCAAAATTAAATTATCACTTTCTTTTTAGGTAAATTTCTGCAGTCAATTACCGACATTTGGGATCAGATGTTCCACTTATTTTTAAGACATAACTCCCTTATTTAGTGTCTGGGCACAGTGATGTCTATGGTAATGTTGTGGACGAGCTCGCTAGACGTTCTGCGTCTACCAATCTACCGGAAACAGATATCTTGCAACACATAGGGGCACTTTTAGCCTTTCGCAAGTTGGAGATTGAAAAATGGTACGAAAAGATCGCCGACAACATGTGAAGAACACGGCTATCACCACCAGGTACATCTGACCATCCTTTGACCGCAACAGGTCAGCCGAGCTTATTTCAATTGGGAGAAAAGCCAAAAGCTCAGTGTACCATCTTACGACTTCTGTAGAAGTTATGATAATGAGGAGGAGAAAAAGAGACACTAAGTGGTTCTTCAGTTAAACTCTGTGTTGCCCCGTGTGGTATCACAATCGCTCTAAGCTGTGGCCTAAGCGTGCTCTATAGGCAGCCACTACAACTTAACCTAACTCCCTAATGATTACCAATCAAAATTTAATTTAACACGTTCACGCCGGCGCTTTAATTCATGCTACTCGCCGGGAGCTAATCCAGAGCATTATGCAGTATTGACAATCCAAGGGCAAACGCAACACCATCGGGGAAAGTTTTGTGTGATTGTCTAAGACTAAATTCTCTGTGAATTCTTTTCATCCTCTCTGAATCTTCTGAATTTGAATAGTGTTGAAATTTTTTCGAATTCGTATCTTTTTGTAAGTGTAAGTTAGTTAGCATTTTTTCTTATTTTAATTTCTTGCCCATAATAATAGGTGAGATGGAAATGGAAGTAAGTGATTCGTCTGTCGAAGTTCTGCATATAAGCAGTACAAATAAATCAAAATCGAAAATATTCTCTTCATCTTCACACGAAGACAATGAATATTCCAACTTTGATTTAGAAGAAGATAGTGAATGGCAGGAAATAAGAGAAGGAAGTCCAATAATAAATGAATTTTCTAGCGAAGATACATTTGTAATTGAAGGCACCGACTGTAATAACCCGTATGCTTTATTTAAATTATTCTTCACATACCATATATGCTAGTTGAAGAAACTAATAAATATGCTGCACAATGCATAAATTATTCCTCATGTAATAGTCGAACACATCAACTGGACTGGAAATCTGTAACAAGGGAAGAAATGAACTCATTTATTGGAATTTTGCTTGTAATGGGTGTAATTAAAGTCCCAGAAATAAGATTATATTGTTCTAAAAAGGACATGTATACGAACGCCCGCATAAAAAAAAAAACCATGAAACGTGACCGTTTTTTTATCTATCCTCAAATATTTACCTTTATCTGACAATACCACAGCTAGAACTCAGGATCGGTTGAACAAAATTAGAAATATTGTAGAAACAATTGTAGAGACGTTCCAAAATGCTATTAATCCTGGCAAAAATATCGTTATGATGAATGTATGGCTCCATGGAGAGGATTTCTAGATTTTCGTCAATATATTCCAGGCAAGCAACATAAGTATGGCGTAAAATTATACAAATTGCCTGAAGGTTACACTTATACTATAGAAATTTATGCCAGCAAAAATGAAACGATCATTGAAAAATCACATTCTCATGATGTAGTAATAAGATTACTAAATGGCTTATTATTTGAGGGCCGTATACTATTTCCTGATAGTTATTATACAAGTATCCCTTTGGGTGAAGAACTTTTAGAGAAAAATACATTTATTTGTGGTACTGTAAAAATAAACAATAAATGTCTACCACCGCTGGCTAAATAAAAACAAAAACCTGGTGGAATTATAAGTTTCGAAAATTGTAGCGGTGTAAAATGTCTGAAATGGACTGACAAAAGACCAGTTTACATGTTAACTATCTCAAAGAATTACCAGTGTAAATTTGTGCGAGTAACAAATGGCAAAGTAAAGCCCTATTTGATTATAATATTGCAAAAAAAAGGTATTGATTTATCAGATCAAATATCGGGGTATTATAGTTGTTTACGAAAAACCATTAAATGGTACCGAAAAGTAGTAATACAATTAATATGCGGAACTTCCCTCGTGAATGCTTGGTATATTCATAAAAGATGAGGAACTAAAAATATGAATTTGTTAAAATTTAGGGAAGTTATTATTGATCACCTTTTGGCCAATGAAAAAATGGGTTCTTCAATCATATGAGGGATCTGCAAGCGAGTTCCGTAAACGATGCAAGGAATGCTATAACAATTTGTCCAAGAAAAAGGGCAGAGCTTATACAACTAACAAGACGTATTGTGGGCATTGCAAGGGTCAGCCAGCACTTTGCTTGAAATGTTTTAACAAATTACACAAAAACCAATTAATAATGAACTTATAAATAAAATAATATTGAATTTTCATGTTATTTTTATTGAATTTGAGTTATATTTATAATACTGAATTATTATGTTTGCGTTATTGAACAAAAGTTATGTTTATAATACGTTATTAATTATAATTGTTATTAAAACTAAATCTTTTTAATGAATATACGCTAAATTTTCATTAGTTTAATTTTCAGTTATATGGAAATTATTTCTACTTACTTAAAGAACTAAATATTTGTTGTTACGTACCGTCTAATAGCACAATCAAATGTGGGCCACAGGTGGTACGCGTCGCCCGATGAGACAGTCTAGTGAGGGCCACCGGTGGTACGCGCCGGCGTCAACGTGTTAAATGGAAAAGAGTGATACTTATCTTTAGCTGAACTTCTATTTTCGCAATTTTTAAAAATGCAAAGGTCAGCATTGCAAATATAACAACATTCTCTGATATGTGAATCATCACAAAAGGTAGTTGAAAAAACTACTGTTATGGTAGACAATAATGTTTTTATTTGCTGTTTGCATTATTCTTATTAAATCCAGGATGCCCTTCCTAAAATATTGAACAATTATTAACTATTGATCAGTTAAGAAAGTTATCCATATAATTCGTTATGCGTATAGCAATATCTGCCGTCGTTTAGAAATTAACTCTCTTAACTTCGTTTGGAAATCGTGAAAAGCTAATTGTGTTAGTGTCGAAGAAAATACCCAAGTTGATACACGTAGAACTTAATTTCATAAAAGCAGAAATCAAGACAAAACTTTAATGCCTCTGCCGTCTTGTTGGCATTCAGGAAAAGAAGTTAGTTACCTTTTTCACACAGGAAGATTAGATAGAATACCAACGATGGATAAGAAAATCCACAAAAAGAGCTGCCAAGCGTTTCTAGGATTTCTGAGGCGGTTCGGTTGTCGTTTCCCTGAATACTTTTAATTGGCCCAATACTTAAGTGCGGGGGATCATATCTCCCGGCTCAATAACCGCCTCAAGCCAAACAGTGGCGAAAAGAAAGCAGGAAAATCCCCCAGATCAGAAGGGAAACTTTGTTTTACGTTGGGGACTTTTCCCTGGTCCAAGTTCATCACCGAAAACCGACGTGAGTGTGATTGGGGGAGCCCATGTGTGTCACCTAAGCCCTTAACAACCGAAAAGAATTCTCTTCTTAAGCCTTATTTAATGAAAACAAAAACAAGTAAATCGCCCGCTGCCCGCACGCCGGACTGGTTCACACAGTTTCCAATATCACGAAAAGGAGCTTGTCCAAGCAGCCCGAGTTTTGTAGGGCCTTAGGCAAGGAGCGAAAATCGGCTTTCGTTTTCATTTCCAACCAACTCAAGGGCGGACCTGAGCCGAAGATGGAAAAACTAAAAATACTGCTCGGGTCCCGGCCCACACGTGGTGGCATGTCGGTCCTTCCCAGATCTCGGTAAGGAAGGAATGCTGGCCACCCTGAGCACCTGTCCGTGCCCAGGGTTCGGTGCCGGAGAAAGGTAGTTTAAATTAAAAATGGCAAAATGTAATTTATTCTTCGTATCCAGTTTTATAGTTTCCGTTCCGGCGGCGGTGCCGTTGTGGGGATTTTTTAAGTTCTGGCTGTGGGACCAGGACCTCGACCGCTCTTTAAATTGCCATTCTCACCCAGGACTTAAAGACGCAAAGGTGAAAATGGCTGGCGGCAAAGTGGCAGAGCAAAAACAATAGAAAAAAACAAAAGACGTAATCTAAATGACTTTTGTTTAATTACTTCTCGGCAAGTACAACATCTCCGGGGTCCGCTGGGGAGGGAAGAAGTTCTGGATGACTTCGAGCGGGTTCCAGCCTCCCCCGCTAGAGGCAGGTAAACCGTGCTGCGGAGGTGCTTTTCACGGATCTTAAGTGGAGGTTCCTGGCGCTTTCTTGCCACGCTCGTGTTATCACGACGATGGATCGGGGCTGGGTTATTAATCTTTAAGTGGGTCCATTAACACGGGGCGGCGGTGGGAGCATAGCACAAGGCACCAACCCCCTCCCACACCCTCGACCGGTTGAATGATAACGACACGGTGATTAAAATCTTTTATTATGGTGGCATTTCCCTGTTACGGGATCATTTTCGCGGGAAATCTGTTTTCCCAGCGAAATAGTCGTTTAGCAATGCCGGCAGCATCAAGCCCTGGATTAACATAATTTCCCCAAGAAAACTTTGTCCATTTCGAGTGAGAAAGTACTTTTGTTAATTTCTGCTCTGCCCGAGGCCGCGAATCGCGCGTTCTTTTTAATGGAATTCTGTCCGGGGAAACATTGGATTACAAAGGTGAACCGACAGCACCGTTTAAAAACTGCGCAAATTTATGACCAAGGGTCAGAAGTTAAGTACTGTTTATAGCAATCATTATAATTTGGGCCCGTTTCGTCATTTAATATCTTCCGCCTTTTTAAGCCGATATGTATCTTACGATACGTTGAATAGTTTCCTATTTTATATACTCTTCCATCCAGGAACTAATAATAAAAATAACAATGAAATTATTGTCTTCGTGTCTTATTCTCAAATTAATGCAGTTATTTTACCATAGTAAATAATCAATTTTTGGAATTGTTTTTCGTATTTATTTATTATTTATTATTATTGTTGTAGGCGAGACGCGTGGTCTCAAGCGCTCAGACGTTATCCATTGCACTCATTGACCCATTGTGGTACGTAGCGCAGAAAACCATGGTTTGTATGGAATTCGAACCCACAGAATTTGGGAAGATAGTCCAGCGCGCCAAAAACTGATCTATCTCAGCCCCCTCGTATTTATTTCATAAATTGTTTGTCTGTTCATTTCACTTTTCAAATTTTATAAATTTAGTAAATGCTTTTATACAGTACCGGTGAAGGGCTCGGCTTCGAGTGAAATTAACGAGTATAAAAACTTATTTTGCATCAAAGTAAAATTCCTAAAAGATATGCAATAATTTGAATACCAAAAGTTTAAGAATTTCGTCTTAAGATATTTTCAATAATTATGAAATGAAAGCCAACTAAAATTTTGAACCTGTAATTGTTCATGAAATAGCAGCTAATTGTCGGTTATACAATAGTTAGGACAGAAAACCCTAGATCAAAAGCACACAGTTCCATAACCAGCCGATCAGATTAGGTACCGACCGCCGAAAGTAAATTAACAAATTGCACAAAAGGCCGTTGTGTGTTCACCGTACTTACACCAGCTTAAACCACAGGAGTTAGAGCGCACACAGTAACAAAGTGTATCATAAATCCGCGATATTTCCGCAAATAAAACTCAGGGGTGCGTTTGTTTGTCCGCAATATATTTAAAGGTTGAATTGGCGACATTGTTTCATTCAGAATTGGCAAATATTTGCGGGTAGCATCATTCATGGGAAATTAAAGCGACATCAAATTAATTTAAGCAGAGAAACAATAACGAGATCCTGGGCTCCGTGTGCAGGATAGGAGCCCGTACACTCCGCGGCCCCGTGATGCCATTACATTAGGACATTTCCCAGGTAATTACAATATTTGGCGCAATGTGAAAACGTTGATAGCAAGCATAATTTGCGCTGTGATAGAGCGTAACTTTTGAATTATTAGCAATTGACTTAATTCTAGGTTATTGGATTTTCGTTTGATTAAATTACAACTAAAACGCAAAACATTTTCAGTTTTGAATTTTGAGTTTTGCAGTTATTCGTGAAACGTTTTATGATTTTAATTCCGTCTGAGGCAGACCGATAGTCAATAATTTTTAATGTCGTTTATTTCCCAATAGAGAAACTTGACCGTTTTTGATGGTATTTTAATAACATTTAAAATGACACAGAACTAAAGCTAATTACATAAATAAATTAATAAAAGAAATTGCATATTGTAATGATTTAAATAATTTTGATCAAAAACAAATACTCATTATACATTTTGAAGTTTTTATTTTATTGTATTTCCTGAAGTAATTTAAATTGGAAAAATTGATATTTTATTTTACTTCAATAACGTTTAAAAATTTGTTATTGGTCTTTATTTATTAATTTTCTAGCAACGAAATTGTGAATTATGCCGAACAAAAAATTAATATTACGTAAAAGTAGAATTTTGTTGAGGTCCTTTGGGGATGACTTTGGGTAGTGGGCCGAATAAATCAACTTGTTTGTGTCTCAATCAAAACTCTTTATTTGACAATGTAATTTCAGAGTTTGAGCAAACAAGGATAACGAAAAAGGCGCCTGTCAAACATCAAATTTAATTAGTATTTTTGAGAGTAAACAGTGTTTGCTTGCAGGCGAATTTGTACATTTAATTGTATAAAAGAAAACAATAGTGATAATTTTGAACTTAACCTAAAAAGTTGTGCTAGTAATAAAGGAGGAATTTTTGACTCAGAAAATAGTAATTTAGCATACCTTTTTCGATTGAACAATTTGCTTGACGTCTGGCTTGAGAACCAGAATGGCTTTTGCATGAAAACCACTAATTAATGCTACCAACCAAATATTGTTTTTCCAGCATACGACACAAAATGATTAATCTTAACAAATTTTAATAATCATCTAATCATCTCTTTTTGAAATTGATTTGCATTTTTTTATCGTTTTTGGGTACAATTTTTGATTACAGGGAAGGGTTTATAGAAGGGCCTATAACACGATATTCTGCAACACGAAAAGAAAATTCCGGTAACTATCTAATTGCTACTCCTACAACGCGGTACTTCTACAACATGATAATGGGATTTTTGTTTAACATTACAAGTAGTCCTCTTACAACAGGGTATGATACAATACGGTGTCTCTCTTGTACGATAAAGAAATTGAGGAAACTCTCATATAAGACAGTTTAACACGGTTTCGTTCTAACACGGTACTAAAATTGCGGAAACTATCTTAAACACTGTTATAAAATTAAATTACGCACTAGCCATTCATCCAGAATAGATAAATATATTCAGGCAAAAATAAAGTAAAATTCGAGGAATAACCGTATAACCTCAAAACTAACTTTTTGTATTTGTAATTAAGGCCTAAAACACAACCTTTAACCAAATGACCAATGAAAATGAGAAGATATTAATAAAGCATTAAATGCAATAACAAACATGGAGCATTGCTGCATAATTCAATATGCATCTTATATTTTAAGTGATTAGTTAGTGGATTGTATAAAGTTATATATATATGTAATATATACCGGTCTACCGGAAAGTTCTGTCCGATAATTTCATTTCAAGTTTGAATATATTTGGATATGTTTGTCTGAGTTATATGTGGCTGTACAGCTTTATAATTCCGTTTATTATGTGCCCTTCGAAATTAACTACAACAAAGATATCTCATGTAATTGTCAGCGTGTCGAAATTTGTTAAAAGTTTTTGGTGAAGATGGTGTTTCGGACAGAACGTGTAGGAGATGGTTCGAAAAATTTAAAGCAGGTGATTTCGGCCTTAGTGATAAGCCACGCTATGGGCGGCGATTTGTGATTGATGACGATATTTTTAAGACCATGATAGATCAAATGTTGAAAAATGGATTACATATGAAAACATCGTAACGAAAACAGCGTGAACCCGGAAAACATGCCTTCTTCACCTCTACACCGAGCTTGAGCCTTAAAAAGAGAATACTGTGTATATGGTGGGACATGCAAGGTCCAATCCATTATGAGCTTTTGGAATCCAAGAAAAAGCTAAATCGGAGAAATATAGTCAACAAATGGACGAGTTAACAAAGTACTCCAAGAAAAAAGGCTGACAATATTCAATATGAAGGAAATCATACTGCATCACGATAATGCTAGACCACATGCTTCTTTGGCGACTCGTCAGAAAATCTTAGAGCTAGGATGGGAAATTCTTTCACATCGACCATACCCCCCAGACCTTAACCATCAGATTTTTACCTATTCCTTTCTTTACAAAATTATTTGATGAGAAAAATATTAAAAAATGAAGAAAACGTTTACGTTTACAGTAGTGCTGCTGTAGTTTTTCGCATTCAAAGATTTTCTTCAAAAATAGGTTTTATAAATTGCCATCGTGCTGGGAAGAAGTCATAAGGAACGATAGAAATTATATCGTACAATAAATCTAGTTAAATATGTTAAAAATTGTATTATTTTCTTCCTCTTCAAAAACGGACAGAACTTTCCGGTAGACCTAATATTTAATTCTTGCATTCTTGTATTGTCGATTTTTATGTTTACAGGCTTTTAAACATTTTCACAACGCATATTTTGTACTCCCTCCTTGTCTCCTATAACTCGGTTTCCCGCAACACGACACTTTTCTAGGAACCTATCTACTGTATTTTAGGAGGATTAGATGTATGACATATCTTAATATATTTAAATCACATGTTACTGTGTTCGTGCATGCTAATCTCCAAAACCGCCCATTCGATTTCAATGAGTGAGTTTGAGTGAGTATGGTTGATTCCAGATTGAAAGATAGGATACTTTTGGACCCGATATATCGAACTCTAAAATGTTTTTTTAATTTTTTCAAGGAAAATTTTAGAAATATATTTTTCAAATTCCTCATCAAAAATCTTGTACTTGATGCATACTTAACACAGTGCGGAGATTCATTTTGACATTTATATCTTTGCTAGCGGCGTGTTTCTACTTTTTTTTTTAAACCCTTGTGTTAATATCCGGGTACCCGGATGCCCATCGTGTTATATTTGCAAGAAAAAAATGAAAATTTGATATTGAGCTTCCTCGTTATTTAGCTCAAAGCAAGCAAATCATGAATTTATATTTTTTATTTTTAAAAGTAAAAAGTTAAAAGGTTAACCCGGTACCCACAACACACACAACTTGCTTAGATACTATTTATTTATATTTAAGAAAATAAAATTTAAAAAAACACTTTTATATAAATATTAAAAATTTAAGGAAATTTGAATAAATGGGTACCCGGGCTCTAGACAGTTCCGGTAAAGTTGGGTTTAATGCAAAGGTCAATGAAAATAATGCGAAATTTTTCGACAAAATATGTATTAAGGATGACCTATTCATAGTAACTCCATTAGCATAAGTGTATTATGACATGCGACAGGCGAAATACTAATTATTGAACAATCTAAGGGGGTACTTAGAAGTGTATTTTGCGGAGTCTGTGAGACGAATGTTTATGAATCTAGGGTTAAGGGGCCATATTTTTAGTCTTTATACCTAGTCGTGCCATAAATTCTGTCACAACTTTAAAGAAGCATAAAATCTAAACAATAAAGATAATATGTTTATTCCAACGAAATTTATTTTAATAAGATATTGTTAATTAATTAATAAAAGCTTTACTCGAAATGACCTCCTTTAGCTTTTATACAAGCAAACGTTGTGGCCACTGGTCTATAGCGGCACGCACAGTATTCAACGACATTTCATTTGCTGCTTTCACCAACGATTTTTTCAGACTGTCCAAATTGCGGTGGGGAGTTCTAAAGGCCTTGTTCTCTAACTCTGTCCATAATGCATAATCCAGCGGATTTAAATCTGGGCTCCCGGATGGTCAATCTTCTTGTGCAATAAAATCAGGAATGTTGTTCCGAAGCCACTCCTGTGTGCTTTTTGCTTTGTGAGCAGGAGCAGAGTCTTGCTGGAAGACCCAATGTTGTCCACCGAGAGTTTGCGATAAAGGTTTCACAACACCTTCCAGCACGTTCGTTTGATAAACCGCCGCACCGGTTTTGACACCTTTTTCGCAAAAATAGAGTGTTGTGACACCTTTATGGGATACACCCCACCAAACCATTACAGAAGCTGGATGATGGCCTCGTTGCACCCTGGGAACCGTTTTTTTAGCTTCTTCTGATGATGTTGCGTAAACCTTATCATTTTGTTTATTAAAAACTTGCTCCACAGTAAAAATTTGTTCGTCGGTAGAGGATGTTCTCATGACCATTGGTTGCGTGCCAAAGCAAGAGACTCTTGCATCTTTCCAATCTTATTTCCTTTAACCGTGGAGTCAACATGTGGGCTGTTGACCGACGATAAGCCTTCATATGAAGATCATCTCGAATGAGTCTACTCATCGATCTTGTGGAGATTTCCAAATCCCTCGACAAAATTTTTTGTTTGAGCAGTGGATTTCTACGGATGCGCTCTCGGACAGTTTTGATGGCACTGACTGTTCTAACGGTACGTGGACGACCGGTCCTTGCTCTATCATCTATGCCTAAGGTTTCATTAAATCGTTCTATGGCACGATAAATGAATCTATTTGTTATTTTTAGCGGTTTCAACAAATTCAAAATTTCAGAAGCATTTTTTCCACACTTATGGAGTGCTATTACAGCGATACGATTTTCTTTTACTCCCCACTCCATGATTACGAGTCAAAGACTATCACCAAACTGATCGGAATATTACGCCGTACAGTTCATTTGTTACAAAGTGCAACATAACGGTACAATGCCAGGCTAATTTCTGAGAAAGCGCGCATTAGAAATTGTGTGACAGAATTTATGGCAAGACTAGGTATAATTATATAAAAACGATTCAAGATTGCCGTAAAAATCGACACTTGGGGGCTTTTGGGGATGCTGATTTTGAGTTCGCCCTTAAAATTTCTAAATTCAAAATGGGGGATCCGAAATTCCTTAATTTCAAGCATTTTTAATGAAAATTAATATCTAGTTCTTTGGGCTATAGAATACAAATTTACCAAAATTCAAGTTGCCATGAAATTCAATAGGGGTTTTGGCAGATGCTGCCTTTAATTCCGAATACCAAAATTTCCAAATTTAAAATGGCAGATTCAATATGCCGACCGAAATCTCTTTACAGTAATAAGGGCTGTATCGAAAAGTTTTGCACGGTTTTTACATAAATGCGTTGGCATGATGAGTTATCCTTTTGCATTTTAAAGAGTAGTAGAATTCTCAATTGAGTCATTAATGTAACTACTGAAAACCTCTCGTTTCTGCACCAGCTAATTTATCGCCATGAGTTCAAAACGCAAAGAAGTACGTGCTGCAATTTTGCGCGCTTTCAGTGAAAATAATAAAAAGTCATATTCGTTAATCGCAAAGGAAGCCAAAACAAATAGATGGACGGTTAAAGAACTATCGAGAAGTTTCTAAGTGATCAGAGAGTAGAAGAAAAGCCTAGATATGGAAAACCGAAGGGTCTTAGCCATAAAAATTTTGAGTGAAAAATAATATCAAGACGATTTTGGAGATACGGAATTCAAATCTAGAATTGAGCTTGTGTTTTTTGAAAGAGGTATAAGTCCACTTTTTAAAAAAACTAAGTTAACGGTAATTTTAATGAGCTATAGACACCTTCTCTCCATAGGGTACAATCACAATTTCAATAGAGTTCTATTTTGACAAAATAAACAAAAACAGTTTTACTGTACAATGCTATCGCATAAATATTTCTTTTGAAAATGGAATAAGTCCATTCCTAATAATTATAATTAAAACAACTTTCTTATTGCAATTATTATTGATTATTGCTACTTCAGTGCAGTGTATAAAATGAAAAGAGAAGACTTTGTCTCAACCAAATCTCTAGAAGAAGCAATATCAAACAGAAAAAAAAATACGAACGGAGAAATTGTAGACTGGCTTAAAATATGTTGGATGAGGTTCAAAAGGAATGAACCTCACACAATTTTTTAATAAAATTAGTATGGAAGAAAATGCTCCATTTAAAACAATTTTTTTATTTGGAAAAAAAGGAAGACCAAAAAACCTCAGCAAAAGTAATATGTTACCACTTTATAAAACTTCAAGGAGCATAACAAGAGAGAAATATAACGATATGATAAGTTTATTACCTTATATACCACCTATTCACCATAAATACTTCAATATGCTAACTGTAAAAGAAAACTAATTTTAAAATATCTTTTTTTTATTTAAAGATGTTAACGAAGTAATTTTCATTTTTATATTTTTAATATAACTGAAATAAACTCCTAATAAACTTGGTTATTCTTGTATTTAAATGTCATCAACTATTACTTTTTTACATAAAAATCCATTTCAGTAAAGCTTATGTCTATAAAAATATGGACTTAAATTTGCTTCTATTTTATTTCTTGTAATATGTTATTTTTGAAAGTGGTATAAGTCCATGTGGAGCTAAAAAAATCGTTTATTTTTTCAAATAATTTTAGTAATTATTATTTCATAATAAAATTTAAAATGTGTATAGTGTAAAAAACATCACTCGAATTGATTAAAACGAAACACTTAAATATTTTTTTAAATTGATTCAAACGAAACACTTAAATATCTCAATATATGAAAAAATGGACTTATACCACTTTCAAAAAAACCAACTCAATTCATAATGGGTATGGCAATTTTTAAATTTCAAGAAATCCAACACCATCATTGCAAGAATTTTCTGTTTTCGCATCTACCAAAATTATTTAATACTAGCCAGACCGCATTACTGACCTTGGCACCGTGCAAATCAGCTAGTAATAGTTATATAAAAAAAAGTATTCTACTTTTGCTTGCTTGACGTAGAGTGCAGCTAAGAAATACTATACAAGTCATTAATTCCATCAGAAAATGTGTACATACCATACATATTGTGTCCAATTTCTATTCAAATAAAAAGACATGGTCTATGCTCCAGTTTTTAGTCTATTAAGTGGATAACCTTATTTTATTAAATTTTTAGTTTTTGTGTTTGTAAATGCATTACATACAATACCGTGTATATCTTGTTACAATTTCTAGCTGTTAAAGTTTTGTTTCTGCTCGGTGGTTTTGTGTGGTGTTTTAGGACCTAAACCAAACAAACCCTTTGGTTAACTATCCATATCCTCAGTAAACAAGGTAACTTTCCTATAAATAAATAAAATGACTGCCTAAAAGTTCACTTCTTATGTGATTAAAATTCCCCCGTGAGATCTTTAAAGAGCGACCCTCGGAGGCTGAAAAAATGCTATTAATTGGGTTACTTCCTTTCGGAGCCTGTAGCGTTCTGAGCGTAGCACAATAAGGGCTTCATTTGAGTTGCCGGAAGAAGAATAACAGCGGGGCAATTAAATTTCTTCACGGTGAAATGTGTCCTTTCATCACGGAAATAAACAAAAACAGCAACAGAGCGTTCCTGAGTGCTTCTGATTAGGCCCTCTCTCGAAGCAAAACAGTTCAATTTAAATTACATCGGTTGGCGGCAAACAAAGCGCCCCAAAATGCACGAGAGGCCCCAAGAATGATTGATTCCGTGGGTGAAGCAGCGAAATGACGCGGTGCCCTCGGTGAAACCGTAAACCGGCGCGAAGCTTACACCCTCCCATAACTGCCGTGGCGGAGCGAACTCGAACACCCCCCCAAAAGGGCTTGCGGCGGAGGTGGCGGAGCCCGAAAGCTCCGGCAGGCAGGAGGGCCCATTCGCGCTGCCGGTCCGGCCCAAATGCATTTTTAATAGTCCCTTCAAGGACACATCAACCGTAATGAAATGATTGGCCGATACCCCGCGACGCATAGGCATGATTTCGGCGAAAGCTCTCCGCCTCCCGAAAGCTGCTCCGCGTAAACAAATGAAAAGCAACTCGCTCCGAAGGAGTACCCGAACGACTCCCGACTCCCGAGAGCAGGAGATGGAGCGCGAAAGAGGTGAACTCCCCGAAATCCTAGCGATTTCCGGAGCTTTCTTGAAGATGGGCGGCCAGCAGCCGCTTCGCGGAAGGATGCGAGGACGATCGCGCGGGCAAATTGAACGGGTTCCTAAAGGAAGGGAAAGTTCTACGGCGGCACCGCGTCGGGAAAACAGTGCGCGAACCTCTCCCGGTCCTGGAACCCCCCGCTAAGATAGCCGTAAGAAAGAAGTAATGAACAGTGCGGGTGACCAAGTGGCCACCGCGAAGTGGATAGCTCCTGAAGGACCGTTTGCCGCACGAAGGGGGTAGCCGGTCCCGGTCCCGTCCCCGACTTCTGGATGAAAAGGAGCTTTCGCGCCGTAGTTGATGCCTTCTTGAGGATATCCATCGAAAGCCTCCGCCCCACAGGCCAGCAGCAGCAGCAGTAGCATCTTCTGGTGGCAGTCGGGAGTCGGACTCACCTTTCGCCGGGATGTATCCTTCATCTGGGCGGGCGCCTGTGTGCGTGCTTCCATATGTCCAGGTCGACTGAATGGGAACCCTCGAGCGCGCGGGTGTATTGGTGGCTCGTTTTGGTTTATTAGAAAATTTTTACGTTTAAAAGCTCCAGTTATGCTGGGGATTCTGCACGATCCGGTCGAATTCCGGTGGCATCTGGCTCAGTTCGTCCTGGCGGCAGTGCGCTGATCATCGCGAACCGAACCGACTCGCAGGTAAACTGCTCCAATTGCAATAAATATTAAAACTTTTTAAAAAAACGCGACCGTCGCGGTGCATCTCACCGGTGGAAGTAGTTTTTTTTTCCTGTATCTACGGCATTTTTGTTATTGCCCGGCTCGTGTGAAAGTGAACAAACGCCCAGGATTTATGTGAACGAAAGTGTGGTTATGGTCCTATGAATTAATTGGGAGCTTTTAACGGTCGCTTAGATATTTTTGTTGGTCCGCACACGTTTTTAGGACACACGTGCACTGCAGAGTGTATTTTTTTTTAATTCACCCCTAAAAGCATCCCCCGGGGAATTGGTCTGGCTGGGGCGCAAGGAGGTGCTTCAAGCCCATAACTCAAATTACGCAGATCACCTGGGCGCGTTCGGTAAGTGGTTATCGCATCGCCTTGCACCAGCGAAAGGACACCAAACGAAACCTTTTGTGGCCGATAGTCGCAACGTTATCCTACTAGACGAGTCCTGGACTCTAGACAGTAAATTAAGTCCGTTACGAGATTTAATCCCTTCTTAGTGCCGGAGTAATCTCGGCTGCAAGGCGGCGTCTGCAACTAAGCCGGAAATGAAACACTAAAAGGAAACTGAATTTATCCCCGTAAAGAGCGAATGACGAACCCTTTGAAAATTTTCCTTGAGATATCCATTTAGTTGGACGGGGCTTTTAATTCTAGAGAGCAGCTCCATTTAGTGCTGGGCAGTATCCTGAAAGGGACCTGCACCTTTGTTCATAATTATGCACTTCGAAAATTACTGGGCCGCGAAATTATCAAACCATCTTACCGCTTTCGCTGGGGAGAACTTAAGACCCACAGGCTTCTTTAAACAGTTCCAAATGCTCATCTTTTGACGAGAGTCCTTGGGAAGTGCACACCTTTTAAGAAAATCTTTCCTGGGAATAGCACAGAAGAATTGTCCTTTAATTTTACAAATGTAGAGAATTTTTAATTTTGATTAGATCCCTTAAAAGTAAACCATTATTCTTATTATAGTTTTGGTCAAGGTAAAGTTTAACTAACTAACCTTTTATTTTAATCTTTTACTTTTACACTTCACTGCAAATTTGAAATAAATAAATTCTAATAATTATTCAGTACTTACGAAATATCTTTAAAATAACGTTTATAAAATTTTAGAGGTTTCACCCAAATGTCGATTTTGTGATATGCATAAGAAATAACTCCCAGTGACTAAAAACGTTTACTTTTAATACTTACTTTATTTGGTGTTAGAAAAATAGATTTAAATTTCTTTAAAAAATTATAGAACTCACGAAGAAGCTATAGTTATATGAAAAAATGTCAAGCAATTATTTTTAGCAAAGTTTTATTGAGAATATTTTAATTCTCTTATATTATTTTCGTCTAAAGACTAACTCAGTGGATAAGGGAAAAAAAGCCTGACTTAGTTCTCACCTTATTGTAACCCTCTATTTAATTAGTTTTAAAAACTATCTAAAATACATAAACATCGTATTTTGTTCTGTCCGCTTAAAAATAAGGCAAAAGAACAAATGCTAAAAATCTAAATTTTCAAAATTTGCAAAATTATGAAAAATTTTGTAATTTATTCACAATAAGAAGATTTATTAACATTTTAAAAAGAAATTGAGAAATAGATATTGCCTGTTTTTTTAATTTGGCGAATATTCTGTTCAATTATGCAGGCAATTTGCACGATTCTGAAAAAATACACAGCTAATTATTTCATAGTGAAAACTAAATAAAATCAAAACTTTTGTTTAGCTTGGAAAAATATTTCTAATTTCATAAAATTTGGTTCGAATTGCATTTTATAATATGTGGCTATTCATAATGTATATAATCAAATTATTTTCCAGCTTGCCTTTTCCTAAATAAACCTTTAATTTTATCGAATAATTAAACCCTCTAGTCGAATCTAATTTTAAAATTTCTTCTAATAGATTTTATAAATTCTTGACATTTTATTTGATTTAAAGTTTTTAACTTTATTTTTATTTTATATTTTCTGTTTTCATTACCACCTAGCCTTTTTCTTAAAAGTAAGTCTTTTTTAAAATTATATCAACTTTGGGTAATGATCTCTGGTTGCCTATCACCGCAAATTTAAACGAAAATTTAAAATTGTAAATTTCTATGGATTATATTCACATTTTAATTTTCACTGTATTCAAAAAAATGTTGCAACCTTTTAATTTTAGGTGATTTATAACTAGAACAACATGAGCAGCTAAGATTGATTCTCACAATGTAGTTTAGTTTACTTTGCTTCCTTTGCTTTGCTGAATGACCCAAGGAGTTAAATTTCAAGGAATTTACTAAAACAGTTAGGTAAAGGTATTGAAAATGAAATTTTCTTTACCCCTTTTCAAGACTGCATGCAGCGTAGATCAGACTTAAAACTTTTGCTGTCAACTATTGAGGGCTTCGTTCGTGCTATAAATGCTCATTTTTTCGGGAACAAGTTTAAAGTTGAGTTTACTAACGCAATTAAATATTTAGGAACGAGGAGCAACAGCTGGCTGTCGACATTGTCAGAAATCTCACTCAAGTACTTAATGTAACAAGGAGGAGCAGAACATAGCACAAGACTATTAAGAGCGTTCCGACCATAGAGGCCAAAGTACGACGGTAGTTATCATCGAGTCAAGAGCCAACGGAAGAGGATCCCTCGAGCCAGAGGAGCCCCACCGCAGCCAGGAGCCGACCGGCAGGCAGGGCGGGCTTCTCCAAGTCGGGCGCCCCGAGGAACCGCTGAGCACCCAAAATCTGCTCAAAACTCCCGTGCAAGTCCTGTGTGAAACTCTATCTCTAAGAAGCGATGAACTGCAGTAAAGCGTTAAGTTGATGGGCCCCTGGTGTTTAATTGGGGCCCTCCTACTGCTCACAGCAACAGCGGGGGACTCCACAAGTGCGGGCTCCAGTTCGTCGTCGTCGTCCCCGAATGGAGGACCTTCATCGCCGCTGAACGGTAAGTTGTTCGGCTTTCAAAAATTTTAACTGATGCGTAAGAATCGTTTTGCTTATATTTCATGCGGCCCTTTATGCCCCGAAAGAGCAAAATTTTTCAGTAATTAATTCTCGGTTGCACATTAAAATGCAATTGGCGCGGCCCTGTGCGCTCAACCAAAGGCAATTCATCGACCCAGCGCTTCCCGGATCACTGAAACGGGAAACCTTTTGCAAATAATAACAAAAACGCGGTAGGGATATTTTTCGCCGTAGTTATAGGTACCGTCTGCCCAAAAAGAGTTCCCAGGGAAATTTACATGTTGACTTTTAATACCGCACCGCCGGGAGCAAGATAAATAAATTTCAATTTGAATTTCAATTAGGCCGGGTTAGCCGGGATTGTCGATGCGGCAAGTTTAAATCCTTTCGTTCCGGATAACTTTCATAAATATATTAAGAAAGTTGGAACGCTGGTGCCTCCCTGCTCCCACACGATACAGCGACGTTGCTGCCGCTTTAAAAACCAAAATTTAGCGAAGGTTTAAGGGAGGAGGGGAGGGGGGAGGGGGTCATGTGGGTCCGCATCTCATCGGGATTATCAAATTTCGAGGGATCATATCGATTCCGTTGAGAGGTTCACTTAGTCTTTTAAATTAAGGTCACGAATCCTTAGCGAGCCACAGCAAATAGAGCGGGGCAGAACACAAACTTCATTACGGGAACTAAGATAGATCTCCTGATCAAATAGAACAGTTGGCACTGCGGCCCCACTTGCTCGTCATCCCGTCATGTGAACTTAAACTAATTATCCCCGGCCCCGCCAAGTGGAATCGGCAAAGTTATGTAAAATGTTATGTTAGCTGCGACAGTGCCCGCTAGTTCTATCCATCTTCCTTAGGATAGAGCGCCCAATCCCAAACGTCGCTAACTCATGGATGCAGTGAACCATTTCTTACTGGTGAACTTTCCTCAATCGATGTGGTGGTCGGCGGGGGTGGTGCGACTGATTTTCCACACCTCGCTTACTGATTTTGAGAAGGCAATATCTCACAATTTATACAGTTCATAGGCACTATTGTTTGCACGAAATCTGTGTTTGCGGAGCTCTAGTTGTGATCTTTCTAAATGAATAATGTAAAATCAGTCTCCATTAGCCAACTCAGCCAAAGAACGACACTGAAAATTGCTCTGATTGTAAGAGGAATAATTTCTTTATTGATGGGGAAAAAGTTCTGAAAAACTTTGGTCATTATATTGAAAAACGTTGGAAAGTACTTATAAAATAATTGTCTTGTCTGCCCAGATAGGGTTTTTTTTATTTAATATCTTTTAATTTATTCGCAATAAATTTTAAAGCAACTTTATTTTTCTCAAAAATAAATTTTATTCATGCTTTCGGTCTTCTCATGAATTTTCAATAAAAATTCCGTTTATATCACCAATATTATGAACAATTTGAACTGTTTTCGGAAATAAATATCGGAAGAATTAAGAAAATTATTTCAGTTTTTATTTTTTTTTTTTAACCAGTTAACTGTTTTTGACGAGTTATACTCGTCATGGATACATGACGATATTTTGTATTATGACGAATAAGCTCGTTGTGTGTAAAAAATTGTTATCATGGTTATTTAAATTGTAATTTTCGTTTTAAGTTAAGTTTTAAGATGTTTAAAATATTTGAAAGGCAAGCCGAAATAAAACGAACAAATAAAATTAATTTTATAAATAAATTTTATTAAGAAACTGTGGCTAGCACGAACAAAATGGTCATCGCTTCGTTTTTGCGACACTTTTAGGTGCACATTTTGAAAAGGGGTCAAAACAGCTAACTGGTTAAGTCAAAGATTTCTCGCATATCAGTTATGAAAATATTAAGTTAATAAAAAAAGGAAATAGTTTTGTTATTTTCCCGACCAAATTGAAAGAAAAAATCCGATTTAAAATAGTATTGTAAAAATGTTTAGGCAAATATCTTCGAAACTCCCAATATATTCATGAGAAAAAATCGTTTTTTTTTGCGAGCAACCTCTCAAATATTTTTGAATAGACAAATTAACAAATCGAAGGAGAACCTAAAGACATAATCCCAATATTCACCCTCCTGAATCGAAAGCCCCAGAAAGGAGCTAACCACTTTGAGTTTTCGTTTGCTTAAGGATTTTACCTGGTGCTTACTCGACACACAATCCACCTCTGGAGGCAGGCCCTCGATATCCTGACGTGAGGACGTCGAGGGTAAACACCGAAATAATTAATAAATCAGGAGTGCCTAAAAGTCCTTAAAATAACGAACGGCAGACATCCCATGCCGCATAGGGCATGAACCCAGCACCCAACCGGGCGCAAATTAGAATTCTCGTTAGTCACTAGTTTGCCGCCTTCTTGAAGTCATCACAGCACGCTTAAAACTCATTCGGGAAAGGCGGGCGGGCTGTTCCAAATTTTAATTGGAAATTCTAACTTTATCCAAAAATTGCAACAAACACGCAAAAGACTTGGTTATCATCATCCAGGCTCCTCATGCGGAGGGATCTACCGACGTATATCGGTCTTATGTGTCGAATGACGGGGGTTGGTGCTGAGTGCGGGGATGGCCAACATCTATGCTGCCGACTGGGGCTTATTTGATGTGCAAATTACTTTCGACATGATACTACTCAGTTTCAAAATTTCGGTGAGTGCGGGGACCATGCTCACCTCTGGGACCGTCTGGAGGTCTACAATGAGGGCGGCGCCGGAGGACCTTGCCCCAGTTCTGGTCCCAGTGGCTGTCCAGAGTATGCGACTGCTTCGGTAGGCAGTTAAATCATCCCCTGGCAAAAACGCACGAAGCCCCCAACTCAAAGGTTTCGGGGACCTCCTGTGACTTAGCATTCTGGTCACGTGCTCCACCAGCTGACCAATGTAACAGTCACGGCATTAGGAGCCCATTCCTACTGGGGATTTCCTTGCGACAACGACCGTGTGGGCGGGATAATTTAATTTCGCCTGCCCTGTAAATTGTTGTTTAAGGAGTTAACGTCGCCAGATCTCTTCCCAGTAGCAGTGCCTCAGCCCAACTCCGGAGATCTTTGAACACTCCAGAAATTTGTGACTGGAAATTCGATTTGGTCCCCGGGCAAGTCGGCATCCAGATAGATTGAGGGGCTTCCGAGAGATACCCGGAATCGAAGCTGAGGACATTACCTTGACTTGGCCATTGATTGCTGATGGTATCGTGCCCCAAAAGGAGCCAATTTGCTCGTAATGTCAACAACTTCCGATGCGCACTATGCTTCCTAACGATTTCAATTTAAGAAGGGCATGGGGAGCGGAAGCAGCTCGATGCTGCCACAAGGGTAACTGTTGCTTTGAAGCGCCCCAATTCAGCGACGAAGTTGGCTGGTGGTTCCAACTCCACCAGCTCCCAGTTTGGCTAGATTTTTCGTGATTGAGTTGTTTATCATACAATTGCTCCACCCTATGGTTCAGCGATGACTCACATTTTGATTCCCTTTTCTCATTTTAGTCGTTGTGGAGGAACCGGAGTTCACCGATGTCATCGAAAATGTTACAGTACCTGCTGGACGAAATGTTAAATTGGGATGTTCTGTTAAAAATCTTGGATCGTACAAGGTAAGAACGCGGAATGAATTTTAAGGACTAGTTCTAAGTTTATCTTTTCATAAAAACACTTAAAAGTTTTCCATACTATTTTTCTGGTTGTGAGTCGTTTATAAATTTCCAAAATATCGAATCTCCATTCTTTGCCAAAAATACACGAAGTATATAAACGGAAAATATATATATATATATATATCCCAATGCAAAATAGTTCACCCATCCGCTATCCAAAGCAAAACAGTTCATATGCTTAAAAAACGAAGCAAAATAGTTTTCCCATATTCGAAATTAAGTCGTTGTCACTCCGTAGCGTCATCTTTATTTTGTTTACCATTTCAATTTTATCTGGCATACTTACGTACGTACTTACTAATTTTTCGCAATTTTTCGGCTCTATGCAGAGGAACTAGCAATGCTTGTTGTTTTAACAGAATGGTAGTGTGCGCTGGAAAATATATTTACATTCAGAAGATTTCAGTAAAGAAATCCAAGGTAAAAGTCCTTTCTGCAGAATATTGTGATACTTCGCAGCGTTGATAGTGTCGTCAATAAAGTGAATATGTCCATTTCCCCGTACATACATCCCTACATCATAAATGCAGTCGGAAACATTGAATATGGGTGACGGATTTGTATGATCCTTTTGCACATTTGACCAAAGCAATCAATCAATCTTGGACTCATCACTCTGAATTATGGACTTCAATTGTCGTATTGTATAATTTTTGTGGCTTTACACGAAATGCACCCTCCTCCTCTTATTTTTTGCCTTGTAGTTAAGAAAGGCTTTTCATTTGCCAGAAGAAGATTATTCATAACATTCTCTTTTACTTAGATAATACTTAATAGAGGAAAGTTCTACCCAATCGACTGATTACACGTAATTTGACTTTGCTGCTTAACATTTTTTTAATACGCGAACATTTAAAGATGATATCGTTCCGTTTTTTTCTTTTCTTTTATATCGCCTATATACTTTTATTATATCTCGAATCGTAATCCGCGATAGGCTTAAACTTTACGATATATGAGATGAAGATTTCCCTTTTTATAATCATTAACAATAACATTTCTAATTTTTCCATTTAGAATTTTGCCATGAGCCATTTTATTTAAACTTACTTTACCCAAAACCTTCACTTAAGCCATATTTTGTAAAATGACTAAACATAAACCCTAGTAAAATAAATGTTGAGTTATAAGAACAGTTCTACTAATAAAACAATTATTGCAGACGAACTATTTTGCTTCGTTTTTGAAGTGGGCGAAGTATTTTGCTTCGTGTGTGTTTTCGGGTTTTAACCAATTTTGTTGTAAATGATGAATTATTATATTATTATTTTTTATTAAACGTTTTTCTTTGATTTACAATGATCCAACCGTGTGGTCAAATCTTGCAATTTAACTCATTTCCGAACATCATTCAAAATGAAATTTGCACATTTGCGACGTAAGACCGGTAGCAATGCAATATTCCATTATTAATTTCACATATATAGGGTAGGTATCCGACTATCAAAAAGGATGTTTTAAAAAATGTAAACTCATTTCTTTAGAAATATGAAAAGAGAAATTTTTTAAAGTATTTACATTATTACTGGAAAAATTCAGTTATCAGAGCTACTGGACAGTACAAAATTGCTTAGGATGTGTGGGACCCGAAATCATTTTGGCCAACACGTTGCGGAAATCTTAATTGCAAAAATTCCATCATTCAATAATTTTGAATTTCCCGGGGGATATCCAAACAAACGGAGGCGTGGCATTCTTAGAGCAAAGGAAAATATTTGCCATTTCGACCTCGGCCAGCAATTATGGAAGAAATTCGTACAATTTCCAGCCATTTCCTTTTCCTTTGCGAATGGCCATCATATAATAACGTTACTCCCTCCTGGAATATATCGGGGAAACCTCGACTCAAAAGGACATTCACATGCCAGAAAATATGCATTTTAGCCCTGAGTCGTCCCCATGGTCTTCAGTCGGGCGCAAACGTGCCAGGCTGGCTGATGCTGCTCCACTGCAGTCGTCCTGTCCGAATTCCTTGGTACATTCCGCTGGAGAAATCACATTCCAAAGATATGCAAATCAGAGAGCTCAACTCCTTTGCGGTCGCCTCTTTTGATTTCGCTTTTCCAATCGGCGTCTAATAAAACCGTTGGCATCCAAGATTATTGTGCCGACTGGCAGGGCAGCAGCGCGGAATTGCGGTGGTGCAAGAAACTCAACGCCGAGCCCCACCAAAGCGATGGAAAATCCGAGGCGTCCCGGGCTCTGGCGGCATAATTTGCATGAAATGCCAACAAGAATTCCCGTGATTCCTACCTTCAACAATTCCTAGTGCCTTCGAGCAGCAAAGCTACTTTGGGTGCCTTGCTCTGTGCTCTGAGGCCTACAAAGGTAAGGATGGCGTGGAAGGAGCAGTGGTGAAGCACGCCCTCAAAACACTGCTCCTTCTCGTCCCGTGTCCTCAAACTTTCTGGCTCACATGCTCAGAGCACGGCAAGGTCCCGTTTAATCCAGAACGGAGCTCCGCACCGCTATTGTCCTTGCTAGATGCGAGTATATAGGGTATATTTGCTAGTCGCAGGAAAGGTTGGCGGATGAACCGCGGCAACCGAGAACTACGTCTGCGACGAGCGAGAAACGCATTTGCTTACATCCACCGCAAGTAAACTCAAGGAAGCGCTGATGAGGTGGGGTCGGGGCTCCATCAAAAGGGATTCCTTGGGAGGCTGAATCACTGAACGCTCGTTCAGGCGTGTAATTTACCTCTACCGGCAGGGAATAAGAATGCGCCGCTCCACTACCCGAAAGCTGCCGCAGCGGGCGCTAGATATCGAACCCCTGCCCAGGATAAAAAATTTGGGCTACTTAGTAAATTACTCAAGAGTCAGGATTCCGGAGGGCGCAGCACCCTGGCAAATGCCGAAACGTCAGCAGCTGGCGTCGAAGGTGCTCCGCTCGCTGGGCCGGGGTGGAGCAGCGATAGTCCGGAACTCTGCAGCATTATCAACGTCCTCGCCCTTGTTGTACTGGCGTTGATATGCAGCAGTGGCTGATGCCCTGTTACGTGGAGCCAATTCACAAGTAAAACCGAACCGCCATGCCCGCCCTGGGGGTTGGGGACAGTAGGTGACCAGATGACTGCTGGCTTCCCGGGAGCGCTGAAAGGCAACTCCGTTGCCAGAGGGGGAGGTGATTTATGTGTTCGCCTTCGGAGAAACAGCATAAAAAACATAAACGGACATAATTTGAATATTAAGTTCCCGGTGACATATGGGTCGGGGGATATCAGTGTCGGGCCACAATTCAGAAGGGGGTGGACTGAGCCGACAAAGAAATGGGCCCTCGGGGGAAGACCACTGCTTTAAAATTTATGGCTTCGCGAATGTGAGCGGATTCGAAAATGTGGACGCCGAATTTGATGTAGTTTAATTATTCGCTAGAGCGCTTTATTTGTTGGAGCAGTGATCTGTAGGATCATATATCAACCTCAATGTACGATCTGAATATTTAAGAATGATTTCATTTCGAGAGTCTAAATATAATTTTTCTCTTAGCCAGACAAACAACAACAGATTAGAACACGAAAGCATTAAGGTGGTACTAGGGGTAAAGTCATTAACAAAATTTTGTCATCATAATGTAACAGCGTAGTGGAAAGATATGCATAGGAATGAAGGCATAATTTTTGTATCTGAATGTACTAATCGCTATGCGTGATTGGTGGATACCAATGCGACGAGAGAGCTGATCGATCCGGCAACGCTGAGAACTCCTAAACTAAACCTCAGAAATTCTCACGTTTTGCTGAATCAATGTGTAACTTATTCATCTATAACATATTATTTTTTTAACGAAATCTATAGAACGGAAACTTTGATATTCATAAAAAAGCACTGAAATCATGCGATTTTATTACGCCGTCCTATGCAACCTGTGTTAGCAACGGTAACTTTAACAGTGATTATCTCCATTATGAAACGTGAGATTACAATAAAATTTTGTAAATTAATGTAGCTTTACCTGAAGAACATATGTTTTCAATTTAAATAAAATCTATAGAAAATGACTTTCACGCTAGTACCACCTTAGTATTAACACAATACGATTATCTCTTCGTAATCTAACGTTTTTCCAAATGTTTAAAGGTTAAAATTATTTAGATATTGCATCATCACGTTTAGCTGTTTTAAATATAGATTTGAATTCAACGCGACTCATCAAGACGTACTCCAACATATACCAAATGATTCTACTAAATGTAGATCAATGATCAAGGTTTGTATGTTTTGTGTCCTGACTGTTGTATTGTTGATACTCTACGGTATTCAAAATAGAGCCCTACAATAAGTAAAAGCACTAAATTTTTTCAGTACCTTTGAAAACAAGAAGAAAACTCTAATTTTCGGTTGGATGCTAAGTACTTATATAAAACAAAGTTTATTAATTCCAAACTATAGAAATATACCTTTTTTGGGCCCTTAAGGCGAACATACATACTATACGAACTAAATTAGCAATTCAAAGGTTTTCAATGAGCCACTTCTATACCGAACTAACTTATTTTATATAAACAAATTCATTTGAAGGAAGTGTCCCATTGAGCATATGTGTCTCTGTTCCATGTACATATGTTCAGTCAGAGTAACAAACATAAATTTTTCGCCAAACAAATCAAATCAGTTCTGCTTTGCCAGATGTAACACGGCTTAGTCAATGTGCTCTCTGCCTTAAGCACATTATTCCTCTGTGAAAGCGCATAAATTTTGCATACTATTTGCGTATTCAGTCGGACCGGAGTGCTCCTCCTCTCAGATACGTACGAAAATAATTGGATATTTCAGTGTATAACTTTGGTCATTAAACTGTAAACTGATTTAAATGGACATCTTGTATGCGCTGTAAAATTTAAATGAACCTAAGATGATCGACGGGTTTACAGCAATGCAAATATTTCCATGGATTTGCTGTAGTGGTTCTAATTGTAACTATACTACCGTTATTTTGTCTTTGTGCGTTTGTAAAGCATTTTCATTGATGTTTTAAGGAGTTGATGTTTATTTAATGCCACATTGTGTACAAATCCAATTTTTTTGGTCAGTCATGCAATTCAAGTATTGAATTATCTTATTTCTAGTTATTCTCAAATTTAGTTATGGAAATGATTAGGCATAGATTATAATCTTGCAGTATAACGATGCATTTTGATATTTCAGAGCTTACTAATTTAATTCAAAAAGCCTAACTGTACGCATAATTATAAACAATTTAGGTTAAAAGAGAGGAGAAGCTTTCTAAATTAATAGCCAGGTGCTTTTAAAGCAGATGAGTAAAGCCATACCGAATTCGCTTTCTTATTATTATGATAATATAATTCTTGCACTATAGTGTTGTACTTTTCTATTGTATCGCCTACTCAAAATTGCCTGCTCACTACGAGCTTGAGGCTGATCTACTCTGTATAAATCGTTCGATTTGAACCGCGTTTAGCTTAATATAACTCACTGTATCAAATAAACTGAAACGACTCCAAAAATTACATGAAAATCTCGCCATTAGGAGCACACCCCACAACATCAACAGAGAGGTCTGTGCTAAGGGGCGCAGACCGTTCGCGCGAGGCACTTGGCATTCATGGCGTAGCTCGGGAGCGACTTAATATAAACATAAATCCACTCGGGTGAACCCTTCCAGGGAAGAATTGATAAGTAAGCGGGATGCCCCGCGGTTTCAGGACGCGCACATATCAGCGGATGATGAAAACCTCAATTATTCCACTGAGTGAGCGTCTCGCAGCCCCGAGAGCCCCCCGACCCAGAACCCATTAAATATTGCGGCTCGCCGGCATGATTGAACGAAATGGGTAGCAATGCATCATCCGTTCCGGAGTAATCCGAAAATGTCAATGGATAATTGACCGAAACCGAATTTCTAATAACCGTCGCATGATACTCTTTTCGTCTGGGATCCCCTGGGTTCCTAAACCGATCCGTCGGGGAGTGCGGAGGTCTCCGCCATTGGCATTCAAAAGTCAATCCAGGACCTGCAGTACATCCTTCAAATGCTCTTCATACGTGCGGCACGTTTGCCTTACAAACAGGATCAGAAATTGATCCAACGCCGGGACGAATCCCTCCGCGGTGCTGCTCCTTTGAAGCGCCGCAGAAGCTGACAGCAGAAAGCGTTCTTGGAGGCCACCTCAGAAATTGCATTAGGGCCATCTCGCCTCCTTCGAGGAAAGTTGGGATATATACGACTGTCTCAAAGGAAATACTTTTCCATTACACCGTCACTTGGAGGTGGTCCTTCAGCGCTGCCGTTACAGGTTCCGACCGCATCCTTGCCAATTTTTGTTGCAAAATTCTCCAAGTAGGTCCAGATGGCCCGCCAGGCACAACATACCAAAAAGTGCAGATGGCTGTGCATGGCCCTGCATACCAAAGGAGGGTTTGTGGAAGATTCGGGAAGACAAAAGACGATCTTTAGAGTGCAGGAGTGCAGAGATGAAAGCTCGAATTATGCATTCCCGGCATTACTTCATACATTCGTTCGGTCCCATATGCATGCCAGTTGAGGGCCCCATCGTCCCGAAGAAGCTCCAGCCGGATGTGTGCATATGCGGTCCGGGAACATGCCGTTGTATATTTGTTATGAATATAAATTTCCCAAGGCGTTCGCTTCGCTCATATTCGTGTCTCTTGGTACGCACATATCCTTGACATGTCACCTCGTTCCTCCGCTAGTGTAATAATCGGAGGCCCTGAACATACTTGGGGAGAGTACATTAAATCAGCCGCGGGAGGCTTCCTCGAAATTGGAGATGACTCTTCGAAAAATGAAAATTGCTTAGAGCTCGCGGGCAAATTATCCGGCCGGCGAACCCCAAGGAGCTCTCTTCGGTTTTCGCTTTGTCTTGGCATAATCAGCTTCGGGAGGTTGTGCCCGCACTAACCAGCAGGCCCCCCATTAGGGCACGCACTCAAGAGACGGATCACGGTCCCTCCGGCGGCAGTGGCCTTTTATCATAATCATCATCGCTTCAATCATAAAATTGCGACGGTGCATAATTAAGAGCCCCTCAGTCCGCACGAATTTAACTTGGCCGCTTTTTTACCGCCAATGAGCAATTACGCCGGAATACATTAATTAAGTCCTCTTAAGTCCCTAATTATCCGCCAGCTTTCGGTTATGATTGTTCCCTGTTTGTTGTCTTAAGGCTGCCCTCCCTCCCCCCACAATTTTTGCGAAATTCCCTTAGCACGCTCGGGGTGGCATCTACCCCGCGATAAAGGTTTTCGCTGAAATTCAAGGTTTCAACTTGATTGGAAAATATCAGTTTTTTTTCTGCTCCTCGCCCAAAAACCACGAGGAGAAAAATAGTGGTGGTGGTGGCAAATGATTTAGGATGATTTCTCCCGTAGGATCATCCAGGGATAATCACGATGTCGGAGTTGGCGATTGCTTTTCATGCTCTCTTCCGCTAATTCCCGAGAGGTGAAGGTGACTACCTCCTCGGTTTCACGGTGGCTTTCTGGCTGTCACGGCGAGATTTGATGAATTACTTTTCCCCAGGGGGATATTAACTTATTGCTGAAAAAAGGATAATGGGCGTCATTTAAACAGGATGAGACCGTGAAATTGCACGAGCTCCATTTGTCAGGATGCTATGTAAATAGTCAGTATCCTTCAGTCAGGTAATTTTCCCGCTGGGCCACAACCGGCGCGGTGTAAATCTCCGCCCGAAACGACGGCGCCGCTTGTGGGAAAATACAAATAAACTTGTTCAACAGAGCCAGCAGATGTAAGCAACGTTTTTTCTTGAGAGAAAGAACTTTTGCTTTTATGGTACCGCGGCATCCATCGGCAGATGTACGTGTGCCCATAGCGACAGATTGGCAGAGAAACTTCAGTTCGAGTTTTCCTGTTCGTTTGCGGGGTTCTGTATCGAAAATTTTTGAAAGGGGAGATGGGGCGGGCTCCTGTAGAAAACCGGCATTGTCTGTCTGTCTGGCTGTTTGTCAACGACTGGCAACTTTTAAAATGCTTCACTTAAAAAGTTCTTTTGCCTATAATCATAGATCATATGTAGATAACGCAAAGTTTTGTAGAATAAAAAACATGTTAAATTTCATTATTTCTTTATTTAATTTTATTTAATAATATGTATATATGTATATTGTAACTAAGAAAACTACTTATTTAATAACGCAATATATGATAAATATTTCAGAGCTTAGAACTCGTGGTAGTTGAGTTGATAATTTCTTATAAAATAAATTCTTGAATAAGGATGAAGAGGATCAGGTTGATAAATTCTCTGTAAATATGACACCATTATTTTGCGATTTCCTTCTAGGTTAAGCCGAAGGTTACTGGGAAACCAAAGCCATCAGTAATCGAACTATTTGTTAATAGCGAAACCCGAATCCTTCGTCAGAATTGCTTGAAATAATCTTGAAGTCCTTAGTATAAAATTTGAAGACTTTCAATCTTGCGAGACTCCAATCAATTGGGAATTCTAGGAGTTTTGAAGCAGGAGTCATTTTTCGCTGTATGGGAACTTTCCCAAGAAATTTAATAAAAGCGTATCAAAATTAATAATATTCTTCGAAAAAAGGAAAAGTCTGTTTAATCGAAAAAGAGAGAGATAACCTTAAGAAGCTTATTGGCCATACCTCAAACTAATTACGTACATATTTTGTCTCGGTAATGGATGTCCAGGCAACACTATAGGACCCTCAACATCCGTTCAAGCATATCTGCAGTGGGCACTTTCGCAAACTAATCGCAAGGCGGAAAAAAAAGTTTTTCATTAAATTCTAAAACATCCTTCGAGAGCTACTTCAAACTTTCGCAAAAACCTTTCAGAGTTTTTGGATAACTTTTGATTGTATCCCTGGAAGTACAGGAGAGCATCAAGTTTAATCCCTGTCGAGTTAACCCATTCGCCCGACGCCTCTGAACAAGGCCCTAAAACACCAGAAGGCAGCACAACTCTGGGCGGGCGGGCGTCGGATCCTTCGTTTAATTTAAATGCATCGATAGAATTCGGAGCTTGTAGAAATTCAGACAGGGAACTTTTCCGTAACAAGTATAGGCCATCACTCACACCCGGGCGGTACCTCTTTCCGGCGCGTGCCCCGCCCGGAGACGCCCCTTGATCGAACAATTTTTGAGTGCCTTTTGTGGAATTTTCTATTCCGTCGGTGGAACCGACAGCTGCGAACCCAGGACTCCTCGAAGTTGCTCATATCGGCAGCCCTCGCCTGGCTCCCCCTCCGACTACATCGCGTCCGCTGAGGTGAGAAAGACACGGAAAAGTGAATAAAATGAGGTGAAGATTTCTTCTGTAGTTTGCATTCGGAACACGTCCGAGTCTAAAAGGAAAAACATTTACACCTCGCCAACTATAAGTCCCTGCCCCGCCAGTTGACACGTAGACAGCCCCGAAGTCCACATCCGACGTGTGCAGTGCCCCGAGAACCCTAAATCCCCTGTTACTCCCTTAAATATAGAATTCATTGCAGGAGCTTTCTCCAACTTTATAGAAAGCTATTAGAGCGCCTTTCCGCACTCGAAATTGAACTCGAACTCCGCCAAGTCTGCTGACTATGACTTCTGACTTTTCTTCTTTCTGTGGTTGCAGGTAGCCTGGATGCATTTCGAGCAATCAGCAATATTGACGGTGCACAATCATGTCATTACGCGAAATCCCCGGATCAGCGTAACTCATGACAAACACGACAAGCACCGCACGTGGTACCTGCACATAAACAACGTGCAGGAGGAGGACAAGGGACGCTACATGTGCCAAATAAACACAGTCACGGCGAAGACACAGTTCGGGTATCTGCATGTCGTAGGTAAGTGGATTACGCACGAACATTTCATAAACTCTGGGCGAAATTGAAAAAGCCGGGGATTGCCTGAGGCTTATTACCGGATTAATGCATTTTAATCAGCTTTTTGGCGAACAGCGCTTGCCTAGCAGAAATCACGCTACGATGGACATTTTACTAGGAAAGATTTGATAATTATGTCCAGGAGCGAATGCTTTTCCTGCACATCTACCACATTTAAGACTTGCATACGAAGGACGTCTAATTTATTCATGAAACGCCTCAGCTTCGGAATGAAGTTATCCCCTAATGGATGATAAGTTTTAGCGACTTTTGTCCTGATTTCTTCTTCTCTAGGGTAGAAGCACGTAAAGCGGCAACTTACTGCATTATAAGCTGCAAAAAACCGGAACAAATGTAGTCTTTAAAGCTTTCGAGCTTCGAACTTTAAACATAGTCCTTGTTTCTAACCATTCAGCGATCTGCGCGAAGGGAATGGATTAAAACTCCAATTCCTAGAACGTTTATTTTCTTTTGTAACCTAATGGAGAAAGAAATTAAAAAACCCGAGTTCTCACAAAAGTAAGTTTATCTCACGAAAGCTTTCTTGAAAATTGTTAAATTGTTAAAATGTATGCTGTGTCCTTTACATTTATTTCAGGATAATTTGAGATATAAAAGCTCCTAACTCTTATTTAGTATCGGCAGGGTCATTTTATAATAGAAAATATTATGTAAAAACTGTAGAACGTTTTTTCTTGAGAAGCAATCAAATTATATTTCCAATAAAATCATAACAACTGCTTTTCTGCTTGGAAATGAGATTGAACCGACCCAAATTTATTCATCTCATCAGATAAGGTGAGCAACCTTTTAGGGTTGATTTCGTTTTTAATCAAAATGTACAATCATGAGTACATTCGCGGAAGTAAGATTGATGATGGGCAATGAACCATATTGCTGTATGCTCCGAACGATGGGGCTGGAATTGGCCAAGCTAAAATTGAAGGTGAAGAAGCGCCCCACCACTACCAGGCAGTAAGATTGAGATTCTGGAAGATAGCAAAAACATCTACTGGCTCCTCGATGGAAACCGAATAGTAATTTATTTCTATTTTTGCCGTATTCCTTCCAGTGTAGCAAAGATTGTTTGCATTCTTAAGCTACAGTCGTTTTTCACCAACTTGCTTCGCGAACGAGGCGAGTTTCCGGGGTTTTAGGGGGCGGGCCGAGTACACGTATATACCTAAATGAAAAACATATTTCTTGTGAGCGAGGGTGGAAATAAACAGACAAACATTCAATATTTGCTCGATGGCTTTAATTTCACATAAATCAACTTTCAACGCAACCGAAACCACGGCTGACAAGGAGGTTACCATCAAGTCGCCCATTTGATTTACAGTCGGCGGTATCTGTTTCTGAGGCGCTTGATGCCGGTGCCGGCGATATCATGTTTTCGAAGCGAAGAAAACTGGAAAAGTTTTTCTATTCCTTCGCAATATATCTTGGGCTAGGGAGTTATTAAGTTGCTCACGGCCAGGCAGGAAGGCGACGGAACCATCACACTGCCACTGCCGATGCTAAATCTATGCAGACTTCGACGCGAGAAAGATGAAAGCATCTCCAGCTAGATCAAAGGAAACTTTCAAGAAGTTATTTGGTTAAAGAATTTATCTACCCCTTCCATGAGAAATTGTTTTGCACAAAGGCGGCAATGATGCTCGGGCTGATTTGTGCGCTGCATAAGGGACAACATCGCAATGCTTTTGACGGCGAAGCTGACTGATTCCACCCAAACGGGAAGGCTAAGGCGTTTTGAATCGAAGAACCTCGGAGAAAGACTTGACTGTAGACTGTGAAAGGTTGTGAGAATTTAAATTTAGCACCGCATATAAAAAAAGGAACAAAAAAAATAATAGCATATTTGTTACTTGAGATTTTCTGTTAATTCACACAGTCGGACAAAGCTTTGCTAGGCCAGTAAACATTTCTATTAATACACTTTAAAATATCTCGCAGCCACTATATGTGCTGCATAAAAAAAATGATCAGATAATCGTAAATATTTAACATATGCCGTCGGTATTTTAGAAATTATTTGAATTCTGTTTATGATATTTAGTTAGCAAAGTACAAACTTAGCTTATTTTCAATTATTAACGATTCAACTAATATAATGATGAGCATTTTAAATAGGAAAAAGCTCTTAAAGAATTTAAACTCTATTGAAATAAAAACAGCGCGAATAAAACGTGATCAAGTACACCCAAAGTGGCGAGTGCCTGCTTACTTTCATGTAAATCACCCACTAGATGAAAATGCGAAATATATCCCCTCATAAAATGCTCATTTAACAAAATCATTTTGCCACAATTAAAATTTTTATTTGAGCTCGTACTTTACTCTCGATGGCTTCGGAGGGTATTTGTTTATTCAAAAAACGTGGGGAGGTTTCATATTCAGATCATAAACACTCCGCAAATGGCTGAAACAACATTCCCAACTGCAATTGTTATTTCCCCCATTAAAGCGGAAATTTACGCAATTCAGAAATGAACACGTCGATATCAACGACCCTTTAAACTATCAAAAGGACTTTTTGTCATTTCAGTGCCCCCAAACATCGACGACTCGCTGAGTTCGAGTGACGTTATCGTCCGAGAAGGATCGAATATCTCATTAAGGTGCCGAGCAACAGGCAGTCCGACACCGACTGTGAAATGGAAGCGAGATGACAATTCAAAAATTTCAATAAATAAATCATTTACAGGTAAGTGGATGGCACCCCGTCCGAGCGGCCTAACGTGTTTTTTTTTATTTTTTTTTATTTTGCAGTTAGCGAGTGGGAGGGCGAGACCCTGGAAATAACGAGAATATCCCGGCTGGACATGGGTGCGTACTTGTGTATAGCATCAAACGGAGTGCCTCCGACTGTTTCAAAACGAATCAAAGTTAGTGTTGATTGTAAGTATCTAAGTGTCTCCCTTGACGGCGGTTGTCGTTTCCAATAATGGTCCTAAGGCGGCAGGGTGTACAAAAACAAAACGAGATGTCCCTCCCGGCATATATTTTTTTTTTTATTTCGTCAGCAGCAGCAGCCCATCTGCGGCCACCTTTGGAGCTCCTTTTAGTCGGGGTATCGGCCCGGGGTGTTTTTCCCGGCGCGCAAAATGAACCCGAACTGGAAGAATCATGTGGCTTTGGGCCGAGGGACAGGTCCGGCCACAATGCCGCCTCGCTTTTCGTGTTAGTCTGTATATTTTGCGAGCGAGCCAGCGTTGTCATGCCCGCCAGAGGAGTCCCTCAGGCTCGGCGGGAGGATAAGCATATGAATAAATGTTTTGTGACATCTTGTAACGAGCTCGCAGCGCGCCAGCCGTGCGATTGTCCCCTTTTTTTTCTAAACTCGGAAACCGAAACAGGATAAAATTTCCCTTCAAGTCGTATCATCTTGTGGCGCAGCCTTTTCGCTTCATTTCTAAGGGCCAGATGGAGCCGTCAAGATATCCTTTGGTAAAAAGGGAATTCTGTTTGCTTGTCACATCTGTTCCAATCTCCCGGCGCCTCGTGCGAACGTATTTATTTAGCTCACACCCTAAACTCTTCCCTACCGCCCTGCGGCGTGTCCTCTTCATTCCTTCCCTGCGCAATCATGTCGACTGTGTTTGCTTGTTTAACAGCGGCTAATATTGTGGGTCCTGGGAAATACACTCAGCAGTGTCGCACCGTCACAAAAGAGTCCTTCTCTTCTAAGGAATCGAAATTGCAAAGTAAACTGAAAAATGAGGCAAAAAACGATGCCCCTAGCACACTGCAACCGCAGCTATCCCCCTGTCTACCTTCAGCGGTGTGGCCCGGAGTTGGCTGTGAGTGTCAATTTCCACTTACAATGGAAAATTGTTTGCGTTTACAAATTTTAATATCATCCCGGGATTCTCCTGGGCTGCTAAAGCGCAAATTTAATTGGAGCTTGCTGTGAGAACCTCACCTAGGTCACAAGAAGCTTACCTATGGGGGGAATGATTACTGGCTGCACTCTTCCACTGGATGCAACTGCAAGCGATGCAAGGTGAATTACCAGTGCAAATTAAGGCAATTGTCTGATTTTTCAATTTTGTTCAGAATTTCCTTTTCAATTCATTCAAATCCCAGGAAAATACTATGATAATAGAAATGGTAAATTGGTAAAATAAAATTAAGGGAACAACTCTGTAAATTTTTATTTTAGACAATATTTCATCAATATTTGGTAACATCAAGTATTACCCTGCTTTAAAAATTTCGTTATCTGTTAAATAATTTGTTCATTTTAATATCAATTAATTATATAACTTATTAATTTACTTTCTCAACATAACTCATTCGATCCCGGTAAATGCTTCTTTGATGCAAATAATTACACAGCTTAGAAATAGAGTCTTAACCAATTTGGATGTTGCTATTATCTGTAGCATTTTTAATCTTTCATATTCCACTTTTGCAGAAATATTGTCAATGCAAATGATATAAGATTTAAAAAAATATATAAATTTGGTTTTGGCAAGATTCAGAAACTAATTACAGATTAACAATTCAAACGGTTTTAATGCAGATATAGACGTACTCTTTGTGTACTTTCCAACAAACGAGCAAGTGATTAAAAAGACCGCATTTTAATTTTCAATTAAACTTTTTACCAAATTATGTTTGAAAACAATTATAAAATAAACCGCAGCTAGTTGCATATTAGTTAATATTTTTGCTAAGCATACAATTTACTGGTCAAATAAACCTCTTGCAGTCGTAGAGTCCTCAAAGGAGTCACTTTATCCATTTATCGCACGGAAAGTTATTCCGTCTTGCAACTGAATGCAGTTGCAAAAGCGCTAGCCCCATTGCTAAGCGTGCTAACCAGGACTGGTGCCGGTGTGTCTCCCGGAGCCCCATGCCCGATGTGAATAATTCTATTAATCACTAGCGCTCCGAAGAAGCCCAACAAGTAGCAACGAGTAATTAGCCCCGCAAAAACCCTCCATTAATCTTGCACGCTGGCAGTGTTTGTACAGAGACGGAAATATTTATCATGATATAATTTAGCCAAAACAGCTAGCAGAATCTTTCGAGTGTGCAGTGGCGCGGTAGCGGGACCACACTGCGAAGGAGACGCCTGCGATTGTAGAACGATAGTCCGCGGACTTAATGGAACTTGTGTTTGTAATTGGGAACTATCGATCTAGCCGGCGCGGAATTAAGAGATGTAAAATCAGCAAGAATTAAGACAGATGCTGCGCTCGAAATTCGCGTTGTGAACGGGGAGTTATCCGCCCCCGCTCTGTTCAGTCAAACAACTGCAGCCCCATAAGACAAAATTATCCTCTCGTTTATCTTTTTACCCGTCCGTTCGCCTGCCGGAGCAGTGCCTCAGCACAATGACGTCTTTGATTATAATTCACAACTCCCGTTCCAGCGCTTCGCTCTCCTCTGACCCTCGGGCGAAAGGATGTAGCGTAATAGAGAAACTATGGAGGGGCCAAAGAGCTGTATAACATTCCTGGGAAGGGCTGAGAAATCCTTTGAACGTTGTCACCAAAACGAATTGATGTGCAAATTGCCATTTACGTTAAACCCATCAGCGATCATGAAAGATTCATTGGGTGTTCCCACATACCGGGGCCCGAGTGAGGCATTCCCAAAGAGCGTGGGATGGCTAAAGAACTCCTCTCCAGCCAGTCACTATCTCGACAGATCCTCGGGGGTTAGCGCCTTGAGATGCGCTGCGACGAGAGGTACCAACAATGTGCCCCTGGGCCACTGCTGCAAATCGATGGAGGGCCGGAGGTGTCGATTTCGATATATCATCCCTGTCTTTGTGCCATTTGAGACATCGGGAGACGTGTTCGATACCCGCTGGAAGAAGCCCTGCTCCTTAAAACATGACTGTGAATGGAAATCAAGTTAACAGACAGTGCAAATATTTAATTTGGGGATGCCATTCATGGCGGAAACAGCAAATAGAACAAACCCCGGCGAAGAGCATAAAAATCCTGGAGGGACGCTGTACATACATAAATATACCTCGGGGCTTCGGTTCTAGGACCCGGAGCCGTGCGGGGATGTTTGACTTTCAAATTATCCTCCCAGCTATCCGCTCTCTTGTATTTCTTCTTCGAGTCGACTCTTTTTTCCCCACACACCCCGTCGTTTAGCTATGATAAGTATTTTTAAAGGATTCCCGAGCTAAGTGCCCTAAGTGGTGGTGAATCCACCCCTTTCTTGACACCCATTGTCCTTGAAAGAGTCAAATGTTGTTCGCTGGGCATATGATACTTTTTCCAATTAGCAGCTGGAAGGGTTAGGATAGGCTAATTAGAGGAAAACTTCGAGCTGATCTTCCGGATGAACTGGAGAAACTTTCAGTTGAGTCGTTTGTTTTCCCGGGAAAAATGCCCAACCCTTACTAAGTTGCTATTTAATGGCTGTTCCATTGGTGGTAGAATTTAACGAGAATTAGATGGAAATCACCGCCAACACTTAAAAAAGATAACGACCCGCTCAAGGATGGGCTGCTAGCCACCTTAAGCAGCAAGTTGGGAATTCGAATGGGTACGAAACGCAATTACCAGATGGTATCAGTAAAAACCGCTTAAGGTCTCATCTAATTTTTTTAGACCAAAACTCAATAAAAAAAAAAAATTATATGATCAGTGATATATTTAATTTAGACAACAACAAATGTTTTCCTTTCACTTAAAGCGATCACCCAATTTGTAGACCAATTTAAAAAGACTAAATGCCTTGTAGTGATTTTTATCCCACACGATGCAATTTCTATTTTATTTCTACAGTGAGTTACTGGCCTTTTTCATCAAGCTGTAACATATCGTTGAATGCACCACCCACTCAGCTGCTTAGTTGCCTCTTTTCTGTTATATCATTTTGAGCACTATTGCCGATGGCAGGAAACTCATGCATATTTATGAATCGTGAAATCGTCAATTTGTTTGATAAATCAATAGCTGTTTCGCTGATGTCGTAACGTCTTACATGCACCATTTGTTCCTTTCACGCGAATTGCGATCCAGGACCTTTGCCAGCTCATGCAGTACACCTGTTATGCAAAATGCACTTCTCCACATGATTAATGCACTTCATCTTAGTGGAGGGGAAGAATGTTTCATGGACTAGCACGATTTTAAAGTGGCTTAGAAATTCCAAGCGTTTTTGAGCTTAATCGTTCGAAAAATCGAACTGATGATTGTGATCGCTTCACTCTGTTAATGCTTTAGGATCGTGCCTTTTGAAAGTAAAATTTCTCTAGCTATCGCTCGTTCCGAAAATGCTATAATAATTTTTCTTATATCCTTTTATCCCGCTATTAACTATTCCCTGTTCCAGCTTTTTCTTTGTAGCTCAGTGGATAGATTAGCTTCAATTTTGGGGTTCACCAAGAAAATTCATAGTGTAACATTTTGGAAAGTAGTTTTAATTCTCTATAACTTGCTCCTTTCTAGTCAGCCTTATATTTAGGAAAAACAAGTCTTCAAAAGCAACATTATTAAAAAAAATTAAAATAAATTGCTGAAAAATAACCCTTTTTTCTGGTCTAGATCTACGAAACCCTCCAGGTTTAAAAATATGCATTTACATTTAATGATAATTCGAACCTTAAGAACCAATTTTCTGTCATAAAAAATCCACTTTTTAAGGCTCCGCCTCGTGAAGGCTGTCGAAGGCTACCTTTTCTTCACCACGACCGACCTCTCAGTAAATGCGAAAACATCGAAACTTAATATAAAACATCCCTTGGCTGCTTGGTAACATTTCCAAAAATATGCAAATCTGGCTGGGCTGCGAGCGTGGTGAATGAAAACAGCAAATATTTAGCCAGAGCTCGAGAAAAAGTTGTAATATCATTTCTGCGTCAATACACCTCTTATTTGTTTGCAGATGAATCAAATTTCGCACCTGAAAACTTTTCCAATTTATACCTACCTTCTGCCTTGCAGTCTACACCGGAGCACTGGCCGCCGGGGCTGCTGCTGCTGGTGATGGTGGTGGTAGTTATGGTGGTGGTTCTAAGTCACCGTGCCGGCCGGTGGCGCTCGGTCCTGGTACATGCAGTACTAAATTTGTCCTTTCGTTCTTGCAGTTCCGCCAATGCTGCTAATTCCGCACCAGCTAGTCGGGGCTCCCGAGGGATACAACGTGACCATCGAGTGCTTCACCGAGGCCCATCCGACGTCACTGAACTACTGGACGCGCGGCGACGGCCCCATAATTCACGACTCCGGCAAATACAAGTAGCACCTCAACTATTTTGGGCATCCCGGTGCATATTAACTGTCTTTCGCATGTCGTTGCAGGGTCGAGTCCAGCATAGGATCACCGGCGTACAAGACCCACATGAAGCTGACCATTCTCGGAGTGACCAGCGGGGATGACGGCATGTACAAGTGTGTGGCTAAGAACCCCCGAGGCGAGACGGATGGAACGATCCGACTTTACGGTAAGTGTTCCTTCCGGAGGCGGAGGCGTCGGTTGGCGTTTCGCCATCCTCTCGGGGGCCACTGTCTCTGCCCAGAGTGGACTGCGAGAGCATTAAGTGGATTGCTTGATCCAATAAAATTTCACATTTTCCACAAATTTTCCGACCGCAAAATGCAGCACTAACAAAGCTTCAAAACTCCGCAGGGGCCCGGGTGGGCACGGGAGAAAATTGACAATTAGATTTTCCGTACGTGCCGGCAGGGAGGTTCGGAATCTACCGGAGGCCCGCCCGGCACCCTCAGACCCGTAGTCAAAGTGATACCCGGCAATGGCCCGGTAGACTTGCTGCTGACGTGGGAAGTGGGGACAGCGGTATAAATTTTGGGGCTCATTTCGGTGGATGATTTTAATGAAATTCATGAAATTGTTGTCATAAATAATTAAACGAGCCTGCTGCTGCCGGCTCCGTGCTGGGCCTGACGTGCATTGAAATCCGAATTGGAATTAGGGCGCATAGGACTGATGCAGCAGTGGCCATTATGACCGACAGGTGATTTACGGATGCTACGTGAATTGGGCAATTATTCCGCCTCCGCAGCCGCCCTGCAGCCAGCAGCCCGGTCGTCAGTCCCTCGAGCCGGCCTCGCCACAAATTCAAATTTCAGCAGGGCACAAGTGTTTACAAGAGTTTTTCCGGGCGTTTTTATATGTCCGCCACTTGTTATCCGGCCCCGGTCCGGTAAACTATGATAATTGAATGCTGCGGCCCAGGGCTCTTGGGAGGCGCTCTTAATTTTACACGCCCATAAATTCGTTCGGCAATCGCACCCCGATCTATTTTTAAATCGGGCCGAATTCTTTCTGCCGCTTAATTGCCCCTAACCCGCGCGGTATTTTCCACGATATCTGATATTTTTCGCAGCCCCTATATTTATGCCGGGACGATCCCCGAAAGGATGAGGCCCCGCGGCTCGTAAAGCACAAAAGCAGCCTGACTTAAGAGCAGTCCATTGGAATGCGAATTTTGTATCGATTTGTGAATCCCCCAGGTGGCGAATGAATCGAACCAATAAATGGTTGCTCGCGCGTAAAGCCCGACACAAAAATACGGGGTACAGGAGCCTCGGGCGGCCCATCCTTATCCTGGGTGGTATCTTCCGGGGAGCTTTTATTTTTTTTCCTATTGGCACCCTCATTTAAATGGGCAAGTGCGCTACCGCTCGCTGTACAAAGATATCCCTTGCTGAAAGACAATTGATTTATTGGCAATTATCCCTGATAAATTCAAGGTGGATGCTGTGGGGGCGACCGGGATTTTTACGGTTTGCACGCGAGATTCGATTACCGGAGATTTCAACAGGAAAATATGCAAAAGAAAAACATAAATTGAGCCCCCGAAAACGCCTAGGGTGGGCGGGAAAGCGTCTTATCGCCGGCATAAGCAATTTCGTGACTTCACCTAAGTCCCACTGTGCTGAAGAAGCGGAAACGGATCTAATCAAAATGTAAGAAACGGCGCTGCTTATTATACGCGATTCTTGCCCCTGTCGACTTTATTATCGACCCGATCAAATTTTTCGTAACGAACTTTTTTTTACCTTAGTCGAAGAGTTTTTAGGGTTAATAATTCGAGGGGAGCGAGTGTTCAAAAATACTGGAAAACATCCGCTAGTCACAAAATTGCCAGGTTGTTGTGATTCAAAATTTCAAGTATTTAGATTTAATAAAATAAATCAGAACTTTTAAACTAAACGGTGTTTTTTTAGAGGCATATAAATTTAAAATTAAATAAAGCACATAAAAATAATGTTAATAGCCATGGTGCCATAGTGCCACGGGTGGCTCGTAACGTAATCTGGAAGTCTAGTTTTCAACCACTTTATCGAATAACTGAGGCCATATATCGACAATAACGCGGCAAATGTTGTCTTCCAAATGGTCCAACGTCTGTAGTTTATGTTCGTAGATCGGTGACTTCACATATCCCCAAAGCAAGTAATCCATAGGCGTAAGATCACACGATCGTAGAGGGCAGTTCACAGGTCTATTACCATTATCGAATGTTTCCGCAATAAATTGATGGTGTCGCACGTTTTGTGGCATGTTACGCCATCTTATTGAAACCAAAACTCTGCCACATCAATACCACTCAACTGATGAACGAAGAAATTAGCAAAGAAATTAGCAATCATGGCCCTATAGCGCTCTTCATTGACGGTAACATTTTAGCCGTCATCATCTTAAAAGAAATATGTGCCAATGATTCTAAAGACTCTGGGTTTTCTCCACTCCAAATTCGGCAATTCTGCTTATTCACGTAATCATCAAACTCAAAAAAAACCTCATCGCTTTTGCTTTACGAATCAACTCCTTCGAGTCCTCGCACTACACTCCACAGCTGCAGTAACTTCTTCTGTATAGCATCTTTGTGGATGCGTATTATCAACCAGAGTGTGCGTGGTACGAAAACGATCCATCCTTTTCCGAATAACTTGCTCGGATGGAGATTATGACGACTGTAAAATGAACGTAGCGCATTGTAAGTCTGGCAAACTAAACCATGATTTTTAAAATAAATTTGCACAATTTGTAAGCGTTGTTCTGATGTAACTCTATTCATGGTGAAATGGCAAAACGTACTGATCACAGACTTCTAAAAAAAACACCCTTTATAATAAAAATATCTTTTATTACATTTTGAAAGTTCTAATTTTATTCAAGATTTTCTTAAAAAGTATTGAAATTTAATTTTTTAATTTATTTTAAAGTGATCACCTCTGAAATTAAATACAACTTCCTATAAACAATTTTAATGTATTAAAGAAACTTCTCATTTTAAGTCACAAATCTGGAGCTTATTTTAGTTTTTTTATATCACTTTTACATTTTTATATTTTTATACATTCCTAGACCGAAGACTTAAATTACGTAAGTATGTATTTTCAAGCACAGGTGCGCAACGTCGGAGTCTATGGTCTTAAAAACAAAGCTATGCTTTCCGTAACACGAAATTTGACGACTTTGTAACCAAGTTATAGTAAAATATTGTTTTGCTCCCGTAGAACAGAGGAATACTTAACGAGCTCTGCACGTCCCGACCCATACGAATAATTACATCATCTAATTAAACCTGAAGATGTGCTTTGGGACTATGCCCTGTATCCTGTGTCGAGCTCAATTTTCTCCACTGAAATGAAGTTACAAAGGGTTGCAGTTACCGTTATACTATAAATATGACGTAAATTGACACTTAACCGGTAAGGACTTAATTCGCGAGAATGCACTTACCAATTTACCGAATCACCTTCGATCACCGGAGTGTACATGCATCGTTTTGGCATTAGTCGCACTCTCAGCGTGAATTTAAATTGTCATCTTTATTGATTAACAAGACAATCAGGGAGAGCATAGAACATAATACAGCCCCATTCATCTCTGCCGCGTGAAACAAATCGATTTCCATGTCAAGTAGACTGCTTTACCTTGATTTCTCGCGGAACAATAGACAACATGATGTATGCAGTGAATGGGGCAAAAATCAATTCAACAGCAATTGGGAGGGGGGAGGTATATCCTCCGTGTGCTCCACCGTCTACAGTTTCCGGGAATCATGCAAGCACTACGTATAAAACATGCATCGCGCTATTATGCTGCGATTGATCATATCTGTAATTCGAGGATACGGCGGCGGGGAGCGGCATGAAATGGAACTGATGTACCTCAAACTGACAGAGGAATATTGTTTTTAGGATTTTCGAGTAATCCGTGGTGGGAGTAGGCGGATTGCATCTACTCGGGCGGTTTATATAAGTCCCCACTTTAGTAATGAATCATGAGACCAATGAAATATTCAAGCGTAATGATTGCCCCCAGCCCAGCCAAGTGGGATGGGTACACGTGCAATTAAGACATGTCTCCGTGAAAGGGTTAAACTACCACTGTCGGGGCTATAATTTTCTAACCTATATTAAACCCACACATTTGATGTCGCAGATAGTTTAATATTAGGGAATTTCTCAAAATTACCTCAATGTATGTTCTAACTTGAATCCAAGAGTGTCCGCGTTACAATGCATAACAATTGGTATCAGAAGAACAATCCGAACTAAATGTTTTGCTTAATGATAGATTGGTTTTAATGAAATTCTATTTAGAATAAAGCTATTTCGGTTTCTACAAATTGAGTACAAACTTTTCAATTTTGCAAAGTTTCAAGCGTCCAAACATCTAAATGAAAGGAAAATACTGAAAGCATTCCATTTTATTTGATTTTTGCAATGATTGCATTATCTTAACCGCTTAACCGCTGATGAGTATGGCTTGGTCCACCAGCCAAAGTCCATGACTCACGTCCGCAGAAGAGTTCACCAAATCCCCAGATAGCAATCCCCAAACTGCGAAACTTTCTAAGCCGTCGCACGTGACAATCATGCATCAGAGCAAACAACAATTAAGTCATCGATTTGCAGGTACCGCGCCCGCACTCCATCCAGCGTAAAGTGACCCGGGGATAGTCTGGAACTTTGAATTCCCCCACAAAGGGGGAACACAGGCGATCCCAGCCCCGTGGCCCCATCCCGATTTCGATGGATTCGAACATTCGGCATGAATACGGAAATTCTGTGGCTGGTAATTGGTCACTCCGTGCAAATTCAATATGCAGCTGCTGCTTGTAAATCAATTCCAATCAACATTACTGGAGATAAATAATTAGTTCGATGGTCGGCCGGACACAGCGGCACGCTGGCTGGCGGCTCGTTTATGGTTGTCACGTGTTGCTCTTGCTATTTGCATTTTTAATTACGCCCTTTATGGTGCGCATTTTTTGTGGCCGGACAAGTACTGTTGCCAGACCCCTGGATAATTGTCCAAAAATATTACCATCATCAATTTTTCAGTATCGAACCCGCCAACAACACCTCCGGGCTTGACCTCAACGGAATTGCATTGGGAGGGATTCGGCCACAACCATCACTCGTCCAAGTCTGTATACAACCTGGGTGACAAAAGTAAGTACCCGACCCGTTTTCAAGTAAACTCAAATAACGCATTTTTCCCCAGATAACAGGTATCAATCAAATCTCAACGACATCGGAATATCCGAGCAGAAGTCATCCCTTGACAAAACAAATGGTTTCGGCTGGCCAGCAAATTCGGGCAACCCCGATGCTGACCCGGCGAGCGATTCATCCCCGGTGGGGCTTTTGCCAGGTAGAAGGAGTCTCTTGCTCCCAGGTGCTTGGGTGCTCCTGTTCGCCACGCTTGCGATGCACCTCATGTGACAACCGTTGGATGCTTTTTAGCGACTTTCTTACTGATTTTCTTAACTTTAATGGAAAAAGATGCAGGGTTCTACTACACGTAATTAAACGAGACAAAATTATAAGAGTTATATATGAGTATCTTATACACGTATTTGTATGGCATATTATACACAGATTTAGGTATACACGTTCAGGCATGCTACCAGTGCTCCATGCGAGACATGTTAAATTAACAGAAAGCAAAATCAAAGGAAACATAAAATATTGAGTCGCCCCTCCACGGAGGAGTCGCCTGCTTGTTATTCACCTCAAAGTTCTACTTTTCTTGGTTTCAGATACTCAAGTCATTGCTGAAAGTTTTTTCGTTCGTAACATTGAAACTATTTCGTTTTCGCTTTTTACAGTAAATTAGCCTTAAAAATTATTGTAAAAACAAAACAAAAAATATTAAGAGGAAATAAACATCTAAGAAGGATTACTGTGCCTTTAAGTTCTGCACAAGCAGACATTTTTTATGTTTTCTTTTAGTTTTTCTTGATACTGTTTAATGATTAGTTATGTGTTTTTTATGTAATTCTATATGTATAATTTTGTTACCATATTTTGTTTAGTGTGGACTATTCTAAAGATATCACTTTGCCTCAAAACAGTCTAAGAGAAATATGAAGACGGGATATTGGGCAGTCGTGTTCAATGCAAAATGAAGATAAGGATATGACAACCTGAATATAATTTATGTAGGTATACTGACTATATACCAACTTTATTGACTAAATGGCTACTGTAATAGCACATCTTAAAATGCTAAAAAAGTTACTCACTGGCAATGCTTCAAAATCTTTTAAATAATTTCGTTATATCTGAAAAGCCTAAGGAGAATTTGTTTAGAGTACCATCTAATCGCTGAGTTAATTCGAAAGAATTCTGTTTATAATCTTAAAATTCAACAATCTGCCGCAATCCACAAGGTCCTCTCCGACGCTAAGCTTAACGCTTTAATTTTCAAATTTTATACTAGACATTTCTAATGGAAAATGAAAATGTTTCATTCATTCGCAATGTTCGTTATCTTTCTTTTTTCCATAACAGAACTAATTAATTCCAAATCTTAACCCTAGCTTGGTACAGCCTAACTTAAAACATTCACCTACTTTTCATGGTGTCTCTGGATAAATAAAAATCAAAATAAATAATTTAATACTTTTCTAAATAACTGCAAATAAATGTCTGCAGTGGCATCTCTTACAAAGCCCTGGTCTTTCTTATTGTCTCCTCGGAGTGCACAAATTGTTCAAATTGCACTCAAAACTAGAGGCAAGTAGGAAAATAACAAATTTACTCAAAGTTTCCCCAACTTGTCACAACTGCTGGGATAATCCCGAAGGTAACTAAAGTGCTGTAAAGTTGCCGTCCACTTCCTTAAAAGGGCGCTGCGTTGCCCACATGTATACCCCCACACCGCAAACGAATACATTCGGTCACAAGGGGTAGGAGTGCTCCAAATCTTCCCAGTTCTTGTGCAAATCTCGACAGCGATGCAATTATTCATCCAGGACAGTTCCCAACACCTGAAATCGCCTGGAGGCGGGACAAAAGTGACATTTTAACGCAGAGTCGCATGAATTTCCATAGAATACCAAACAGCAATAGATCCGCAGTGTCTGCCGTGCGGGTAGGTGTAATCGCCGGCCCCCGGTGGACACCGGGATTTATGGACAAGCGAATGGGACTTTGAATAAGAGCAGCTCATACACACATACATTTAAGAGCGCGCTTGGTACCTCCATACCTTACCCTAGCTTTTAGCCCTTAGTGTGCATCGAGATGATTCAGATCGCTTCATCCCCCTTGTGAGGCGGAATAAAAGGGCTTCGATTTGTTCGAAGCAGTAAAGTATCTATGAACAGATAAAAGCGGTGGCAACAACTTTACAACTCCGCATGAATCTTTATGAATCGTAAAGCGAAAAATCTCGCCGAGCAGGAACTTGTTATCTTGTCTAACTTCCCTGCAGCCCCTTCACGTATGAGATTATTTATCGAGGTGGCGGTGTGCCCTTCTTGTGCGGCAAATCTGATTAGGATTCTCCCCGCGGCCGTTACCTCCCCAGCCCAAAACTCAATTAAAGTTCTGTTAATAGTCGAACCTGAACGGCATCGTACATCCACTCGAAAAGAAAAATAAATTACGACTTGGAACAGACCCACCCATTCTCCATTTGTGTAACCAAGCAACCTCGGAAGTCCCGAAATCGCTTATAAATCATCAAACCGATAAAATCTGAAAATCCCTCGCAATCCACGGGATGGACTGTGTCGGTTACAGCAAAATAAACCGACGGAAAACAGCCGGTCGTTCCGTCCGCTGTATCACAAAATATCAGCGCCCATCAGAACCCAGCCACAAATCGAAATCCTTAAACAATAAAATTTTCCTTCCTGGGCGGGAAGGCGGCTCCCGGATTCTGGGAACAAATCCAGTAAACCGGAGTTGTGTGTGCATCGGATCAGTGGTCTGCCGCCTCTGCCGTTGCCCCCTAGTCCTAGCCCTAGTCCTGCTCTTTCGAAGGACGATCTTGGGGAGCGAGAAGACCACTTGCCGGGACATCGTTTATTCGAGATGTCTGGAAGCGGATGCCCTTTTATTGCTGACTTTATAGCAAAATAAAGCTCTTGTCAATTGTTGAAAAATGCGAGTGAGCAGCTCCTCGATGGGCGCTCGTTAGGACCGCTGCTGCTCGCACTGTGAGCTTAATGAATTCAATGGGGCTCCTTCCAGAGGTGCACCTCTTCAGCCGGCCTCAGTGAAAGACGTCGAGCACATCGGATCATATTGTCCGTCATTTCGGATAATGAGATTGCACGTGAAAAGGCTACTGGTGGATTCGATTGAGGCCGCAAATTGATTTTACAGCCACAAAAAATCCAAGCATCTGACTGAAATCATTACATTATTTAATTAAGTCTTCTTATTACTTACTAATTTTACTGCAGAAAATATTGCATTTAAATAAAATAACTGCAGCATTTACCTTTTTATTAATTTCTATTATGCAAACTATTTAAAAAGACCAGGGTACAAACGCTGAATACCAAAAAAAAACAAGAGGTTCAATTCAAATGAATGCGAGCAAAATTTTAGGGAAATGTTTACTGTTGAAGTTCACTATGTATAAAAGCCTTTGCTTTTGTTTAAAATTTAACAGCATTTTTGAACTGATAGAAAACGATATTGATAAGATTTTGACTATAAACAAAATATGGGAGCTTTTAGCTAATAAATAATAATAAAATTCATTAAATAGCTTATAACTTTTTTTTTAATTCGCTTTAAAGAATAAGTTCGATTTTTCTATGCGTTCAAGTTGATGTAACCCCTTAAATTATTAAGTTTAAGTTTAACATTAGCCTTTTGATTGATAGCTAATAATCCATGTCATTGGTGGATGGATTGTATCCAATCTAACTTCTATAAAAATATCAAGAAACTTCTCGGCTTTAGGGTACTATGCGGACTGTCTGTATTCACGTAATCGCCGCAATTGACAAACTTTCCAAACAAGGTCACAGAAGTTCGCTGCAGCCGCAAAGCAATTATGAGGCGTTTAAGAGCCGCACCTTCAGCACGCTGAAAGCGGTAGACCGGAATAGGTCCGAGGCACCGCCTTCATCGCCCGGCACCAGAAACCAGGTAGTAGTTGATCCCTGGTGCAGAAAACAATTAATCAGTTTAAGAAAAGACAAATCACGTCAGAGCCGAGCTGCTGGCACGTAACATCGACATCATTCACGTCATAGTACCCCAAAGTACCTTTTCACATGCCCATAAGCATGGGAAACAAATCCGGCAATTAATTTCAATTAAAGTTCCAAAAAAGATCCGGAGGCCCCATTAATTACTCGAGAAGTTTTGCACATTCAGAGGGGGGGGGAAAAGTAACGACAACCTCTGAATCTGGCCCCAATGTGGGATTAGGGGCTAGGACTGCACACACCCGGGACACCGGGAGCAGACGGCTGGCGCTGAGCACCCCGGGAGAGTCCCAAGTGGGTATATACGGGTGAATCCCTGACACCCAACAGTCTATTCATACCCGGAAATTAGTATACCGTCCCGGAACGCCCCCGGCCCGCTAGAAACATCTGCAGCGTCGGATTGAAGCTACCACAGCAAGGCTTTACGGGCGCCCTGCCGGGTCCTGCACCCGCTACTTACGTGCACGGAAAGCTTTCGACTACTTCGAAATGTTTAATCTTTCCTGTCTTCCCCTGTTGCTGCATCCTTTAATGGGTTCTTGGGATGAAATCAACAATTTTCAGGCTGTATGTGCGCTTGTAAGTAATTTGTTCGAATGCGGGGGAATACCAACCACCCCCGCTTTCTGTCGTTTCCTGCCTTTAACGTGTGTTGCCTCCAATTATTTCGCTCATGGATCCCGGCAGGACGAGGCTCCAACTGAAATAGTCTTATTATTCAGCGGAATTATTCATATCTTTGCTCTCTTAGTGGGTGTCTTTGCATGCTGTGGGGTTGGCGGCGGCGGCTCTGCTACTCACTGCCTTCCGCCCACCACCCCACGCCCCATGTTTCTGCAGTTTAAGCGCCGCAGCACACACATTCGCAGGAATGCAATTCGTGATTAATTCTACAACTGGAGGATGCAATGCGCCTCGTCTTCACCCTGCGGTTCTGCGTAAACAAGGGCGCGGAAAAAATGAGTCGCAATATACATAGATGCACAAACGTTTCCGACCCCTTTAGTGTTCGCCGGCTAAGATACATCTTAGGGCCTAGTCAAGCGCAACTAAAATAGAGAGCTTGTTGCTAATGTTCTTCCCATCCGAGTAGATCCGGGTGTCTTTCCCGCAGGAAGCGAAACATACCTTCTGCTAGTAGTTGCTTTCTTGGGAGTTTGCAATGCAATTCAATTTCAGAGTGTATTTCTAATTAATTGGAAGCTAAAAGTACACTTGAACTTTTTAAATGCTTTTAGCCCTTTAAGCAGCCAATAAAATCTGAGGTATGCATGTGCATTTACTGAACATAATCAGTTCAAGGAGACAGTCACGAAGGACGCTGATGTTTCACGAGCTGATCGCAGTCAAAGACGCGGGAATGGAACATTAATCGTTGTTTAGGATAGGCAAAGTCATCACATTTTTGTTTTTATTTAGTTTTTATTTTTCAATATTACGAGCTTTTTATTTTTTATAGGCTTTTATTTAATTTTAACTGCCCGCGTGCCGTGACATCTTGATGAAATTTATTGAAATCGAACATGCATACATTGTAGGTATCTCACATTCGTATTCGTACAGACACCCTTTTTAAATAAACAAGTTAAAGCAACTTACTTACAGTTGGAACATTTAATTTAATTCATATAATGCTTTTCACAATGAAGTAAATAATTAATTGAAAAAGGAAATGGCAATTCATAAGGTTAGTAGAAGTAAAAACAATCTAAGAAACACATGCGATAAGATATTCGTACAAAATCTTATAGGATTTCATGGTACTTTTATTAAAATTATTGGCATAGAATACTTTGTAGGAAACTTTTTGTTTCAATACATCTCTGAGCCTATTTAGCATTGACTCTAGCTTTCGCTTGAAATTGGGATGTATATTTTCGCACTCTCATTTTAAAATGGCTTTTAACTGTTAAGCATTACTAACTGATTGATTGCTAATGATTTTAAAGCTGTCTTTTAAAATGAGACTGTAAATTTTCTATTGGATTAATATCTAGTGGTTGTGGGTTTTTCTATAACTCTGGCACAATTGCCATAATCACCACAAGCATGAATTCTGGGCCTTATGATTTGGATTATTATCCTGGTAAAATATAAATTTATTTTATATTCTTAGCTTAGTGAGACTATTTTGCAAATTAGTTTTTTAAAATGTTTACATATTTTGTCGCATCCATTATTCCGTCAAGAAAGTGTAGATTCCCCACTCCAGCTACAGAAAAGCACCCCCATACCCTGTCAGATTCGTCTCCAAAGTTTGGCAGTTGGTGCTACATTTTCTTTATTAACACGTTCCCGCCCGCATGTACCACTAGGAAAAGTCACGTACAAGCGGTTTCAGGTGACGGCGCCGGCGTCCTGCAACGAGGCGTCTGCGACACTGCAGAAATGTGATATTCAGGCGTTTCGCGGAGGCGAATGTTATTTGTGTTAACTTATACAATAAGAGAAGAAAGATTTTTAAGAATAGAAATATCGAATATTAGCGCTTTTACTCTAAAGTTGATGGCGCAGTTTTATCAGCAAAGTTCATCAAGTACAAGATGGGACACTCTGGGATGGGACACAAATCCAAAACTCTAACCCATATGCAATTTCTAAAACAGCCTGGGGAAAAGCAGCAAATAACTACTGCTTCCAATGCCCTACCTAAATTCCAATAAGAACGAAAGCGATAAGAATAGGCAGCCAAATAAGTATTCTCATCTACAGCGCTTACAGTGTGCTCTCATGTGCAGCTCCTTTTTATCACGAATTTTTAAAGGCGGGATGAAGTCTCTGTTGCGTTGTATGGTGTTAGTGCCGTCCCCGCACAGTGCTCATACGAAAACCCTGAATTGAGAATGGGGAAGAGGCAGGAGCCACACACAGATCATATATATGGATGTGGACTGTTTACATTTTTTCACTGTGCATTTTTCGAGCGTATGCGCTGCTCTGGATGGTGAAACATGGTTTTAATTTTCGTTCCGCCTTTTACTAAAATTTTGTCTTTCACACGTGAACCCTTTATTATTATCTACTTTTAGCAAAATCTGCAAGGCCGGTGGGCTAACTAGACCAAAATCAAAAAAAAAAAAATAAGGAAAAACGTCACGAACTTTTATTAGATGATCTTTGGTTTGTCGGTAAGAGCTATTAGTTTTTTTAAATTCAGAGGAAAGAGCGCTGATTAAAGTGAACTAAAAGAGTATGAATTAGAGAGCCGTCAGAAACCGCGAACTGCAAATAAGGCCGCCGTCGGGAACGTGTTAAGGCTTGTGTTTACCTTTCGCCATAATTTTTATCTACCATCTGACTAAAACACATTAAATTTACATTCGTCAATAGGTAAAACGTTTTACCAAAAGCTATTAAATCCTTAGTAGAGTAGTCCTTTGCGAATTGTACTCGTTTTCCCTGGTTGATTTTGCTAATGAATGGCTTTCTCCTTGCAGTTCTGCTATTATACCCACATTTTCGAAAAGTCCGGCAAATGGTTTCAGCACTTACGGTCTTTCCAGTTGCTTCTAATAATTTTGTTGCAACTTTTGTACTAATTTTTGGATGCTTCTTAATATCATGATCAGTTATCACTTTTCTGTTAATATTTATAGGTTTGTTTTGTACTGAATAGAGAACAAGTTCGGAATAGGGGAAATGCGCCGATTCGAGTAAAATTTTGTTGGTGCTTTACGTTTGGTCTAAAACGGAAGGATCTCAAAGAATTTTTTGTCGGTCGGATATAGTTTCCAAATATTCAACTTTTAAAATTGACATTTTAAAAACTGAATATTTCCACTGAAATTCTTTGGCCCCTGTATAATTTTACCACTAAACAGCACATTTCTCAAGCGCGCACCTCACTTAACGCTTCACAACGCAAACACTATTCATAAATTTGAAAATAAGAATAATTAAAATATAAATGCAAATATTTTGTATATTTGTAATAATTTTGTTTTAACTTATAAATTTACAGCCAATTGTTTTTTTTTTTTGTTAAAAATATCTTTTTGCGAGCAGACAAGCACGCATTTGTAGAGTGTAAATTCTTTTAAAAAACTATAAATTCATTTTCAAAAAATTCAATTTTTGTATTTATTATTACAAATGTACAAAATTGATATTTTTTTAAAAATTTATTGCAGTGCAGAACGATTTCTTTCAACCATGTCACTAATTTTCGAATTTCTTCTGATGTTTCATACCCCTTTCTGCCAATGATGTTTAAAAATAACTGCAGCAAATCCATATGATACCTGAATTAAGAGAAATCAATCTATAACACTAAATTGCTCAATTGAATACTTTATGAATGTTATACAAATACGAATGTGAGCCATAGTACTGCCAGCTTTTATGTTTTCGCTTATTTTACTATAGATAACTTCATTTCTTTTTTATTTAGACAATTACACTATTTCGAGAAAATATATTAGGTCTACCGGAAATTTCTGTCCGTTTTTGAAGAGGAACAAAATGATACAATTTTTAACATATTTAACTAGATTTATTGGACGATATAATTTCCATCGTTCCTTATGACTTCTCCCCAGCAGGATGGCAATTTATAAAACCTCGTTTTGAAGAAAATATTTGGATGCGAAAAACTACAGCAGCACTATTGTAAACGTAAAGGTTTTCTTCATTTTTTAATTTTTTTTTTCATCAAATAATTTTGTAAAGAAAGGAATAGGTGAAAATCTGATGGTTAAGGTCTGGGGAGTATGGCCGATGCGAAAGAATTTCCCATCCTAGCTCTGAGATTTTCTAGCGAGTCGCCAAAGCAGCATGTGGTCTAGCATTATCGTGATGCAGTATGATTTCCTTCCTATTGAATATTGTCAGCCTTTTTTCTTGGACTACTTTGTTAACTCGTCCATTTGTTGACTGTATTTCTCCGATTTAGCTTTTTCTTGGACTCCAAAAGCTCATAATGGATTGGACCTTGCATGTCCCACCATATACACAGTATTCTCTTTTTAAGGCTCAAGCTCGGTGTAGGGGTGAAGAAGGCATATTTTCCAGGTTCACGCTGTTTTCCTTACGATGTTTTCATATGTAATCCATAACTCAAACGAACATATCCAAATATATTCAAACTTGAAACGAAATTATCGGACAGAACTTTCCGGTAGACCTAATATAATAATAAATAACAAATTTTCATAAAAAGAATGTTATTTTAATTGATTTTGTAAAAAAGTTGTTTGTACGAATACGACTGTGAGATAGTGTTGTACGTAAATTGACGACAACGCCATTGAGTTGGCCTGATAATAGAAAATGGTCACATTGTGTTCGTAAAAGTAGATGAAAGCTCGATTTTACTTTAATATGTTGTTAGTCTGATATCTTTTGCCCCTTCACCTAAGAACATTCTTTAAAGGATCTTAGTCTGACTTTGAAGTATTCGGTTTCCTTCCAAAAAGAGGCCCCATGGCAAATAGTTCGACAAAATAAAACTCTATAGAGCTAACAATTTACAGGATGTAACTTTTGTGAGAATCCAATAAAAGGTTTTGAGAATATTCGCGATATTTGATTAAATCGCCTCCACCAAACTCTAGTGCACTACACCTAGATGGCGCTTTGTAAGCAAAGCACTGTCTCAAATTCAAATTATCAGACTGAGACTAATAGCGGCCTCAAAGGTTCAATATTGCCGCATGACTGATTCGTGCAGATGAAGTCGGCAATTTTACATATTTGCGGGTCTCAGGCCTGGCCAAGTATAATTGCAATTCACATGCAGCGGGGCTTCCTCTCGCCCAAAAGAATAAACCCCCAAAAACGTCCAGGACGTGAAGTCGCCCGATATTTGCACGGGCCGGCCCGGCCGGATCCTCGAAACCTCTGAAATCGCGAACAATGCTTCAAACGTCCGTCACTGTGGAATATGGAGCTGGATAATTGTCATATTCGCAGTGGCCCCATATCCCACATTTTCCTGTGGCAACCGGGACCAGACCGTCGATATCTTCCGGAGCGGCGCCGCTGACATGGAACAAGTTGGAACCACCCCCGGAACCGTGTCCGCCGGTTCTGGCCAGCTGCCAATGTTGCCAAATATCCCGGGAATCCGATGTTATCTGGCCGCGATGGAGGGCCCACTCGCATATGTGTCGCCGGCCGGAGTGCGGAGCGCCCAGCTGTAGTCCAATAATCGTTGATGATTTAATTTTGCCCGAATAACTGATAGATGGACAGGTCTATTTGGGGAGCGTCGGGCACACCCGACAGATTCCGGCTGGAGTATTTTTATCGGAGGCCCTCTTAAACTGCCCTCGTTTGGGCATCCTTTTTATGTTTTTGTTGCAGTTTACAGCGTCGAATTAGATTTTGGGGCCGATAAATTTACAGTAGAGCGAACTCCTTTAAAACTAGGGCCCCGAGTGGCTGAATTCCGCATCGTAGCGAGTCCCTTTAATTTTAATCATCGGAACAGATTCTCCCACCGACAGCCGGACGTTGGGCATATGTTTACAAAGCAAATTACGCCCTCATACAGCCTGGTGAGCAATTTCCTCGAAACTAATTAATTTTGAATAATTCGCGTCGCATCCTCGTCGGCCCTCCTTTCACTGCGCCCACCGACGTGCAATTCATCTCTGCAGTCGCGACAGCGCCTCATTAAAACGATGATAAGTCGAAAATATTCAAATTCCGGGCGAGTTTTGCTGCTCGAACCGCGCCAGGAATTAGAGCAATCAGAGCCCCACCGAAACTAGCGTTAATCATAACCTCATTAGAGTGAAATTATAATTAGGCATTTTAGCCGAAGTTTCCAGGGCTGAGTGGGTTGCCTAGGGCGCGTGCGACCATCCATCCGGGCCGGTATTTCAGAGAACAAAGCCATGCCCAATTAAGTTAATTGCAAAATTAATGCGAGCCCGGCTCTGTCAGCCCTGCGGTCGAATGTCAAACATTTAGGCACCGGGAAATATTCAACAAAACATCGCGGATTTTGCAAGTTTAACGAATATGGCTCCGGACTCCAAAACTAGCGACAATTCTCCACTCAGAATTGGAAATGCCAATGCCACCACCGCCGACGCGCCACTCTGGCGCTCCACTAGCCCGGGGACTCAAAAGTTAAATGGAAGTGCGAAACATTGCAAAGTCAGAACGCGTGTTGAACTTGCTGCACCGACGAAGGTATCAAATTGGAGGTTTTTAAACCAGGCGAAGGAAGGTAACGAAGGGTGGACAATATTTCATCATATGAGTATAGCATACCATCCACACCCAGTACCGTGATTTTGCCAGAATGAACACGGTTTTGTGTTTCTTGTAGCTCACTCTTCCACCTAAAAATACTTTTTAAAGATATTACGTAAAACGGTGTTGCTTACTCCAATGACCTTAATCGACCTAATCATCCAATAATGCTTCCAATTCCGCATTTCCGTACACTTTCGGTCTTCCGCTACCTTCTTTGTCTTCACCGTCAAAGTAACCTTTCTTAATCTTTTGAAACCACTTCATGCTTCAGCTGCAGATTTCTTCAAATTAAAGGAAGTAAATCAAAAGGTCCCGTAAATGACGCTTATACGCTAATATTTCAAGATTATGTTGTCAAGAGAGACCATATGATAAGACGTTTTACATCAGCTTTCGAGACTTCGACTCAAAACTCTTCGACGTTTCGGAGATTAGAAGCTGAAGAAAAACAGTCCTAATAGACATACAACTGTCTTATAAAAAGGGTTCCATTGTCCCATTTTTTAAAGCAACATTTTATTTTTCTTCTAATCTAAGATTATTAAATCGAAGAATTCCCTATCTCAATTAAAACGGTTATTGTTTTGAGTGACATGTAATATGAGGCGATGTTTTTTAATTGTTTTCAATTGATTATAATTCTTAAATCGCTTAACATTCAATCATACCTATTTCATCCAAACCCTTCTAAAGGTCCTCTAAATGAGAGAAAATCTTTTGGTATGGCAAAGCATAATAAACCCGAACCTCTCCCAAAGGACTTTGTGTAACCAATTCTTGGAACAAATACGACCAAATTTACCAACTGACACACGCTACCCTCGTCCAAAATTCATTTTCAATAAGACCCCAATTGTCGGGCTGTTCGTAATGACGTGAAATTTTCAGGTCAATTTGGATGACAAACGGAAATTTGTACGCAAATGTGTGGCCGGCCGCAACCATTGTGGCCCAACACACACTAAACCTCTTGTCCGGATGTCCTGTTTAAACGCTAAATCATTGACAAACAGCACAAAATGAGTAATAGTCGACGTGCTCCCTCCGAGAAAAAGGGGATAATCTACAGTTTTTCCTGTTTTTTGCGTGCCAAAAGAAATGCAAAAAAGGACACCTCTACACGCCTACGAAAGAGTTCCACTTTGAAAAAAAAAAATATGTAAGAAACCTTCCGGCATTCGAGATGGGTATAGGAATAGGCCAGCAAGGTATAAGGACCCGCTACCGATAACCAAAAATTGACGAAGTCATCGGGTTAATTTTCCAGTCACGTTTTCGTTTTAATCCTGACAAGAATATTTCTATCTGCTCCTCAAAGGACGCTAAAAAATTCGTTCCTTCCTCGAGATGCCATCGAGCCTCGGTGGAACATTGCTCGAACATACGAACACATCCCAGGGATATCTTTCGTGCATCTCAGCCGCTCTATGTCTCCTTGGGGCGTACTATAGCGTATTTTGTTTAAAGCTGCCCCAATGTCGAGGAGGGTCTGATTTCCCTATTTTAATAAATTTTATCCCCGTGACCAGGTGCTTCATTAGTCCGATGTTCTTTTTTTGAGCACTTCTAATTCAGACAATTTTGAATATTCATTTTCGAATACTTTCTAAATATAACTTAGTGGTCCTAAAAAGGACACGCCTTTCTTTTCATTTTAATGTCTTCGAATCTTCATTAACCTCTTTTGAAATGACACCAACGGGCGATTTTGGTTTCAAACGCACCTTATAAAAAACCCTCAAGGACCGTCAACCTACGGCGACTTGTAGCGACTTCTGGATTACCTAGGAGCATGCGGTAATTATTTGAAAATCACATTCTCCGCGAGGAAATGCAGGTACCTTTCCAGGTGAACACGAAGCGTCGCAGCCCATCTTCTTAGCGCGAGCTCACATGATAACATGCTGTCGGAAAAGATAAGCAGGCAGCTACCCCTGACACCCATGCCGTCGAAGTGCTCCGCAAAAACTAATTACGAAAGAATCTTTCAAAAGATTTAATTAGTTCGCCGTAGTGTTCTCAAGTTAAGTTTGTTACGGCCCCAAATAATTTCTTGCCTCGAAAGACGGCTGATGATGAAGTAGAGGAACGACGGATGCCAAGCGATGATGCCGTTATATGGAGGATCACTTCACCCACACTTGTGTAGATTGCAACATCTCAAAGGTGAAAACATATTTTGCTTAGCACGTGAGAGCATTCCTTGCAATCAGATTCTGTCTTCTGTGACATAGATGGGATGCATCCAACAAGACGACTGTGTGGCATTCATGGCACTTTTGTAAGATTTCACCTGGTTTTGTGGATTATTCCACTTTGACAAATTTCGAGTATTCGAGCCGTGCACCGATGCACTTTATAGACGAGCACATCCTACGTGAGTTATGCCATTTACCATCTTTTATACACATTTTCGAAACTTTTAATTGTCAACTTTGAAAAGTTCATTTTTCACATTTTCCATAAAATTCCCCTATGAACATTATTTGCCAATTATTGCATTTTTAAAATTTTTACCGAATTTTAGTTGCTCTCATCTGTCTAGTGCATTAGGCCTCTGAACAAATTAAAAGAGAATAGCAACTTAATTAGAAGCCCAAGAAAATGTTAACTCTAATTGGGTATCGATTTAATGCGGGACTTCTAAAATTGGTAAGGTGATATAAAAATATTTGGTCGGTGTATTGTCGGAATATAAATTGTATTAGCTCTAAATGGAGATTTTATATAATAATTATAAGTTTTTATGCATTTTGGAAAATTGAGAACTTGACTTTTCAATAATTTTATTCATACATTTTGCACATGAACAATTTTATTCATACATTTTGCTCATGCGGTCTACCGAAAAAAACAATCCTCTATAGCAGTGTAGATATCGATTTGACTTGCATCTTGCTATAGATAATAGATGCAGACAAAGTGAATCGATAAAATCCAATTTCTGCAGAATAAAAATGTTCCACTAATATCAGTAGATGCCATTTAAAAAAAATAATGTGTCCTACTAGATGAAAGTGGTGCTCTTTTGCCTTCGTTGTACGGGGGTGTTGGGTGAAGAGAAGAGCGCTAATTAAATTCTGAATGAACTGTTCGCGAGAGGCGGAAAAATAATTTACATTTTCAATTTTCTATGCATTTTGAATGTTTGATGAGATCATCTGATTTGAAAAACGAACGCGAAAATAGGGAACAAAGAGCGAAAACACATTCATTTTCCTGATGGGCAGGACTGGGCCGGGTTCGCCGACGGAGCACGCGACCAAAATGAGAAAACAAATCGCGTCGGCAACTGGTAGCTACTTAGGCTGAGATTTATCCGCATGGTATACCGGGGACAGGTGAAAAAGAGCAGTGTTTTGAAAGCAGCATGCACCGGGTACCCCGCTTGAACCCATGTTTAACTAATAACAACGAGAGGAACTCGCTGGAGCAGCACCGTGGGCGACACGGTCGGGAGTGGTGGGCAATTCTATTACCAGTTTGATGTAGTCGAAGAAAAATCCATTTGCATATTAAAATGAAGAAAAGTGTGCAACAACAGGTATCACCCATAGCGGTCCCCTCCTCACCCTGTTCCCCATTATTTCAAATTTTTGCCCTTTTCTGAGTGAGAAAAGTTCTGCTGCTGTGGCGGAGACCCGCCGGAATGCAGAAAATGCCCGGGAGCAAGCGGTGCCTTGTCGATGAGACTAGTAATGTGCAGCCGAAAATTCCCCCTGACATAGGAATCTCGAACTCGTTTTCTTCTTTCGATTTTGAGGCGGGCACCGAAGGAATCCGGCTGCAATAGTTCCAAGGATTCAGTTCAAATCCAATCCAAGGACCGGTCTTGTTATAAACTTTTCTAATTAAATTTCCTTCACTACGGGCGTCGAACACTTCAAAGAGCGCCCTAAGTCGGCCCGTGAAATTATGCAAAAACCTCAGCCATTTCTTAAAACTGAGGAGTGCGGAAGAATTCAATAAGGAAGAGCTCGTCGGTGGACATTTCAATTTTTTTTTGGGACAGAAAAAAAAGTGAAAACGGAAACTTACAGGAGAAATAAAATTTCATCGGAAATGTCCATTCGTCGAATTGCTTAAATTGACCAGAAAGCGTTCACTGCCAAACTTCCTTCCGCCTCTTAATTAAGAGAAATTAATTTTTTTTTTTTTTGAGGGGGGTGGTGAATTTTCACAAAGAGGTGGTTTCTATTTCTTCTGAATTTCAAATTCATTCAGATAAAACCTACTTTTGTATATGGAATTATATGAACATTTAGATTTTAACTGGGATCTCTAATTGAAGTGTCATTTTTAACCACTAAATGTTCTGAAGTTCAGCACATCAGGCTCCAAGAATTATAGGACAAAGTATGTGGGTGCAGCAAATGTAAGCTAGAATTTGCTTGATTTTTAATATATTTCATATTATGTAAGGGCTACGGAAAAAACAGGGAAATCCCGCTTGGTCTTAAATAAGTAAATTAAAGATTGTAGCATATCTTCTCAGCAGCACGGGTGTTTGTAAGGACGAGCAGCAGTATGATAATCTGGAAATAGCGTCGAATATCTGTGGTAATAAATAACTCAGACGGATCGGCACAAACAGTTTTGTTCGTAATTAAGTGCTAAAAGGGAAAAACAATAACTGAACCCCTTTTGACTAGTACGAATTTGAGAGTTGTAGTCTTTACAATTATTAATTTTATTAACAAGTAAATTTTCTAATTTGTGTAAAATGTCAGGAAACTCTGACCTTGCAAACTCCGGATTACAGATCTAGTCCACATTTCCTTGATTAGGTGATTGGTTAATTAATAAGTTTTTTATCATATAGTGCTGAGGTTTTATTCAATTTTTATTCAGTTATAAGGGGAGATGCTTAGTTACATATTCGAAAAATTATATTTGTAAATTTTCATATTTTCTATAGGATGACCTGGAGAATATCCTCCAAAAGTTTGATATAGACATTATTTCATTGAGCTCCCTAGGAGAGCATGATCCTTCTTTACTTAATTACGTTATAAGTTAAAATTGTATTTGTGTAAAACCAAAGTAGTGGTACTACAAAATATTTTGAAGTTATATACTTTGCTCAGTGCATACGTTACACCATACAGTGTATATAAAATTATGTATGTTGACCAACACCATGCGCCAAATAAACAGAATCACCTTCTGTTATTAAAATTGTTCCCAAAAAAGGCCAAAGAATGCTTTAGCTCAAAAGATCTACAGTAACTCTGGGAGCCGTGAAAATATTTCGCTATCCGCTCCAGTGTTTCGAAACTTTTCCGAGGTCTTTATCAGCAGCCAGCACATGCTGCTCTCGTCATAAACAAATTACATACGCCTCTGATGAGATCCTTCATTTTCCGGTCCATCAACAGGAACAAAGGAGAGCCAAGGCGCATTCTTTCAGGTGAAATTTCAAGGGTGTTCTAGAGGAATTTACGTGAAAACAGGGGCTCCTGAACACCCGAACGTTACCGTCTTTCCAATACCCCAGATGTGCTATCTTTCATTTTCATGCAGCCCCCTCCCCTGTGCGAGCGTGTGTTTGCTCTATTTTTCCAGCTTTTGTTAACCTTTTCCGAAATTCTTTGAGGTGAAACCCGCTCAGTCCGCCATATGAGTAATACGGTGTGCTAAAAAACCCAAAGAAAAACAAAAGAAGGGCTTCCTTTCATTCCTCCCGACGCGATGGAGTGTTCGCCTTTTTCATTGTAGTCGCTTGAAAGGGCCTGCAAACGTGAGGCTCCGCACAGCTTCTCACCGGCGCCCTAAGGCACCAGTCCAAACATGGGCAACAAACAGGTGAGCAAAGGTTTTTAGTTAAATGACGTGTAAGAAACACCCTCCGAGCGCTACAGCTCCTGGGAGATATTTAATCTTAATGTCCATAAAGTAGGTTACCCTGCGCAACAGTGTGTGACTGCTAAGGTGAATTATTTCACGTGAGGCGCACATTACTTTCAGGGAACTACTGGGTGGATGGGTGCCATAGAATGCGTAATAAAAGTGACCGGTCCGCCCCCGGGTGATTCCATTAGATGATGCAAACGGTGCAATTTAAGATAGAGTCGTGCAGGTCCCCTTTAATTCGTTGCACACTTTGAAAAGTGGGCAACTCGTCAGAGCATCTGCAGCAGATCCGCGCTTTTTGCGGCGTCCGCGGAAACAGCATTAAGTAATTAAATTCCAGGACAAAAATTCAGATGGGGACAATCTAGTTTCCCTTTATTCGTCCAACCGCCCCCACCAGAGGGAATAACGCAGTGCCCCCCCCCCCCCCCCTCCTCCCCTCTCCAGTTTGTGAGGCACCCCGTTTGCGAACCCCGTCCCACCGCCTGACGGCAAATTATGTTGAGGACTGAAGGATAACCAGCAAAAAATATCAGCTCTCAACTAATGTTTCAGTTTCAGTTAAAATGACTCGAATCCCTCGCACTTTCCCGGGTGCGCGGTACGGCAGGGGCTCAGAGCCCCACAATTCAGTGCTCGGTAGCCGCAGACCTAATATTCGCCGCCCTTCTTTCGACCAGCAGTAAACTATGAGTTATGCTTTAAAGAAGTGGAAGTTTTTGGAACTTTGTTCTTCAGAACTTATTTTATCCAAAAAATTCCACGAACATTGCGAGTACAAAACTGCTCTGGGCCATGCGAGTCTGGAGCGACCAGCAACCGGCCCGCAAGATCCTCGAAGGCTGCTCTTTTGGGGGCGCCTTTGTTGTCTTGGGGACCTGTACAAAACTTTCACCGCTCCACTAAAGCTAACATTTTGTCTTACTTGACCCCGTATCTTTCGTTAGTTAGCGAAGTTAGCCAGCTCGCAGTCACGGTATAGGTGCTGCGGTGTGCGAAGAGGCATCACCAGGATACAAGCCGAACAAAATTAGATTCTTGTGGCTGGCCAGTGTGGGCACGTAATAGGCCGTTTTGCGACAAACCTAGAAATGCTTTAGAGGCAGGGGGACGTAAATTGGGATCATGCGCAACTGTTAAATGGAAAAAGTTTTAAAAAATTGCATTAACTTGCCCTTTCGCATTGACACTTTTACAAGGACCTGTTTTAAGGATAATTGTAATGCATGAATGAACTTCTGAGTCATAAAATCTTTCTTTCGTTTTTTGAAAGAAAGGTCAGTGCTCCAAAAAGAACCCTCCAATCCATATTTTGTTATTGCACAGACCTCTTAGGCCATAAAGTAACCGCACCATTCGATTTTCATAAGAGCAATGCTCTAAATTTGAACCCTTAAGAAATGTTAAGTTATAGACTTTCCTCGGACCCTCGATAATGGTCGCTGAACCCTAGAAATATAAACTAAATTCGATTCGGTCGTACTCACGAATACCAATCAATTATTATCATATCGAATTCCTAAAAATGACATAATTAAAAACATTATTGCCGAAACATGTCAGCTTTAATGATATGCTTTAGTAAGGTGTTTCAACTTTAAAATAATTTCGGAACAGAGTCCAATTGCTCGCTCTAGAGTTTGTGCCCTAGTTAGTTATCAATTATTTTTATTATAAATTCATAAATATTGAACATTTTTCGATCTGTGTCTGCTGAGCACACAATTGGCTTTTTTTATTTTTGGGCATTCTACCATCGAATGGACGGCTTGCAGCAAACATAAATTAAAATTGTGTATCGCTAAATTTTCGTACATATTTTGTCACTGGGTCCAACTGCAGTTTGATGCCCTCTAAAAGGCATAAAAGCCCCACATGTCCTTAACCACTTACTAAAATAATTTCCCTTATTGACTGCGCCCGTTCCCACAGAAAGTGCACAATGCCTCGGTGCATAGGAATGCAATCGAACACCACATGCACTGACACATCACTCGACTCGGTAAAGGAAGCAATCAGTCTGCTAGCATAATTTCACCCACATCCAAATTTCAATTTTCAGTCGAGGGTAGAAAATTCACAACTTGTGGAGCTGTTCAAATGCAAATATTTAAAGAGTGTATCTAAATTCAAGTGCATCGCTCGATGAATTTCAAATGTTTATCCAGAATTATTAATAATTCAACAAAGTGCAGAATTGCCTCCACCATACCTCCTGCTAGGGATGGCTTTATTCTTCGGCGTCTTTAGGAGCCCGGTGGGCGGTGGACCTCCAAACAAAAGAATAAAGAGCCCGCCACTCTCATTACTCGAGGATTTACTCAAAATGCTCCGAGCTAAGAAGCTCTATAAAAAGCTTAAGGAGATGCGCGATAGGGGCGTATAGACCCCACTATGGCACTACTATTTCACTTAACATAATTTAGATTAGCTGTAATTTCATTCGCCGCAAGTCCCATAATTTTCGAAACTTTTCCTGTGCTCTCTCAACGAAAACAACTTTCATTGCGCGATGATTATTTTCCCATTTGAAGGGCCTCTCTAGCTCGGCTTCCGGATTCAGTGGAGCCGGTGGGACTGGAGGACTAAACAAAAACACATTGCGTTTTTATGGAGTCGCAAGAACTGGTGCAATATGCACTTCGTAGATGGGGGGGGGGCTGCATGTATACATCAATCCCTGGGAACTGCCTGAGAACTGATAAATTAAAGTTCACCTCAAACTGCCGTTTGGGGCCACGGCCCTGGCGGGGGGCTTTCATTACATTAATCGCGATTGAATTTGAATTTATAGTGTATGGGACCAAGACTAGAACCTTGAGGCACTCCACTGCGGTCTGGCGTATCTCTGCGCCTTATTGAGCACTGCTCTTTTGTGGCTGTTACCCGTTTGTTCGTTAAGTGTTTTTAGGACGATCCAAACCGAAGCCAGTTAAACTTTCGACAGTGGAACTATTTTCATAAATTTTCCCCGATTTTCGATGGTGCACTTTCTCTCTATGTCGTCTGTGCATAAATGGGATCAGGGGATGCAAAGGAAATTGCTTTGTCTCATCGCGGCTCTGTAATTTTTGGTGAGTCACAAGAAAATTTATTTTTGCGCTGGGGGAAATGAAAGGAGTTGGTGGAAAGGAAAGAATGTATTTTCCTATGCGACTTTCAATTTATTTAACTTTTTCTGCATTTGTAAAGCATCTTCCGCGTTTTATTCAATCTAACCGAAAAATTTTTATGTACATCTAGCTGATATATTTTCTTTGTTTATGCTATAAACTTATTTTGCGGAATCAAAACAAGTACCTTAAAGTACTGACCCTGTAAGTAGCGATAAAATTTAGTTACATAAAATTACTCGAATTCTTCGAAGTGCCGTTCTGGTTGATGTTAATGATGCCAGTCACCTGCAAATTAATCTAAGGGCACTTAACCTCACTGAAAAGTTCCAAGTTTCGATTCTGAGAAGGATATTCCGTCTGCATGCATCCTGCGCTGCATACACAGAAAAAAAGAAGATTTTTCTGGCTTTTTGCACTCCGCACGAAGTCCCTGATTTGTGTGCGGAGGCAAACAACAAAGGGCTCTCGGTTCCTGCACCCCCACAGCGCCCACGTAATCCTGCTATTGAAGAGTGCTGTGGGTGTACGGGCCAACACTCCTTTTTCCGCTTATGCTATTTTACTTTTTACCTTTAAAAAAAAAAAAACGCGAAATAAAGCTTATACGCGCCCCGTCTCTGGCCCCCTCCGAACAACTGAAATAACAAAAAGTGTAAAGTGGAATTAAATTGGTGGTGTGTGCGGTTCCACTGTTGATACAGCAGCCCCGCGCTCCACTGCGCCGGAGGGTACGATTCTTGTGGGGGTGGCGCGGCGCCAGACAAAGGGGCCGCCGGGCGAAAATATCATTTTAATTTGTTTTCGTTTTCGGAATCACACAAAGAACCACAAAGGACACAAAAGCGCCTGTTAAATGGCAAATAGGTTTAGAAAACAAAATTCTCTCCTTTGTGCGGAGAATTGAAGGTGCTTCCGGGCGAAGGTGAAAAAATGGCATATCGCCCGGTTGCTGCTCGATCCGTCCGACCGCAACTGGGTCTCATTCATCCTTCAGGCAAAATGTAAGTAAATTGGGACTCGGCCATGAATTAATTCGCACCACTCTGCCGGAGGCTTGGGCCCTAGTCGCTTTGATTTTGCAGAGCAGTCCCTCTGCTTTGGTTGCCATGGCTGGGACTCAGGCAATAATCTTTGGCAGAAAGGACCCAGCAATTCACCTGCCCCAAGAAACTATTCAGAGGCGTTAATAAAAGAAAAGCATTCTATAATCAGTTGACGAGCCATGACGACAAGCTCATTTTGCTTGGACTCCGTAAGACTCGAGAAAATGTCCCAAAACACGTTTGAAGTACTTCACAGGGATGTTTTCGGTTTGCGGGATTTAAAGCCAACTAGGAGCTATTTGTGGAGCTGTGGAAAAGTGGGCATGTGCCATGCTTTTATTCCAACGAAAATACTCTCCCAAATTCTTACAACTCGTTGCAGTTAGAGCAAAACTACATACTAAGGTACTTGCCAATTTAATAATAATGAAATACCAAAACTCCGGCTTACACCTGTTCTATTTAAACACAGGTGATCATACTTTCTATTAATTTTACTCATTGCTATTCGTATATTTTATTAATAGATTTGACGAGAAAATTGTTAATAATTGTTGTAATTAGAAATGCAATTTTCTCTTATTCATTGGTATGCTTCCGTTTTCTAGACAAGTATTTCGGAATTCAGCACAACTGGTCGAAGCAGTCGACTAACAAGTATATTTCAGGAGAAATATTTAGAGCAATTTATATAGTAAAGCAAATATGGTTGTAAAAAATAACGAGAGTACCTCAGAAAGTTGCGAAATATCCTAAGGTGTACTTCAAGGAGAAACGCTAAGCCCAATTCTTTTCTCGTTGTTTATAGCTGATTTGGAAGAAATTTTACTTAGAAAAGGGCAAAGGAATTCAGAACGACCACTGTCACGCAACAATAGTTTTAGATTTTGTGATTAATTATTATGGTTTTCCTATCCGAATCATTAGTTTATCACAAACACCTTGTAATACGAGTATATCTAGAAGAATATTTCGAGAAAAACAAATTAGAACTAAATATAACAAAAACAAAGGCAATTCTTCTCCAAAAAGGTGGTCAAGGGAGTTGTAAATAGTCGCCTTTATTCTATAAAGATGAACAAATAGAATATTCAAAAAGCTACAAATATCTATGGGTACTCTTCGCCCAATCAGGCTACTAAATACTTCGAAGCTAAAGGCATCAAAGCAATTCAGCCAATTATCAATGTAACAAATATGTAGGATAAACACAATTAAGCTATGTACCTAGTCGTGCCATAAATTCTGTCACAACTTTAAAGAAGCATAAAATCTAAACAATAAAAGATAATATGTTTATTCTAACGAAATTTATTTTAATAAGTTATTGTTAATTAATTAATAAAAGCTTTACTCGAAATGACCTCCTTTAACTTTTATACAAGCTTTTAAACGTTGTGGCCACTGGTCTATAGTGGCACGCACGGTATTCAACGACATTTCTTTTGCTGCTTTCACCAACGATTTTTTCAGACTGTCCAAATTGCGGTGGGGAGTTCTACAGGCCTTGTTCTCTAACTCTGTCCATAATGCATAATCCAGCGGATTTAAATCTGCGCTCCCGGATGGCTAATCTTCTTGTGCAATAAAATCAGGAATGTTGTTGCGAAGCCACTCCTGTGTGCTTTTTGCTTTGTGAGCAGGAGCAGAGTCTTGCTGGAGGACCCAATGTTGTCCACCGAGAGTTTGCGATAAAGGTTTCACAACACCTTCCAGCACGTTGGTTTGATAAACCGCCGCACCGGTTTTGACACCTTTTTCGCAAAAATAGAGTGTTGTGAAACCTTTATGGGATACACCCCACCAAACCATTACAGAAGCTGAATGATGGCCTCGTTGCACCCTGGGAACCGTTTTTTTAGCTTCTTGTGATGATATTGCATAAACCTTATCATTTTGTTTATTAAAAACTTGCTCCACAGTAAAAATTTGTTCGTCGGTAGAGGATGTTCTCATGACCATTGGTTGCGTACCAAAGCAAGAGACTCTTGCATGTTTCCAATCTTATTTCCTGTGGAGTTAACATGTGGGCTGTTGACCGACGATAAGCCTTCATATGAAGATCATCTCGAATGAGTCTACTCATCGATCTTGTGGAGATTTCCAACTCCCTCGACAAAATTTTTTGTTTGCGCAGTGGATTTCTACGGATGCGCTCTCGGACAGTTTTGATGCCACTGACTGTTCTAACGGTACGTGGACGACTGGTCCTTGCTCTATCATCTATGCCTAAGGTTTCATTAAATCGTTCTATGGCACGATAAATGAATCTATTTGTTATTTTTAGCGGTTTCAACAAATTCAAAATTTCAGAAGCATTTTTTCCACACTTATAGAGTGCTATTACAGCGATACGATTTTCTTTTACTTCCCACTCCATGATTACGAGTCAAAGACTGTCACCAAACTGATCGGAATAATACGCCGTACAGTTCATTTGTTACAAAGTGCAACATAACGGTACAATTCCAGGCTAATTTCTGAGAAAGCGCGCATTAGAAATTGTGTGACAGAATTTATGGCAAGACTAGGTACAATTAGGAAACTATGTGTCCTATACACGGCCCCGGTATGGTGTCTGAAGCACACAATCGAAATAGAAAAAATACAAAATAAGTTCTATAGAAAACTAATGCAATTGCCTCAGAACACACCTGGATATGCGATTAGGAGAGAAATAGATTCAGATGCACTAGAAATTAAATAATTTAAACTAATTTTGAATTCTACTCGTACACAGAAATGGAAATAGAAATGGAAGACAGCAAATATCCAAAAGTATACTTTAATAAGTTTAAATTTATCTCCAAAATACAATTGGTTCGTACAGATATAAGAGCAATTTTTTAAACAAATATAACTTTAAAAAAATTGGGAAAAGAGAAAACTAATCTAATAAATAAATTAAAATAGACTTTACACGAGAACGATCTTGCATCAAGTACAAATTCAACAACTGTGTCTTTCCTTACCTATGCCTGGTGAACAGTAACGCCCACTTCCTTAATCTTCAAATACCAAATTTTTACAAAAGACTTATTACTATTATTATTAAATTATTACTATTAAAAAGTCGGATTGTAAAAAACGTATGTTCGAAGAATATTAATTAAAAGATTATTCCTGATACCAGTTTATGTGAATAGGTATCGCTCAGTACAAAACAACCTATTCCATGCCATAGTCTTCTGTAAAAGATTTAATGAAGATAGGAAAAACTTATTACCATTATTGGTAAACAGCGATAGTAAAAACAGTGCTTTCTTTGATTTAATGATGATAGATCTTTCTACTATTTATAGTAAATCTATTAAAGAAAAAAAAAAACGAGAAGAAAAACATAAAGGAAAAAGTTATGCACTTATTAAGAAATACATTTGTATAATAAAAACAAAAAATTACAAAATAATATAATACAGCACAAAATTTTATGTAATTAAGCAAGAAAAATAAATGAATGACTATTTCAGGACGAAGGATTAATCAATAAAATTTCAACCCGCTTTGCTTAGATTTTTGGATGTGCCTGTCTGTGCACATCTTTAACAAATACCGATTTTTCTAATAAAAAAGTATGTAAGTTGATTTTAACTTATGATACTTAAAGGAAGGTCTCTTTAAGTCAGAGGCTAATACCGCCACCCTAAAACCAAAGACTAAAAATGCCTATTTACAAAGCCTTTCCTGAAAAATTTCCATTTTTTGCAACCAATATATGTGCATGGCGTGGTCCCGGACTAGTGTCCTCAAAGCGCTTACATAAATTTCATGATTACTTAATGCGACCAGTTTCAATATTTAACAAGACCACGGTCCGCACTACGATTGAGGCAGTTGCTAAAATAAACATATGCCGCCCCCGCCTCCAGGGCGGAGATGCGTTGTGTATAAATTGGGGGTGCTACCGCTCAGACGACTTGCAAGTTTTTAATGCAAAAACTTCGGATACTTTCAAACCCTCTGCCCACGCTCTCAAGCGGATCGCCGGTTTTCCTTAATTTTGCAATGTGCGCGGGGTGGCAAAAAAGCGCGTGCAGTGCATACATGAGTGAGAAGCGGCAGCGGTGCCGTCACAGCGCCCCACCAGCACCCCATCACCGATGTTTTTCCTAACTCCTTTGGCCATGGGATGCACTTAACCAAATTAAAAAGCTTAAACAGAGGAAAAGTTTAGAGAAAAAGTTAAATAGAAGCGCCAAGACAGAGCAAAGTCAAACACAAGTGCAAGAGCTAGAAGAGGTTCTAAGAACTTTTTGGGGGGAATCTGTGCAACTCCCGAAAACGCCGGATGTGCCCCGGATAGGGCTTGGGAGTGAGCCCCACAAAGGTCGTGAAAAGCTAGAAATTTTTAGTTTTGCTTCTGGAAAAAGGGCAAACACATTCCGGAGATTTGATTTGCACGGTGTGTCTCGCGGACTGGCCGTGGACCCCCGCACTACCTACTGCAAGCGATCGCCCGGCGGGGGAGGATATAAAAATTTCTGAACGTAAACAATGCGATAAATCTCTTCACTTGAGCGAGCTCTGTCACAACACGTTCGCCTTTTTTTTTACTTTTTATATATTTCCTGCCCCATTTTTGGCGAATACATTCCACTGGCGCGGGCTGTGAAAGGAATCGCTGCACGAGGGACGGAATGTAAATTTGCCGGGGAGGAAGGTTGAAGTTCCTTTAAAAGAAACATTTCTGTTTGTGTTTTTGGTTTTATTCTCAAGGAGAAGTGGAAAGTGCTCGCCTTGGACGTGGTCCACAGGTTTAATTTTTCGAGATTCTTTTGCGAGATGAACTCGCGCCTTCATCCCTTTAAGGTTCAGTTTCTTTGAACATGGCGACAATTTCTTTTTCAAGAGAAAAGGATGCTAGCCTTTTTAATGAAATTTCAAATTTGCTTAAGAAAAACTCGTTATAATCCCATATTTTCTAAAAAAACTTCAAACATTTGACTATAAGAGCCCCAACCTCGGCAAAATCAATAAAAAATTGCAAAAAGGTTGAATTTTAGAAGCATTAATCTTCATAAAAACAACAATATGCTCTGGGTTCTGACTGTAGAAGGCTTTATTATCATCTGTACTCATTTCTGAAAATTTCAAATAAAATAGCCTCAAGTTTAAGAGAAATTTATATGATTTGCGAAACGAAAGTATTTGTTCCTCAGGGATCGAAATAACAAAACCGCAGGCGATTTGGCCTAAATTTCACTGTTTATAAATTTCCTTGAGACCTTTCTCAAGTCCCATTCATAGGCCTGCGTGTGCAGTCATGACCTTCGCTTTTAATTTAAAATAAAATCGATTTTTACTATCCTGGCCTGTAACCTTCACATACGCCTGCTGTGGAACACATGATCTCAAAAAATTAACTCGGGTGCAAGACAGTCCACATGCTCAGCTGGATCACAGAGGGGAATTTTATCAGCTCGTGACATGAAATTATTCAAATCCAATTCTGATTTTTTGTTATTACGAAAATCCTTAATCGGAAGTAGGTGGAGGCACAAAGCAGAGGACCTCTCTTCGAAACCCGAAACAAAAGCGAAACAGCCGTCGTGCCCCCAATCTCCGGAGGAAAATAAATTCAATTTGCGTTCTTGATATCGAGATATAGCGCAGTAGCGCCCCGCTCTACCCCGGCGGGCACCCCACAAGCTATAGTGGCACCAGCCAAGTTGATTTGCGTTTTGTGCCATCCGCCAAAGAATTCTCATGCTTCTGTTTTTCTTTTTTTGCAATCGATGTACCCACGGCCAAAAGGAGTGGTGTAGCACTATATAGCAAAATATTTCGCCTAATCAATTCCAATGCTCCACAGCTGTGCTGACATTTCATTTAGAGCATATTCACGAAGTGAACAAGAGACACGGCACCGCCGTCTGCATCCCCTTGAATAGGTTCTTCCATGGCGTCTCCTTCCAATCACAGCACATCTACCGAGCCGTGCCGCCAAGCTATTTGCACCATTACTTCCTCTTCCTTTTCCGTGTTTTCTGGCGAGGCGGTTATCCCAGAATCCAGGACACAGAAGGCAACAGAGCAGTCGTATGAGTGCGATGCCTTGGCGGCTAGGCCTGGCTCGCCCGCAAGGGAAAAAATTCGTATACAACATGCAGCATATTACAGGAAGACACCAGTGTCAGAACAGAAGCGCCAGGAGCCCGGGATTGAATCCCACAAAATGTCTGATTTAATTTCGGAATTCATTCTGAGCGGCAAGCCCGGCAAGAATACTGAGGACAGGGCAGGGCAGGGCAGCTACCCGGCGATATCAATTCATTGTGCACGCCACTGTCGAGCACATAAGTCAGAACTCCAAAGGGAGGAGATTATTTGGGGGCGAATAAAGATTACTGTACACCACTCAGTAGTCAGTCTAGTCATAAGTCCAGTGATAGACCAATACGCCTCGTTGAAGAGTGGCAATTGATTCACTGCTTGCTTTCGTTCGAGTTGCTGCGTTTCTGCAGCTCTTTTCAAGTAATGAAATATGTTAATATTATCACATTTATTTGTATTCAGAGGCAATAACAGAGCTCATAAGTTCTTTTATAACACTTTTCAATTTCAAATCGAAGTACCAAAGGGATCTAATCTGGGTCCTTCGTTATTCAACATTTACCTAAATTATCTTTTTAAGATAATCGAATGTATGAGTAAAGAACATCGTTATAGAAAACTATATGTATTTTTGGTTTTTAGAATTTATTTCGGTAAACTTTATTAAGCAATAACCCTAGTCAACAATTTTAAACTTTATGAAATTTTCCAAAAAAAAATCATACTTATTTTTATCTAACAGTTGTAGTTTTTGAGATATTTTAATTTTTCACATTTAGGTGGTAGGCTCATATTTTTTGTCGTTTTACTTATCACAATGGCTACGAAGACAAGACGTTGTTTAAATGAGTTTTTGTGTTATTTGTAGTGAATATACCTTTACCTTTTTATCGTAAATCGGACTTAGTAAAAACTGCATATTTCAATTATTTTGGGCTGAAAATTTACAATCAAAACAAACCATGGTGGCCAAATATTGTGTGCCAAAATTGTTTTTTGTCTGTACGACAATGGTCAAGTGAGAAAAGATTCGCCCTCAAATTTAAGACACCAATGATATGGCTGGAACCTCGTAATTTTCATGACGATTGTTTTATTTTTGCGGTGAGAAGTTCGAAGTGTGTACTGTTGTATAACAGTAACAAGTATGGATCCATAACCTTTGGACATTCAACTTTAATGAAAGAAGAATACAAAAGTAGAGGGTGCCCCATTTAAAAAATGGAATTTTTTTTTTGTTATAAAGAAAAAACCGCTCAATATTTTTCAATGGTTGAACATTTATTTGAAAGGTTGTTTTATCTTATTTATTTATGAAAAATAATACATATTCGATTGTTTAGGGCCTTATGTCAACAATAGCAGCTTGAATCTCGTACTTGAAGTCTTGAATTGCTTTTGGTTTGTTGGCGTAACATTTATCTTTCACCGCTCCCCAAAGATAATAGTCCATTTTTGCTGATTATGCGATTTCCGAAGATAGAGCGTAAAAGATTGATTGTGGCGTTCGCTGTATGGCACGCAGCGCCGTTTTGTTGAAACCAAATATTGTCCAAATCTTCGGCTTTAATTTCCCCGAAAAACAAACGGCAAACATTGCGCGCTAGCACTTGCCATTGACGGTTACGGTTGAAGAAAAATGGGCCGATGATGCCGCCGGACCAAAATCCGTACCAAAAAGTCACTCGTTGTGGGTGCATTGGATTTTCCACGATAATGTGCAGGTTTTCTATGTCCTAGATGCGACAGTTTTGCTTATTAACATAACCTCAGAGATGGAAATCAGCCTCGTCCAAAAAGATGATTTTTCGGTAAAATTCGCCATCTCTTCGTTTTTTGGAAGTTCTTTTTGTCAAATTTCTTTTTTCAAAATCTCATAGTTTGAGTAGAAGACTCACCACTTTGGAAATAAGTTTTTAATATTTCCCAACTTTCTTCAAGCGAATACCGTCCCATTTCGTATATATCAAACCTTAGACTAAATTTCTGTCAAGAATTCTAAACACTAGATGGACCACCCTGTATATTCATTTCCACAAATTTGATCATGACAGTCAACGCCAAGAAGAGTCTCGTATTACAGGATATTCGACTTCAGTCGAATTTTATTATCGACATTAGTTTTATACGCCATAACACATGGTTTCCATAAACCAGAAACCTAAATGTGGTTCAGTTTTCATTCATTCATTCATTATTAAATGTGAGCAAATTTTCTAAGCGGTCGGTAGTTTTTTCCTTGTAATGGATAATATAAAATGTTCACCATATTTTTATATAATATACATGAAAAAAAAACCAATCTCGCCCTATAAAAACTTAAATATGAAGAAATAATAATATTTGTTACTATGTAAAATAAATAGGAAAGAAATTGTTAAAAATACGATAGGCTGCATGGGTACCGTGCGTCGTTGCATTTATTTACAAAAACACGTGTTATTCAATTGGATTTAAGTACTATATGAATCATGACATGGTATCGTAATTAAAGAATAGTTCGATTATCTTTCAAAGTATAGATATATAGACAGAATGCAGCTCCAATGAAAGCTTAACAAATTCAGTCTGATTAGCTATCACTTACCAGAACAGGTTATGTTTCTACATTTTAAAATTGTGATATTCTTCTTCAAATTTCTGCAGTTCATAGTTCTCATATTCCAGGTGACGTCATGCGTACTGCGATTTTCAGTACTTCGTCTCTTTCGTTTTAAAACTGAGCTAAGGCTAATTTTTAGATTTTATCTTTGAAATATTACGTCGAGCAATCTAATCGTCTTTATTCTCTTATTATATTTAATACACTGCAATAGTTTTGTTATTTTGATTAAAAGTAATCCAAATCGAAGTCTCGATTTTAGATAATATAGGCCCCATACGACCCATAAATATTTAAGTTTGGGAAAATAAATAAATAAGTTAATTTTTCTTTTAAAATTTATTCTAATCAACTTTATTGAGAAAACCTTTTACAAACATCGAAAAATATTAGCCTAGGGATTTCTACCTATTTAATTTCAAATCATTCTTTCACACTAGATTTACGGGCATTTTTCGTATGATTGATAGAAATTTTGAATAGTGTGTTTATAAAATATTTATATTTGAAATGAAAAGTTCGAAACGGTAAAAGTGCACAAAAGACATATTATTGTATTACTGCATCAATTAAAAATAACATTCTTTACTACAAATTAATATATATGACTGCAAATGACTGTAAATTTCAGCCCGAAATATGAAACCCGTCAATTAAAATACTATTAAAATTATGATTGGTAAAAAACCACACTACTTCTGAGAAATCTACTATTTTAAGTAAATATTTCAGTATGAAAAGACTTTAAATACTTTTTTGTATCCTTAAGGTATTTGGTCATTTTATAATCTTGCTACGCAATTAAGTATTGCCCGCAAAAGTGTTAAGAGAACATGACTTCAACGTTTAAGGAGCAAAAATTGCAATTATTTTGTTACTATATAATTTACATTTTTTTACTGAGCAAAACAAATAGGGAAGAAATTGCTAAAACTATAGCAGATTGCGTAAGTGCTGACGCGCCGTTGCATCTGTCCGAAGTGCACTGGTTGCAAGTGAAATCGGTAATATCCGGAATATTTTTGGGTTGTCCCAATTTGCAGACGTCAATATTTTCATAAATGCATCCTTTGTACAGTTTTTTCTGCTCGTCTTTGTCTTTTTCTGTATAAAATGGAAAAGATCTTTATTTACTGGCCCATTAAAATAAAAATTGCAATTCACCTTTAGTCGTAAGCTCAGCTTTAAGACAACTAAATTTATTGCTATATTCAATTTTTAGGTCCGGATAAAAGTGCTGTAGGGTAATAACTGTCTGCTTCGTAATTCCATGATTGCACTCCGCAAGAAAAGTTGTATTTTCATTTTTACAATCAGTATCTTGGCAAATAACACAAAGAAGCGTATTTCCTGAAAATAGACATTTTTAATATTTTCATCGGAACAATTTAGAAAATTAGCACAATTCCATTTCTAGGAAACAAAAAATACAAACTGTAGATTGTGCAAGTTGTTTTTTTCATATTAGAAACTCCTGAATTGGCATAATGCAACTATTAAAAATTATTTCATAAATAATCAAAAAACTTTACTTTAGTAAAGTACTGATAATATTTCTCGATTGCGTAATAAAGTCTCTGCTAAAAGCATTTTTTACGCACAAATTTATTCTTATCAAAAGAGTTGATAGTACAGTCTTTGTTTTAGCAATCCGATAACACCGCGAGAAGGTAATACATTTTAGTCCATTATTGATTAAGCACAATCATTTTTATATCAAAGCGCAGATTTAAATTTCCGAAGTCCAGAAACTCCTCGAAGAAAAAACAAAATACACATCGGAATCATATGCAGTACTTAAAAAATAAATATAAATAAGCAAAATAAGTGTGTTAAGTACCTCTTTCAAATATGCAAAGAGCAATAAGGATAAATCCAAAAATTTTAACACTATTCATTTTGAAATTTTAAAAAAATTTTAAACACACTTGGGATTTTTAAAACAGTTTGAAGCAGATTCCAGGGAACACTGAGCAGAATTGTGAGGGTTTTGTTATTTTGTATGTCGCTCGAACTCATCGATTTGTTTTATCTTATCAGAGCATTATTATATTTTTATCTGTTAAGTGGATTTACGAAATACACAGAAATTATTTATTAACTTATAGTTTTTATTTATTTAGTGCTTAAAGTTTTACAATTCATTAATACCTCGCAAAGTAGAATTGCCTTTCCTTCCGTGAAATTTTCTAATTGATCAACGTTATTTCATTTACACTGCATTAAATTATACAGCGGAAATTTTCTTCCGTTATCAAAATTAAATACCTTGATTAATTATAGATAACGATGCCTTTCAGTTCTCACTAGGTTATATTTTAAAATTTGGATAACCTTATTAAAAACTGAAAATCTTTTTTAATCTCTTTTTTTTTCTACTTATCAATAATTCATCAATTTACCTATGTGACTTAGTCAGATATCCAGAAATTCTTATGTTTTAGTAGCAGAAATATTGTTTTAGAAAAATGCAATTTCTAAGCGAAAATCTTTTATAAAATTACACTAGGGTATCTATGAAAAACAATATCTTGTTATAAGAACAAACAGGGCTTGCGCCAACCAGCATTAACACGTTCAACCCGGCGTGGACCACCGATAGTTCACAAGCATTTTTTTCACCTGGTGGCGTGAATCACCGGTGGTCTACACCTAGTTTGCTCCGTCTGGCGTCGTGGATCACCAATGGTTCACATTTATATGATAACGTAAACAAATACCGTCAGAAGAATAAATAGCTTATCATCTCGTGCACGCCGATTATAAAAACTTCGAAAAATTTCGCCGGGTTGAACGTGTTGAATATGATTTTCAGATGTACTGGAAAGTCTTTACCGGTTTCTAAATGAAAATGAACATAATTTTTAAGAAAATGGAAAAAGTTATTTATTCAAAGTATTGGCCATTCGATTCTACACACTTTGCCATCTTTCTTGCAATTTATGAATACCATGACAAAAAAAACCGTTGTCCTTCGAGCTAAACCATTCATCGATGCATTTTTCGACTTCTTCGAACTTTGCAAAGTGCTGCTCAACCAGGGCGTGTCCCATTGATGCGAAAAGGTCATAATCGGACGGGACAGATCTGGAAAGTATCGCAAGTGCGATAATATGTCCCATCCAAGCGATTTCAATGCATCTTTCACCGGTTTTGCTGTGTGTGACGGTGCATTGTCATGCAACAAAATCACTTTACCGTGTCTTCGGGCCCATTCTGGACGTTTTTCCATCAACGCATTTATTATTTGTTGTTTGGAGCGATCAGTATTAAGTGTTTCACCAGGCTTCAGAAGTTTATAATACACCACACCACCCTGGTCCTACCAACCAGAGAGCATTGTTTTCTTTCCGAAGCGATTCGGTCAGCTTGGCCAGACGATTACCACTATTATATTATTTTTACGTATTGGATTTTCGAAATAAATCCATTTTTCATTACCTGTCTCATAATCCGATGCAAAAATTACTTCCCTTCATAGCGTTGAAGCAGCATTTCACAAATAGTTTTTCGATTTTCCTTTTACCTATCATTCAGCTCATATGGCACCCATGTTCCAAGTTTTCGGATCTTTCCCATTACTCATAAGAAGTCGCTAATCATTTCTTGTGTCATATTTAATGTTTCTGATAATTGTTTTTGAGTTTGGGTTCCAATAACTCCAGCAATTCCGCATACACAAATGTTTTTGGTCTATCCGAATGTTTACTGTCTTTCAAATCCAAATCACCAATTTTAAATTTTCGAAACCACGTCTCATATGTTTTTATGCTTGAAGCAAGCTCTCCGTAAGTTTCCAGCAAACGATGACTTTTAATGGCCTTTTTTTTATGTACACAGTACATCAGGTATATGCATTCTATCCTGGGTAAAATTAAGATTGTTTTTAAAACACCGAACTAGACAAAGTTAACACAAGATTGCTCCATGCTTTCTTTATGTATTGTATTATAAATATATAATGGAAATAAATGAGAAGTTTAAGTTTTATTTAAGTTTTTGGAGTATTACATAAATACTGAAAAAAATGCTTGTATTAAGCATTTGATTGCTTATAACGAGTCCATGCTCTTTTTGTTTAAACCCATCATGCTAAATATTAGTGCAACTATATTTGCTGGATTATTTTGTTACTATAAATGTCATACATATATATAAAAGAAATATCAATTTATAAAGTGATATGAATAAGAATGATTAAGTTGAATTGAAGTTGATTGAATGTCTAAGCTTCTGTCTCCTCCTTTAATCGAATCTTAAAACACATTCGAACGGCCTAGTTCACAATCGAAAGGAGAAGCGAAGTGTTGAGCTAAGCATTATTCACCTTAATTTAACTTTTGTGTGCAGGTAAAATGGATAAAGCTTAAAGCCTGCCGTTAAATAAAGAATGAAATACTCAAATTTACAAATACGAAGGAGGAAGTAAAGAGTTAAATTAGACATTACTCATATAAATTTTAGAGTTTTGTGTGAGGAAGGAGAAAAATTCTTAAAATCTGCCGTTAAAATTTAAATGATAAATAAATTATAGAGAAAATAATAAAATTACGACCGGAATCCTTAAAATTAAGAACAGTTTGGTTGTTTTAAGCATAGAAGGCATATGATTAACGAATTTTAAGGCTTAATTTAATAAAATCATGTTTTGGTAACCACAACACCCGGAAACCCAATTGCTGAGCACCTCTGATTTTTCTGATCGTATATGCGGAATAAATATTTTTTTGTAATGCAAGACAACCCAAACATATAGATGTTTAATTGAAATCATCATATAAAGCTGTGTTGGAATTAGTACTACAGTGTACTTTTCAATCCGCGAAGGAACCTTCCAACGCGGCTTTTGAAAGCTTGATAAAATGAAAATGAAGATAGTCACATCTCTGAAATCACTGCATACCCCAAAGCCACAGGCGGTTAATGATTTAAGCAGCAACCCCAAAGGATTGGAGTCCCGGAGTGTGGACACTTCGTATGTTCTCGCCGTCATTAATAAATCCCGACACTGATAATTGCTCGGAGTGCTTCTATTAAAGGACTCGTCTGGCATATTCATCAGGTGCTATTACGACTAGTTTATGCCGGGTCCCTTCAGGTGTGTGCGTTATTGTCTGGGCCCTAAACACCGCAGAGTTAGAGTAACTATTGATCGCCGACAACTAAATCTAGCAAATATATTTGGTCCGATTCTCCGGTAGTCTCACAGGGGGCCATGGGTCCGCAAGGTATTTCGGGGATTTCGGGGGAATTAAGACCAGTGAGCTCTGGTGTGGTCGGGTCGCAGTGTCAATTGTAAATCCTGCCCTGGTCCAGGTGATATTACTGCAAATATTTTGCCAGAGGTATAATCGTGTCACCCATTTATCCTTCCTCACCACCACCGCAAACGACTCTGGCATTGTTCAACGTTTTACCTCCACCGCAGAATCTGCATCTGGCTAGTTCCGGCATTATTACCTTCTGGCTTTGATTGATGGCTGAACATTTATTTATGGCGTTTATTGCAGGTGGGCCCTAATGGATGGGCTTCAGCGACTGGGGCTCGCTGGCACACTTTTCACCTCAAAAGGGGGGCTCAATGGGGTTTCGCGATTGGGCGGGAACCTAAGCAGGACTGAATTAAGTTCGACATAAATTTACACGGACATCACTCTTCCGCCGCACTCAATAAACCCAGTCAGAATCATCGCCATCACTTAGCTGCAATAATAAAACATTTACTACGAAAATGACTAAGTAAATTTATAGGATCGTTTTGTCGCCGGATCCTGGCCACGCCAGCGCGCAACAAATAAACCGACGGAAGGGCTGTAAATTTGCGTACGGCCATCAGTCCGGGTCCCCAGGCACCATAAACGCGCTATTTGCATACCGAAGCGAAGCGGTCCTCTGCGATGCCGCCACGTATTCCACGCGTGTGTGACACCCTCCGACCGTGAAGGCATTTTATTTAAAGAGTGCCACTTTGCACCCTTGAAGCAAATGAACGGCTTTTGTTGCTCAGGGAAATGTTTCTGGCGATTAGGCAAATTTATGTCGGTTTTCGGCCGGAACATTTCCCTTTTTGGTTTTGTCGTGATTGCGCAAGGAGCTTTTAAGGAGTTCCCGACATTCGCACCACCTATCTGGATCTGACTATCTGGCTGAGTTAGGAGTTGTTCAGCCACTTGAGGTGGCTATGGATTTTCAATTCACGCCCGTTGAGCTTTTGCTCTTTGTGCAGCTCTCGCGATCGTTTTGGGTAATTTTATTGCCTAAAACCAGGCATTACTGAAAACATATTTCTCAAACCACACATGTCTTTTATTGCGTTTCCGAAAGTGAAAATGCTTCTTGAAGTAGGGGTTTGGAGAATCACGATGGGAATTATCTGTATGTACGATATTTCGGGTTGCAGTCAGCCACAGGGCAGACTATTTCTAATTTAGAATTTGATTTTACTATAAATAAAAAATGAATAATTTTTTTTCAATGTGGTTTTTTTTTTATTCGTATAATCCTTTCGGAACACCACTTCATTCAAATAATTTCCTCGGTACGTGCTATTGATATAATCAACACAATTTTTCAATATATTTTCGACTGATGGCTGCACCAATTTTGTCCTTAAGAGCACCAATCGTTGCTGAATGGTAAGCGTAACACTTTATCTTTAGTAGCTCCTCGCAAATAATAGTCCAGTGGAGTCAAATCGCAACTGCGCGGTGGCCAATGCACATCACCAAAACGGCTAATAATGCGTTTTTCAAACTTCCCACTAAAAAGATCGATTTTTACTTGGCTTGTGTGACACGGCGCCATTCTATTGAAACTAAATGTTGTCCAAGTCCATACCTTGGAATATAAGCCACAAATGAATCAGTTATCATTATGTGATAGTGCTCAACATTCCCTCACATTTTAGAAGAAAAATGGCCCAATGTTACCGCCGATTCAAAAATCACACCAAACAGTTACTTGTTAAGGATACATTGGCTTCTCAAAAACGACGTGTGGATTTTCTATACCCCAGATGCAACAATTTTGCATGTTAACGTAAACACCGAGGTGAAAATGAGCTTCATCGGTAAAAATACTCATCTTCTTCCAAGCATAGTAGAGCCTTATTAGCGAACCGAAAATGTTGCGAATAGCTGTGTGGACTTCAGCTCCCGTACCAATTGAACTTTCTACCTCGTCATTTCGAGGTCTTTATGCAAAATTTGCATTAAAGAAATGCGTGAAATGTTCAATTCCTGAGGACGATGGTAAGTTGATGTCCTTTGTTGTTCTTGCGGACTCTGAGTAACAGAAGCAATGCTTTCGGTTGTGCGCACCGTACAAATACGAGGACATGTTATTTTATCCAATAAAAATCGTTTCACGTATACGTTTCACAAATTGATCCATAAATTGCGTGGAAGGCGTTCCTTGTCTGCCAAATTTTAAACGCAATTTTCTTACAATTTCGATAGAAGATTCACCACTTTGCAAGTGAATTTTTGGTATTTCTCAGCGTTTTTTAAGCGTATATCGATCTATTTGCTTAACTGGAGATATAAAACTAACTTTCTATCATAATACGAATGGCATTTAAGTTGCCACACTTAAATAAGCAGTAGTTAAAATTTCAAATTATGAATGGTCCACCCTGCATAATACCAATAAAAAACGCATATCTTATTTAACAAATTTTACTTACGTATTCTGTGCTAGCTATCTCCGCAACTTCGCACGCGCAGATCAATTAACTATGAGCCGTTTTTTTACGTTTACTTGAAAATGTTAAATTCTTATATTTTTGGATTGAGTAAGCCGATTGTGAGGAAATAAAAAGGGCATATTACTACAATTCATTGATTTCTATGTTTTTCTAGAAGCTGTATGTACGGCCAACAGTTTTTATCACTTTATTATTTGTATAGATTGAGGTGTTTCTCATTCTTAATACAGATTTTATCACTTGTTTTAAAGGTCAGCGGTAACGCAATACTATGATCTTTAGAAAATAGGTTAATTAATTATTATTAGTGATAGAAAAATGTATGTAATCATAAAATCATCATCAATAAAGATTCCACTGGTACCAGCGCTATACGACCTCGACCTTTCGTTTGTGACATATTCCTAAAAACCCCTTCAGCTGTACGTTTAATTGCTCCTGAAATCAAACAAGTGTATGTACTCAACCTGCACGAGGCAAAAGGGCTACCTGTTAATTTAATTTGCAGCAAATAATCACACAACGATGCGCTGACTTCAACCACATCGGAAGGAAAAAAAATCTGCGTTTACTTTTACTTTCACTAATTTACCTTTTTCAAACTTTGACCAGAATTTAGTTAGGAAAATGCCCAGAGGCCCCTCCGGGAATTGCATGCGAACGAAAAAGGCGAAAGGACCGAGCTTCTCCAGAGCTAACATAACTCAAAGCATGGATCGCATTCAAACATGATCCAACAAGGTTTGTGCAAGGTCCCGGAGTCAGGGCACAGGACTCTCACCCGCTCCCCTGAGATGGTTAATCAAAAAATGAATTTTTTATTGCAGGTAATTACAGGGACTTTTACTTTCGTTGATTCTTGGCTGACTTTTGCCCGTCCCAGGGCACTCAAAAGGACTAGCATTTTTCCGCACAAAATTTAACTCTAGCTAAATGACCATGGTCTGCCCGCTGAGGCCTCCAGCCGAATTGAAAGTGGCGGAGCATTTTCAGTCCGCAGAGGTTTATACCAACCTGCGGGCGATTGCTCACACAAAGGCCAGTTTATTGGGGGAGGATTCGTTTAATCCGCGCAACGATGAATGTCAAGTGGGCATGAGAACCCAATAAATTAAATTCCCATCATTCGCGCCTCCCCCTTTCACCCCAACAAGCGCAAGCAAACCTAACACTTGAGAGATTGACACTGGCCTGAAATAAATGAAACCAGTTCACGACGAACTTCAAATGCAGGTCGCAAACTCCTGAGAGCAACCTCGGCAGATTTTCCCATCTTCCCGAGCCCCTTTATCGCACCATTAATCGAGTACCTGCCGACAAACTGCAATAACTCACGGATTATTGCCTCGGTGTCATGGAAGTGACCACGAGCACGACAAGCTTATCTGGGTCTCGTTTAATCCCGGCGATTATTGATTGTACCACAAACCACTAGAAATTAGCCATAAAAGACCAATTATTAAAATAACTTGTGGCCTATATCGGAATTGTTTCGGCGGTCCATAACTGTTGTGACTTATGTGCCACATGTGCACCCCACTTATCCTTCCACGTTCGATGATTGCTGGACAGTAACGCGTCGACTGTTTTATGATCTGGAAAAGCCAGAAAGCTTAATTTAACAATCCGCGAAAATATTGCTGTAATTGGAAAAACCTAATGCCTTCCTGTTGATCAAAATAATGTAGGACTGTGGGTCAAGAGGCATCTTAACTTGGGGTGATATTTTACAATCGTAAGAAAATCTAACTAGATCTTCTCTAGAAATTTAATGGTGCACAAAATATGAATAAGAATACAAAAATACCCTCAAAGAGTCAAGGTAAAGTGGCAAAGTTGATTAAATGAGAATGATACATTTTAAGTTAAAAATATTTTCATAAAAAGACCTTTCGAATCAAAAAACTAATTTTCTGCTCAGTCTAAGAAACACAATGCAATTTACAGAAAGAAGAAAATCAAGACGTATTGTGAGGGAACATTTTTAGTCAAAGGGTCTCATATTCAAAAAAACTCTATTTCAATTTTTATATAACTCATTCAGATTGGGATCGAATTTCATTTTCTATGTTGACAATTGAGAGTATGCTATTCCTGTTTTTAACAATATGAGATAAAATTTTAAAAAACTTAAAATGTTGCTTTTTCCGTCAGGATTTTTCAAAAAGTTTTAAAATGGAAACTTTTTTAATGCTTCACGATACTACCATAGGTTTCTAGAATTCTATATAACTTTTTCGGATTGCTGAAATTTTTAAATATAGATAGACAACTGTAGAACATCCCGAAGAAAATTTGTGAACCACGAATTTTCTACCTCAAAACTATTATTTTTTAGTATTTTGCTCAGGCAAATCCAAGACAAAAATAAATAAATTCTTCTAAATAAGATCCCAAATGAAAATAATTGCCTTAACCAAAACACGAGATAGAAAGAACATAATCAAACAAAAATATCAAAATTTAGATATATGAAATGTGAAAAAGGCAACTTGCAATTTAAAAGTTCCAAAATAATAAGTTTACTTCAATGAATACTAAATCATTTTCAGAAAAATAGACGGAATTTTTATAAAATACCATCCTCAAATAAGTGCAGTGATTTTCCTCTTTTTTTCTAATACTTTCTGTTAATAATGAAGTATTTCTTCAAATTGGCAATTAATACACTGAGAACTGAGAATTAATTTTTAATATTCAATTGACCCTTATGCAATTATTAATTAATTAATTAATTAATTATTATTAGGTACCGTCTTTTTTAAATGTGTATAAGAGAGCCAATTCTGGTTTCTGAGCCGGTCTTAATATTTCCCCATACCCCAAACAGATTTTAAGAAAAGAAAAATTTGTATATTCACATTGATTTAATTTTTTAAGATATTTTTCGAAAGAGAAGGGTTTAAACATTGGTAACTTCCTTGACCCAGTTCCTGACGGAGGAGACACGGGCGTAGACACCTGGGAAACCAGAGACAGCGCATCCATAGCCCCAGGAGACGACACCGACGAGCTTGTTACCGTGGGTCAATGGGCCACCGGAATCACCCTGGCACGAGTCCTTGCCTCCCTCGGGGTATCCAGCGCACATCATTCTGTCGGTGATTCCTCCAAAGCTGGCATAGGCCTTGGCGCAGGCGTCGTGGTTGAACTTAGGCAGGAAGACGGCTCGAAGGATATCTCTAGAGTCAGAGGACTGGGTGTTGCCCCAGCCAGAGGCCCTAAGCTTGGTTCCATCCTCGACGTGTTCTTCGTGCTCGGGCAAGGAGGCTGCGGCGAAGATATCGGTCTTAGTCCAGTCCTCCAGTTCAAGGATGGAGAAGTCGTAGTCGATATTGCTGGGATTGTACTGCTTGTGCTGGTGGATTTTCTTCACTTTGATCATGGTGCCACCCGAGTGGTGGACGGTCGATCCAGCGCGGATAGAGAGAGCGGACTCGGACATTCCATAAGTGCAGTGGGCGGCGGTCATGACGAAATGCTCGCTAATGAAAGTTCCTCCGCAGGAGTGGCTGCCGTACCTGTGGAGCGAAACCTGGAACGGGATGTCCTTGATATCGGCTGGGACACCTCCGACAATTCGCCCATCCAGACGAGGCTTCGGGAGAAAATTTGAAACGGTGCCCCCTTGGACCAAGGCGGCACAGAGAATAACAAAAACTAATCGAAACATTTTGGTAGCTGGATCAGACCGAACTGCCTTTTGGACAGCAAAGGAGGCATTTTATATCGCGGCTGTGAAGGGCGATAATTTGTTGATTTACAGTGGTTGATTACTACGGTGCAATTGCGATCATGGTCCTCAGCATAAACAAACGCTTTACAATAACTTCGAGTAAGCGCGGGATTTGCTTATCGCAATTGTTGCACAGTCGAGTGCCTTCTCGAGTAGTGGGACAAAACCATCTTAAAACTGACGTAGTAAACCTCGAGTGCGCACTAAGACAATCCAGTATGAAATTCATTTTTACCGCGCCTTCCACGTTCCGTCGAGGAAAATAGCAGAATTTGGAGATACCGACTTTTAAGATTTATAGTATGGCTTAGGGGCGGCACACTCTTCGGAGCCATAAAAGCACGAGATTTCAATTTTCCCTCGTTTCGCATCCGATAGCGAGTAAAAAATAAACTTTTTTCCCTGCAACAACTACAGTAGGGTTAATACATGCGTATTAATTAGTATTAGTCAAAATATTTTCCCCCAGGAAATCGTGTTTCGGACAGGAAGCGTGTTTAATTAATTAAGCTAACAAAACATTCCAATTAGCTGTACAGTGCTGGCTCATCATTAAGAATTTCTCGAATTTCTTCACGACTGTCGCCCACTGCAACTTCCAAACTTTCTATCTTTATTCAAGTAAAAGAAATTAATCATGCTACAAGCAAGTTATAGCAATTCCTAACTCCTACTACAGAGTTTTAACTTCTACATTAAAATAGAGCTATACGAATATATTGGGAGTACAAATAAGCCTCCGCCGTTTGGCAAAAGACATCACTAAGTTATAGTTAAAATTGCCGGTTATAAAACGGCACATCGTAAGGTTGGATATCTCATGACAACATTATTTTGAAATATTAGCGATTTTGTATATTTTATCGACTCTTGAGCCGGAAAAGCGTCATTTACGGGACCTTTTGATTTACTTCCTTTAATTTGAAGAAATCTGCAGCTCAAGAGCATCGATGGCTTGTAGAAGCAGACGGTGAGGCTGCCTTAAGTGAGATAAATTGTCGTGAGTGGTTTCAAAAGTTTAATAAGGGTGACTTTGATGTCGCAGACAAATAATATAACGGAAGGCCGAAAGTGTACGGAGATACAAAATTGGAAGCATCATTGGATGAAGATTCGTGCCAAACGTAAAAACAGCAGTTACATTAGGAGTAACTCAACAACCAATTTCACGTCGTTTAAAGTCATTGGGTATGATTCTAAAACAAGGAAATTGGATTTTTTTATTAAAAACGGCACAGACTTATTTGTACTTCCAATATATAAATACTTTTAGTATGTACAAATTTAATAAAAAAAATAAAATTATATGATATTTGTGCCGAAATGAACTTTATTTCTTTTCTGGCAAAGAGCTTGGAAATGTGCTTCACATGCTATTAAAAATAAGAAAACAGACGTACAAATGCAATTAATTTCATAGTTAGCCAAATTATAAATTTTTGATTTTGTTCTTAATCTTTTGATATGAAAAAACTGGCTTTATCTCGATTTTCAAATAAAAAAAAACTTCAGAGTTTATTGTTAAGTTTTTGGTTATCTTGATCATGATACACAGCTGCTGTAAATCAATGAATTATCTTGCTCTGCGGCCGTAATATAAAATACCTTCTTCGCTGACCAAAAGGCAGTTCGGTCTGATCCAGCTAGCAAAATGTTTCGATTAATTTTTGTTATTCTCTGTGCCGCCTTGGTCCAAGGGGGTCCCGTTTCAAACTTTCTCCCGAAGCCTCGCCTAGATGGATGAATTGTCGGAGGTGTCCCAGCCGATATCAAGGACATCCCGTTCCAGGTTTCGCTCCACAGGTACGGCAGCCACTCCTGCGGAGGAACTTTCATTAGCGAGCATTTCGTCATGACCGCAGCCCACTGCACTTATGGAATGTCCGAGTCCGCTCTCTCTATCCGCGCTGGATCGACCGTCCACCACTCGGGTGGCACCATGATCAAAGTGAAGAAAATCCACCAGCACAAGCAGTACAATCCCAGCAATATCGACTACGACTTCTCCATCCTTGAACTGGAGGACTGGACTAAGACCGATATCTTCGCCGCAGCCTCCTTGCCCGAGCACGAAGAACACGTCGAGGATGGAACCAAGCTTAGGGCCTCTGGCTGGGGCAACACCCAGTCCTCTGACTCTAGAGATATCCTTCGAGCCGTCTTCCTGCCTAAGTTCAACCACGACGCCTGCGCCAAGGCCTATGCCAGCTTTGGAGGAATCACCGACAGAATGATGTGCGCTGGATACCCCGAGGGAGGCAAGGACTCGTGCCAGGGTGATTCCGGTGGCCCATTGACCCACGGCAACAAGCTTGTCGGTGTCGTCTCCTGGGGCTATGGATGCGCTGTCTCTGGTTTTCCAGGTGTCTACGCCCGTGTCTCCTCCGTCAGGAACTGGGTCAAGGAAGTTACCAACGTTTAAACTCCTCGCTGTTGAAAAATGGGTTAAAGAAAAATATATTGATGTCAATGTACATAGTTTTTTATTCTCCCCAAATATTTTAAGAGTACAAAATGAAAAGAATTCTATTACGAAGACTATTTGTATTTTTATTTGTTAAAAAATAATTTCAAACATGTCACGTCCGTTGGTTCTTTGAAGCCATTTCCGTTCTTTTAGCTGGCATCAGCGCCACTAGTTATTGTTGAAGGAAACTTTGACTATGCAGTGGATTTCTGACGAGTGCATCTACGTGTGCGCATGGGATCAGCTGATTGTCATTCGAGGGAAATTCTATTGTGATTTATTTAAACGTTTCAGTTTTGTACAACAACCAAAGAATCCAATTCAAAATGAGGTGAGTCCCATCGCAAGAAAGGATAGAGCAATAAATACAAACTTTCATAGAATACCTTTGATAATTACGCGACCGAATTTCACAGCAGTAATAAAGCGAACTTTCGAAACAATTTCCTCTAGTCAAAAGCAGGCGAACCCGACAGCGGATCGGAACCAGGGTCCTATTCTAATGATTCTCCAGAGAGTGCTGGACAAATCGTCACAAAATCTAAATCTATTAGAGATATCTTCGGGAACTGGACAGCATTGTGCTTATTTTGCTGAGCATTTTCCCAACATCACATTCCAGCCGTCTGAGTTCGACACACGGATGATGCCCAGCATCCAGGCGTTCGCGAAAGACGTGCACCATGGGAACATTCGAGATCCTGTTTTCATTGATGTCTCAAAAGACCTCGAGCAGTGGGGCCACGGGTTCCAGGCGGGCAGCTTCGATTACATGCTTAACATCAACATGATGCACATCAGTCCGTGGCGGTGTTCCGAAGGTTTATTTAGAAATGCTTCGAGATTGCTGAAGAACGACGGCTTTCTCATCACGTATGGGCCCTATGCCGTCGATGGGAAACTAACTCCTGAGAGCAATGTCCGCTTCGACGCTTCTCTGCGGAGCCGAGATTCAGAATGGGGCGTCAGGGATCTCCGAGATTTGCAGGAGCTGGGTACAAAGTTCGGAATACTTCTCAAAGAGGTCTACGATATGCCAGCCAATAATAAAACCGTTATTTGGGTGAAGAAGACCTAACAAAACAAAAATAAAGAAGAACTAATGAAAATTGTTTGCATTATCAGGTAATTTGGAATGAAACTTTTATATATTTTCCCCCCCCCCCAAAGCCCTAAAATCGCGTCGACTGCATGCAGAACATGGACATGGTAGTTCGATTTATAAGACCTTTGTTTCATAAAGTTGTAATAATGCTTTTTTTTAGAAACCCGTTTTTACTACCTGACAAAGTAAAATAAAATATTTGCCATAGCCTTAATATTTTGTTATACCTTTCTACGAAGCTCTAACGTCATAACTACAGATTTCCCAGTTTTCTATACTCAAGTATAATAAGTTTTTTGTAAAATGCTGCAGGACGTCATTTCCGCTGGCCTTTCCTCTGCTAGCATCAGCGCCACGAGTTCTTGAGGAAATGTTATTTTCCATCAAAAATTGCTGCTTGTTTCCATCAGCTGATTGTCATTCACTCAGCTGACAGCAATTTGTAGCGGCAGTTTCAAAGTTCCATCGATAAAGTGGTGTTAAGGGCATGACTTTGAAACCTTTGACTCCACTTTTATCATAGGCATGAATCAATTTCATGAGAGTTTTATTAGTATTATTATTTATTTATTACTGTTATAACTAGCATAATTAACAAATAATATTACTGAAATAAACAATTTATCGCTTACGTGACTGTACAGTGGTTCCCAGTCAGATCATATTCGGTGAGGGTCACACTTTTAAAAAATAATGTAAATTTACAACTAGGATTTTTTACAAATTTTACGAATCGTTTAATCAATCCTTTAAATACGAGGTAAACTATTGAAATCTAATTGCTAATTCGGTTAGTCCTAGGTTTGGATAGACAACATTTCCCTTTCAATGCATTTCTTGTCTTGTAAGAATTACTCAATTTTCATGATCATCACAATCCCAAAAATTATCTGACCCATAACAATTTTCTTACCTGCATCTCATTCTTCTTTCCATAGGTTTTGACGTGGTGCTCATGAAACAATGTAAATGGGGTCTCATATTTTAGAGATGAATATTTCATAATTATTTATAATAAAAATACTCCCTTTAATATTGCGGTAATTCCCGTGGTTCTGGTTTATTATTCGTACATTAAATATAGCTGTTTTTTCTTTTTTTTGCTTTAAACTTAATTTAAAACAAACCAGTTAAACAGGTTCCATGTCTGGGAGTCTTACAGCTTGAATTTTGATAGTTTGTTTTGTGCAGTAGTCAGAAATATCAATCCAAAATGAGGTGAGTCCTATTAGAAATCAGGGAATAAAATAAATTCCAACAGTCATAGAAGTCATCTACTCAATTTACATAGCATTTTTAAAAATTAAACTATTTCCAGCCTAAATAAGCAAAGGAACCCGTCGGCGGATCTGAATCAGGAACCAATTCTAAAGATCCTGCAAAGGTTCATGGATAGTTCAATTGAAAACACAAAACTCTTGGAGATAGCTTCGGGAACTGGACAGCATTGTGCTTATTTTGCTGAGCATTTTCCCGACATTACATTCCAACCATCTGAGTTTGACATGCAGATGATGCCCAGCATCCAAGCGTACGCTAGAGATGCACCCCATAGGAACATTAAAGATCCTCTTTTTATTGATATTTCAAAAGATTACACGGAGTGGGGTCACGAATTTAAAGAGGGCAGCTTCAGGTATATGCTTAACATCAACATGATGCACATCACCCCGTGGCGCTGCTCTGAAGGATTATTCAAGAATTCATCAAAATTGCTCAGGGAGAAGGGTTTCCTCATCACTTACGGGCCTTACGCCTCCAATGGACAACTAACTCCCGAGAGCAATGTCCTTTTCGATGAATCTTTACGGAGCCAAAACCCAGAATGGGGAATAAGAGACCTCAGGGATTTGCGTGAATTGGGCAAAAGTTTAGATCTTCACGTCAGGATATCGTACAATATGCCAGCCAATAATAGGACCATTCTTTGGTTGAAACATCATTAACCGATAAATCGCTTTATTTTCGCTCGCTTTAATACTTCCTCAATTTTCAATAGTCTCTGCCGTGCCGGCGGGCATTGCACTGACTCCGCTCGCCGACATACTTGAATATTGTAAACTATTGTAAATGTACACTAAAATAAAGGGTCAGAAGAAATCAGTCTTAAAATATATCTAATCTCATAAAGTTTTGTTGTTGCCGGCGTCTCTTCTAATGTAGAAAAGGATGTAAGGCTTGCACTCCGCGACGGCCGACGGAGGCACCTCCTTCACAGTGTGATCGTTGAAGTGCAGCCATGTTCCGTTGTTGATCGCAAACGAGGTGTAGTGACCGCAGCTTGACCTGTGAGGTAAATATGATAAAATGATCTTATTTATTTTTAAATTTTTTAAGATTAAGGGGTCATGACTCATGGAAGAAGTGTCTTACCCATTTCCGTGGTGCACAATCACAGCAGCCAAATCGTAAACGTTATTTGCTTGGCTGTTTCTTCTGGTTTCAGGGCCATTGTTTAGCACATACTGCGACATGTCCAGAGACTTTATAGGAAATGAAATTCGTAAATCAATTTTAGTCCTAGAAAAAATCATCTTTTTTCTTTTCCATTCCGATAAGGCACAAGGGGCAAACCTAAAGAAATTGTTCCACCGAAATCGTTTGATATGCAAGCACAAAACATTCGGCAGTCTCCTAATCCAGAAGCGCTTCGTTGACTTCTGTTTGCACTTACACGAACTGCAGTAGTATAATTCCGTCTCGGCTAATTCTTCTATCTAGAAAAGGTGAAAGATTGAAATTCGCTTTTTAGTGCACAGACACGTTAAAAGCAGATGTAATACACCGTCTCTAGTTTAGGGATTTTCAAAAGTTACTGCTGTTACGGTGATTTGTTTTCTTATTTTGCGTTTCGTAAAAATCGATCAGGGCAATTGGAAACTTACTTCGGTAAAACTGGACAGGCAGTCGTTAATATTGCACACAGGCTTGGATTCGGTGCTGTTTCCATCGTCGCATTCTTTGTAAAATTTTTCTGGAATGTCGAGGGAGAGGTCAAGGAATGGGTCATGTTTTTTGCTTTCCATCCCGCAAATGAGGCATCGCACTTCGCTTTGCAGAGTGCCCCCGAAGACGTTCGTGACGATGGAACTGCGGCCACCTTTGTACGTGTGTCCGTTGCCCCCACCGGTCCCGCAGTTGATGGTGGTGTCTGGCAGGGAATTAAAAATATTTCCACTGGCTGGTGCGATAGATTTTCCGCTTGTGACCTTTGCCGGAGAGACAGGCTCGACCGACAGATGCTGAAGTTCCGTGTGCAATCGATCCAGCATGTAGCGTAGGAACTCGTGGGCGTCATGCTGACGATGCCCACGAAACTGAGGAACGACTTTCCATATCACAAGAAATAGGCATTCAGGTGAAATCGCTTTGGAACCGTCGCCGCCTTTGCTCAAATTAATTAGAACTTTCCTCAGCTCCTCAACGACGTTGGCATCGTTCACGTTCTCTTTGAGACTTCTGGAATGGTAGACGCGTTGCTGCTTCTGCTTCGAAGACGGCTCCAAGCAAGGCAACGTGCTAAAGTAACAACTGAACTCCTGAATATTGCTAAGCGATTGGAGAACCGAGTTCATAAAACAAGTGTTTCCTAGATTTCTTAAACCTACAACCTGCGGAGGAAGCAATCACTGAACTAAGTATTACAAAATACAGGGATCTTATTATGTTATTTAGAAACGAAATAATGCAGACCCGAAGAAACTAACCTTTCTCAGGGTTTTCCGTTTAGCCCCTTCACTGCTATCACTTGAAATTGTTCGCTTTCTGGGTCGCAACTTCCTTCCCGCCAAACGAGGCTCCTCCCAACTGGAATCGTTTAATGAAGTCTCCTGCTGGGATTGGGATTTCGAGGACGACGATGATTCCTCCGCGTTTGTTGAGGTCTCCGAACAGGAGTCATCCTCAGTCTTCAGCTCCAGGCGAAGATCGTCCACTTCTGGCGTTTCATTTATCACAAAGTCATCACATTTGTAGCTGCGGGGAAGTGGGACAATTAAGCATAGGGCAAAATGATGAAAAAAGTTCTGGGTTTACCAGTAAACAGAAAGGTTTGTGGTGTTCATGCAGATCATGTGATCGGCCGAGTGGAAGTGGTTCAGCGCGTGGCCCTTTTCGTACCGGCTGCAAAGCACTGAGCCGCACAGCAGGCACATCCAATTGTCTTTTGATGACAAACATTCTGAAATTAGAAAATTTTATCGTGAACATTCAGATTATGATCCATGTCGGTTTCAAATTTGAAAGCACTTTTCTTTTACGAAAGCATAAATTATTCATTTATCTTCTTAAAGCTTCTAATGTCAGGTAAATATTTAGCAATAAATCAAAAAATTATGCAATCTTGGTGAGGCAGTGGAGTATGAAATAACAAAAAAACCATGTTTCTATCCTCTGGCAACACTCATTCGTAGACACTCCTCCCTTCATGTTAAACTTGTCTCTTCATTTTCAGAAATTTCCTCTTAGACCAGAGCCGCGGGAGAAAGACCGAAAACTGTGTTCGGATTGACCCGCGCCCTCGGGGCGCTTTTCTCTGCCGCTTGGCCTGGACCGCTGGACATTGACGCAGGCCGCGGCCAGGAACAGTCACAGGCGCCCGGGGACCGTTGACCGACGGCTAGTTCGCTCACTTGCGCGAAATATGCAAACGAGACAATTCGGGGACTCTAGTACTCCACCAGGTCCCGCAGCACGCTCGTGTCGTCCCTTTCCCGCAGTGACGAACGCCGTCTCAAGAATTCCACCGACCGTCAAAAGCGCACTAACACTGCCGCACTTTGGCTAATTTTCGCACGGAGGAGGCACGTAAATCGCGAGGTCGCTAATTGCAGGCGCCGAGCGGAACGCCCCGACTGCAGAGATCCGCAGGACATCCGCGCCTTATCCCGGTTTCTATTGATTTTTCGCGTCCTAATCTGCAGCAAGTCTGACCCACCACCGACGGTCAAGATTTGTCGATTTTGATTTTGATTTTACAGAGCACAGCGGAGGTGGCTGCTGCGTGGACTACTGCCCAACCTCCGGGACTGCTTTTCGACTCACCTGAGCACCGCCAGGCCCTCTGGGCGCTGCCGGGGGCCAGCACAACGTCACTGGGCCGAGTGCATCTGTCAATCAGCTGACATTTCTGGGACTTTACGAGCTCCCGTCCTATTTTACAGTTGTCTGCGAGGTGTGGGCATTCCATTGCTTCTGCTCGGCACCCGGAAGACCAGCTGCGAACGCTCTCGGGGCTCCGGCGGCGGTGTATTGACCTCTGACTTGTCCCTGGCGAGGAAGGTGGCCAGCGCTCAGCTCGTCCGCTCGGTTCCTGTCCTTGTTGGTGCAGCCCTGTTCATCTGAAAGAATGCAAAAGAAGCGGGTGAGTCAGGCTTTAACTCCCCGGGGGCCCCGCGTAGGCCGACCGCACAGAAGCTTACCAGCACGGCTCGAAGGAGCAACTTTTCGGGGTTCTTGTGCCACCCGACCGAACGAAAAAAAAAAGAACTCGCTCGCGTTGTAAACTGTTCTGGGCTCTGGTACGGTCACACCGTTCCTCTAGTACGCTGCGCCGCGAAACTTTTATTTTCTACCCACCGCCAGTCCAACCGGAGTGCGTCTGCTCCTTTCTCTCTTGACTCGACGCTGGGTGTGTATGTGTGTGGGTGTGTGCGTGCGTGCTTTCTTCTCAGCTGATTGCCCCTGGAGGTGACGACTAATTTTAGCCACGGGAGAAAATCGGCGACTTTTCCGGGTCGCGCGGCGCGCTCCGTTCGAAGGGCACTTTACGGGGCGCGCGCTGGCCTTGTTATGGAGCTCCGGTGGGGCGTTTATTGCAGGACTCGCGGTTCGTGCACGGAGAAATTCCACACTACTCCCGTCATTCGGGCGACTTGGCCAAAAACATATGATGCGCGAGGGAGACGACGGCCAAGGGGAAGTATGGTGGCGTTGTTCACTGAACTGTGCGTCGAGTTCTAAAAGCAGAGACTGCAAAGTTATTAGCTCGAGACGCGGACCCAATTCGGAACTGCGGGAACTTTTCACAAAGCGTAGCAAGGGGACTTTTCTAGCCGAGAACCATCAGGAAATAGGGAAATCACAACTCCGCGGTAATCTCAAAACCATGCAATTTTGCAATTTATAGACATTTTCAACTCAACTCATACATCTCAATTTATAAATATTTTACTAATGCCTAACAATAGAACCAATTTTAAGAAGGTAATCCAACAACTGGAGTTAATTTAGCTTTTTACCTTACCTTTTTTGCGACAATTTCTTTTTTTCTCCTTCATTACTAGTTACAGAATCTCTTCCCCAAGCTGCTGCCTGCAAAGAAGTCTGCACACAGGGGAATCGTCCCGTTCCCATCGAAGGTGGGGCGACTGCTAGAGTTTGACGTCTCGAGCTGTCAATCCATCGCTAAGTTCGAGACGGACTGTCAAACGCGGTAGGTGCTCTTGTCAGCTGTGATGATATGTCGTTAAGAGTCGAACTCTTCTCGTTGGTGATACTTGGCGATTTCGTTGAACTGAAGCACAAAATCAAATAAGGAACTGATCAAATCGAAAAGTAACTCGGCCCGAAAGTGCGTCCAAATAGTGGAATTTCGTCTAGTGATGGGTGAAGGAAGTGTGTCGCTGTGTCGCTCTAAAAATAACCCCTCCGAGGACGAGGCATAAAAGAGCCAGACAATCCCCCGGTCGACCGGCGAAGTGACAAAAATGCTCTAGAGGGAGGAAGGGCACGACGCGTATTTTCTATTCGAGCGATTACGTAAGTGAAAGTGTGCTTGGTGCGCCCGCCGGTCCTCTGGAAGTTATGACCCATTTGCTGTTTAAGCGAATTGCGAGCCGCGGCACTATGCGAAATTGGTCGAACGCCCGCAACGCCATGGCCCTCGGATTCGTGGCCTGCTTAATCGTCCTCTACATGATCTGGAGCTCATCAGGTAATTCCGGCGACTCTGACCACCAGACCCAAAGTGGAAAGTTGAAATCACGTAAGTAGGGTTGCCACGGACACCTCCGTCTCGCCACACTCGCTGCATCCTCAAGACAACCCAAAATTATAGCATAAATTCAGTCGATTTGCACAGACTCATCACATTTTCGCATTTCCTATGAAAATTTATTTTGTTTGGCACGCTGTCCCAGACCCAGACACTGAACACAGTAGCGGGCCTCCCGAGGGGAAATTGATGGGAAAAAGTGGCAACCCTACACGAATATGTTTACCTTTTAGTTTGCTTCCACAGCCCGACCCCGGCTTCAAGCGATCTGCTCCTGTAACTGCCAATTTTCCCATTAATTTTTGATTTCCCGTACTCCCTAGCACGCAGCCCCGTCGGCCTTGTCGGGCGCTTACAAGACCCACAAAACCTCTTCCGAGCTTCCTGCACCAAGCATTGCTTCTAGCGTTGATTTCTAACTTTTCTTACATAAAACCAATAAAAACAAAGTCCGAGCTGACCACTAGGCAGAGCGGGCAGTCGCACCGAGGACGGGCCGATTAGTCAGCGGAACTGCAAAACAAGCTGCGGGCGGATAATCTCTGAATTTAAATAAGCCCGGCCGCTGTGGGCTTAAGTGCGGATTGTGCGTTAATTGGACGGCTGCTGGAGAAAACAAACCTCCCGTGACCATGACTGTGAACGGCGCTTCCGTCCAGAAACCGCTGTTCGCTCACCCAGCTCCACAGTGGCTCTGACGAAATCGGCTAATTTACACTCTGCCTCGTGACCTTGTTTTAATTTCAATGGGGACGTTCCAATGCGTTGGGAATTTCCGAGCGGAGCAGGCTCAATAGCTCCTTAGATGAAGAATTCAAGACTCGCCACCTCACTGTCTCTTATACTTTTAGACGAATAATGTGACGAGACGGTTAGAGGTTGAAGCCTTCTTTTTTAAAAGTCGACTTCAAAAAGCATAACGTTCCCAACGTGTTTTATCACTTCGATGTGCTTCTTCAGTTGGGCCGTAAATCTGGTTAAATCAGTGCCAGAGCCTTATCTCGAAAAGTGTGTCGTTGCTGATAATCGACGTCAATAAAAAGTTTCACATATTTCTGATAAAATTCAAATCAAATAAAGTTGCTCTGTTTGTAGGCGATAAGTGAAAACTCTCAAGGGTAAACTTCAGTCAATAAGAAAAGCAAATAAAGTTTTATTCGAGTTAATTAAAATTATTTGCTCATTGAGATTTATAAACGTTGGACGTTGTCTTTTATTTTCTGCCCAGTTGTCTTATAAAATGATTTATTCCGATGCTTTTTATTATTCGAAAGACAAATTACCAATCACTTGATTTTGTAAACAATATAACGAAATAAACTTGTTTACTCCAATAACAAAACAAATTTATTTTCTATTTATCCCGATTTCTTTAAGTCTGTTATGCACACATATTCCAGACTCACCTAAGTAAACTTCCTGGAACGATTGTATACTAGAAAATAAAATGACGAGATTTATAGATTTTACTTTTGTTTTTTGGTTCAATTTATTATTTGCAACTGTTGCAATGTTTGGAAAATGTGTGTATTTTCTTTTTTGCGTGATAGAATAATGTTGATATATTTCTATGTTAGTTGTATTTTAGTTGAAAACGTAGGTAACAAGAGAAAACTTAAAATTTTTCATTTATAGTTCATTTAGATTTTTTTAAACAATAGATGCATTGCAACAGTTTTATGTAACTCTAATTTTTTGAAAGATTTATATTTTTTTCTTAATAACGGGTGTTTTTTTAAGAGCTTGAGAACTTTAAATAATAATACAGGACAGAAATATTGTTGGAGTGAATTTTTTATTATTATAATCTGGTAGATAATTTCATGACATTTATTTTTTAAATATGATTTCCGGTATATGTCAGCCGCGGCTACGAGTTACATAGTCCATTCGATCATTCCAACTTTTCACTACATTTTCCAATAAATCTGGCCGTATGGCGTCAATGGTGACTTGAATATTGGCTTCCAATGCTTCAAGAGTTGCTGGTTTATCGGCATAACTCAATGACTTAACATGGCCCCATAAAAAGTAATCGCCAGTTAACAGGACCACTTCTGGAAATGAAATTGTCACCAAATTGATGTTGCTATAAATGGATGGTTAAGCGCGCTGTATGGCAAGTTGCGCCGTATTGCTGGAACCAAATGTCGACGATGTTTGACTGATTAATTTTTGGAAACAAAAAATCAGTCAGCATGGCTCGATAGCGCTCGCCATTCATCGTAACGGAAGCTGCTTCCTCATTTCAAAAGAAATAAGGACCAATGATGCCGCCAGCGTGCAAGCCGCACCAAACAGTCAATTTTAATGGATATAATGGTGATTCGTTAATGGCATGAGGATTATTTTCGCTCCATATACGGCAATTTTGCTTATTCACGAAGCCATTTAACCAGAAATGAGCTTCATCACTAAACACAATTCTTCGATAAAAATGCTCATCTTCGGCCAGTTTCAAATTAACCCAATCAGCAAAAATGCGACGTAAACGATGGTCATTTGGCTTTAATTCTTGCACGAGTGTATGTTATAGGCACGTAAGCCAAGATCCTTACGTAAAATTTTCCACGTAGTCCAAGGACAAAAGCCAACAAGTTGAGAACGGCGACTAATCGACGGCGTCTTCTTAAACACTTCGCGCTACAGCAGCAATATTTTCTTCGGTACACACATTTCTTTGTCTTATTGATTGTTTTGAATCGAGAAGAGTAAAATTAGTGCGAAAACAATCAATAACTGCATGAATTGCTTGCTCACTAGGCCTATTATGTTGACCATAAAATGGACGAAGTGCTCTATGAACTTCGCGAACAGATTTATTTTTTTCAAAGTGAATTTCCACAATTTGGAACCGTTGTTCTGGAGTTAAATGATTCATGATGAATTATCCAACTTTACTAAACAGAAATGTCAACACAGTATTACATTCTCCACTGTCAAACCATAGACAACAACCGTCGAAAGTTCTCATGCAGCTAAAAAAACACCCATTATTTGGTATACTTTGCTTTTATGACACCCTCCATTCTTCTAAGCTGCAATTTCTTTCCTTTATTCCTTCCCATACAGTTTTTGTAATCATTGTTCTGTTGGAATAAAACCGTCTTTTTTTCAGCATCAAATTCAACATAAAACAGATTCCTAGAATGTTAATATAGTCTTCTGTCTTAGACTAGTTTTATTCGATGCAGTTTTTCCAATTTAGTACCCATCTTGCATCTCCAGACTAAAACCATCCCCAAACTTTAAACGTTTTTGAATGCACCGATCTTGTCATCGGACGGTTTTTTCCAAACCCATTGTCTACCATCTGAGCCAATTTTGTGCTTTTGAACGAAAAGAAGGCGATTTTTCTTGTAACAGGTACTAAGCGAGAATTTACTTTTCTTTTCACGATCTCATAAACCACTATTTCATAGTGCGTTTCATACAATTTCAGTAAAATTGTTGTGTTTTGGATCTGTACTGCAGTATTCATTGGTCGAATTTGCACTAGACGTGGTATTCTTCTCTTACTTTCTGTAGTGCTCATTCACTTTATGACCTCCTTGATTGTTTTCACGTTCAGGTAATTGCGCTTATTCTACTAACATTAAAATAGTAGAAACTCGTCTTCTTTACTATTGCTCTAACACTTAAACCCGTTTTATATTTACAAAGGACTTTCTTTGCCTTAGCGTCCGATGTTTTCAAAAAGTTAGAATTGCTAAACGAAGAAATTACTTAATAATATTTTACACTAAATACGCTTGCATGTTACTACTCCAATGCCTAATATTTCACTCATTTGCTTTTAATGAGTATTTGTATTTGTATTTGTAAAATAAAACAAAAACTATGTATTTTTTTGGATAATGAAGAACAAAATATTGTACTGTTTTAAGCTTATTATATGTACGTCTTTTAATATTTAAAAAGCATCAATCATCATTTACAACAAAATTCGTTAAAAACCAAAAACATAAACGAAACAATAAAGTTCGCCTACTGCAGTCTGTTCAACAAGAAAAGAACCGCATTTTTTTTACTTACAAAGGAAATATTTATTTCTAATTAATCTAATTAATACAAGTATATTGGAAGTACTACGACGCAAATTGTGTAGTCCCCGCCACTATCGAGAATGGCTTGGCACTTTCTGGGCATGCTATTGAGTTTTCCGCATATTCAATCGACAGCGAATGCAGTATTTTCCGAATCATTCGTTATAGTTCCTTGAGATTGTACACAGGCCTTCTGCCGAGTTGGCTTTTCATTACGCTCTTAATTGGATCAGCGTCTAGGAATTAGGATGGCCAATCCAACGTTATTATGTTATTTACTGCTCCTTTTCTAAGATCCAAACATCTTTGTTATCGATTTTAGGAGACCATACTGATAAATTTTAACCATATTCTTAGTTTACGAATTCTCGGTAAAGAGCTCTAAACAGCCAAAACCGTGTTTCGAAAAGCATCCCCAAATATTGATTTTTATTGGATGCTTGACAGTGCGCTGCATGAAACGGGTCCCGCGAGTGGTCCAAGCATACTTGATGCGAGTTCGAGCTCAAAAAGCCGATTCACCATTGAACACAATGTTCGACCAATCACGATTCAAATTCTCGGTAGCTCAGGCCCTTCGTTTTTCTGTATGGGCTTCGGAAAGAAGGGGTTTTGATATCGTTGTAGTAGTAAACGCTCTCTCATTGTTTTGATGCTGACGTGAATTCTCTTTTTTTTGCCTTTGCTGAGCCTTTGCCCCGCGCAGTCTTAAAGCGAGGGTGCGCTCCAACAACTGCAGTATCACTCTATTCACTTTCTTCTTAGTTGCTCTCTTCACCCCCGTCCAGGACGGTCATCGACAGTTTTACTTACTTCACAACGAACTTCTTAGATTTTTTAATTGCCTTTGCAGTGGCGACATACGACAATTTTGGTACTTTTGGATGTATGTGCAGAAAGACTGCTTCATACCGTTTCACGTATTTTGAACTCCTTTTGAATGAGTTCCGCGCACTGCAACATTTTAAGTGACACTTAAATGAAGTATTGGCGTCTCATCCCTTCCATGGTACAATCACTCACAGAAAGAGAGAGAGAGAGAAATATCCTTTTATCATCTTTGAAAAAGAGCGGTTCCTCAAAATTTACTTTATTTACAAATACGTTTTGTTTTTAGTCATAATACAATGTATTTGTTTTTACAAGAACTCATAAAAAAGCGGATGGGCGAACGATTTTGCATTGGAGTAGTATGCAGGTGAATAAAAAAAAGGAACTTATCGTTTTGACACAAAAGCAACCTGAACATCCCTCGTACTTCACTTAGAAGTTAGGAAACTCCTATTATTTAATACAAACAACAGTTCTAATGACCCAATATAAATAAATTCCTGTGAAACCATTAAATATGGCAGCTAACGCATTATTTTTTTCCGGTTGTAAGTTCAATATAACTGTAAAATAATGTTTTAATGTTCTAAGATGTTTGTTCTTTTATTATTCGTTACAAAGCTAAAGGGTAGAAAATAGAAAACATACAACAAGTATAATTTACCAAGAATTTAAAGATATGAAATTCAAATATCCCTAATTATTTTTGCACGTACAAACAATAAAAACAAGAAAATCTTCAAATCTTTATTTAAAAATAAGTTACAAAGGAAAGCTTTCCACGTCTTTTCAAATGAATGTATTCATTTAAAATTTTCCTTGAAGTCGAAAGTTTGAAGAGGCTTATTATTTTCACAGGATTTTTTCGAAGAACATGGGTTTTATCTGAAAACAAAAAAACATAAACGAAAAACAAGTTTAAAGAATGGATAGAAGCAGTACAAATACATTTTTAATTTAATTTTTCCTAAAAATGTAAGTAAAGCTTCTGTAAGCCATAAATGAAACTATGGCAAACATGCTCACCTAACTGCACTATGAATGTCTCTGTCACATAGCAGGAAAATTTAGCTATGACAATATTGCTAAAAATATAACTCAAAATAATGGCAAAAATTCTAATTCGATTTGAAAGCTCGGGCTTATTGGAATTTTTGGAGAGAATTGCATTCCGCAATTTTATTAGTTCTTCTATAGATGGGTAGGCAAAGTAGCTTCTCAATTGAAATGCTCTAGAACCTTTGTGATATTATTTTTTGTTAACATATTTTATTTAACAGCTCCTCAATCATACGTTTCATTGGCATCCGATTGATTCAGATGGCGAGGAATTCAAAATTGGCAACTGGTGATTAAATCTTCAGTGTTTAGCAGGCAAAAAAATCAGCACACGATTAAAATCATTGCGGTCTGTTTCCGCATTCTTTAATGAAAATAATCTTAAACGTTGTAAATTGGACCGTTCGTTGCCACAGGAAAAACGTAGTTGTAAGCGCAGTTTTAATTGCACAGTCTGTTGTTTTTCTCTTTTATTTCATAGCGAATTTTATAATTGAGTCTATGCAGCATTCAAATTTTCTTTAGTTCGTAAGTGTGTTTTTAATTTTAAATACGAAAATAGGTTTTTTAAAGCAGTACGGCTCCAGGGGAATTTTATTTTATTTAAAAATCGGTTTCCGGAAAGCGGAGTTGGAAAGCAGCTTCATTTGAAACTTAAAGCCAATTAAATTTACCTCTCACGTGCACTATCCAAAGGAACCAAGAAAAATAGCCTCTGTGGTTCGACAGACAGCTGAAAGGATAGATAGCTAGATAGATAGATAGGTAGATAAATAGATTGTTATGTAATTGCCATGAGTGCGGTGCATAAACGTGTTATTCACAGACGATTCGCACTGTCCTAGATATTCCACTTTCTCCCATTTCTCAGCGGTTGAAATGTGCCTTTTTCACATCAACACAGTCTGCCACTACGAAAACAATAACAATGACGCGCACGCAATCGTGCACGTGTTTTATGGTCAATTAAAGTTGTACCAGACGGACAACAAAATTTAAGAAACCATTTCAAGAGAAACGCTTAGACGAGTTTTCACCATTCGTACGAACTCATGGTTTTCACTTTTAATCGACAACCGGGAATTGTACGCAGTCGGAGTGAAAGGAGCAAGGGGTTCTGCACCTTCGTGTCGTGTGTTTCGACGAATGATGACTCGCTAATTGCGGTCCATGCAAACGACCAGTATCAGAAATTTCCATCTAATGGGATTCTAATTATTAGCCGCGAGCGAGCGATATGATAACCAGTCAGAAGCATGTGAATTCGTCCATCGTACAAAATTCAATTCTGATTTAATTTACCTCCGCAGAAATGTTACAGGAAATAGAATAGGCGATAAAAACTAGAAGTTCTTTTGATGTAATCTCACTTTTTTTTACTGAAACGTTGTTTTCACGATTCCAAGTCAATCAGCAATTGCCGGAAGATGGAAAATGCTTTCCGCTGCAGCAAGTGAAGGTGTCGCTCCAGTGCTCGAATGCTTCCTTGCGGAAAAGAGCTGACTGATTTGTGTGGGCTAGTCAAATATTTAGAGACCCGCACACTGACGGCCTTAAAAAAACAAAATACGCTGGATCACAGCACGACATTTCAATATTGAAGCAATCGATTTTGGTTGCGTTTAGGCAATAGCCGAATAAAGGTGAAATGTCGCCGCCTCGATTTAAATACACCAGCATGACCTGATTATGCTCTTTTGTGCGTTTGAAACTTGGGACGGTGGTCAGCCGAGGCAAAGAGCTCCTCCGGATTGAAATGGAGCCTCACCTGGAGCGCCCTATCGCCACTCCATCGCAGAACCTCTAATTACCTGGAAGTGAAAAGAATCACGCATGTGAACCGCGTGTCCCGCTGCCTTGTTTTCGTAGTCATTACTTTTTTGGTAATTAGGACAATTACCCGTCATGGGCTAATTACTCGGAATAATGGCGTGATATTGTTCCGCTTGATTGGATTGTTGGACGATGTACGACTGGCCCGGATCGGGCAATTAATTCATATACCACTCTTTCAATAAATCCACATTAGGCACACGAAGAGTTTTCCATTCAAGCATTAATTTATGCGTCATTATTTTAGTATTTGGAGTGATTTAGAATTTCAATGGATTGTGTAGGAGGTAGCAGCCAGTCATTCGCATTGTGTGTAATTTAGGAAACTGTGGGAAACAAGGAATACCTGAGCTTTATTAAATAAAATTATCTTAGGTAATGTGAGGATAACAATTTTTGTTCAATAAATTTCATTACTTTATGGCCTCTCATTTGATGCCGAACCTACACCGATCTTGAGAAAAATGGAACAAATGTTATAAATCAAAATTTAGCGTTTCGTACACTGTGTTTGTGTTATAATTGAGCTACTTAACTATTTCCTATAAATCTGCAACTGAAATAGCCTCTAGAAACCTATGCAGGCAGTAAAATTGGAGCCTGCTTAAAATTCACGCTGATTAACAAATTTAAAATTTTTCGCTGTTGCCGAACAAGTGGGTTTTTTTCTGTAGATTATAAATTTGCAAAAGAAATGCTCATTCACCTCTAATTTTTGAGAAAAATTAAGTTAAAAAATACTAAAAAACTTCTTTGATCATTTTTGGAAAGAAGTTTTTTAGGAGCTCCCGGCCGAATAAATAAATTATTTACAAAGCTGTTTAGCCAAAAATGAGCTTCATCGCTGAAGATGAAATTCCGAATATTCTTCAAACTTTAGTAGAGCCCCTATCGAAAAATGTTGCCCCTTCAAATGATCAAGAGACTTCGGTTCTTGAATTAACTTGATCTTGTAAAGTTGTAAGTCAAGATCTTTACGCAAAATTCGCCACAATGTGGTTCAAGAAATTTCCTTTCCAATTCCTATGAACGGCGTGGAATCGATTGATTTGGTTCATTTTGAACTGAAGCACTTACGGCTGCAATTGTCTCATTAGCACAGGAACATCCAATAGTGAACATTTTGACTCTTTGACTCGAATTTATCCGTACATCTTGTCTGGTGGGACGATTATTACGACAGAAAAGTGGAGTAAGCACTGTAAAAGTTGCGACTACCAAACTCAGCATTGCAGTAGTAATTCTTAATAATTTCCAAACGTTACTCGTTTATGAACTTCACCATGATAAAAATATTAACCTTGACTGGCGTTTTAACGTTGTCAGATCATGAAAAACGTTCAAGGGTGCATTCATATTAAAATACAAAATTGTTATGTCCCTATTGGAAAACGCTTTATTTGGCTCTTGAACTTATTAAAAACTTGGCGAACAAGTCTTTTACGTGAATTCGGTAGCAAATCCACTGTAGATTTGTGTTATTATTTTAAGCAAATTAGAAATACGGCTATAAATCTTGAACATGTTGTGTCTGTGGAATTATGAACTCGAAGCCACACTGCTGCTGCATGAATGCAACTGCAAACAGACTCTGTACGCTTAAAAAAACAATTCCAAAGCTAATAAATCACTTTCCATCTTCAGAAAAAACACAAAGCGCACTGCATAAAATTCCGTTTGAGTTTCAGATATTCTTTTTTTTAAATTAAATAAAAGCATCATCCGCATTTGTTTTCGACGTATTTAAATTAAAATCCAAGTTCATGCAAAGCGATTATGAGATCAAGGGATACGAACGCTCCCCCACAAATTAATTAAACATCTGAAACAGTAGTCATCAATTATTTTTCTTTTTTTTTTTTTTTCATAAAATCGTCAATGCAGAGCGCACCTTTTTGTTTTAATTAATTTTTAATTCATATGCCGAAGAGTCCGGAATCCGGACTCCCATCTGTAATAATTTCTCATGCGTAGCTCATCTCTTTATTTGCCTTAACGCGGGTGGGGCAACTGAATATCTATGGGGATGCCCAACGAGGGACTTATCGCTTCGCATTGATTATTTTGTAAATACGCCTTTTGTGCTAACTAAAGTGAAAACAGAAAGCATCCCAGATCCCGAATAATTCATAAACACAAGAGTCCCTGCATTTCATTAGCATGTTCTTTAGCCTGACTTGTGCTAAGGATATTTATTTAACCTGATTTTGCGTTTCATGGAATATCGAATTAATAGAATTTCAGTTATGCTTCTGCAGTGTTATATGGTAGTAGATGGATATTTTAATGCTTATATTGTGGGTTTTCGAAATTTCGAATATAATGTTATGATAGAAAGACTGTATTCATTCAATTAGTCTTTTAAAACTGATGTCAAAATTACCTCTCTGTGTTCGAAAGTTTAGGCCATGAAATTGCTTAAAAAGTGAGTTCTTCAAACCTGTACGACTTTTGTCGTCGATTGTTCGCACGGAGCTGTTTTTACAGTCGATTTTTAATGAATAAGTGACGATTTCCACAGGATCTACTTCTGGTTGCCAGGCCAGAGATACTTCAGCCGAATTGGCCTACTTACTCCAGTGGCACAAAGCCGTACAAAGGGAGAGTTTTTGAAAGGCAGCCAGGAAAAGCCACACTACAGGGCTTAAATTTAAACCTCTTTTAGCGTCTCGTTCTTCAAATAGTCGCCGCAGTTGCCACTAAACAAGAAATAAGACCATCTTACCTGGCGCGGATTAATGAATTTCTTTTCAATTTTCCTGCCGACGGTTTCGAATCACAAAGCAATTTCGAGTAGCTCGCGAAAAATTAAACGCGTTACCTGGCCTGATTGAAATAACTGCAATTTGCGAGCTAACGCGGAGTTCTTTCGCGTGAACCGCATAAGAAGTTAATAAAGCAATCACGCAGATCAGATTCAGTCGATAGTATCGATAGTTTCGCGGGGATCAATTACCTCGCCGGAAGGGTGACTGCACTAAGCGGCCTCCGATTTCACCTAAATCCCGGCTGCAGCTCATTAAAATATTTTCGTTATTTTATGCCGGGCATTTTTGGCCCCAAGCCAAGCAGCACGCGAGCCGCTTTTCATGTCCTGGCAGAGTGCCGACCTATTTCATGAGGAGGATCGTGCGCTCCGGGAGGCATTTGCACGGCCGGCGGCGCTCCAGACTTATTCATTAAAAGAAGGCGGCGAGCATACCTCGCGGGATTCCTCCACGTACGCTGCTCTGATAAGACTCCAAGACGTGCAGGGGCCGCTCCGCGTGGAACGGCGACAGGTCAGAAAACGGGTCGATGGTGGCCGCGTAATTGGCTCGCAGCCACGGAAGTCTCGCAATAATATGACGAGTACAGTGTAATTGAGCCTGAGATTTGTTTGAACTGGAAATTACCAGTGCAGCAGTTGAACAGGGCGACTCCTTGGCGCTGAAGAGTCCCGAACAGCTGCCAGTTGGTTTCCTCGGCAAACAATTCGCGGACTGGAGTTACATTGGACCCCCCCCCCCCCCAAGTTCCACGGTCGTCGTTGGTTCACTGCGAATTCAGCGCACGAAATCAATAAATTGCGGCAAAAATTTCTTCAGCTCGTAAATTAGACTGTTTGCAAGTGAGAGGTGCGCCAGGTGCCTAAGCACCCTGACGCGGCCGAGGACTCGTGTCACAGGGTGACCACGTCAAGGACCGGTGCTGGCACAAGGTTACAGGAGCTCGCTTGCAGGCACTTGAAAAGATTAATTTTAGATGAGTTCAGGCACACCCCAGGGCTTGAAATTCAAATTTAATGAACCTCATCGTTTTTTGTCCGTTGTGAAATGAACTAAAAATTGATTTTAAATAGGTGCGAGTGCGGAACTGGAAGACGACCAGTTGAACAGGGTCGTCTAATTTTCAAATTTTCTGGAGATGAAAGTGTTTGTTCGTCGTAAATAACCGCTCATCAAAATTTCAAAGCTTTGTTTTGGTCGATGACGACAAAATTTACAAGACCGAAACAGCTCTCGTTGACTTTATTTCTTTTTGATTGCTTGATTAATTAGAAAAAGACGAAAAGTTTATTAAGATGATTACATTAAGTGGGATATTTCTAGAGTTAATTTACCTAAGCGCAATTTCTTACCATAGAGCCTATGTTAAATGCTCTCTATAAGCACAAATAAATAAATAATGAGTTGTTCAGTAGGAGTTACTAAGGAAACTGCTTTAGGGAAACCAAAACCCAACTACGAAAATTTTATAATAATAATTTCAACCTTTCCACTAAATAAGTATTTTATGTTTTCCCAAAATCCATTATCAAAAAATTGATAAATAAGACATCGCATTTTAAATATAGAACCCTTTTAGAATTTTCAAATGATTCACTTATTGAATGCCCTCTTCTTAAAATATTGTCACATTCTATATTCTTCCTAAAATCAATAGTTAAATATTTCGCTATAAACTAAATACTTAGGCAATGTATTTTAGAAGTGGAGCAATTTTCTGTGAAGACTTTTGTATTTAAACCTATTTTTAATAATTAATAGCGTTAAATGAAAGAATATAGAAAAACGCTTTAAATTTCGGGTCCAAAACGTCTTTTATATTTTATGCTCGCTTACTTTACTACCCTAAAACCTCCCTGCAACTTTATATTTCTTTCAGATACCCATGCATTGAGTCATTTTTTAAACTGATTATCTGAAATTGAAACCTTTAACCCTAGTTGATTTGTTCCAAATGGTCTCTTTCAGGCAACCTCGTCAGAACACTTTCGGAGGCGATAGCAGTCAATGACACAATGATGGTGTGCAACGAAAATTTCGAAGACTCAAGACAATACATCCAGAATCGACCAAGGCACGAGTTCAACGATCTCCCCATGATATATTTCGTCACTCCCACATATCCTAGACGGGAGCAAATCCCGGAACTCACTAGACTCGGACAGACCCTGATGCATGTGCCGAAGGTACACTGGATCGTCGCCGATGACTACGACGGATGCAATAGCTTCCTGGATTTTCTTTTTACAAAATTTGGTAAGTGCGCGGAAGTGAAAAGAAGCCGTAGGTTTTAAATGGATTTTTTAACTATTTGAAGGTATTCCCTACACGCATATCTCTAGTCCTATGCCCGATGCCTACCGATCAATTTCGCCGAGCCCGCGGGGAGTAGCCAACCGCAGGGCGGCGCTAAATTGGATAAGGAATGGAAATCGGAAGAGCGGTGTACTTTATTTCGGAGATGATGACAACACCTTCGATTTGAAACTATTCTCAGAAATTCGCGACACTAGAAAGGTTTCCATGTTCCCAGTCGGTTTAATCGGGCTGTATGCAGTGAGTACACCAGTAGTAAAAAATGTAAGCTTGTCTTCCTGCTTATGTAAAGCCAGGTTTAATTACATTCGCTTTTTTTTATATTTCCAGGGAAAAGTAATAGGATTTTTTGATTCATGGCCTGCGAAAAGAAAGTGGCCTGTGGATATGGCTGGCTTTGCAGTTAATCTCGAGTACTTGGCAAAACATCCTAACGCAACGATGCCGTACAAGGCCGGCTACGAAGAAGATGCATTCCTAAGGAGCATTTCTCTGCACATAGATGAAATTGAACCAAAGGCTAACAATTGTTCAGAAATTTTAGTTTGGCATACACAAACTCAAAAAACAAAAGCCCCGACTGTTCGAATCGAAGCGCAGTATCTCGATTCAGACAAATCGAGTCTAGGGCAGCTTTTTAGGGAGCTGGAATCGATGGGAGTTAGCCACCAATCGGACTCAGCGGGTAAGGCTTCTTACGCTTCAAAGCTTAATTAATTTCTACAGCAATTCTTTTAATTTCATTGCAGGCATAAAGGCGCAAATTAGCAAAGACGGCAAATCGAAGTCATTTTCCTACTATTTCCGGTGAAATGTCCCTTTAGATTTAAGACAGGGTTCGGGTCCGATTGTCGTGGTAGCTCGATTTGAAAAGAAGGGGAATCTTCAGTCATAAATAACAATTTTTTTTTTTAATATTTCGAAATCGGATTGCATTAATGTTCCCTTTTTTATCACGGTAAAATGCAGAACCAAAATTGGAAACCATTTTCAAATAGAGCATCCTCGGAAATCGAACCGGCCAGTTAAGGCACTTTTCCAAAGTACATCAGGTGCATTGAATTCCCTTATAGAATACAAATAGTTTTTCGCTTGAGCAGAAATTTAAGTTGTATATATTGCGCTGAATCATTTTTGTAGCGAGCTTGGATTACTTTTTTACATATTGAAGAACAATGTTGGGCGGGACTCGAATTTACTATTAAAATTTGTAAGTAAATTAACTGCGCAGAGCTTTACATAATAAAGCATAAAATACTCATTAGAAACCAAAGAAAAAGGGGTGTATGAAAAAGGACATGTAGCCTTTAAACCTAACGTAATTAAAAGGAACTTGTTTTTTGAAGAACACTTAAGGGGAAGAAAGTCTTTTCTATTCTTGCTTTATGTTTGAAATTTATATTTTTTTTTTGTATTTATTTATCGGTTATTAGTAATTAGTATTTGTGTAAACTTCTGTTATTCTTTCTAATGTTAATCTTATTTTTACCCATTTTCAAGGCCCCCAGTTAATATAGTTTTAGTTTAAATGCGAACCAGAAATAGCTGTTATAAAATGCTGATTTATAAAATTAATAAGAATTTTTGTTCCTTGTATTCCCAGTATTTTTAATGTTTCATTTACTTGAAGGTTATTACACACAAAAGAATTTGTATTTATTTTTTATTTGCTTAAAGAACGCATATAAAAAAATTTAACTAGTTCTACTAATCTCAATTTATTTAAATTTAGTACAAATATTATTAAAACTTAATACTATAAGAATCCAGAAAGAATTAAAAAGTACATTTGATTTTTGCTCCCCTTATTCATTGACTGCTTTAAAATACATTGAAAATCGGTCTCTATTATCAGCAATATCCTACAATTAAATAAAAGCTGTTAATGTTCGGCAGCTCTATATATATTATATTTTTCGGCGCATTAATTAAGAGCAGGAATTAAACAGTTTTTAGTCAATTTATGAAAGCATAAAATACAATAAAAGTAGAAATTTCTAATACAGAACGCTAGACTCAGCGCAATATAAGTCTTTGAATTGGGAATGCCATAAACATAAGATTTTCGTAAGGTTTAATTTCTAAAAAAACAATCTCTGTGGAAACTAAATGAATCCCAAAAGCCGTTATTTCCATTAATAATATTCGTTAGATTCAAGCGTACTCTCGTATTCAAAAAATGTCCTCAATATCCGTAATGCCTAAGATTGTGATACATTTAAAACAGAAACTAACAGCAAAAGCAGCATAACTCTAGTTTATATTCTGTTCATATTCAACTTCTGTTGATAGTGTGTGACGGTCTTTAAGCTGCAACATGAATGGTCCCCTAGAGTCCTCATTTACAAATTATTTACACATTAATTCTGTGATATTAAAGTCTAAACGAAACCAAGGAGAATAACGACGATCGCTTCGGTTAGGAATTTGTTATAGTCGCTCTAAGTTTTTTATTTAATTTATTCGCTAGGACGTAGGGAGATGTAAATAATTGTACTAAAAACCAAATATACTGTTTTTTGCATAGTTTTATACGTTGAATTAAGAAAAGCGGAAGAAAACATCAATATTTAAAAAAAAAAATAAAAAAAATAAAAAACCGCGAAATTTTACGATTAAATCAAATCGAATAAATAAGAATAAAAAGAAAAACGTTCTTCTTTGCGCAAATGTCACAGTTTTGGCTTAGGCGTAGATTTTAAGTTTTAGATTATTAAGCTTTCGAACAAAGCGAAGAGTAAATTACATTGACAAAAGTCAAATATCAAGTCCAGAGGAAACTGCGAAAAGTATTGCTAATCAAATGCGCTTTATAGCAGGCCTCCAAATGTGCAAAACCATTATGAACAATAAAATAACGAACAAATTTTTAACATTAAAGTAAAATTGGTGAATAAAATTGAGAAGAAACTTTTTCATTTCCCCTTCCGAGCGAAAACCCTTGTTTCAGCTGACAATATGAAATTGAATACGTAAGAAATAAAGTAAGTAATAGTGCTAAATATAGTTCAACATCCTCTCAAATTGGGACGAGTTATCCCCGTATCACGAAAATATAAATAAATACGCAAAAAGGGATTCATCCTTTTCAGTTTATTCGAAATGGTCATTGTGTTCAAGTTTTTCTTTTTCCACTACTCACATCTGGCTCACAATTGACATGCATGGATGCTTTTTCCAACCGCATACTTGCAAGCATTGCACCGCATTCCGCGGAATAATGCAATTTGGATTATCCGCACGGAGCAGGAATATTCTGCTGAGAGACGTACCAGCAAGGGCCGCGAAACATTTATTTGATAATTCTATAAATCCAGAGAAAGAGATTTTGTAAGCCGTTTCGCCACAATGCTTTCCCTTCCACTCTGTCATGCAAAAAACCCCATGTACGAGTATGAGTACCAGCTAAGTGCTTCGCGGAGCATACGCCCATGCAAATGAGCCCTGCATTTGCCCAGCGTGAAACGTGGAGCAGTGGCTTTCGACCCATGCAAATTTGGCTGGGAAACGTTCCGACCGCGGAATCCGACCGAAAGCCCTACACCAGTTAAGTAAATTATATCGTCACTTAAATCTCTTAACCCAGAACCTGCGAAGTGTTTAATCCAAGCATAATTGGACGGGCGGGGTGCATAATTTGCGAACAATATAACTATTACGGTGCAACACCTTCAACTTGAATTCGAGCCCACCAGCCGTTGTCGTTTTTCCTGGAGCAGGCTGGCACCCCGTTGCGGACTCCCTCGCTGGGGCCGTTGCAACGATGAGCTTTGTACACAAATTTCAAGAGCTGTCGCGGCACGTTGAATTTAATTTGTTATAAGCCAAATTCCCCTCAATAGCCTGACTGCCCTACGCTCCTGGGGATTGTTTTAAGAAGGCGTTCGCCTCCTTTGCGCTTTAATTACTGAGGTCTTTTGCAGTGTAATTAAACGCGCTCATAATTAAAAGTGAATGAAAGCGCCCCGTCGAACGCTGAAAACAATTAAACGAAGGATGTGCCCATAGTTTCACTTGTTATTGCCGGGGATCTAATTAAAGAAAGTTCGGTTTCTGAGGAAGACGGACTTTTCTTTGGTACCAAGACACTAATAAGGATCAGATTAATTCTGTTAACTCTTTAAAATCGCTGGCCCAAATCTCCGAAGTGAAGAGCACAAAACGCTCGACAAGGGACTACAGATGGGGATACTCTCATCACGCCGCGATATGCAAAAGTTTCCTTCCGGTAACATAAGGAAGCGAAAAATTTGTCTTGTATTCATTAATTTTCGTACAGGGGGTAATTTTTTTGGTAGTTTCGCGCAAAAAAGAAGTAATTACGTGCATACCACTTTCAACCAGAGCAACCGCGATTTGTCAGCTGTTGGAAACTTTCCGTCGGTTTTAAAGTTTTAATTTTATAAAAATTGTTTATCATCAAAAGGGCTCATTACCGCTTTTCATATTTTTCATTAGTTGAAAGCTTGCTGCACATGAAAATATGAGCGGCAGCGTGGGACAAAATTGCAGATGTGGGCTCTAACGGCTTTACTTTTGATAGCACGGGCTTAAAACCCTGCAGGGTTTAAAGGAAAGTGGGTGGAATTTGTCTATTAAAAATTCAGTTCTTTTGTTTGGTAAGTACAAACAATTTAATATTTTGTATAGGATAGGTACTAAAATCGTTAAACTTCCAATTTATCAATTCTACTGGATTGAGAAATTGTAGTTTGAACAAAACTTAGGTACCGTATCGAGAGTTATGCTTATTCTGAAAATAATGTCCAAAGTATAAAGTTCGAAAGAGCGAATTTAGGTAAGTTATAAACTGTACATCAAACATATTGTGCTAATACGAAATTCGAATTCAAAATTTACTCAATTTTGACACAAATTAAGGCATACGGAATCGACCGTCGTCGTTTAATAGGAAGAATTCACTCGTCTATAATTTTTTTAAGATGACCGACGAGCATACCAAAATTGTTGGCTAGTCACGTTTCTAATATCCAAGCTGGAGCGAAGTATTATTTGGCTATTTTCAATATGCTAAAATTTAAATCAGACTTTTGTGAAGGTGTAGCAGGTGGAAAGAAACCAATGTGAGAATGCGGATTTGATTAATGTGCTTTGTAATTATGTAGAACTTTGTTGTAAACATTTACGGATTTCTTAGAGGCCATTAAACAAAAGATGTAAATCCTTTTAAAATGTGTATTTGTTACTTAAGTGCCTCAGGAGCAGTAGCCTTTCCTTTGGCAACTTGTGGTCAAGTAACTAACTCTAGAGCGATGCGGCCATCCATAAAATGTTTAAAGGCTTTCAAATTGACCCATACGCTCCTGCTCTAAATCCCTCCGCCAAGTAACCACCTATAAAAGCTCCCCTGCAAAATATCCCTCATATCCTTTATATAATAAATATAAAGGCACGAGTATTTCCAAGGGGTTTAAGTAAAATCGCTTATGGCAAAGAAGCGCCCTTGTGCTGCCTGAAAACAACTCCCATGGGGTGAATTCATCATCATGATTTTAATTTACAAAAGAATGCATTGAATTCTTGAAATTTTTCTGGGGGGTGGAACGATATCCTTGATGCCGTTGTCCGTCGCATTCCAGCGCACTTTCGGTGCCACCACGGTAACGTGCGAAAGTGCTTTATTTCTAGATTTAGATTTAGATCAGGATTTGGATCTGGGTCAAGTTATTGATGGGCCAAGTCATCGTCGCGGGATGCTCCTGCAGTCCCTCTTTCTGATGGAATATGGAGCACCTGCTACAAAAAGCGTCGACTTCGATCGAGTGGTTGTTTTTGGGCACGCCTAGTCAAACTGGCAAAACTTGAGTTAAAATTCCGACGAAGTGATAACTTACACAAAGATGGTCTATTTGCTCACGAAACAATTTGGACCATAAATTTCCAGTGGTTTTGATACTCGTCGGAGGTATTTAGCAATATGCGGGATGCAGAGAGAGAGAGCGGCTAGCACGTGCAGCGAATAGTCCAGGACTCATGAAAAGCATCAATGATTCCGGAATCTGAAGCTGAAAATTCTCTGCAGGGAATTAGATTTAGCAAAGCGGGGACGGGGCAAACGAGAGAAAGGTAAATATTTTTGTGAATTCTGGTTGCCTTGCACTTATATGAGAAATACCTCGCTGAGCCACAAAACTTAATATTGGCACACATATTCAAGGAAAAGCATAAAAAACTTTGGAAAAACATCTCAAGATGAAATTAAAGGTGATATCTGTCGTCGTGCAGGGAACTTATGAGTTCACAGATTCCTAAGAAAATGCCGTATTTAAAGAGTTTCATGCCTCGTTTCAGAATCCCTGGTGCTCTGTTATGGATGTATTTTTGCAGTTTGTTTGGCGAAAAAGAACACGATTCATACCTGTGGGAGGCGGGTATCATCTTCCTTCGGCAGAAAAAGTAATCAACGGATGGAAGAGGCAGGCGCTTTATTAAAGAGAACCATTTGTTTTCCTTTAAGATTCGTGATAAGTAGCTGCCACATTTCACAACGAATTGAAGATATCGAAGGCCCCTAAAAAACTCTTTAAATATTGCAGAAGATAGCCTGCGTGATAAAGCCCTTGGCATATTGAAAGGTGATTATATTTTAACGAATTCAGGGGTCGAACTTCGAGTTCACCAAACTTGGCACGGACATAAGAAACGGGATTATGTTTGCATTCCAAACAGATATGGATTAATAGTTTTTTTTTTTTAGTTTTTCCGAGCGCGTACTTCACATACATACATCACACAAAAATCTAAATCAAAAATGTTCCATTTTATTCTAGAGATAATGAAATGTCTGGAGCTAAAAAGTGGAAGCTCTTCAGGCATTCTAAGAGGATGTAAAATGCTTTTACTTTTAATTGAAATTACCTACATTTTTAGGCAAACATTAAATACCCAAGGATTCAAAATATAAAGCAAGGAAAAGCGAAGTTTTCTTTTGTGGTGAGCAAAGACTGTTGTATAGCTCTACAAACTTTTAAAGCGAAATGCGTTTGGCTTTGGCACCAACCGGAGCATGAATAAATAAATCTTTTCCTCTTTTAGATGCTTTTGCTTCAAGGCAGCTTACATCCGAGGTATGTTCAATCAATGAGTAGTTTTATTTTTCGTTTCTAGGATGATATTCAATTTTATATGTATTTGGATCTAATTGCAAATAAACAAATTCGAAAGTTTAAAGGTATTACGCTTGAGGCATTTAGTAAAAACTTTCTGTAGACTTAAATAAAATTAATTGAATGAAATATGGGACCACTGGGTTTTATTTTGTCTATAAAAACATATATTTTTGTGCAAACTTTATAAGTTCGAAATGTTACAATATTTTTATACGTTCTTTTTGTCTAAAACATTTTGTACAGATTTATTGGTAAGAGTTCTCCAGTTGTGGGAATTTCAATTTTGAAACAGTAAAGTGCGAAGCTAAGTGGAGACTTTTAACGTAATGACAGTTTTTTAGAAGATTTACTTCGCAAACGTTATAAGGAAACTCCACAGAATAGATTGCTACATGTGAAGCAGCACTGAACATATTAGAAATAGTCACATTTTCAGCAAAATTACTCCTTTTTCTGCAATGCTGAAAGACAGATTTTTCCACAGAAATTCATATATAAAATTAGTTTTTACTTAATTTTGCGCACCACTCTGTGGCTCATCTCCGAGCATAGCTATTTCCGTTTGATTATGCATCTTTTCCTATGCTGTGTTTGTCTCTAGGGGAAACAAGTTCATCCTCCAGAAACTCGACCAGTCTAGGAAATATAAGCTAACGTTCAGAAGTCAATTATCGATAAAGTTTATATGTGCCAATGTAGAAGGCATGTTCTGCTTATGGTGGTTAAGTTGTCTTAGAACCACTCAATTGAAACATTTTGGACTCGTGTGGAAATGTGTGACTGGGTTGGGAAATATACCGACAGCATATTGCAATCTATGGAAACATTCCCAACTAATTTGCTCATCTATGTTACCGTCCACATTTTGAGGTACACAGTGGACACATATGGCCAAGAGGCCGAGTGCTTTATTATCAGTTGCTTTACCCCATTCAGACCGACTCTAATTATAAATAATTTATCCTCCCTTGGTCGACTGGGCTCGAAATCTTCAACTGCCATCAGTCTTAAGTGCGTCGTCGTCAGGATGGCGGGGGTGTGGGGTTGGCCAGAACCTGTGCAAATTACACCAGTTCACGTCTCCGGAGTTGTCCATTACACGTCTTGTTCCACAGAACGTGGTTCTGCTTTGTGCTTAAACTGTAGATCAGACGAGATTTTGGATTCCTCTAATTTCTCTGGGCTCATTCATAATGAACCCGGAATGTCTGCCAATGGCTTTTACAGTCCGGAGCACTTGTCCGTCACAGGACACACAATGCTGGCCGCACTAGACCTATTCTTGCTGCTTTGTGCTCCTTGAGAAGTTGTGGTCAAGTAGGATTCACTTTGCAGTGCCCTTCCTCCTCCTCGCATAAGCGGAAGCTCTCATTTTCCATAATTGAGTGCTCGGTCGTGGCGATGCCTAGGTCTACTTTGCCTCGGGCACTCGTCTAATTCTGGAGTCCTTCGCCACCTGAATGTATGTCGGGCTGTGTACGTTCGTCGTAAATCTCGGTCACTGTGACTTCTGCTTTTCTACGGATGTCGTAGTGTTATCAACCCCACTGCTTTGAGTTGTGTATCGATTCAGGCTTTATCCTTTTTGTTGACTTAGTTGTCGCCAGCATAAAATTTTCTACCTTAGCTGTGTGCAGACAGCGGCAGCATTTGAAGCCCCTTTTACTACTTTCAGATTTGCGAGAAGCAAAAAAGTTCTGCTTTCCTATCACAAAGCAAGTGTATTTTCCGTTTTAATTTAACATGTAAATTTCAAATTAGTAGCTTATTTGAACTGGTTAGATGTTTACCTTGTGGTACACGTAGATTTAGAACTGTTGATTAGCTGGTACGATCACTGTGACGAATTGCTCTATTTTTATGTTAGGCTATTTTTTCCTATTAAAATAATAATAAATATATAAAATAGAAGAAATAAATAAAAGTGGTCAACTGCGGATAGACTCCTAAAATTGAAATCTAAGTAAACTCCATTTTCACATGCTGCTTTGCGTAAGAAAATGAGTTTATATCCCGAAGAAGTATTTTAAGGCACGGTCTTAAATCAATTTTCAAATTTTTTACAAATGTACAAAAGGTAAAACATTTTGTGGCAGAATTCATGTATTAAAATATTACTTTACGTTACAATTTTGGACGTGGAAGAAGCCACTTAAAGTTATCCAGCCATTTATTCTGGGGAAAGAAGGCTCACTCAGTGTTACAAAATAGAATCCTCTGTAATGGGCTTCATTAAGTCGAAAGTGTGGTGAATAACATAACGGCTCTCGGAAATTAGCTAATTAATAAAATGGTTAGTGTTTCATTTTTCTCACTGAATAATTAATCAGTCCTACTCGAATACCCTTGCTTGAAGTGAACGGAAAATGATTTAAATGAGAAAAGACCAAAAACAAGCAAAAGGCCACTTTCAAAATTCCCCGGGATGCTACCACAGTCACATTATGTCCGACATCACAGGAATGGACCTTTAAAGGATTCGCAAAGTGTCGCCAGATACTTGGCGACTATTTTAGCTGAACCCTTTCACTTTAGTAAAAAAAAAAAAAAATAAAAACTTGATAAAGGTTTTGTCCTGGCATCCTCTGTCGTATTCCCACCTGAAAGTCCTCCATCCTCATAGCTTTATTCAAGTGACAAAAATTAGTCCAAACAGTGACACATGGCGTTTTATACTCTTTAACTTTCGAGTCCCGGCGAAGGAAGTGAACCGAGGAATTAAGGGAAAAGATTTATTTGTAACGTCGGAGATTCTCTGGACGGACCGTCGCCCTGCCTGAAATGGATTTGAATATGCAAAACACTTCATTTCCGACTTGATAGGATTTCGTGAGTCGTTTGTACTCATTCCACACCCATTGTTCCGGCGATGCCCCGCCAACGTCGCTGCTTCTATTCAATTTTGGACTTTGTATACGACTATAAGTCGAAATTATACCATCCTCTCGCTTTTAATGCCACCCTTACCATGAGTGCTTTCCGCACAATTAAATCGCATCACGACTGGGATCTTACGAAACTGAGCGTGGACCTGGCCGCAACGAAAGGGCGGGTGGGTGGCGAACGCACGGAGTCCATTAATCATCCCGACAGTGGTCTTGGGCACATCCTCGGTACAATTAAGGTCTGAGGACGTTGAGTGTGTGGTGAAATGACTGAGTGCTGTACCCCTGCCCCCATCAGGGACTTCGGGATTACTGGGATTAACCCTCACATGAAATGGAGTTTTATTTTATTTACGTGGACAGCCTAATCTAGCATATCAATTTTTAAAATTCTCTACATTTTTAATGAATTTTTCTGAACCAAATTTTTTTAATTTGCCTTCTTGTTCCGAATGTTGATATGGTCAAACAAAATTATTATCATTTTTCAGTGTAGTTTTCAAATGCGGTCAGTTTCGTCTTCAATTTTCCTCTATAGTTTAATAAATAATGTAAAGTAATAAATAATACTTTTCAATAATATTAATGATATGCGAGGAAATCAATGATTTATGTAATTAATACATTTAATAAAGGTAGAGGGACGAGCTGATGAAAATGAAGTTTCCTTTGTAAGAATGTTTGTTGCCAGAAATACAAGGAAAAAGGCTTAGAAAGCTTGCACCCTTAAGAGCTATTTTAAACGCAAAGTTTTTCTTTAAAAACGATAGCCAAAATGAATTAAATAGTTGCTTAATTGAATTCGTTTTATCCAGCTATACACTGTCCATCTAGTCATAAAAGACAAAATATTGGTAGCAACCGAGGGGAAGAACGATTCGAGCTTTTTACCTTTATTCTTTCAGCGATAAATCAAAAATTTAGCTACTGCACTAAAACGGTTTGCAATTGGGAGAAAACGCGCTGAGTTATGGGCATTTGAAAATTGAAATTTATTCCCGGGAATGTTTTGTCCATGCGAGCTCTAATTATCACAATAGTGGACTCTTGAGGGACATTTTCAGAGCAATTAAGGACGCTAAGTGTGTGTGTGATACGAAGGGCTTATGGCCCAAGATCGGCGATCTCAGGATTAGCTGAGATTAAAGTTTCCGCCAGGGCCCCCCCACTGCCAATTTTCGAAAGTGGATTGCGAGTGAACCGAGCTGTTTAAATTAATTATCTCAGCGAAGCGGATAGATTTTTGCTGCTGTGGATGCTGCGGACGGATAGATTTCACCGTCGTTGTGGAAATGGCGACCCCGTACGAGCGCGAAACGCCTCAGCGGTCGTGGCTGGTGGTACTTGAAGAGGGTAAAAAGTTCGCTGTAATTACGTGCTCAGACTCCTTACTTAGCCGTAATTTTCCTTAAGCGCACCTAATCCCCGAAAGCGAAGCTTTTAATGCTCCTGACCAACCTCTCGTAAAACTTCCACTCGGGTCAGTGCTAAGGAGGGAAGACGCATAATCACCCTGTGTGACGCCGGGGTTGCTGGGGCGGCGCGTCACACGAATTCCATAGCGCCGCAGAAAGCTCCATCGGATGATGGAGCAGAGCGCTTTCGCGGGATGTTGCGTGTTCATCTTCGGCCGGTGTATCTTCACATCCACCGCGCTGATGTGTGGGATTTGATCTTCAACCCCTGAGCCAGCGATAAGTCGGCGGCTATCTGAGCAAATCAAACAACTCGAACCCGAACCCCGTGCCAGACAGACGAGACTCCTCTGGTCACTATTCAGCAGACTCGCCAACCTCGCCAGTTGCTTTCTTCCCGTCGGGATAGTCGGACGGATCTTGGTTGGTCGGTTATGTTCCAGGACTCGCTGTGATTAAGCGAGAGAACCCGCAGGACGTTGTGCCGTTTGTATCGTTCGTTAACAACAAATTCGCTGAGGAACTTTTGGTAAAAGTTCCTTAAGTAATTTCTCCTGTCGACTTGTTTTGGGGCGCGAAAGCACGGAAGTACGAAATTAGTTGGGAAGCTGCTGGTCCACGGATGGCTCAGCATCCGGCGTGGATGAGTCGCTCGAGGACTTTTTGGTGTGTGGTACACAAATTCGCACTTTTTGAGGAGTTTTGCTTTTTTTAACGCGAAAAGCCTTTAGCCGTTGGAAAGTTCGTCTGCCGCGAATAAAGTTTCGACTTTGTTTTTCAGCAACTACGCTTTAAAGATTATTTCGGGAGATAAAGAGTCCGTCTAGTGCTACTTGGACCCTGTCGGGTCACTGTGATGTCGTCAAGAAAGTCTTTATCTTAGTTTGATGCCTCGCTGAGCCAGGAGCTGACACTGGTCGTCTCCGCTGATACTCACTCGTTATCTGCCCTTTTTGTGATTTTAAAGTGCTCCTTTGGCAAATTGCAGTGCGAGTGGAATTCTTCGTGTGATGAATGTGACTTAAGGCGCTTCCACAAGTGCGGACGGTATGCGCTTGAATCACGTGCCAGTGCTCCGTTCGTGCAAACTTCGAAGTCCTTCTGGATAATTTTTCTTTTATTTTATATTTTTTTCTCCCCAAAAGTGAAGCTCGCGAAAAGTTCGGTAACGTAAATTCCCTGGAAATTTAAAACTTTTCTCCCGTCCGCTGGGGGTCGAGCTGCTGCTGAGTTTGTTTCAGTCGAATTAATTATCCATTCGATTTCTTAATTTTTTTCCGACAAAAGAGCAATAAATTTGCGTTGACTTCATGCCAAAGACAGCGGTCTTGCAAAGATTACACGTGACCGCCGGAGGCATTCTTATCAGATGCTTCGCGAGGTCTTAATTAAGTGTGCTGACCGTTCGACGTCGCTGTTGCTCGCTCGGATGCCTTCCAGATCGCTTCTTCGGAAACTGCTTCTGTATGTTAGGCCCATGTGCGAGTGAGCAAGTAACTCCTTCACTCTTAATATTTGCAGTATTTGCAATATACCCTAGAAAATGCACTGATTTTTCTCTTCCAAGACTTACCAAGATTTCCCGAGCCCAGCCGCATCCGTATGGATTTGTTATATCATTAAAACGCAGGGAATGGGGTGACTTCTTGCCATTGTTCGCCAACTTGGAAATTAATTAGTACGTTCCCTGGATCTTATTGTGGGCTTCAAGTAGGATTAGGCGCTCCGCCCGCCACACCAGTGGTATTCAAACAACTCGCGTTTTGCCTCCGGGCTCCTTTCCGCTTTATTAAGCAACGCGAAACGGGCTCTCTGTTTCTGCAATTTAAATTTATCTTATTTATCTCAGTGGCGTGCTCAAATTGAGATAATATACCTCAAGATACAAGATACACCCACAACAAGAAACACTCTCAGGAGGAGATCGACAGTTGCTTCTTAATTAGGGCTTCGGTTGCGGTGTCTTTTCGGATCTGCTCGTCTTTTTTAGAAGATCAATAGCATTCAGCAAATTGCCAATTTGCTGTTTTGCATGCGATTATTACTTCCTAGTTGCAACATCCAGATGTTTACTTAATTTTGTCTCGATCTCTGCTCCGAGTGAACTTAGATCTGCCATTAAATGAAACAAACGGTGATCTTGTAATCACTGCAGTATATAAAATAAATATTGGAAATAAATTAGTTTCTATATTTCTACTTGCATTCCAGAAAAACATTTTAATAATACCCTATTTAATAGACCCCATCCGATAATAAGAGTTTTATTGACTGTCTCTTCTGTTTGGTACTTCAAAATACGCAAAATCGCTTAAAGCGTAAATTTCAGAAGATTTGATTGTAAATATTAGACTCTTTCAAAAAATGAATTTCTAATCGTACCCATTTTGATTAAGCCAATTTGTTTTTTGTCTTTCGTTACGACGTGTCAATTTTGAGCTAATTTTGGGCTACGTATTTTGCGTTTCACAGTCAGTTACTTAAAACTCATTTTAACCCGATCGGCGCTTTATCTGTTCGATCAAAATTAGCGCTTGTTTTTCGATCTTTGCTCTTACAAAATCGTTTGGACTTCTAAGCGATTTCTTGCTAGCATTGTGCAATAAAACAGCTTAATTTTAGAATGACCATTGCATTTGGAAAGGGAAATCCTTTCTTGCAATAAGCATATGCATCGAATTAAGCACCTTCTACTAATTTAAATCGAAGAAAATTATCGCATGTTGTAAAAGCTAAGATAAATTGCTGAAGAGCCTTTCCTCACTCGCCTAAAGATATTTTTCTAATTAACCGCCACCTGGGATATCTGAAGAGGTCTAGAAACTGCAGTAAAATTCGAATAGATAGCTTAATTCTAATTTAAATTAATAAAAAACTAATTAAAATTATCTCAATTAAAAATATTCACTCACAATTAAATTACTACCTTCAGCCATAGTCGCGCTTAATTAAGTCATTCCTTTTTATTTCTTTTCTACCTTCGTCAAAGATCTCACATTTGCTGGCTAGTGACATTTTAATGAAAGTGTGCGACACAGAGCCAAACTTAATTGACGGCTCCAGCTACCGCAGAGTGAGGGAGTTTCATTTTACGTTTAAATGATTAAAGTCTCTGTGGATGAAAATGCAGGAATGAATAAAAAAAAAATTGATTTTCAATTTGTTATTTTTCTGAAAAATAAATACATGCATAGAGGCATATGGTAAATTCACAAGGAAGTAAATGAAATAAAAATAACGCGGGTAATATGACATCCATTAAACAAATGAATTACTTTTCTATCAGGAATTAATCAAACGGGGCATAAATAAACAATTAAATGTGTAATTACCGCGAAAATTATATTCAGATACGATTCCACTAAAATTTTGCACGCATTTGCCCATATTTACAATTGTGGTTCTCGCACGTAATATCCTCTTACGAGCCATGCCCCCAGAGAAATTTAAATTGGTTTTATGAATCGCAACTAAGGTCGACAATAAACCGATTTCCCAGTGGAAATTTAATAAAGGGTCCGAACTGTTAAATAATATTTTTCCTCTAAACAATTAAAACCATTCCGGTGCGCACGTGGCGGTGGTTCGACCATAGACAGGCATAAAAACGACAAAAATGAATGAAGCAACGGAAAAGGCTTTAAAGCCAAAACTGTGGTAGTTAGGATGCCTCAAACCACCTTTTGATCAGGCAAAATGCTCCTACCATTGAAAAGGGGTCGCAATTGCGACTGATGGAGTGCCGTGGGGCCTCCATTACTGTGCCATTTTTGCACATTATCTCCACGAATGGATATCCGCGAACTTGTGGAAAAAATGGTGATTTTGCGCCAGAGCATAAGGTAACTTCTCGGCTCCGCCATAAACTCTGCCCAAAGGGCACATTTCTTTCATAGTCTCGATTGGATTTGCGTGAACGTTGTAAAAAGGACATCCGAAATTACTCGCGCACACGAAAAATGAAACGCTTTAAAGAGGGAAAATGCTCCTTTTACGACGGAGGAGTATTTAAGGCGACATTTGGTTGGAAGGAACATCGCGGTAGCTCGTAATCCTTTTTTCCCCGCAGCCCATAAAGTCCGGAAGCAGTGTTGAAGTATGGGACTCTTAATTCGTCCAACTAGACTCCCTTGAACTATGGCTAGAGGTGTTAATACAATTTTTTACGATTCAGCAACTTTATGCTCCACTTTATTACTTTGAAAAGTTATGGGAAGCTAAGGAAATTTTACAAGAAAATCGGGAAAATTAAATCGATTGCTTGTTCCTTTCTGGCGACTGAAATTGAAAGAATGGCTCGCTCTAGTCAGCAAGGGTCTAATAATACTTTATGAGATCGGGCAGACGCTCGGCGGTGAAAAAAAAAAATAAGAAGGAAAAATCCCAATGATGAAACGGGATTGAAATCCATATAGAAAATTGCTGCAAGTTTGTTCGGAGTTAATTTCAAGTTCTGAGTTTATTGCTAAATCAATTTCAACTGAGGAGGTGTACAAGGCGTCAAGAATATGACTGCTCAATATAAAGAGGCGTCACGTTAAATGAGAAAAACTTTTTCAATAATTTCAAGAATGCTCAAAGGGATCGCATAATTAGAGGGAAAGGGTTGGAGATTGGAAAACCTCCTTGTATTAAGAAAATAGAATATTTGAGGGCTCAATTATAGAAATTTCTTTCAGTTTATAAATTAAACTTTTACCTTGCATTTAATGCTACCTCTCCGTGATACTTTCAAAAGGTTTTTTTTAAAGTCTATTGAAATTTACACCCTTTAAAGTAGAAAAGTATTAAAAGTTGACAACTACGAGTGAAAAGAGTATAACAAGGAAACAGAAGTAGTTGTAGGTAATTGAGCATATGGATGCGAAATGTACACACTCCAACATAAGGAAAACACTAACGAGAAAAATATGTAAACATACTACGAATTTCCATAACAATGCTAACGAAACGACAGCTCTTTTGTTATTTAGCTCCTCACCGAATGCCGGGTTTAGTAGAATATACACCGGCCGCATTGAGTTCCCTTCAAGAAATTCATTAACGAAAGGGTTTGAGTGTTTTATGTATTCGCTCAATGGAGTTCCTGAGAAAATATTAAACCCTTTTGTGGCCACAACTCGCACAATATCCAAACAGATAAGCAATATGCAGGTGGAGCCTGTGCCCCTTCCCAAAATCACTCAGGACCATTGTTATCTCTGTTTTTAAACTTAAATTAACATTTTAGGTGACTTGGCGGCAACCGAGAAAGGAGCATCCCTTTCAGGTTAAAATGGCAGAGCAGAAGCGCAACATTTTATGAGTGCTGTGGGCAAGGATTATCACACTCAACGACGAGCCCCTGCCGGTCTCCATAAAAGCGCTCTTTTATCTATAGAAGGCATTTTCACCTGGCAGTTTTATGTCATGAGCATTGATTGCACAAAGATAAATAAAAGTTTATCTATCCCAAGCACCACCCGAAGTGAAAACAATTTTGCTTTAGAGTGCATACGGGCGTATGTGGAATTTTACAACACTTGATGGGGCTTCTTAATCTAAACGGTGGCGTTTTGAATTTGTTTGCGGTTGTAAATGGTATTAATATTAAAAATTGCAGGATTTCTTATAAAATATTTTAAATAAAAAGTTTATGCAGACGTAATTTAACCAACATAAAATTAGAGATTTATCTGGATCGGTTAAATAATGAAAGCTTGCATACGTGCAAAAATGTAATCCTGATTTTTAAGCGTTTTTGCCCGTAAACATGGAACATCATGCCATCTCAAAATATGATGCTTTAACATATCGTGCGAAGATACAATAACATTTATCTAAAAGTCCGAACGTAATTCATGGTTATTCTGCACAAGGGTAGAAAAGCAAGAAACACAAAAGAGAGCAATTTTATTAGTCACGCCACGTAGTTTTCATCACTATTTCTTTTTCAGCTGGTATATCGTAGTATATGAGGGAATTTTTAATTTTTTGCAGACTTACAAATTCGGTTTAAAAAACTGCTCGGTCATTTGAATCGCAACAAGCAATCACATTCGGAAATCTGCACTGTCTACATTTAAAATATATTACAAAACAGGAAATTGCAAGTGCACTCGTGCATTTAACTACTCGCACGAGCTTTTTTTTCTTTTCGCAGTTAAATTGTATTAAATGATAAAATATTATATCGTGTATGTAAATAAAATGGAATTGTGGTCCTTGCACAAATATGAGTAATTTATTAAAAAATTATGTCGTATACTCTTAAATAGAAAGAGCTCGTTGCGCCTAAAAAACAGTGATTAATAATCACTTTTTTAACAGATACTTGTACATTTAAATTTTTAAATGGTGATTGATGTAAACAGCATATCCTTATAAAGTCGAATTTGTCTACCTTCACATTTAAGTCCCAAATTTTATTAAATTACTCTAAATTTATTTTAATAGATTTAGAGCGCTTCATTGGACTTAAACTACGAACCAGCAAAACATCTTGAAATGTGTGTTTTGTAATAAAAGTGCGCAAAATGTTGTTTAACGTAAATTGGTGTAATATAAAATCAAGTAAACAAACAATGACTTGGAAATTTATGATATTCGTGCTAGTGTCCCTGTTGCTGATATCAGGAACGGATTCGATTAAGAGTGCTAGAAAGAGTAAGTATAGATCATTAAATGTTAAATTTAACTTATTGTACGCACGCATGGATTTTTTTTATAAACAAAACCATTTTCCCGATAATAGTCCACTTAATCATCGTTGAAAAAATGAAATGTTCTTGCGATGTCTGATATATTTGGCGGCATCTCCCATATCTTTAAGGCGATAACCCTCGGGAGCAAGAGCCCAATATTTTGATAACAGGACGAGCTTGTCTGAGTCTCAATGGATAGAAGAAAGTGTTCGCGCCTCCCCTGTTTTTTCAACTTATTTCCGTTCATATCTTTTTTCCACGATTAAACTCCTGTAAGTTCGGCGTCTGGGAATAGACATAGTTCGGGGAATTCCCTATAAGACATTATTCAGTCTCAAGCGGATTTGTCAAAACAATGGGACAAAATTTCATCCAGACGGGATAAGATTACTATTTATCATTGAAGCAAATTTCTTTCTCTCCTTTTCTTCGATACTATTTTTTTCCCTTCTGCTAGCTGTAAGCCGCAGCCCAAGGTCCAGCGATAAGCGGTTTATGTAACTCCGCACTCACGTTTATTATTTAATGGCTAGTCGATTAGGACGTCAGAAGATGGGTTTTATGGCAAAATATTTTGATAATGTCCGGCGATGTGTGCGTCCATGACCGCCCCATTCAAATTGATTTTTGTTGCGAAAATGTATACTGCATTAATAAAAGCAAGTTTTTGCTACTCAAGTTAGTTTATGCCACAGTAACTGGCACATGAATATGATAAAGTGGTACGAACCCATGGCTATCAACACCGACTGGCCCTGGAATCTGCCTGGAACACGGATCCAGAAAGAGGCTCAGCCATGGTGGATTTATTAGCATTCAATAATGGCGCTAGCTAAAGGGTTTCAATGAATTAAAAGAGATTCCGCCCATCCACATTGTATGTAATAAAATTGCAAACATTGTACTCTGCGTTATGACTGTTATGAAAAATGGGAAATTGCTTTTGGGAGCAACCCAGCCAGATACTTTTCGTTTCTACGGCTGAATTACCATTCTAAACCTACGTTTCCTTTTATCCCAAGGTTATGCTATAAATGAACAAACGAAGGAGCGCCCTCCTCGTTCTGTCTGGGCCCTAGATTCAGAGGCAATTTGATTAAGGGAAGCATTCATGCCATTCATTGGATTTTGTATGTAAAACAAGCATACTCGATGAAAAGCCACTTAAATTTTCCGGGAAGCTCAGCTGAGCATTGACAATGCCAAAATTTCTAATCGACAAATTACATTTATTACCATTTGCTATGACCAAAACTAAAGCAAATTGACAAAGCAACTTTGAAACGCTTTTCTTGTTGTACTCAGAATTATATGGGAATTTAAATGAGCTCCAGGAAGGAAGCATCAGCATTCAAAGCACAACTGCTCTTGCGTGCACAGAAGAAGCTCGAGAGTTTCTTAAGTGAGGGCGTTATTTAGAGGAATAACTCCATATGCAGCTCCTTCTGGGGCTGCTTTTGGGGCACTTAGGCAAATGGTGGTAAGTAACATGTTTTGCGGGGTCGGAGTTTTCGTGAGAGACAACAAAGTTGCCGGGATTATCTCTTTGCTTTGATTTGTACTATGATCCCACCGAAACAGTTCTGGATATTAATTCGGTACAAACTTGCTTGAAAAATACATATAGCTCCTAGAAAACGTATTTAAATTGTTTTGCAAACATATAAATTTTCTCAAATACTTTAGATACTTCTAAAAACCGAAAATTTAATACTAATACTACTACTTTTTGAGATAGCATGTCCAAACGGTAACAGACGGATGAACTTAAAATTATACTGACCCATAGTAACCTCAAAAGAATTGGCAAATAATTTCTATAAAATTTTTTTCTGTAGATTACGAATTCGTAAAAGAAAATGCTCAATCACATTACGCTTTCGAGAAAAATATGATTAATAAAAAAGGTCGCAAAATATAGCTGAAATTTTAAGTTATTATATAAAAGTACTCTACAATTTTAAACATTTGGTCAATCGGTCAGTTTAACTTTTTTCCATAAACTGATTGTTTCATACAACAGATGATCAAACCCCCATAATTCGCTATAAAAACCGAGAGAGGAAAAGCAAATTTTTAATTTGCAGGTCTGTGTAATTTTATATTCCATTAGGTTACTATAAAAATTTAAATCGAAATAGCTTATAAAAGTTGTATTTAACTTTTATCATATTTACTTTAATTTTATTTATATAAAGTTTTTATAATTGAATATAAAATCTTTTGTAAGATTCAATTGAAACAGACAAATTGGCATCGCTTTAACTGTTTCTACCTATAAGCAAATCAGCAAACAAAGTACATGCATTGCATCAAAAACCTTTGTTTCCCGCTAACGACCTTTGGTGCTATGAAAATGAAAAGAAATCAGTGAAATGTACGCTACGTAGTGAGATCCTTATTCCGCTCGGTTGCCTGGAAATTTGCGTATCCTGCTCTGATTGGGTTCAAAAATCGCACAAAAAAGCAGACACTGGTCGCATCGCAAATTTGAAAAGCCGCCTGCACACCACGCCGGGCAAATTTCTCGTTGTTATACCTCCCCCGATCATCTCGCAGGATGTGATGAATTTATCAATTCCACGATGAGTGCTTAGTCCTTTTCGTGTGGGATTCAGATGACTGCCTGCAGCGCGGAAACCCATTTGGGGTACACTCATAACGCTGCATGTTACAAGTTAGAAAAGTTTTGCTGCAAACAAAACTCCTTTCACATATATTTTCCAGGGCTGGGAAAATTTTACTGACCTCACAATCTTCCTAAGCATTTGCGACTACGTGCAAGTTCTAAAAGAGACCACGTCGTAAAAGATATGGCCCGACTTCGCACTCAAAAACTTTTAAGTGTTTTTAATATTTTACTGCAAAAATTAGAATGTATGGCGATCTCCTGAGAATCCTTCGCCTTGCTCTAGCAGTCGCACTTAATCAACGGTTTTACGGCCGTCCAGGCGCTTCAAACATTTTGGAGATTCTTAGACAACCGAAGCATTAAAAGCAAAAGCTTGAACTTTTCCGGTGAAATAGGAAAGTTTCTAGTAAAGTCGCTGATACTCTTCACCAGATAAATTGATTTATTTCACTTGAAGTAGGCGGCGCTAATTGAATTTTTAGTTACAAAGTAAACCGCAAGAACCGCAGGACCGTCAGGATGCTGTCTCCCATCCAACAAAAGGAAAACCGCATAATTACCAGAACTCGCACGAACCATAGCTAAACCCAGATAAAGCGGGGGCGTGCGGGGCCGCTGGAAATGTTTCAAGATTTTATTCTCTGCGAGTCATTCCCAGAGTTCCGCTGAGTGGTAATTACCAAAGTGGAATTATGCAAATTCACTGGGAGCTGGATTATCGTGACTGGGATTTTAGTTGCACGCAAAAATCCAGCATCCAACGTATTTTAATCATTATTTACGGCCGGATGACCAACCCTTGTACACATCCCGCCAGTATCCGGACAAACAGTCCTGAGTCCTGGCTGTGCCATTCGGGCTGCACTTGATTTACATTTGGTTTTTCCAATTGTTAATGGTGGGCCTACAAACCTCAGGGATTTTATGAAGGTTTTTTGCGCGTATTTCCATATCTTTTGACTCTGAACACAGCCCCGACCTGACCGAGGGGTTGATTGATAGTATCGCAGTATCGGTAAACAATTGTTGGTTTTAAAAGGCCCTTTTGCGGACGTTGCATTAATTTCAAGCGCTTATATCGAATTAGTGGGGACTTTCGATTGGTGGATGTTTTGATACAACCAAACGAATCTGCGGAAAGTGCCGGCAGGTGTAAAGTGTAAATATGCGATAAAATTCCCCTGTATATATGTTTCCCGTTAAAATTATTCCAAATTAATGAGAACCAACCTGAGTCTCGATTTTCTGCTCAAATAATTTTCGATATGCGTTATACTTACTAATTCCAGAAATTTGTGTGGCTTCATTATGATGGATTAATCTGGAATCGATAAAATGGGATCGCATTTCGCTCATTAAAATTGCATTTTTTGTGCAACTGCCAGCAGTACTGTATCCAGTGTCATCATATAAAATGAATAAGACAGATGCTTCTAGGGAAAGAAAAACTATTAGTCAAGACAACGAAGATTAAAATTGAAATATGCCCACTTTTCCTTGCAAGATAATTTGTTTTCTGACTATAGGTTTTTGGCGATATTTATCTAAGTATGTCATAATATTGTATTGGGATTGTTCACATTGATATTTATTTTTTATATTATTATATTACATTTTTTATAAACACATAAAATAAGGCTCGAGATGCCTTATAATGTTATGCGCGTCTATTTGTCTATTCAAATAAAATGCAGCTCATACCCATACACTCTTCGCAAAATTACTCGATAAATTACATGTTCATAATGCTCTTGTGCTTCCTTAGTTGCATAAGTGTAACCATTTTAATTAAATCACCACCCGAATGGGAGTATGCATAGTTGCTTAGAAGTTGAGTTGCGGAAGTATTACACAACTTCGTCGTAAATCCTTCGAGCTCCTTGTGTAGTTCTCTGCAGGCACCGACGCTTCGGGGTCTACAAGTTCGGATGGAGACGAGACATTTGCACCAACCACATGTTCAGTCAATATTCGGATTTGCCAAATAATCGCTCCCAGAGTTTCAAGGACGATGAAGTAGTTTTTCAGAGCAGAGGAACTATGCACGCCGATAATCCACATGTTTGGCTAGCATTAGTCCGTGAAACAATGCTTTTCGAATCTTTCAATGTGCGCCGACAGAATGGCACTAAGCATTCTAATACCAACTCCCCAAGGACATCTACTGACAGGGGAAATGTGCCAGTAAATTTGCTGTTGGAGATATTTCGCCTTTTTGAGGAAAAACCTATTACAAGAACATGACACCACTTGTTTTGTTTTCGACTTGCGAATATCCCAGCAACAGGAAATTGGATGAAATGAAATTTTCTGGTAACTTTCCTCAGGAGGGATACGAGCATTACTTGTATCTCATAAGTTTTTTTTCTGGCAATTGTGGGAACCTCTAAGTACAATTTAATTTAATTTAATTTTCTTTTCAGACCCTCTAAAGGATCCCAGAAAGTGTGGTCGCCCGCAATGCGAGCCAGAGACAAATAAATTTGGTTACAAGGATACACAACGTTACAAATATGACTATACGATGGACATTCGAACGCAGTTCTACGGAACGGGAGTGAACACTTCAGACCTTATCCTCAGAGCTCAAATTGATTTAATTTTTCCAAAAAGTTGCGAAGGCATTTTGGTGCTCAATTCAGTCGAGCTGAACAGCCGCGAAGAGGCAGTAGAGGTAGAAGAGAATAACAACGACAAAGACTACTACGGTGATTTATCAGAAGAGGAACCAGTTCGGAATCTTCATCCAAAAAGCTCGTTTTTGGCTAATGACTTACAGAAGTACAATCTGAGATTTGCCTTTCACGACGGAATTATTGGCGAAGTTTGTCCTCACGTTGACGAACCATCTTGGGTATTGAACTTCAAAAAAGGAATCCTTTCCGCGTTGCAAAACACCATGCTAAGATTCGACGTTGGCCGAAATACCACGGAAACAGATATTTCTGGAACTTGCGACGTGGCTTACAAATTGATGGGTGCTGAGGGCACAAGTATTGTAATCCAAAAAATTAAAGATATTGAGACTTGCAAGGACAGATATCAAATGAACTCGGTTTTGCAAACAACGAAGTATCACTTCCGAGATGATAGAGCTATTTGGCCTATATTAAATTCGAAAAGCTATTGCAATGTAAGTATAACGAAATTTTATCATTTTAAGATTTGCTGTAATTTTGAATTAAAAATATTCTGGATAGCATATAAAAAGTGTTCAATGCATAAGTAAATTAAGCAAAATTTTAAAATTCATTAAACTTACACCTAAACCGTTCAAAACTTGAACTTTACTTTGTTGTTCTGCTTCTCCTGTAGTTATTATATGAACGCATTTAATTCCCCAGCTCTCTGTAGATCATCATATTTATAAAGAAGTTGCTTGCTACGAAAGACATCAGCTTGTTCCGTTTTCAAATCAAGATGCAGGAATGGTTTCGGAATCCAAAATAAAATTAGTTTTAATTTCAGAAGAAAATATCAGGGGAGATGCAAATGTTTATGATGGTATAGTAAATGTCGACAAAATTTATTTAATTAGTTACAAATATTATGAAAACAGATGACGAACTTATCAAGCGAAGGTCATCTCTACTTTTTGATCACACGCCTTCACCGAAGCCAACTCACGGAGAAATCAAAGCATCGCGTGATCTGTTAAAGGAAATGTGCAAACTTGGATTCCCGAATATAAAAAGAGAATTTATAGACATTTTTACGAAATTTTTGCAAACTACGAGACTACTATCAAAGTACGCCCTGCAACAGCTTTTAGCTCGATCTTTCAGTATATGCGAAAACGGCAGGTGAGTTTTATCATAGACATACTAAACACAGCCTGGGTGTAAGGTGTCACAGCTTTCGCTATATAAAAATAGTATAAATACAAGTAATATTACTGTTTTTATTTTTTTCAGAAACCACGTCCTTGAAAGTCTTCCGTATATAGGAAGCCCATCTGCCATAGAATTGATGAAGGATCAGTTGATCACTGAAAAGATTTCAAAAGAAATGGCTCAAAATTGGATGGGCTCTCTATCGTTTCTTCCTCGACCTGAAGAAGAGACCCTAAATACAATTTTCGAACTGCTGCAATATGCTCAAAAAAAGACAGATCCTGAATATACTTTAGGTGCATCTGCTGTTGTACACACATTTTGTCGACACCATCCGGATTGTGGATCCTATGAAAATGTTAAGAAAATTGTAAATCTTCTTGAATCCGAATTTTTGGGGTTGTTAGCCTCTCCGAAGAGGGACAGAAAAACTAGAGAACGTATTGTTGTTACCCTAAAGGGTCTTGGAAACATAGGAGTTGTAAGCGAAGAATTTGCACAAATGCTACAAATCAAAATTATTTCAAATAATAACGTATCCACTGACCTTCGACTGCAGGCCTGTGTAACTTTCAGGCGGAGTGAGTGCTTGAAGCACAGGTAAATAATTAAATAGTTTTCTATCCTTATATAACATTTTTTCTAAAAATTTCAGAGAATTCTTCCTCAATATATATCAGAACTACACTCAAGATCCGGAAGTGAGAATTGGAAGTTATATTCAAGCAATGAGGTGTCCGGACTATAAGTCTATAAATTTAATTAAACGGGTTTTGGAAGAGGAAGAAGTTAACCAGGTTGGGTCATACGTTTGGTCGCATCTTACAAACGTTGCAAAATCGGCTTCACCGGTTCGTGTTGAAGCGCAAGGCCTTCTGGTGGATAGTGATTTAGGAACTAAATATAAATTGGATATACGCAAATTTTCTAAGAATTTCGAGCATAGTATTTTCTTCGATGAATATAATTTTGGTAATTGTTTAATTTTTTATTTATTTATTTTTATGAATTTAAATATAAAACTTCTATCCAATTCTATCTTTAAAGGTATTGCAACAGACGCAAATGTGGTGTTTGGAACAGATTCGTATTTACCACGTATAGCAACGTTAAACTTCACAGCAGATCTTTTTGGTGAATCAGTAAATTTCTTTGAAATCTCTACAAGAACTGAAGGTTTCGAAGAATTTATCGCATCAGTTTTTGGTCCTAAAGGGCCGTTAAGTGGAGAAACTTTCAAGAAAAAATTTTCTTTCCTACACCGATGGCTTGGTGACGAAGGCACTGAACAAGAAGGTAAATATATAATTAAAATTAGATGAACTATATTTTTTAACTTGAATTTTTCAGCCGAGTTTATTAATTTCGAAAAGCTCCGATTAAAGCGCGAAGCTAATCAAATTGAAGATAGATCAAAAAGGGAAACCACAGATCGCCGTAAGGCAATACAAGAAGATGTTGATAACCTTGGTTACAAGTTAAAGTAAGCTTAAAACATAATAAAATTATTTATAAAAATGAGTTAATATTGTCTAATTTTTACATAGATACAATTATCGGCAACCAAAGGCCGCTCTTGGACTGAAAGTGTTTGGCAATGATTTAAAATTCTACACGATGGAGGGTATGCTTGAAGTGATGCAGGCTGTCGATAAAATAAATCCGATTAAACAAATTGCGAATATTCTCTCTGGACGAGAAGTTATTTATACAAAATCCGGAGTTCTCGTAGATGCCTCCTACAACGTTCCAATGAGCGCTGGATTGCCATTAGCTGTACATGCCTTCGGTGCATCATCCATTGATCTTCGACTATCTGGAGATTTTAATTCGATAGAGCCAGTGGCCCAGTGGAATTTCGACGTTGAAGGAAAATTGAAGCCTAGTGTTTCAGTCGATGTCCTTACAACTATGGATACAGACTTTTTCTACGCTTCGTCTGGAGTTCGAGTCAAGAGCAATTTATACTCAAGCACAACCCTTGAAGCAAAACTAAGAGTGCGTGGAGCAAAATCTGTTAAATTGACCTTCAGCTTACCTGAGGAGAAAAATGAAATTTTCAGTGCTAGGTAATATTTCAATTATTGTTTAAAAAAAAAAAAAAAAAAAAAATTAAAATATTACTTATTTAGATCTGAATTATTCATGCTAAATGACGAGGAAGAAGTGCCTCAAGCTGGTATACCACGACGTTCTGAAAACTCTACCTGTACATGGCCAATTTTGGATCAAGCCCTTGGTCTGAAAATCTGCTCTCACTACAGCGTCCCAGATCTTAGCAATGCCACTGAGAATAATTACCCAGGTCTGATACTTAGCGGACCTATTGATATCAACGTTCACTTGCTGAAAGCAGATCCTACTGCCAAAAATTATGTTTTCGAATATAAATGGGATCAAGTGGAAAATATTACCGAAGGATCTTTTATCTTTCACACCCCTGGATCAGTTATTCCTCGAATTTTTAATGGAAACCTTACTAAAGACCTTGAGACTTTCAATATTTCAATGTCTTTCGTAAATGGTAACAACTCTTATTCAGCTGTTGGCAGGTATAGCGCAAATCCGGAAGATAGGAAATTAGAAATTTATTTAGATACGGACGGAAGTAAAAATTTGGCCTTAGACGTATGCTCTTAATTCGCTTTAAAAATAATCAAATTTTTATCATTATTTTTTTTTATTCAGATGCATATGAATAGAACATTATCGAAAAATGGTTTCACATACTATCCACGAGCTCTACTATCGGTTAACGATGATAAGATCGCGGGCTTTACTGGAATAATTAAAATTACTGAAAAAAGTGGTATGGTACAAAACGATATTAATCTAAGTTTTGAAACTAAAAAGTTACAAGCAAGACTCAATGGATATTTCGTGCAAACTGAAGTATCCTACTCAACAAAAATGAAAATGGAATACAGAGTAAGTCAAAAAAATAATAAAATGGCTAAAGAAAATTTCAGGTAATGTCCTAAATTATTACTTACAGTTCCAAGACAATGATGTAGAATCAGTCGAGCTGGACGGTGAGATTTCGAATAGAAGTCAAAAAATGAAAACTGAAATAAAAGGAAACGTGAAACTGCAAACGACTGCTTATCCAAAACTTAATTTCGCAGCCAATTTGACTTGGTTGGCTCTTTTAGGGCATGCTGAAGCAAAATTTGTTCACAATAATGCTCCCGATTTCGTTGATCCCAACCATTCAACTTCTATACGTGTAGTGCTGGCTCGATCTGAAATGGACGACCCAAAATCCGAAGGATATCGTACAAAGGTCTCGTTTGAAGTGACGAGACCAATTTCAAGCGTTGATTTTAGGATTATGCTAAAGTAAGTTTCAGCGAAAAAGTGATTATAATTATGTTTTATCTTAATCTATTTAATATGTTTTTTTTTTCATACTAAATATTTTATGAATTTTAAGGCATGAGGAGCGCCGAAAAACTGGCCCGGTTCACAACTTCCTTGTAGCAGTGCGTTATGCTCCAAAGAAAGAGGCTACTGGCGTTTTTTCATTTTCCTTTCCAAGGCGAGCTCTCTTCGCAGTTGATGCCTCAATGAATGTTACTATACCCACATTCGAGCCTTGTACAGCCCGACTGCTGTTGATTGAAAAAGAAGTGAAAGACTTTTCGGTAAAAAAAATAATTTTTAGAAAAATTAACAAAATAATATATTCCTTTTCCAGATTGACTTTAGAGGTCAGTGGTTTTCAGGGCACTCTATCATCACGAAAGGCACATATCAAGACAAAAGTTCCAGAATTCGAACTCATCATTACCTAAAACTACATGTGCAAAGCCCCTCATTTAATGAAACTATGCTTACTTGCGTATACCGAAAAAATGAGCATGAGATTTTTGCTGATGTTCAAGTCGAATATGGAAAAGTTCCCTATGGTGTTACAATTAAGCATACAATAAAAGATGACGATCAGAAGAACAGCTATGCCGAACTGAAGCTCAAGGAGAAGACCTATTGGATTTCTTCGAAACTTATTGCAAAACAGTCAAAGTTGCTCTTAATGGAAATCCACATCGATAAGTATGAAAGTTTTTCAAACTCAGTCCAGGCGGTGTCCTTTTTTGTTCAATTTAACCTACCTACTTCCAAACATTACTTCTTTTGTTTCTATGGTTGCAATTAAAGTTTTTGTATAAATAAATAAAGCAAACTTGGGCCTAAACTTAACAAGTAGTTATAAATAAATAATAAACTCAATTATGCTTCTAGGATTCGTGACATACACTTAAACATTCGTGGACTTTCTTCCGAAAAGAAAAAGGAGGCATCGGTTGAAATTAAATGGGATGCAAATAGGGATCCAACACAAAGACTGGCATTACTGGCAGAGTTTAACAACCCAGAGTCCAAAAGATACGATGCTACTTTGATGCTAACTTACCCCGATAAAACTCTTAGCTGCAGCTTTGACTTGTACCTAGGTTCCCCGAACTATAATGGAAATGTAAGGGCTACCTGGAGTGCGAATGAAGCAATTGCTGTGACTTTCAATGTGGGGTACAGCCCCCATGATCTGAAGAATGGGTGGGTATCGGTCGAGGTGAAAACGCCTTTCGACGGCTGGAAGCGAAATAGTCTTCAGGCTGGGGTGCATTACGAGAACAATTTGCTCCTTGTCAACGGGTCCTTGTTATGGGCGGAGGATCAGAGCATTGGAGTGGAATTCAAGGGAGATTATGAAATTAATGACCCGATTTTCGGATGTGAGCTTAAATTCGGTATTAATAGTACCATAGACACTCCGACGATTGGTGCTTATTTTAAACACAAGCAGGACGAGAAGAAGCTATCCACCGACATAGATATTCGGTACAGACTTGTTAATGAAACTCTTCAAGTTTATGCTTTAAAATCCGCATGGCAGATTGATAAAGATGCGAAATTTAAAAATATAACAGGGTCAATGTTTGGCCGGAGTCCTTTTGAAGACTATAAAACAGGAAAATTGGCGGCGAAATTCGCTGTTGGCACCAATAAAAAAGTTTATGGTGCAACAACAATGGCCTTCGAACAGCGCAAATTTACAATGACTGTAGAAGGAGAGGTGAAGAAGATTACAGACAGTATGCTAGAAGTAAACATAACCACTCCAATTGAAAAATTTAAAACGATATTTGGACGGTTCGGGCTTAACGAGCAAAATCGGCACGCTGTTGCGATGGTTAGTGCTCCAGCTGGAGCTCTGGGGGCAGAAATATTATTTGCAGTGCAAAATCTGTCTGATTTTGATATAAAATTCAGTGTGGCTACGCCGATTGATGCATTCCAAAGACTAAATATCATAGGTAAAATGAAACCCGACAACGTGGATATGCGCGGTGGATGGAACAACATAACCGTAGGATTCACGGGCATGTGGAGATTTTCAAACATAACTGATTTCGAATATTCGTACCGGTTATACACACCCTTAGAAGGATTTGAAGATAATGGAGCCGCTGCAAAATTTATTAAAACAAAGGAGTTTCACGTTGAGGTTTACGGTAAGCTCGCCTCTTACAAGTTAGGCGTGAAAATACACGCACGACCTAAACCAAAGTTAATTAGTCAGTTGAGCGCGAAGAGCATTAAATTAGAATTATTGGAAGATGAAGAAGGTATGATGAAAGTAACGCATAACGAGGAATCGAGCAGTAGTGAAAGCAACAGTGGGGAAGATGATGATGACTACGACGATATTGACTACGAGGAACTGATTAATTATATCGGTGACATAGAATTGGACACATTGGTTTGGCCAACCATCAAAGGATATGCGGACATTGAAGAAATCGGAGACTACTTTGTTATTCTTGGAGACATTGACCTACCTCAGGGTAAAATTGATGTCAAAGATCGGCTTTATTATCCAGATATGCTTAACATCGACAATGTGTTGAAATTGCGCACACCGTTTTCTATAGCAAAGGAGATCAAAAGTCGATTCCATTATGGCATTGAATTTAAAAAACGTTACATAACTGGATTTGAAGTGTCCTATTGGAATTCTGCAGAATGGAAGGATATTGGATATTTTGCTAATTACACAATTACGTTGGACGAAACAGAATCGAAAGTCCATGATGTGGCATTAACGTTGAAAACACCTTTCTCTCTGTTAAAGAAAATTGATTTTAGTGGATTTTTAGAATTAGAGGAAAATATTTACAGGGCTAATTTCACAACGAAAACTGACGAAACACAGTTGTCGCTAGGTGGAGCCTTAGAGGTAATAATTTATAAAATTTTACTTTTTGGATTATCAGTCTGCTTAAAATAAAAATTATTTTATTAAACCTATTCTATTATATTTGTCTCTTCAGTCCGAAGATAATTATTTAGACGCATCTGTTGGTATTTTGCTCGAAACGCCTGTAGTTCCTCACTACGGTTGTAGAATTTATTTCAAAAAAGATTTATCGGTTGACGAAAACTCTATAGATCTTGGATTTGAAGTCAGGGACAATGTAACATCTAACAAGGTATTACAGAAGCTTTTAATTAGTATTAAAATTTAATTAACAATATAAAAAACCCTTTTCAGCTTCGCATCGAATCAATGTGGGATGTGAAGCCAGCTCACTACGTCCGAGCTAAAGGACGGATTTACACCAACATACTTCCACTAAAAACAATCGAAAGCACACTAATGCTGACTAAAAACCCCCACCCGCTTGTATCATTCAACATATCTCTCTTGGATATCCGAAATCAAAGAACTGACTTTAGTGCGTACGCAACTCGGAAAAAGGACTACGTAACCGTTGAAGTTGTAACTCCAATGCATGAATTTCGGTAACATTCATTAAATTCCAAAATTCAAATAAGTTTCACTTTATATTTCACTCTAGAAACATAACTCTTGAGGGACACTTAACGAAAACAAAAAATCTCAACGAGTTCCTCCTACGAGGCAATCTCTTCCGCAACTCCATTGCTTATGGAGCTGAAGGAATCATAGCCTTTGTATCAGCAGTTCCAGTTGAAGTCACGATGCGTTTGAGGCCGAAATCAGGAGGACCGGACGGGGTCATTAAATATTCACTCGCAAGCACAGAGGGTGATTATGGAAAGACTTTCCAATTTAGCGCTATTGAGGAAGGCAAAATGTGCCAAGTTGCAGGTGGATTTTCGATTCGCAGCTACTTAGACTGGGACATATCGGTTCTAATTCAATCAAGTGAACCTGAACTTTCTAGAGTTAGTATAAATGCTAAACTACTTCCTAGAGAAGGACAAAATTTGCATGGCCAAATAGACATTAATACACCATGGAAGCATCTCGGCATCGAAACAGTACGGCTGGGCACAAATGCTACACTAAGACAAGATGCTGGAAGGATAGAAAGTGATTACGAATTTGGGGTGTTAAAGGGACGAGGGTCATTCGCATGGTCTTGGGTGCTACTTGAAAACATGCAACTCGCTGTAGAAACTTTTGTTGAACGTAAAGGCTCCAAACCTAGGATTGTGCAAGCAACGGCCAAATATATGAACCCAAACAGAAGTTTTCAGCATCTTTCCGCTAGCGGAAAACTTAACGTGGATTCACTTTGGGTTCTAGAGGCGAACTCAAGTGCTATGTATCTCTCTCCCAATGATTTTTCGGTTGGGCTAGATGCAAAATTACCTGAACCTTTTGGGGATATTCATCATTTGAGCGCCCGCTATTGGGGCAATGTGATGACTACGGAACCCTGGGACCTTACCTTAGATGGGCGCTACACGTCGGATGAAGCGAAGACGAAATATTCTGCTAGAATACACTACAGCAATAAAGATGACTTACAAGGGTCATGCCGTGTTGAATGGGGCCTTAATCCGAAGACGGAAGCCATTGAAGGAAACCTTCAAATGCTACGCAAAGGCATTGCACGAAAAGAATTCTCTGCCAAGTTAGTAACACCTTTCCACAAAGAAGATTCTTTCTTTATGGTAGGAAACTATGATAAACAGAACATTTATCACTATTTTGTGTAAGTAAATTAAGTAGAAATTTGGATTAGTAGAATAACAGGTTTCAATATTTTTAAGCTGTGAAATCTGTTACCCTGCATCTCAGAGGGTGGCTGATACCAACATTAAATATTCAAGTTTATCGAATATGCAAGGACATGTGAATGCAACTACTCCGTTTTTGAATATAACTTGGCTTAGGGGAGATTTTGACTTCCAAACAACTGGGTAAGTTCTATAAAAGCGATTAAATTGGATCGCTAAAATATTAAATATATTTTTCGTTTTAGTGGAGATTCTCTTCGTTTTGCTAAAGCAACTTGGCCAGAAGATACAACATTCTTTAGAATGCACAGCAACTTCAGTTCACAGAATCTTAACCGTGATTTGCAGGGAAAAGTTAATGTAGAAATTCCACTAGCTACTCGGCATTACACTGAAGTTTACTACGGGCTAAAAGAGCGACAGCAAGTAACCACAGGTTACGCTGACGTGAATTATAACAAGAAAGACGTCCTCAAGGGTGAATATAAGGCGAAGACTGAATCCAGCGCTGGATTTGAAAAAGATGTTATCGATATTTCTCTGGAAAATGAACTTAAGCCTTTGGGCATTCACTACATCCACTCCAAGCAATATATCAATGCTGAAAATCCTGATTACGTAAATAATGCTTTTCTAAATAATTTAGAGATTTTTAAAAACCTCGTTGTTATGCTGCAAAACAGAATGTCTTATAACCTCCGAGAGCTTTTATTATTCTGCTTCTGTCGTTGATTCCTGTTTTTATTACAAGACAGTCTTCCGAAGTTAAATTACTGTGGTTCCTAACTTATTTAATTAATTTTTTTATTATAGGATATGAAACATGTCGAAGTTTATGAACTGCGCAATTCGAAAAAGTTCAATATTACGGGAGAGCTTCATATTAGATCAACTGCTACTGGGCAGGACTACAAGATCGTTGCTATACATCCCAACAGGACAGTTATTTTAAATTCAGACTTTGATCAAAAGGACGGCTTAACGAAACAAAATTCAAAACTTCAAGTTTCTTCAACGGCATGGATTGGCTACAGATTTGAAATAAATAACAAAACCACTGTAAACATTATTAATATTTTCAATAACAACATATTCGACAATGTAAATGTATTTCCAAATTATAGCCAGACACAGAGTCTCAAAACTTTATGGTTGAGGTGTCATATCCAAAACGAAATCTTTCCGCCGAAGGTTGGTATTGGATAACTGACAAAGCGATTGATTCCGAAGTGGTATTCAAATGGACAAATCCTGAAGATCCTTTCAACATGGACGAAAAAAAAACTGTTAAAACTGGTCTTCAGTGGAACACGGAACCAATATCTGGCAATAATAGAGATCTACAAAATTTGGTTATAACTGTAGGTCATCCATCTTTTGATCAGGTAAATTCACGGTCATACTTAATATATAACTAACGAGACAGCAGTTGATGCTGATTAGATTATCAACTGTTTTGTTTCTATATTAAATATATCATAGTATAAAAAATGAGTAATTATCTATCAAAATATGTTTAAAGGACGTTAAAATAGAAGGATCCTACTACCGAAGCGCAACAGAACTATTAAATGCAAAAATCATTGCAAATTATTCAAAAGATCCACTTCATCTTTTGGAATTTACTGCCTCGCTTAAAGATCTTACGAACGAGCTTGGATTTAGAAACTATACTTTGGTCATACACGCAAACCATGATATATCTGAACTTCAGCTCGATGTAACTGGATCTGCAGGGGTTAAGCCAATGCTTTACAAATCCGAATCGACTATCACATACAAAAGAGCATACTTCCCCCTTAAGACGGGGCACTTTTTGTCTCTAATCGACATTAAAAATAAGCAAATTGACTACTTGGTAATTTTGTTATAATGTTTTAATTTTAAGTTTTACTAAAAGAACCTTTGCAGCGACAAACTCCATACGAAGCCGTTCGACTGTGGCTTCAGCCATATGGGTCTTACCCTCGGTATGGTATAAATGGTACGATTTGGGATACACCGGACGTGAATAGCACTGGCTTCTTCTTTATCGATCTTGAGAGGAAATATACACGAATGGAAGTCAATTTGACTCCGGATGCGACTCAGAATATTCAAATGGTTGGATACATTCCTGATTCAAGAAGTGGCTACTTCGATTTATGGAGAAATTACGACGAAATTCGAGTTATTGATATTGCGTCATATTTACGAATGAATCACTCTAGACTGATCACTGGCCAATTCCACTGGAGACCTAAGATGAAAGAAGAACTCAAGGTTAGAAAATAAATACAAGAGAAGAGCAATCTATTACTTTTTACATTAATAGCAGCTTTATATTTTATGTAACGATTTTTAATTTAACTTGAAATGTTAGGAAACTGCCGCAGCCCTTGGAACCTCTTTTTACAACTCTTTCTCAGAAGGCATCGATCTGTGGGTAAAAACAATTTATCAGGAAACAGCGGAGTCACTAAGTGATATATGGGAAAATTCAAAATCAGAAACGAAAGAATTTCTAGAGGATATTAAGTATGATATAAATCAAATTTTTTTTATCTTGGTAGAAATTAACTAATTTATCATTCTTCAGCGGTTTGATTGTACTTGAAGAAGACATTGAAGATTTCCAGAAATTTATCAATCAGTCCTATGAATCAAACGACTTCTATATTAAAACTATGGTCAATTTCACCTTAACAGTTTTGGATGAATTAGCTCTTCGAAATCACATTGAATCACTTCCAAAAATATTGTCCGAAATGTGGCAAGCTATGGGAGAATCTGGAAAAGGACTTAGGGATAATATTTTGTGGGTGATCCAAACAGTACGAAAATTCTTTCATTTTCTTAGATAGGATTACTAAATTGTGATTTTTATATCTTAGATCAAAACAACATACCAAAATGTACTGAACACTATAAGTGGATTTTTACACGGAGAATCTCTTGGACATATTTCAGATCTACTACAAACTGTAGTGCAAAAATACGACAAAATTATTAAAGATCTTCATATATCGTTTATAAAATATGTCGAAAGATTGTGGAACAAAGTTTTAACAATTGCATCTAATTACTGGAGGGCGGCAATTAAGAGAATTGAACCGCACGTATTCAGATTTGTGCACTACATTGAATCAGCATTGTGGAATATGAGCCAGGAACTTTTTGGTAATTCGCAACCACTTTGTTTTGTAGAGGTTCGCATTACTTTTGTGTTTTATTAATTAATTTTATTTTTTATCAAAGATTTCATCTACAAACGTACCAATGAATTGGCTGAGTCAACTTACTTCGGAAAAGTATCAGAATTCACTCAGGATTTTGACCGGCTGTATAAGGATATTATCTCAAATGATGCAATTACCAACTTCAAAAAGTATTCAGTTGTTGCGTGGGACTTTATAACAGAGAAATACTTCAACTTAGTTCCATTTGGAAAGGAGTTAAACGAAATTCTAACAGAACTTTGGGAAGAAATTAAGGGACTTGAAAAACTTGAGCACATTCAGTTCATCACTCACAGGTTTTATGAATTTAAAGCCCGTGCTGAATGGCTAGCTGAGGAATTTGAGCTAGAAAAGAGATTACACCAGCTTTGGTCATTGGTGAGGAATAAGATTTCAAGACTTACCCAAAACGCTCTTCAAACCGATGATATGTACCGAGAGGCGAAAACGAAATTCATTTTCGATCCTGACGCAGGTATCATAGACTTAGAACAAAAGTTACCAATGTCCTGGCATGCTTTCAATGAAACACCAAAGTTTGAAGAGATTCCAGAGTACAAAACAATCACAACGATCCAAAATTTCTTTGCTGGATCAAACTTTTCACTTTTCTCTTATATTTACGGATTGAGATCCCATTTGGATCATAAAACTTGGCTACCGCCGTACAAGGCTCATTCGCTTCTTATTGGCTCTCGACATATGATGACTTTTGATAGAAGATTTGTTGGTCTTAATTTACAGTACGAGAAGATTTCAGGTGAATCGCATCCTGATCAGTGTTCGTATGTTCTTACACACGATTTCTTGAACCAGAACTTTACTCTGCTGTTGGAACCATCAGTAAGTAATAGGAGAGCAATATATTTTTTTTAATCAGAAGTAAAACCTCTAATGAATTAAATGTAAAAGCAACGATAGAAAAAGTAAAACAACTGTCTTCTATCGCTGTTTCTTGTCTTTAATGTAAGACGTATTTAGTCTTTATATTGCTTTTTAATTTGCTTTAACTTTACATTGATTAGACATTACAAAAGGACGGAACGACAATCGCTACAAGAAAATTAACATTTGTTACACATAAACAACTCTTTGAAATAGACGTTACCGCAGACGTAAGTAGTTAAATGCAAATTACCGCCGATTTTATTAGAAAACTTTCGTTTTTTAGACTTTACATATAGGAACAAATCCAGTGCCAGTTCTCCCTATGCAAATTGGTGACGTGGTTGTCTACCGAGATTCAGATGTAATAATTGTTGAGTCCCATCAGGACTTCGTCCTCAGTTGTAACATTCAATTCGACTTGTGCTGGTTTGAAGTTAGTGGATGGTATTTTGGGCAAACAGCAGGCATTCTTGGTACCATGAACAATGAACGTTTTGATGACTTTAAAACATCAACTGGGCAACTCGAATCAGACGAAGAGCAATTCGTTAACTCGTGGGGACTGCGTGACTGCAATCAAAGTCCCGAAAAGCCGAAAGATGCCCATTCGCTGGAATTAATTGAATTGTGTAATGAATTTTTCAAGACTCCGTATTTCTCTACTTGCTTTGAATCCCTTGACCCTTATCCTTTCTACGAAATGTGTCTTGATATGGGTTCCAATTCGATTTCAACGATTCTGAACGATAATCACCCTGCACAAAAAGGTGCCTGTACTTCAGCTCTAGGTTACATAGAAGCCTGTGCTGCGCTCAAGATTCCCCTTCGCGTTCCTGATAAATGTGTTCAGTAAGTTTTAAATTGAAAAATTGCGTTTCATTTCTAATGGGCTTTTCTTAAATTTAGTTGTAGTTTCACAAACGGCTCCTACATTGCTGAAGGAACTTTTGTAGAGTTGAAGGACAACGATATTCCACGCACAAGTGATGTTGTCTTTATTGTGGAGGCTAAGCCGTGCAACGCAAATATTACGATCATGAAAAATATTATGACCGTTGTTAACACGTTGAACAAGGAGCTCGAGGACTCTAATATAACTAATAACAGGTAAATAGCTTAAACAATTTTCTTTTCTTCATCTAAAAAACAATTTCATTTTAAGATATTCCGTCCTAACATTTGGTGGGCGTGCACCTTTTGATGTCCCTCGAAGCGTCGTGCATGGGAACAATGTCTTCACTGATTTTAGCAGCTTAAAGCCATATTTTGACCACATCGTTGCAAACAACGGAACGAATAATGACATTTTCCAGGCAATAAGCGTAGCAACTAAACTTATTTTTAGGCCAGGTGCCTCCAAAACCTTCATATTGTTACCTTGCTCTGGTTGCTCACCGAGTGATATGAAAGTAGGTTTATAAAACAAAGGTGTTTTTGATAAAAGATTAATTAAAAATATTTAAACGCAGTTCGACTACTCATCACTGCTCCAATTGATGCTTGAAGAAGGCATAAACCTTCACATCCTAATGGATCAAGAGTTCGTCTTCGACAAGCCTCGTCTAACAAAAGTCTTCTTCGGAATGGACAGAGATTTAGCGTACACAAAACGAGATTTGAAAGAGTTCAGAGGGGACTCCGATCTGAGGAAGCAGGTGCGACTCCCAAAGGAGGGCCTGGGCTCCTGCACACCACTCGCCATAGAGACGAATGGGTCAATTTTCACTTCGGTAAAGTTACGACCGGATAGGCGTAATCCAATTAAGAAGTTAGCCACCATCTTTGCGAAGAGAGTCGCTAAAACGGCCGTTCCCAACCAGTGTCAGACTTGTGAATGCACTGGCCACAACACGGGAGTCGCCTACATCATTTGCACCTCTTGTGACACTCCCAGCCCCTACAACTTGGACTATGTGAGTTAATTAAATATTTAAAATTAATTTTAAGGCTTGATGCATTGAATTGCTCCTTTTCAGGAATTTGCAGAAACTGGCCCCGACCTAAATTGGGACTGGGAAGATGACGAGGAGGATTTCGCTGATCTTTAAAATTCCCGTCTGGTAAAATTGTAAAGACGTACTTTACCTGAAATAACTGTAAATAAAGAAAGAAAAATAATCCCATTACCGTGGCGTTTTAAATTGTTTCAATCTTTTGCATTTCGTGTCACCTTTGCGATTCCTCGCAGACAAGCTCCTCAACTGAGCCGTTTTGTAACGTTTTTCGTCGTTTATTTTGTTAATCGTCGTATTTTTTAATGTGAGTCAATGCCCATTACAATTAATAAAATGTTAGACGCTGATAAATTGGTAATTGATAATGAGATGCCTCCTTTGGAAAAATTTAAAAACGACAAGGAGGAGGACGCCAAAATTGATATGGGCAAATGGATCATTGGACTGTGAGTACTTGGCTTAGCTAAATCAACTTATGTCTGTTTGAAAATTAGCACGCAATAAGTTAGTGAGAATGAAGCTACTTTTCGTATTGCGAAAACTCAAAATCTCAATAAATCACAGTTGTTCATTTGGGAATTAAGCGCGATGGATGGTTTAAAGGAGCTCTGGCCCATAGAGTGGAAATAGATCTGTTTTCTAGCCGCGTATTTTACTAATAGCCACAGATTTTAGCCCGGCACTTGCGAGTTTTATAGCTCAAGTAAAAAAGCAGTTCAAAGAGGATTTATAAACAAACAAAAGCATTGTTTTCAATCTAATTAAGAAAGTTGTAACTGCCGCAGAATCAAGTTGACTCTTAAAGAAATTTTGCTTACCTGCTTTGGAGATTTCATTTAGTAACTAGCACATTTCTAGAGATATATTTCCAAAGTTTAAAAGTGCATCATGAGCTTTTTCTCTGCTTGATTTCTCTTTGTGTTTATTTATTTGGTCCCTCAATCTAAGCGTTGTTTACGCCACCTTTCCTTTAAAACTTTTCATAACATATGATTTACAGAATTCTAGCACTAATATACGCCTCGTTACGTTTACAGAATCACATTACGGTAGAGTTGCCGCATTTTACCTTTCCCTACCGTTTGTCAGTAGCATGTTGCTTTACTCTCCCGGCATATTTTAAGCAGACTTTAAACACGAATCACTTGTAAACATCGATTGATTCACTTTATTGCGTAATCACGCAAACAAATTCAAAAGCCGAGATTTATCTTAACTCAGTTTTAAGCGGAAATTTTCATATTTGCCCCTGCAACATTTCAAACAGCGCATGTGTGACTGCAACAAAACTTTCTTGACATTATTCCCAGGCAACATGATTTTTCGATCTGTCACTTTTTGCAAGGTTCATTCCGTTCACAAGCAAAGTTCGTTAATCGTTAATTTATTCAAAATAACGTCAACAAATTAAGACAAATTCTAAAAAGAGCGCGCGAACAGCCCAACTAGTTTTAAAAGAGGTGTTGCACGTAAATTGTCCGAAACTACCTAATCTCGGCATTCATTTTCCCGCGTATAGAGTTCTATTTTTAACTGTTTTGAACCAAAATAACAGCAATCTGCGAGATAATGCTTCCTAGGTAACAGTGGCAGTTGTTTTTATTTACTATTTTAACTGATTTGCGCAATGCCCTTTTTTAGAAAACTCTACGCCCTGGCTCTCTGCTTGCTTGTGCTAAACAGCCAAATTGATTGGGGCGAAGCCTCGTTTCTGGACTACATCTGGCCGAATAGAAGAGGTTAGATACACAACGCCTCCCAGGCTGTGCTAAAGGTTTCCTTTTGTGTTTGCAGCTACTTTCTTCAGCAGCGATGCACAGAATTTGCCCTCTGTGCCTTACGAAATTGCCGACGACAGCGACCGCTTTATCCTGGATGCCTCCAAAGTGCTTGGAAGTAAACTCTCAGAACTCGATTTTTGCCAGCAAAGGGTAAGGGTCTCTTCTATTAAAAACAATTCAGCACAGGCACAGATGTAAGTAAGGTTTCTGAAGAAACATTTTATAGTTCCCCTACAAAGGAGATTAAATTGGGGTTCAGCTTAAGTCTCTGGTCGAGGCACTTCCAAATGACTAAACGTTTCGTATTAAGTTTCACCAATAAGAACTCTGAAATTGAACATTTTTTAATATAAGCACATAGTCTAGTTTGCTACACAATTCAATCCATGTCTAAGATTGAACATTTTTTAGGTGATTCTCCACCTAAAGAACTCCTGCAAGCTACTCAACGATGAACAGATCGGTAAACTGGCGGTTTCCCTAATGAACTGCCAAAGTCAAACCGAAGGCCGCGACATGTTCGAATGTTCGGACAGCATGTCTTTGAGGGACTGCACCAGCACCATGTCGCCCGAATCTTGGGGAATCTACAATCAATTCTTGACCAGAGCGAAGGCAGTTTGCTTGTCGATTCGCCAAGACCACTTTAAGGCGATTACCGAGATTTCTGTGAATAAGTTGATGGAATCAACTGGACATCACCTGCAGATGATGGAGGAGTTAAAGAAAAGCCAAAAGCAACTTGAGCAGGCCACTCTCGGGTCTATCGACGAAATGAGCGAGAATAATCTGAAGCTGCTGGAGAAACAACAGGAGTTGCTGAGGCTTGCTGAAGCACAAAGGCTTAGCACTGAACACAATCTACGAGAAATCATGAGAGAAAGGAACTTGATAAAGTCGGGACAGTCGGATATTTCAGCCTTCATAACGAATTTAAAGAATAAAATAGGTAAATGTTCCTATTTATTTATTTATTTATTTTATATTCACAAGTTTATTTGTTTGATTTTTCAAAATTCAGATCTGGGACTGTCTGAAATAGAAAACCACAGCATCAATATTAAGGATGTATACGAAAATCTTATTTCTGATTTAACAAACCTCCAAGATGCTGCCCAAAGGATTTCAAATCAATTAGATGAAGCGAGCGAATTAATAATCAGCCAAAATCGCAAAGCTTCTAGTCAAATAGTACAAACCGTGATTCAGATTAAGGAAGCTAATGATATGGTTCAAAGCATGTCTAGAACTCTGATAGATCTCCGCAAAGATTTTGACCAACGGTGGGAAGTTGTTACAAAAATTTTTGGTGGCAACGGTAGTTAGGCTATTTTCATTTCAAATTTCAAATTGTAATTCAATTTTTTTTCGCAGAGAACTTTTTAAAAATATTTCCTGTAGTTTGCTTACATTTACTTTATTTACTAATTGGGATGATGTGCCTTGTTTTTATAAACGCTGATCTCCTATGCCGAGCGATATTCTTATTAACACTTCTTCTTAATATGGCTGCTGTACTCTACGGATTTATTGAAATGGATTTGGCCTTGCTAACAGAAATGATTATTGCAGTTTTACTTGGTGAGTTTTTCATATCAAGAATTCAGCGCCGCCTTACCAAATACAGTTTATCTACACTAATTGTTAAATGATTCAGTTTTAAACTTTATCAGAATTATGTGCAATTATAAACTCAATTTTGCGGGACTAAAATTATAAAGATATCTTTATGCGAAGATTTAGTAATTAACTCTTCTTACAGCTAACATAACTGCGAAACTTCTAAGGAAAGTAGAATGGCAAAAGTTCCTATCAGTCGAAGATGCTGCCACAAAAAATAGTACAAATTTACACAATGGTTATATTTCTAGAATTAATAAGATAAGCCAACGAAATCCCACTGCCGTGGATAATTCAGATGGGTATATTCCCCGATTAAATCATCTACGGAGCGAAACAGCTTCCACAGATAATAATATGGTTAAGAAAACATACTCAGAGTCTTCGATGCGATCTCGATGTGTTACGACATCGGAAGGAAGGCCCTTAACTCCGCGTGTACATACTCAAAGACAGGAAAGGGATGAAGACGACGATCGCAGTTCAGAACGAAGGTGAGCATATTTTAATATTGCAATACCATGACTCATTTAAGCAAAAGGCAAATGTGGGAACTAAACAAATTATATTACGAGCGTTGAAGTAAATCTGCTTGCTCGTTAGTTTGATCTCTTGCTTCTAGTGTGTCATGTCCTTTATTCTGTAAATATGTATTGACCGTAACTGCATCCTAATATACAGTACGACACCTTACACGTCCGCCTCCGTTTCTGGTAACAGATGCAAGGCTCTTACAGTTCGAGGCCTTCCATGCCAGTTAATGGCAGCGTCATCTAGAACCGATTTCTGTCGTATTCATGACCGGCTATCCACCGACCGCTAGCCGACATTTTTTTGTAGGTTGTCTTTGGATCATCACAGAAAAATTCCCGCCGTCAAGCAGTGGGGCATGTGTTAAGCGCGTGTGGGGGTGTATATTTTTTTAATCAGATTGATTGTACCTGTTAGTTACTGACGATGATATTGTCAAATTGTTGATGTATTTGTAGAGTCAAAATTATGTTTTTAAATAAATTTTTCTAAGCCAAAGAACAAATTCTTTAAATGTATGTGTGTATTTACAATTAATGAACTAGCTTAAATTGTATCGTTTTAATAATTAAAATCACCACCCCCATGCCAGATTTTTCGCTTAGCACAATAAGGATGTTAGGAATTGAAAGAATGCTGGTGAGAAAGGATTCAGGAAGCTTAAAGTTAAGGTAAAGTATTTTCCAGTCCTTATTTACATAATTTATTAAAGAGCAATAGAAAACCAATCTACCTTTTACTAATTTGTGCCTAAACTAGTAGTGTGTTACAAAATTTAGAATCGAAGCAAGAAACACACAAAGAAAAAATGTGATTGCAGGAAGAAATTCAGGGGTACTCTATAATTTAATAAGTCCCATCTTACCTGAAAGAGAAGTTATTTTTATATCAGTTAAAATCAAATAATCGATTTCTTCATTCCTACGAAGTAAAATAAAATGAGGCAAAGTGTATCTACTTTCACTTTCATTGTCATGAGTACTTTTTAAGGACGACCAGGGCCACTTTCTGCTACCACTGCCACTGCCACCTTTACCTTTTTCGTGCACAGGTGCACTCAGAGCGTGCAATTGACCTGACTGCAATTTAGAGGCGCGCGGTGTGCAAATTTAATTTCCGCAGTGGAAATCGTTCACTAGGTCAGTGCGCTACAAGTTATATCGTTCCCACAAGACCGGCGGACGGGCATTTCACCTTGCCCCGAGCTCGAAGAGATGAATCTGGGGAAACGAAGCCTAGCCTACCACTGGAAAACGTAATATCTTTTCCAGTGAGGGTGGTTGATTTGCGACCCACTCCTCGCTATTTTTATGTATATGATAGAAAACGCAAACAAATCACCGCGGTGAGATGTTCTGAGTCCTGAACCTTGAGCCGCCAGTTGATTTTTCGAAATATTGAAGAAGGGTAAGAAGGGAGCGAAAAGAGGGTGTTTTGTCAGGAACAGGAAACGACGGATGCACAGTGAGGGTGTGTTCGAGGCCGCGTGCCTAGAGCCCACCGCATATATGTAGCACAAGTGCACCACCCGCGCTCATTGAACCGGGAAGGTAGGTTGAGGGTTCGATTCGACCGGTGTGGGAACCTGAAAACGTGCGCACTCCAGAGCTCGAACTTCCCGGGGATTCCACCGGCTTCCTCCATGTCTAGCCCGATTCTCGGGTTGTTTACATTCCCTCTGGATCTAGCGAGAGCTCCTACGACTGAGCTGGAAGGCCAATGGAAACTAGCGCTGCACGGGAAAGCTGGACTGCGACTCCGAAGAAGCAAAAGGGGCGCTTCGAGCGAGTAACATCTGCAGGCAATCGCTTAGTTTTCCCAGAAGCTTCGCGCCCGTCGGACGGTCTCGTGTGCCTGGTAGTCTCGTCGAATTTTTTGCCTGAAAAGAGTATCATTCGGTTAAGTAAGTCCTTTTCCTTTTCGGGGCACCTCCAGCTAATAGTGCGCGGATTAGCCAGTGTCGCATAGGACGTCTGTGACCTCTTCTACGTGAAATTGTGTTCTCTTTCCTCGGAGAAGATTTTGGAGGTCATTTAAAATTAAGGACATTCGAGTTCAAGGAAACACGCTAGCAACAATTCGCATGGGAAAGATGTTGCCCTTGTTCCCATTTCACTTTTAATGCAGCCCTAAACTTATCTTTTGGGGAACTGGGCCCGGAGTGCTCGGGCATCTTTCGGGGAGAATGAGACAAGGTGGAGCAGTCAGGTGTAGCCAGGATACGTTCAGCGGGGCCTAATAAGCCCGAAACACCCCCGACTGCAAGTGCAAAAATGTAGTGAAAAGTGGTCGATAGAAAATCATTCCGAGCGAGAAGTAATTTTTCGCAGATCGAGTGCGTTGTGAGGTGTCCAGCGATAGTCCGCCTTTATTTATTTGTTTATTTATTGCACCGTAGCTTAAGTTAGTGAAATTTGTAATGATAAGTAGTAGAATCGGAGGGGTGACGGTGCTCATCCTGCTCCTCGCAGTGCTATCCGTCGTTCCGGGGATTAGCTGCTTCAGCTTGGGCCTGATAAGCCCCATAGGTAAGTCCTTGATTGTTGGTGCGCTACAGGTCCGAGTTGTATGCTCACGTATGTACCCATGGTGCAATTGGTCGGGTATTTGCATAATTTCTGCTGTCGTTCAGTTATGTAATCGCCGCTTCCCAGGGGATGTAGTTGGACGAATTCTGGTTGGCTGGTGCCCAGTGAACGCTTATTTCCATTTTAAATTGGCACATTTGAGTGATTTTTATATGTAAATCCGCGTAATTTGTCCCAGGGGGACAACTATGCTCGATAGTCCAGAGAAAGTGCAATAGTTGTAAATATTCTTTGATTTTCCTTGAAATTATTGCACACTAGCTAATCGTCTATTGTTTTGTAAATGAAATGTTTAGTTTGGTTATTGAGTGCTTCTGTAGTCAATCAAAATTGCAAATGCCACACGTTCGACGTGCGTTGCTAAATAAGAACCGAAGCTTATTCAAATGAGGAAGAAGTTAGTTGAGAAAAGAAAGACAGTGCGTGAGTGATAACTCAGGTCTCAAAGCAGTCTTTTGGTTTTAATTTTGAAAACTCAGTGCCTACAGTGCGAATCAGTCTTGTTATTGAAATTGTAGGTCAGCTCACGTCGGTTCACTGCCTTATCACACCAATTTCATTCCCTTCGCATTTCTTCATTTTTCGTTAAATCGGTCCCGCCTTATCATCGATTCGGCACGAGAACTATTAACAAGGAGCAAAGGGTTAACGCTGTAAAATATTTCACCAGAGCGTGTCCTCTATCGCTCGCGCTGAGCGAGACTATTATTTATTGGATTTCGTCGTTTTGAGACGTGCTTTGCTTGCGATTTCAATTAAATAGGTATTGATTGTATGTTGGTGCGCAACTTGCTTTAATTCATGATTCAGCAGTACAAGTTACCGATTCATTGTACCTTCTGTTTTGTCTACATTTACTTTAGATAGTAAAATAAACGATGGTCTTATTAAAGTTCTTGCGATGGGTATACGAGCTGTTTAGATAGTGAATTTATGCCACAAAATCAAATCAAGAATTAAAATAGCAAGTTTTAGACCTATCAAAGTGCACGGGCGCGATCCTTTTTCATTCGCAAACAAATCTGCGACGGTTTTGGAACTGAATAGTAATTTCTAAAAACTACTTTTTCGTAAGCTGGACCTACGCTTTCTTGTAAGGAAAGATTGTTTACTTTCAATTTTCCTACTCAAAATACGCTGTTTTGGCTTGCGTTTTTCACTTAGTCACTTTAAAATTGATCTCTGCAAAAACATGCCAACCGAAAAAAAGATTTAAAAATCCCGAGATTGCCTCTACAATAACAGTTTTAGGGGATTAGCACGTCCAATTTGCATATCAAGGGGATTTCCTCTCTTCGGCGTCTGCTAAGCATAACTTGCAAAGAGTTGAATTTTCACCCTATGCTATTTTCTGCTCCATCCTTTTTCAGAAGTCGTCGAGGAGTGGGGCTGCCATGACACGGAAATCCGGCTAACATGTGGCAACTTGGACTCGAAGCTCGCAATTTTGGAGGCGGCATTCACCCCAAATTGCACCCAGGAAGATTGCTTACGACTCGATATCCAGAGGTAAGTAGAGGGGGAGTCACTGACACAAAATTTCAATTTTACTGACCTTCCCACTTTCCTTTCATGTCAATTCCACGCGCGAACTCACATTTTTGGGGTCTCCAATTCTGCAGATTAGCGCGAGTCCTCTCAACCCCACGATCTATTGATCCTCGGCTCGCAGAGGCGGAAGCCGGTCGTAAATTTCTAGAAACCCTAAGAAAAACTCATCCGGAAGATGAGAGCATGAGTCAGGAGACAGATGGAGTAGGAGACGGTGATAGTGCCCTGGACGTCGAGGGAGGCGACAGTAGTCCCCATGCCGACCATTTGGTTGGGGATCGAGCCTCGTTGAGGGCGTCTCTAGAGCGCCTGATCATTCGCTACTTGAGGAAGTTGTCCCCAAACGAAGACCTGGACTACGTGGTCAAGCGTTCAGTGAGACTGAGGAGGACTGTGCCCTCATCCGACACCACTGAACGCATTTCGCTCGGTGAGCGTAACATAACCATAGTCGAAGGTGATACCATACGCACCGTCAGTGATGAGGACCGATACCGGAATCTGCAGGAATCACGAGCGGTTTGTGTCGAGCAGAAGCGAATGGTGAAGTCCTTGGACCGGTTCGACCTGGAGCACTCCTACAAGAACGAGTCGGAGGACGAGTACAACATTCGAAAGGTGCTAAATCGCAGGTAAGCATAAGTCATTATTATTTTCTACAAAACTTTAAGGTGAAGTACAAAAAGCATATGTATGCATAAGTTCTGAAATAAATAATTCTAGCAGAATGCGACTTCTCTACAAGTCTACAAATAAAAATAGTAGTAAAATTTATTAGCTAAGGAAAATTAAACAAGATGTCTGAACTGCCTCATTAACTCAAGCCTTTATGCCAATTCATACTACTCTGCATGCAATGCTCCTAAATGACTGGTTCCTGCGGATAACGTATATTTTTAATGGTATCTAAAATTTAATAGATTTCTGTGTTATGAACAAAAAGGAAGCGAGTCATTGCCATTAGTTAAAGCCGTAAAAGTGAACTTAATTATGCCAGAGATGTTTAATTGTTGTATATCAAAGTCCGACTTTATCAACACCCAAAAAGTCGCCAAATCGAGGGTGTGGCGTTATCCTTGCATTAGAAACGCAATCAATTAGTAAAACACTTCCAGGAGCGGTTACAAATGCATTCAGAAGGGGAGTGACTCATCGTCCCCCCCTGGCCGGCTACATGAAAAATTATATAAAAATGAAAATGAGATGATATACCACCGATTTTAGGACTTCCAGTGGGGTGCAACCTCTAATTTATTCACGCGCCAGAACATTATTCTCTGGCACGTGGACTTTAGTGGAAATCGCATTAGTGGCGAAGAGGAATTTTATGTTTTATGACTTTTTTCAGTCCCCCGTAAATTGCTCCAGTGCATAAAAAGTTTTCCCAGTCGTGCACTTTAGACAAGGAAACTTCTTAACTCCTTTGAAAATGCTCAAGGGATCATTGCCACCTATAGCGGCAAATAGTCCTCAAAAAACTGGAAATGACTTTCATCATATACCCGTACGGTTCCGGCACATACGTCCATCCACTTTTAAGGATTTTTTGAGTTAAAAGCAAACTCCATTATGACTTCCATTGTTAAAAAGGCCTGTTTCCTCTCAGTCTTAAGTTGAGAGCAGACTCCAGGAAAAAACTAGCTAAAGGAAAGAATTATCAAGATATCTGGGGAGAAACAACAACAGCCAATGGGGCCGCTTTGTTGTGCTCCCGGGGACAATGCAAATTCTTCTCGGTCTGATTGCAAACAAGATTTACCACAGGATAAAAAAGTCAAAGGGGCGCAGCTAATCCTGTGGAAAAAAAATTTTATCAGATATTCAGATAGAAATCTAGTCGCCCTGAATTTCTTGCAGAAACTGTCAGCCACACGAGAATATTTCTAGAATGTTTTTAAATTGAGTAGAAATAAAGAACGGACTGTTTCTGGACTAAGAACTTTTTCTTACAATGTTTTTCTATGAAGTATTACAAATAGTAGCTACACCCACTGTATTCGATTTTTATTTTATTTTTTAAATTGCTATAGACAAGCAATTTAATTTTTCTGCCGTGTGTAGAAGAAGTTGAAGTATCTATGAAAGAATTCAACTTTGTTCCTTCTATGGAATACCGACGCCAACTGTAAGAAGATAGGAACTCCAAATAAAATTCTCTAGTACTTATGAACGTTCTAGTTTATTATGTAATAACGAGTTTTAAATACATCTATTAAATATTGAAGTAAATTTACAAATCATGAACATATTCAAACTTTGCAATTGGACTAATTTTGTTCGGTCTTTCATAGTTGTGGAAGGTGTTTATTTCCGTAGGCCTCAAACTATTAACATTTTTCAATGTTCAGCCACAGTGATAGGCTGTCACCATAGCGAAATGATTTAGCATTCAAACTGCAAGCATGTTTGGCGTCGCTCCCTCATAATTATTTTATTAATACAGTCACGAAGGGGGCGCATAATCGATACAAGCCCCTGAGAGCAAGCCAAACAAATGCTTGTAAGGCGCTCGATTGTTTTGATGACTTCTTAACACCTACTAAACTAAATAGAAATAACAATTCGATTCAAATATTACAAACTCCCCTCGAAGACTTGATTGGGGCTCGCAACGTGACTTTATTATAATAAAGAACGTGCCACAGCTATTTACTACGATAAGAGTAGCATCGTCTGCGTCATCTTTTAACAAAATGCTATAAATCAAATAGCTGACACCTTAGTTACTCCAAATGCCAACAATCATAGAAGTCTAGGACACTGGAGGAATGCGAGAGGACGTCAGAAACAAACTCAGCCGTCTTGTTTCATTAACCCCTAATGGGGCGATTTCATTTGTGCTAAAAGCAAACAGCCGAAGTGTTCATCAAATTAGGGACCCGGCAAGTGCAGCAGCTTGTGGGGATTGCTCTGCAGAGGCATGCACTGCTCGAAAATATTTCCAAATTAAGAGCACCTTGACTGCAACGCGTCCCCGAGCTCTGTACTTCTGCATGCAACCGGAGCACCCTCGAGAAAATTTTTATTCGAGAGCACTCCCCTGTGAGTTCTGTTCATTATAAACAACACTTGAGGGGGCAGGCAGAACCCCCAGTAAGTGCTAATTTTGCCAAGTGATTTATTGAAAAAAAGGACCTCGACGAAATATTTGGTTTTATGGGGCTTTTATACGATGGGTATGTGCGGCTCTTCGTGCAGCAAGGGCACTTCACGCCGAATTACCCCGCAATAATGGTGGACGTGTGCGGAAAGAATAGTCTGTTGCCTGTCCCTTAAGAAAATTTATATTTTAATACGTTAGAGGACGGCAGGGATATTGCACGTCTGAATAGATAATTTACCGCGTTGGCTAGTGCTACCCCTTAAAAAAAGGAGGGGCTTGGTCAGAGCCTAGACGCCAAAAATAATGAAATACTTTGCAGTTTAAATTTCGAATTACGAATACCAATCACGGGTCCTCTTTTCCTATAAAAGGATTTCTGCAGCCGCTTACTTTAACGATGATTTAGTAGGATAAACTCTTACATTTAAACCATAAATCTATTAGTTTCGCAGTAAAAAAATCGTTTATCCGAAAAATATCTTCAGAAATGGTAGAAAAGCAGAACTAAGCACCTACAGTGCAATCTTTGAAATTCATCTCATTATTCCAAAAAATATTCCATTTTCACCGCTGCAACTTAAAAATAACGTTGACTTAATCAGATAACCTTATAAAATGTGAGTTGTCTGGTGAAGTTTGTAAATTATGTAAGAATAATTTACTTCGCTCCTAAGATTATTCGTCACGTGCTCTGGACGGATATAGCATAGCGAATACGGCAATGTTCACGCCCAGTTAATTACTCGAGCAAGCAAGTTCCTGCCTACCGTGATAAAGTGTGCGATGAAGGTAAATTCAATTAGAATCCCTTCCATTTGTCCTTAATATCTTCAGCAAATTGGAGTTAAACGAAAATCGATGCTATACAATATATGCAGCAGAACCAGACGTTTTTAGGAAAAATCATTCCTCTCATTGCCAGAAAATTCTTCGTTTCTGCTGAAAATTACTTGAGATACTTTCTGTTCCATTATGTTCCCCCAAGGGCAAATTTTCCTGGCCGAAAAACCGCCTGGGCTTCAAATACGTTTGCACGGAAGTCGGAGCCGGGACGTGGGTATCGATCGGCGACAACACGTTTCTCCCCAAGTTCCGGCTCATCCTCCGACCTCCGGGTATGTTGCGAGTGAGACGCTGCAAAATCAGCCGTCTTACGACAAGAAACCTGTTTAGCGAATTTCGACAAGGAAGTAAACGCATCCCTCCTGATAATTTCCTTGCTGGAGCAGCAGCCGGTTTGGAGCAGGAAAATAATCGATAGCCTCTTCAAGAAGGCATCTTTCGATGCCTCTTGCTCAGGCCAAACATAAGCGAATATTTCTTTATTTGAACGAAAATCGTACAGGGTGACGGTATAACTTCCTTGTCTTTCACGGCTGACTTCCTTTCAGTAAGTGCAGCCGGGTTGGATTTATGAAAAGGGGAGGTATAAAGCCTACAGTTTTTGAACTTTCTCTTCGACGGAATTTGTTCACCTTTATTATTGCAGGTAAATAATTTGAAGAGAATTTTTGGATCGATGAAGATCCCCGGAAAACAGAAAACGACTCCCCCTGGAGAAGCTCATAATCAACCTAATCATGTTGCTCTGCATTAAATTCAGTCTCTCTTGTCGGTGAAAAGGTCACATTTTCCATAGAAAATTGAAACATCGGGTGTTCAACGTCTAAATCATATTTGTTCTGAACAATTATCCAATACTGCATTTTAAGGATGTATTGTCGTCTTTTATTTTTTAAAAACAACATAGCTGGAAAATATTTTATAAACATTTTAAGCTTTTGCCTTAAAAGTTATTTCTGTTACAATTGATAGACTCAAATATCCAAATTCTTACATTACGAGGCTAATCTTGTAATAAAACAGAATTTAAATTGAAAGAGTGGTAAACTGGCACCATTGAAAGTTCTGAACAAAGCTCAACAGATGTTGTTAAAACTTTCAGTTGTTTACCTCCTTCTATTAGAACTTTTCTTCTTAAGAACTTTTCATTAAAAACTTTTTCAATTCAGCACTTTGCTTAAATTAATTTGGTTTGTTCGAAAGAACTCTTAGTTTACCTCCTTAGTTCTCCTTCTTGCCCTTTGGCTTACTAATGAGAAAACATTTAAATTGCTTGTTTCATTGCAATCGTTAGGAAACACTGTAAAACTTTTTTCCCTCATAAATTATTCGCGGTGTACAAATTCCACAGGTTGTCTTCTAAAGCTAACCAAGTCCTTGCCGTAGCAGACCACTTGGTAAATATTAAAAGTTTCATTTACTCTGGCGCAAAGTAATTTTGCGAGGTGTTGACTTTGTCTTCGTTTAGATAGTGAGCGGTTTCTGCCGTCAATATGTTCTTAGGCCGAAGGAGTTTCCCCAAATTTGTTTCCTTGACTCCTTGTAATCTTACTAAGGGAAGTACGTATCAAAAGACTGCATCGGAAATTGTCAGATAAACTGGTTGAGGTTAAATAAATCAGTTCACAGTTATTATTTAATATTAAATATGAAAATGTATTCACGAATCCTTCCAGTACTTTACTTAAAAAATATAAATAAAATATATAAAGTTTAATAAAACGGTGTCGGTGTTAAAAAATGGATCCTTATCTATTATCTCTAACGGCTCTAACTACCTATGATTGGATTACAATTTAATCAAAATCATGTTGCGAATAAAAGCAGAAGAAACTTCTGACAGTCGATTAATGATTTCCTCACTTAAGAGTAATCTTTCGCACGACGATTACCGATAGATCGGGGCAAGTGCGCGAAACATGAAAGTAACCAAAATCATATAAGTAATTATAAATTATTTTTAGCGTTTGATGATCGACGCGGTATGTCTTTACACTAGTGCCAAAGTGTAGTCGTTTCGACCACAATCGACGATCTATTTGTTTGCTGATTTCCTTCCAGATCAAACTACTCATTGGCGATCTCGCCCGGTGTGGTCCATTCGAAATTCCCATATTCGTCTATTTATAGACACATCGGCTAAAGTGTGGCGATTTTAGTTTGTTTACCAAGCACTACGAAATCACACACTTTTCTTCAAACTGTCCAAATGTGATTGCTTCACTGCTTCACCTACGATCGCTTAGGTTCATAACGTGTCGTTCGGAAATGGAGCAAACACACAAATCACGTTTTGGGTGGGATTGCATACGCATGTTCTGATGTAAGAATATGCAATTAATTATTCATGGACATCTTTACCTCCTCTCTGATTTGGATATCGCCGGAGACATGGCAAGAATTTCAAATACATGTTCCCTACTAAATTTTGAAAGCAAGCTTCATCGCTTCTAAGACGAACGCCGTCAAATCATTAGAAATCAATCAGATACGAGGCACCTACTCCTGACATTGAGGATACCCAAAAAGGGGAAATTCTTTTAAGTTTCCCGAAGCGCCAAAAATAGCAGACGACGAAATCCGACTAAAACTGGCTCAATTAGCACTTATGTTGTCAATGATGCCACTTGGAAAATGTTTAATGAGTTTAGACGGCAGCCAGCTAGTTACTTACTTAAGGCAATTCGAGGTCCATAAATATTTATGAGTTTGTCCCACTAAAAATCCCCGCTCCGCCGCCGTCGGCCGGGTTAATAAATCCAAGAGTACCCCTCTTGTTATCATGCGGCGCACTTAGCACAGATTTTGAGACCGTTTCCTATTTCTGAAGGTAACTGGGCTACTCCATTCTGGCGGCGGAGGCCCACTCAAGCAAGCAGTGCGCACGCATAAGACACCGGAAAATGATGCGCACTGGGCTTAATAAAACTTACAAGTTAATGGCGCTAGGCGGCTTCCGGGCAGCGAAGAGCGAGCCACCTAAATAAAATAAGCCTTACTTGCCTCATAGTCGCCCTATTGAGCCTCAAAACGGTTTTGGGCGAGCAGAATGCGCGGCTACGTAATGGGCAATTGTTCGGCGATTTTATGGTCTGATGAACGCATAATTTGGGATTAGCGGCAATGACCTCCCTGGCCAGTGATAGCCATCAATTATCGAATTCTAATGCGATGCGGGATATTTTCGGAATCGACCGGCGAATCCAATTTTGGTGTATTTTTGGATGATAATCAAACGTTTAATGGTTCAGCGGTTGTTGGGATAGGCTTAGTTGCCTCAGTTTTCCATTTCGATAATGTGCTTAAATTTTTTTTTATAATTTGCTGCCGTAATTGGGTGATGATTTTTAGATTTTTGAGCTTCCAAATGAGGTGAACATGTGAGCGTGACGTCATTAAATCTATAAGAAACCTCAAGATCGAGATTCTTATGATTATTGTTTTGGCCGATATTTGGTACATTTCAAGGTAATGAAACAATAAGAATTTAGCGTAGCGTAACGATGTATTCCGTCAGAAATGAGGGATGAATTTTTTCTATGACCGCTTTACAAAATTAAAAAGAGATATTGTTTGATGTATTCAAGGCTAATGAGGTTGTTCTTATACTTTAAGAGGCCATGCTTGCTTCAAAGCAAGAAAAATTATTTTTATGAAGTGACTTGTTTGAAGTAAAATCTACTGAAAGTCGATCTTATTAAAAGCTTTAAAAGTATCTGCTTTCTACAATTTTAGGTAAAAATGACAGTTATAAAATAAAACATTTTTACTTTAATTTGGAAGATTTATTAATTTTACTAAAAATTTACAAAATTGGTCTAGGTTTTTATAATACATTAGATGTTTACAGGAAGTACGGTAGATGGTTTAGAAGGACTTCAAGGTTCTTACCACTTCTTTCCACCACCATATCCGCCCCCGATGGAGCCACCGCCGAAGGAGCCACCACCGAAGGATCCTCCGCCGAATCCTCCATGACCACCTCCGAATCCTCCGCCTCCACCACCGCCTCCATGTCCTCCTCCAATGCCGCCACCGAGACCTCCACTTGGGACAGCAATAATGACCTTGGCGATTCCTCCACCGCCACCACCGCCTCCATGACCGCCCCCGAAGCCTCCGGAACCACCTCCAAATCCTCCGGAACCTCCTCCAAATCCACCGTGTCCTCCGCCAAATCCTCCGGAGCCTCCTCCGAATCCACCATGTCCTCCTCCGATACCGCCACCATGGCCTCCACCGAGTCCACCTCCAAGTCCGCCTCCATGGCCTCCTCCAAATCCTCCGCCTCCGCCTCCGCCTCCACCTCCACCTCCGAGGTATCCTGCCTTGGCAGCGGCCACAAGGATGAACAAGCAAACGAAGACTTTCATGGTGAATCTATGATACGATAGTCAGACAACTGATGCATTTTCGGAGCTCTCCCGGGCTATTTATATGCATCAATTTTGCAAGTTGCCGAATTTACTTTTAATTTCGATTTACCCACCTCGGACGGTAATTGCTCTACTTGGCTCCAGCAAAAAGGCCCCAACGGACGTAGTTCATCTTGAGTAACCTCCGCGGCCTAGTCAGTCAGCCGGGCCGCACTGCCTTCAGAGTGCCCCGTTGGCTCCTTTCCATTTTTTTGGGTTTGATTAACAATGCAATCAAATTTGCAACTAAGATGCTACAATTTTCAGTGATGAATGGCCACTGGTTTTTGCATCGTCTTTTTTTCTTTCCCCGAAACTCCTTCAGCCGCCGACTGTGGAGTAATCGTCAGATTAGCGGCGATCGCGAATTATGAACTTTTACTTACACCGCTAATTATCGCGGCTTTGAGTCACGACCAGTTTTTGCTGCGTGTGGCCCATTAGTGACTAAAAGTTCTTAATTTCGCGTTTGCCCAATTGCAACAGTTGACCAAACTGAACTTGGACAGAAAATTTCATAAAAAGTCCATTGCCAGTTTGTTAAATCTTTCAGAAGGATCTCATTATAATTTGTCTTCGCCAAATTATTAGCGAATTTTTAAATCGATGCTGGAAAGAAAGTAAGAGAAATTTAATTGTGGTTGCTGGGATGCTATGAAGCACCACTTTCGCAACACATACGATTATCATTTTTCTCAGTGCATTAATGATAACTTACTTTTAAGCAATAACAATTTGTGTCAGTTTTTTCTATATTAATTTAGTAATTCGTTTTTAATTTGTTCATAGGAAAAATTTCTTGAAAAGCTAAACTCTTATAAAATATTCCAAACCTGAATTGTTTATGCTTATAGCCATTGGTATGACAGAGCATACAAATAGGAATAACCAGGCAGAAAACCACTATTTTAGGTCTCTAGAATTCTAAGGGATAAGTCAAATAAATAATATGCGGGCCCAAAATGTAAACATATTTTTTTTTTGTTTTTGTGTTTTTCCGGTAGCGGAATCCTTAAAATCGAAGACTTTGTTATTATAAATTCTTTGACTATTCCAATCGATACACTATAACGTGCTGACTAGCCATGATTTAATTTCCAAATTCCCTTATAGTGTTGATTTGATTAGTTGAAAGGACTTAACGTCTCAGTATTCTTTCAATTGTAAATTACTATGACTTTTTGCAACATTGAATCACTTAGGATTATAAAAATCCATTTTCTTTTAATTTCCTCTATTTTTTGGAACGTTCATAGAAAGCAGCACGAATGTTTTTTTTATCTTGGTGCTTTTTTTTTATATCAAATTGTCCAGCAATCATCAGTGAAGCAATGCACATTCACAATTTTTAAATGCATCGGTGGTTAAGCCACTGTTTTTACATGAGTCATTGAAAAATGGAACTGATGATTTGTAGATTTACATCATGATAATTATCAGAGAGTGGTGTGCTCTTAGTCGAAGTGTCTGAAACTCGACTGGAAAATTATATAAAAGATTTCATGAGAACCTTATCTGAAGAATTTGTTTAAGCTTACAATTTGTTCATATGTAAATCTGAATTTTGCGAATGAATTTCTTTTACGAAACTTTGATATTAAACATAATTTTTCACAGAATTAAAAAAGTAACATTTCTTCTTTTGTTTTTGGTTTTCTCTTAATAGTGTAAAACAACCAGTTCTGACAAAACCAGCTCCGAATTTGAATTTGTTACTAAAAAAATATATTTAATATGAATACAAAAAATCTTGTGAAAAAGAAATTCTCTGGATTTCTAAAATTTATGATAAAGCTATGAAATTGCACATCTTTTTACAAGAAACATAAAATCATACAATCAACATATGTATCTTTGAGCCACAGAGCACAGGATGACGAAATCTGCTTTTTGGCAAAATCCTTTCACACTTATTTTTAAATATCTCGACTTTTTTGTACAAACAGGGCTTTTGCCTTTGGAAAGTTTTAATTCTTTTCAATAGAAATAAACAACGCAAAACATAAATTCTTCACGAGATTAACTAATGATATTTTTTTTTTGACAAATCAAAAGGTTCAAAAACGTAAAAACGTTAATAAGAAGAGTTTGCCGCAGTATCTCAAAGCACGAAACTTTGAAAAGATTGAGTCTAAAATTATCGAGTAAAAAAAAAATATTTTGTGATTCTAAATAAATGTGTTGTTGCATTGCACTGCTGTGTTGACCTCGCACACTTCTCCAGTTTTATGAATAACGTCTTAATAATTTATGCACATACTTTTAAAATGATAAAATGCAAAATAATTTGGTTTCTTCAATCCGGTACAGTTGTACCCCTTTTAATTTTCTTTATACTAAATTCTCTTTAAATGCGCTGTTGACTGATTATTTGTTTATATACGAAATCCTCAATTTTTATATTTTAATCTTCTAATGTAAAATTTGAAGAGCTCTATAGTATAAAAAAGTTAGTTAAGACAAGTCGCTCTTGTTTTATACAGAACTGAAAATGGCTTTTAAGAATTATTTTAGTCGGCTTTATTTTTAGAGGAAAATAGTTATTATATCAGTTTCATAGGCCGACCACAACTCGATTAATTATATATAAAAAATTAATCGATTGTTTTGAAGAAACAAATAACAATATTACAACAAAAACCGCATTTAAATGAAGCGCACCCTACTAAAACGTGAACAGGACTATATTTTTCGATGACATATATGAATCCGATATATTTATTGTGAACGATATGTTATAGAAAAGAAAATCCGTAGGACCTTTTCCTAAAATCTGCAACAGATTTAGTGTTTATACTATTTCACTACTGGCATTCCGAATTCAGGAATTTGAACCCGTGTATTTGTTGCAATTTCAAACGCTGCTTGAAATGTCCTACTTTGGTACACAATGTACCATTATTTCTGTTTTCTCCAATTCGGTTAATTGGATAGCAGTGTTAACAGGGCCGGATTAACGCACAGGCACAGCAGGCACTGGCCTGGAGCGGCAAATTTTGAGAGGCGGCAAAAATTTGGAATGAATTTTTTTAGGTGAGTTCGCTCGACAAAAATCTCGTCGTAAACACTTGTAATACAACAAAACTTTTTTCACTGTTTTTCAACCTACTGTCACTCATTAAATTTAACTAATTTGATAAGCAAATATGTAACCAAAGAATTTGTGATTGTATGTGATATGCGATAATAATAATTTAATATTAAAAATTAATTACTGAACGAATTTTTTTTATTGGAATACCAAATTTTTGAACTGGGTACTATATTTGAAATTTTATTTTATTAACATTTTTTATCAAATCAAATGAAAGTTTCTCAGCGAAAATAGGGGCGGCAAATCGAGTTGGCCTAGGGCGGAAAAAAAGTTAATCCGCCCCTGAGTGTTAATGATGTAGAAGTTAACGTTGAATAATGAGAGATGGCGCATTTTGAAACTAAAGTTTTATAAGAACGTTGCTGATATAAATTTGTCATTGGAGCAGAAAAGACAAACGTTTCCTGGACTTTGTACTTCTGTTTTAAAGATTCAAAATTGATGAAAATCGGCTTGAAGTTTGATTGATTAATATACAGTTTTATTAATAATGAAAATAAAAAAAGAATGAGACGATCAATTGAAGAATATAGAAACAAAGTTGGCAATCTCCACTTTTGCAAATCTTATGACAACGGATAAAAATTCTATCTCTAGATATACACAGTTATTAAAGTATATAGTTTTTATTTTGGCTTCTCAGTAAATAGATAACTATTGGAATATTATTACTATTTATTAGTATTTACTTTGATAGAACGTAAGCTACCACCAATTGGAGTTAGTTGGCGTTATTAGATAAATTCCCAAGCAAAGTGGAGATAGTAACTTTTGTTTCTCTACCCATTAATTGAAAAAATGTGTCTTCCGTCTATAGTTGCATTTTGAATTTTTAATAAAAATGCGAATATTATGAAGAAGAAATGGAGGAAAAAAATGTTTGATGAAAGTTGGACCAAGCTAGGAAAGCTCAGTTTGTAAAAAGTAACGTTTTGTTTTTGATTTTTAAGTTAAAATTAGAAAGGCCTTTCTACAACGAATCTTTTCTCAGGAAGGTTTTACATAAATTAACTTACAAATGGATGTTGAGGGTAATAAATACATATAAAAAGAGTATTTTTTAAAAATTTATTTACAAAGTCAACAATTTTTTCTCAGTCTAATGTTTTCATGGTGAGACTCTAAAGACTTCTAGCGAGGTAGTCGTCTACCACTTCTTGTATCCGCCTCCAATACCACCAATTCCTCCGCCGATACCACCGCCAATCCCATGGCCACCTCCGATGCTTCCTCCTCCGATGCCGCCTCCGATTCCGTGTCCACCTCCAAAGCCGCCGCCGCCGTATCCTCCTCCGCTTCCTCCTCCGATACCTCCACCGATTCCTCCGCCACCACCGCTTGGGAAGGCAATTGTAATGATTTTAGCAAGACCTATGTTGGCCTGCCCGACAGCACCACCTCCTCCGCTGCCACCAAAGCCTCCACCGCCTCCTCCGCCTCCTCCAAGTCCATGACCACCACCGATACCACCTCCAATGCCACCTCCTCCAATTCCACCACCGATTCCATGGCCACCGCCATATCCTCCGCCAATTCCACTACCGCCTCCGTATCCTCCACCAATACCGCCCCCATGGCCACCTCCAAATCCTCCCCCAATGGAACCGCCACCACCTCCGTGGCCGCCTCCGAATCCTCCGCCGATGGAGCCGCCTCCACCACCACCTCCGATGAATCCTGCTGACGAAGCAGCGACAAGGGAGAATAAGCAGACGAATACCTTCATAGTGGTTTTGGTGGTTCTCAGTAGAGCTCAATTCAAAACTGATGCCTTTTCGGTGGATCCGGTTGCTATTTATAGCATCAAATCCGCGCACTATCTCCTAGATCCAAGATCGGCTGCAATTGCTTCACTTTCCTCGCGGGCAGGCGAATCTTGCCAGTCGCGGTGTGACGCACTTTTTTCTTAAGCAACCGGTGGAAGAGGGATCACCTTGCTTCCGAAAAATGCTCTCTACCTTTCCTTTCGAATTTTAACATCCGCGGATCTGATGCCCTGGGAGTTTATGGACACTGGCGGTGCTATTTTGATCGACGGAAAGTAGTTTTTATTAATAATTTTCTCCAGAACGCCGCTGGGAACAAGGTGAAGAGGCGAAAAAGAAATTAAATTGATCGCATGACCGGCCGCGTTCGCTGGGGCTAATGATCGAAAGTTTTTTACGTTTTTGCTATTGTTCATGTAATCGCAAAAAAGGGCGCAAAAAATGCATGTTATACGCCAATTATTCAATATCACTAATTGAACATTCTCAACGTCTTGCAAATTATGTAATAATTTTTGCGTAATACGCAACTTATCTCATTCGGTTGGGGATTTCCGAAAATCTTGAGAGAACATTGAAAATTTCGCGTTTGTTGCTTAAGCGCAGGAAACTTATTTTAGGATCGTTTTCATTATAGTTCGATTCTTTGAGTTATTTGACTGAGATTCTTGCAAAATTTATGCATATAGCATAAGAAAATTATTAAAGAAGAATTTGCCTGAAAATATTCAAAAAATTACTTGTTTTGTATATTTTAGGAAATCATCACATAAAATTGTGATGTATTTTTGGTATTGTGTCCTCTTTTCCTTTCAAAGTCTGATTTTTGTATAAAAATAAGGAAAAGTTGGTGTTTTTAGTCCTGTTTTTATTGTGAATTCATGTTTCAGGCAACTAAAAAAATTCTATTTTTAACGAACTCTGTGTTGTTGCCATTATACTTTTTTCCGATAAACAAATTAAACTGGAGGAAATACGTTTTAATTAAAACTTGAATACCATTGAAAGATAGAATCCAACCCTTAAACAATGAAAATCCTGCAAATCGAAAAACGATTTCTGTAAACATAATAAAATCACTTTCGATGGGGAAACTCAATCTCGTTGAAAGGTGATTGCGGTCGTAACAGCGATACGACGGCATTCGACATGCGTGTCTGTCTGTCTGTCTGGCTGCAACCGAAACCGATAATATTTCACATCCAACCCTGTCAACTGCTAATTCCCGCTGAATATGAAGCACCCGAATTGAAATCTCTGTGTGCTTGCAGCGAGCTGACAACGTCGCCGCTTCTGTTCGGGGGGGCCTATTAACAAAGCAAGGGAAATAACGTGGAAGTGGCACCGCCTCCAAAACGAAGGGCGTAAGTCCTGTAAATCCAACGCAATGGGTAACATATCAGGGCTCTTTGAGTGATATCCTTGAAGACCCTTGTTACATTTGTTGACTGCGAACTGCGAATCAAACCCGCACCGCTACGAATGGAACAAATGGCGCAGAAAGCCGATCGTCATAACTTTGTTTGCACGTCCGAGTAGGGGCTCCTCCACCACCAGAGGAGGCACTCGTGCAGCACTCGAATCCGACAGTCAATGGCTCGGATAAGGATTCAATCAAAGCTCCTTAGGTGGTGATGGGTTCCTCTATTTATAACTTATTCATTGAGCCAGAAATCGATGGGCTTTCGCGTCAGTTCGAAAAGTGGACGATTTACAGAAAACTGGCGAATGCTTCTTATCCTAATTCCTGGAGATTTTTCAAGAACTAGGAATCTGGCACAGAATGAAAAGTCTGCACTTTTGAAGAGAAGTTTTGAACACGAAAAATTCATAAATCTTTTGAGACGTGTACAGCAAAGCGATGCCTCAAAGTTACAATGGAAGTTGCAAAGTAGTGGTGCTCAGATTGTAGGAAGCTTACAGGAGTAAATGGGAATTTAAGGGAACTTTTAAAGTCTAACATGCATTCAAGCAGACGAGGGCATTTTCTACGTGTTTCTTATGTGGGTATTGTGAAACCACTGGAATGTCTGCGGAAGGATGGATCCAGTTTTCGGTTATTTAACTAGCCTAACACATCTACAACGAAACAAGACTATTTTGTTGTAGAAATCAGAAAAATCTGAAAATCTCCATAATGTAACAAATTGGCGTAATTCCTTTTTTGGACTAGACCCATTATTTTAGCCGTCTGTTCGAATTGGCTGCAGCCGCCAATTTATGAAATTTAGCAGAATAACTGAAATTTACGACTCTTTAAAATTGGTAATTAACATTAAAACCCACTTAATTCCAGGTGCTCGGGGAGGAATCACTGCAGTTTCCTATTCGCCCTCGACCACCCCTACTCGAAGGTCTGGGACAGCGGGGTGGTGCGCGTGAAGTACATCTGCATGGACGGTAAGTGTTAATTTGTTGCAATAAATCACCTTATTTATAGACCCATAAGTTCTCATTAATTTGCCGCGATATCGTAACTGCCACTTTCCTAATAACCCCCCACATATCAGCGCTGATCTTCTGGGATCTAAAAATAGATCAAAGACCGATTCGGCCTCTGCCTGCTCGAACCCCTGAGCCCAAGCAGCCTGTTTGGAATCAGTTATAACTTAATCGATGAGGAGATACTCGTTGAATTGGATATTGATCCAACAGTCCTTGAAGCAATTGCTATGGCTTAGGCAGTATCTAAATGTGTCTCTTTCCAGTCATTAAGATGTAATTTAGCACTAAACTGGGGTTGAGGGCTTTTAATTCAAAATTGACGAAACAACCAACCAGGAACCAAAGCGAAAGTATATCCCCAAATCCCTGGGTCCAGTGGGAATTGTAGCAAATGAAAGAGCAACAACAACGCCAAGAGAATCAGCCCCTGCTTAATTCAGCGGCACACTCTTCAGTGTGCAGAAGGCGGAACTTCGATCCGACGGATCCATTCAAGAACTGCATCAGTCGCTGTTGATGAGGCTGTTCGAGGGCTCTCGAGGAAGTCTCCAGGTGCAATCGAGATTAGGTTTCCCTGGTAAGTGCCTTAAGAAAGAGCGGAAACTTCTGAGGTAGTTTTGTTACTGACACACCGGATAATCGATCATCTCATCGGAACAAATAGCCTGTGACATCAACGAGCTGAAAATGAGGCGATGATGGGTAGCGTGCGGCGCCCGGGGTACGTGTCGCGCAGATGCGTCTGTGGTTCCGGTCCACCGCCTTCATGTTACCCTTGTAAACTTGTAGAATTACGTGTCCGTGTAATTCGAGGAGGCATGATGCAAGTTCATCTGCGAATTTGGGAAACGGTCACTTTTGTCCAATTTATCCACTTTCCCGTTGCATTGTGTCACTCTGATGAATGGACACGGAACCGTGTGGGAAAGTCGACTTGAATTTGATCGTTTCGCACTGGGGGCTTCACGGTGCCTACCTTTGTGGATTAAAATGATAAATTACAAAGACGCTTCGAGGTAAACCTTCACACTTGAGGAGGCACTTAAGTTGTCTGCTATGTGTAATGTTTTGAGAAATATACAATTTTTTTTTCTGCAGAGTACCAAGGGCTCTACTATAACTCGATAAAATCCCTAGTAATTGGAAAAGAATGAAACTATGCTAGCAATTGTTCAAGTAGGGTCAGACCCTTCGCAATATCGATTGGGTTTTAGGGTACGAATATTTGAGGACAACAGATGAGGGGATGAGCCCAAATCCCTAGCATTAGCAACATTGCAATTGAGCGACGAATTTATATTGTAGATAATTTAAGTCAATGTGTTATTATTTATTTAAGTTCAACTCAGGAGAGACTATAAATCTGCTTTCTGATTTAAAAAGATTTGAAAAATAAAAAATAAGAAATGGCGCGAAGACTTCTAAGCTAGGATCAGTCAAAGTTGTTAATATTTTTCAAGGTAAAGCGACTCTCTGCATTTTGTTTTTGCTGTCGACTAATTAAGCGATTGCTTTTCTTGCTGACAACATTTGAATTTAATTTTGTTTCTGTACTTTAAAATTCCTGCCGGAGTTAAAGTTTTATTACTTTTATTTATTTATTTTTTTCATAAGTTCGGAGAATGATGCAGCTCTACAGATGATTAAAAATACTTGTGTAAAAAAATTATATAAATGTGTGAACTACCATTGAAATTCTCAAAATTAAGTTTTCTATAACAAATTTTATAGATGAAATATTAATTTTGGTTTTAGGGGTATATTTAAAGACGTTATTTGATGCCGTTTTTCAGTAAATTTGTTTTTCAATATCTTGACATGCAATCTAACTTGAATTTGAATAAATTTCCATTAATTGTTGATTTGAATGCACTTAAGACCATCAGTTGAAGCAGTCAACTGGTAAACGACATAAATATAGGCTTCTTACCATCTGTTCAATTCAAAGCTAGGATCTGTTTACACAATTTAGGGTATGTGTACAAAATTTAAAAAGCAAGGAAAACGACATAGGGAGAAATTTATAGTTCCGAAAGCCGAAATTTCGGGACGCCTCCTGTTTGGCTGGGGGCATGTGTATGCGGTTGGGAATAAATCAACTGACCATTCGGGCAGATTCCCGGGTCCCGGCTGCTAGACGACCATTTGGGCATCGCCGCAGGTCGGTGGAAAATGAGCGTTACACGCACCTCGTAAAAAAGACCATGACCACCGGAGCAAGGTGAATTATTTCCGCTTTTATTAGTTGCGGCGCGACGCGTGTTGAATGCAACTGGCACCATAAAAATTATTGACTTTTTAGGGGAGATATTTTTCATTTCAGTAATGGGAGAATTAACACCTAAGAATTTGTTGTAATTAATGAACAACTGACTTTGACGGCGCGATTCTTCACCCTGCAATTAAGGAAGGAGATATTTTTATCTCAATTTCTATAGTCTTAATGTCGTCTGAATCTCTTATATTTTTTTGTTTTTGTACAAATTTCCGGCCCAATGCAATCAAGACTTTGAAAATACCAATTTCACGGGGAAAGAAAAATAAAAAATCGATGAATCCATTATCCCTGACCTGACTCATCCCCAAATGTATTCAGCCCTTGGAAACTTTTCCAAATGCTACCGGAGGTGAGTGAATCGATACGAAATTCGCCTCATCGAGGTCTTCTCTTTCGGGAACCAAACGAGCTTCGGAGAGATAAATTTGCTGGCGTTTCTCAAATCGTTTAGATGTGCTTACCTACCCCAAACCAGTCCTCTCCTCCTGACGGCCTATAAATCCTCCTTTGAAAATCCCACGCGAAATTTCCCGGGAAAGTTAGTCAACCGTTGGCACTGACTGATTGCCGGCACCTTGCTACGAAATGCGTGTCATTGAACAATTTTTAACAGGGCGGTTAATTGTCTGTAAAGTAGGAAATTTTGCAAGGGGTGAGCCCTCGTTGTATCACCACCCTTGACCTTGATCTGATTTTAGAACCGTAGTTTCAAAAGGGTGCATTTCCCAGATCCGAACTCAGTCATATTTCCAGAATCGATCAAATTCAATTGCCAGCGAAGCTGCACCTCGTTCTAATTAAATCATCAGAAGTGAGGGTGGGTGCTGTTCACAATGAACGAAAGCAGGCTCAGCCCTCAGTAAATTGCATCTGATAAAGTGCATATGGTGCGATTCCTCTGATTTCTGTGCGAAAACGTGTGCCCTGATTTCGTTCAATTCACTTAGCAGGAGTTTCCCTTTTATCGCCGGCAGCACTCGGCTTCACTCCGAGTGAAATGGGGCTTAACTACGTTGAGTTCGTGCTCTACCTAGCCCTAGCTACTTTGACTACAATTTGTGCTCTACGTGGCATTCTATAGAAGAACAAAATTGTTTCATTTCGGTTGCCCCTTTTATGAGAAATTTTTAGGCGGCACGGAAGTTGTTTGCAAACTCCGGCGCCTTTTTACGATTGTACATTTTTCATTTTTGATGGGGACACAGGAAATGGTAAACGGTTGGTTTTTGAAGTTCTTACACCCCACAAAAAGGAAACAACATGAAACAAATTACTAAGTTGTTTTTTTCCCTAAATGTAGTAGCTTTTAAAGATTATGCAATTTTAAAAAATTCCACTTGGCGGCATTCATTTAGCTCCAAATTAATAGCATTCGTTTTTCAAGCTTTTCTTGGTTCTTGGACTTGATTGATGGTAATTTTCAGGGCTTTATTTGGCCATGGCATAAAATTGCCATAGATCAACTATGCATATTACAAAATAGCAGCAAATACAAGTAAAATGATCTGCCAACATACCTCTAATTTGCTAATTCTAATTATTGTTTCATTTACTGAGTGCGGTGACCCTTAAATATCGCTTTTATTCATCTTAAATGAACGGTTGTAAAATCGTATAATCCTGAGACTACACCCCATATAATAAAACCTATCCTATTTAAGAACCCTTAGAATTTTGATAATGTGGCGTGCATAATTTAGTAGCAGACCCCTTTTCTATTAAAGTAAACCCCTTACATGAAATCATGGTTGAATAAATCGCAAGGTTTATATCCAACAAATCTTGCAATTGGCATACCAACTTATTAAAATTTAATATTAACTTCCTTAAAACGTCCTCACCTAAAATTCCAATATCAGAAAATACTTCAGATTCCAAACCGCAGAGCGTGAAAAATTCGCGTAACGTCCTTTAGTACGCGTCGTAAGCAATATATTTTCAATTTCCTTCAAGAGCATTTGACTTATGGCTGAAAAAATTGTAATTTCATATTAAAGACAGATAGGAACCATTGTGGCGACGTTAATAATTTACAGGAACCACTCCCTCGAAGAGTTGAGCAGTCTTACATTATTTAAGAGTTCAAAAATTCGTTGATAATTCGAGATGAAGCCCCCATTCCGGTGGTAAATAACCCACGACATGTGGCATAAATTTCACATGAGAACTCGCCGTTAAACCGCCCTGCGTCTCGGCCAGAAACTGGGGGATTCCCCGCAAATAAATTATTTAAAGCAGAACATAAATCGTGGTCGGTTCCGCCATTTACGTTTCCAGGGATCGCTGCACTCACTCTTGCAAATGTCGCTGCTTTGTGCAATAATTTGCTTTTTTAAGCAAAATCTGATAGGACGCATTTTCGAACACGGCTACGAAGGACCCTAGACGGAGAGGACTCTGTAAACTGGAGATGGTCACGCCAATTGTTGCATGCTATGTTAGCTGGGTTAGCTATACTTTTTTAAATGTTTTTTATGGAACTCGGAAAAATTCAGTACTCAGTCGTTTAGTAACTAATTTTGGTAAAAGCTCTTTGTTTTATTTCTAACTTGCGCTACTAATAGGGCACGACTTAATTTATTAAAGGCTTTGAGTTATAAGGAAAAACAAGGTTATTCCCTCGCCCAACGAAAAACGAAGTCATTCGTATAATTTCTAATGGTTGAATTGCACATTACTTTTCTTGTATATAATTTTTTAACTTTTCCACTTCAGTTATAAGAGAGCTATAGGAGACAGACCGGATTATTCGTGCCGCTTTGCGATTCTGAAAACTTTCAAAAGTTGTACACATACTAAAACCCTTTATATTAACCTTTTAATTTAAGTTTTAAATTGTTTCAATTCGAGATCAAAATCAATATTCATATAGAGTTCAATTGGCAACCCAAAACTCACGGGTATCCTTCGCCGTCCGTACTAAAGCTTCTGCCAATTTAATGATCCTAATCCAGCCCTTTTAGACCCGTAAATTCTGTCCGGAGTACCGGGATCATTTACATAGTGCATCCGGCTCTCTCTAGATGCTAAGCAATCCAAATTTGATGTAAAGCACACAAAATTTAAATTGGAGGTGATTTCTTATACCATAAGCGCCACTGACGACAGGTCAGTAGAGTTAGCGACAAAACTCGTGCCTCCGGAACTCCCGGAGTTGGGTCATTTCCGTGCTTAGGCAGAATTCATCACCCAGTAGCGTCGAGGTCAAGGGTGCAAGGAGCGCACCCATTTGGGGTCGTGGGCGCTGTTCGTTGGTGTCATCTCCACTTAATTAATCAACGGTCGCGAACAAACAGACTGAATCCTGTCTTGATGCAGGCACGTGCATGACAACCGAAAATGATAAATCCTCCGCGAGGATAATTGAAATGGTATTCGTCATTAGGGAAGCCCGCCATCCCCTCCTGAGATTCAGTCGTCTTCTTTGGTTTTGCGGTATTAGGGCAAATTTGACCCCAGAACGAGAATACTTGTGCAGGAGTCTCCTTACGAATGAGATTACCCTCGGGTTGGCACTATGTCCCTTTGACATCGTCGACCTGAGCAGTTTCCGACGTTACGATAGAGGGTGACTGCCCCCACACGGAATTTGCTTTGTGTACAAATCCTCGCTCGTTTATTTTGCAGAAAGGGCGTCTAATGGTGTTACTAGGGCTTCGACACCGACTTCAGCCGCCGGTAATAATTTCATGAAAAATATTTTTCCAACCGTGCAGGGTTCCCAGATTTTGTATCCTTTTTAGATTTTTATTTTTTGAAAAATATGAAGGAGAAAACTGCAACATTCATAGTAGGGTACGGAGGAGGGAATTTAACCTCTAACCATTCCGTGACACTTAATATCTAGGAAACACGGCAGATTTCCAGCTCTATAGCAACAATTTTTATTCTCTACGGGAAAATCGATTTTCGCTAATCTCCCGCCTTTCCAAATAGAAAGAGGAAAAGGCTGTAATCTGCCGTAATTGGATCTCCCAGCTGGGTGGTTTGCCTTTGCGACTTTTATTTTAAAACAAGTAGAAGAACGCGCAGCGCAACGGAGTGAATTAAACGGATATTTGGGTACCAATTGCAGGCTTTAACCGGAAGTGGAAAGGCCGAATTCATGATCTTTGTACGAATGGAGATAAGGGCTAATGGTCGCCAGTGAAACTCACGCTGGTGGAATGCGATATTCCTGGATTAACTTGGATTGGATACGAGTCCCGAGTGCCTAATACCGATAAAATGATGCTTCCTTTTATCCCTTATAATTTGTTCGGTCTACCCAGTGCCACTTTGCCGAATTTATTAAATTCAAAAGGAAATTGCGGAAAATCCGGAAATAAGTATTTTTATCTTTTGGATTTGTTTAAATCAAAAATATTGTTTTATTCGAAAACCGTGGATTAATAAAATTGATTTCCAAATTTTGCGCTGCTGACTAACGAAAAAAAAGACTAACTCTAAAAATTTGTTTTTCCAAGTAAACCATTTATAATTGGTAATTTTGGTCTATAGCAAAATTCAATATTTGGCCCATTCTAAGTTGTATATAGGGAAGAATTATCGGTGCCTATGGCATTTTGCTTTTCTATTTATATCCCTGAAAATACATGGTCTTCTGGTATCTGTAAATTTAAATAAAACAAAGTGTGTGTGAGATATCATAGAAATTTTTGAAAGGTACGGAATATTACATCGTTCAAATGTCCGCCGGGGCTTCTCTGGGTGGCGCGAATCCGAAATGCCCAATGACTCTGGCGCATATATCAGGCTGAATTTGTCCTATGGCACGGGTTATATTGGCTTTGAGGGCCGCTCTAGTTTCTCGCATAGACTTGCGAATTAAGAAAATCCCACAAGAAAAAGTCTAACGAGGTCAAATCGCACGATCTCGGTGGCCAGTTCACATCACCTTCACGTGAAGTGTCCATGCCCTCAAATCGCTCGTGCAGAATGTCCAATGTGGCATGATCTGTGTGGCACGTAGCGCCATCCTGTGGAAACCACATATTGTTGGTGTCCATATCATCCAATTCAAGCCAAAAAAAGTTGGTAATCATTGACCTATAGCGCTCGCCGTTGACGATTATGGCGACCGTAAATTGGGCGAAGCGCGCGGAATGTTGCCCGAACAGAACATCCTTTTTGATAAAACAATTTGATCATTTACCCATGTTGTTGAACACTATATCCATTCATGGTGATTTGGCAAGACAGACTGAATAAATGACAGCCAATTTGACAGATATAGCTTCAACAATATGGCCGCTATCAACTGCTAAAGTTCGGAAGTCCCTATTGGAAGACCCTTTACAAGTTTTAAAATTATCACTTATTTTTCAGATTTCCGTGTGAATCAGTACTGTAACGAGCATCTAACAATTGGTTACGAGGTAGCACCGCATGAGCGGATGCTTGAGCCCGAGCCCACACAAGGAGAACCGGTGGCCGAAGCCAGGATTCAGCACCAAGACCAAAGCTATCACTCCTTAAAGATTTTAAAGGCAGCAGATGATGTCGAGGAGCTGCCAGACATCCTGAACAGTGCTTCCAGAAAGCGAAAAATTAAACTGCAAAAACCAAAAAGCGAGGAAATCAAACAGCCAGCGGGTGTCTATTCGCAAGTAAAAACTCATCAATACCAAATAAGAAATTTAAATAAAAAAAGCATCCCAATTTCAGGATTTTAAGGTGCTTAAAATACTGCCAAGTAACTTAGACGATTTTCACGACATAGAGCAAATTGGCGATGAAATTTACTTTCGCAAAAGCAATGAAATTTTGAACGCCCCCGGCCCCACAGCGGCCTCGGAATCGCACCTCACGACGCGCCAAGCTGTGCACAGCACGGCTCAGGACAATGAGAAGTTGCTTCCGTCCCCGCATCCAACGCGAGATTTCCTTGACAAGCTGCAGGAAAGCAGCGCAGTAACTTTTGAAACTGCCAACGATTACTTAGACCTCCCAGAGCCAAGTCAAAACATTTCCAGTAAGTTCGAAAACATCACCCTAATCATTCGAGAGGGTGAGCAGTATATTATTACGTTCCCCAGTCCACGGATACTTGACAACTTCAGTGTCAATTCATCCTCAACAACCCTCCATCCAAGCTCAACTACAACTTCCGCCAACATATCAACGCCAGGAGCCAGCTCCGCTGCTTCTGCGTCCACAACCGAAACTTCTTTTCAAAGTACTTCCCCCCGCACTTAGAGTTTTGCTATCTAATCGAAATTTCGCATGTTTTAGCTGCCACACTAGATGAGCCAGACAGCCACCAAAACGTGTCCACGACCAAATATTTCGGGGAGGTCGAGAGCAGCGCTGACATTGGCCCCACTGAGGGGGATCTCTCGGCAGACGCCTCCGACAATGAATACGAGGAAATCGAAACAGACAGCGAAAGTCGCTTCGATCTCCCCAGCTCCTTTTATACTGACGAGGAAGAAGATAGCGAGGAACAGAACAGAATTTCCCAGCGCAGACAGTACCACAGCATCCAGCGGACCTTCTACGGTAGGCCCCTGCTCCACGGCTTCGCCATGTCTCCCGGATACCCCAAATTCTATATCGGGGAGTACGAATGCAAACTCGTCCTGTCTGCCCCCATTGGCCAGAAGATTCGGATAACCATTCTGGACTTATCTCTCAGGTGTACGTAGTTTTCCGTCACTTCTGGTCATTAGCGCAAAGCAGACCTATGTAGCCCTCTAATTCATTTTTCTGATCGTATCTTTCGTAGACGACTGCAAGGACTTCGTGGAAATCGTGGATCTCGACGTCGGCAGGAACTTGTACAATAGCTGTTCGGAAGCACCTCGGCCGGTGGAAATAGTTAGTCATTCTAATCAAGTTGAGGTAAGTCACAATTCAGATTGAGAAGTTATTTTAATGCTAAATTTAAAAAATACAGGTCTTTATGAAATCAACTACTAAATTTGCTTATCCCAAAAGAGGATTGCTGTTGCACTACTCAGGTAAGTTTGATCAAACAACATATTTTTTGGGTTACCTTTTTCGTCACAATTACCAATTTATAAATTTGTTTCCTCTCTTCTGGTGTTTTTTTATATATTAAAAAAAATAATAATTATAATAACCCTTGGAACCTTTGTTTTACATATTTCTGAAAATTGGTATTATTAGCCGCATGTGTAGTAAGATAATAAAAAATAATACAATTTTCTAAAGTTTGTAACGTTTGAGTGTGCTTCTTTTAAAATTTCCTCCAAGACCCTACCCTGGTTTTACTCTTTTCTAAAAGTTGATCTTATTGGCCAAAAATAAACATGACACGGGCTTTGTGAAGATGTTTTTTCAGCTTGAAATGAACCGCAATTCGCTTAGTATTCTATTCGTGGTATATTTCCTATTTTTGTAGAAAGGTTTTGTGCACACTGCAATCGCATCTTGGTCCGTATTTTATTCAGCTCTTGGCCAGTGCGCTACTGAAAGGAATGAAAGGCGAAAGAGGACGACAAAGCCCGCATTCAGCTATATAAAAAGTGCTTTGTAAAGCTGAGTACCGTTAAGGGAAAACGAGAAAAGTCTCCATTACCTAATAGATGGCACTCTGATCTTTATTCTTTGTTCACAATTTCCGAGCAAAATGTTTCTCCAGCCAGACAGATTGAGCTGGGTAGTTTTAAAGGAAAATCTTTCTTTTATAGAGTTTAGAATATAAAATGCAAGTTTTTAAGGAGGTTTCTTAATTTTAGCACTCGGCTGTGTAAGCCCACCGCCACCAGAAAATGGACGGCTAGTGAATCGAACAGAGACGACCGCTTTTTACGAGTGCGACGAGTCATTCGTATTCCCCGACACCGGAGTAAACAGACGTCAGCTGGTCTGCACGGAGCGACACACTTGGGACCTAATTCTGCCCGACTGCATAGGCAAGTACCGCACACTAATTTTCTTTTGAAAAATGCTTAATTTGAGCACGGCTTTCGAATTAGTTTGATCTGAAGCAAAATTTCAGTTAGAATTGGTACGGGCAATCGATTTTTCAAGCACGTGCATGGTGCCCGGAAGTGCAAAAACGTTAGGTTTCCTGGCGAGCGCAATGTGCTTCGGAATTTTCGATAACCGATCGTTTGAATTTTGCATAAATGACCAGTGAAAAACCACACTAGTTTCAGTTTTTTTTTTTACGTCTGGCGTGGTTGCTACACTTTTTTTTATTTGCACTTAAAGCGCATGCCACGAATTAGCCTTCTATCTGCATGTCTCGTGCTTTTGCTATAAATAAAACCTCGGGAGAAGAGGACGCCCCGTCCACTCCACTTTCGCTTTCTTTTCATCCCGAGAGTGGTGCTCCGCGCTGCCAAAAAACTCTTAGAGGTCAGCAACATCATGGGGCTCTTTTCGGATTGATGTGAACTCTCGGTCGTTTTGTGCGTGCCTACGAGCAGTAATGAGTTCTAATTTATCTCGATTTGGTGGCTGACAGAGTCCAGCTGAATAAAATTGCTGTTTAGTGCGACTTTAAGTGGATTTTTTTCTTTTTGTTTTTTTTTCTATATATTTTTCGTCAGTCCCAGTGTTAATCATCGCTTCTCGCAGTATTTCGTTATTATTATACGTCTTTGCGTTCGTAGAAAAATTGCCTATTATTTGCTTTTTTTTAAGACAAATTTAGATCATCGAATTCAAAAATAGATAGCTGAACTTTTAACCAAATAACATTCAAAAGCACAATTCAGCAATTGGTTTTATTAAGCTGAATTGTGCAGTAAACACTGCACTCCGAAATTCGATTCAAATCTATCGCAGTTGAATTGCATGGAACTTAAGAGTAATATGTCATTAATTTGAAGGTAGTTTTTGTGATTTTTGGTTTTTTATTATTTTGAAATTTAAACCCATAGTAAAAGTTCAGTCGTCCATTTACACGTCTGTGTTTAATCAACTGCTGTAGATTGTCTGGTTTCTTCTAACAAGTGAATTTTGTGTGAAATTTTATAATATTTAGTTTTATATTACTATTTCTGCATAACTGAATTAAATAACAGAGTTGTACATTAAAAATTCCTCGCATTATATATGAAGGTTAAATTAATGTAAGATGAGTCATATAGGGTGGCCCATTTAAAAATTGGAATTTCTTCTTGTTATAAAAGAAAACAGCTCAATATTTTTCAATGGTTGAACATTTATTTGAAAGGTTGTTTTATGTCATTTATTTATGAAAAACAATTTCGGTCAAATGACCACCACGGCTGACTTAGCAGTAGCCCATTCGGTCCATCCAATTTTTGAGTACATTTTCGATTGTTTCGGGGCTTATGTCAGCGATAGCAGCTTGAATCTCGCACTTGAGTTCTTGAATTGTTTTTCGTTTGTTGGCGTAACATTTATCTTTCACCGCTGCACAAAGATAATAGTCCAACGGCGTCAAATCGCAGCTTCTTGCCGGCGAAATCACATCACCATTTTTGCTGGTTATGCGATTTCCGAAGATAGGGCGCAAAAGATCGATTGTAGTGTTCGCTTTATGGCACGTAGCGTCATCCTGTTAAAACCAAATATCGTCCAAGTCTTCGGCTTCAATTTCCCCGGAAAACCAAACGGGCAACATTGCACGGCAGCGCTCGCTATTGACGGTTACGGCGGCTTCGTCTTCATTTTCGAAGTAAAATGGGCCGCCGGACCAAAATCCACACCAGTGACTCGTTTCCACGATGACGTGCTGGTTTTCTGTGCCACAGATGCGACAGTTTTACTTATTAACCCATTCGCTGCCGAGATCATATTCAGCCACAAATTCAGCTATAGGCAACTACGAGGTATCTCGTCGTTGGCAGTGAATGGGTTAACATAACCACCGAGTTGGAAATGAGCCTTGTCCGAAAGATGATTTTTCAGTAAAATTCGCCATCTTCGGCCAAACGATTTTCCGCCCAATTTGCGAACTGTAGTCGGTTCGGATGGTCAACCGGCTTTAGCTGCTGTACCAATTGAACTTTATATGGCTTCATGGCAAGGTCTTTACACAAAATTCGCATCAAAGAAGTGCGTGCAATATCCAATTGTTGAGAACGATGACGAGTTGATGTTGATTGTTGCTCACGCACACTTTCAGCAACAACAGTAATGTTTTCGATTGAGCGCACCGCACGAGTATGTGGACGGGTTGGTTTATCCACCAACATTCCATTCACGAGCTCGCTTCATGAATTGATCCACAAATTGGGTTTTTGGAAGTTTATTTTTGTCAAATTTCTCACAGTTTGAGTAGAAGACTTACCATTTTGGAAACAACTTTTTAATGTTTTCCCAACTTTTTTCAAGCGAATACCGTCCCATTTCGTAAATGTCAAACCTTAAACTAAATTTCTGTAAAGTCAAGAGTTACATATAATCAACTAAACTTCAAATTACCGGTAGTTCAAATTCCAAACACTAGATGGACCCACCCTTTACATATATTTCTCAACTAGACAATGTGGTGTACTTAAATAATTTTCTGTATTAAGGAATTTCTTTAAAATACTTCTAGAGTTCTTGTGTACTCAGAAAAGTTGTTCGCTCTCTTAGACGCTTCATTTGACCAGTTAATATTAATTTAATTGTAGGTTCAATTCATTCTACTGAAGTAGAGTGTTGCCAATTTTTGCCATCATTAATTCTATCATAAACTTCAAGCAGTATCATGGCGTTTTGTATAATTTTTTGTTGTTGCTGTTCGTTAAATATTTTACTTTTTCGCAGAAAACGCTGCTTTTGCCTGAGCTAACGCCTGGCTACGTGTTTTATTCCTAATAATGAAATTTTGACACGAATACACATCTTTTCAGAAACAACTGATCGTGATCCTAATTTGCGTGAAGCATCTGAAATTTAACTACTTATATGCAGCACAGTTTTATTACGATTTGCGTGATTTCGTTATTTTACTTAAAGACTATTGGATAAGTATGACTTAGAAATATCAAACATATTATTTTTTGTTATTTATTTATCTTTTTTTATACGTTTTGGTTCAGAGATCAACCAATTTAGTTTAAATCCTGTTAAGTCCACAGCAAAACAATTTATTTATACCATTTACAAAATTTTGTCGATCCGAATCACCTCCTTTCGTACAGTCGAAAGCGTCACAAGATAGTGAAGAAAAGTACTTAATAAAGTACCTTTTATCTTTGAGTAAATAAAAAGTAAATGCAAAAGAGAACAGTAGAAAATGAGTTGAGCGAATAATGATAATGCTATCTCCAAAAGGAGCGACTAGCCATTATTAAACAGAAAATTTTACTGGCCGTTTCGTAGCTTGACCCTAATCTGTCGAGCTCTAATCAAATTTGGAGGAGCATGATTAGAATGACCCCTTCGATTTCATTACAGAAGCAGCGGGAACAATTCAATTATTCTATTCAAAATTCAAACTATCCATCTAATCAGCAATATGTGGTGAACCGCCACAAATAAATTAATCGGCCTGAGGCGGCAGATTATTTGTTTCGCTCAAGGTATTGTCGGAGCGGATCAGTGGAGCCCCCTAACGTATCAATGTCAGCTCGTATAGGTCTTTATCAGCTTTTTGCAAAACACCCTAACTTCGGGGAAATTTTTCATTCGTCGGCTCCGCGAGAAGCCGCGATATCATAACGCCCAATTATCTCGTTAGGCTTCCGGCAAAAGGCGTTTAATTATATTCAGAACGTCGAAGACTGGTCCACTTTTATGCTGAGTCAATTACCCAATTTATTTATTTAGCCGAAACGGCTGTATCACCCCCGCCCCGGCAAGACGAAAATTGAATGAAGTCAATCTACGACGCATTTATCTGCAAGGCATGAAAGTTGGGGCTTTTCTTAGCAGATAAAACGCTGGTCAGCGACCAGGCTCTTAATTGCGGCTCGAGGGGCTCCCGATAAAAGCGATCAGTTTTCATGTAAACTCCGCCGATAGTGTGGCATATCGTTTTAAGTCTAGGAGCACGGTTTCTTCGCTAATTTATCTAATTCCTGGCAATCAAATTTTGTAAGTAGCAGGCTCGGTGTGTTCTTTTCAGTTTTGTTTAGTTTTGTCCGTTTTTTTTTTTGGGTTTAGAGTAAAGGCACTTAGCGCGTGAACTGCACCATTAAATTTTTTTTTTTGGCTTAGAGCTTTGAGTGAAAAATGTGTGGACACTGATCCCGCCCAAGTACATTTAACTGACCTCAAAAACCACCTTGCAGAAGAATTGGCAATTGCTGGCAGTGGACTCGTCTCCAGCTTTAATCTCGGCTCGCGTAAAAAGACATCCGACACAACTACCTCGTCTTCAGAAATGTCGGACAAAGAAGCAGATCTGGTCTACGGTAATTGTCCCTTTTAGCTAAACCCTCCCCCAAAATTTCGATTTTTCCCAATCCCACAGAACTTTTGCTAACAATTTATTTTTCTTTCCATCCATCGCCCCCCAGACATCATCATCCCTGCGGTGCTTATTTCTGGACTGTTTATTATCAATGCGATAGTTTTTGTCATTATTTTGCGATATCGACGCAGGTTTGTTCAAAATAATTATTTTTAATTGATAACATTTTCCGTGTGCTTTTGTTTGTTGGTTTTTTGTTTTTTTGTTTAATTTTTATTTTGGGAAATCCAAGATTTGTTTATGAACGAAATTAAGCAGATGGTGGTTCATTTAAAACGCTTAGTTTAAGTAACGCGACGAAAAATTTATTTCTAAATGTTTGCTATTGATGGCTTCGAGTTGGTTGGCCTTAGTATTTTAATTATTTTTGCACGAAAATTTAAATAAGCGCGAATAGCTCAATCGCCTTAAATTAGTTCAATTTTCAGAGTAGAACTATTTTAGTTTCAAAACACAATTTACAAAGTTCCATTTATCAATTTGCATTGACCAAAAGGGTCAGATACTCGTTGTTGAGCAAAAAACACTAATAACACAGCTTTTTCGGTAAGGATCTTTTTCATAGACAACTGAATCAGAAATTACTAAATATATGCTCCTGGAATTTAGTTCCCAAAAGAGATGAACTAGGCAATTTTTTTTATTTTTTTGCTGTAAACTTGAATATTTGCATCTATGTAAAAACTGTTAATTCCTACAATTTTGTTTGGAACGCTAGAAAATAAACGCGACTTTCTTTTCGTTTTGCAAAAACGTCGTATCAAGTTTATCAAATGAACTTGTTTGAATTTGCACAAAGATTTTAATTTTGTAATCTTTGTGAGCATTTCCCCTCTTTATATATTTTACCAGATCCAGTCTCATTGTGCAGGTGGAAAGATGAAATTTGAATAATCCCCACTATAAGAATTTTCTGGGTCTTATTGTTGTTACTTACTTTAAACTTTAAATAGACGAACCGTTGAGGGATTTAATATGACTAATTAAGCACAATCACAAAAGGTTACAACTAAAGAGTTCTTTATTTTAAAAGATTAGAAAACAATTGTAATAAACAAATCTTGCCTTTCCTTTGTCTGAGATCAACACAAAATTTTCTAATAAAAAAAAAATATGTTTTTAAAATTTAACAACAGAACCAAGAGTTTGGAGACGGAGAACGTAGAACTAGCGCAGCTGTGAAGAAATTATTTTTGCATTTAAAAACACCGAAAAAAACACAAACTAAATCCAAAACGGCCATATAAATGTACGTAGATATTCCTGGTCCAGCAAAACTAGACTACCGCTGAATGGGGAGCAGGACTATAATAATAATAAAACTAAGACCGTCAATTAAGCTTATACCAAAAACTACCGAAACATTAGACTAGACTAGACTAGCCCGAACAGAAAGTCTAAGCGAAGAAGAAGAGCTTACTGCACTGAGCCCGGGGGCGCCCGGAGTAAAACAACCAAAGATATTTTGTAGTTATTTTTTTTCGGTAATTAACATCCAGCAGAAGGAGTCGTTGGCTTCGTTTCCTTCATATTTTCTCGAGGAAATGCTTTTTCTCACTTCCATGTATATATTGTAAATGTGGAACTTCTCATTTCGCCATATCATACCTGTAAACGATTTTTTGTTTGTTTTTAATTTATATTTACAAAGTCTTTAGTTCGTCCGAAGCATCACAAAGCAGACTTATTTCGCGTAATTGATTTGCATTTGTTACTACATTAATAAAAACCGATTATGGAAGTCCTTGAAAGGTGATCTAGTTGTAAGATTTACTGTAGGAGCACTTAAATTAAGCACTCCCCCGCGAGAGGGTGTGGAGGTGTAAATCTAGATTTTTGATACGATTGTATATTTTTTCTAAGAAACCTTAATGTTGCTGCTTCGACTTGGAGGGCGTTGCACTTGCAACGCATCCACACTGGTCGGATATCGCGCAAAAGATTACATCGCCTTACGAAAAACATGAAAAAAAATATCTAAACTGACCTATTTGAATTTATTCTTACCTTTAACGACATCCGGCAATTATGTAAAGGAAGAAACGCATTTGTATGCTACCTAGGCTAAGCTAGACGAAATTCTGATTTTTTTTTTTTTATATTTTTCTGTTCCCTTCTGTTAATTTCCTAATTTTTACTTTTCTCAACATGTAGCAGTAGAAGTTCTTGTCCTGCATTTTGCATTTTTCTTGATGCATTTTTAGAAATTATTTTTTTAAAAGACAATTAAACGATATATACCAGATTGATATGCGTTTTATTTATCGCCATCTTTTCCTCTTTCAGCAACGCCGCACACTATCCTTAGCTTAAAGAGTTATGAATTTTTACTTAGCTTGTTTGCATTTGTGCAGTTTCGCATTTCTTTTAAAAATTTTATGAAAACTTGTTCAAACTCACTTCCATTTCATTCATTAAATCATCACTTCCTTCCACTACTGAAAGCATTCTAAACAAACAAATTTAAAAATAATAAATAAAATAAAGTAAAAAAACAAAGCAGCGCAGATTGTTTCCTACGAAGATTAAATTCGGGAAGCTGTCTATATTTTGTGTTTGGTGTCAGTTACCCATAAAGTAACAAAATAAACAAATTCTCTCATTGTACATTCAAAATTGGGAAAATTAATTTCAGTTTCCTTCGACCTTCCTCTCCCTTCATCTTGTGCAAATATTATCTTTTGTCTCTTATCCATAAACCTTTCGGAACACAAACCCAAATTTGATAAGCTGCAAATTGAGCTTTTCGGCAAGTTTATTTAATATCGAAAGCGTTCGTTCAAAGCTCGGTTTGAGTCTATCTGATGATAAATTGAGAAAAGAAGACTAAAGACCCGTCCATTTTTAAGGTGAAAAGAGATTAAAAAGGCCGAACGGAAATTGAAGTTGTGGAACTTTTCCTGGATGTTTGCATTGATTCAATTTTTATTTATTTTCTGGGAATTTACGTTGCAGCGCTGGATTTTCTTAATTAAACTGAATTAAACTTCACAAGATCGACTTCATTGCATCGTCGCACACCAAAAACTTATTCCAATAAATCTAATGAAAGAATTGACTATTTCAGGTGTTGAAGGATAATCAAAAAGAGAAGTTTATTTTATAGCTAGAAAACATGCACTGTAAAACAGAAAGTAACTTCTAACTTCTGTGGCCCTTCTTCAGATTTGAATTTAACGTTCGTTGAATGATCTTTGATGCTACCAGGTGGAAAATGATGTCCAAAACAGGAAAATTACAAAAGGTGATTAAGGGGATTTTTTGCGCATTACGCTCCTAACAAAATAAGCTTCTTTTATGATGTTCTAGCTTAAGCCAATAGATAAAAATGATGAAAAAATATGTAACCAAATGTATTAGCACAAATTTGTTTATAATAAAATCAATTTAAAATGAACATCTTTATTTAATTACCATTAGTAGGACAAATATTTCTGTAAATGAAAGGCGGTTCGGATAAATTTCAACAACTTATTTATTTCCTCCATTCTCTCCACTTTCAAAATTATTTACTTACTTTAATTATAATAAAATTTTAGCAATGATCTCTTTTTACACAATTTCTTTAAATATAGCTCTCTGACAAGTCTCGTCCTGGGAGAAACAACTAAACTCATTCTCTTAATAACTGGAATTAAAAAAAAAAAACTGAACAAAACAAAAAAGTTAAACAATTCTCACAGCTTTGTCACTAAAATACATGGGCTCTAGGGGTATATCTTGTCTCGTTAAAAGGTCTGTTTTGCTTTATTTACTCCTGTGTACCGTCCTGAATGCTAAAAACGCGTTGTGGCGCGTCCACTGTTTGTCTCGGTCGCACTCTCCTTGAATTGTTAATCTTTTTATATTTTTTTTAAGTTTCAATTTAACATACGCTACAACTACACAAAAAAGGTAAACGAAATTTCTCTCGCAAGAAATTTTCCTTAAGGAGCAACTCCCTTGCGCTGCTTCTGCATTTTTCTAGCTTTTTGCCTGTCTGTCTTTAAATATGAATAATGTCTCTTGTTTTACATCTTTATGGTTTCATACTTTAAATGTTTCGCCTATTTTCTTTATTTTTTTTTTTTGCTTTTTTTTTTTATTTTTTTACAGGTGTGGTATAGTTCCAGTGGTGGAAAACTGTTAAACCTTGTTTGCTTTTAAAACCTTCATTAAATAATTTAATTTATAAGAATTTCATTTAATAAAAATCAATTTTTGTGTTCGGTCTTCTTTTAATTATACAATCCGTCTCGACTCGGCGCATCCCCTTTTCTACTTTTTGTTTCTGTAAAGAAAAAGATTAATTTAGGATTTAATCGTCCTGAGTGAAATAATAATACATGAACTAAAAATATAAAATAAAAACTACATAGTGGAAAATTAAAGTATTGCGCCACGCCTTGGGGAAAGAATTAAATACAACATGCAGATTTTAAATAAAAAGATTACGAAAGACAGAGAGGTGTCTTGAATCCTTAAAAAGTCCCTTCAACCGAATTACTGACCTACCGCATTACTTTGTCCATAAGCGTATTAATTCGCGTCTCCGAAAATCCAGGAACAAGTTTGTGAATGATCTCCTTGATGAGCAGGTCACTAACCCCGGGACTGCTCCTCTCAGCCATCTCGAAAGCTGACTTCAGGTCAACGACATCCAAGGCGTTGGGATTCTTTCCCGAGTAGTAGTACTTTCGCTGGAGCTGAAAAATGGGGTGTGCGGTGTTTAGAGCAAAATAAACTGGGGTTCTGGGATCTTACCTCCGACAAGAGGGGGAAAATAACATTATTGAGGCACGGGCTGTTTGTCTGGGCTGCTCTACTTCCGTTCTTTGCTGCTGCCGTTTGATTCGTTATCAGTGCTCGATCTCCAGGAACCTGCGGTGATGTAACGCATCCGTTATTTCCGTTATGGCTACTGTTTGTTGGTGTTGTCGCCGTCGGCGATGCGGGGTTGGGGGATATAGGCGCTGAGGTGTCTTTTTCTCTTCGCAGGCTCGACGATCGCTTCTCTTCGCCATCTCCTCTATGGTCTAATTGTGTGATCTGGAATTATAAATAGGGCCGATGAACTCCAAAACCTAGTTAAAATGGCGTACAACTAGGCCCATTTTTAGACCCTATTACGAATCGTGACTTACGACTGAATTGCGAATGTACGAATTCAGCTATAAAAAACGAAACGAGATTGCCTCCTGTAATAGACCTTCGAAAAATTATAAACCCTCATCGGCTAGAAATGACATCCAATAAATGTTTAGTTAATTTAAAGCCAAATACTACTAATTATACAAAATTTCTTAGTATTTTTAGATAGCAACAGTTTTAGAAAAATAATCTTCACAAGATACTTTAAAATATTCAAAAGTACTCACGTCTTTGGACGCCCTTTTCTCCCTCTCTCGTTCCCTCTCGCGTTCCTTTTCCTGTTCGCGCTCCTTCTGCCTTTCCCAGTCAGCATCCCTTTGTCTCTCGAGCTCCTTGTCTCTCTCCTTCTCCTTCTCTTTCTCCCTCAGCATCTGCTCTTTCCTATTCGAATTATCTACAGGGATTGGCGTAGAAGCGTGCGTCGGGATTTCCTGAGGCGGTTGTTTATGCGTCGGCGACGGATGCTGTGGCTGTCCTCCAGAATTTTGCGTAGGGGGTGATCCCGTGGTAAGTTTGTAGTGGTTCAAATTGGCATCTCGTCCCTGTTGCGGACCACCACCGCCCCCGACATTTGACTGAATCATGTTTGAACCGTTGTGGTGCTTATTTGGCGAACTGAAGGGATCGTGGTGGTCCAGGACACTCGCCGCGGTCGGCTTATTATTCGTGAAGTTGCTGTAGTGCATCCCCTTGACGGTCATGATCCAGGGCTCGTCCATGTCGCTGTCTGGTTTCGATTCCTCGCTGTAAAAATATATATTTCTTTTAAAGGCTTTTCTGAAAAGTATTAAATTTAATTAGCATTACGAGTCTGAGTTTTCTGATTCCGTTTCGCTTTCTTCGCCTTTCTGCGACTTCCATTTTTTGTACCGATCAATCAGGTCAATAAGATAAGAATTCTTCTTCGCTTTCTTGATAAAAGGAAATTTAAGAAGTTCCTTTGCTGTGGGTCTCTGTAAAAATGCAAATTTAAATTATCTCCTAATTTTATTTTTTAGATTATCTAAACTCGGAATCTTATTTAAATAAAAGAGTAAACACTTAAAGGGGAATTATTTTCAGCTGTTTCTCAACTCTGCTTCAAAGACTACTACCCTGGGTAAGAACCTAATAAAGGCCTCTAAGAATTTACATTTTTTTATAATAAGTAAATAGTAAATAAATAATAATAAAGGGATACAAAAAATCTGTTTTAAGATTGAATAAAATAAAGAGACTTACATTTTCCGGATCCTTGTTCAGGCACGCCTCGACGAAATCCTTGAATGGCTTTGTGTAGTTCCCTGTGAGCTGTGGCGGGTTGTTTTTTGGGATTAAGAACAAAACTCTCATGGGATGCAGCTCAGAATTCGGGGGTTCCCCTTTAGCCAGTTCAATTGCCGTGATACCCAGTGACCAGATGTCGGCCTTTGAGTCGTACATTGACTGTTTTATGACTTCGGGAGCCATCCAGAAAGGTGTTCCAACGAATGTGTTCCGTTTGGACGTCGTGTTAGTCAGTTGACCAGCGACTCCAAAATCGGCCAATTTTACGTCCCCCATTTCGCTAAGAAGTACATTCGCCGCCTTGATGTCCCGATGCAGCTTCCGCTCGGAGTGAAGATAGTCCAGGCCTTTGAGAACCTCCCGCAGGATTATGGCTATGTGCATCTCCTCGAAGGAGCCCGCCTTCATCAGGTCCAGTGCCGAACCTCCGCCCAGGTACTCCATGATGATCCATAGCTTCGTACCCTAGAGCAGACAAAAGTTGCGGTGAGTGGCTGTTTTAGATTTATTGAGGTATCTCAGCCGTTCCGTGCGAGTGGGAAATTTCAAAGATTTTCAAAGTCTCACAGGGTGTACACAAAATCGTTTTCATGCCTCCGTAGGCACCAGAGTAGAATGGATCAGTCACCAGGTGATAAATCAGCTTTCGAACAAAGCCTAAGATTGTATCATGTGAAACCGCCCATAACTTTTTGGAAAGCGTACGAGCGCCCCGAGTCCATCAAAATGCGATAGGTGTGTGAGATCCAGCGCAATGAAATTGCTCTGACTTAACCTGAAAACCGGGCCTTTTTCTTCTCTTGTCCCTCAGAGGATCAAAACTCCATAAATTTTCATCCCGAAACACTTGTCATTTCCAATAATTGCTTTCGAGACAAATCGCGGAGTTTGAGTAGGAAACATCGAAATTAATCATGAAAGCTTGATTGCTTTTTAAGCGGAGCTAAATACATTCCCGAAGCTGTGGCACCCCTCTCCCAGGACCCAAGGAATCCTGGGAATAAAATTCCACCTTTCTTCTCTCGGGAGTGTATGCCGACAGCCTAAAAGGTTTTTAAAGGGATTCCGCTATGATGGGAAGTGACTTTTATTGACGGGAATTATAATAACGTAGTCTTGGCTTCTTTTCCACCAAAGTGGGGCGCTTTAAAAAGATGTTGTTCTTATGCAGTCAAGATTCCATTGTAAAATTTCAATGTGTGATTTGTTTCAACACATTTCATATTCAGCTATGGGCTTTATATAACTGAATAGTTGTTATTTGCGGTAATGTGTGTATGTGTGTAATTCAATTAAAAAAATTCAATAATTACAGTATCATACCAAATTTTGAAGGAACAACGACGAACAATAAATTTTAAAATATTTATTAATATGCTAAAATCTAAAGTAAACTGAAAAGTTCCAAGACATCTTATGGATCACCTCTCTACAGAATCGAATACCTCTTAGCAATTTCCTACACCTTCTTTCTTTTCGCAAAAACAAAACTTGAAAAAAAAAACCATTCAGGCAGTACCTACACGTTGGAATTTCGATATGAATAAATTTCCGCGGAATTTATGCAAAGTGCCCGATTTAAAACTTATGCCTGCAATTTGCTGTAAAGGTCATCGCTGACCACTTCATCGCAACAGTTGCCCATTGCTCAAGGAAACAGTTGGCCTCTTGAATTACAAGTCGGTCTCCGGAGCTGAGCTGCCACTTGGAGTCCCCCTCGTTCAGGTTTCCAATCGTCAAGGTCACTTGACTGCTCCTCCTGCTCCACCTACTCCCCGAACCGAGCAGTGCCTGCGAATAAATTAAACCTCAAAATAAAGAGGCTCCGAGTGCCGTATGGGCACCAATACTCGTGAGGGACACGACGGGATTTAGAGTACTTTCACGTACTCGCTTTTTATCGATTTTTTAACTGAAATAAATCGTAAGTAGATCTGGGCGAGCTGAGCAGTCCCCGTGCCTCCGCAGCCTCGCCAATTCAGCCCCTGGCCATTGGGCGTATTTATTGCCTGCCGTTCAATCGAAGCTGGCAAATGAAATTGATCGATTGTAACTCGATACCGCAGAAAAGGACGGTGTCTCGTCTCGAACACTTCTTGGGATATTCAGTTCGAGAGTCGTTTAGCGGGCGGATACCAGGGGACAAATGAACCCGGATTGTCGTCATTTTTTAGTGGTAACCACTTGAGAATGGTCTTGAACTTGATATAATCCAATCGTTTTATGCGGCGAGCAGATGCTCCGCACGTCCTCCGTTTTCTCCATTTGTTGGGTCACCAGTCTCACAAAATTTTGAACTGAATTAACATTCGGGTCGGAAGAGAGCTATTTATCAAAAGTTTATCTAAACATGTGGACTCCACTCGTGGCCTCACCGTAAAATGGACAACGAGCCTAGCCCTGCCCTTGAGGTGTCCGCTGAATGCGATGCCCTCTGCCTGGAGCGGCGGGGGTCCACTTCTTTAATTAGCCACTTTAGCCCGACCCGATCCATAGAATTCACAGTTTACGAACTCGAAGTCTAGCCGGCTCCGCAAAAGTTACTGAATGGATCCCATTTTGGCTGAAGATATCCCAGTCGGATATGTGTGAAAGCCCCCGAAAAACTCATTCAAGCTCGTGCTCCTCAGCCCACGTCTGGACCCATTTCCAGCAAAGATATTTCATCAATTGAGGCGCGCAATCCCTCCCCGCGCCTCTCGGATGCACATATATTTCCACATATGATTAATTTTCGCCAGTTTCAAAGTTTTAATTAACGGTGAGTGGCGTCTGCTGCATAAATTCATAATGAGAGTCAAAAAGCTAATGGATCTCGGGAATTTTGTAACTTTTTTGAAGGGTGATAGGGGAAGGAGGGGCTTTAACCCGCTCAATCTCGTCCGCCTCAGAATGCTCACAAGTTATTAACTAAATTTTAATAAGCCACCCCAGTCAGGGACACAAGAGCACTTTTGATTGATTGTCGTGTGCTTCCTACCAAACTGCCAAAGTAGTGCAATTTCCATGCTTTTGCGTAAATAATTTAGGAAATTAAAAGTAAACACTTGCCTTCGACGGAGAACGAGGTGAAATTGAAGCGAAGGCAAGTCGCGATTAAATTAGTAGAAGTTAATGGCGGGGCTAGAGACCTGCATCCCACCGATCTCCAGCGCTAGATATGAGATAGACCTCCAGCAGATCATGGCCATTTCTGATTCAGTCGCCGAAATCCACTTCATCGCTCTGGTGGCTAAGTTGCGTGGTGTTACCTAAGCGCTGCTCCCGCATTCACAGCTCGGGAGGAGTCGTCATTAATCAACATTAATATTTATTTCCACACGGCTGCACAGTTATTTGCCAAAAGAAAGCCGTAATGAGTAACCCGTGATAGTGGAAAAATTAATTCAGGCATAAGCGCGTTATAAGCAGAACACAAATTGCGTTTGGAGCTGATGAGTTATGAACTTCCATTGCCTTTGTTTTCTTCTCTCAGAACACTGAGAAGCAGTATTTATTTTTTTTTTAATTTATAAAATAATAATAGACAAGCATCTCCTGCCTGTAACTGAATTCCATGCAACACATTTCCCTAGAAACTTGTTTACTAATTATTTACTTTCTACATACGCCGACGATATGAAAATCTCCAAACGGATATGCTCTACTTCGGACTCCCGACTGCTTTAGGGCGACCTCGACAGTATTAGCATTTGGTGCAGAAACAAACTCTCTTAAACTTAATGCCTCCAAATGCCAATCCATCACTTACTATCCCCTCCGTATCCTTTCTTCATGGATCTAGGTGTCATTTGTGATAGCGAACTTAATTTTCGTGAACACGTTGACGTGATTGCTAGAGCCAATTTCGCGGTTTGCTTTGTGAAACATTGGTCCAAGGAGTTCCTTGATCCCTACGTTGCCAAATCCCTCTTTGTCAGCTTCGTCCGGCCAATAGAATAGCATCAAGAGGATTGTGCCTGTCCAGTGTAGGTTCCTTCGCTTCACTTTACGTAATCTTTTCTGGTCTGACCGTCAAAATCTTCCCCTTACGAAAATCGCCTCTTGCTGATTACCTTGGAGTCCCTGTGGAAGCGGCGGGGCCTTACTGATATTACTTTCATTCATCAACTGCTTATTGGTCAGATTGACTACCCTTCTCTACTTCAGCGGATCTCCATCTGCACCAATCCTCGTAACCTCCGTTCGGCCCCTCTCTTTCGTCCTGCTTATTACTGCATCAAATATGGACTTTCTGCACCTCTCACCCGAATGCTTCGGAAAACCAACTCCCTTCCTTCTTTCGTCTTCCACCTGAGTAAATCATCCCTCTGGAATGATCTTAACAGTCCTAAATTTGCCCGTTCGATTATCATTTTTAATTATTATATAAATTTATTCTAATATTTAAGTAAACTTATTGTCAGTAGCTTATATTAGGCGATTAATAAATTTGGAATTTGGTTTCTGTAGCTTAATTCAGCAATTGCTGTTGTTTAGCTGAATTGAGCTAAGAGACTAAAGAAATTAATTTAATTTTGATCTTTAAGATCTTGAGGAAATAAATTCAATTTATGTACCAATTTTATTAGTCGGTTAAACTTGCTTACTCAAGAGCTTATTAAAATCCCATAAGAGATTTTTTAATTGAGTGATCACAAATAAATAAAAAATTAGTTAAGTAAATTTCGAAATGTTTCCTGTCTGACGCTATTTTTTCTTGTTTCCCATGAAATCTTCCAAATCTACGATAGCTCACCGAACCATGTGTGATGCACCTTGGCTTTGTTGAGTTCGAGTGAAAGGGAGGTCTGTTTAATTCGGAAAATTTTTTTTTTACTCTCTATTAATTTATAGAAATTGCTTTCGTACAGAGACTGAGTAGACCACAAAATTTTTAATTAACTGCATGATTTTGGCAATTTTCATATAATAAAAAGCAAATTCGTTTCAAAATAGCTAACATCAGTTAAAAATAGGAAAGCGATAAAATTGGCAACCGAAAGTTAAACGCACAAAAAAAGCCCTTACACAACTGAAAATTCGGTTTTAATATGAAAACGAAATTAAAATTTGCCAATGAAGCTAATTACCGCAGTGGCCGGTGTAACCTTTACCGAAAAAAAAACAATTAAATCATTTCACCTGCGTGTTTTGCAATTGCATGGAAATTGCATTCAGCAATCTAAAAATGAAAGGCCACCACAATCTCTGGCCGACAGAGTTGCATTGTTGCACCATCGTCGGCGCACCGCGAGGGAATAGTAAAAACAAAAAAAAAACGTGTAGCCGCGCAAATTGTAATTACTCCCTTTAACTGTTTACCTATAGAGGAGCAGTTGCGACCCGTAATTCCGCAGGTAATTCAGCTACAACAAGTGCTCATTATCCCCGGTCGCTGACGACGGTGATCGCCGCGGAAACCGGTCAGCGCTTGCTTACCTGATTACCGCATTCCGGCAGCACAAAATTAACCCAAAAATATTTTCGCGTATTTTTGCCATCGCACAGCTTAATGGAGGCCGTAAACAGTCGTGGCCCAGGTAGAAAAAGCGCGGACCGAGCTGTGCGAGATTGTTCGCGGGTCAAGGTGTCAAAGCGTTTTCTGTTTATCTTCCAATTTTAGTGATGTAATTGCCCTGGAATTTCTTAAATTAATTCCACCGGTGGGGTGAGTGCCGGGAACGGCACGAGTTCTCCAGCCGGGACCATTATCACTTGCCTTTGAGAATTACACGCTTTTACATTTTTTCACGGCTCGCGCCGCCTTTTTATTGCGACAGACCTGGGACTGGTTTATTATCACTGGTATCCTCCGCATCCACTTCGCAGTGTCTTTGTTGGCTCTCTCGTGCAGGTGATTGATGTCAGCCCGAGTGAGCCTCCCCGCCCTAGTTGGCCTCCAGTTCATCGAATGTATTTTTTTTTTTTGTTTTTTTTTTTGGGTTCCGAGACTTCACTTCTTCTAATATTCGCTCTGTCCGCTTAGCGGTGATTTATTGTACGACTTAGAGCAAATCCAATTTTGGAAATTAAACCTACGCGAAAGTTATCCACCCTTCGACACTTACAAATTGTTCGCTAGGCAGCTGCAATTAAGGCGAAAGATATTCATCTCCGGAGTTATACGCTACGCGAAACGGGTCCAGGGTATCCAAGTTGTTCAACTGTGGAGGTCTGGGCAATAATAATGAATTGTCTTGTCTTGTCTCGTCTTGTCTTATTGTTGCGATTGAGAAATCGGCTCATTTCAATAATTATCACGTTGCTAGATAGCCTGAAACGACTTTTTTACTTATTCCGCGTTTTTCAAAGGCATTATTTAAGGATCCTTAAATAAAATTACTTTAGCATGAATACAAAATCGAATTATACATTTTCGAGCTTTAAGAAAACATCCATACTATAAGAGTTTCTACCAGAGACCGATGGAAACAATTATTATCAATTTTTAAAATAAGAAATATCTTCTTATCGTAGAAGAACGTAGATAACATATTTTTCCAAACTTTATCTGTTTAGCTACAGATCGCTAAATATTATTTTATCCTTATCATGTACTTTATTTTCTTTTACGCAATACGTTTAATATTTGGTGAAGTCACCGTTACTTTCTATTATAGGTCTACATCTACTGTTCATATTTCCAACTAATTTTTCAGCATATTCTAGTGGTAGATCCTTCTAGGCTTTCTTTACCGATGATTTACGTTGTTGCAAAATGAAAGTATTTTTCCGCTGCAACTTTCCCTTCATAAAGGCCCACACATTTTCAATTGGATTAGCATCAGGACTTTGTGAGGGCGAATCCATGGCATTGATATCCTCATGATCTTTCCATTTGGTACAAAGACGACTTCTGTATTTTGGATCATTGTCTTCTTGCAAGACCCACGATCGGTTTCCTGTTCCAAACCAAGAATTTGTAGACTTTAATCACCTGTTTTTTGTAAATTTACAGCATCCTTTCTGTATTCAGATCTCCAGTAAAAAAATAAATTTTTGAAAACCTCTGTAATTCTATCTGTGAATATTTCTTGCGCTGACTTCGTTCCCCGTAGCTGCGCAAATCGTTCTTGAAAACACAAAAGGATCCCTTTTAGCCATAATGATGATCTTATGATCAGTGGTTAAACTCCTTTTCTTAAGTCGGCCTCTGGTTTCCTATTTTCTTTTAGACTTTAATGCATTTGTGACTAAATCCTACGACCGACCTAAGACGTCGGTAATGAATTTGTAGGGTTCGTTGTTCTTCTGGTGGACTCTTCTGCCCACCCGAGCAGAAATTTATTTAAAAATATTATATTTCATAAACACAGCTACTTTTTTGACCAACTACTTACTGCATTCAATGACTAACTCGGCTAATGTCAATAAAGCAAATATTTTAGCGTTCTCACCTATTACTTTGACCACCAGTGTATATATATATATATGCTATTTATTAACTATGTATAAGATAACCATAATTTTAAATTAACTAGATAAATTTTGTTGCAGTGCACTTTTAAAGATGTCTAAAATCGATTCAATTTGCGTCTTAGCTACAAATAAATTTCGAGCCCAAAAATTGTGTATACTTAATAAATAAATAAAGTAAATTTGACCTTCTGACTTTGACGATGACAAAGACAGACAGTTAAATTAATCTGAAATTGATGAATGCCAATTAATTTTACTTTTTAGAATATCTTGAAAAAATAGAGAAAACGGTAGAATTTCTGTAATATTAACATACTGTCCTAAAAATATAAATATACAATGAAGAGCCTTTCAAATGTTTATCGACCCAATCCAATTACTGGCCAAAAGATTATTGTTGTTGGTCTTATGTCATCTATTCTTATCGTTACGTGCAACAGCCCATAACCCATTTGGGTAATATAATACCGAAATAAGATTGAAAGTGCTATCCAAATCCCCCGCATTATGACTTTGATATTCATACTTGTGGGAGAGAAATAGGCATATCTCAAAGGTTCATAGGGTTCTTAAATAATCAATGACAGGATAATGCCTTCTTAAAAACAGTCGATTCTTCATTTTTATTTGGGTATCGATTTCTTTTCAAATCTACGCGGAGGTGGAAAAGGAATTAAATATTTGATTGAGATAGAGAAAAGTTTAAGGGGACCCTTCAAATCAACAGTTACCTGGAATAATTGTTATTAAGAACCAATTACCTCAGATTAAAAATGAAAGCAAAAGTTTTCGACTCACCTTGAGGTAGGATCCATAGTACTTTGTGACATAGGGCGAGTCGCACTGCGATAGGACCATAATCTCCTGCTGGATGTCTTCAATCTCATCTTCGGCCTCTTCCAGGTCGATGATTTTAATAGCGACGACCTAGAAAACAATTTAAAAGCGAAGTGAGAATAAAACCAGCCAATAAAACTTCTCGAGAGGAGCGAAATGAGCCTCAGGTACAAAAGACGAACGATGAAGAAAACGATTCCTTCTCGAGCGGTGTGGCCCTGAACGTGCCTCGGGTCGTAGGTGGGACACAATCCGAGCTCCCAACTCTAGGTGCGAATATCCTCTGCCCCGCGCCGGGAATCCTTCTCGGAATGGCAAGGCCGTGCCGGCGTGATGATGGACTGGATTAGTTTAATGATATCCATCGAGCGCGCACTGTTAATTGCGGGGGATTTGCATTTCTTGCGTCTAGTGGATTGGGGCTTTCCACTCCGCTAGGTCCATTTATGTGCAATGGGAGGTGAAATTGATACGATTCGATTCAACACTCGGACCCATTGTCCTGCTGGAGCGTCTGCCCGGTCGAGGACACGAACAATGCTCCGAGCGAATTTATTGTGGCGTTGGAGCGCCAGCTTCGGATTTTGACTATGGACAACAAATTTAACCGAGCCTCGTAAAAGAGGGGTGACGGTGGGAAAGTGTTTTGAGGCGACTTAAGGAGATCCCGACAGAATTCCGAATCAAAGCCGCTTTATTTCTATACTTCCCAGGGTTTGGGGAGAACTATCGTGCGGGCAAAAGTGTCTTGGTCTGCATACAAATTACTCGAAAGCCGCTTAAATCACGGGATGCGGGAATAATTCAGGTCTATTCCTTTACTCATTCCAGAGGCGAATTACTATGCTTTTAATGGATTCGCCACCGTTCACGAAACGTACGCCCAACAGCGGCCGGAATGCCGAGGATTTGCATATTTTTTCCTTGGGACGTTTAAGTGAATCTGAAGAAAGATTGCGGATCATCATTCGAGCACTTTGCGAAATTATCCTCGGAGGCAGGTGGGCAATGGTTAATAAAAGCAATGCTGGATTAACCTGGCAATGGCTTTTCTAGGAAAAGGGTATTCCTGACTAATGATCTGGTACTATGAATTTTTTACGAACTAGTCCGGGGTACGTACCTGCTGTGTTCTGTTGTCTATCCCTTTAAACACCTCTCCGAATGACCCTTTCCCTATTCGTTCCTGTTTCGTAAAAATCAGCTCCGGGTCCACTTTCTAAAAATATAAGAGAAAAAACTTTATATGAGAAAAAGCTCGGTTTTAGATAAGTTTTGTAGTATAATTAAAATTTAAAGTTTATTGATGATCACACAGAATTACACTGTTTTCAAGAATTCGATGGTTAAAGTTGACTGTTCAATTCAGCTTAATAAAAGCAATTGCTGAATTGTGCAATATGCTCCAGAAATTTGGTTATTGAAAACAGACAACTGTGTCACTTTCAAGTATTTTTAAATTGTATTCTATTAGTGGATATCTTAATGGTTAAAAAGTTGTTATATTATGAGATGAGAATCGGACTTCACCTTCACAGACTTTGTTTTAAAAATAACAGGCATTGTCCGGGTGCCCGATTTTAAATGGAAGTCCATTCACAAAACAATTAGCTCTTAAATAGTGCGGTGAGCTATTCTATAAAATAAATTTCATTCTGACATAGATGCTTCGGCATTCCGTGGAAAAAATATTGCGCTGACTGGTTTTAAAACAAATAGCCTACAAATGTAGGCTCGAGTATTTTTGCCTGTTTATACGCTCGTATCAGTGCAACCCCATTAAATTGCATTCAATAAAATTAAAATAAAAACATTTGCATACCCGAGGCGATTAGTTCACCTGCCCGAAAGAATTCCATCGCGACTGCCGTGCTCCTAATTTGCATTAAAATGTGATCTCGGCCGAAGGACATGATAATGAAATGCAAAATTTCATTAATGAGGGAGAGTAATCAGAGCCCGAAGAGATGTACAAACATGAGAGAGGGGGTGCATGCTGACACGTCCCCTCCCCCAACAGACAATTTATGGTGCCCGCAGCGAGTCATGCTTAATTTTGAAATATTGTTTCACCACAAAGATCATTTAATGCTCAATTAGTTTTACCTTGCCATTCACTGGCATTTCCCCGTCGCAATTTTATGAGCCGTAAAAGGTGTGTTTCTCTCCATCATTTTGCTGTTTTGTATATAAGAGGAATTTATTTTTATAGGGGGCCTTCACATTTCCCTGGTGATGATAAAAGTGTCATGCCATTTCAATGTCGACCGTCCAAATTTGGTGTAATAATTTAACGGCGTCTTTGCGTTCGCCACGTACACCCGCAATTAGAACCGCGCCAGAGCGCATTTGCGAACAGCGCAGCGGAGCACCCACATTCACCTGGGCGGGCGAATTGGCTTAGCGCCTTGGGAGTTGGGATTGCGGTCCAAACAAACTCAACGCGAGCAACCTGAGCACCTTTGTCATATTCAAATGACCGCAACCAGTTCTCAGGTATGCGGAGCGCGGTGATAGTGATCGCCAACATATTCAGCGGTTAACCTTGCGCCGAGCACGACTGGAAAAATTTTTCCTGAAACGAATCACAGCGCGATCGGGAGACTTTCACTGGCACCACCACGTCGAAGCCATTAAAAATTGAACGCGAGGGCAGGGGCGCGTCTGTCCACTGGATTGTTCGGACTGAACCCTATTCCCCCAGCGAGACTTAATTGCAGGCCATTTCTTCAGGTGGTCGCTGCTGGCCAGCCAGGTTTTAAGTTCAGTCGTGCAACTAGCTGCACGCGTAAGTTCATTACCATCACAGAGCCCGGTCAATTTGACTGCATAATGAGGTCCGCGGATGAGCCCAAGCTTTCTATGTTAAGCGTCGCGACAAGCTGATGTGACGGAGCATGGGCTCTGGTTTCCACGCATTTTCTGCGCGACCTCAAAACGGGGGCCCGTTCTGCTCCGGCCGCGTCGAATCATAGCAAATAGACACAGAGAGTACGCAATTGCGGGGCCTCTAATTATTATGTAATTCGAGTCGTAATTGGAGTTGACTACGGCGCTTCATTATCGAGACAATTTCCATGCTTCAATAAGGCGAGTTCCCGCAGGTTTTTTGTTTCATTTGTGCGCTAGTTGGAGGTGCCCAACAAAAGGCATAGCCTGTCCCATTGAGGGCGACTGGAGAAAGCCACCCATGAAAAGCATCAGAATATCACGAACATAAATTATGTGAAAAAATAAAACAAGTCACTAAAAGGAAAACGAGAAAATTGCATAAAAGCGACACGATAGCAGAAAACTCTAGGGCAAGACGTCGTAGTGTCGTACTCGGGCACAGGGATTTATAATGAATTGATTAGAACAACCCCTCAGCGTTTGGACAGGTTCTGGAGAGTTCTGATGGGAGCCCCATTTCAATAGAACGCAAGTCATACCTCTCCCTCACGAAACCTCTAATCAAAGGTTCCAAATTGATTTCTGACTGTACATGAAAAACGTTTGATGTCGCTGTGGAATTATATGGCTTAGATCAAGCCGGAAAATTTGAATTTAGTTACAGGTGAAATGTAGGAAGCATGATCACACGAAATGCCAATTTATCTGCTGAGCGGAAAGAAAAAGTAGCTGTTTGTAAAAAAAGATTACAGACATATAATTCAGCTTACCTAGAGCAGTTGCTGAATTGTAATTTTTGTAATAAGAAACAACATTTTCAGAGAAGAACAAAATGTCTGAGTGCACAATTCAGCGTCAAAAACTACTTTGCTGAATTGTGCTATTATTCTGAACTAAGTCCCTATATTTGAGAAAAACTTAGACATGGTATTAAAATGGAAACCCCCTGCAAATATTGCCTTTTGCCGCATTTTCCGACCCAATGCCCCATATAAAGATTCGCATGGTTGGCGTTGCTGATTCGAATCGACTGACTCGGTGGATATTAACATTCCTAGCAAATTGGTTGCATGCCAAAACACTATATCATCGCGACTGCCAGGGGTTGTTCTCCTGACTCATAACTTCGTAGCCGCCCCCTCGTCGCTGACATAACCCATGGAGCCCCACTTTATAGGCATTCGCCGTAAAGCATGTCGCACACGCTCTCCCACTATGTTACAAAGCGTCTCCCCTCGGCCTTTCTAGTCGCTTCATTAAAATTCCAAGAAATAAAGCCCCAAAAATCTCCATAACTACAAAAATGCAAAACAATAATATCAGAAAATACAGTTGACGGTGGGGTGAGTTTCGCCGCCAGGACTGCTACTGAGGCACCGAATTTAACCGGGCTTGCAGGCCGAAACGATGTCACACACCGCCCACATATTGTAATCGTGATTTGCATCTAAAAACACAAGGCCCCTTTGAGTGGCGAATGCGCCCCATATCTGCTCATTCATCTTCCAGCAACCCCGCCCGCTCGCTAGTCGAGTTACTGAATAATTCATCTGGCAACCCCTTCGCTGGAAGACCTATAAAATGTGAGGTTGCTGACTGCCATTGACATAATAAGAATCCGGAAAATGGTAAATGTGGGGAAGAAAAACCATCCTGAAGCCTCCAGTCTCCCGTTCGGGATGATGAAGTGCTCCAGTAAGTAGCAGCCAGGCCGAACCACTTTATACATAGCTCCGTGGCACTTAAGCCAGGGTGGACCTCCTACGGTACGAGCGGAAGCGGGGTTTAAGCCTATCCTCCCCCCTGAGTAGGATATGAAAAAGTCAAATTCAAGAAATTTCCGCGAATGCAATTTTACCCTTTAACAATGCCATTTCCGGGCCTGTTGGCTCCCGGATACGCGAGCGATTGCCTGTCCTTAGGGAAGATTTTACAAGTCGCGAATTTCACAGGGAGCGTATTTCCAAATCCTATTCCCACTCGGCTCTGTGGCGGGAAGCTTACAGAGTGTGGTTATGGTGGTTTTTATCTTCAAAACTCTGTCCTTTACTTGTCCGGTTAATTTTTGTAAACAAGGGGAGCACTTTGGCTGAGATATGCGGCACTATCCCGGTCCCCCGGTTGTTGGTTTTGCCAAAGTTAAATAGAACTGCAACTGACTCTGGTACTGGGAAATTGTTCTGGAACATCTAAGCTAACGGGAGTAGTGTTTCTACCGCAGACTTAATTAATAATTAAAAAATAATTCATTCAAATGGGTCAAACGAATTATTTAGAAGACCTCCCCCACCAGAGGCCGGTCGCTTTTGAATTCGGAGAATTTCCCACGGGGGGCTCTAGCTCCAGTCGAACCATCTTCCCAGATTAAGATATATAGAGATAGTTTGGCATTCTGCTAGACAGTCGGCTGCAACTGCATAATTTACAATTTTTAGTGCGAGTACCTTAATTAACAGACGTAATTAGTTTCTGCAGAATAATGGGGCTCGTTTAGAAGACGCCTCAAAGTAAAGCTGTCCGCTCGCGATAATTACCGTACTTGCCAGCGGACTTCAACGAACCATCCCGTACTATGATGATCATCTTAAAAATGTAAGCCCACTAGTTGGTTCGCTTGAGGCTAAATTGTGTTCCCAAATATCATCAGTCATGTCATGTCTCGTTCGCGATCTTAAATGGGATTCGCCACAAAAAGTTAAAATTCTCCGCACGTTCTGGTGACTAATAGCGTCGTTTGCAGGAAACTTGATTTCCGCGTATATCCTTTGCAGAGTACTTACAACTTATCGCTTTCCAAAGCACTCGCAGGGAAGTGTAATTGATGGGACAAGGCTCCGAGAGTTTCATATATTTATTATATATATCCTATTTATAAATAACGTATTTTGGTAGCAGCTCAATATTCCGTGATGCCGTACCCATTTCGCTTTCAAGTTCACAGGGTCCACAAGAGATCTACAAAATTTAGAGAACATAAAAGCCCTAAGGGATTTCTAAAACCACCATTGAAGCGGTTTCCTCTTTCCCACTGAATGACCGTTAAAAAGGCAATTTCCCCCAGATAATCGATTCATAGCTATGCAAAACTCACTGAACTTTTAGTGCTGTTGGGTGAGAAACTACAGTCGACTACCGATTTTACATACCTGTTCACTGAACTGGCACAGCGCCCCGGCTTTGTCTGGAATATCCGGTGCGTTTCAGGCTTAATTAATATAAATAACACCCGTTCAAGCGGAATGGGCCGGGGGCTTTATATAAAATAAAATAATTTCAACATTTCGGAAAGCGTTGCTCAATTTTCGAGCAAAATGCGATAAATGGCATTTACCGGCTGCATAAATTTCAAGAGGGTGATAAATCGCTGAGAAGTCTTTGCTGTATCCACCGATCGACGGAGCAGCAGTCACGATTGGCTCAAGTCACCGCCAAGGAGGTAATTAAGTGTTGAATTAAGTCAAAATGAAGATAATTTCGAGAATCAAGAGCTTTCATTAAGAAGAGCTACACAATGGAGACGACATTTTGGCCTGACTCCACGTGAGGTAGAATCTTTTCTACTTTTATAGGGAGTCTGCTATTAAATGTATAAAGGGCAATATTGAGATAAATAACATTTTCTTAAAAGGGAAGCACAATTGCCAATGGTTGTTTAAATGGCATACTTTAGAAAAGTCTCTGTTACTTCAACTACACACCTATAAACATTTTTGAGTTCCCTTTAAAAGAAGACACTTGAGTCTTTAAATATCACCTCAATATCTCTTTTTTCATTTTAGAAAGAGGAAATTTTCTGGCAAATGTTGCTATTGTAGTCTAATCTATCTATCAATTATTCTTTTTGTAAAACTTTTGTTTAGTCAGGTTAAGCGTAAATAAAATTCGTTATTTAAAGAGTTTTACAAGTTTTTAAGTAGAAACGCATCGGCGAAAGTTATTTGAAACCTCGTACATCTAAAATTACGTTGCTCGTAATTTATTTAAAAGATTACCCCCCATTCCTCAACCAGTTTTCGCTCACGAACTATAAAAAACCTTCCACTGCGCTGCAGTTAAGCAAATTTGTAAGCTGAATAAAAAATAAGGGTTAAGGGGAGTGGCTGAGTCCCCCTCAGGAGCCGCGCTGCAATAAATTGTAGAAGCGGACTGTAAAAAAAAAATCATTCAAATTCGCATTACATTTTTTACGGGGGCTCTCTCTCTCAGCGAATAAGCATCCTTTTACAACTCTTCGACATCTCCTTTTTTTACTTTTCCAATCGATTGCTTCACCCTCTCACATCCTTCCCCGGGAATAAAGTGACGAGGAAATGATTTTTCGATTACTTCCAATCGAAGGCCTCTTCAAGGACATTACCCGGCGAAGCAAAATCAGCAGCTTTCCCTTCCGACCTTTTTAACGGAATTCACGTTGACTTTCATAGTCGACCGGAATCCCATCTGATTACGGTAGCCACACCGCTTTTATGAGGATATCGCGCGCCACTAAATTCCCTCACATTTTTCCGGCGCTTTCTTTTCCTCGGTGGGACATCGTAAAAATTGGCGAAACGACGGTCATAGTTTTCTCGAAAGACACTTTTAGAGCGCAAGCTGCTGCCGCAACATAATCATCGAACCGAGATGGCGCTGACGTTGGTGTTATTAATTTCATCGACATTTATCGATGTCCACGAATCGAGGATTTTACATTATTTAGCGGGCAGGCGGTAGCATATGTTCGTAATTGGGAAAGTTTCCAGTTTCGGGCCAAAGTATAATGGCTGCGGTTTCCCTGTGGGAAGGTAGACAACAGGTCCAAAAGTACTTAAGAACCTTCCTATTAGGATAAATTCTGTCGTGCAGGCTTCTTAGTTCTGTGGGAATGGGCAATCTGGAATTATGCATTACGAAAAGCTTTCAGGAAACCTGTATTTATGTCTTGAAGTATGTTAGGGACTTACTCTTTTGTCGAAATTTTTTATTTGATAGTAAACTTAAGAACAAATATGCTACGATATTTTTATAGTATGTGTAGAAAAAAACTTGGGGGCGGTTTTCATATAATTTCTAAAACAAGTAAATTATTCTTTTAGTGTACAGTTTCATATATAGTATACCGAAATAAGTGGAATGAAAAATTTGATCTAGGTAAACAAAAAATTATATGCCAGGGGGCACTCTCAATCGTTTGGGAGTTCCAGGGTGATTCATAAATTCCTATTTTCCATGGTATCACATCACTATTTTATATTTATCTTTTGGTCTACTCAACGCAGTGACATCCAACTTATGCCAAAAATCTACTATCCTGCTGTCCTTTTCAAAACCACAGCAATATTGACCTGCTATCTACCCCGAAAAGTACACAAAAACACACACTTTCGAAGTGAAAATTTTTTTTAAATTTTCTTACAATTCACCTTTTCATCGAATTTTCTCCGAAATTCATGTAATTAATGCACCTGTTTACTATTTGTATCGAATTGCCCATCTTATTAGCTTTTCAACAAGGTAAAATAGAGGTAGAAAAATCTGTTCCTTAGAAAACTTTGACCGGTATCTTATTGTTTTATTGCCATGTAATTGCAAAAGTCGTAAAACGAGCAAAATGTCCTCAAAAAATACTGGGAATGCTTGTTTAGCATACACAGGTAATTAATTTTAATGATTGCTACTAATAGAAAAGTAAATGAAATTTGTTTTATTGTGGTAATTAGCTTATCTTAGTCAGCCATACTTGAATGTATCCCGACCCTATGTTACTAATACCTGACGGAAATTTTACTATAAAAGATATAAAAGACGCCGATGTAATTTACTTTTACGGGGTAGAAGATAGAGACGAAAGAGAGGCTGTCCAAGAATGCCAAAAAATATTCCCTAATCAATCAAAGAGAGATATTTTCGCGGACTTTCCATTGGTTAAAAGAAAATGTAAGTGTAACTTCAACCAGCAAAAAATCACGGTCTGGAACACTGGAAGATTCTGCCGACTTCGAACAGCAAATAATCACCATCGTTAGGCAAAACTCTGCGACGTGCACGAGACGAGTCGCAAGACGATTAGGAGGGCCTTCAAATATATTTTGCAAGGTTATTCATCGAAAGAGATTTCGTACATCATCATAACCCAACTACTGGAAGGACATTCCGGAGAGAGAAGAATGGAGTTTTGCAGTTAGCTTCTGGAATGCGACATGGAGAACTGGAAAGTTCTAGACCGAAGTCTATGGACGGATGAATCGTAATTCACACACACTTCCACAACCTTCATACCTGGTCAGATAGTAACCCACATAGGGCAAGGGCGATGTCATTTCAGCACAAATTCAGTGTCAAAGCTTGGGTTGGTATTATCGGCAATCGTTTCATAGGACCATTCAAATTGCCACAAGTGCTTAATAATAAATTTATGCGGACTTTTGGAGAATACATTGCTAGAACTACTTGCATAATAAAAGGCCATACAGGTATACTGGTAACATTGAATGAAAAATTTTCAGAGCACTGGACTGGACGAGGCCTTCCTCCTTGGCCTGCTCCATCTCCAAACCTAACTCTATTCATTTTGGGGCTAATTTTAGTTTAATTTCTTAAACCTGTCGGGTCAATTTTTTTTTATTTATCAGAAAAAGTTTTTCACGAATAAATTTCCATATTTTTTCTCTACTTGGACATGTTTTACCCTTTTGGAGAGGTAATTAGATGGACAATTCGAATAAAAATAATAAATAGGTGGATTAATTACGAAAATTTCGGAGAAAATTCGATTAAAACGTGCATTTTAGGAAAATGGTAAACATTTTTTACTTTTCCCAAGCGAGTGTACTTGGAGTATGTGGTGGTAGATCCACATTATTGACTTTTTTTGAAAGAGCATTGGATAGCAGATTTTTAGCGTAAGTAGGATGTCCCTGTATTGATGAGATGAAAAGATAAAAATAAAATAATGATTTGCATACCATGCAAAATCGGAATTTACGAACCACCCTGCAATTCCCAGACGGTTAAGATGGCCCCTCTGCTATAAAATTTTTTGTTTGTCTAGGTCAAATCATCCCACTCATTTTGGCATACTCACTAAAAAATATTCCGTGTATAAAAAAACATTCTATTTAAAATTCCTCACCGCGACCTGTAGGCCTGCAAAATTAAAAGTAATTCAGTGCCTTTTGAGCTGATCCGTCATGTCCCCTTGCAAATAGGCATTTAAAGTTTCCTTACTATTTGTTACAAAAGAATTTATCTCCATTTCTTGTGACATGGGTTCTCTCCTCCAAATACGGAACTATTTCCTTGTGCTTTGAATCCAAATCGTGGTAGTTCCCGAGCTGTACAATAAGCGGGAAGTGTGCCATGTACCTTTAAATAATTCATGACATATTTTTTGAAAAAGAAGACAAACGTGGACATGCTCCAGAAAAGGTCGTGAAAAGGTTTCCTTTGCAGTCGGAGACTCGGCGAAAACTGAAGAATACACGTTCCTTTAAAGTGTTGCAATAACACTCCTTCTGCGGGGGTGCAGTAGACAGTTTTAGCACTCCGTGAAAAAGCTCTGAATATCCCCGGCAGGCAAGAAAACGGGTTGAACGAACCCGGTAGCTAAAAAAAAAATTCATTTAAATTCGGCCTACTGAGTGTGGATATGAGAGCGAGCCGTGAGAGTTACTTGCAGCACCCCCCATTCATCAGAAACAAGCCCTGACTAAAATTTTCAAACATGCTGACCCAGTTCTAGGCGAATGGACTCAGCGGTGCAGTGCAGTTGCATTGCATTGGATTGCGCCAGAGGAGCACCTGTTCACCGGCTTCCTTACGTCGAGTCAATGGGAGCGCTCATTGCTGAAGGGGAGCCCCAGCTTCCTAGATGGGGCTTGGGCTTGGGAGGTAGCGGAGCTCCTCTAAAAATATCATTTCGGGAGCATTCCCCAGCTCTTGGTCGCCTCAAGTGGTTGCACCGTTGCACCGAGTGCAGGCAGACGTGTTATCGTTTGAACGGCCGTAAAAGCGTCTTTCAAGCCCACTTCGCGTTAACCTGTCGACGTGTCCCCCATTTGCGCGGTTGGAGTTCCCCAGTAATCAGCGACCCACAACCGCTTGCTCGCTCGTTATTACGCGAAAGGGAGTTACATACGAAGGGCCCCATTCCGCGGAAGCGGTGAGTGTGGTTGGTTGCATCTTGGGCTCGAAGTCGCATTCTTTGGCATTGGGGGGAGAGCCTCTTACCTTCCAAAGGTGTATCGGCCCAAGCGCGGCAAAGTAACTGAATACAAAGTGCGGAGTACCTGATTTGGATGGAGCCTACGCCTCCGCTTATTTCCCTTTGCGGTAGAAGCCCGTAGACTGTCGTAAATTTTGCTAATATTCATAACTTGGGATCTGCGAGTCCCCTGGCATCTACTTCTCTGAAAGCCCGTCCAACTTAGGCCTCCGCTGAGTTATTGCACATCTCAGATTCAATTTACTTTTTCTCCACCGCGAAGGTAGTAATTTTCGCAAATAAAACAAATTTGCTAGACTCTTCCCCCATGACCATCTTGTTATTGCGTAACATCTCGGTAGTCGCGGTGACTGGCGAAGGTCACCGTCCTGCTTGACTAGGCTTTGGTGTCGCAGTGTATGACAAAAGCAACTCCCAAGAAACGGCCAATCGTCGCTTTTGAGTTGTTGGCCGCTGACGTTACTGAAATTGCTTTAGGGTTGGGACGTTATTACAACGCGCTCTCGTTCTGAATCGTTTTAATCAGGCTCATGTCGCACCCACCCTCTGAATCAGCATATATCAAAATGACCTTGTCATCACATCCGCGAAATGTCGCGGGGCACGTCACCAGGTGCAAAGGGTGCTCCGCCCTGCGTTTTTAAGTTTTTTTTTCTGTCTATGCTATTCGAACCCTGCGTCTGAACAAACTCGAAAAATGGGGAGCGTATGGTTTGGTTGATTGTGTGCACCAAAATGACCTCCGATCACCTCTGCCAGTGGCGTGCCGGCACGGAGAAATGTGGCTAAATGGATACGCGGGTACGACACGCTGCTGGTTGGATAAAATGAAGTCATTCAGGCGTTGAAATTAGTTCACCATCATCGGGGAATCGATTTTCTGTTACAATTTTCTTCGGTTCGATTTATGGCTAGCTACAGGGGCGGCGAGAGACGCTACAGCGGACGGGAGCATTCTTGTGGTCGGTCATGCTACGAATTACGTCATCTTCAATTAATCCAAAAATTGTAATTTCGCGGGAATGACAACTTCCTGTACGGGGAAAGGATTAGGCGATCTTGAGGCGGTAAAAGCAAAATAAGCAAATTCTCATCATCATCAGAAGTTTTAGTATTTAATTTGGAGGAGGTTAAATTGCATCCATAAATTATAATTACTTGAAATACGATATATCAATATCCATTGGAACAAGTTCAAATTATTTAAGTTATAATCATTATTTCCGCTACATTTTAAAGTACTAAAATTTAAAGCATTTACTTTGCAATAAAGTTGCAAAAATTCAAAAATTAATCACTAAGTACACAGCAAAAGAATGGACTAATTAAACGCTTCGCGGCGCCACCGTGCAATTGCATTTGTTTTAAAAAATGCGCATAACTCTTAACTGCCATTGTGTGCAAATCGACGGAATTTGCTTCGCTCACAATAAAATTTTTGAATTGATTTTCCGAAATAGCCGGTAAAAGTTTGAATTTCTTTGCGGTTTTACTTTTTGTGCGCGGTTTTCGTGACGCTGCTTTTGTCTTTGTTTTTCAACTGAATTAACACAAATTTCCCACACGGCGCTCAATAGATTTTAATTTTAAGGTATTCCGCGACTGGTACTACTTAACCGAACGATTAAACCATTGTGGACGAAGGAATTTTCGAAAAATAACAAAAATTCCAAATAAAAGCCCAAAAATACAGTGAAGGAAATTCGTTCAACCGCGCTCTCATCTTTTGAAGGGTGGGGGGGGGGGGGGGGGGGATAATTTAAACAAAATGAATACTTCATAAATGTAAACAAAACAGTACGTAAGTAAAACATACAATCATAGTTCAAAAATATCAGGGGTTTATTAAAATAAAAAAAAAGTTTCAATAAAATTAGTTTTTAAAAGGACATTTCTATAAACGCAAAATAGTACAATAATTCCTATAAAAGCATATTTTTAAGGTAATTCAAAATTATTTAAATAATCGTTACAATTACCATTTAATACTTGGTAAGGCCATCATTTCTTTTGAATTAATTCCAAAATTCCAAAATTCTATTAGGAATCGACGTTATTAAACCGTCAATGGTATTTGAATCTATTTTTTTCCAACAGCCCAAGATCGCTTGCTTGATAACTCACAGAATTATATTGCCGGACGTTTTCGTAAATCTTTCTGGCCATTACACCCCATAGACCCCCTCTGTGGAGTTAAGGTCAGGGATACATGTTAACCAATCCATCACAGGAATATTTTTCCTTTTAAACCATTCTTTCGACATTTTCGAAACATGGATAGCTGCGTTACTTACTGAAATAAAAACTAGCGATCTTCAACCTCTAAATATGAGATTAAAATTGCTACCATCATTTCACTTTTCGGAATTTGTTTTTTGTGGAAACGAAACATAATTTTAGTTTTTCATACAAGGAGAATGAATCTCATACCATTACACTGCCTCCCTGACAATTTCTGGTCATTCTAGGCGGATTGTTTTTGCATAAATCGTTATAATCGTAGCTAAAACCACCTGGATCGTGTAGGTTAAATTTTTTTTTCATCAAATCAAATTATAGTTTTCCACTTATCAGTCAAGTCCATATGATTTCTTGCAAAAACAAGACGAGCGGTCTTATGGTGAGGTTTTGATGCTGTTTTTTTTAAAGGTTTCCTAAAAACCAGGTTCGGATTACCGGATAAAATTTTCCTTGCTCTTAGTTTTGTGATAGGTAAGTTTAATTTTGTCACAATCTGATTTCTTTGTCAGCATGTCAATTTTGTGTTTCCTGATGTAGAAGCCTTTTTTCCGTAATTATCGCCCAGTTTTAAAATGTTTCTTACCGCATGCTCGGAACGATTACTTTCTCTTCTTCAAAACACTAACTGTAATATTTTCTTCATCTGTTAAATTTCCTTTCAACATTTCGTTATTGTTACTTTTCAAGATATAAATAAATCGTCATATTATACATCAGGTATTATAAAATAATATGCTTCGAATTCAAAAAAACTTCTCCGTCAGAATAAACAAGGGGAGAGAGACATTTATTAGTTAAGTTAGAGCGTTACCAAATTTACATTTTAAATAATCTAAAATTAATTGAAATATGAATTTCCTTCAGTGCGGATTAAAAAATTTGCAATTATAAGAGGTCTTTATGTCGTCACAAAAATCTTCAAAATTAAGTTTTTTGATTTTGCGACAATTTCAGAGATTATGACTAATCTGTCTTTCGACGCTTTCACTTTTAGGGGTGAAATAAATCAAGACATCACTCGGTTACTTTGAGAAATTCTTTCTGGGATGAGTTCTTGATTTAAAAACAAAAATCCTCTCACAAACTTCTCCATTAAAATTTCTTCCAAATACGGCTTAGCAAGTCAAATTCAATGAGCGGGGCCACAAAAGTTTGGGGCTCTCATGAGCAGGCCGGACGCTCCTCGAGAATGTCCCCAAATTATAACTTAAGACTGTCCTTTTTCTCAGTTTGCTTGAAAGTCCTGCGCCCCACGTCACAAGTCCCGACGACTGTCTCAGGTGCACGATTTCAACCTGACTAAAAAAGTGAAACTTTCCCTCCACTTTAACTTCGCCGCCGGGGCAGGACTCGCAGGGGGTTCGGGGGCTCTGTCTTTTGCCACCGGCACGTATTATTCGCATCTCATTGCCACCTCACGTTTCTACAAATTGAAAACCCGAATGAAAAACGCCTCAAGTGTCTACCAAGCACGCACTCACCGAACGTATCCCACGTTCCCGGTGATTACTTTAAAACATAACTGCAGCTTGCCCCGAATTTCTCCCGATGGGGAGTGGACGGGGACGGGGACAGGACGTAGTATGGGAACTCGATAGCAATGATCCCTCAAGCATGGCTCAGTATCTTGCTAAAAGTCGGGAACATGTCTGCACTGAGCGGGTTTAAAAGTAACCCCAATCGACGATGGTTAGCGAAACGCAGAACACTTTTCTTCGCATTCTAGCAAGAGACGAGGGGTAGTTTTAAAAGTTTTCTGCATAGATTAGCAATTAGGAACACCACATAAGAGCAAACCACCACGACCCCGGGCGGATTACGCGGAAAGAGGACCAATGGAACGAGGTGATCGACTAGAAAAAGCCTGTTCACGTTCCGGTGGTGCTCCGCTCATGAGGACCCTTACATCGGTTCAATGCACACGGCAATGGCCCTCGAGCCCTGGCGGGGAATTCGCAAGATTTATGACCCTTAATCATACCTGAACACGGCACAGGAGTCCTCTCGTGGGGCCCCGCGCGGAAATAGTTGCGATTTTAACGAGGAGCCCTTGTCTGCGCGAGCACAAATTTAATTGAATTATAGCAAGTGGCTGCCGATCGCCGCCTCATGTGTTCCGCCCCCGGGGTGTGTTTATTGTCGTCACAATTTCCATGTGGAGAAGGTGGAGACCTTCGGGGCATAGAACATATCGGTGAACAATTTTCAGTTATTATGGTTTTATGAGCTTCCCGATACTCTTGGGGATGTTTCTTTTTTTATTTTGACTACCTCCAACAATGATAATAAGGTTTACTTTATTGTCTGGAACTAACGACAAACTTTAAAGGCAATTTTAAATTTTTATTGTGTTTTTACAATGAAAAAATATTTGATTAGCCGTTCAGGTTCATTATTCACATATCTCCCTTTTTCCCGACCATACAGGCCCGCCAGGGAAGTCCTCATAAATCTTCCCCGACCAGATGTACAAAATCGTGACAAACTTTTGTTGAATTGAAAAATTGACGAGGGTCGGCTCCACTTTCCATAAACGTCTGTGGAAGACAATAGAAAATTAACAATGACCCCATGCATCGATCTAACTGTTCCGTTGCGATGGAGGAGGGGGAGGGCCTCACTGCTGCAACAAAACAACTTCAGGAATGTCAGCGACGCGGCGGTGACAAGGTAAGGCAACAAAAAGCATTGTTTTCCCAAAATTGTCGCCAGCCTTGTTCCTGCAGACCCCATTAAACGTTCTTAAAAACCCCGAGCCCGCGCGCAGTAGCAGCCAACAAATAACCCCCTTCGCGTATTTGCATACCTTTTAACGACTTCCCATTTGAGTCCCCTTTTGGAAGCGGCTTCCGCTTTGCAATAGGGCGGGCAATTTGAGAGAAGTCGCAGTTTAGCAGACAATTTTTATGCCTGCTGCGTGGGTGTCTATCAATCAAACCAGCGGCAGATTGTGAAATCACATGAATCACGTCCTCATCTTCTGAGGTGCGCAGCGAATTCGATCTCCGTGTCTTCTGCCGAAATTGCTACCCTTTGGGGCTTTGTTTGGTCAACCCACCTATTAGGGGAGGGGTCGCTTTTTGTGTCCGGTAAGTGGACAAGTTGGCACAACAGTGCAAAGTTCCCTGATCCCACTCGGTACAAGTTACCGGGATCAATTTCCTCTGGTCCTTCGTCTTTGTGTGTTGGGCCTGGCTGTTCCCGGATTGCTCCGCCGGGTCCCAAAATCTCACACCACAGCAGCCCACATTTTCGCAAATAAATCGGCCGTCTTGCAAGACGTTTGTTTTCTCTTCTCCATGACCATCAGGCGCGATTACCTCACTTCTCGAGGTGATGGACTGATGGAGATCGATTTCATTACGGGGAGGTTTTCTGTCAACATCCTTGGAGCGTGTCACAGAAATCACGATCCATTGACGAAGACAAACTTTGCTTAGGCTCGATTTCATCACATCTTTTGCGGAGATGTGCTAGAGGCAGGCTATCGTGTGAAATCTCTTCAAACTCCGCGGATTCAATTTCACATTATAACACCGAAAAAAAAGCCCTTTATTTTTTGTGGTATGTTTCCACCCGCAGACTAGAGACTCATCCGTGCCCGAGTGAGCCTCGGATGGGGGGACGCGATTCGCTTAAGTAGGTTGCGAAGTGATTCTTACGATTTATTTTAATAAGACCGCCGCTTACCGTACGTTGCAAACTCTTTGCGGATGCTGGCGGCGTTTGTGCGGTTTCTCTTGTCGCGATTGTAGATTTTTTCCAGTGTGCAATAATTTTCCTGGTAGCACGACGTAACCTTGAACTAAAAATATAAAGTCTTAAAGCGTCTTCGCATTTTATCGCTTTTCTTGTTTTTTATTGTGTTTCTATAAATTGGCCGGAAGAGTGTGTTTTCGCACACGTATAATTGGTTAAGTCTCAAATTTATTGTTACTTCTGAATATTCGTTATGGTGTATATAAATATTCTTGGAGAACTATTTTAAACGGCAGCCTTCTAAAATTGTATATTTCTTGAATCAATCCCCGTTTGAAAAATATGGCACCATCATTAAGTTGTGGTTAACTTAGCTCTTAAATGGTAGGGTTAGGTTAGGTTGCTGTGGCTGCCTAGAAAGGCACACTTAGGCCAATTTTGGCCCATTGTGTTGCCACGTAGCGCAGGAGACCATGGTTATTCGTGGGATTTGAACACAGCCTCTGGGACGGTAGGACAGCGCGCTAACAACTGGTTACTCTTTCACCCACTGGTTACTCTTTCTACCAAAAAGGTTACTCTTTTCAAATTTTAGAAAAACCTAATAGTTTTTAACTGTGATTTTGTCGACATATTTGAGCCGAACAAGCTTCATTTGTTTAGACTTTTGATTTACTTCTTTAATTTGAAGAAATCTCCAACTGAGGCGTATCGATTACTTGTAGAAGCATACGACGAGGCTGTCTTAAGTCAGAGAAATTGTCGTGTGGTTTCAAAAGTTTAAGAACAGTGACTTTGACGGAACGTCGAAAATGTATGGAAACGCGGAATGACTAGATGAAAATTCGTACCAAACGGAAAAGGAACTTACACTTATATTAGGAGTAAGGTCAAGTTCTTTTTCTCAATTAAAAACGCAATTTCACATGGTTTAAAGTTATTGGGAATGATTCAAAAACAAGGAAATTGGGTTCCACATGAAGTAAAGCCATGTGAAATTCTGCTTGTCAAACATAAACGCAAGAGTTTTTTGCATCGTATAGTCGTATTAGTGATGAAAAATGGATCCACTACGATAATCCAAAGGAGAGGAAATCATGGGGACAATGCGATCATGCTGCAACATCAACAGCCAAGCCGAATATTCATGGAAAAAAAAATTAAGATGTGTATTTAGTGGGATCAGCTTGGTGTTGTATACGTATTATGACTTGCTCAAACTATTATTGGGGCTCTCTACCGAACACAATTGATGAGAACATTCAAGGAAAAACGCGCCTACTATTACTCCAGACAATACTAAATTATTTTCCTTCATGATAGTGCTCGTCCACATGTTGCGGCGCCGGTCACACCCACTTGGAAACACTCAATTGGATTTTTTTACCCCAATCACAGAATTCACCTGACATTTCTCCTTCTGTCTGAGTAACACAACATATGAATATACCAAAAATTAGTCGATTCGTTGATAGCCTAAAAAGGATGAAGCGTTCTTCTGACGTGAAATCCGTATGCTGTCAGAAAGATGGGAAAAAAGTAGTGTTTAGCGATGCAGCGATGCACAATATTATGAAATACCTTTTTTCACAATAAATGCCCAGTTTTGTATTCAAAACAGGCGAGACTTATTTGCTCTCCCAATAAAAACCTATAAGTTATGTGCTCATAACCCCGCATATTAAGACTTTAAGGTCCTATCACTGATTTGATTAAACGAACACAGCTCCAAGAGCAAAATTTTAAAAAATCAAAATTGTTTGACATTATCGAGCTGAAATGCAAAACAGCTCCAACCTAAATCTTAATTAAAATTTACGAATTTCTATTTGTTACCAAAAAACCAAAAACAAGACGGCATTCTATTTCTAAATTCAGATATTTTCTCTTAAAAATTACCATGAATTCAACCGAAAAAAAGAGGCTATCGGTCCTTTCACCGAAAAAATGACCCAATTTAAACCTCCAAAACTGTTCATAGAGCAACAAAAAAACTTTAGCTCACCTACTTTAGCAGTTCACATTGCAGTGCGCCACAACTCTTCCACATTTCAAGGTCTCATTTTACGTTTTCTTGAACACCACGCACATAAATTGAGAAGTACAAAATGTGCGTCTCGCGGATTCGAGGCAAACCAGAAACGGTGCTGTACACCTTCCCGCGCACTTTCTTACGTATCTTGCGTACCTTTTGCCTCCCGATATGAAATATATTTTAACGAAATTCTCTCCGGACAGGTACGGCCGCATAACCGGAATATTAAGCAGTTTTTTAGATTAAATAAAATTACGTATGTGAGCCGCACCATAGGAAGATGTTACGCTCTTCTGCTGGGGTGCGATCGAATTTTCAAAGGAGTTTTTCGTGTCACGCAGGAGGTGCTCGACAGGTTTATGGAATTAGTCTAACGTTAGACGGACAAGGGGGGGAACAAGCAGCTGTGGCGCCTCCCTTATTGATGGACAAGGCCGGAGCGCCGACAGCGCAGCACAACGCCAAGTGCAGACCTCATAAATTCTCGACAATTACCCTCGCGGCAGGATTAATTTGTCACAGCGGCGACGGCAGCGACTCGCTAAAAAATGCTAAACTCGAACCCGGCAACCCCAGCAGTTATTGCGGCACTATCAAGCGCACCGGCGGTCATAAATCAAAACTAAACGCAATCGCACACCTTCGGTAGGTCGCTGAAAGACGCCTCCGCCGCCGCATTCCTTCCACGGTGGCAAGGCACTCAAGGTCGTTCTTATCAAGGAGCGATGGCCGATTGCGAAATAATCGCTGCATCGGTTGCATTCAAGGTGGAAAACTATTTGATGCAGGTACTTCGTTACGGCTAGGGGACAATCCTTACCTACCGCACCGCAATACACCTTGCGAAATATTTATAAACGCATAGAATTAAAAATTTGGTAAAAGAAATTTTTCGAAGTAATATCATAAAAATAATTGACTTATTACATTATTAACATTATCCCCAAATGTTATCGTGTTAATTCTTTTATGCAATTTATTGAGGAAGTGTCGTAGAACTGAAGCGAGTTATTTTTAAACCCAAGTTGAATTTATCCAAAAAGTAGTGCTGTCATAATTTTTATTAAGCAAAACAAGGCGTGCCACAATATTTCAAGAAAAACGACTTTTGTCAAAATGCCATTCGGTAAGGCATTAAGGCTACCAGAATTATCAAAAATAAATTGCTATAGGGAAGTAAATATGTCATATTGTCAGGTAGCAAAAAAAAAGTAAAAGATCACTAACTGTCGTCGAAAAATTTGTTACGAAGCAAACAAAAGATTTGGTCGTAAATCAACCATTACGGAGAGGAAGGTATGAAAACAAGATAAATTAAGACTTTCATCTTAGCCTTAGTCTCTTAAGGTTACTAATTGTTAAATTCAATAAATTTTTGGAAAAAGCTGAACACGTTGTACACACTAAACGATTTTCAAAATCTAACCTGACTCCCAGACATAAACAGAAAAAATAGAAATCACTAACTAACTAACTTCTTTCTTTCACCTCGGATAAATTCCCAGACCTATTGCAAATTATTAGAATATGCCATATTGAGGTATATAGATGAAATATTGTGTTGGCGAAAATGTTCTATCGTATTTTAAGGACAAAATTTGAATTAGTCTTATGATGTGTTTCTGAGCAATCGAATAGTGGATGCCTAATTCTTTTGCAATTGCTCTAGAAGTTAGATGCGGGTTACTCTACAACATGTACCGCAAAATGTTATCATCGACCTTGGATGGTCGCCCAGATCGACGATCTTCTTTGAGACTGAAAACTCCGGAATGAAATTTTTCCGAGCCATCTTTAGCAGGTTTGAACATTTGCAACTTCACTTCCCAACGAGTCATATAAGTTTTTAAAAACAACCGATGCGTTCATACCAAATGCAATGTCTTTAATGCACTTTATCCACTGCCACCTTATTCATTCTCTACTTCGCAATTAAATGATAGTGAAAGTATTCCTCTTATATCCCATGAGAGGTTTACTAAATAATAAGAACCCACTATCTGCTTGTTTTGACCTGACAGGTAAAATTACCTGTAAATATTAAAATACGACAGAACTTTCCCGCCAACTTAATAGTTACTGAGAATTAGCTTTTCCAGCAAGACAATGCCCCAATCCATCTTTTTACCCTCATGAAAAAGTGGATTTTTTCCCATGAAGTTGAAGTGTTGAGTGAGTGGTAACCAAAAAATCCAAACTTCAATCCCATCGAAAATCTATAGAATATCCTGTTCCTGGATGTTTATGCAGGTAGGAAGCAATTTAAGAATCGCGCAAAGCTACGGACCAAAATAACTGAGTATTAAAACAGAATATCAAAATAGACACATAAATCTCTGATGGATTCTATGTTAATAAAAAGAAGGGTTTATTTGAAGAATTGATTATTAATTTTAAAGCACAATTGGGTTTTCGATGTTTTTACTTTTGCGTTTATATTTCGTACAATTCGTTAATTTTTTACAGATTTGCATATTTTTGTAAATTTTTAAGCAGTAAGTGTAATATAACACTATAATTGACAAAAGATTTAAAAAACCTTTATAAAATGTTGCAGGCCGATTCTTATTTGATACTGTCTTAAAATCAATCCAAATTTTGACGAATTGTCGAAGATAAATCCAATTTTCGGTAGAGAAAATATTAATGAAACGGTATATATATTACAATGATCAATAAACATTTTTGATATTCGTTTATGACACAAAAGAAATTATAGATAATTTAAAAAGGATTTTATCCATATATTGTGAATAAACTAAAATTTTCCAGTACTTCAGATATTCTACAAAAAAAAGGAGTAAAAAAACCAATAAGCTGTTTTAACAACATTTGAATTTACTTAAATGAAATTTAAATCTTTATTAGAAATAATAATGTGGCTCAAATAAAACATTTAGTCTTAAACTATTACTATAAAATACGAAATAAATCGAATCCTTTAAACTTTATAGTGACTTTAAATAGATTTCTATAATAATTCAGTATTGCTATATTAAAGAAAACGCTGTTTCAAGAAAATTTTAAACTAACCTTTATACTATGTTACTTTGCTTTTGGCTCTACAGTTTAATTCTAAATTTATGTTACGCTATAAACTTCTATTTCAGACATTTTGAAACAAATTTTTAAAATGTACCGAAAACACATCTATGCATTTTTTGATCTATTTTTTTTTATCAAAAACCCTATGTGTTGGATTATTTTTGTTTTGAAATTGATAATATATCAAAAGCTAAGAAAATAGCGAATTACTTGATTTGTGACAAAATATTGTACTCGTATATAGCAATAAAATATCACGAAAATTAGTATTGGGCGATTTTCGGGATCCCTGATTTATCGTAAAATTTAACAAATTATTACAGTACCAGCTCAGATCAGTTTTTTCTTAACATATGGAATTGCATCCCATTGAGCTAGGAGTAATTTTCGTTCGAAATCGACTTTCGTTAATGTTAAATGAAAACGAAGCATATAATTCAACATGGACGATGAGAGACAAGTAGATGAAATCAACTAATCTTTGCTGGAGTGGCCTCGTCTTAGAAGCATTTGTCGCATGTCGGCTCACTCCGAATTGCCGAGCTCTGATCTGAAGCGTACAAAAGACGAAAAGGTGAACAGCGTGCAGAGTGGTTGGAGGACAGGTGGTTGGGATGGATGTCTTAATCGGGAAATGAAACCACCTAAAGAATGTTAGTTATGCTGGGTCGAAATGCGTTTCGAATTGCGACACTGTAACCGCACACATGCATCTAGGATAGTTCATCTGTTGCGATATAATGCGGCTCTGATGGAAGCTGCCGTCGCTGCGGAAAATCCGCATAAAGAAAGACATGCCTCAGATCACCTCATCCCGCATGGAGGCAAAGGTTATTTTGGCGAGAAAAGGTAAGAACTCCGCTTCGGTGAGCAACTGACTGAACCTGAAAAAAAAGGTGAAATCGTCAGCTTTTAATCGCTCTCGACGGCATTCTGCAAGATCGCTTTAATGGCAATCTTTCGGATGAAGAAGCTTCCTCCGGAGAAAGCCGTTCTTGCCGTGAAAGACGAATGAACGATCATCAACGGAATAATCACCCAGAAAATCCCGATTGTCCGAGGGTTCCAGGTAAGAGTCTTTCGAAATGAAAACGAAATTTCTGTTTAGATCCATTCCTAGACGGAATGGGTATCTTTTTATGCATCTCGCGAGATACTTCTTCAAGCTTAATGTTGCAAGAAGTACCCGGGGAAACCGATTTTGCATGTACGAGTATGAGGCCTCACTATCGCCGAGATTAATTGCTCTGGGCCTGGCCCGTGCCACTGGTCAATGCTTTTTACCTGATGCGGCTGCTTATTGTTTTGAAGGCGCTTTGAAAATAGTGTCCGTGGCTAGCTAGCTGCAGTCCAGCGCATTTGAAAAGACAGAATTCGATTTGTTTTCTGTTTTCTTGAGACTTTCTTACTTAAATCCAATGGAATTTTTGCGTTGAGAAAGGCGTTTCCTTTTAATTACCTGTCGATTTTAAAGGCCACTAAGGATTGCTTGAAAGTTAATTTACAAAGAGACTTTACTTTACCTCAAAATTCTTTTATTTCTCTGACTGTTTTTTCTTCAATCCAATTTCCATTACTTATTCTAAGTTAGCTGAGTTTATAAGCGACTAACCCTATTCAACTTTACAAACGGTTACGTTGAATTACGTATGGCTTTACGAAGTCAGCCTCCAGCGTATATTAATGATGATCTTGCTGATGAGAAATGTAAAAGCAAACTTTCTATTTAAACGAAAAACTACGAAAAAATCCCATAATTACTTTGCTAACTAATTTTACCGAAGGTTTTCTCAAACACCTTAAAAACATAGCCAACATAGCCAACAGCAGGTGCATTCTGCTTACATCCTTACAAAATTGCACCTTCGAATTCGTAAGTTAAGAGACATCTGAAAAATCTTTTTCCTCGTTACTTACGCCATCATCATCAAAAGCAGCGGGAAAAACAGGTATTTTGTATCTTGTGGCGTGAGAAACAAATTATATAACACTCCAGATGGCAACGTAGCGCTAATTCGAATTTTAAGAGTTGTTTATATTTACAGCGCTTTTAATGGTTGGCGCTTGAAAACGGCTTCGAATTGTGAAAAAATGAAATGATTGATTTCTTCGCAAGTAATTCACGGCAACTTTCCTTAAAAGATCAATTTACTGCAGGTCACACGGTCGATAGACAAAAAAAAAAAAAACAAAAAAATTAGCTATAACTTAGAAGAGTTGATTCAGTTTGTGCAATTCGATGTCAAGTAAAAACGATAGGCTGTTGTTTCAATTCATAAAATCGAATTGTTCAAAATCGACCTGAATCGTTGTGACTGGTGATAGATTGCATAGTCTTTTAGGAATTTTTAGAGATATCTGTAGTTTTGCAATGGACAATTTTAGGGGGAAGCCCCTCGTCCAACAACGACAAAAGTGTCGAGAACTGAATTAGTTAAGCACGCACTCGGCCGCTAATCAAATTTGACAAAAATTCGAAATATGCGGCCAATGAGCGCTTCGATGGCTCAGGTGGTTCAGGTGGCGGGGCTTATCTCAGAGTTCGGATCGAATCGAATCCAAACAATGAGTCGATGGCGGCGGCGATTCCATCATGGCTCAAATATTTGCTGTGGGATTTTCGTTGAGTGGTCTCGCCAACTAATTTCTCAACTGAACGCTGATGAAATCCCGAGACTGGGGGAGGAAAGCGTCATTCTCATCCCCAACAATACCGCGTTTTTAGGGATTTGCACCTGAATATTTCGCAATATTTATTTTGCTCGTTGTCTGGGCGAAAGTTTGCGAGAGTGGCTTATTTTTTTATATATATGGCTTTTTTCGAGGGCTCCCAGGAGTCATTTTGGCGAGTTAGTGATTTTTCCCAGAGCTGGTTAAAAAATTGATGCGCTGAGGAAGGAGTGGGACCTACCAATTCGCTGGGGCTCTGGCGGAGGGCGACTGGCTTGGTTCCATTACTGCGGCCGAGGGGTCCATTTTTGAGCGGCACGAACCCGTTGTGCCCGTATCCGCCGCTGGGAGTGTCATACATTGAAGCAGGTCGTTGGCGGGGTGCTCCGCCCCCGGATCCGGGCATGTGCCGGTGATTGACGGACTCCTGCGGGATGCTCTGGAACGAGGGGGAATGCGCCAAATTTCTCGTGGACGACGAAACATTATCGTACTTCTGCCACCGCATGTTGCTAGCCGCGTGGCCCGGGTGGGGCAGGGAATAGGAGCTCCGCTGCTGCGCCCCCGGCATGTTCCACTTACTGGTGCTGCTCGGCGGGGGTGGATACTGCTGGTGGTAGACGTTCGTCGCCGACGCCGCTGCCGCAGCCGTTGCACTATTCGAACTGTGATCGCGCCAAATTTTCATAGTGATCAAACAGACTAGAGCATCACTCAGTGCTTCTGACTCTTGAATTTATCATTCACCTATGGCACTCCTGGGCTTTTTTCCCACTATACACCACCTTTTTGCCCTTCTCTTCGCGTATTATATATTTTTTTTACAGGTGTGAATGCAAAACAAACACTTCGCGCACTTTGTTTACATTTTTTCCTGTGCACAGAGCGCACGCACGCAGCTCAAATCACTCGCGCAAATATTTTCACTGTCTCAAATTTTATTGAAGCGCAGGGGCTCAACAGCACTAAAGAAGGCCACGACGAAGACCGCAACGAAGACGCGGTGACACGGGCAAGAAAATTTGCTTAAGAAACGCAATTCGCAAGAACTCAGCCGCGGGGGTTGTGCCGCTCCTGTGCTAGGTAAAGAAGTTTTAAAAGGTAAAAAAAAGCGACTTTGCGACTGCTGCGAAACAACACCGGTCCAACTCGGCTTAAGCTTAGCAGCAAACTGATTTAAAGTCTCTGAGTTATTACAGGTGAGCAGTTTTCGTTACTGTAAACTAAGAAGAAAAAGAAAAAGATACACCTCAGAGGCCTCAGGTAGGAGATGGAGTCGCCGTGCTCTGTTGAGCTGAGCATTGTGAAGATGACGATGACGACGACGGCAGCGGCCGCGACGGCGGTTGTGGTGGTTTTGGTTCGTTTTGTTACGCCGCGCACACCGCAAGATCGGAAAATTTCAATTCGAGGAGCATAACAAAAAAAAATGGTAAGACACGAGAAACCATACCTCCTCCAGGTGAGCAATGTTACGCTCTTTCTGTTTAGCGATCGAAAAAAACATAAGCCTGCGAAGTTTTCTTATGTGTGTCTCTGGAATCATCACACAGTTTTCTACGCACAATTTGATTAGTGTCGTTCAGCCCAAAATATTGGGTCACAATATTGGAGCACAACAACTTTCGCTACTTCTTGGCAGCGTGATCCACATTTTTTCGAGGTTCTTAATTGTCGTCTTGAAGAGCTCAGCTAGCGGACAATACAATCAACAGGAAAATTGCGTGCTAACTTTTATACGTGAGCAGCATATGCTCTTCTAGGAAAGAGATATGTAAGATAACAACTTAACATGGGAATTGAGTACGAACACTTTTTCTTTTTTTTTATATAATGTTATCTTACATTTTTCAGGGCTAATTGTGGCGTCTGTGGACGAAGGGGTATTACTTGCAACAAGGTCAAAGTAAAAAAATCACAAACAACTGCTTATTTCAAAATAAATATCCCCTAGTTATCCTAGCAACATTTAATTGCAAAATAAAATCGGTTACACTAAAAATTTAAGAATACCTCATCCTTCTAGGTTCTAATCAACGCAATTTCTCAAATATTCTGCCTTTTTTTAAGCGAAAAAGACTTCTTCATAAAACGAAAAATCGCGAAATTATAAAGAAGAAAATTCATATCCAATTTATTGCTCAATATAATTATAACGATGTTTTTCTTGCGGCGTGAGTTAATTCAAGTTTTCCTTGATTATGCAAGAAAAGCATCTTAAGCTCACCTCCAGAGGACAATAATCGTTTTAGATGACAAAGTCAAAGGAACAACCCCCCCCTCAACGGCAGGGTATATACTTAGGCCCTCGCGAGCGGTGAAAAGTGCCAGGAAAATATTTTAATTTTAAATGCTCCTATCGCAGAAAGTAGGTCTCCAGCGAGCATTTTCCCCCCGTGCTTCTTAATAAAAAAGAAGCATAAATGTGCGTGACAGTGTGCACGAAAATTATCCTAAAAATAATGTCGTTAAGGGCACGCGGTTTGGGGGGCGGCACGTGAAGGAGGATGTATTTTTTATGGAGGCGACATAATCCTCCTCACGTGGAGTTATTTTGTCAGAATACCTTAACAGGTGGTGAAGGACGATTATCTTGGGATACCGCACATATGTCAAAATTAAAGAGAAATATGCTCACCGGCCCTACATTTTACTGCTTTTTTAGCTTTCGACAGATGTTACCGCACCGGTGATTTATGTTAGTTACTTAGTAGCCCTGGTAATAAATGGGGGAATGTTTGCAGTGGGAATAAGCGAAAGATGGTACCACTCTTTTAAGAGATACATTTCAAACAAAAAAAAAAAAAAGGTTCGCAACATATCCACACATTGAAATTTTCCGCACACTGCGTTTCGTGACCAGAACTTGCTGGAAACAATTTCGAAACTTCCGAAATTATTTTGGCCAGGAAACAGGGAATTAATGTGTGTTTGGTAGTTTCTTATTTTGTTTATCCTAACGGGGGCCCACCTTCGCACACCTATTCTCTTTGCGACGCCCACCCGAAGAATTTAATTATCCATCGGAGGGATAATGAATTCCGTTCATCCTGGTGCTACACACGTTTTGCGCGCAATCAATTTGTCGGGAAAGTTTCCTTATATCTCCCGCAAACCCCAAAGCCTCCACCAGGGGAGAATGGTCGCAAGTGCCAGCGAAGCGTCTTAGTACCCGCGAGAATATGAAAAGGATGCCTTCACCCTCAGAAAGTGCGCCCCCTCCCACCTGTGATTAATCGGAGAGATCGATACCGCTCATTAAGTGTTTGGATTTAATTACACGTGCCCGTCACCGACTGACTGATGATCGCGAGTCTAAAGGCGGGATGGCAGGCGGTCGGGCCGAAGATATTGATACGAGATATCGCTGTAATCTGCGGTAAATTGGGGTATTTGCGAAATTTAATTCCTTCGGAAAGTGGAATATTACTGAAATGGGACTCCCACTGAAAAGTTGATCGCGGTTTAGCTAAAAAGAAGTGAGGTCTGGCTTATGGCAGTATCAGGAATCGATTCTATCTACATTTAGTACAGTCAAAAGCTGGAAATTCTCTCGAAAATCAAGTTGTCCAGCCTCCTGCGGGCATTTGGCCCGCATTACTGATACCAGATTAAATTGGATAGGACTTTTGGGCTATGCCTGCTTTTCAGCTAACAGCCGACCACAATCCTCGTATATGAAGTATCAGTTGAGGGATGGGAATGCCAATTAGAATTAGGAAAATTTGTCATACTCCACTAATGAACTTCATGTGTTCATGACGCGAACGCCAAAACAAATGCTTTTCTTAAACTGAATTGAGCAGTCGACTGTAGAAACTGAAATCTCCAATAAGGGAATTACAATTTTTTTTGTAAGTTCTATAACGTATTGGGCAAATAAAAGGGTGTCCTCTAGTCACTTTGGGATATGAATTGATATTAGTACTACTTAAAAGACAATGAAGAGTCTGTAGAACTAGTAAAGATAGCATTCATAAAGCATCGTCAAACGTACAAGTTTTAATCTATTCTCATAAAGGGGAAGTTTCAAAGGATAATTCCACGGTAAACAGCGAAAAGTAAAACCCAAGAATCGTTTCTGTACTGTTTCGGCGCGCTGAATATGCAAATTATTATGCGTCATTTAAACTACGTTACACGTAGCTCTGCATGCATTAATTACTTTAGTACGTTTGACTCCTTTCAAGTCAAAATCCTGGAGCTAAAGACTTTTAAGTTGAAACTTCAAAGATCACACTCCCGTAAAATTAATTTAAAACAAAAATCAGTAGTTTTTCTTGTACCGATTTTCAGACAAGCACGCATTTAGAATAAAAAATTCATTGCATGAATTTCATCAGCACAAGTTTAGGGGTTTTCGTCTTTAAAATTTACATAAAGCTATTTATGTTTTAAATCTTTCGTGTTAATAGTCTTTGATGTTTGGGCTTTTAATGAAAATATATAAATTTTAGTAAATTGTGTTATTTTTCTTTTTCGTGATTGAGGTCATCTAAAGCTTCATCTGTAGTTAGGAATTGAAATCGCAAATTTCCCGAATAATACACATTAATTCTTCCGCGCGTCACCAGCGCTTATCACCTGATTGGAGCCGCTTACCACCTGAGATAGCTGTTTCAGAATGGGGCGCACAAACATATTTATTTAGCTGTGGACTTTTCCACCGTCCCCTTCCCGTTTTAATGAACAAAAACTCAAAGCGAAAGCGGCGGAAAGTTCACAACAAGTGAGGTGAGCTGATAAAGTGCTTATCGCAACAGCCCATCCAAGTGCTCTACACCGCGAACGTTTCACGTTAATTATTCGTTCGCAGGCAAGCCTTCAATTAAGCGGTGATGTGATTCGCGAATGGCGTAACCGCTCCCGGGGCACTGGGTGACGCCGATGTGCATGGGGTTGTTGGTTCGAGATGTGCTGCGTATTTTCGTCTATATCGGAAATTATGCAAGCCTCCGGATTTATGGGAACTGTTACGCACTCCTCGCAAGCTTGGGACGTTTATTGGAATTGCAGAGAACTTGTGCGTACCGTGCGTCGTCTAGTTCGCTTTAGATATTGAATTATGAGGACATTTACCTGACTTTAGTACAGTAAAAGTCGTAAAAGTCAACTAACCAACTGCAGGAAGGCAAATGCCAACATAAAATGCAAATTCCTGTCGTAAATACAAAAGCTGTTTCAAAAACTGGAGGAAAAATAGCGTGGTAGAGTCGGTGGCTTCTCAGACGGAGCTAGAGCTCGGGTCGATTACCATTAAAGTGCTAATCTCAGGTAGCAAGCATAGGTACAATGCGAGGAGTTTAATTAAAGCTCAATGCATTTGCTCTTGCAACGTAACGTATGAATAACTTTTTATGCATTAAGATTTTTCCTCTTGTAATTTTTGATGTGTGAGATGGTGTATTGTCTTTATGAAAATAGCTATGTTTTCTGTATACTTGCTGTGATTTTTACTGTGGGCTTTGGTATTCGGGCTAGCCATTCGCCCTACTAAATTTTTAATTAAAAACAATGTTAATTGCCTTCATTAGAAGCAAATTCTCTGAATTTTCCTTTAAAATAAGAAATTCTAAAAGAATTTGAGTCGGTATATTTTCGAGAGCTATTAAATTCATGCAGATGCCTTAATTACATTCATCATGATATCCACTGTTATTAGTGCAGCTTGGGCGCATTTTAGCTCGTTAGTAGGCAATAAGCTGTAACCTTGACACCGCGTTTTAGAGCTCGCGTAAACTTAAATTGATAGGCTTTAAATAGCCCTTAGAATCAACACGCGCGAAACTTTCAATCAACTGGCTGATAGAACTTTGAATTAGAAAAGGTGCTATGCGTAAATAAAATAAAGCAATCAAATTTTAAATTAAACATTTCTGCCTCGGGGTTATATTTTTAAGAATTTGCATTACCACTTGTAGAAATGCACGTCACATTATAAAAAAGGTATTAATAAAATGTGGCGTAAAACATATACCATAGCATTTTGCTGCTTTTAGTCAAGTAGGTAAATAAAATAGATATCTTCAATCCCTCCTATCAAAACCAAGAGGCAAAAGAAAATGAAAACAATCTCAAAGGGCTTCTGATTTTAAAAATAGGGACAAACGGACGTCGAAAACGAGAAGGGCCTCTTTTAAATAGCTGAAAAGCCGGCTCAGCCATAGAATCCCAATTGAATATGTTAAAAGCAATCCGAGCTAAAAGACCCCTTATAAAGGGAAACGTGAAAAATCCCTTTAGCCAGCCCCTGCTTGAGCCACTCCCCAGGTCAATGGGACACCAGGGCCCCATTCCATCGGACTTTGCAGTTGATTGGGGCCTAGATGTCGAGCAAATTTGAAAACACATCAAACATTGGCGAGGTCCTTTCATCCGAAGGTAAACAAACGAAAAGGATCTCATGAAAATTGCCACAATTACTGATATATCACGCCCTGCCCTCCTCCAAAATAGCATAGGGTGTGTATGAAACCTCTGTGAATTTAACGGGTGCGGCCCGGTAACAGGATTGTCGCAAAACAAACGGGTGATAAACACATTCCTCGCCACTAACAAGTGCTTCAATATCCTACGAGGCTCGTGTGGGACTTCACTTCCTCAATTTGAATCAATAGAAATGAAATCAAGGCAACATTTCCTATCCAAAACATGCTGCCGGGATGTGCGGATCACAATATCCGTTCCTTTACCCTTCCGGAGGGAGTCACACCTCCCGGGTACATCCCGGGGATCAGCTTCTTTTGCTTCCAGATTTGCATATAACAAGATTCCCAGGCTTCTCAGCATGACTTTTGGTTTCTAGGCACGCTCCGCACCCCCTTGCGCCGACACCGGTGGCAACTGGAACGTGGGGCTCAGACTGATTCAATTGGGCTGAAATCGGCAAATGTGGCTTAAAGTGACAACTCCATTTGCATCGGGGACAATGCGCCTCCACTCCTCCAAATAGGTGCCACCTGGGACGAATCTCATTGCGTGATTGCGCCGCCGAATGCAACAGTTGGCGCGACGAAATGGGTGCGTTTCAGACCATGTCTAATTCTATGGGGCTTTGGCAACTTCTCCTCAAATTAAGTCTTCATATTTTAGACCCAAGCAATGACATTGCCTGTGCCTCCCCTCGGCTAATCTGGCTCAGATACAACACCTAAGATAATCTGTGATAACCTTTTTGTTTCCCCTGCGAGCGAAGCCGCAAATTTTTCTGGCGTGTGATAACGAAACACAAAAGAAAAGAACATTCCGAACGGTGCGGTATCCGTCGTGATTGTTTTGCACCGCCAACTAACCGACGGAGTCATCCACCTGAGGAGCCTAATTACGCATTATGCGCACGTCCGCGTGAAGTTTACCTGTACATTGCGGGAATTTTAAATATTCACGATGGAAATTATTTGCGTCTATCTTAATGCGATAACAGTCGGCAGAGGGGCACGGTCGACGACGACGAAGAGGCACAAGAATAAAAGTAAGTAAGCACGCGGGTGGGTGGAGGATGCATCAAACGGAATTGTCTCGGGTAAATAATGGAAAATTTTACAGGGAATTACTAATTAGTGGCGACAATGCCAACGCAGCACAGCGATAGTTGTCTACTCGTTGTGTCACTAGAATACGGTGATAAACGCACTTTTATGGGAAAAGTAGGAAAATCTTCTAAATTTAACTCAATACTTAAATACTACTAACTAAAAGTAATGATTATTTATACAACTAGCAAAAAAGTGAATGATGTAAGGAATTCTTAACTCAGTTATGATAAACTATACTCGTATATCTAGCAATGCAGAACAATAAAGAATTATATCTTCTAATGATAAGTAATGCTGGGTAGTTCAATTCTATGCTTACATAAATACGGGAACAGATATTGTTTTACAAGTCAATAGCTAAAGTTTAAAAGATTTCAAATGAAAATTAAGCAAGAGAATGTTTTCTTAGAGGACAATACTTTCCATGTAGTACTCTCTAATGAGACAATATTCATGAAGGTTGTATTTCGAAACCCCCGGACTTTTCTTGTCACCTAGCGAGGATTGTGTAACTCATTCACGGCACGATTTACCTAGGGTCATAAAAAAACCCCAAAGCAGTGCTCAAAATATCTCCTCCAGCTAAACTGATTTGGAGTAAAACAGATTAAGATTTCCCAGAATTCTTTAAAATGAGATCAGGCAGAAGAAGTCTACAAAACGAAAATGAGAAGCCGCAAATCAAAGGCATTCTGCGCACACCCATTCCACGTCATCTCAAATGACTCCCCCCCTCCCCCTTGAGTCGATGAGACGTTCGTAATTTCTTGGCTTTAATTTAAGAAGTTGAGACCACCGCTCACGATCCGGCCGGGCCGTTTGTTGCCACTCTGAAGGTCGACGGCGGTGGTTGATAGTCCGCCTCGTCTCAGGCCAAGAAGGAATTGCTCGGGAAGATCACGGGATGACTAAGCACCTGATCTCAAGATGCTTCACGACGCAATTGTTGCGAAGAAATCTTTTTTTCTGTTGCTCATTTCATTATATGTATATATTTTTTTTCATCCAAGCAGAATGAAACAAATGAAGAATCCGGTTTAAACTTCTGAGGGTCGCGGAACATTTGTTTAAAGAAGAAATTTCTGCATACCTCAGGGGCTTTGTTGATTTAGCTGTTTTTGCTCAGGTGATGGAGGAATTTCAAAATAATAAAAAATGAAAACGACACGCCCTTTCGTTTGAAAGAAGATTATTCGTGAAGTGTGTCAGTCAAGTATTAATTTTTTATAAGGTACTATTGGATGAAAACGTTTTCTTATGGCAAAGCGATTGGGTAGTTCATATTTAAGACAAATTCTTATATTGAGAATTTCTACATGTACTTTAGTAATTTTTATTATATGTCAATCGGTAATTAAGACAGCAGACAATGTAAGGATAAGCTAGAGGTCAGATCACTTTGCGTATTGTTTTTTAGACCAATTTCCATGTATCAGTTTCGTTCGGTAAACTCTGTATAACGTCGTTTATATGAATAAAAGTGACGTATTCGCTCAAATCGTTTTCGGACAAAACCCAGACGTGGAGCTCGCAAACCTAAATAGACGTTTAATAAACTGAACACAGCAAACTGACTGATGTCGAAATCAAAATGATAGTACCTTTGTATGACTAAGACGAAAAAAGGGGGAAAAGCCTCAAAATCAGTCACATGACTGAAAAATAGAACAGACAGTCTAAGTGCAATTTGATGTCTATCTGAACTCCCTCCAGGGTTTGTTTGAAATTCAATCGAACGGACAAAACAAAGCCTATCAACGTTAAAACGTTAGTCATCATAATGGCAAATTGTTTGTTTCTTTTTGCCAAACAAGAGCCAAGCGGTGCTTACATAAATGCAGCGGGCGTCGGAAGCCCGCAATTGGAAAATCGATCGATTCGGTATTTATCCAATTCCTTCGTAATGTACAGCAATCTGCCGCAACGACACGGGAAGGCGGGGAGCCTGAATCAATAGAAAATTATTGTTTTGCTAATCGAGTTTAAATAAACAATTTCTGCAAATCAAATTTACGTTGCACAAAATAGCAAATATTTCTCGAAAGGAAAATGCAAGATCCAAGAGCACCCTCAACCCTCCACCTTCTCATGTGGGTGGAAATAGAAAACCTGGCGCAAGCGGGAGGGGAACCCGCATTCAGAGGAGTAATTGGCAATATCAAATCGAAAGTCTTTTACCAAACTCTTTTCGTGCTAAATAGGAAAATTGAAAGAGGTGTGTGGAAGCCCCCCCCCCCAAGGATCGGAAAGGGGTGAATAAGTAAAAATGCCGGAGTACCACTTAGGGAAGATAATTGAGTGGATAAAGCGCGCCGCCAAGCCTCAGTGCCGCTGAAAAGCGGGGAATGAAGACTGACTGCCTCCTTTGGGGCTCAAATTGATTGACGACTGAATTGAATTCGGAGTTTACAGCGCCGTCGATATTCAGCGAGGAAGCGCCACCGCATTACACTTGTAGGCGCGCTGCAAATAGTGCCGGCGGGGACCGGGGGAAAATTCAATTTCCACACGTATCGATCCGTCCTGGCTGTTTGAGTGGTGACAGGCCCAATACCAGGGACCCAGCCTCCTCCAATTCAATTGCAATCAGATTAGAGGACGTTTTTAAATCTCGCTTACAGCGGTTTTTTAGGCCGGGGGATAATCAAGTTTTCAGCTATTGTGGCTCCGAGCCAGAGATTCCAATCCGCGATGAATCATCATTTGCTGGGTCAACGGTCGTGTTATCAGCCGCGGGTCTTATTACTCCCCCCGCCACTGCGCATTGAGCATAATCAACGCAATGGCAACAGGGACCCAGGGTACCCCGCCACTCGCTGAACCCCGCGGCGGGGCTTATCATACAAGTTGTTATCGCGGAATTATATCATGTGATTTGTTTGCAGAGCAAATCGGATTTTTACGCAGCTCATAAAATGAAGTCACAATGAGCGGTGTGGCGGACACACGCCCCCCGGCAGCTCCTCTCCCGGGGACATAATCGGATGCTTACTGCAGTGAATTAATAGGGCCGCTCGGGGGAAAGTAGCTGCGATCTGGTGGAGTGACTGCCGCGGGAGGCTCCAATAATACTACATCACAAATTCCTGCCAAATTCCCGCCTGGAAGTGATAGAGCAGGACCACTCCTCCTGACCACTGCTGGCCGTCGTCGTCGTAGTCATCTACAACTTTGGGCAATTTGTGAGCCCGTCCAACTTGCAAAGCATTAAGGTGGCTAAAGGTACGGCGGCATGAATAATTGCGTCCGGATGATAAATGGGGCTCCTCCATCGTAAGAGGCTCTCGACATAATAGGACCGGCTCCAAGCGTGGAATTGATGACGTGCAACTCAATTCGGGCTAAAAAAGGGGCGAAATTTGGGTGGAGCCCCGATAGATCATCACTTCTGGGACTATGCCACTTCGAAGAGCTATTCATTCATTCGCCCGTGCTTTTTCGGGAAGCCCACTTACAAATGATATTTCCAGTCACGGACGATATGTAGATGAATTGTGCAGGAATTTTCGTATATTTCTTCCCGTAGAAGAGCACTGACCGGATAGGTGATTTCGGGCAGAAGGAGGCGTGGGCAGTGCAGTTGATGCTTTTCTGGTTCTTTTATGAGTTAGCATGATTTATGCTAGCTTCTCAGCCTTCATCTACACTAAGCTCAAATTCACACCACTATCTATAAAAAATATAAGAGTTGTGTAACAACTTTAAAGAACCTGTAATTGCTTGAATCTTGAACATGCCTGGTTATATATGTATTATCGGAAATTTAAATTATGCTTTAAATCAAGTAAACAAATCTCAAAGCATTTTGTTACCATATAAACTTAAAAGTATGCCAATTGTTTAGAATTTAAGTTTATTTTAGAAACAATTTAGTCTTAAGTTTGATTATAAATCAAAGGAAGCTATGAGCGTTTTCTTTTTCATTTACAGAATCTTTGAAGTATCGTTTAACCTCTTCGGGGAAAAATTTTTTAAAAATGGAAAAACTTGTTCCAAATTGTGTTTGATTACATGTTTACTTATTTTTTATTAAGATTCAGAGTGTAAGACAACATTTAAAAACCATTTAAGATTAAATAAGTCCACAGATTTGGTAGTAAAGCACTAATAGTAGGGGAAAGTCGGGTGATCTGGGATGTTTGGGTGAATAGGGACATGGCTTTATCGTTTTATTAAGTTGGTACTTTTGCGGTTTCCATGTACCTTTTGACCATTTACATTATTTCATTTAAGTTTGAGTTGACTGCGGGTATTATTAACTTCGTGACGAATGTTAATACAATTTACGACGCTTGAAAGTTTTATTTGTGAAGACTTTGGAGATGCCTAAATAAATAATTTTGAAGACTAAATTAAAGGTAAGTTGATAAAATCTATTCGTTAGGAAGTTACCTATTAGGGAGAAAAAAGATTTTGTGATTATTGTAAAATTGTAGTTAAACCATGCGTTTGTTTAACAAAAGTGCATTTCGGGTGAATCGGGACACTTTTTCAAGATCAATCTAGAACTTTGATGATGCGTTATTTAACTTTGTTATTGACCCAAATTTGTTAATCGTTAGTAAATATGATAAATAATTATTTTTACTAATTATCTAACCTCTTTTAATCTCTTTTAACCTCTTTTCTGTAGTTTTAAATAAAAAAAAAAAATTGTTTATAATAATAAACAAACAAATATTGTTTTTCAATTTTGTAAACAATAATGTCGTTTAGTATTTTTTAAGTAAAAAAATAAATATTGTTCATGAAATATTGTTTTAAACTCAGTTTTATCGACTCTGAAAGTCGTGTCCCAGTTCACCCGACAATTTTTTGAAAAGCCAAAAAGACACTTTTTTTATAAATCAGCTATAAATTGTTTAAATATAATCGTATAACAAAATGACGTCACACAGTCAAAGTTAATGAACCAATTAAAGGGAAAATGTATTAACATATTGAAAAAAATGTTTATTTCTGATTTATAACGTTTTTACAAAACTAGTCCCGAATCACCCGATTTTCCCCTACCTATAAATCTAAAAACCAAATTTTTACGAATTATATTGTTAAAATTAAGTAATAATTAAGACTATTTTAATTTTATACAATTGGTAATTTATTTATTATATTTACGATAGTTTTCCAATAAACAAAAAATAAATCTTGCAACAATCAGGGGCAACTTTGAAATACTTTTAAAGTAGTGAATTGCAAACAAAATAAAATATTATCCGAGCTGCTATACTACAAAATGTTTGGCTTTATTAGTGAAAAATAATCTAATGTAAATTTCCGTATCAAATTTAAATATATGTTTCCAATTTGAATAATTTTTTTTTCTAAGTTGAACATACATAAAAACTCCTCGTCACATGATTGACCTCACCCTTCTTTTTTTAAGTTTCCAAACAAATAATTATTTCTGAGAAGTATAACCATAATTACCTATTAATATTGGAAATTCCTAAATACTTTATGCAATAATTCTCCGTTGGGAACTTTTCACGAATTTTTACCTGAAAAGTGGTATAAAAACGTGCGACATATGATTGACCTCACCAATTTTAAATTATGTTTCGTGCAAGTTGGATACTTGTTTTCTGAAAAATAGTTGTTGAGAAGACATTGTCACTTGAAATAACGTAAAGAAATTAACAAAATGGGTAGGGGTAAAAGACTGACTCAAGAGGAAATCAAGAAAATTAAAGTGCTGAAAGACAAAGGATATTCTAATAGAGAAATATACATAAAAATAAATAGAAGCGTTCGGGTTGTGAACAACTTCTTAAAATTTACTGAAAATTATGGAAGAAACCAAAAAATACAATAACGAAACCAGACTGGCGGGGAATCCTGATAATAGTTTCAAATTCATCTTCAACTGCAGGTCAAATTTAGAATGCTGCTAGAACAAGTGCAAGTATTCGAACAGTACAACGTTTATTAAAGACGTCACCACTACTGCAACGTCGTCGTCTCCAAAAGAAGTCACTGTTGACCAGCAAACATAAGGAGAATAGACTTCAATTTGCTAGGAATCACAAGGATTGGACAAATGAGTGGAGGTGTGTTATTTCTACGGATGAAAAGCACTTTACATTAGATAGACCCGATGGATACGCATTTTATTTTCATGACATATGGTAAGGAAGGAGGAAAGATTTTTAGCACGTCGTCATTGAGGGAAGGAGGTATTATGATTTGAGGAATCATTTCATATAATGGACCCGTTGATTTGGTTTTTATTAGTGGACGACAAACTTGTAATGACTACAAAACTGTGCTTAGAAACGTTAAAATAATAGGGAAAATTGAAGGTAACAATCATACAGCCATCCACACAGCGAGCTTTGTTAATCAATGGTTTATGGAAGAAAAAATAAGAGTTCTTGAGTGGCCACCATTATCTACCGACCTCAATATTATGTAAAACCTATGGGGATAGATCACTAAAAAAATTCAAGGGTCTCGACGTTAATTTGATAGCGTAGAATCTTTAAAAATAGCAATAATTTCAGCGTGGAATAATGTACCAATAGAATTAATTCACAATTCTTTACCAAATAGAGTATCATTATTAAATATGTAAATGTAAAAAGTATTAAATTTGGTTCCTCTTTTCACTCAAAATTATTTCCCTAAAAACTCGTTTGAAATTCTTTCTTTCTTCTAAAAAGGGTACACTTTTATACCACTAAAAATTAGTGAAAAATGCACAACGGATTGAATACGGAAAATTGTTGCATAAATTAATTAAGAATTTCCGACATTAATAGGTAATTATGGTCAGGCTTTTCAGAAATAATTATTTGTGTGGAAACTTGAGAAAATGAGGGTGAGGTTAATCATGTGTCGCGGAATTTATGTGTCAATATCCCTGAAGAGGTTAAACATTAAACTATTGAAGATCAAAAAGTTCTCTAATAACAATTGTATACCTTTAATTTCTTAGTTTTGAAAACTAGGAATTATTAAACTCTATTTTTAATAACACCAATAGTATGCAAAAATCCCTAACAGTTTTGCTCATGCCTAAATGTTATTAATAAACTTTAGGGCGGTTTAAGTATTTAAACTTCTTTAAAACTTATAAATTTCCAGCATTAAACTGTGTAGGGAAGAGTGAGGTAAGATTTACTAAAATTTTCTAAACCTAAAGAATCGATAATGTATTTATTATACTCTCTAAATCTGAATCAGTGAATATTTCACTGATTTTTCCAGCGATTAAGAATTTCACTGGGTTCCAGTGACAGACACTGATTCATTCAGTTGAAACAACTGATCATCCCGTGATTGATGATTGAACTGGGGTTTCAGTGTATTTTCAATGAAAAATACTGAGTGCTCCAGTGAGAACAGTCTGTGGGGCTCGTGTCATTTGACGACTTCAAAAAATTGCGTTTTTCATATTGTTGACAAATAATGAAACAATTGACAAGATGATGTACAAATTATCATGAAATTAACTATTTTTAACTGTTTATATGAAATAAATGTTCGTCAATTTTTTCAATTGATTCACTTTTTTAACATACTGTAAATAACCATTTTACGAGTTATAGTTTTAATTTTTCTTAACAATATTTTAATGAAACTATTTTCAACAATCTTCTGCGTGCGTTCAGAACATGTGTTCCTGTCGGAATAAAATGGTATCATTTTTTGGAAATGCTAAGAAATGAATACATTGAAATAACGTCGACGGCGCCAGTGTCCTTTTTCATCTCAAGCAGCAAACTCATAAGAAAAAAATTATGACGAAATATCTCATGTCGAACGTATTTACGATTTTTTTAACAAACAACCCACCCATGGTTCTACGAGCTTGTACTCAGACCTTTTTTAGTCAGTCTGTTTCAAGTTTTCGAAGTGCACACGTCTATTCAGCCAGTGAAAAGCATTTTTCACAAAAATTTCCCGCTTAAAGTCACGTGACAGTATGGTTGAAAGCAAATCACTGGATTGATCAGTTATACATTAAAATCACTGGATACATCAGTAATAGCAAAATCACTGGTTCAGGCAGTAACTTGAGAATCACTGGTTGTTTCAGTGAGGCCAAAATCACTGATTCAATTATATGATATTTACTGATTTCCAGTTGTCGACATTTCACTGATTCAAATAAAGGCTATTCACTGATTCAGATTTAGAGAGTAAATGGCTAATCCGCCCCTATCAATGTTGTGAATGACATCGAAGTAGGAAATCTCTAGAAAAAAAAAACTTCTTTGATCTACATTTGACTTAGAATTCATAGCCTAATTTATTTTCTAAAATAAGGAGTTTTGTGACAAACTGCACTATTGTTATATGCTATACAAATAAGATATTAAAATAAGAATTTTTATAATATTTACAAATAGTTTTTTCGGTATATATACTTTAGGGTAGAATTACTCGAAGGGGAAAGATGGGGTAGTTAAATAAAGCTGAGATTCTACTTACCTCATCTTGTCCCTTTTGATGAGTCTAAACGAACATTTAATTAAGGCTTTTAGTTTCCTATATACTAAACAACGAAGTTCTATTAACCATGAAACCTTATGTACCCTTATGTATTCGCCCCAACTTCCCCTTTGGTTACAGTTTTCAGCTTTAAACAAATTTTATATGCTATTATTAAACCTTCTTATTTTAAACTTGAACAAAAACAGAGAGAACACAAAGGTCATAAGTACCTAACATTCATTGCTGCAGACTATCTTTTAATGTGATTGGCTTTATTACAACAAAAATAAAAGACAAAATTCAGGAAGTAATACAGTCATCCAATTAGGCAATGTTCACACTCAATTGGTTTTTATTTTACAACCATTTTGCTATTTTCCTTGCATCTGAGAAGAGCCTTGGCATGTTCGAAGGCACGAAGAGAAATGTCAGTAGGTTAATGAAGCCCCAGCCTAATGGCACCCTTCGTCCATCACCTGTCCGCAATTAGTCTCCTCCGCGCATGTTGGCTTAATGCCAACCGTCAAAATGTTGTTAAATATGTTCAAGCCTTAATAGACCGTTGATTTTCTCTTTTGGTCTCGTCCCGCGGCCGCGGATGATTGGCATTTACTGGTGGTGCAGGTATGTTATACAGCACCTTGAGAGGCGATAGTAATCGCAATCAGAAGAAATTCGCTTGTAAGACAGGCGATTCGGTAACTTTCCCTCAGAATAGCTCGTATCACTTGTGTGTGATTGCTTTCGAGCATGAAGAAATAAAAAAAAGAAAAGAAAGAAAAACAACGGGCGCGGTCAATAGGTGAAAATTTAATTAAGCAAAACGATCGCGAAAATGAGTTAGATTCGCTGTTCTAGTCGTAGCCAGACTCCGGTGAAATATTCGAACCAAAACAACACTTAAGTGGCCCCTCAGATGCCAGACCACGGTCTAGGAAAAACGAAACGAAATTTAAATGTGATGAGACCGATAGTGCGCCCCAGATGAATAGTATAAAGGAATGCAGGCAGAGCGAGGAGCGGCATCTTTTCTTCTGGCATTGAAGAAACAAAAGAAGCAATACAAGGAGGTCCAAGAAAGGGAAGTAGACCGGTGAGAGAGATGTTGAAAAAATCAACAACAAAAAACAAATATACAAACAAAACTAACAGAAATGTAGAGAAAAGCTAAGACGTTTTTTGGCTTCACTGCAAACGACAGCGGAGAGTCAGGCAACCGTAAAAGGTAAAATCTAGCGACACTAGCTCTCAGCTGTGCACGGATGGAAAAGCAACATGCATGCCATAGAGAACTCCGCCGCCACTGCCGCCGTTGCCGTTCTATGGAGTTTTCCTACAGCGAGAAAAGAAAAGAAAAGACGCGGTGGCAAAAACTTATGTCAGTTGGTTCGTACTCCGTTAAGAAATTTGCATACAATATGCATAAGAACGTTATAAAACAATATTCGCTGAGGAGATGCACAGGCTGCAGAGCTATCAGTTTAAATTACTTCTGCGACTGGTGCTCCGTGGGAGGAGCGACGGCTCTACACCAGCCAGAGACAATGTTTAAGAAATTTTACTCCGCAGAGTAGCAAGGTAATCTTTCGACTCTGGCGAGTGTCACCTGCAATCACCTTACGAGCATAATTCAAGAAATATTACACTGGCTACAGAGCGCAACCATTAAGTGCATAAAAGGAAGCCGCGAAGGAACAGTTACGGAATGCACTGACTCATCCATCAACCGCCAAAGTTGATTAGGACTCGCGACTTAAATGCCCGCGTTGCTACAGACTGAACACGCTACCGTGGCGAAATGAAAAAAATAACTGCGGAGAATCTCATTCTCACCTGTAGACTTAGCGGGCATAACTGGCATTCCTGGGGAGAGGCCGTAACGTTTTCCAGCCAAATTGCAGCCAAGTTTGCCTTGTATGCTTCGTGTACATTCAGCCAGCGAGCAGAGCGAAAAGAACAAACATACAAGATACAATAATCAACAGGTTCTCCTACTCTGGCTGTTTCGTAAATGGGAAATCAAGTCAAGTGCACATGCGCGTTTGGATTAATCAAAACAAACTCCCCCTCCTTTGTCTTTTTGACTGTTATTTACTGTAGGCGTAGTTAGGGTTACCATAAGATGCGCATCAAAAAAGTAAGTATAAGCGAGTAGCACTTAACTTATTAAAATTTACTAATTAACAACAAATTATTTAAGGGAACTTCTTATTTAAATCGACTACAATTTTAAAATATTCTATTTTAAGGGTAGGAAGTGTAATAATAAAAAGGAAAACAATATTTACTTTCTAAATTATGTAGTTAAACATTAAAACACTTACGCAAATTGTTTTAAGGTAATTGGAAAAGTTTAAAATATTTAAAGTACTGTATGATCGAAATTAGTAAACCAATTACTCTTTTTAGAACATGTTTGGTAACCCCAGTAAGTTCACTACGGTCGAGGTTTACCGCCGCAGCTTTGCCAGCAGCCAGGTCGATAAACCGAAGAAATAATTTCACGGATTGACATGGGCGGAAGACGCGTTAAGTTGTAATGACGCGCTCGTGAACTATGCACCCAGCAATGTACTGGAGCGGTGCCAGGGCTTGTCCACCTCATATTTTTTCCAGTTTTTTGCATTTCCACAGATCTAATCGGAAAGTTTGAATATAGTGCGGTAAATGCATCGGAGCCCGTAGTGGTCATGGCTGAGAGCTATTTTCGTACGCGACTTTTCGTTGCCGCGGTGCAAACATCTGGCTTCTCACTTGGTCGCCACAACTGAAACCACTTTCAAACTTTTCTCATGAATCGCCACAAAACACTTCCGCTAGAAGGAAATTCAGCCGTTTTGCTGGCGGACAATCGATAAACTTCTCCAGCAATTTTATTTTCTGAGTAGCCGCGTTTCGTTATGTTGGATATTTTGCCACTTGGACAGTTTAATATCTATAAATTCGCATTCCATATACAATTCCCCCTCCCCCTTTTAAAATGGGGTAGACACGGAGTGAAAATGAAGTAAATGGTTGAGGGCAATTAACGGCTGACCAAATATGAAAATCGGAAATTAATAGGGTCTGGTTGCGATTTTAATTAAATCATCGACAGATATATACCCAATAATAGCTATACTCTGGCAGATATGGCGTGAAGGTGCCAAGGTGGTCGCTGCCTAGTGCTGTTCATTTTGGCAATTTGCTTGAGGGCAGATTTTGCTGACGACTAGTCGCGGCTTTAATAAGCTGTGCGTGCTCTGATGTTTTCGGTCCATTAATTACATAATTATTATTTCGCCAATTGCGCATTAAGAGACCTTGCGGCAGGCGTGGTTTTTGTTCAAATGAATATAACTCTCCGTCGTGTATAAGCTTGCCAAAATCAACTCTTAAAATTAAGCGTAAACCGTTTTTAAAGAAATTATAAAAGCGATTGCATTAACAAAAAGAAGAACACTTTAGTTAAAAGAAGCATATAAAGTTTCGCTTAGCTCTTTGAAAAGACCTTTTTAAATAAAACTCTCCCGTTTTTCCGATCGAATTTCAAGTTCAGGTTTTTTTATTTGTAAAAGCATTTCTTCTCAAAGAGTTCTCAAATTGCAATCGAAATTAGCGGGACGAGCAGTCCAGAAGGTTAGCATAGCAGCAAGAAAACATCTTGGCAAATATCAAAAAGTGTCAACTCGAAAATTTCTGATTTATTCCCATTGAGCGGCGTTGGTCTCCGCCTGTCTGTCGATATCTGCGATCCGATAACGTCCACATGGACACGGCTTCCCGCCGTTGGCGACGGGCCCCTGAGAGCACAGAAATTCGATGCTCATACAAGACATAGTCCCTAGAATTGAATTAAAGTCAGTCTCCGCCGCCCGACCGCTAAAAAATCAATTCACTTCACAAAGAAGGATAGAGCTGCTTCCCCTCGAGTTTCTTTAACTCACGTCTTTTCAGATTTTATCTCTGAGTCGTCCGAAAATAAAGCAGTTTTGGCCTTTTCGCCGACGAATGGACAAAGAGGTTTTTCCATCTTTTCATGAGAGCAAGACAACGCGACCATTATGCGGCGAATTTCTGCAGAGGGCTTTTAATCCACCAGCATCAACCATGGTAAAAAGTAAAAGAAGTCGAACCGTTCCGATTTCTCAGCTTTTGGGGCCACAAAAGATTCTGGTTGGCCGCAGAAAGCTGGACTAAAGCATTTTCTTTCGTCGGCCAGACGTGAAAGAAACCCAGCTGCAAGCTGCTTTATCAGGGGCCGTTAATCAAGAACTTCTTAAACTCCACTTCCAAGCGCATTGCCCGTTCCGCACTTGCCTAATTCCCCCGGAGGTAAAGAGATTTGCTTTTGTGTGTCATGTTCGACACGACGGGCATCCATCATGAGCCAGACTCACCACTGACCGAGCTCAGGGGGTTGACCCCGACTCAAGGGTTCGACGGGTCGAGACGGTCGACTAAGAGTTGAGTTTCTGGACTGCACCCAGCCCAAGTGGCGGCGCTGCTGCAGTCGGTGGGTGTGGGCTATGAGGACCTCACTGCCGTCACCGGCGGCTCCGCTGTCGCTTAAACTGTCTTAAAAATGTTGGGTCAGGGCGCTTGGGGCCGTATTACAAAATCCCCTCGGTTGGAAACGTGACAGCCACATCATTTTAACTTGAGAAAGGTTAGTTAACTTTAGCTTAGTAATTCCATTACCTCAGCGAAATGCTCAGTGACTCAGACGGACACCGGATACCTCTCGGGAGCCCCGGCCCGCTGTCTCATAAACTTGTCTCAATTTTCAATTCAATTACGCGCCCATGATACAGGAAATTTTAGTAACCTTCAGACGCGTTGGGATCTGGAGCATTGTTTCTGCCGTTCCCGGACGCAGTGGAGCATAAACTGCAAGGCGCCAAAAGTCCCTTTCTCGATATTTCGAATAGCTCATTTAAGGGGATGCGAAGGTGTGCTGTGAGCCAATCAAGCCACGATTTCTGCAATAGCGGCGGCGCCTAGGTTATCAGTTACAATTTACTTTGGTTTAAGACGTTTTCCTCCTTTTAGCGACCGGTGGTCGTGTTCTTGCGATTCCCCTCCACCTACTTGGCGCTCATCAGCCGCAAGACACTTAGATAGATATCGCGAAACGAGTCCGCACTATCAGGGCATTGTTGTTTGCTAGCTCCAATTTTACGCCTCGTTTTGCTATGCAAATGCGGAAACCGAAAATTATGAGAAAATGTTTTGTTTCGTTGCAAAACAGCGGCCAGTCTGAGTATTTGCATTACAAAAAGCAACCGTATGACATAAGACGTATGTCGGGACTGTAGAGACGTCTTAGCGAATCGAATTGGAGTGGTGTAATTCTTGAGGAATTTCTTATTACATTTTTTGCTTTTTATCACAAACAGGATTAGCTCTTCGAAAATTCTTTTGATAGTCAGGTTTATATTGAGCTGTGCTTTTACAGACTATGTCAATCATGACATTGATCCTATCGCTTTTGTTTTTATATAAAGAAACATAGAAAGAGGAGTATGAGCCGTATCTTTCCCGGAAATGTTTTTTGTTATTTTTTACTGGTTAAGCACCAAGGCATCTCTTGTCTCAATATATCTTTTGAAGTACGGTTTAAGCCGTTAAGTAGTTACCTTGTAATTTATTAAATTATAACGCGTTCCAGTAAACCATTATGCCCGTTTTTATTGATAGAAACAAACTTTGGTCAGAATGGTAAAAGTGGATATTTCGAGTTTAGAAGCTCAAGAGCTTACGAATTGTTTGAAAAAGGAAATTTCAGTTCAGTAATAAGGAATTCTTGAAAGTTTATATAGATTGTAAATACTCAAGCGTGTTTTATTATTATTATTAATTTCTTTTTAAGAAAACTTTTTTTTCTAAGCTCTTACCATAAATGTTTCGATTTCTGTACTTCTAGAGTATTTCATCATATCACCTTCACGGTCCAACTTTTTAGGACTTTTGGTGATTTATGGCCGATACACTAAAGTTAACTTTTATAGCGTAGTATAGTCTCCTACAAATTGCTCGCCTCATTAATGTGCCACGATCCAGGATAAACCTCCAACTACCTCTTTCCCAGAGTTTCTTGCCAAAAGTTCCTTGCAAATAGGAGTGCAGATACAAAGATACCACCCACACGTCAGCATAGCAACAGAAAAAAAGGCGACTTGTAATCATCAAACACCGCATAGAATTCATTAAAACTTGTTGGCTTGCCGCGAAGGCACTTCATCAAAGTCAACCGCATCCTGTTGAGCACATCTCGGCCCTAACAACTGGCGACAATTATTAGCGAATCAATCATTGGGCATTAGTGCGCCAGTGGCAAATTCTTTCCTCCTACACGCCATTGTCCCGAACACCGGTGCGCGCCTGTCGCCGCATTAAAATAGATCCTCAAGCCGATCTGGATCTAGCATCCAGGAAATTCAATTATTTAAAAGAGCAGTGCGAAATCAAGTGCAAAAAATGGGCTCTCCCTGCAAGCACGAGTCTCAGCCGCTCCCGTGTCCGGCCCCAAGTAATCAGATTTCACTCAGAAAGGAAACTTCTGGCAATAAATCACACTGTCAATGAACACTTTCAATCAGGGAGTTTTTTCGCGAGCTTAGCCGAGAACAAACGGGGCCGGGGTAGTGTGGGATAAGGGGGGACATCATATCTGTCATACATCGGGCGCTCTGATTGTCCGGCACACACGGGCTCCGCGAATGACGTGCCTGGGTCCGGTCGCGGAGTACCCGGGGCACAATAAGCAGCAGCCGCTCTTTTATCTGTGGCAGCGTCAATGGAGGGAGGGCCCCACAGATGGATGCAATATTTCATACCGAACAGAATTTGATGGGTGCCGGCCGCATGTATTGCATGCATTGGACCGTCGGTCCCGGGGTCTCTAGCCCCATTTCGGGTCGACCATCTGACTCACAACCTGCGTTTCGAGATAGAAGCACCAGGGCGGGGCGGACGGTGTTCCGCCGGTTATATAATGGGTCATGATGCATTCGCAACACCCTGCGCCACCGCCCTACCCCTGCCCCAGCCACCGAGAAGAAGACAAAATGGAACTGCCACGGAAGGATGGATGGATGGATGAATGAATGCTGGAAGCTAAAACCATCCCGAGAGCTCTTCTGGACGTATGAATGAAAATGACTTGGGGAATTAATTGCTTTCGAATAGGACACAAACAAAGGCCTGGAAAATTGAAAATGCGGAAAAACTGCAATCTCAGAGATAGCTGCAAACTGGCGCCTGGCCGGTGCTCTGCCGCAAACAGCAAAGAGAATCACTTTATTACGACATGAACTTGAATATATGAGCGCCTCCTCAGATCCCCCAGATCCCGGACCCATGACCCGTTGCCCCTGGGGACCCTTTTATTGCACCTAACAGTGGCTCTGGCAGGCTCCATGGCCATGTGCCCTGGGAAACAAAGGCACAAAGATCCTCTCTCACATGTCGCTGCAACCCAGCGGAATAATTGAAAATGCAACCGCAAGGGCTCCACGCGTGCAGCTAACCTTCTACGCCCCCGTCGCGTTATGGCTCAAAGACATTTGAGAACAAAAGCAGAACAGTTAGAATGTATGCTCTGGTCTAACCGGCCCAGTTTGCACGTGGAATTTATTTGTTAATTACCCACGACACGCCAGTTGCGGGCAGCGCAGCGCTCGCCTGCGTGCGGGGTCTCGGGTGTACCTTACCTTACAGTGCCTGACAATGACTGACGGCCTCACTTAGTAGGTGACAGCGTTCCCCATTGCTTACCTGCAAAGAAATAGAAAACAAAGACAATTAGCTATGCGATCGATAGATACCTGGCCGATGAGGCCCAGAAGTGTTGAATAACATTTGTCAGCTGTTTTCGATTTGCGCCTTCTACGGAAGGGGGACTGATGCAAAAATATTGGCGCACTTACGCAACCATCACACCACCACACCACCGCTAAGGAATGCAAGCGGCACTTGTGCAAGCGTCTTTTGTTTCCCGCCACCTTTCTCATGCAAATCGTTCGCCAACAGAGAAAATTTTTTGTTTTCTCGGAGAAAACATGCCAAATGCAAAAATATCAATTTCATAACTTGCCCGATAAGCGGCTGTGACGAGAGGATGCGAACGTCGACATTGGAGTAAAATAGAAGCCAGACAAATTTGTATAATCTTTTGTTCGAATAGTGTGAGGAGGATAAATCGGGGGCATGCAACACTTCTTTCAAGCCTTAAGCTTTGGTAATTTAATAAGGCTTTGTTGGAATAACAACAGTAACCAAATTCTTATCTATAAACAAAATGTAATAGCAATATTCAATGTGATATTAGCGTACGCCTATTCAGCAATTTGCTCGGTTTGTAAGAGGAAACAAAAAAAAATGTTATTTTATTTTGATTGCTTTGCATTATACCTATTTACAAATTAAAAGAGTATCATATGAATAAACGCACTCTTTTAAAAGATAAATTAAAAGTTACCTAACGCTTATCTTCAATCGCAAACGACAAAATCAATTGTTTTATGTTTGGATTTTAATGTAAGGAAAGAAAGAAAGAAAACGTAAAATGAACTCTAAAGACTGTCCACAAAAAAAAGTGGTCAATGAAAAATAAAAAAAACTTTAACATATCTCCAATGTTCTGAATATATTTAATTCAATTATAAGTTTACATTCAAATACAAAAATTGTTTATAATTATTAATAAAAAATATCCTGACTTTAATTTTGATTTCATTAATTGCCTAAGTTCTTTTATTTTTTAATAATCTATATATTGCCCAATAGCGTTCAATAGGCCTGAGATTCTAGCAATGGAAACAACAATTTTTTTAAACAATTTTCTACATAAATCTTTTGATTGATCGTACTTGTGGTCACAAAACACTCACTTTTAAAGCCACACCATCACCATCATATTGCTTTGCAAAGTTTTTTTTATTTTTTATTCCTTAAATTAATTCTTAACATTGCCGTTTTCTTTCGTAACATAAAAATTCTGCTCCTTAATCTGTTCAAAATCTTCTTTAACGTACGTTTCATCGTCCAATAATCATGCAGTCTACATTTGTTAACATTTCATCGTAGCGTTTTCGCGCGTGAGTTCTAGCAACTCTTTTTCGCTTTTCCGACCAATCAGGCACTTTTTGCACTTTGTACGACTTTAACTGTTTTCCCTTTTTCACTTTTTGAACAAACGATTTTGAGAAACCCACTTTATCGTCATATCCCTCACAGACAAATTTGTGTTGTTTTTGAAAGTACTCAAGATCTTTCTTACAACCTCAGTATTAGCAAACACCTTATTTCTACCCAATCCTGCTTTTCTACTGCAAGGTTGAGCAAAATTAATCATTCAATTTTGTTTTTGTATAACTTTTTTACTAAATAAAAAAAATATTTTGTGTGATGGAAATCTTTATCTTTGAACCTTTACAATTTTTTCTGTTAAGTGGAAAAGATGATATCCGTCAAGTGACTGTCGCCAGTGTTGATACACATTTGCGCGCGTTTTATCGCATTTTCTATGACTTTCCGAAAATTTTTCCGGTGATAACTGTTCGCATTCCTGTCGAATATTCTCTTTAAGGGCTGCGATTGTCTGAGGCTTGTTGACAATCCGCGACTTCAAGTAGCCTCAAAGAAAGAAGTCTGGGGCAGCTAAATCGGGCGATCTGGCTGGCCAAAACGGGAGATTACGCGACCAGGAAACGCTTCCTTCACAATATCCATTATGGCTCGTGCTGTGTGTGCGGTTGCACCGTCTTGTTGAAACCACATGTTCACCAAGTCCCGTATTGCCAATGGCGTCCTCAATAAAATACGGCCCAATCACTCCTCCCGCGTGAACGCAGCACCACACAGTGGCTTTGAGTGGATGTAACGGCTCTTCGTGCCCCAAAAACGGAGATTTTGTTTATTGACGTAACCGCTTAAATGGAAATGCGCCTCGTCGCTCATGATGATTTTCGACTCAAAATCAGAATGGCTTCACAGTAATTCACACGCGACTGAGGGTCAGCAGGCATTAACTGTTGCACTGTTTGCATTTTGTTCGGGAACATGTGTAAGTCTTTCACTAAAATTCGCTATAGGGTCCGTCTGGTGATGCCCAATTGCGTAGCTCGTCGTCTGGTTGATGTTTTTCGTTCTCAACGACATCGGTAGCCACAGCGATATTCTCGGCAGAACGACCAGCCCAGTGGCGACCACGCCCTGCAAAGTCGCTTGTGGTTCCAGTCTGTTCAAGTCGAGCAGCTAAGCGGCGGAATGTTTGCCCTGTTGACGCGACACGATTAGGAAATCGACGTCGAAATGCACGCTATGCTAACACCACCGACCGATTATTAGTCAAAAATGGGACACAATTATTTCACGCTCTTGCGGTGTAGCGCTCCATTGCTTGTCTGCTTATATTCTGCAGCTGTGTAGTTCACAAATGTCAAATATGATTGACGTACATTGGCAATAGATATAACATCTTCCCATAGAGTGATTAATTTTGCGCCAACTTGCAGTTGTCAACCTCTCATTAAAATTTTTGAGCATTTGTTGTACATTAAGTTCTTTAGCAATAGCTGCTTGCGATAAAAGAGGGTTTTAATTTTTTTTGTGCAAAATTAATTTTCGAAGATTTTCTTTGTAAGTTGACCGTCCTTAATAACAGGTAAAAAACCAGCAGTTTTGTATTTTTAATCATTTATTTATTTATTTTTTCTGTTAGTGATTCGTATAGTGATATAGTGAACGAAATTTCTATAACCGCACCATATTTTTTAACTTTCTCAAAGTAGTTCTAACTGCTTCAACAAAACAAAAACACAGTGAAGAATTAGACACACACAAAAATTTACTTATTGTAAAATCAGCAATTTTATTTGTTTTTTTCTGTGGATAATAGCGAAAAAACTGTTATATGTGATGAAATTTCTATTATATAAATTCACAATTATTTAAAAATGCATGAATAAAATAAGTTTTATCTTAACTAAATATTTTGTGTGACCCCTATTATTCTGAATAACACACAAAATTCTGTTAGCCATAGAAAAAACAAGCCTTATAAAAGTGTCTTCGTTTATTTCTTCCCATATTTTTTAAATAGCTTCTTTTAGGGAAGCTACCGTAGCGTATCGGCAACCAATTGCATAAATATTTCTTGCCATAACACGTCATAGATATTCTAAGGGGTTTTGGTCAGGACTAAGTGCAGTCCACGCTAACAAAAGAATGTTTTTTTTTTTGGAAACTAATCCATAGAACTGCGTGATACATGAGTTGCAGCATTATCCTGCCGGAAACTGAATTAACGATCACCGATTTTTTCCTCTAAAAATAAGATCAGAGATGAATCCAACATTTCCGTGTACATTTCCGAATTCATCTTTGATTTTTTATGATGGTTTCTTATAAACTTTGTTTAGCGTAGCTCTAAAATTTTGTTTGAACATGTCGTTGACCTATCTACAAGTCTAATTTTTTTAGGATTTGTGAAGCACATAACCAATTATTAATACCTTCTATAAGAATTTTTATTTTGTCACCGCCTACATAACTTGATATTTCCCTTCGGTGAGACGTGCTTTCCATATTTTTCGTGAATATTTAGGAAATTCCTTAATACTCTTAATAAAGCGGTATTTGCAAATCCAACTTAAATCCATCGACCCAAAGTTTTAATTTTTATTTTTTCAGTTTCAGTCAAGAATTTATCTCTAGCTATATTTCCAAAATATAAAATAAAACGCAGTCAAAATAGTAGAAATACACAACTAAGATTCATATTTATAAAATTATACTACTAAGGCACACTTAAAAAGGTACAGAAGTGATAAACAAAACAGTGTTACATAGCAAATGCGTTTAAAGAAATTGCGTCTAAAATTAAATCAACACCATTCGTTAGATTACATAAGTCAGAATGAAATGCAACTAAATGTAATCTGCTATGCAAATTTACTACTGCGGTTATAGAAATTTCGCTGATTGTATTAAACCAACACTACCAATGAAAAGGAGAATTCTGGCTTTACAAAGCTCAGGAGAAGACTGAACGCTTATATTTATTTTTGTTTTTTTACTGTAGTTGTTATTTATACATTTTTCTTTTAGTACGAAATATAGGAAATTTGTTTTATTTTTTTTATTGTTTTTATTTTATAGGAGCATTGTTAATTTGTGTCAGTTCTTTCTTCTTTTATTTTTCACTTTCAAAAATAAATTCGAAAGGTATAAGCATTAAATTGTCTTTAAAAAATTAATTAACCAATCCCTTTCTTGTTTTCTTTAATCCTATTATCTCATTTTACACGGTTATGATGCACATATCTTTTATTTTGTATAAATTCGGTGTAACGTTTTACACGGTTTCGTTTTGCACGAAAGGGAACATATCTACCATAACAAATCGAAGGTAGGTGTATTTGCAAATCTCATTACATTCACTTAGAAGTTAAAAACACAAGAAACAAGAACTTCTTAAATATTGTGAAACAAACTTATTTAAGCATAATAAACAAGAGCGAGCTATTTCTGTCAGAAGAATAATAATCTGCCTACTATAAAAAAAAAAAAATTGTCAACCTCTTGCAGAAACATCATTTTCCGTTCTATGTGCAATTACGTAAATTGATGCACACTTAATAAAACCAATTTAAAAAATTTGAGTCTTGAAAAATTTGAATCATGAAAAGGCAAACACAATTTTTATTTGATGAGTCTGTGAGACTCAAGAGATACAATTCAATATTTCAATGTCACTGCAGAAGGCGCTGAAATGTCGGAGAAGCCTGATTACATTTTCTGTAGTAATTCCCGCCCTCGAAAAAAAAAACAATATTCCAGATCCCCACAGAATAATGATTAATTTAATCCTTCGCTGAAAAGGGATAAATCCAGCTCTTCCCCATTCCTTTTCAAAACCCTTTGATAATACAAAAAAAAAATTATTGGAATTTACCAAATATCTGCGAACATTTGCCTAAGCAAAACCACAACCGCCGCCGTCGTCAGTTCTTCATTTTAATCTGTTCGGATGAAATCAATTTCCGAAATGAATTCACCTCCCTTAAGGACCGCCTTCCCTTTCAAGGTTCAAAGTGTTAAAAATGAGACGGAAGAGCCTCTTTTGCTTTGTGCGGGAGGCCTAACCGACCCTTGAGCACTGGAAAGGGTTTTTCTCAGAATGAACTTTTAGTTGAGTGGAAAAATTATGTAAAACTGAAAAACGAGGAGGTTGTCAGGAGGTGCTTCGGTAAACTGATCATTGAAAGTTATCTGAAATTCCTTTGTAATGCAAAGTAATGAAATCGCAGACACCAAGAAAGGCTGCAATTAGAAATTCAATCGATAGGAAACTCTTGCTCCAATGGCGCTGATGATGATGATGTCAGGGAAACTCATTTTCCCGCGAATCTCAGCCTTCCTACTCCCACCAAGCCTGAAGCAGAGGCTAAATTAAAGTTTTAATTACGGACATGCTATTAAAATGCAATCAGAAGCTAGAGTTGCCTCACATACTTAAAGAGTACTTTTTCAGTTCTAAATATTAATTGCCAAGGAAATGGAAGTGAGCACATTTTCCCTACCTATCCAACGTTTGTTGCACGGAAAGAAGCGCCCTCCTCTAGAGGAAAGGATCACATTAAGCAATGAGAAAATAGTTTTCCAGATCTCGAATCTGCAGAGCACTTTAAAGATAAGTTTTTTCTTTCTCAATTTACCAAACTATTTTTTTACTCTGGGAGCAATAACCCGAGTAACTCAACTCGACTCACGTACCGATAAGAGACTTAGCAAATTTGCGAACGAAGTCACCCACCTCATCAAATATACAATTGGCGTATCTGCTGCAATGAATTTATGCCCTTGCCATCTGGGACCTCCAGGACGCTCCGAGTGAGCCCCAGCAGTGCAGCCGTATGCTAGCCGCGCCCCACTTGGTATTCCGGACGGCGCTGGATGGCGGAATGATGCAAATATCTGCGGCCGAACTAATTTTTGGCGGCGCTGACGCTACTACTTACGAATTCGGGCAGTCTGAATCGTAATAAAATTGGAAAAACGCATTGCTGGGGAACAGTGCCAAATGAATACTAAACCCCATCTTGTTGACCCGGATCCGAGAATAAGGAGACCTTAATTGACATGGAAGCGCTAGAACTCTGCTGCAACAGCACATCCCCCCGTTGCGGATCATGTGCACCGCACAGCTCCAATTTCGGGTGCTTTTGATATTTGAATGCATCCTACACATTCCGGGCTCTTCTGTTTTAAGTCCCGAGAATGCCAGAAAAAAATAGGCACCTCTTCACCCGCGCCCAGCCGTGCTGACTGATTAATTCTCACCACAAGCGGGGTGTCAATAGAGCTCGAAGGCTGGAGTACCTCATAAATCGTTGCACCAGGTAAAATTGCACCTGCCGTTTGCAGGGGAAGAAGGGAGGGACCGTAGAACACAAGCCCACTCCTCCTCGCACTGAGCGACCGTTCCAGGGATAATGACGACGAAGAGCCAAACAATTCCTTAATGAGCTGACACAGAAAAAAATCTACATATTACGTGCAGGAGCAAGGTTGGCAAGTGCATCAGGGTTCATTTCGAAAGGTATCTCATGTGACGTGAAATCTTTGCCAACAAATCCTCCGTCAGCACCTGAAGATGTGGAGCGCAGCTAAGCAGCTAAGCAGAACGGTGTAATGAGGCTGTAAGAAAATTGCGCGGGAAACTACCAACAGTTTTCCGCTAGTTCCTCTGAATCTTCCACAAAAGATTTAGCACAAGACAGCACACCTTGGGGCTCGTGTGACACTACCAGGCGCCATTCAGGAACCAAGTTATTAGGGAAATGATATTATCTAGCTAAGTGGGGCTCATCGCAATTGCATGCAAAACACCTGGACCGCGTGGTGGGCATCCGCAAAGGATGCCCCATTGTCCTCCACCAGAATAGCGCCACCGTTGGAAAAATAAAAAAAAATCTTTCACCACTAAAATTTGAATCCTCTAGAACGAAGGTGATGAGGAAGTTGAAAGGGTTCAAAGACCCCTCGGGGCATAGTTAAGGTCGTAAATCACGGCGCAGACTGCGGAGGGCGAGGCGCGTACTGTGGTACAAGTCGGCACCGAAATTACATAGAAAATTATCAGACAGCTGCCCGACGGGATTTGCTTTCACCTCGTCCAGGTGCGAGGGGATGCGCCGCCGCCGCGGGGTGCTCCACTGCAATTGAACTCCCCCGTCTGGGTGCATACATATAGTAGTTCACTTTATTTGGGGAAAAAAGTCCTTTTTTTTGCGAACTACTGTGAAAGCGGGCAATTAAGCGCACACCGCGTTCACCGTGGATGAGAGTCCCGAGTGTATTTTTTTTTTACTGGGCAGGCCACAGATCAAGGATCACCCGAAGGCGGGTCTGACAGTCCTGACTTGCTGTTTCGTGTATATTTAATTTAAAGTTCTGCGACGTGATTAATGGCGTAGGGCTCAGCCCGGACGGGGCAGACAATATGCGGAAACATGGCCTGATGTGGCGCGAACTTTTAATGAAACTTTTTCCATCGAGCGCCACGGGAGAACACCGTTTCAAGAAGTTTCCTTGCATATTTTGCAGTAATAAACTTTTTGCCAGGGCGCTCGTTTGCCCTCGCGCGTCACATGGGAATTCCAAAAGAAATCCCGGGGATTAGATGAATAGCGGCTGGAGAGGCAGATTCAGATCGATTGCTGTGCCATCCGTCATTCAGCCGAAACCTGTTGGACCTCAGCTTTCTCCTGTCGTTACCCCTGACGTTGGAGTTATACGCACCAGGAAGCAGCTAGAACCTCTTGGTACAAGTTCCCTTTATTATTGAACTTTGTGATTAAAATGAAAACATTCAGCGGAAAGCAGCAGCGCTCTTTTCCATAGAATTCCGGAATCTATGGTCATGGGAAACAGCAGACCAGTGATGCCGCTGGCTGGGATTATGGGGTCTATCATTTGCCACTAACGAGGGATTCTACGAATTGCTTTGACGGGGGCTTAAAAACCGATTTCAATTAGAAGATTAATAGCGCATCGGGAGGGGTTCATTGCACCTTTATCTTTCTTTGCAAATCCCTCTCTTTGTGTTTCAAAAAGTATACTTTCAATATATTTACGGTGGATTTTCATATAAAGGCATGTAAATGAACTAACAAAACCATAAAGCATTTTTTATAGTATTACAGATTAAAACAAAAACGAATAGCATATACATTTCCTAATATTGGTACAAGCATCTTACGTCGGTTTTTACGTTTTTAAACGTTATTTTATTTAATTAAAAACAATTCGAAAGCCTTATGCAAACGGAGGTATTTCCTTCAGCCTTAATTTGGGTTCGTAAGTTTTAGCTTTGTGTGCAAAGAACAGGAGGAAATTAAATATTCCCTTACAAATAGGTCACTACTGAATCTGGTTACTTTTCACCCGAAAGATAAGCAAAACCTACATATCTCAGAAACTGTGCCTCTGAGGAATAAGACTTAATGAACGATCATAGACGTACTTGGGAACAGTACAAAGCCCGCTTCATTGTCTCCTTGAACTCAAATCTATTTATCTTAAAAGGCACCTCTGCAGTGTAGACCATGTGCGCAAAAATTTAATTTTTTTGTCTAGGCTCCACGAGAACACGCTCGTGGACAAAGTAATCCTCGTTGGCATTAAAATTCATAGAAACTTTAACACAAACGCCAGGCTAGCTCCAGAGGGCAAAGAAGAGAGTCTTTCGGGCTAGGAACTGAAAAACTCCTTAAAATTCTGGAAGGAAGCAGGCCAGGAGGTACCCAAGCAAAGCAGGGCAAGGTTGTCCAAGAGGGAAGGATCTGCAGCAGAAGGCGAAGCTACCACAGTTAACAAGTTCATTTCAAATGCAAGAAATGTTTTCCTTCCTGTAAGACGCAGGGAAGCGAGGCTTTAATGCACCGACCGAAATCATTTGTGACGCCTTTTCAGCTCTACTAAATATTCCTAATTTGATTTATTCGCTCCAGCCAACGGAGAGGGTCATGCGAGTTATGTCGTATGATAAAATTCGTAAGTAACAGCGATAAGCAAGGGAAAAACAGCCGTTGCTTTGTGCAAATCCCACGGGTCCCGGGACTTCGTATGCTCATATTTGAATGCATTTGAATACAGAGCCCCAACTTATGGAGATGGGATATGTAGACTTGTATGGAACTGGGCGAGAATGCAACTGGATACTGTCCAGAATGTTGGGTCAGCTGCTCGTCACAAAAATGTTCTGACTTAATATCAGTGGACAAGAAGTGACTCTGTTCGTTCATGCAAATTATTAGTTTTCTAGGGTCTGGTCGCCTTCTTAACGAACAGCAGTTTCAAAGAAGCAGGGTGAGCAAACAGAGCTGCTCCCTCGGGGCGTAGTGCTACAGGATAGCTCAGGGTGATCAATAACCCTGCAATAATCCAACTTACCCTTGTAACTGAAGGAAGTCGTCCACGAAGGAACTGACAAATCTCTCGCTTGAACTTTTCGAAACTTCTGTGGAGTGCGTTAGAACAGAAAATTGATTTCTTCCCAATTAAAGTTCAGTTCGCGTTTGCAGACGATCGCTCCCCCGGGAAAAGTTTTAAGTCCTCTTAATTGAAGGAGCCACTTCGAATCGTCGACAAGGAACCTGGGTCCGCCCCAGTCAATTTCGCTGCACACTCAATTGAACCGTTTTCTTGTAGCGATACGGTCTGAACATTTTTTCAACAGGTAATTTATCACCTAGAGAGCTGCTTAGTTTGCAAGTATATATAAAGCCCGATTAATTATTTTGGAACCTCTCCCAAAAGTTAGTTGATAGCCGCATACCTGTCCATCATTCGCTCGAAAAACTCAGCCGGACCCACCTGGCCAGAATCTCTACTTCGTCCCTTTATCTTTCGCCGGACGGAAACCCTTCTCAGGGTTAACTTTTTCAGTGAAAGTTTAATTTGATTGCGTGGTCTGGTCGTCCGGAAGCGGAAGCAATCGCTGATTCGCTCAAAGTAAAAAAATACAAAAACTGAGCCCAGCACACCCATGCGGTTGACATTAATCAGGACGTCCCTACCCATCCGCGACCGTCCATTACTCGAGTTCATCTCTAATGAAAGAGCTCTGAAGACAGAAATACGCCGCAAATATTATTTTCCGGGGAATTCCCAGAATGCAGACTTCGTCGAAGAAGAAGGACATTGAGTGGCATTGCCGAGCGGAAGGCATTTCATCGCAACCGTTGCAGACAGAAAGCGGCTCTGCACCGAAGACAATGATTTAAAACAGACCCGCTGGGGCTGCAGGGGTGGAAAATAATTACTTTCCCGTTGCTCAGGGGGATTAATTCCGCTGCCCTCAAAGACGTCTTCAGCAGCGCCTGAACGGCTGATGAAAACGCCTCAGACTGAGAGCCCTGGCACCGCGAAATCGGCAACATCCTGGGCACGTTCGTTGTCACAAAAACGCGACCGCAAAATGATTCTATAAAATGCATTCGCCTCACCGCCCTGTGCCGGGCAGGACCTTCCAGTTCGGATCCTTGTAGCGCCCGTCCCGTTGCACGGCATTAATCCGAAGTTTATTTGTAAAACTTTTAATTGGTCAAATTCCGTCCCTCCACCAAAGAGTTTTGGCTCCGTCCCACAAAACAAAAAAAAATCACCCTGTTTTATGGCCTTCTCCCAGCAGGATCGTTTCCATTATTTTACGAACGCTGCAGAAGGATGGCCGCTAAAGAGATTTAGCGATTTCTGCCTTTAAGTCTAGGACTTGCTCGTTTTGTCGCTGAAATGTGCGCTGTATTTTACGACCACCCTCTCTTGTAACGACCGCTTAAGGGTTCGTTTATGGCTGTAAAATTTTAAGTTTCGCCTTTTCGACCGCTTGACAGCGGACACTTTTTAATTTCTAGCTAGGGGCTTTAGGGGGATAGTTACCGGGATTTTGATTCAATTGAAAAAGGGTAATGTCGCGTTTTCCAAGCAACGACGATTTTGTCGTTGTTACACTCGCATTACTTCCATCATTTAGATTTTAAGACTGAATTTTGTGAACGTTTAAGGAAGAGGTTTTATGTTATTACGGAAATGCACGGAGGAAAATCTAACATGAGGAGGACTTTTAAAGGTTTCTTTTTGTTTTGGACACACACTGCAATTGCATCCCATTTTAAGGTAGTGTTTAACACCTGTAGAAAGTGTCTAAACGACCATTGAGACTACAAAGACATTTTTACGAACTTAGCATTAAAAAAAATTAAAAAAAAAAACAAAATTATACTTAATTACATTGCTTTTAACATATAAATAAAATGATTTTGTCGTAAGAAATTATTTTTTTTAGAATTTCTCGTTAAGTTTGAAAATAAAATGAACAAAAATTGCTTGAATTAGGAAGGGTTTTCGTCTTTAATTTAACTGCAAAACTGCACAGATTGTTTTTCAAGCAATTTAACCACAAACTAAGAATTTTACCACAAATATTCCGCAAGCCTGCACTTAGCAATAAATTTTAGCCGAAGACTATAAATTTCTCAAAGGGACAAAATACCACATGCATATCCATCACTTTAGGATGCATATGCCAATTTACCTCTGATGTGCTTGTTATAAACGAAATTTTCATACTTCTTTTGCATGGATCAACTTTTGAAGGGCTTCAAGCTTCAAATTCAGATAATCTAGGTCCTAGTGGTTAGGTCTAGATGTGCCCGAAAAACAGCTAGCTTACAAAGCAAATTTGTTTTTTACAAGTCGTAATAAATGAAATAAAGAGCTAGAGGAACCTGCCCCCCCCTTACACACAAGTTGCGCTCTGGCAGATGAAAGGACCGCCGAAAGGGCAGTGAACCCGTCAGTAGCATATAAAAAACATGCAGCAGTCATCATTAGTTCATAATCGTCGCGTAACATGCCCACCGCTCGCAGAGGACGGTTGACACCGGGTCGGAGGAGCCGTGATGCCCTTTCATCCTGAGAAGGACGCAACCCGGCAGGAGCAAATAGGCAAACATTCCTGTCATTTTTAATCAAAAGCTGAAAAAGCGTCCCGCCATTGTCACGGCAGTCCTTGTCCTTACCCAGCTCCTGGTGGGGCACCGAAGTACGGGCGGACCAAGGCTGGGGCTAGAGACGGGATGTTGAAGTCGGCGGAGACGCAGAGAGACATGAACTCCGGCGCGGGAGCAGCCCTAGCGCTAATGTGCAGTTGTGCTAATGTACATTTGTCAGTTCAAGGCTAAGTCAATGGGACCGATGGCTGCTTACCGTGTTTCCGTTCTCCTGAACATGCGGCAGGATATCCTTCTTCTTGGGGCTGGGGTTGTTGTTGTTCGCCCCGCCGCCGCCGCCGCCGGATCGGAACCCCATTCGGCGTGCGAGCATCGAGCGATGCTGTGGCACCGTCGCCGCAGACCCGGCCGATGACGCTGTGAGACTACTGCTGCAGTTGTTATTGCTAGTCCCTCCGCCACCACCGCCGCCCCCGGAATTGTTGTTATTGTTGTTGTTGTTTCGACCGCCGCCTCCTTTGAGCAAGTTGAAGGAAGGCGAAGTCGCAGGGGTGGAGTGCGGGCCGGAGCCACCCCCACCCGCATTGTTGTTGCAGGTGACTGACTGCTGATTCGATTTGACTCCTGCAGCCGTTGCAGTCGTTGTCGCCGCAGACGCGTTTGCGGTCGTGGTGCCGGACGTGGGCGACGGAGGCGTCTGAGGCGAGGAGGTTTGCTGCACAGTCAACGGGGCCTTCTGGAACACCATGGCAAAGCCGCTTGCCGATGGTGGCCCTTCCGCCCCGTGTACTGTTCTCCAACGGCGAAATATTGTAATTCCGATGATTGACTTTATGAGGTTAATAATTGCACCACTCTATGCAAGGTACGCACTATCTCTAGGGGTCTCCGGGGGGTCTCCTGTGGGGTACCTTTCAAGCACTTCACCAAAAACTGGGTCACAACAGCAGTCGAAGACAGTGTACCATATTACGGGCCTCAGAGCATAGTCACTGACGGCTGGGAGCACCCCTGAGCCGCATAGTCACTTTCAACTAATCACCGTCGTTAGCAGCACCTCGCGAGGCACATGAGAGGGAAAGGGGTAGACTTCACTTCTTCCCTCAACTGGCACAAGAATTTGTGGCACTTTTTCAGGAAAAGCGTTTAATTTTTGCTACCGTACAACAAAATGCAACGCAAGAAGACAAAGGTTCCAAAAGGAGGGGGCAATGCCGGGTGAGGCCCGACGACGAGTGGGAAGTACACCACGAGTCTTTGCTGCTGCACGAGAATAAGGGCCTGCTTAAGGAATTCCTCTTCCTCGCATGCGGCTCTTTGAGTTTTATATTTCCCTCATTTGGGTGGTTGAAAGGGCTGGAAAACACTCGTCCCCGGCTCGAGAACTAGGACAACACCGTGCACCGAGGCAACGACGGCACTCAAACGAATTCATAATGACTCCGCCTGCATCTATGGAAATTGGTTGAAATCGCACTCTGTACACAAGACAAGAGAAGACACACTCCGGAGCGAGCTAGGGCAAGACAATCACTATAAATCGCACCCCGTGCTATCCAACTTATGGGAAAGCACTTGCCAGGAGCACCCCTCGGCAGCAAGGCGACTGTTCACCGACAAATCCGTAGACAGACTAAACCGTTAACCGAGGGCTGCGGAAAAGCTTCTCTACGGCAAAACAACGGCCGCCGCACCGCCACCCATTCGCACAAGGGTTGTTTTGGGCCGAAAGCTGAATCAAGTTTCTATGGGTTGCGGGGGAGGGCAGAGCCGCTCCGGGGCAATAAAATACTGGGAAAACTGCAGGAGAAAGCTTCCCTTTCTTCGGCGCGAGTTGTACAGTTATTATTGCGCCGCGAAAGGGTGCTCCTGCACCCCATGATGGCAAATGCGAAACCCCGTCAAGGTTACGAGCAACTAATTTCTGTCCAGGAAGAGCGGGTATCATCCATCGCATCAGCTGAAGGTGAAATTGAAACTTTGGCGTGCTCTCTCCGCGGAAAAGTGGAAAATTCATACTATGGATAGCCAGGGTTGCCAGAGAAACGAACATCAACCCGAACTTCCTTCTTTGAATTCCTTAAAATATTTTCTTTATTTTCTTCATTTGAGGAGTGTTAAGAATACTTGGAACCATTATAACACAAAAACTAAAAAATTACTCCCACTCAGCGAGTTATCAAAGTTACTGAACACGTTCTTTGAAAATCAGTACTGCATTATTTTGGTAACGAAAACACAGTCCTTAATTTAATGTCTATAAGCAATTAAATGACATTGACTTTCAATAAAACCAACAAGATATTTTGTCTGTTTTAATAAAGTTTTAGGATATAAATTTACTGGTTCAGTTTTTTTTTTTTTTAGTGTGAAGAGCAAAAGTAAATCCAAAATATAGTTCGATATTCCTTCTTTACATTTTAAGTGACTAGCAATATTTTAAACATAAACGAAATATCGTAAGATGTATATTTTCCCACCCTCAACGTTACTTTAGTGTATTATAATCGCATTAATAAACTAAAGTAACGTTGAGGGTGGGAAAGGAACACAGGTTGTATTCTTATTGTATTAAGTTACCAAATTTCATAACACACACAATAAATGTTGATTTTGATAGTCCAATAACAGATTCCCGTAAAAAAACACATACTTCGCCCTTTAATTTTTGATTGTATGAAAAGTCAAATTTGTAGCTTTTTCGCATACATATACTGTAATTCTATACCGCGAAAACAATCGCCGGAAACTAGAATAATACTTCAGTCCCAAAACCTTCGCCTCTCATCACATTGCCCTAGAATGTAACGACTGATAGTAAAATATCTTCAAAATAATAGACTCATAGGTTAAATCTTTACTGCGACAAAATTGTACAATTTGCGTAGAACATCAATTAAGTAAATGTCCACGAAAATCATTGTCTCCGCCATTAAGGCCACCCATAGCTCCAGTTCCTTTCTAGTGCCGGGGATCCGACAATGGCTTGAATGCCCCGGAAAAATTATCTTCTCTGAAATCTGGCGTGGAATGAACCTCCGACTCAAATGGCAGGCCATCACCCAGTTAATAAAGTTGTGAATGAAGCCGCCCCCCGACACAAAGTCTGCGAATTTAGCGGCAGCTGGAGGAGAATTTAATAGACCAAGGACACTAATTCATCGAGGCACTGGAAAGAACATAAAGCGAACCGGGTCTGAATGACTTCTCGGAAATGAATGGGCTCCCTTAAGTGCAAGGGTACATGTGCAGCAGGAGCCATTAAAAGATTTTACGGTCATAAAGGGCCCACTCATTAGACTTATGTAACCGGCACGGGAGCATAAGGCAAACGGCACGATTTCAAAAAGGCAGCTCCACGTGCCTGATGAAGACGGAGACAAAGGGCTCGCCCGGCCGGAGAAATGCGTCTTCATTTCGAGATCGCGTTCTGCTTGAAGGTGGCAAACAGCACATCAGCCACAGAATTTTACGACCCATTACCCCCGGTTAGTCTGCTTATTGGGGCTGGGCCGAGTCTGGGTGCTCTGAGCGCCAATAAAACACCTCTTAGCTTTCCAATAAGCCTCCGGTGCTCCGATAATAAATATTCAGCGCGGAAACTCGCCCCGCCCGAGGTCCCTTCTAGCGAGAAGCTCGAATTGATGACGGGACATTGATCTGCCTCCCAGCGCTCCAACCCCAAGAGCGCCTCCTAACGGGGTCGTAAATGGTTTGATCGAATTAGGGAGACGTTCGCACGCAACCTGCACGCGCTCCCTCCCCTCAGAAGTGCGCCTGTAACCTATTAGCCTGCTTCTATTCATCCTGCAGCGACTTCGCAACTCACATCCGCTCGCCAGAGCTATTTCGATTTGGGGCCCATCTCCCTCAGGGAGGCGCACGGATATCGGGATGAAATAGGCTTTCTAAGGCGATCGACCTGCCGTGTGGAGGATGTTACATTTAATTATTTACCAGAGTTCCGGGGGGTGCATCGCCCCAATTTACCGATTCTCCCCGGGGAGATTAAGATCTGTTTGCTGATAGCCCTATTGATTGCCCAAGAGGGCTCCGGAAATGCTCCGGGAGCCGTACTCTATTGGGACGAAGGGAGCCAAGATGATGCTGAGACTTTCAAGTCTCGACAACTTTCAAGCGTTTTTTTTTTGTGGAAATGCATTTGACCGTGGTGTCGTAGCCAATCGCGACGAAGGGCCATATTCTCTTCTTAATTGAAATGCCGACTTAATCCCTTGCTCCGGGAAAGTTTTACAAAAAAAAAAAAAAAGGGAGCGAACAAGTTTTTATTTCGCTCGCTTCGAATAATATTCGTGCTTTCCGATGCTCGTCGTCGTCCTTCTCCAGCGAGACCGTGGAGATTTCGCAGGGCTCAGTTATTCGAAGAATGACTGAGGAAACTTCCAGCCCGTGCTGGGTCGAGGGGGGTAAGCTCTTAACCCGCTTTCCTGGAGAAGAAGAAGAAAACTTTCAATATGCCCTCTTACTTGGCTGGGCTTTAATTTTCTATATAAGGAAACTTTCTCAATTGACGAGGCAACTTTTATCCTTGAATGCTCGAATCTGGTTTCCTACGCCAACTTATATTTTTCTACGACCCCCGTGGTGCGCGTGGGTGTGTGTTTTGATTGAATCCTTCGCTCAAATAGATTAAAAAGGAAAAAAAAACCGGAGCCTCGGGAAGTGTTATTACCCCAAACGAATCCAATCTGAAAAGACCCAACCTCGTATCATTGCTCGTTAGTCGACAACTTCCCTTGCGAGATTAATCAGAGCCAAAAGAAAATCCTCTAGCCCTTTTATTAGAGAAATGTGATCCTTGCAGTTATTCGACACATACAGGGACCTTCCACTATTCACAGGGTGCAAAGTGGAGTGAAATGTTACTTAGCACCCTGCTACCTCTCCTGGTTAGTCTTCCTCAGGGACGTTTCATTTTCCACTTGAACGATTTTATTGCCTCACAACGGCTGGAAAATATTCGCAATACTCTTTCGTTGGGTTCTATTCAGGTAAGGCAGGCATGTCTCTAGAATCGCTAATTTATCGGAGGGATGCGCAGAATAGAGTGCAATCCAAGATATTTCACTCGAAGAACTGGATTCTTAAAGCTAGTCTAGGGTTGAGGAGCAAACATAAGATACCTGGGTACTTGGATTCTGTACAGATCTAAGGAAGAGGTGCTATAAATTCCAGTCCTTCTAGAAAATACCCGAAGTGCAACTATATTTCCTTACTAGACCCAATTTCACGTTGCAATTCAATCTTGTGCTGATCATTCATGACTATGAAATGTTGAAAACTCTCAAACCATCAATCAAGACATACAAGAAAGCATTACTAAGGCTTACGGCTAATAGGATTTAGTTTCCTCTTGTTAGTAATTCTTGTTAGATTTGACTCAAGATCGTTATTTTCTATATCTTAGAAACATTACAAGATCATAACAAGACGACCGAAAGCAAGAAGGCCACAATTTATGCTTTCCGTAATTAAAGCTACCATTAAATTTGCCATTAATCCCATGGTAGTGCCGCCTTAAGTGCCAAAAACATGAGGATTAAGCTAAAGAGCAGCCAAACACTTCCGTGGCTCTGAGTAAAATAAATGCTCAGCCGCACCTCCTCAATTTCCATAAAATTCCCGCCCTTGTCTTGCAATCAAATTCCTTAAGTTTTATAGGAACTCATTACTGAACCAACTTTTAACATCTTCGGCGTGTGCATTGTGATTTAAATAATTCCCAGGGAATAATTATTCGCCTGGAGTACATCCGCGTCGCCTTCACTCCGCCTTAGACTCCACTAACTCAAAGGCTGTTTATCCAAGTCGTAATCTCTTAATTAATAAAGCTAACTCAAAACGAGTTAAGGCGAGATAGCCGGAGGTTCGGGGGCGTTTTGGGGTCCCGAAAGAAAGCGTCTGCCGTTCATCATAATCACCTGCAAGCTAAACAATTTCTGCAAAATTTTCTACGCAGCGGAGGCTCGACAAGGCAAAGCAGTGCCGACATCGAATAATGGAAGTAATCAAATTAACGTTCCTCAAGCGTCCCAAACGCTTGGGCTTGCGCCCCCGCACTCCGACATCCTCTCTCCTACCCCCTCATTCCGTCCGTCTCACTCGATTAAGCGGGCTATGATGAAATCTTCTAATTTAGTGTGCTCCCCAGACAGAGGGGTTGCCCCGGCGGCATAAGAGGACGGAATCCTTCTTCTAGGGCTGCTGAGTCGAGAACGAAGGGAAGGGTGAAAACAAAGGAAGACACTGCAACAGAAATAGAAAATAAATCAAACCGGGGCTTTGTCTGCAAGATTTATTCATGTTCGGGCGGAGCCCCCAGCTTCAAATGGCGACTCCAGAACGAGAGTATCGGACTACCCCCTCGTAATGAATGTCGAGCCATGTGACTTTCGGATGTGCCCTGGGGCCCTGAGCCCTTCTCCAGACGTTAAAGGAATTGTTCTGGAGCAGGCGACGAATGAGTTAGCAGTTGACAAAATTTAACAAGTGCTGTCAGTGGCACAGCAGCACCTCAGCCGCTGTGGAATGGTGGTAAGAAAGAGCAGCGGAGCGCTAATCGGTTCGGGACAATCAATAGCCCGTAAAGGGTGAAACAAAGTACCAGAGGATTACGTTGAAACCGCCCTGGCTGCTCCTCTTATAACAATAGATAAGTCATGAGTGTTCCAGGGAAGATACGAGCAGTTTCCTGCCTCTCCCGCTTAACCGAATTGCACACGTAAACCCGGTAAAAGCGTATGTCACTAAAATTCCCGGAGATATTAATTTTGGATTTCAAAGTGAAGCCATCCGCGATAAAGCCACTCTTAATCGGGTACTACGGAAGAGGAGCTCGGCGACAATGTGAATCACACCCTTTGGCCGTAATCCAACACGACCAGTATAAGATGCTTTCAAGGAAGCGAAAGTTCGAGCGAAACGAACCAGATTTAGGGGGGGATATAGCTCCTGCTTCAAGAATGTTCGAATTCTTTCCATCTTTTTATTTTATGTTTCGAGACAAATACACTAAAAACTGCGGGGTGGTAGCATTCGGGGTAAATTTTACCGCCCCACCAATTTTCCTTTTGCGCCAGCAACTTTCTCTTTGTAAAAAAACTTTCACCTTTCGTTCCCAGAGGTGATCTTTGATAGCGCTCCAGCCCGCATTTTCGGTAAATTCTTTTGTAGTCCTGAAAGGCTTTCCAACGCTCAAAAGGTGCTCATCGATCCGCCGTCTGAATTCGTTTGAGATGTGCAGCGGGCGATTGGGTTTTGCATCTCAAACAAATAGTTGGAAAATTACCCGGGGAACTGGTGGCTGTGCGATTTCGGGCTCCAGCTTTACAGGTGTCTGTTGCGCTATTCTAGCCACAATGCAACAAAACATCCGGTGGGATTTATACCCGGATCAGAAGTTTGTCCTTTCAAGGGAACAGCTCGTGCACTTTGCGAACTTGAACTTCTCAGAGGAAGTTTTCCATGGAGCAAATTAATGTAATGCGCAAGAGAGCATCCGTCGTCTCACTGGGAAATAAACACAAAATTTATTTCTATTCGGAATTTAATACATTTAATTCTGAAATATCCACGAAAAATTAAAATAACCGATAAAGAGTTATTTAAAGCGTATTAAATCTTATTAAAAATTAAGCAAAAACAAATAAGTTCCTAATGTTTTGAATATTTCTAACTAAATAGCTGAAGAAAATTAAAGCAAAGATAACTATTTTGAAAGGGCAGTTTTACTGACCCTTCGTTAACTACAAATGCTCTATAAAAATAACACAACGCACCTAATTAGAATAACTTTCATAAGGAATAACCTTATTCCAAGTCAAATTCCTCCTTAAATTTAATAAAAATACTTCAGCTGTAATTGTTTGCTTCCAATTATATCTTCAAGCAAGTTCTGCAGTCCTTTTCGTATTCATCACCTTAAGTAAACCATTAAAATATGTAGAATATGTAGCACATCTCCTGATTCGAAGTAATTATTTCAAAAGGTAATATCATTCCCCATGCACCGTCTTGGTGTACACCACAAATTCGTTTCTCGTTACATCGCCTATTGTTTGTAACCCAAATCCCACTCGTTTATTGTTTCCGGGCCCTTCCATCCAGCAAAAAAACGGTCGTCTTCCTGTGTCTTGAGGAACTCACAAAACACCAAGATCCAGAATTGTGCCTTGGTGCCAAAGACATGTCCCGAAACATCCCTGAATTACATGCACGCCATGTTTGCACACCATTAGAACAAGCTCAATTTGTGATGGGCTGCCGAGGGGATTGGGGCCAGTGGGGCTGCAACTAACACCCATATGGATGGCATATACCCTTAAATTGCAACTGTTTTCCCAAAAGTTCTCCGACTAACTTATCAACCCAGAAAAAAAGGCAGAAAGAAAGTTTTTTAGTTTGTAAGAGCAGCAATTCGCCTGAAAGCCAGGGACGGGGAATCCAAGAGGAAATTGGGACACTCTTGGCAGCAGGAACAGCCACGGAAGCCCCAAGAAAGCTGAGCTCTGTTCAGCTCACCATTGAGAGTGACGGAAAAAAGATTTTTCCTTCAATTTTATGCCATTCAGGCGACACTTTAGAGGAGTCCCTATCTCCTGTGTCTATCAGGAAAAGAAGGGAAGTGGGTTCCTTGAACGCGATGAATACTCCCCAACAACAAGGAAGAGTAGGCTCCGGAAAATTTCCTCCTTGCGGCCGTTGTCGCTTTACGTACTCCAACTATCCCACGGACTTTCGGGAAGTTGTCGAGATGCGTGAAGGATCCGTAAGTTGACGGCCTATACAAAGGACATCCTCCAACAAAGAAATGGGGAGCGTTCACGAAATAGTCCTATTCTCACAAGAGGTATCTAATGGAAGTGGGGTTGAAATCTGAATGGAGATCTGCGGCCCCGATAGAATGTTTATCCACGAAATCCTCTATTTCTCGATTACGATGTCAGGAGTCCTCTAGAACTCCTTGAGAAGTAATTATCCCGTGGATTTCCTGCTCCCACCCTCCCTGCTGCACATGAGCCCTATTCTCTGGCTAAGCACTCGGGTAAGTAGTCAACAATTAATTTCCTCGAGTGCCGCTCTGGAGAAAGTTTGAACTGGCGAAAGTTGCTCCACCTAGCATAGGATCCTGCTGGAGAAGCGGGATGGCCAAATTCAAATGGAAATTTCATGTTTGCCCTGGAATCGAGGAGCAGAGCAGATTTCTAGAAATTGAGACCGAAGTGCAGCGCTGTTGAGGAGCCTGCACAACTTTTTGGGATAGAGCGCCGATTTGTTGGAACTCCTCCTGGCAGAAGATGCTTGCCTTGCTCCTGACAGTTCCATTTATCTAAGAGTAGTATTCCGGATCATAATTCGGGAGAACTTTGATTTGTTTACCCAAAAACTGAGCCAGTTTGACAAAGTTCGTAATAGAAACTACTTTACAGACGAAGTGTAGTCAAGAAGCTGTGCACTGTCAGAGGTAAAAGTCGTTCTTTTATACATATAACTATTTTGTTTAGTGGCGTAAACTTGTTGCAATAGTTATACAGGTAATGCAACCAACAATTTATCAGGTATATCGCATTCGTAGTTAAATCCCTGAGAAGATTTTTCAAACTTAACTCCCACGTGACGAAAGCATTTTTCGAGACCCGGCAGTGACTTTTGCACCTCCCACCTAGGGTGCATCGTCTGAAATTTTAATGATAAAAAGTTGCCCCGTCTGCAGCTCAACGTAACTTGCTCGAGTGGTGCTCCGCCCTCTGTAAGAAAAAGTAGCCCTAATAATTCCGGTAATGACGGTGACGACTAATAAATTTTCATAACCGAAAGCGTCTTGGATTAGAAGCAATCATGAGTAAGTGTGGGGTTCCGCCGATGGAGCCTTTTAATTATTCCTGGCGAAGGTGCACAGCTCACCTCCGTCGTCGGGGCCCAGAGGCACCGTCTCGGCGTTTGCAATTTGCATCACCTGAAAGTGCATTAGCCAACCTCCAGGAGGGTCATGCAGAGGTACTTTAACTTTAACTGATGAACTGTAATTAAACCAACGGAATGTCTTCGGTGGCCTTTTCCCTCAACGTTACGCTAAAAGGATTATCTCTTGCGCTAACGGTGAGGACTACTGAAAGGGTTAAGTTGGGGCATGAGCTGTACGACTTCAGGTGAGTAATTTGCAGGCAATTAGCAGTGCTAAGAAATGCAAGATTTTAGAAATCGAAATGGATTGCAACTAATGGCTCATTTCCACCTTGTGTTAATTAGCTACAAATATTAATCTCAATCGGAATCATTTCTCAAGATTTATTAAGTACAACAAACACAATTCAATTCATATAATGGTATGAATCAAATAAAAGGTAATAATAATGAAATTGAAAATCAAATTCTAAATCCCAAATCAGTGATCTCAAAAACCCCTAGATTTTTAGCTGACAAAATTAAATGCTAATAGAGAAAACAAGCTTAGAAAAGTTACCCATTTCGGTTTTAAACGAAAAACCATAAAAGTCAATCAATTGTCTAATCTAATTCAGCAAATTTAAACCACCTAATCTCATTTTGAAAATGCTTTCTTTTCACCTAGAAACTGTAGGTAAAATGCCTAAAAATGTGACAAATAGGAAAATAATCTAATAAAATAGTTTTCTATCTACTTCAACAGATGTACCAAATAAGACGAAAATTATTTATTAGTTAAATTGTCTACGTTAATTTGTATTTTTCGATGTTAACTTGTTCTAACTATGCAAGTAGGTGATTTACTTGCATTTTAAATATTTAACTACTATAATTTGATTACTTCCTTAAGCTCTTGTTAAAGTACAACGTCAAGTGTGCAACGGATTGTTTTTTCTTACCGGGGCCGCTAAAGTGAATTTCAAGTTTTCGTGATATTTGTAGTAGTATTGTTATATATTTTTATGGTTCCGGTAGTACAATGAAAACTTTATAAAATCGTCATATTCATTTATGAGTCATATGTACCTGGCTGCCCATATCAGCAAATAATTTACTTTTTTTTATTACATCCTTTAGGAAAAGGTGTATATTGAACTAACTCTAGGTAAAGAAGAAAATATGACGCTGACAAATGTAAAAAGACCATGAAAACTATTTATTTTAATATTAGTTTAATATTTCAATGTTACTGTTATTTGTTTGTTATTATTTTTGTTATGACTTTGTTACTTTACTGACTGAATTTTCAAATTTCTCTCTCTCTCTCTTATAATTGTTTCATTTTAAGCTCGTGCTGAAAATGTTAGCCTATCGGCATAAAGTACTTATAGCGAGGTAATAATTGCGACTTCGTCTGGCTTATTAATCCTCCTACCAAGAAATAAAAAAAAACATATCTTGACATCTCTAGTAGTTTTTGCGTGATACGCGCACAGATACGAAGGGAGTTACGATTTTATTTATATAGAGAGTTATATATAAATCAGCACAAGAATAGCTTAATTCTTATTCTGATTTATCTATAATTCTAAGTTTACGTATAGCACAAAAATTGACATCCAAAACAAACCAATATAGAACAGTCCTCTACAAGAAGTCAAAAGATCACCTAATGGTTCTAGAAAATCTATCTATATCTATATTCTAAGCAAATTTTGACTTGAGATTGTAATAAATTTGCCTAAAGATTGTGAAAATTCACCTAAACTTTGACGGATATACATATGTATACATGTTGTGATAAATTTATTTACATTTTATAGAAAATGTGTCTATAATCTGTACAAATTTTGTCTATATTCCGTAGAAAATTTAGCTACATTGTGTTAAAAACTTATCTAAAAAACATTGGTGAATTATCTACAAATTGCAGGATATTTATCTGTTTTTTGTAGACAATTTACCTAAATTCAGTGATAAATGTTCAGTTAAAGACATCTAATTTTAAGTAGGCAAATGAGTGAAATGATTTACAGAATATAGATGATTTCCCTATTTTATTAGACAATGTATCTAATTTTTTCTTTCAGAGAGAATTTTAATGCAAATGTTAGATCATAACGCCCTTTTGTAAATTGACTAAATACCGTCCACCTACGCGCTTGACAGTTTTAGTCTGCGACCATCCACCTGTTTCAACGACCCAGCCATTTACTGTTTATTTTCAAAAAAATTGAAAAATGAAGAACGTTAATTTGCCACATTCACAGACAGTTCCATTGACAAATGCCCGCAGGTAGGCGACTCGCACTCTCAAGTGGAAGTTTCCTATCTCGATACGGGGAGACACGTGAATTTATTTTTGTCGACGGCATCACGCGTCCCACCTCCTCCGCGCTTTTGAGAGTCTTCGAAAATTGATACTGGCCGGACAGTGCCAGTGACATCACCATTTGTTGGCGGCTCTGCCCTCAGCAGCCCCATGGTGAGCTCCACATAAGCTAAAATATCGAACGGCATCGGCCAACACCCACCAGGCACCATCGGCGGCGGCAGCGTTGCTAATAAGCCACTACATGATGGCGGAGCTGCCCTAAGCAGGCAGTGATCCAGTCTGGACCTGATAAGTATTCCGGGAGAACCCCCGAAGTACTCATCTATCGCCGGAGCGAAAGGAAAAAATTCGACCGTCTATGCGATGCAATTTTGTACCAGGAAGCAGCCCCACATGGAAGGACGAAATAAACTTCTGGCTGATTGCACGGACGGGAACGATTTATCGTCTTCATTTTACAGCTCCCTCCTACGAGAAAGTGTCGAAGAGCAAAGCTCCAGCAGACAGGGGAAATGCCTGCCGGAGACAACGGCCTTTCGCTCCATGAATTTTTGTCTAGCAATTGACTCTAGAGAAATGCCAATCATTAAGGCGAAATTCAGCAGTGGTCCTAGAGAGCAACGCTCAGGAACTCCTATTGTACAGGGTACTCGCTTCATTGCGGGATTTTAATTGTTGGGCAATCGTTTACAAGAACACACAAAACAAATTTAAGACGTTCTATAGAATGGCTTCCAGACTAAAGCAGGGAAAACTGGAGACCCGGTAGAGAAGGAGCTCATTTACTGTATCGAAGGAATGGTAAAGGTTTCGCTCAATTACGACCTAAATTTGACCCTCCTTTTGTCAGAACTTCACTAGGTCTTCTCAGGCCTTTAGAAATTCCTGACCCCATCTGACCAAGCACTAGAAGTCTTCATTAGGTGAATGTGGAGCACCATTCAGTCCTGAATGTCTTGACCTTAGCACGCCACATTTCACGTGCATTTCTAAAGCTAGTTAAGTACAAATGATCCCTTTGCTGGAGGAGCGCTCCTCTGAAGTGGAAGCTCGATTTATTCGTTGTCGTCATCGTTTTCAAAAGGAGTCGTGACGAGAATCGTTCAGCATAGCTACATTTCAAATTGCAGTGCGCAATGCAGTTAGTGATAAATCATCGGATTAGCAGGAAGCTAGAAATCCGGTGAAAAATGATAAAATTGGGAGATACATTGGGGCTGCGGATGAGAAAAGCAGCTGGGGAGTCTTTTTGAATTCCAAACGTCATATTTGCTCCGAATTAGATCAGACGGTGCAAATCCCGTTCATATGTCCACGACTAGATTGGGAGGAGAATCCAAAAAGTACCAACAAACGTATGCACTTTAAGAAATTGAAAAGATTCGCGAGAGTTTGTTCCAACTATTTCAGAACAAAAGAAAGCTGGAATAGTTCACTTTAGTGGCTTTGAAGGAATTACAAATTAATCAATTATTAAATCTTACTCATTTTTACTGAATTCCAAATTATTTTACTGAAAATTCAACAGAAATATTATAATTTAATTATAAGTATAATTGCTTATGAATCTTCGCACAGAGAGTGCATTGAAGAATTAATTGGAGTAAAGCAACCTCTGTGTAAACTGTTTTCTACCGGTCTTAAATCTGTTGATAAATTTATGAAAGGTGTTCCAAATATATCAAACCTCAACCGAGGGCTTCCCAAGTTAAAAAATCAACTAAGAGGGTTACGACCTGCAAATGCCACTTGCAATCGATTTGGATAAAATTAAAGAAAAACACCCGCACGTGACACATGGATGGGACGAAAATAGCGGAAGCACCGTCGTCAAACGCAAAACCTTTGAAACGACCACAAGACGGCGTCCTTTCGACATCAACCCTCCGGCTAAGATTAGATACTTATACACACGAAATCTGAGCCCAAGGTCCTTCATCAAGACGGAAGGCGACCGAACCCTTCAAGGAACGGCCCACAATATCCCGGCCCTTAAAGATAAACACGTTTCCGGGAACGTCTCCAGAAAGGAGCAACATTAGCCCAGCTCACAGCTAGGAGTGTATTACATTTCAGGAGGTATCAAGGTGTAGAGGGTGCCCATTTTCATCATAACTCCGTCAGGATAAACGACGACGACTCGCAAGGTGTCTAAGATTTGGGCACGTAGCAACTGAAATCGCCCGAGGAGCAGTCGAGGGGTGCACTAGTGGAAATGCTCAATGTGGTGTTTGGACAGCAATCCTTTGTTGTCAGCATCAAGGAGAGATGACTGGAGATGTTGTGGCAACGGTTCGTGCGATTAATATCAGGAGAAGGAGCCGCATTAACTGCTTAATAGACATAGACCACGTGGCTTTTATGCCCCGGGATCTGAGTGAAATCTTAATTGGATTTAGAGGGCTAGAGCCACTCCTGCTCGTGCTTGTTCGGCATGCTGCTCTAACAATTAAGGAAGCACAAAGAGATAATCTCAATCGATCTTTCAGCACAGTGGATCGGAGTAGCAAGGAGCTATCTTTGTCTTTTCGGAATGTTTATTTTAGCAAAACATTATAGTAGCTATAGGATCACTAACAAAAAGAGAATTCCAAAGATATTTATTATCCCAATACATGTGACTAAATGGATTCCTAAGAAAATAACGTTCAACGGGTCAGCTACTGAATATGGTCTTTTATAAGGCGATAATGTAAGACGGTCGTTAATTACGCAACAAGGGAATGGAGGGGATAAGAACGGCATTTCCTAATAAGTTTACCGAGTCATGTAGATAAAAGGACAATACAAAAAAAAATCGACGCGATTAGCGTAGGACTATTTCGTTAATTTTGTTTTTTATTCATAAGAAAAAGCACGATATATTATAAGACTTTGTCAATAAGTAACTTAACTTCCAGGAACCATAGTGAAAGAAAATTGTTAGCCATGAATAAATCCCAAGCATTTTGTACCTTCCTTTATTTAATACATTCATTGTTTACGTAAAGCATAAAAAAATGCTCCTTGATTTTAAATGTATTTGAAATAATCGTGAATTTTTTTAATGAAATTAAAAACCTAGTTGCAGCATTTTCAGTGTAAACTACAAGTAATGCAAGCAAGACAAATTACTAATACCATTACCATTACTTCAACCATGGCCAAGCAATATTATTGGTATTTCACCATTACAGTATTTCAGAAGTATTACTTAGCATTACCTGACATTACTTAGAAATCGTCAGTATTACCTAGCATTGCCTAATAGTACCTAGCATTACTCGACATTTCGCAGCGTGGCATGAGCTAATATAATAGTAACTCATCATTATACTTAACAACTCTAGCATTAGCATTAATCAATACTCGTATAAGTCAGAAATGCTTTGTACAGCTCTACATCTATATAACATGCTTTTACTTCATTCGATATTGAGAAAGGGAAAATAAAATGTTTTTTGTCACAATTTTACATTGTCTTTTTTGTAATGCATATCTATTAGAAGTTATATAAGTTGTTTTATATTATATATTTAGCTATAAAAGCTACTATTATATTAGATTATGCTGCGGTGCGAAATTTCGAGTAATGCTAGTATGGCGGAAAATGCCGAACATCTTTTAAGAAGTCGTAAACTACCTTGAAGCAAAATTAATTTAAGTAGACAACGATTTTTTGAGTCAGAGTATTTTGTTTTTTTTTTTAAATCATTGAATTTTATACCAAATTTTTAAAAAAATAAATTAATTTTAAACTACTTATTCCAAGTGAGATTTCTCAATTAATAATTACTTTTTAAAATATTAGGGAACTAATAAGTTCACCTAAAATTGGTAACTCCGATTACTGACGACAACATTTTCATCGAGGGAAAATTTGAAAAATCGCATGTATATTCTATTGATACTAAACATCCAGCGAAACTGAAATGTAGCCTTGAGTACAATTCGTAGAGGTTAATTTGGAAATCAAGAATTAGAATACTGCCTTGCACGTCCTTGAAAATCTTCTGTACGTCTCAACTTTTCTTAAATCGAAAATAATTAAAATTTAAGCATTTATCGTTATTAAACAATTTCGTAAACTGCTCGGCTCCGCATACCCACCTCCAAGTTTCTTTCAATCATCATCACAGATCTACATAGATCAATAATTTTTTTTTTCTTAAATCTTATTAGAAAAAAACAAGCCCCCTTGAATTGTTTAGCAATATTTTTAGTTTTTTACTAAAACATCACGATATTAAATCAATAAACTCTAATCCTTCAATTACAAAAATTGTTTAGCAATTTGAAGGATATATTTATACCTTCTCTTGCTACAATTAATTCTTTATGTCAATAATTTATTCTTTTTATTAATCAGAATTTAACTATTCACTACAATTATTCCTAACACTTATGCGTAAGAAGTCATTAGATACAGGACATAATTCTTCATCAAACTCTTCTAGACTTCATCGTAACCCCAACTCAATAAATTTTAACTGAATTATTATTGCAAATGTCCTTTAACTTTTCGCTCAACTAATCGTTAAGCTGGAGGGGGAGTATTGTGGCGGAAAATGCCGAAACATCTTTTAAGAAGTCGTAAAATACCTTGAAGCAAAATTAATTTAAGCAGACAACGATTTTTTGAGTCAGAATATTTTTTTTTTTTTTAAAGAATAGAATTTTATATTATATTAATTTTAAACTATGTACTTATCCCAAGTGAACTTTCTCAATTAATAATTACTTTTTAAAATATTAGGAAACTAATAAGTTCACCTAAACTAGGTACTGCTAAGCAATCCTAGGTAATGCTGAGCATTTCTAAGTAATGTCAAGTAATATTAAGTAATACCAGGTAATGCTAAGTAATGTTTCTGAAGTACAGTAATACCATTACTTGGGAATGTTCATTAATTTTGTTGAAGGTCTCGGGTGGCAAAGCTGACTGAGCAGTTTATCTGTGCTAGCAAAGTGTGCCATTCCGAGGTTGTGGGTTCGATTCCCATATGAAAACTCTGGTTAAAAAGTAAAAAATAACACCGAAAATTGCCATATGGGCTTGTTTCCGAGTGCACGAAAAATAAGAAAGCAATTTGAGAGTTAAATTCTAAATTGTAAAATAAATAAATAAATTTTTTGGAATATCAATGGCACTGGTAATTTGTCTGGTAACTGTATTGGTAGGTAATGGTGGTACTTTTTTTACAACTCTATTTCAGATAAATTGACCTTAGTTAACTAACTACATATAAATGCTTTTTTAATGCTACTTTCCTAACATCGCTCAAACTGAACTTTTTGAAGTAAAAGCAATTCCCTTTCACAAACATAACGATTTCAAATCAATCCCAATTTTTCCAAAATCAATTACACTTGAACTCTAACGTCTGAGAAAGCATAATAGCGTACTAAGTAGTCTAACAGGTAACTAGCATTGGGCTCGAGACTATCGTCAGCCACTGACCTGCTTTAGTAACACGAAAAAGCACCTCCGAAAAAGAATGTCCACTGAATCGCACAAGCGAGAAGAATTCGAGATTAAATCAAGCCCCACTGCCCAAAATTGGCGCAGCGGTTTGCGGCTATTTGGACTGAGGTACTGCAACAAGAAATCTTAGAAAAGAGGCAAAAACAAATTTGGGACACTGCAATCACTTGAGAGGTGCTAAGAGCCGGTGAAGTCGCAGAATGTCATTTGCCCATAGCCTCAATATACCCGCTCCATTTGCTGGGAAACCCCTTCCCCAGGAAGATTTTCGCATAATTAGCTCGCTGACCCTCCAAAAATTACATGCATTTATCGACTGATCCCAAAATCCCTCCACCTGAGTTCACCTCGATCATAAGAAATCATTTTACCTCCGAGAGCAACTCATCGCCGGGATCTGGCGAATATCCGTGACCTGACCATGACATTCCGTCGTGCCGAAAGAGGCTGGCTCGGGGGCCTCCACTATCCAAAGACCAGGGCGGCGAGCAGATTTGACTCGAAGTGGTGGTGGCTACCATGGCAGGAAGCTCCTGCAGACTTCTAGGAAGACCCACTGGAATCTGGGGAGCCTGCTGGCGCTTTTGCTGCTGCTGGAGCAATTGGCGGTGATGTTGATACTGGTCCTGGACTAAATTCTGCTGGAGACAGTGCGGTGGTTGCTGAGAGGCCCCACTGACTTGCTGTTGGGGGTGGTGATGGTGGCGATGCCCGCCGGAGGTGTACTCCTGCAATGCATCAAAATTGTTCGACGAAAGGACCATTGCCACCGCTCTTTCAGATCCCCCGCACAGGATTTTTATCCAAATATTTTTTTTATATGGCACTGCAGCACCTCACTCACTTCACAGAGTCATCCGCAGGGAGCAAACACTCTAAATTTAGAATAAAACGAATAATAAAAGCTGAATCTAAATTCAAGTTTTTGCACCTCTTTTTGCGGTTCCTAAATTGGGTTATGACCCATTTTTTTTTTTTTTTTGTGTGTGCCGCGAAACAAAGCTACCGAAATTCGTGTCAAGTTTGGAGCACGAGGTTAACAGCCCCGCTGCGGAGCTGTTAATTGAACACTCCGCGTGATAAATGACTGAGATCTTCCCAGAAAGGTTACGGCAAGATTTCGCGGACAGGTATCCACCAGCCAGGCCTAGGCGCAGATTTAACGAGCAACCGGTTCTCGGGCAAACGGGAGTTTCGCCGCCTTTAAACTGAAAAGATGCAAATAACGTAAGGCCCGAAAAACGCCTCACACTTCCGTCTTTTCTGAGTCACTTAAAAACAGGAACTTGTCGACCGCGACCGCGATATAACCGCTAAATGCAAATGGACCAATTTCTTATTTAAGAGGCAGAAGAAAATAATTTATTATAATAATAATAAAAATTTCTTTACTTTTTAGATTTAGACTATCCAAACTTCTAAAAAAAAGGCGATCATACTAACGACTTTCGCAAGTAATCGGTAATTGCAGGGTATCCTGCGCGGGAAAAAAATCGTTAAAAACAAAATAGGTAAAAACGATCGGAGTAACTATCGCTTAAGACACAGACGATCCTCCTAAGCGATCTTCGCGGTTCGAATGGTTCGCGAAATTGATCCTAACTCAGGTCGAGAAGCAACCACCGTACAGCCATCCGTCGTCGGCTGCCCGCGAGAGTACAGTAATGCGCGCGAGGAGTGGAGAGCGCAGGCGAAACGTCGTCGCGTAAGATCAGAGTTCCAATTAACGGTTGTTGCGCACTTTACCATTAAATTCCTCTGGACTGTTGTCTGATCTTTGGCGAGGTGCGGCCGAAAAACTTGCACTACCTTCCGCGATCCAAGCGTACCGGGGGTGGAGGGGGCAGTTGACTACTTATAAAACGATCGCGTAACAGTTCACTACCGATTTGTCGCGATCTATCGAGGACCGTTAGTTTTTTTCGGAGCCGCACTCTGCCCCGTGCGGAATCACGGAAAAGGAAGATGCAGGTGGAAAATGAATGGCTCGACGGATGGATGGAGGAGAGCCAAACTATTGAAAACCACTCAACGTGAAGAGAAGGCGCGCAAATTCCCGCGGGATGCGCATGAAACGGATCACCCCTGGCAAATGATCGTGAAACACTGGCTCGCTGGTTGGCTGGCTCTAGGCTGTGACGCGCGGAGCACTCTAATTTAGCTCGCGATGATTAGCGACAGGTACCGCGATCGCCGCGATGGATGGTGATAAAATGCCTGGTTATGCCTCCAGTGCACTCAACTCTAACTCGTGGTCTGGCCTTTCCATTCCGGGGCGATTCGGAGGCATGTTTTTGGACTGAATCTCGACTTCCAGAGATTTTACTTTGGGCGGCTGTGGCCTGGTTTGGTGGTACCGGAGTGCAGCTGATCGGGAAAAATTTACGTGGGCAATAGTTGCGCATTACACCTGCCGCTGAGCTCAGCATTTCTAGCTGCCCACACAGCTGCACTTCAGATTTTCTCGAAAGCGACTCAAGTGCTTTCGTAAGTCCCGCTCTTAAGGTTACACAAGAAGCCAATTTAATTACGATCTACCGTCAATTTCATAACGTTTTGTGCACAGAAGGAATTTTTTTCAAATATTTTTCCAGTAACTCAACAACCCAGGAGCAGGAAAAACCGGTGCGTGATAATGCCGCTTTATTCTGCTGCTAGCACTTGCATAAAAATTCCTGTCCGCTATGCGGTTTTGATGCTGTTTTTCTTCTCAGAAACATTTTTCCATTAATTTTCTATAGAGAGCCCCTTTCGCTAAAGATCTGACCTAAAAACAAGGACCTGACCTAAAAACAAAAACCTGCCAAGATGACTACGCGCACCGGCGAGAAAATTTGTTTTTTATTTTTTTTTTTTAATACTGTTTTTGCTGCCAGTTAGAGGTAAAATCTGCGATTTACTTGGGATAAATAAGATTGATGCAAAACATTTATAATCAGTACCTCTTTAGCAGTTCCAGTTTGAATCTCTCTACGCGATGTAACAAGTGCAGGCTAGCGATAGGAATCAGCCAGGTGAATGACCGACAAGAGTAGTTTATATTGAGCTAAGCAACTATTTAAAATTTAACCAAGCCCGGTTACTGTTAGGCAAATATTGAAAGAAACCTACATAAAACCTACGTAATTCAACAATGTTCACAGCCGTTCTTTCACATAATTCATGACCTGCCGCGCCAAACCTTTTCAAATTAAGAGAATTGAGAAACTTATCCAATTCCTCCTTTAAATTAGGAATTATCGAAAGCCATTAAATCACTAAAAAGTTTAAAATGAAATTCCATGACCCAATGCCCGCTGAAAAGCAGTTACCAAACTTCTGCTCAAACTGCATTGAATTATTTGCCAAAACCGAGTAATTCGAAAACTCACAAAAAAAGATAAGTCCGGACAGGCCTGTTGCATTGATTTAAGACAGCCAATACCTTTCAAAACCCTTTCCCTCCAACTCTCCTTGCTCAGCATCGCATATTTCCAGTTTTTCTCAATTTCCCTTACTTTTTTCCCTCGGTTGTTTCGAACTTTCTGCCCTGAAAGTAACTTGCATTTAAAATTGAGCCGAAGTTGTGTACTTCGACTGCAATTTTCCCGAACCTGATTTCATTTCTCGCCTACCCCAGCAATGGCGGAACGGGACCGGTAAGGTGGAAAAAAATCAATAACTCGGGCCGGGAATTTTATGTGGCTCATAACTACATTTCTTTATGCAATTTAGAGCTTCCTACAGTTTTCCTCTGCCCCAGGAAATGCACTAGAGCTCCGCACCGATGAGTTTTAAGCCCTTGCAAAACTTCATTTATCGCCTTTTAATTTTTTTTCCGGGGCAAATAAGTTGCTCGCGGCCGGTGAGGGGAGACTTCTGAATTTGCCAGGTTGGCTTGGTGCCTTCATTATCTCGGGAGCTTTTAGTGGCCCATTCGCTGCCCGGATGGGTCTTCAGCTAATTCCAATTTAGATCTCCTTCTGCGCTGCACAGAGAAGTCTGTAAATTCAGAAGAAACAGAAAATAAGACAATCACGAAAAGGATTTGTGCTGAAAATCTCCATTTCGACGCTCTCATTAGGCAGACATGCCACAGACAAAAACATCTTCCAAGTGCCTAATTCCTAATTCCCCAGGTGCTCCACGGGAGTTATGGTTGCAGTTCACCTGGCGCTACGTGTAATAATTTATTCAATTTTAAAGATACTTGGGATTTGGGGACGCCTCCGACGACGGCAACTATTGCTGGTGTTTTGCCATCTGCGGCAAGATATTTTCCCGAGAAGGTGACATTAACTGCGCCACTCCCGAGACGCTCCCTGCCGTACCGCCGCTGTCTCAGGAGGGACCCACAGATTAACTATGCAACTGCAGTTTCGTGCCTCTTGTTTTACCTTTTTCGGCCTTGGTCTGCAGGCGCCCAGCTGCTCTGATGGGTTTCTTTAGCTCCTCGAGAAACAATACAACTGCACTGCACCATTGTGCACAAGAGTGGGCCACAAAAGTTCACCTAACCCCAAAAAGGGTGGGCGGCAAAAGACTTGTAACCATCGTAGCCGACAGGCCCCACACCAGCGCGAAAAGCGTCGCTAGATGGCACTGATGGCACATAATCCGCCGTGTTCCGTGTAAAATGGTTCTTCAGTTTTAAGGCACTTGCGAGCTCATCATTCTTGCACAATGTCGAGTGTGCCGGCACGAAATTATTTTACCTTTATCTTTTTCCCCTCTGTTTCTCGCTTTCCGGAGCTAGTAGATGTTGAAATGAGCTTATTTTGGGGACTCAGAGCAACTCTTTTTGTTCAGGAGACTCATAAAATTCATTCTCATCCTCAAGGTCTTTGGGTCGTTATGGGGGCGGAGCGGAGATTAATGAACTTTTGTCCAGGAAGACTAAAACCACTCTCGCTCTAATAAAAACTTTTCCATTTTATGTTTATGTTCGTGTCCTTCAACAAAACTTTTCCCGAAATTGCAATCACGAGGGCTAAGGATTTTCGTTGTCATCAAAACGATTCAGGGCGTTTATGAAGCTCCCTTTTTTTAAAAAGGGTTTGCTCTCATCCTGACAGAGAAGGATTTAACTCTTTCTTTTTTCAAGGGGACAAACGAGCACCCTGCAATGTTTAAAATGATGAAAACTTTAAGCCGTCTTTAAGGCAGCCTAACAGTACTGTTGCAAAATCTAGTCAGCGAAATCTGATGGCATGCCTCCTTGCACGATTTCAAAAGAAAAGTTATACCAAAATCGTTCGAATTTGGGGAGGGCGGCGGCAAAGTCCGCATGCCTTCAGAAACTCGAGCGAGAGGACTTTACTTTTCCTGAATCATCATCATGATAAAGTTTTCGATTAAACCTGGTGACCCTCCAGGTATACAGAGGGCAGGGATATCCTCAATGAGTTGAATCTTTGGATCTCAATGCCTGAGAGCTAAAGATACACTTCAAAGGAATCAATCAAGTGAGCGATTCGGACGCCACTATACAATAGAAACGAATGTTCTAAAGATGAAAGCAAAACTTGCTATAAGGCAATACGAATTACAGAAATAATAATATAAGCTTAAACTAACTTTATATAGTATAGTTTTAGAAGATATCAGATTGAGTTCAGAAATAATCTATTGTGTTTACAGCTTACAAATAATGAAGCAACGGGCGATTTTGTACATATGTATGTTCGTCACTAAGTCCTGAACGAAAGAACTCAAATTTTACATAGTTATACTCGAGTATCAAAAGCAAAATATTAAAATATGAACAAACATAAACCCTTTGTGTCCCGATAAGTCCCAAATTTCATGTTAAATTTTCAATTTATTGAGGCAAACAGCCGATTCGAATATCAAAGGAGTCGATAAAAATGCACATCCTCCAATCCCCAGAAAGTGGCAGTCATCGAAAAACGATTCAATTCAGTGAATCAATGGACCACCCTGTCGCAACTTAATACGATTAAATTGAGCAAAATATTGCAATTTCTAAATTGGCCTCCGTGCCTGAAATTCGTAATCAAAGAGTTTGACTTTGGTCCGCACCGCAGCATCCCGGCGAACGGGGCGGAGCGACGGCAGTATTTTGCACTCCACTTGGAATGCAAATTTTGCTGCTGCCTGGGCCGCCGCAGTGCCCCCGAGTGAAGGTCAATCCGCGAGTTGTCCAGTTTCAATTATTTGCACTGTTTTCTGTTTATTTTTCCCAATCGCTGGGCGCTGCGGGCAGGGAGCGGGAAACGGAAGCCAAACGACAGGGCACACCGATCCCGCAGGATTGATTGTAAACCTGGACTGGGCCCCGCCGCTGAATTAATAATTCGTTCTCCCTTGGGTCTTTCGTGGGAGTTCAGCAGGGAATATCGTTTTGCATATTGGGGCCCCCAACTGTGCCGATCAAGTCATGTTCTTATGTTTTTTCGGGCGTATTCCGACCCCCTATGGGATGAATTTACAGTACCAGGACGAGGTCCAGCGAAACCATCTCTTCTGCTCGCGACCGGGGTAATAGCTCCAACGGCCCTTCTGGCAGGAGCAATCAACACTCGCCCTTTTCGTCATCTGCGACCTTTTGCGCAAATGCGGTAAGCTAAAAATAACTGGCGGCTATTAGTTAGTGCCGACCAGGCTAAAGGGGCGAAGGAACCCATTGTAGACATCAAAATCAGCACCGGGTGAATATTCAATTTGAGGGCTTTCTCCCTGCTAAATGGATTGCGTAAAAGTCCCTCTGGGCGTGCTTTTTTCACCCTACCTCTCTGCAAAATGGGGCGCTGCTGAAGATATAAACTGAGGCGAGAGGTTTCTCAGGGCATGTATAAATCACAGAGCACCGCCGTGCCGTCCCACAGGAGTCGAATCAATTCCCGAAATTCAAACATTGATTAAAAAGCCGTTTGCATAGCGAAGAGGTTCTGCAAATTGAATTCGACCGGGGCCGGGTACCAAATTTCAGTTTCTGCATATGAAGGGCCCCTCCACATCCGAGGGCTTCATCAATTTATCGATTGAGCTCCGCTGCAAAAAAAAAAAAAAAAAATCGTCGAACCCACTCAAGACAAAACATTTCAATCAGATTAAGGACATCCTCCGAATATCGTTTGCTTTATAACTGTAAGAATATCTGGGAAATTTACTAGGGCGGGCGGGACGGGTATGAGCTGAAAGCACTTTTATGGGATCGAGAAGAGAATCTTTGTGTGAAAGCATTCACCTGAAGTTTTACGTCTTCCGCTCTTTTGCGGCATCCCAAGGAGCAAAACATTTTGTGGCTGTCGCAAATCAGTGGGCCCCTTCTCGGGTGCGGGAGATAGTCGATGGATGAGGACATGTTCGTTTTTGACGATTGAAAAGCAAACTTTACTCGGGGAATAATTGAGAGGATTATCCTGCCAGCATCCAGGTTGTGTGGTCGATAAACAACATTCCTACGGTTTGTGCCCCGCTCAGGGGTCCGAGCTCTGGAATTCCTTTTTTTTTATACATACATATATCGCTGGGCTGCTGGGCATTATAAATCATTCTACGGAATTTGTTACAACTCTGGGAATTGGGGAAAGTTTGAATGGTTTACGGGATTGAGATGGAAATTGAATTGAGCTCACCTTTAAGAGGCTGATAATTTCCCCGAGAAGTCTCTCCGTTTCGACCATGAATATCCAAAAAATCACTAGGGATTCATTTCTATCTCTCGGTTGAGTTTCCAAATGAGAATTTAAGAGTGGCCTATGTCAGTTTTAGTGGAATTGTTACTAAACAAATTCAGACCAAAAATTAGAAGAAACTGTACCCAAAACGAGCTGAAGATAGGAAAACTACTACAATTTTTTTATTTATGATTTATTTTCTGATTGAAATAGCGGAAGCTTACATTATTCTCAACTGAAACCTTTTGCCTTTTTTAGACTAACGCAGAATAATAAAAATATTTACTAATGGCTGCTGTTACTTGAATAAATCACTGGATTTGTAGTCATAATTTCATTTTTAACCTTCACCTGCCCCTAAAATCTCTTTTCAATTAGAAACCAAATTTTTGTTAGTTTAAATTTTTTTTGTATCGTATAATAACGACTAGAACATATTCTAGATTTTTTTGTACAAAACATAGTTCTAGTAATTTGACGCTTTTCAGATTTCATGTCAAGAAAACCCAACGAATTTCATCGATACAGACAACTGACGGCGCTCCCACATTTTGCCGAAACGTGCCCAACCTTTCATATGCGTGTACGTCACATCGCTACTACTATTAGTAATGGAAGTAATATATTTCTTATACTGTCGTACGTAAAAAATTAAGACCACTTGTACAATGCCATGCATCTCTTACTTTCGATCGTTCTAGCTTTTAAAGTACTTGTCAGATTTAAAAACTTAAGTGCTTCACATTATATTTAACTATCTTATATACTTCCACAAGTTGTAATCCAAATACAACAAAACTTTTCTTTAGGACAATTAAAAAAATTACAAAAATCCTCCGTAAAATATTAAGACCATTTCATCCTTTAAAGTACTATAGTAATTTTTGGCACGAATACAGTCATTTATTCTCCTTGGCATTGATTGGACTAAATTATCAAATGCTTGCTTTAGAATTGGATGTTATTTTCCTCCAGGAATGCTACGGTACATAGTACATGTGGACGTGCATTATCCTGGTGAAACAAAGAACCTCTAAGTGATATTTCCTCTTCCATGAAGGGAAGCATTTTCCTTATCAAAATGTACCTGTAGTTTTCTTGGTTAACAGTTTCTATGATAAACTCTAAATTTGTAAGTCCATATCCAGAAATACCACCCAATGCATTGTGCAAGTAGTCTTAACGGTCCTCGGCTCATTCGGCTATATTTTGTGAAAACCCTCTAGTGCGAAAACGGTTAAACAAAATCATAAAATCGAAGCAGTTCGGTATAGGGGAAAATCGCCAATTTCAATGAAATTTTTTAAAGGGTCTTTCATTAAGCACTTCCTATCCTTAAATTTAAATAAAACAAAGATTGTGTAAGATATCATCGATTCCAAAATGTCCAATTTTCCATGACTCTGGCGTATAAATCAGGCTGAATTTGACCGATGGCATGGTTTATTTTGGCTTTGATGATTGCTGTGGTTTTTGGCTTATTCGCATAGACCTAAGAAGACTTAAGAAAACCACACAAGAAAAAGTCTGACGGGGTCAAATCGCACGATCTTGGTGGCCAGTTCGCATCACCTCCACGTGAGATGACCATGCCCTCAAATCGCTCGTGCAGAATGTCCAATGTGGCGTGAGCTGTGTGGCACGTAGCGCCGTCCGTCCTGTTGCAACCACATGTTGTTGGTGTCCATATCATCCAATTCAGGCCAAAAGAAGTTGGTAATCATTGACCTATAGCGCTCGCCGTTAACGATTATGGCGACCGTAAAATGGGCGAAACGCGCGGAAAGTTGCCCGAACAGAACACCAATTTTGATAAAACAATTTTATCATTTGCACGTGTTGTTGAACGCTACATCCGTCCATGGTGATTTGGCGAAACAGACTGAATAAATGACAGCCAATTTGACGGATATAGCATCAACAATATGTCCGCTATCAACTGTCAAAGTTCGGAAATCCCTATTGGAAGACCCTTTAAGAACCTTCCATTAGTTATAAAATTAAACTAAACTAAAAGACCTGAAAGAATTTCTTCGCGGTTGGCTATAGTTTTCAAAATATTCCATTTGTAATTTTGGCAAAATGTCAAAATTAAAAGTGGCCATTTCAATCCTAAAAATTCTATTATCCGTGGATAATTTCATTTAAGCCTGCTGAATTTTCATAACACTACACTATGCATGTTTCACCACTTTTTGCACGGCCTATTCCTTTTTTCATTACAAAAATATATTTTCGCGCGGAGAAAATATCAAAATTAAAAGTGGAATATTTCGGAAACCCGACCGCGAAGAAATTCTTTTAGATAGTTCCATTTTAGCAGAAGGCTCCTGCAAAATTTTATTGAAATCGGGGATTTTTCCTTATTCCGAACTTAAGCCCATAAGCCCTTAAGTCCGTAATTCACATAATTTCAGTTAACCAAAAATTAATTGGCTCGATCTGCTTCATTCATTCAAATAATTAATATAATATATATATATATATATATATATATATATATATAAAATTATATATTATATTATTATATATTATATATAAAATTCAAATAATTCATTTAAATAATTTAAAGATTCTAAGTAAATTAAATGTAAATGTGCATCCACAGCTGTTTTACCTCGCTGTAAGTGAATTTGCGCCGCATTCTTCCCTTAAGCCAGCAATTCTTAGAAGCCCAATCCTGGAAAATCCCGTGGGTCTTCATTGCTTAAAAATTTATGAAGTCGGTAAACCGAAAAACTTTTTCGAATTCGCGAATCCAAACCGGAGGGGCTCCCCAAAGGAACTTGAAAGCACCAAGCACTTCAAAGGGCACAGTCCCCGCCGCAAAAAATCAGCTGACCCCGAGGAGCTTTCTCACCCCCGAAGCGAGGGCCCAGTATTTTTCCCCGCCGATCCATGCGGTGGGGATGGACGTGGCGCACCGGCGCACAACGACCTCTCCCCCCGCGAAAGATTTTACAGAAAATGTCTCGCGACAGGCGACTCACCTCAGTCCACGCCATTGTCTTCCGCGTAAAATGTTGCTGGCCGCTATGCTGCAGACGCTGTAGCTCTCCAGAAGACGAATTGTTCCTAAACACGAAATGTTGAAGCAAGCAGATGAAAATGTTGCAGACACAGCAGAGCACGTAACACAATTTTCTTGGTCGAAAAAAAGTGCGGCGGGCGCCAAAACACTAGCTGCCGACTCACCCAAAGCAGGGGAAATCGGGCGGAGGACGAGCTCGGGGCGCACGACCAAGAAGCGGCGGCCAGACGGTTCAGAGACGATGGCGCGCACACGGAGGATCCACAGGCGATTATCCCACGGGACACGGCCGACAAGAGCCCAAAATGCCGCAAAGTAGCAAAACCCACCGCACAGGGAAATGTCAGCGACACACAGAGCTGCGGAAAAGCGTGAAAATTACGTAATGGCGAAATTTTCGCAATCACTCGACATCAGCAACAAAATACTCCGCTGTTTGTGTTGACGGCACCCTTTGACACTTGTGCCCCAATTTCCGCGATTGGAAAATGCCAACGTTTGCGTGGAGCAGGCCCGAACTGCGGCAGCGACGCCTTCCTTCGCGCAGTGTTTTCCTCCCGATCGTCGGAACAATTGTCCTCTACGCCCCTTGTGACCCTATCCCCTTACTTTAACAGCAGGCGGCGACGTGCACTTGGACGGGGGGGGGTTGCGGTTTCGCAACTTCCATTTACAGCGGGCTCGGGCAGCTGACCGAGCTGTCAAACCCCGGGGCTGGCTGTCAATCGCCGCTGAGCTCCTCCCCTGGCCCCGCGAGCGTATGTTCTATTTGCTGCTGCCGTGTCACACCACACACAAGTTTCCGAAACTGCGGAGCTCCCCGCCGTGCGGATGAATGATAAGCGGATTTTTTAGGGAATCCACAGATTTTCGGAAATTTAGCGACCGTTTCGTATCACTCGCGCATTCCTCAGGTGGGAAAAGATAGTCTTTTGTGAATTGTTTTTCGCGTTCACCCGCTCGCAGAGAATTCGAACGACGAGCACAGACCAAAACTCAAGAAGCGCTCGGCTCGCTTCGACCACTTCAAAGGCAAATTTTCGCACTCAGATCACAGCTTTTCGATACGTCGTGTCGACGGACAGGTACTTCGGGTTCCGGTTAGCGCCGGACCACTAATTAACGCTGCGGATTTGGCAAGATTATCGGCAATTTAGAGAAATCTAATCCGTCGTGGTTCTACCTGGAGCCACTGTTTTTGTTTTCGATTGACATTTGACGTACTTTTGCGAGCCAGCGCTGCTGTGCAAAAAGGACGGTTGTATTGTTTTGGTAAGACGCCATTTTTATGTGGCTGGAAGAATAGCGATTTCCGGAGGAGTGAGCAGGACAAGGATGTTATGTTGCGGAAAATTGAAGTTTGTTTAAATCGCAGTGGTGAATTTCTAGAAGGATTACCATGTTCAAATAGGTGAATTCGACTCTCGATGATTACATTTTGGAGGGAAGTTTGAAATTATGGAATCGAAAAGAATTTAATAATATTTTTTTTGCGTATTTTTGGAATTCTTTATTAGACTTAACTCAAACCCTGACTTAATCCTTTTCTAATTTTTAAAGGTAGTAAAATGATTTCCAATTTTGTTAGTTACTGACTTCGCTTTATTGACAAAAATTTGAAAATAGAAAACCTAAATTTACAAATTTATTTTTTAAATGAAATAATCATTAAAACTTTTCAAATTTTAAACGTGTGGGCATTGATTTATGTTATTTTCCAATAAACTACTAAAAAACAAAAAGCAGCAATTTTAATGATGAAATATAATCCTGTGAATAGTTCCTCTTTTTCCACTTCTGTTACAATAATTTTAATTTCTAAAAAATACGTGCCAATATCCCTGACGCTAAAGCTTATTGAAATCAATTTATAGTTTAAACTGTCTCAAGAGTATCTAAGAAAATCCGGTGTCTGGTGTAGAAAAATAAAAAATGGACTTGAAATTTACGTTTTTACAAAATTTTATCGTAAGAACCATCTCAGCCGCACTATACACAAAATAATGGACCATTGTACAACTGAACAAAGGCACTATGAGCCCCGAAAGTACCAAGTCTTAAATTCTGCAAGTTCTCTCCAAGAAAAGAAGTTTCGGTTACTAGCAAAAGAAGCGATAAACTTCAAGAACAAATATTTCGAGGTGAAAGAATTGTGCATTCATTTTTCCCACATCCAGCTCTAAAAGCGAAGTGGCGGAAAAGCGCCCCATTTGCGGATATTTGCACAGAAAGCGCTTAAGAGGATGGGGCTCTCTATTTTATCGTAAAAATGAAATTGATGAATTGATAAATTTTTGTGGTAAAAGAATTTTTGTTTACGGAAATAATACTTGACCGAAATAGAAAGGTTTCCGGGGTGAGGGTGTGGGGCCTGCTAATGAATATGAACTGAAGCCACCCAGGCCAAAAATGGGAGCACACATCTCGTACCTGAGACACCGTAGACACCAGACCTCATATGTGTGGAGCGTATAATAAAAGGCTCCGAAACATGCGAAAGGCCTCCCTCCTTCTCCCCCGGGCGACTGTACGAAGCGATGTGATCTCGACGCAGCACTGAAATAAAATCCAATTAATAGGGACTAATTAGCAAGGGTACCCAATTAAAGTTTCCCATCGACTCGCCGAATTAAACCAGGTCAGGGATGTCCTTTCAGTGGGGGCCCTATAGTCGGTATTATCGCCCGGAACTGTCTCCTGCTGGAGCAGTGCCGCAATCATGAAACAACTGTCGGAACCCCACTGCGGGGGGAGCCATAAATCAGAGCCATTAAAAATCATTATCTGGCTGCAATTTAAAGTTAGCGAGGTCAGGACTCAGAGGGCTCACCGTGAGCCACTGCGAGAAGTTCGTGCGGGGCTGACTGGGGGTGCCCCAACCTGTGGCACATTCCTAGGGGCCATCCAAAAGATAGATGGAGGTTTCTTCCTCCCTGTAAGAGCGGAATAAGAAGTTGAGCCCAGGTGCTTTACTGGGGTGCACGCCACTACCCGTACCTACCCCAATTTCTGATTGATTCAACCGGAGAGAAGGCGGAGGGCGAACGCACGAAGCCCCTTTCCGAAAAAGTAGGTCACTTCCATGCGAACACGGGATGCATTCCTTGGCCCTCGCGGAGAGTTCCCACGGTCGTATGGTCCTATTCAGCGGAGTATCTACTTTTTAAAAAAATAGCCCGCGGAGATTCCCCGAGAGTTTTTATCATATGTCCTGTACGCTCCCGATTCGAGTAAGATGGGGCTCCGCAGACGGGATGGATGGCTGGATGGATTGCCTTTTATTCTGGCTGCGACCCCGCGCACCGCGCGTACCACCTTTAGGGAAGCACCGACTCAGGGAAGCGGGTCATCAGCACATGGGTGGTCGATGGAAGGGGCTCTTTCCCGGGCGCAGATCTCAGTACGTATTTTGATTTGTGAATTTGTGAAGAGGCGCTACCAAGGAGCCTTCGCTTTTGTTAGGCCTTGTGGAATTTTTGTTGTGGGTATTTTTGTGATGGATCCGTGGGTGCTTCTTTCTTCTTTGCGAAGGCGGTTGGCGAGCGTCGGGGAAAACCGGGGTAAAAGCGTGCCCATGTCGAAATTGGGTTGCAAAAATTTCACTACAAACATATCGTTCGTTGCCGGAGCGCCGTATTTCCGCTGTGCGGCTCCCACAGTCGGAAGCAGTTGGTCGCTGCATGCCCTGAGGGCTGGTCGTTTCCTTTTTTTACTATAAAACTTAAGAAAAAAAAATGTACCTGTGCTGTAGTAACCGGAGTGGTCTTGAGGTAGGACCCTAGCCGGTTACATCTTAAATACGTTTCCGTTTTCATGTGAAATTCTAAATTTCCTACCATTATTTTTCTGTTTAAAATCAAGTGATTTAGTGAACGTTTTTTAAATGAACAAGTGTACGACCAATGGATAACTGCACTGCCCAGTTCTGCTAGTAGCCGAAAAATAAGCCTGGCTTAAAACTTCAGTTTTTGCAGTCGACTTCTCAATTCAGCTCTTGGTTTTCTTAAGCTGAATTACGCGGAGGTCTGCAAAAACTCTTGAGCTGGGATATATTCTTTTTAAGTCATTTAAAAGTTAGATGAAATCTTTCCCTTTCTCACTTAAGATTTTTTATTTTTTATTATGTCCTTGCAATATACGTAAAAAGAAAATTTAGAAGTTAATTTTTAATGGCAAACAGTTGAAAGAATACTTTGAATTGATAAAAAGACGAATTCTGTGTGCCATAATTCAGCTTAACAAATAAAATTGCTGAATTGAAAATTCAATATATGAACACAGGAACAATTACAGAGTTCAGCTGCACTGGACAGTAAATAAAATAAAGCAGGCATTTAAAATGCGATCAATCAACAGTGGAACTGTCCCGCATGTGTTCAACAAAAATACTCTAGAACTCAAAACAACGAAGTGAGATTTTTTTTTATATATTTATTTAAAAATAAAAATTGTTCAGTGACTACCTATCTGTGATATAAAAAAAAAATGTGTTCTAGTCATCAAGTGTCCTAATTACCGTTAAAAACGTACCTTATCCCGATCTTAAAATCACCAACGATTTAGCTAATTTTTAATAAATTCGTAATTTTTCACGAAATTCAAAAATGGTTGAAAAAACCAAAATTATTAAGAAATCCAGTCAAAAACCACTGCCAAGCAAAACGACTTCAAAAAATGGCGCTACCACGGAAATTGAGACATCTACTGAAATTCAAAATAAGAAAACTTCTGACCAAAGTAGTAAGAAAGAAGTTAAGGGGATTGCGCAGAGTAAAAAACCGCCTAATGAAACTTTGGACGAAAAAATGAAAATTATTGTGGTAATGGAGCCTACAAATTTGAAATTAAAACAGCAGATACCTTTGCTAGTTGACCTGGATGACAACAACAATAGTTCCGGAAGTCCTGATAAGTCCGAGGACAAACGCCCTGAGATCCCCGAGGTCTTAAAGAAGCAAGGAACGGCATCGTACTGCTCAAATGCCGACAATATGTGTCCGTGCAATACTATGGAAGATGTGGAGCAAATGTCCAAGACGATCAACTACTGTAACCGAAAGAGTTGGATCAGTGTAGAACGGCTGAATGAGCTGAGGAAGAAGGCTCAAGAGGCTATCAAGAACCACAAAACCTTCACCATCAGAGGGTGCTTCTTTTCCGTGCGAAACGCCCTGGTCGCAAGAGGATGGGTTGAAAAGTTGGACGCCCACCGCAAGCACTCGCCGCAGGTTATTCTGAATGTGAGTTACGAGGACATCACTCAGACCCTGCCTAAACGACGTCCAGGTGAAACTCGTAGACAATACTTGATAAAGTGCGAGCGGAACATCATGTCTAGATTCCTGGATCACATGCCCATAGACTTTCTCTGGACGGCGAGAAAGGAGAAATGCGACTGGATCGACCAGGCTAAGAATCCTTTAATGATTATAAATAAATTCCATAGGGTGCCCTTTACTACCAAAGAGGGGCTTTGCAGCCAACTGCGGGACTTTCATTGGTTTTATGAGGAAGGCATGGCTGAGCTCTACTTCCCCAGATGCTACAATGTCTGGAGCCCCGAGGAGCTGAATGACTTTGTAGAAAACTTTAGGACAACTGGGTGCATTAGCTTCCTGAAATGGATCGTGAACACCTTTAGGGATCAAGGGTATGACAATATTTTTTCGCCTCATGGCAAGGTGCCCTACACAGCCATCGATTTTGCGATGAAAAGATGCTCTGATTACCTTGAATGTTGCATTCACAACGACATAGATAATGACGAACCGTTTAAAATTTGGGAGCATGACTGGGATGCCTTTTTAACCCAGCACTACATCCTCACCCATGAGAACGCCCGGATCCAAATCGATCCAAACAAAATTGTCGATCCCATAATCAGGTCCATCGATAAGTTGCTCCTCAATCTCAGGGAGCACTGGCCCCAGTACGGTCTCGATGGACATCTGAACATCTGGATAGTGAAGCCCGCAAACAAGTGCCGGGGCAGGGGGATCCACCTTATGAACAACATGAAGAAGATCATCAACATGGTCAATCCGTCCATAGCAACCAAGAGTCGATATGTCGTGCAGAAGTATGTCGGTGAGTAGAAATCGATTTGGGGGCTTCTTAGGTGTTTCAGGTGTTCAATGCTTCCCCCTTTTCCCTAAATTGCCCGAAGAGGGTACCCGCAATAACACCCCATATCTTTAGGGCGTTCACGTTGCGTGCGCTCAAGGAATTCCGCGGGGGACTCCTAAGAATAGCGCAAAGACTTCCGGGTGCCTTCGTCAAGGAGTCGTAGTTTTTTGTCTGCGCCGCATTCGGCACACTCTCCTGCGAAAGTGAAAGGAGACATTGACTACATCTAGATTTTGGGTTACTATCGATTCCCATTGATGAGAACTGACGACTCCAGGCAGGGCTTCTGAATTATTGAACAATTTTATGCATGTCTGAGCAGGAGGTGCCGGTGGGTGTTAACCCTATATATTTTTTCGGGTGTCGTCCGTTTCAGACAATCGATAACACTAAATTTGGTGACAGCCGGGTTAAGTGCATAGCGCCTTTATTTTTGATTAGGTCTCAAGATTGACACGATTTCGAGGACTTTTATTATGGCCTATATCCCACAGCAAATATTTTTAGAAAAGGGAGAAAGGAACCCATACAAAAATTGTGGGTAGAAATCGAGACTTATTTGATTATAAAAATTTGCAACGATCTACTACAAGAATTTTTGTTTTGCATTTCATGGGCATTATTATGGAAATGGAATTACTTTGGTCATCATTGAATTACAGTTTCAAATTTATATTTATGTCGCCAAGCGAATTTAATAAATTCATTTAACCTTCCAGAACGTCCATTAATCATTCACAATACGAAGTTCGATATTCGTCAGTGGTTTCTTGTAACCAGTGTCCAACCCTTGGTTATTTGGATGTACAAAGAAAGTTATCTGCGCTTCAGTTCCCAGGAATATAATTTGACGAACTACCACGAATCGGTCCATCTCACGAACCATGCTGTCCAGAAAAAGTACAGAAATGCCCGACGGGACAAGAGACTGCCTAGCGAAAATATGTGGGACTGCTACACGTTCCAAGCCTACCTGAGACAAATAGGGGAGCAGGATATGTGGAACGAAAGAATATATCCGGGAATGCGAAAAGCGATTGTCGGAGCTATGTTGGCGTCTCAAGAAAATATGGACAGAAGGACGAATACGTTCGAACTTTTTGGCGCTGATTTTCTTATCTCAGATGACTTCTATCCTTGGCTGATTGAAATTAATTCAAGCCCTGATTTGGGTGGCACAACGAGCGTAACAGCCAGGATGTGTCCGCAGTGCCTAGAAGATGTGATAAAAGGTACGATTTATTTTTAGAAATGACTAAATACTGTCGATTTGAATTTGCAGTGGTAATTGACCGTAGACAAGACCCCAAAGCTGACACGGGACATTTCGAGCTTATTTACCGCCAAGTGATACCACCAACTCCAGCTTACATGGGGTTGAACCTCTTCCTCAAAGGGCGGCAATTAACGCCGAAGGGCAATGGTATGCGAAGAGAAAGAACCTCAACTGGGTTTCATTATCAAAAACATTCAAATCATCTTTCCCACTATTCCTCCACTCTTTCAGTTCCTTCCCAAATTTCATCGTCCTCTTGCCAGTCGGGCTTTGTTGGGACTCCAAGCCCAGTTTTATTCGATATGTACGATCCATCCCCGAAAGAAATTATTTCAAATGAAACGGTATATAAAAAAAATTCTTTTTCGAACAGTAGCATTAGCAGTTCCGGTTACTTATTAAAACCAGATCCGAATTCAACTGGTCGCCTACTAACCCCCCTTGTTCCCTCCTCCCGCAGGGGATCAGATCAGCAAAGTATTATTTCACCACGGGCTTCAATTTCTAGCCGCAGACCTTCCAAAGAAAGCGGATGGAAGCAGCATTGCGATATACGGTCCAGAGCCCAATTATTACAGAACAGTTCCCGGAGGCACTTGAGCTGTGGCCCTAGAATTATTCCGAATGAAGAAAACGTGGAACAAACTGCTCAAGATTCACCAGTTTCTGTAGAAGCACCCCCCGACAATCAGTTTGAGTGTATAGGAAGCAAGTGTAGCTTGGAAAATTTAATACCTCCAGAGGCCTTAGAAAATTCAAATAAATCACCGCCAAAAACAGCCAACCTGGCGTCAAGGAAGCAAATTTTCGAACTGTTGTACAAATCGAAGTCAGCCAGACTATCAAGAGCTGCTAAAGCAACAGTTAAGTCAAAGTCTTCACCTAAAGCCGCCACAGGCACTAAACGCAGCCACTTAGGGTCTGTGAGGAAATTGACTAACTGTGAGAATTCTGGTATTAGCAATAAAATTAAGAATGGTGGAACCCCTAAAAGTAGTGCCGTTTCTGAATGCATATCATCTCCGTTCCACAGTGTGGGAATGAGTCTGAGGGCCTGGAAATCTCGGCATTATAAAATTTTGAAAGACTCCGGGCGGCAACATCAAGCCGGTACGGCACCTTGTAAAAGTGCCCCTTCGATAGGTGGTGCAGCGGCTGCTGGTGGGAATAACTTCAGCCCTAGAAGGCAGCTTTGCAAGGACTTATCCACTAAATTGTCAGGACAATCAAATAGGGTCAGTACTAGATACTAGCGGTAGATAAAAGCAATGTCACGCAACTCACGGTTACATAAATTTCAATGCGGCTTTTATTTAATTTTTTAAAAAGCCAAAATAATGGCTGAATAACGTAGTTGACTGCTGAATTCTTGAGGTGTCCTCTGATAAAACTGGGGGTAGTCCTGTAATTATTTCAAATCGATTTAAAATAGCTGAATGTTGTGTAAAGGAGTTCTGTACTCGTAAAACTTGAATGCAACTCAGTTAGTTAAGATCGAACACGGGGTATCAATTTTTTTCAATACGTTTATTATTCGTAATAAATATTTCCTTTGTGGTTTAACACCTTCGTAAATTTCTGTGATAAATTTTAGAATCTGTTACACATCAACGCAAAAGCCATGCACTGCCCTAACTGCCTCGTGCTTGAGAAATTCCAGAAATCGTGGAAATCTTGTCTGGTAAATTTCATTAGTTACTGTGAACTAATTTCTTTAGAACAATATCCATAAAATCCAAGATAATCTTTTCTTCTTTTTTACCCATGGTGCAATTAGTAGCCTTAAGGGCTAGAAATTCTTTAGCATCAGATGTTAGGGACATTTTGGCAAGACATTCTCCAGCTGATAGTCTACCTGTCGTCTTCTGAAGCTTTGGCGATTTGATTGTTTTAGCGTAAGGATTCGAAATTCCACTCATAACCGATTTTACTTTCTGGGCGATAACTTCGTTATTAATTGACTGCGTTTTCAACGTGTTGAAAATATCTATAGATTTTTTCAGAATTGCGTTAGCGCTTACGCTATTTGCAGGCATCTTTTTTGGAGCCGGTAATTTTTTCGAAGTTTTTGGTACCGTTGATGATGCAGATCCAGATTTTTGGCTAGTTTTTCTGGTGGATTTTATTGCTCCAGCTCTCTTTCGTCTTCTTACAGCCTTCTGATCTTGCTTTTCATTAGTCTTACTTTTATCCTTTTGTTCCTCCTTAGCCTCCTTAACATCCTTTTCGGTGATGACTTTCGGAAGTTTCTTTTTAGGTGGAATAAATCGCGTTTTTTTTAGCAATTTTGAAATACCTACAATTGGACCTATACTGGGAGAAGGCTCCGGAGAGCTAGAAGCTAAATTTATTTTATTGCCTTGAATTGTCAGATTATTCTGATAACCGGCTACTTTCGGGCACGGGAGCTTGAAAATCAACTCGAAGCCACCGGTGGGTGCTCGTGGATTCCTAGGAACATCAATAATTACCTTAACAAGGTCTTCTAGGGCCGCAGGGCATATTTTCGCTGTTACGCAAGTGGAGGCTGACATATCTGGAGTGGCGTTGATTTCAATCAAAATCGGATTGAACTGCTCGTCGAGCATGAAATCGCACCCGTACATTTCAAAGTTGTTGACGGTTAAATCGGTTTCTTCCAGGCTGGCTAAAACCACTGCGATTACGTTCTCCTTCATTCCGGGATAGATCGTCTTCGCCCAGACGTCTTCCATTCCGATGTTCGTAAGATAGGATTGAAACTGAGCCAGGGACCACATATTGTGCGGAGGAAGCTTATCGCTCCTCTTGCCGTTTTTGTACTTCTTCTGGACAGTGTTGTTCGTTAGATGAACACATTCCCTGAAATCATTCAGGTTGAACTCCTGCGAGCTGAATTTAAGATAGCAGTCGTTGTATATCCAGATGTTAACGTTCTCGTTTATTGTTACAATTATGTACTGGCGGATGTCGAACTTTGTCTTGTAGATGAGAAGCGGTCGTTCTGTAAAGCATTAATTTTTATTTTTGAACAAAAAGTTTAAAGTTAAACGCAATTCTTCTTATTAATTGGAATAGGAATATTTTATAGTCTTACCGATATACTTTTGTACGACGTATCGCATCTTAAGCCGCCTGTTGGCAAAATTCAAGATGCTTTCGAAATCTTTCATCAGGACAATGCCGCTTCCTCGGCAGCAGTAGGCCGGTTTAAGGATCCAAATGTTGTTGTATCCGTCGGAGTCCATCGTAGGGTAATATTGCTTAGCCTCGGTTAGCATCTTCTTTATATCCAACAGAGCCTTTGAGAACTCCAGAGGGTCTGCCTTGATTTTCTCAACTTCGGTTATAATTTTATTTGCTCTCGTCAAGAAGACTTGCCATTCGTCTTCGTCCATAGTCGGCTCCTTATCCGTTGGGATGTTTATGTCCTCATGCTCCTTCGCTTGAATGGATTCTTGAACTCTGTCTATAGCAAAATTTACCACACTCAGAGGAATTGTACCTGACTCTAGGTCAGCCATTTGTTTTGTGTTTTCAAATTCATTAATAAATAGAAGTAAGCTTCTGCAGAATGTCAATCTGAAGTCTTTTAGAAACTCAGCAACTTCATCCCGAAAAGCTAGCCTATGGCACCTTGGAGCTCTAGCTTGGGATACACCAGCCGAGGTGTAGAAATGAACGTTTTCGATGCATCCAAGCAAACCGTCCTTAGTCGTAAAATCGAAGTCCTTAGACCGTCGGATTCGATTGCGATAGGGCAGTGCATGGCCGAACCCATCCTTTAAGCCCTTTGGTTGCCAAATGAAATAAGTAGGGTATTTTTCTAGCATTTTTGAAATCGCAATGAGCTCGTAGTCATTCCCATCCTTAGCATTCTTCAACAGAGTGTGTTGCGACATTGCCTGGAGCTGCTTGTAGTAATTCGGGGGCACTTTCTCCACCCAGCCCCGCTTGACTAAGGCCTGTCTTATTCGCGGATAGTAGCCATAAATTGTGAATATCTTCTTACCCTGGTAGGCCCGTATTGCAATGCTCTTGTACCGCTTAAACCGCTCAAAACTAAAACCAACCGGCGTTGTTTGGTAGGGGGGCAGACTGACTTTAGATGACTTCGATTTGTTTGAAGTTCTCGCTGAAGCGGACGATTTCACACTTCTGTTTATATTTATGGTGGGATTCAATTTCTCAGGGTTCAATGCTGAGCCCGAAGAATCTATTTTTTCGGCAAGCTGTAGACTCTTTTTGCGATAGAGCTCCGCGAGCTCCTTATCTAAACTCGACATCATTGATCTAATCCGATTTAATGGGTTCGAGTAAGGAGGAGTTGTCCAAAATTCATCGGTTGGAGAGAGTTTTTGTAATTTCATATTACTTTTGGTGATACTTTATAAAATTTGGGAGCCTTTACCATATCTTTTTTTTTTTTAATTTAAAAATTTTGCATTTTTTATTTAATTTTTTAATGTTATAAATAAATAGATTCACTGAAAATTTATAAATGAAGTTTTACATCCGAAATGTGTTTTATTCGCGACAGATGATGCTGTCTACTTTGATTCTGAAAAAGAGACTACTTTGTTTTTCCATCTTAAGGAAAGCAAGTTGTATTTCAAAATTTTGCGAGAAACATTTACAAAAATATCGCAGTAGTATCAAAATTTGTCCTCCGGATGAAAAGCAAACAACTACTATTTTATTTCTAAATGAACTTTATTTCGGGCTAACCATTTTTCTAAGCCTAATAAGTCATCGTACACTAATCATAGACTAAATTTTTATGAAAACACAAGGATCGGAACTAAAATTGCTTATATTTGTTTTCAAACAAAAATAAAACGATTTTTTTTACTCATCATCATATCAATCAATCATCTCTCGCAATTGCCTTAGAATCTAACGACGTAGGAAATATCAAATATATCCTTAACTTTAACGGCTTTATGATCAAAATACAATCATCACATTAGCTCGTGTGTAAAAAACGAAAATGGCAAAAATTAAGAGGAAAGCATTTCGTAGATAGAAAAATTTTAATTTGAAAATCTTTCCAAGGAAATAAAACGTGTAAAGGGAAGTTAATTACCTAGATGTCGATGTCTCTTTATTCGTAAAGTTGTTTTTACTTTTATTGGTAAATTAAAAGTAGAAGCTTAAAAAAGAAGCGGAAGTGATCACTTTGTTACATGCACGTAATGATACGAATAAAAATTAAAATTATTTAACAATAAAATGTAATAGAAATAATTGTTTGAGTCATCTGAAAAGTAACTCTGCTGTTAACTAAACTATAGCGAGAGGGTTTTGCGCAATTTTGAATATTTTTGGTTAATAGAGCGCTTGGCCTTCTAGAAAAGTAATGAGTGTCTATTACCGGCTAGAAATATACCAGAAAACTTAATTTTAATAGGTTTTAAATCCTCAAGTACCTTAACTATTGAATTTGTAGAACTTTTAAGCTGTTATATTTCTGAAAATTTAAATAAATAAATTTTTTGAAATTCAACAATTGAGTTTCTCTTTGAAAAGTGAGTGTTTAAATTTAAGGAATTATACACCAAAAATAAATAAAATAAATTACAATACACTGAGAGAAACATTTTTTTGAAGATTTGGCTAAATAAAGTTTATGATTTTTAGGTTTCTCCAGAGCAAATTTTAATTTAAGTGCGGTCTTTACACCCTGTTCCTTCGGTAAGTATGGCAAAGTATCTATAAATAATCAAAAGAGGAAAATAATTTCTGTACATAATAAATAAAGGAGGCCCTAGAATAGACTCCTGTGAAATACCGCCCTTGAGAGCGTTTGCGATGCATTTGCCAGCTGCAAATACACAAAAATGCCTTACACACATTAATCTGATGTTTTCGGAAAATATATGTTCAATTAAAAAACAAAGCTTTGCCTACGAGGCCTGAATCCGAACTCTCTTTTATTCCAGTGCCTCAGTTTCAAATAGATTTAATAATAATACAATAAGATCATTTTGCTTAAAATTTAAAGCAATATTTAATCGTAAAACATAATTTTCTACACGCAACAGTCGCTAGATTCGAATTTTCAATAACTTATGTGTATAATTCCTTGCGGTAAGCAGCAGTCTTTCATTTGAGACCTACCTAATTACCTAATGCTAAAATTACTTCCATGCGTCCTCAATTAAATATTTCACCTAACTAAAAACTGCTTTCGACCGTTCCTACCTTTATTAACTGAATTAAACACCGATGTTTTAGCCCCGCCTGTCGAGGTAATAGGGTCGATGTGGCACAAAGGGCATTGCACTCATTACTTTTGTTTTTTACTATTTTCCTCTGCACAATCTTTTATTATTTTTTTTTGTTTTGTACTTAAACGTTGCTTGCAAGTGAAACCCTAATTGGATGAGTTGAACACTTTTTTTCGTTTAGAATGAGCAACCGACTATCGGTCTTCGTAGCCGAATTAAATTAAAATAAAAATGAGACAGAGAAATAAAATAAAAAAAAACTTAAGGATTTAACAGGAAACGTTGTTAGAGAATAAGGAGCGAATGAAATTAGATCGGTGCTTAAACGCTTTTTTGGTTTTTGAGTTATCACCGCTAAACCGCAACAGTGACTCATGATACGCCCGGTTTTAGACTAAAGGATAATTTGGGCCGTGAATTATTTTTTCCTAAAATCATTTTTTGTTCCTCTTTTATACGTTTCTCTTGTTCCTTACGCATTCTTTGCCTTTCTTCGTCCATTTGCCTTTGCTCTTCGATTATTGCTAGTCGTTCCTCCGCCTGAGAAAAAGCAAGTAAAAAAGGTACATTTTATCTTATCTTTCTTTTACTGTACCCTAATAATTATATTCGAATTTATCTAAGTTTATCTGTACGACTTACCAGTTTCTTTTGTGCTTCCTCAATCTTGCGATTATTTTCAGCCAGAATTTGCTCAAGTTCCTCACGTTTTTTCTTTTCTTCCTCCTATAAATTAGTGAAAGAAAAGTTAGCCGAAGAAACATCTCAGGGAGAACAATAACAATTATGTAAAGAAAAATCCATTTCATTTTACATTTATGGAATTTTTTTTTATATAAAAGAATTTACACCAGCGAGAAAGAAAAACGAGGAAAATTTGCAGTCCGGCCAATAAAAACACACAGATAGATTCTAGCTGAGAAGGACCGTCAGACACATCATCACATAAAAAGTCCCACAACAAATTCTGAAGGGAGCTAATTTCAACATTTTTCTTTCCCCGGCTGTGAAACATTCTTTCCTGTTGGTAAAACAAATTGTTTTGAAAATAAAAAAATTAAATGAATTAGTTAATTTTACTTAGTAGTAAGTAAATAATAATAACAAAAATTAAATATAAGAATACCTGATGTCGCTGAACATTTTTAGGAAATTTTTTTATTGTGGGAGGAATCCATTCATTAACCGCGCCTTCAATCAATCACAAAATAATTTTTTTCTTTATAAATGTTTTTTGCTTATTGTTTTACTGTTTTATTGGTTTCTTGTATGCTCTTTTAGCAAACGATGATTCGGTCTCACCATTGACTTTACGTTAAATGCAACGAATTCTTTTGTTGGCAAACACAAAATATGAAAGCATTTCTGTGCGGTCTGGTTAAATATTTTGTTATGTCTTTTGATTTATTTTGGATTTCTAGTAGCAGTTGAGGGTCAGGTTTCACCTCGCAAATATCCAGTAAATAAAGAAATATAAATAGAATACGCCTGAACTGAAAATGTTATGGAAAAATTTGGTGCAAATATCAGTTAACGAAATCATAAATTCAGAGGTTAGAGGATTATAATGGGATTGGGATTATAATTCCAGAAACCGAACAAAATGGTCTTGAAATTTTCTAATACGACAGCACCACATATACCATTCTCTGCTTATCCGTAACTGCTACAACGGTTTTGAAAATAGACCGAATATGAAGAATTGAACTAATTAAACAAGAAGTGATCAGTTTTTCACTTATTCAGCAGATGTTCAGTAGAACTACAATAGCAAAGTAAAAGCTTAGAAATTTAATTTCCTGCCAATTCTCAGGTGAGTTGTGATCAGCCAGAATTAGAGACTTTAAAAGGAAATGGCTGTTTTTAAGAATTTGGATCCTAATCTGTAACTGGTGTAGAGTTAAATCGAAACTTCAAATAGCTGAATACGCATAGAATTTCTACAAGTTTATATAAAATTAGCCTGTAAAACTCATTTCGACTTGAGCCGCATGCGCTGCCATCACAGTTTCATCAGTCGTTTGCGCAATTCAGCAATTGACTTTGCTAAGTTGAATTGAGCTGGTCACCCCAGAAATTCTACAGAATTCAGCTTTTTGCTAGGGCTCTCGAGAACACTTGAGACGGGTGGCGCGAGGTGAACCCTGACGCCTCGTTGTGACTAAAAGCAGCACAAATTTGGTGATCAACGCTTAACGTAAGTGCAATGGCATGCAAAACAATTCACACAAAATCTGAAAAATTAAAAAGTAAAAGCCCTGGGCTCGAATCGTCCAAAGGACTCTAAACGTTCCTTCAACAATAAAGCGAAAAGCAAACTAAGGTGACTCCATCCGCTGAAATCTTCCAGTTTTTGCTAGAATCGTAAATTTGGAAACAACTGCTCAATATTAAGCCTATTTGGGGTGGCTTATCATTTTTTTTTTTTTGTATTTTTTGTAAAAATAGCAAGAGTTTGTCGAAGGTCCTCGGGACCCTCGGTAGACAGAGAGACGGGGGAATTTGTGTATTTTTGTGGAGAAATTGGACAAGATCGAGAAGTGGGTGGTAGCGGAGGGGCCGGGGTCTTCCAACCCGATCACCTACCTCTCTCCTCCTCTCTTCTTCACGGATCTGCTCCCGCCGCTTCTCCAGTTCGAGCATCATCTCGCGCTCCATCTGCTTTTTGGCCGCCTCAACACGTCGGCTGACCTCCAGTTCGATTTCCTCCTTGCGTTTCTCCAACTCTTCCTCTACACGCTTTTTGACGAGAAGCTCGATACGCTTGGCGGCCTCCTCCTCGATTATCTGCGGGGGCGAGATGCGAACTTTCGCGTTATCTCTCGATCGGACTGCACAGGCCCCGAAGGACGCCACCCTTACCTTTTGTTCGGCCTCCTTCTGGCGCCGCTGTCGCTCCATCTCCGCCAGCCGTTCGACCTCATCCAGCTTCTTGACGCGCATCTTTTTGTGCCGATGCCTGCGGTTCTCGTTGTCGCTGGACAAGGAACTGTTCGTGGAAGAGGCGGAGAGGGACCGTTTCCTAGAATGAGACGGGACAGGTTAGCGCCCCCACTGGGCCAAATGCTGTGGGCCCACTTACCTTGATTTGGAGCTCCGCTCGTGGCTCCGGTCGCGGTGTTTGCTGTGCGAATGGGACCGCCGCTCCGACCTATCCCGCGACTTGCTCTTCCGCTTGTGTTTGCTCTTGTGGTGGCGCCGCTTTGAAGGCGTTTTACTGCGCGAACGTGACTTACCCATTTTTTGGCCGTTTTCGGCGATTTCGCAGGCACTCCTTGAGGTCTGGGGCCTCGCAGCACTTTTTCCGTATTTTCCCCGTCTCCTCTGTCAAAAATGTAACCAAAGTGACGATGGCTGCTGTCAATTGTCACGGCAAGGAAAAAAGTTCGGGCCGCGAGGTTGGCAGTGGTTGTTTACTTCATGAAAATCTACGAGGTGTCTTCGCTAAGAACGATAATCTACTCGCCGCCAGGTGGTCTCGAGCATACTGCGCGGTTTTACAGTCCGGAATGCAAAAGTGGGATAAGATTGAAATACGTTAACCAATTTTTAAATCAGCCTCATGTTCTTAAATTTCTTGAAAAAATCCAATAAATAAACTCAAGCCTGAACCACAAAAGTATTAAAATTGAGGTTTTAAAAAAATTGTCTATATTCTCAGGACGAGGCAATGCAATCATCCCTAAATTCATTTTACTAAAAATTTACAATGCTGGATTTTATCGCGGAATCCAAAACGAAACCTTCCTGGAACAAATATTTTGAGGGAGAGGACGTTAGTAAGAAAATCAGGACCTTTATGTTTTAATAACAATTGTTGGAGTTCCAGTGGAGACCCAATTGCTATATTAATTAATCATTACAAAGAGCCAACACATGGGGCTTTTTTGGGGGCCAAAACTGAAAACGATCCGCAACCAATTTTTTGAGAAAAAATCCAAAATTAACTCCACAGTCTATACCTTGTGCTCCACATCAGTAGCAACCGTCGCAAAATTGGGAGCGGAAGATACCTGGAGCAAATATTTTTAGAAAGATGACTCCAAACTCGGAATTATGAGGTTGTATGAAGGTTAAATTTTTAAAACCTTCCGAAATCTTTTTCGTTCCTCTTTTGAGATGCACTCAACCTTAACCAGTTTACTGTTTTTGACGAGTATACTCGTCATACATAAAAGACTGTTTTGTGCTATGACGAGTATATTCGTCTTGTGTAAAAAGCAGTTACCATGGTTATTTAAATTGTGATTTTCGTGAAAACTTAATTTAAATGAATTTGTAATTTTCATTAAAACGTTACTTTCCAAGCTAAGACGAAATATAACGAAGAACTAAAAATTATGTTATAAATAAATTTTATAAGAAAAACTCCGCCCAGTGCGAACAAAGTGGTAATCGGTTTATTTTTGCAACACTTTTAGATGGACATTTTGAAAACGGGTCAAACAGCCAAACCAGTCGAATCGAAGATTCTCTGATCTTAGCGGTGATCTTAGCGAAAAATTCTCTGATCTTGAGAAAAAGTCGTTCCTCTGTCCTCTGTGGCCATCTCCACAAATCATACCGACGTTTTTGTGTTTTTTCGAGTTCGAAATTCCAAATTTTTCAAAAAAGAGAAAATAGCATTCGCTGTTGATTAGAAATTTATGTAATTTCCAAGCGAAATTCAAGCTTTGAGATCTTCAGACCCCGATCGCTGCGGTGATCATCAGAAAGCGAAATGAGAAGATGCCTTAAAACAAATGAGCCCACGAGATCTCTGATTTCATCATCGCCACAGCCTCCCGCTAAGGGGTCAGCTTGTCTTTTATTTTCTATTTATTTTTTTTTTTTTTTTATAAATTTCGGGGCCCAGCACGAGATGACACTCTTGCCCTTCCCCCCGGTCCCTCAGCGAAGTTTCGTCGATTTTTAATTATGAAAAACGGCTCGATACGACCGCAAATAAATCACCTTAAAAGCTCGTGGCCCAAGAACTAGTCGAGAATTTTTATTTTACGACTTTTCTCAATATTTCTCGATTTTAGAGCAGAAAAGGGGTCGGGGAAACGTCGGGCTGGAAGCATCAATCCCGGCGGGCAGTCTTCGGCGCTCTATGGGGCCAATATTAAAATTAATTACGCGATCCGAAGCGCTACTCATCCCAGACGCGATGAGGCGAAATCTTTGCTCCGCGACGAGACCGAGGGGCTGCGACATAAACATTTTTATGGATCGATAAAATCCACCTCCGTCCGGGGCCGCGGAACAGTTTTACGGGCCCTAATTGATAACAAAAGACGGTCAAACATGAGCTTTCAGTTCGTAACTCATAAGCTCGTTGAAGAAGACCGCGAGGTCCAGCAGCAGCACCCAAATAATTGGATTCAGCGCGTTTTCATGCTAACGGCGGTATTGCGACCGTGAACCCAGACCCTCGAACATAGCAGCGTCTCCAGAACTGGGGGAGACCTGAACCAAATTATGATGGAGTTGGGCTTCATACGAAAAACCGCTTATTTTGCCACTAATTAGGGCATTTAGGGTATTAGAGAAGTCGTATTCAGAATTCAGAGCTTGAGCGCGCTTCAGGGAATTGGTCCGTAAGTGATTTATCCGCGAAATCATTTTCCTAAAAACCAAAGCATTCCTCCGCACCCCTTCACCGGCTTTGTGTTACATTTCGAGGGTGGGTGATATGCTTTGTATGCTTAAGCTTCTGCGAACCCACTCATTAGCCTCAGCCAAACCATCGTGCGCTGGTGGCAGGTGTGGGGTTCGGCTAGGTCCCATGTATCCTTGGGGTGTTCCGCCCGAAACATAAACAATGTCAGTTGGGATATTTTTCATGGCACCTCGGGCGTCACTTTTCGAAATCGAACGAAACTCGTAATTACTTGGCATTGATGCCAATTAAGCCGATTTTCCTCCATTCGCTCTAGAGGAGGACTACAAGGCGAAACCCCTTTTGTTTCTCACGGGGGGCGAAGTGTTATCATTGCGACGAGCTTTCGTAGGCTGAAATTTAATAATATGTTTTAATTTTGATGTCCTTGGACGCTCCTTAAATTCTCCAAATTCTTTGGTAATAAGATCACGCGTAATTAACCACGATTTTAAGAGATTAACCATCATAACGGCCCAATTACAGAACCTCAGCATTTTAACGTTAGCAAGATTTCAAGTCCTATGCATGAAGTTCTGTTTTATTTTTTAGGAGAAAGTATTCCATTTTAAATTTTCAGTTTCAGTTTAGTCATAGATTTTAGTTTTTGTAGCAAGTTATTCAATTCAGCAAGTGCTTTTACTAAGCTGAATTGAGCATACAAGCAAAAACGGTCTAATTTTAGATATGCTGAATTGCTAGCTAGGTGCGTTGTACCACATAACAGAAAGTTGGAAATTTTCGAAAATGGTTCGTGTAAAAAAGGACCATACGGAAATCGTATAGCTGAATTCAGCTGTTGGAGCCCTGTTGGAATATTACCAACCAACTTTAGAACATTTTTCACTTCACGGTTGGCAGCTTCGATCTTCGTCGAATGCAAGGATACAAAAAAAAGGGAAATAGATTTATAACATTGCACTGTGAGGTGTTCGTTTAAGTTTTGATTGTTGCAGAGGGTCTGAGGAGTGGTGGTTACTAATTTTGTAAGTATTACTTTGCTTGTAATTTGTGTTTAGAGGAGATTATTGTTTTAATGGGCATCGGGGATGTGAAGGATCTTAAGCTAACTAGCTAACAAATTATGTTCTAATAATAAATTCGTTTAGTTCTATTTTCTGTGCTCAGTCACTTAAGATTGTTTTGCTACCAGTCCTTTTGATTTGACTTTAGGTTCTTAACTGGGATCTTCCAAGGAATGTTTTGATTTATAAAAAAACATAAATCAAGCTCTATTCGTAGAATTGGGCACTTTCAGGGCGAATTTCTGCAGCTGAAACTTGTGGCGTGAAGGAAGGGCTCTCAGGGATATAAACAAAAATAGGTAGGTCAAATTAGGAGGTTTTTCATCTTTTGAGTAGAGCCCCGAGTTATAGCATCCCAACGAAAACATGATTTTAAACTTAGTAGAGAGAAATAAAATTGTTATTAGGACAAGTTGGAATGAAGTAGAAATAATAATAATAAAATTATTCTAATTAAGAAGATATAGGATATGGAATCCTAACATAAGTCTTTCTATTTCGCAATTTTAAGATTCAAATTTTTGAAATCTTATGTCGCTATTAAGAACCATAAAATTAAAAACATCAACTGTTTTGCAAACGCAGATGCTCCGTCTGCACTATCGAAAATTTTGATTGATGAATAATTTTAAACAAAAACGTTTCAACTCGGGTTATTGTTTACAAGGAAAACTTTAAAAATTGCATTTAAAATCGTCCTAAAGTTTAAAACTAAAACCATAGTTTGATGCCGTAAACTGATAATCTTTAAAGAAGTTTAAATATTTAAATCTTTTTAAAGCTTCTAAGTATATGGGATTTATTTTTCCCATACTCTTGGGTTTTTTTTAGAAAAAAAAAAACATGTCGATTGAAAACATAAGCAAAATTTGTATTTTAAGCTTTGCCCATTTTTCTGGTAGTAAGCATATAACCGGAAGTAAGAAGTCTGGTTTCTTTAAAGAGATCCAGTTGTCCAGTAAATTTTTAATATCTCCATATCAACTAAACCGTTTTCCAGAAAGTGGTGACTGCATCGACCAGAACAAATTGAAATCTGGCGGAGCAATATCTGGCGAATATGGTGGGTGGGATAGAACTTCCCAGCCTTATCCTTATAATTGTTCATAAGCCGAGCAACATGTGGTCTTGTGTTGTCTTGTTGTACAATTACTTTGCTATGTCTATTCGCCCATTGTCAATGTTTTTGGATGAAAACTTTTTTTTAAGTAACTATTATTATTATTATTAACTGAGGTAGTAAGGACGAGAATGCTTAAAACTTGCCGTTAAAATTTCAAATTACAAGGAAAATTAAGAAAAAAATTCTTAAAATTAAGAAGAGTTTCTTGTTTTAAGCATAGAGGCATTTAATTAACGAATTCTAAGGCTTAATTTAATAAAACCAGGTCGTGGTAATTGCAACGCCCGGAAATTCAATTGGTTGTACAGCATTATCTTTGAACCATGGGAGTTGATCTGGGTCACCTATGCTTTCGGATGTTTAGGATTATTTATATATTTAGGATTATCGTAAATTAAAACCATTTCTCGTCACCAGTAATAATTTTATGTAAACCTCTTTCGTTTTTGCTTTTGAAGCAGTATTTCGGAAATAGTTTTTCGACCTTCGAGGTTTCTTTCAGCTAATTGATGTGGAACCCAATTTCCTCCTTTTTGCACCATTCCCATTGCATGTCAACGTTATAATACATGGTTGGCTAACATTTAATTCTTTTTCAGTCTATCACAGATCCTCGTCGAATAAAGCTTCCAATTCTGCATCAGTAATATTTTTTGGATCATCACTTTTAAACTGTCCATAAATGTCTAACATTAACTGATAACTTTCAGCAGCACTGTTCTTTAAAATGAAGTAATGCAGTAAAATATCCAGTAAATGCGGTTGTCTCGGAGCATAAGTCCTCATTTTCAATCGATTTTTTTACTTCATTAAATATCAATCAAGCCTAAAGCAGTATACCTAATCTTGCCAGATTGAAGTAAATGCAAGACTTTCTAATTACGACTAGAGCAAAAACCTCAAAAATTATTTATATACCCAAATACTAATAGTATTAAAAGTAACATTTAAAAACTAAACCAACCTAGTTTTTAAAACTTGAAGTTAACACTTAACAGTCCGGTAGGGTAAAAATACCGCATAATAATACTCGTTTAGGCTTTGTTGTAAATTGAAGCTATTTCTCTGCTAGTAATCATAAAAATTAGCAACTTTTTTCATTAATGTATTTATGTATATGACAGTTGCAGTTACCATAAAACGATAAGGAAAGATTTAAACTTACAATACTCAAAACATGTACATAAATTTGAAAAGATTTTATTTTCCCTTCATTGTTATTTTCCTAGAAAAATTACTATTCTAACTAGTGTAAATTTTTATATCATATTCCCTTATTCAATTGTCAAGGGTCTCTCTCATTGAAATGACGGTGAATGAACCAAAATGCATACAGTAATAAATCTGAGCCTGAACACATTAAGCTAAGTTCAACCAGTGCATTCAAATTCTTTGCCTAGTGTATTTTCAAATTAGTAAAGCATTTTGTTTTGTATAAGGGAAATCAATTTAAAATATGTCTGATATTTATCCTTAAGAGATATGAAATTTCATTAAAACCAATTGATAAATGTAAAAGTTATAACAGAATTCATAGCTCACTTCCTCTTACTGTCAATTTACGAAAATTCTCTAGTTTAAGCACCGGACAGTTAAGTGTTAAATAGCTGGTTGCACTGCAGGATGTTCTTAGAGATCCTTGTAATCTTCTCATGGTAAGATTTCTTAGATTTAAAAGAAAACTTTCATAGTTTCCGCCGATTTATAATCAAAATTTAGATTAAATTCTTTCTGAAATAAGTTTAAATTCTAAACTATTGAAAGAAATTCGTATACTTTTAACCCTCATCACTCTTATTATGTGTCCGAAAAAAACTCTAGAATTTTAATAAGGGAATTTTTAGTTGTAAGAATATTTATAAAATTGTAGGTACACATGATGATGCATAATGTACGTTGGCTTCTAGGAATCTTAATGCAATAATAATAAAATTCTAAAATATTGTAAGTGATGCTGCCGGTTTATCTCTTGGTTGGCCCAAATATAACATGGTGGTGAAGTACTTTAAAATTTATTGCACATTTCAGTCTGTAAACCAACAAATGTTTATAAATAAACTATAGAGTTTTAAAAATCCGGTAATCTTTATTTGTTTAAAAGAAATGGACTACTAAATTTATCCAAAAAGTAGCCCCACTGTCTCTTTTACGAGAAATCTTCCCAATTTAATACTTTTGTCGCCACGCTACGCATACAGGGTGACATGCAATAGCTGAATTACGAGGCTGAATAATGAATGCATCGACCAATGTGTTAAGCGAGATAAAATCGGAGAGCGCGCAAAAGAATCGAACAGGCCCGCCGGCGTTAATCGCTCATTACCTGCGACAGACTCTGCTAAAAATGTTAATTGAAGGTAAGTAATGACTGTCCGAAAAAAGGGCCGCGCGGGACGACGACGAGGCGTCTCCGATGATCACATGAGATACCGACAATTTGTGGAATGATCGAACAATTTAGGCTCGATCACTTGTACAAACAGCGCGTGTTGGTTTTGTCGGCGTCCAGGTGTGATTAATCAAAGAGGAGGTGAACGAGAAGGTGCCGCCGCCGCCGGGGCTCGGGGGGCTTGGGGGCTCCACCGAAGAAATAAAGACTTCAGTCGGGCGCGGGCACCTTCGCGTCCTTTCGGCGGGACGACATCGCTCCTCGACGTGTGATTAGACACGGAGACCGATGTTGAGCACGGCTCCCCCGCGCAAAGTGGAAACCGATCGAACTTTTTGAGTCTAATAACATTCCTTAATCATCGGCGAGGTATTCCCGATTCATTTCACATGGTGATCATGTCGAAACTCTCGGCACGATGATTCGGCGAAAATGGAAAGACGGCTGAGTTTCGATCCGAGGCCCCGGAGGAGCTCTCCCCAAAAGAAAAGAGTAAGAGGGCACAAGTCGAACCGAAGTCGTTTGGTGAATTGTTGAGACTTGTAAAAGGTTAAGACTATCCCTCAGCAAAAGAGGTAGGTGTGAAAACGATCACAGGTTTCGCGCGATAAGGCGTGATCGCGGGTAAAATTTTCAAGAAAACTTGAAGGAAACTGGTGACAAATTTGTCAAGTCAGGGGCTGACATGAAAGAACAACTTGAGATGCAGCACGAGAAATTGTTTAAGATACCGAGAGATCGCCGAGGACGGCCGCCGCATACCAATCACATCTTAATGCACCTGGAGCGATCGGGGCTGGAAGTGGGTACCGACTTGGTCCAAGCGCGTGATGCTGCAGCCGAATGGCGAATTTGTCAAGACGACGGGCCCGGCTGTCGACGTTATCTTTGCATTTAGTGAACGATCACGTCTCGGAATGGACGTGGTAATTAGCACTAATTAGGTGATTTATCCACGACCAGCCTGGACCGTCAGATTCGGATGAAGACCCTGAGGTGGGTGATCAGAGCTCAAATCCGGCCGGCTTACCTTTAACTACGAAAAATCCTCGATCACCAGAAAGATCACTTTTCATGCGCGGCGAACGTATGATAAACGGGCGAGGGATCTTAAGCGTACGAGTTATGACCGCGTTAAGAAACGTTCGCGGGTCGTCGATATTCAGGTTTTTTGGTCGTTAGACCTGAGGTCAGATGCGACTGAGCGGACAAATCGAGCGGGATTCTATTTCTTGGTTTTATTTACGGGCTGATGAGACGTAAGATCGATAGTTAGTCAGTTAACAGGTCGTTGCTGGGCCGTTTCCATTTTTCCGACACCTTCGTGTAGCCGTTAAATTGTCACCTCGATCAATTGGCGGTAAACTGCCTTTCGGCGATTGGTCAAATATCTCATCTTCGACCGTCTCCGCCGTATCTCAGATTTACAGATTTATTGCGGATGCCGGGAAGCGGTCTCAGGTGATGCCACTTAAGATAAGTAACGATACAAGTGTGCTTGATGTTTCCCCAAAAATATTAAATTTTTCGGTAGAGTTTAAAGGCTATGGAGAGATTTGCCCACGCCAAGGAGTATCGGATTTACATAGTTTCTTGCATAATTTTTCAGCTCTTCGGCCCGGTTGATTTCCCCAGCGGGTGATTTGCATAATTTTTTTTTTTTATGTTTCTCAGAGCTGTTTATTAATATTGCGATATCATCAATAGCGAGTTTTTCAAGAAAAAATAAAACGCTTTTTTTAATATTTTTTGGAGTTTAAATTTTTTGAAAGACAGTTATGGGAGATAGTTTTAAGATAAGATCAGAGTTATTCTAATTGTTATTGCCTTTTCAGCCCATGGCATTCAAGAGCTTTTTAGCGCATAGCATTTTTATCAGTAAAACTTAAGCAATAAACTTAGTAATATTAAAAGTTCGAAAAGCCCACCATGTAGGCAACAGTTTTCGAAAAACATTAATAATTAACCTCATTATTTATTTGTATGAAAGTCGTACAATGTTTAGAATTCATGGTCCGCATCTTGAAGTTCCTAATTCATTTTTCCCGCCTAAAAAAGCTTATGGATAACGGCTATTTTTAAAAATTCAGTTTCTGACTGTTGTAATTCAGCAAATCAGCAAATGCTCTTGCTTAGCAGTCTGCAAACGCTTACTCAACTCAGCTAGCAAGATCAATTGCTGAATAGCGCAGTTGTCTGAAGGAGCTAAACTTTTAATTCCAGGCGTGTGTTGCTATGCTAATCGTCTTCGTTTTGGACGTTCGTTGGGAGCAGACTGACCTTAACGAATCTGATCGCATTCTTCCCTATTCTAGTAGAACCTGGCTTCCCTCTGATTTCTGAAGCGTACCGGGCCTAAGGCTAAGCACTAATCACCGCTCAGTTCGCACTTCAGTTGGCACACCTTTGAGGCAGAGTCGCTGGAGTGTGCTAACTGGCCGGTGCTCAGGTGCAGTGCCAATTCCCGTCCTATGCAGAGGGTCGTTTTTCGCCTAAAGTGCTCCCCGTGTGCAAAAAAAAAAAAAAGAAAACATAAAGTTCAGGTGTCCTCAACACGCGCTAAGATGCATATTTCTGGGGAATGGAGGCGGCGGCAGGGGTGCTCCAGTGGCAGAGCGCAGCAGTGCAACTCTTTCATCTTTCCTTTATCCCAAGGATGAACTTGAAGGGTCCCCGGGGGCTATTTAACATCAGTTTGCGAATTGCGACAACCTCAAGGGATTATTCGCCAGCTTCCTGTTGTTAGCTCTCTAATCGGCAACTGGATGTGCTCCTCATGTTTCACTATGCAATGATGCAGCCCCCGTGCCAGCCTGGATCTGGATGTTCAACTCTCGGGCTGCTCTGACTGCTCAGGGTGTGTGCATTTAATGGGGTGAAGGCTTCTTCCGCTCCTTTGACTGGCATTCCTCACTTCACCTACCCCCGAGCGGAGGGAATTAAGCGAGTTCTTGTGTGTGTCTCTTCCTCTGCCGGCATGGAAAGTGCTTTACTTGCTGAGGAGGCTGCTCCATCAGACCTTTAATTTGCGCCAAACATCCCAATTTACTTGTACAAGAAAAGAAGAAAAATCTATTGCCACTTAAGTTTGCCACCTTAAGTGACGCCATGCTCAGACAGACAAAGCGAAATTCTTTAGGAAAACTGTTAAGTCCTGAAACCGGGAATCTTTCAAAGGAATTTTGAGAAAAATCACAAATACCCTATTTATTTTCACGATTTCACACAGTCCTTAATGTTTCATAGTATTTTTAAGTATTCCTATATAATACTGAATAACAAAATTTATTATTATCATAAAAGTTCTAAACAATCCACTAATTACTAGAATAGCTGAACGCGCATTTTTTTGCAAATTCCTAATTACTATTAAAACCAATATGCTCTTTAGGTCTCAACATTTCGTCCCCATTGCCCGATGGCCGAAAATGTGTACGGCATCCCGGGACGAGTCTACATGTAACATGACGCCACAAATGAGCCTGTCATGACCACAAAGTACTTAAATGTGCCGTCTACAAATTGGACAACAAGACTATGTTGTTCGGTGGGAAGTGCGGGCCCCATTTAGACTATTCGTGTCGACGACCAGGTCAAACAACAGCAGAAGGACCTAAGTAAGACAACAAGTCCTACTCCCCCAAAAAATCAGCAGGCCCTTAGCTAGCTGGCTGGTGGCGGTTATTTTGATACTTCTGGCTGCAGCACGTGTTCTCGCGCACTTAAAGAGGCATGACGTCCTCCGGTGTCCATTTCAGTCACAACAAATTAACCTCAGACGGGATTGATGGTTGTGAGCGGATCCTTTAAGGAGCACGACATGTGTATTGACCTTGTCAAGTGGCTCTTCAACAAATTTGAGAATTGTTTCACGCACCCGAGCACGGGTGCCGTGTCAGCACCGTGTTTATACTTAAGCTGAGTTAATCGAGTCAGTTGCGGCAGTCGTATGGTCAGTTCAGCTTAACAATATCAATAGCTGAATTACTTAGTTGGCTGGAAGCACTGAATTTTAAGCATATCCTTTAGATTTGAATTAAAAATGTTTTACTAAGACTGTGTTCACGAATTCAAATTCTACAATCGTCTATTTTATTCAGCTTACCAAAATCAATAGCTGAATTCTGCAATTGATTGCAAAAATTGAATTCTTGCACATAGTCCTCGATTAAGGTAAATTCGGGTTCTGTATTTTGGTCAAAGGCTTACAGAAATAGTCTCTCGACTGCACATTTGCATTGTGTGGCAGAGCGCGTCACGCAACAGTCGGAAATCGGACTCAACGGCACGTTTTTAGCGTGCCTCGTGATTTGCTCAATGCACCGTGCATGACGTTAATTTCCTGTTCGGTGATACCATCTCTTCTCCCTGCTTCAGCTCCCCCATACATGGCGGGGGGGGCATCCCACGGACTGATGCTTCCCCTGATTTTTCACAGAATTTTGTTCAAAAATCATTTCGAGCAGAAGAAAAACCAACCGGGTAGGGGGCCCGGCCGGGTAGAAATTTTTTCATGCGTGCATAGACGTGTCTTGGTTCTGTTTGTGGCATATGATGAGATGATGTGACTCCTAAGTGGTGTCGTTTTTCCTTTCGGATATCGCATTGTGCTGCAAATGCGAAGTATTTCTCAAAATTTCTGTGAGACTGGTTCTGCGGGATGGGAATCGGGAGAGTTACCTCAAAGGAACCGATAAGGCAGAAAAAAAAGTTTAAAAAAAAAAATTAATTGCAAGAAAAGGGCGCTGATTCTCCCCTTTTTTTCCCATTTTTACAGAATTATACTTTCTTTATGGAGAAAAGGTTAAAGGGCCCTATGTAGATTAATAATAAAAAAAATATATGGCAAAATCTTTTAATATTATTTCGATTATTTTAGGTTCTTCTTGGAAGTTCGATATCTGGACGACATCTCGTAAGATTGTTATGAATTGGCGATACGATACTATCGATCTCACTTCAGAATGGTTAGAGCAAAAAGAATTTAAGTAAATCGCCGCATTCTATCAAAGCAGATACGAAGAAAATGTAAGTACTAAAAAGGCTGACATATTTAAATAGCTGAATACATGGCTAAATAAAATTTAGCAGTCAACATGCTAAAATTTTTCTTCGGTGTAAAAACCCTCTAAGTTTGATTTTCAGGCTGTCTAGGACAATAGATCTTTTTATACATGTTTTTAAGACCCCAAAATTTGAGAATCGAAGGTCAAATCAATCTTATTCAAAAGTAATGATGGAATTTAGCTATACAGCTAAAATGAGGGAATTAAGTTATACCCTAAAAGCTTCACAGATTTTAATTCCGGCATGCATGCAAATGTTTTTGTTGCAAATCGGTTGTGATTGATTTTCACTAAAAAGGTTATCAGTTAGAAATAGATATTTATAGAAAAATAACCAAAAACAGTTTTAAACTCTCATTCCGGTGCCCTGTAAAAAAATATTACGGAATGAAAAAAATGAAACTCGTAAAGTTTCTGTTTTTATATTCCTTAATTAATCGTCGTAAAAAGGTCAAAATTAACAAATTATTCAGTGATTCCAGACCATTCCATCCGAAGTCTTTTGTTGTTTCTCTTTTGTCTAAAATCTTTTCCGGTTCTCCTGGTCCTCGGGCATAAAAAAACGATGGTCCAACCGCCGAAAAAGTGTCTTTGAAGGCGATGGACACGGTGCCATTTACAAGATAACACGCCCAGTGAACATCACCACTAACTTTAGATGACTGGACCAGGCAAGAAACCTATCACGGGGCAATTAATTTCCCGACAATTAAGTGGTCAAGTGAGAGCCCAAGCGATAAAAACAATTTTTCAGAGCCGGACAAGACCGCGTGATCGCTCTTCGGATGATCCACAAGAAAAAGGGGGCCTGTTCTGCGCTCGAATGGATGTAGACAGCCTCTCCATCTTGAGGTTGGTTCATTCGGAGTGGTGCAGTTCGATTGGAAATACTTTCCGATGGGGCGCTTCGATTTGAGAGATGAGTTTATTTATTTCGCTACCACACCTAGAGATCTGTTCAAAGGATGGATAGATCAAAATTTCAAGAATTTCCAGCATTCCTCAAGGGATTATTGGACCGGCTAGACCTAGGTCTCCGACACTTTGAAATTTATGTTCGGGTTAAAATATATTAGCCAACTTAACAGTTTTCCTATCTTGTCTAGATCCAATAAATCAGACCGCTGACAAGAGACATCTCAATCCTCGGGAAGCGGAGGAGCTCTGGCTGAGCTCTTTTCGGGTTCTATGAAATCGCGGGTACTGGCTCCCCGATAAATCTTTTTAAAATTCTATTCCAATTCCATTGGTCGCCATGGGGCCCAGAATAATGAAGATGGCACCTTGCTGGATATGCAAATCTGGCTAGAGCCCCAATACAAAAAAAAAAAGAAGTGTTGATGATGATGACATTAGCCAACCTCTCAGAAATCTGGTAATCGTGGGAAGGTGTTGGCCAAAAAGGCGATAACGCGATTAGAGAAAGCATTAATCAGGACAGAGACCGGGGCACTGATAACCAGATTAAGGTCTTTCTAATCACCTCGCGGGCAGAACAACGAAACGTGCATTAGGTGGTCGCGAATTAGCCGACGGGGCATAATTCACGCAGACTTAATGTCTGCGCATTTTAATTAATTCTAGTGTTTTATTTTAATGGGGCCTGACGCCCGAATTTTCCTTGGTCTTTGCCCCTTTTGTCTTCCAAGTGGCAATATTGGCTTATAAAAGATAGTCACGACGTCGTCCGATCGTGGGAATATTTTCGTTTGTTAACCTCTAACATTTTTTTTGTTGTCGAACTATTCGCAGTGGAGTAGTATTTTTAAAGGGATTACATTCTGCAGAAAATTATTTGCGATTGTTATAAAATTAAGAAATTATTTAGATGACTGCGTTCTCTACTTAATTTTAATAGGTTCCATGAAAGACAAAAGAACGAAACGTTAGTTATAAAGCTTGCTAACTCTATACACCTTCCTTGCTAATCCTATACAACATTCAGAACTGAAAAAACACGCAAAAAACTTAAACCTATTATACAATAGAAAATTAGGAGACTATTATTGGGTTTGGTACATGAAATTTATAGTGCACTATTATTTTGCTGTTACTAAACAATAGAAATTCAGTTTCACTATCGCTCAATGATAAGTGATAGTGAAAAAAAGTATTTTCTTATGAATTTTAGGTCTACTATAAGGCGAACCAGAAAGTCTTTACCAGTTTTTTTAAATGAAAAAAACATAATTTCTAAGAAAATGGAAAATATTATTTATTCAAAGTATTGGCCATTCGATTCTACATACTTTGTCCATCTTTCTTGCAATTTTTGAATGACGTCCCAAACAAACCGTTTGCCCTTTGAGTCAAACTATTCATCGAGCCATTTTTCGACTTCTTCGAAATTTGTAAAGTGTTGTCCAGCCAACGTGCGTCGCATTAATGGGAAAAGTTAATAATCGGGCGGGGAGAGTTTTGGAGAATTCGACTTGTGCGATAACACGTCCTATTCAAACGATTTTAAAGCGTCTTTCACCGGTTTTGCTGTGTGTGATGGTGCATTATTATGCAACAAAATCATTTTACCGTGTCTTCGGGCCCATTCTGGGCATTTTTCCATAAACGTATGGTTTAAATTTATGTTTTTTTTTTTTTAGCGATCAGTATTAACTTTTTCACCGGGTTTCAGAAGTTCATAATACACCACACCAATCTGGTTAAACCAAACACAGAGCATTGTCTCTTTTCCGAAGTGATTGGGCCAGCTTGGCGATAACTACGATTTTTTACGTGTATTTTCGAAATAAGTCCATTTTAAAACCCGATCAAAAATTACATCCTTTCGCAAAGTTGAACAAGCATTTCACAAATAGTGAACCCTCAGCCCTCAACAAAAATTACTTAAATTATTAATAATAGAATACAGGTAACCCTCTTATAACACAGCTTCTCTCTTAACGATAAGTAAATGGGGAAATCCTCGTAGAAGATAGGAATCTACACAACACTGTTTCGTTCTAACACGGTACTAAAATTTCCAATTCACCATCTTATAATACTGTTACGAAATTAAATTACGCACACTCTATTTATCCACAATAGTAAATGAGCTGAAAAGTCTTTGGCCTAACAATGAAAGAACGTTTTTTTGAATGAAAATATAACTTTATTCTTCGACATAACTTCCATCTAGAGTAATGCATTTATTGTAACGGTCCTCCAACATTTCGATACCGGATCGATAGTGTGAAGCTTCGAGGCCTTCAAAATAGGTGTTTGTTTCCATCTCGACCTCCTCCTTTGAGTGGAATCTTTTTCCAACGAGCCACTTTTTGAGTCTGGGAAAGAGGAAATAGTCGATGTGGGTCAAATCTGGCGAATACGGTGGGTGGGGGACTAGTTCATAGCGCAATTCCTTCAATTTATCGGTCGTATCACAATCTGAAAGAGCCGGAGCGTTGTCTTGGTGAAAGAGAAATTTTTCTTCGCCAAATGAGGGCGCTTGGCTTTGATCTCGACGTCCAATCGATCCTATAACGCACAGTAATATTGTTTATTGATTGTTTTACCATGTTCGAGGTAGTCGATGAAAATAATTCCATGTGAATCCCAAAAAATACTGGCTAAAACCTTGCCGGTCTACTGTTGTGTTTTCGGGCGCTTTTGACGACTTTCACCGGGCAACAACTATTCAGCGGACTGCCGATTGGACTCAGGTGTGTAATGATGTATCCATGTTTCATCCATTGTCACAAATCGGCGCAAAAACTCGTTCTTATTGCGTTTGATCAGTGCCAGGTTGTCCTTTGAAAGTCGAACACCTCTATCTATTTGATCGATGTTCAAAAAACCCGACACGCATCGCGCGAAAGGTTTTTCATTTGTAAAAATTCGTGAATGATATAACTTACGCGATCTTTTGAGATCCCAATGATGTGAACTACCTCACTCAATTTCATTTTACGGTCACCCAACACAATTTCATGAATTTTCGCGATGTTTTTTGGCTTTACTGCCTCTTGTGGCCTTCCTGCACGAGGTGCATCATTTGTGCTGGTACGGTCACGACGAAATTCAGAAAACCAGTACTTGACCGTTGAATATGCTGGGGCAGATTTTCCGTAACACTTATGAAGCCATTGCTTTGCATTAACGGTGTTTTTTTCCCATCAGGAAACAATGTTTTATCAAAACACGAAATTCAGTTTTTTCCATTGTAAAAAAAAATGGCGGAGATAGCGTCACTTTGAGACCAATAACTTGAGAACGATTAGATGAAATGTCATGAAACTTTGACGGTATTCTAGTTAAGGTTAGTACTCTAAGACAAGGAGGAAGAGATTTTTTGTTTGTGGCGCGATCTCTCGGTCAGGCCAACGACTTTTCAGGCCATGTAATAGATAAATGTATTTAAGTAAAAATAAAGTTATATTCGGGAAATATATGAAAATAAATTGATATTCTAATATAATTAAGGTCTAAAACACAACCTCGAATAAAAATGAGAGGATATTAATGAAGTGTTACACGCAGTAAAAGAAACGAAGTATTGCTCGATTTGAGCAAAATTCTAATTTGATTGCTTCCTACTTTATTTGCTAAATTGTGTTTTGAACTTAGTCTAGTGCACTTAATTTAATATGTAGATATATTTATTTATTTCACTTATTACAAGCGCATAAAAAAAACAGGACAAAGAAATAAAAACTTAAAAATTAAAAAAAAAATATATAACTAAAACCAAAACAAGGAAGATATTGGTGGATTGCATAAAACTATGTATCATATGTATGTATATATTTTTTTAATTCCCAATTTTGTACTATGGATCCCAGTCTCTTATAACACGGTTTCCCACAGCACCACATTTTCTAGGAACCTATCTACCGTCTTATAGGAGGGTTACCTGTATTAAGAAACGATCATTGGGCTTGTTGCATTAAATTTATAGTGCACTTGCAATAGTAGGAATTTAGTTTCACTATCACTGAATGATAAGTGACAGTGAAAATTGCAGTTGTAAAAGGGTTTCGGATACCCTGGATTTAATTTAACTCATCCTCCCCGAAATACATTTCCACTACTATTGACGACTAATAGTGAGGAGTTTGAAATTTGCACTACCACTGATCGTTCAGTGATTTGCACAATTAATTTCTATAGTGATCAGTTTGTGGTAGTGCTAAAACGCCTATCTCTGCTCAAAAGAATATTGTTAAAATGTGGTGTGCCGTCGTTTTCAAGATTGTTTTTATAATAATAGGAATATAAAGTTTTTTACATGCGTGTGAACGTTGAAACTATTCCTTAGCTCGGGGAACTTACGTATTTTTTTTTCTTATATCTCATATGGAGGCAGCCGTTGTCGCACAAATTCAAAATCAATTCCGTGGCGCAAGAGGTGCTCTCTCCTGGCATCCATCATTCCGAAGCAAACGACCATAAATTGTTATCTTTATGGAAGGATTCAGGAAATGTCCTCCAGCTATTCAGATTACGTCCTCGCACCTTTGCACAGAAACACGAGAAGTAATCGCGAAAGCATCTGCCATTAAGGCTGGGTGTCGGGTTGTTAAGAATCCACCGAAAGGAAGTGGTAGACTATGGCAGTCGAGCGGGCGGAAGAAATAGATAAGTCGGGGACCTGCACAAACGTATAAATATATATAATTTTTTTTTTTTTTTTACTTTTGGAAGTTTCGCCCGCCGCAGCGGGCTCACACGGCCGCAAACACATCCCCCACCCGTAGCGGGTGGGTGTATAGAGAGAGCCCTTCGAGGCTGCCGTGACCCAGTGAAAGTCGAGCGAAATTTCTTCCCTTGGTTTCGGAGGAAGACTCATCCGGCCGTTCGTGCAGCACCATTATCTGCGATTTAAAATAATGACTTTCCAGGTCTGACCTTCTTTTGCGGCGCGGCCGGAACGACATGCATAGTGGGGCTCCCGAGACGCCCACAGTGCTCCCCCCCATCACAGCCTCCGCTGTACCTTCGGTCGGTCGTGCAGTACAGGGAAACTTATCTGGGCCCCTTTATTGCATTGGAAGTTTTTGCATGTCTAAAAACCTAAGGGCTGCGGCACAGAGCTGTATTTAAGTTGTATCACAGCCACCGGGTGCATCCAGCACCTGGTGCGCTCCGCCCCCTTCCCGCATTCAGCCGGCGCTGCTGTGCCGCTGGAGGACGGTACTCCAAACATGAAATGCATTCTTAAGTAGTTCCACTGTGAAACAATCTTCGCCTCCATTGAATGGAAGGTGTAGGTGCATGGATCTGAGGGGCGCTTGCATATAGATAGGCCCCTAAAATACCCCAAGCACTTTAGTTCACCGCATATATGAACCTGCTATTCAGGTGAGTTACATGTGTAAATATTCTGAAACATTCAGGAGGGTTGCCGGGGCGGGGGCGTATTTTCATTACTGCCACAATTCTGCCCCGGCCACCGCTGGAGTGAATGCAGCAGCAGCAGCCTCAGACTGCGCCCCGTTTTCAAATTTGGGTTCTGGGGTGGAAGGCGCTCTTTGAGAACGCCGGTGACGTTGAGGACGTTATAAGATGGCTAAAAATTGTTGTAATTAATATTAGAGAAGGGCAGTTAGGAGCGCTGTGTCAACACCAGACTCGGGAGGGGACTGAGAACACAAGTGCTCCCATCAGAAAATATCCTTTCCTTGTAGCCTTTGTAGCCGGGCACAGCTTGGGATAAAAGACGCCTCTATCACGGGGGCCGTGGCGTGCTCCTCCTCGCTTTTTGGCTTAGACTTTGCGGGAAGTCCTTGGGAGTGGAGTTACGAATCCAATGGCGGGGCTCCCTACGTGGACTTTCGTCTTCTGCATTAATAACTAGATCCACCTGAATGAGCGGTTAATATTTCAGGTAACTTCCCTTAGAGCAGGACACTGAAGGACCCTACGCATGTTTGTGGGGTTCCTTTCAATGTGTGCAGATTCTCCTTGAGATTTCTTGGTCCTTGGCGGTTACCAGCAATCTTGTTTTTTTTTTTTTTTTTGGATCTTTTTCAATAGAGCAAAGAGCGATGGTTTTCATTTCATGTAACCTCGACACGATTTAGAACATTTTTAATAATTCTCGCATTTTAATTTTCTTTTCACCGAATGTCTCGGAAGAGTTTCTCATTTATATGATAATCCTACAAACATTTAATTTTTGTTATAAAAGTATAGTTGTAGCAGAATTAAATCAAATTTATGGTCGATTCAATTTTGTAAAAACATTTGAAACTTTTCAGGGATTTTTTTTTCATTGTTTTAGAAATTAAAGTTATTCAAATTGGGAAAAAATTAACTTTCACCAATAAAGCCAAAAACTTTGTCGGATAAAATTCTGCTTGAAACTTATCGCTTTGAAAGCATTACAAAATTGTCTCTGATTGCCGAAAGATTTATTTTTCGTTTATTGGAAAAATATCGTAAATATTTGATAAATAAATTACCAATTGTGTAAAATTTAATTAATTTGAATTATTGCTTTATTTTGATAAAATTATTTATATAATTACATTATTTATTATTGAACTAATAGTGCTTTACTGCTAAATGTGTGAATTTAATTTATTTTTATATACTAGTTGTTTTTAAGTTTTGTATTACATTCTGAGTATCTCCTGATAAAAACTAAGTGAAAATGTAGTTAAATAAAAATTTTGAATCATTTTTGCTACCCCTAAAACTCCTCAATTTGTCTTGTTAAAATTATACAAAGTGAGAAAATTAATATTTAGTATTTTTTGAATAATTTTAAGATTATTAGGGTTTTCGAAAAGAGCACACTTTGAAGGAGCAAGAAGGATTTTTAAATTGCCACTATTTTGCTGTACACTGTTTTATAAATATAAAATGTAGCATAATAACTCAATTTGAATGTTTGTTATAAGATTGTTTCTCTACTAATTCTGTGAATTTGGTCCTGGTTACTTTTGCTTTGAAATTATGACTAAGCAAAGACTAGGGGATAGGGTGCTGACGGACTATCCAGGAGACTGTTTATTACGAAGTAAAAGCAATTTTTATTCATTAAATGAATAATTGAAAACTCTTTCCTTTATTAAATATAATAAAAACTAGGGTCATAGTAATTTTACATAACTTTTATTATAATAAATTTTGTTAAACTCTTCAAAATCAACAGTTTTATCCCTAGACACTAATTGTGCTACTTAAACTTTAATTATTAACACTATGGTACATGGCTTTCAATCAGTCTTGCTGTATATCTTAGAAAAATATTATAAATATAGATATTTCTTATTAAAAACTACAGTGACGAGAAAAATGTTTCATACAATGACAAATTTTAAAGAAATGTTTGCATGGAAAAGGAAAACCCGTTTGGTTTTATTTTCTATTTTTTGCTTCATGACGAATTTAAACATTACAAAAGCAATAGCTTCATAAATTAAATATTAAAAAGCTTAATGCGAATTTAATTCATTTCTTATCTAAAAATTGTGAGAAAACTTATTCATACAAGAAAACGAAATATTATAAATTTTCGTATGTCTTTCCTTATGTTTAATTATTTCTGTCATTTGCGCTGGTATTGACTGTACTAACTTTTGGGTTATTTTTGGATAAATTTTGCATCATTCTTCTAGGAGAGGCATTTTTAGTTCACTTTTGCTTTTTATATTATAATTTGGTCTAATTTTACTTTCCAAATGAGCCGAAATATGCTCAATCGGGTTAATGTCCAGACTTTGGGGAGAAGTTTCAATCAAATGAGGGCAATTATAATTAAACCACATTTTAGCATCATAAGCCTTGTACTTCGGGTCATTGTCTTGATAAAAAGAAAAGTCTTTGTTTGTTTATATAATCCTTATGGTTAATTTTTTTGTTTCAACAAATCCCAACATAATAACATTACCTCCTCCGTGCATAACCGTTGAACTGCGAGTTTAAAGCCTCGATCTTTCTCCATACTTTTGCCCGATTACTATCGTTTCCAAAAATGTCGAACTTACCGTCGCTCACAAATAGAACACTTTACGTTTAACCACACAGTTCTTAAGTCGCAGGGAATTAAGTTTTTGCGAATAACCATGAAAGGATTTCAATTTTCTGTTTAATTCAACCGTTGTTAATTTAGGATTTAACTTTATCTCACGCATTAAAAATTTCTCATCAGAACTTATAATTTTCTTTTTATGCCCGACACCAAATTTATGTTCAATTCGTCCTTCTAGAAAATATCTATTGAATATACACTGAATAGTGGCATGATTTAAATTTAGCATTTGTCCGATTTCTTGTAAAGTTTTTCCTTTTTGCCGATGAGAAATAACTAATGATCGAACATTTCGACGTATTTTTTCGCATTTTAACAATTTCAAAGAAAAGAGTACAAAACCATTACTTAAATCTTTAAGAAGCACTGCACTATGTGAAAATGAGTACTAAAAACTTGCGCAAATATGCTGTAACCAAATTGATGACGGTATAAGTAAAATGAATGAAGAATGAAGAAATACGGACTTATTAACTTGTACGAAAAATTGTTTTCATTCATATTTGATAGATAATTACCTATTTGGGATAAATTTCAGCTGTTATTTTTAAATTTTTTTTTTTATGAAATTACATCTTTAATAAATAAATAATATTAGAAAATTATCAGTTACGTAGAAATTCAATTTTTATATTTGAAAGTATTACCATTTTGAAAATAAGGTCATTGTATGAAAAATTATCCTTATCTCTGTATATCTTTCTGAAAGATTAATACTCAAATTAAATCAACAATTTTGTTTTAAAGTTATTTACAACACAATTTGAAATCATATTGTTTATAATCAGCCCTATTTTTTAAGGGAATATGAACTTAAGCACTATTTCTTGAAAACAGGTATAGGTGACGGAAAATAATAAAATATCTTGTTTCCTTTTAAGTTGAACTCAGAGTTCAGTAACTTTTATAAAGTGTGATCATAGTTGACATCTGAAATATCCTTCTCGTCGATTCTAAGTGTATGAGCCTTTAACACGTTGACGCTCATGATTTAAATCCAGCTATAAGCTATATAAGCTGGATGGACATCTAGACGTCGTTTACATCGTAGTGTTAAATAACATACTTTTAAAAAAATTGTTGTAAGATCCTCTTCATGTTCGGCCTCCTTATTATTTTGAACGAGCAGGGGACTGTCCCTAGGGGAGTTTGTTTTCTGGGGAAAAACTTAACTATCTTAATTATCAATGAATCATAGTCTATTTAATGGCTAAATCAGTTATTGTTCTTTTATATTCATAAAACATACACTACCGCTCATAAATATTTGCCCACTTTAAATAATGTTTTAAAATATTATTAAATAAGAAACTACCTAGCTTATTTGTTGTTATCACAATACAGAATCATAGTAATACTTTATTTAAGATAATAAACCAAAATTTTGATATTTTGTTTCTGTATAATATCACACTATGTAATTTTGCCCATTTAGCAGAATCTAAGTCGTGTACTTTGAGACTATTCTGTTCGGTCGCATTTGGCCACAAAGGTAAATTTTTTATATATTCTGAGAAAACAACACACGACGCTTCTAGGGAGTAAATAATTAACAAATTCATTCAAATATACCAAGTTATTCAGGACGGTTTAAATCAGTAACACATCTTACACCTACCAATTTTTCAATATTAGTAGTTTAAAATCAAACAATGGCTAAAACTAAAGAATTAACTATCGAAAGACGTGCTTTGATCATTAGTCTTCATAAATTAAACAAAATTAATCGGGAAATAGCTATCCAGTTGAAACTATCGCGAAGTACAGTGGATTATAATGTGAAAAAATATTCATTAACCCAAAGTTTTGCCAAAAAAAAACATTCAGGACGTCCACGGAAGACTACTTTTGGTGAAAATAATTATATTGCATTGACAAGTCGACGCAATAGATGGTTCGCTGCTCCAGAAATTACAGTTCAGGTGAATGAATACAGGGAAATCCACGTGGGTACCTCTACCGTTAAAAGGCGACTTAAAGAAGCAGGACTCTTTGGCCGCGTAGCAGAAAAGAAACCACTTCTTTCTTACCAAAATAAGGTTAAATGATTACAACTGGCTCAAGAACATAAAAATTGGAACAACGAGCAATGAACGACAAGCGACGAAAAGCGAAAATTTGAAGTTTTTTGTACAAAACGAAGAGATTTTCTTCGTCGGTCAGCTCAAGAGCGGATCAATGTATTGTGCCTACAGTTAAGCACGGCAGAAGCCCTGTGATGGTTTTGGGTTATTTTGGAGGAGGAATAACCGAAAACCTCGTAAAAATTGATGGAATCCTTAACAAACTACAAAGAAGAGACTACAAAAAAATTCTGAATTTCATTTTTCAACAGGATAACGACCCCAAACACACGTCGAAGCTATAAAAAACATATTTGGGAAATTTGGAACGGAAAAGCGTGCTCAAAACAATGATTTGACCACCTCAGTCTGCGGACCTTAACCATATTGAGTTGTTGTGGGATAAATTGGACACAGAAGTAAGGAAACAGTGCCCAACTTTAACTAAACATTTATGGGATATCTTACGAGGCGAATGGCGTAAAATTGACAGAGATTATCTTTCAAAGCTGATAGAGAGGATGCCCAAACTTTGCTTAGTCATTAAATCATACATTGATGAATCGAAAATTTAAGTATTATTATTCGTTAGAGTTATCTTTTATTTTTTCTTATAGTTATTTGAAATAATAATGTTAATTACAATTATAATGCTTGTACTACAATTTTTCCATTATTCCTTAGCTAAATCTGTAAAATATGTGGTGGATAAATACTTTTGAGCGGTAGTGTATATTAAAATCGCGTTCTAATTAAAATAAGTAATCAATTAAACTAATTACCAATAGGCTGTTCTAACAAAACCATGGCATCGCCGCTTTTTCGGAATTTTCACTGTTCGGAAATATTTGGGACAGCTTTTAAGTGATTATTTTTAATAATTATATGCATATTTCTAAAGTAATTGTACTATGTATGTACATTTCTATATTACTAGTTTGATAACTTACCTTGACTATGATCTTAGTCTTATAATTATTACAAAAAATATTGATTCGAATAGTTCATTTTGGAATGGGGACATACTAGGAGACTGTGTTTTGAGAGGTTTCAGGGCAAAAATATATAAGATTGTAAATATTTATATACTTATCAAATAGGTGAACAAGAACAGAAATAAATATATTTATTGTAATTTAAGATTATCCTGAATAAGAAAATATAACTTTAATAGTGTGTATTTTACTGGGGACTTAGAGTTTCTATTTATTAGAGAAACACCCATAAAATTCTGCTGGGCACGTGCATGAAGCCAAAACTTTTCGTACCGAACATCCGCTGAGTGCACGGCAGCATAATTTTCTTGTGTGGCATGTTAATTGCGACAGTCACTGGTCAAAAATTTTGAGCGTTGCAGTAAATTTAGAACCGTAGTCGGAGCGTAGATGACACGGTAACTACGTTTTTACATTTTTACGTTTCGCGAGCGCAATTAACGTGACCAGCGACTCTCGTGCGCACGTCTGGCCCGAGAAGGTCGCGTGCGTGGGGTACTCTTGTTTTCTGGTTTCTGACTGGACTAAGTGAGTTGACATTATTTCGCGGGGCTAATTTGTATTAATTTGCCATAACTTGTAACTGTTTCAATCGGTAGAATTACGCCTGATTATCGTTTTGATGACGGCGGCAAATTAGGTCTGGCTTTCGTCGTTTCAATGCGAACTCCGCACCGGGCCCGGGGGCGATTGGGTCAACGGTTGGAATGTTGAAATTCAGAAAACCCGTCGAGGGTATCGGTTTTAGGGGCAAGGAAAGCAGCTGCTCTCCCGGGTGACAGGCTAGAGAATGTGATTAGCATCTAAATTGGAAAGTGTGCCGCCGGTGGTTGGTCCCGGGCCGCCCGAGAAATTCTTTGTTTCCCAGAGGGCCTTCTCTCGGTGGTCATCAATTCGAAATCTATCGATTGACGGGCGTCGATTGACATATTTTACGACACGAATGGGTTGCTTTGATGGGTTGTCAGCAGACCTGAAGCGAGTCGGGTCCATTTCGGGAGATGGGGCCTAATGGGGCCGCGGTATCTGAACCGGCTCTTGAGGCGCGATCTGTGCTCCTTCACGCGACCAATATTTTCGAGGCTAATTTATGCAAATATCAATTTAAACAGTGTAATTCTTTCGCTCGTAAAAAGTCCATAAAACCAGTAAAAGCCCACAGGCCGCCAAGGTACCACTGGTATCCGTCAGGCCGTCAGGTCTGCCGTGAAAAGCCCCCGGAAAAGATCCACTTGCTGTGGACATCGTGGACACCGGGGACTCCGTGGTTGGCACCCAGCCACATACCTCGATTGAAACCGATGCCACCTTTAAGCCAAAAGCAGCAAAAGACTGCGACCGAAGAAGGCCCGAAGAACACGCACAAACAGCGTCTTCGTTTTCGTCTTCGGGTCACTAAGGCATTATTTTTATGGCATGGTCATTTAGGACTAATTTGGGAGAATTTGGACATGCGGTGACGAGACGTGACACTTTTTTTTTGATACGGATTATTTATGCCCGCATTATGATAATTATTCAGCGGTTTTATAGCTTTTCACTATTCAGTTAATCTCTCGATTTGTTGTGATTGCAACGATCAACGACGGGAAAACTGCGGTCGCCGTGTGATTTTATTGGCATCTATTAGGGATTACGACGGCATCGATCGGGTGTTGATCGTGCGTAATGGACGGATTAGGTGTCGCCAGGTTTTGCATTCTTTCAACAAAAAAAGAAAAAAAAACCGATGAAATATTGAAATGACAAAAAACTCGACGAGTTGAGATGATATTCACTCAAATGCATTCGGCAGGGGCAGAGGCCTGCCTTTCGGACTCTTTAAGCATTTTTAAGACTGTTAAGTGAATATGGAGATCAGCCTAAACTATCAGGAGTTTTTAAGTTTCTCATTTAAAATAAAAACGTAATGCCAGAAGAATAACATTTTGTTGGTATAGTCAGCAAAACAACAAATGACCTAAACGAGTTTCCTACAGGACAGTTGGTGTAGACAGAGTAGTATGATACTATTTTTCAATAACCGTATAATATATAAAGGGTGGTCCATCTAGTGTTTGATTTTGAATTGAATTTGAACCACCGGTAATTTGAAGTTCAGTTGATTATATGTAACTCTCGACTTGACAGAAATTTAGTTTAAGATTTGACATTAACGAAATAGGGCGGTATTCGCTTGAAGAAAGTTGGGAAATATTAAAAACTTATTTCCACAGTGGTGAGCATTTTACTGAAACTGTGAGAAATTTGAAAAAACAAATAGAAAAAAAAACTTCCAATAACTCAATTTGAGGATCAATTGGTGAAGCGAGCTCGTGATTGGAATATTGGTGGATAAGCCAACCCGTGTACGTACTCGTCCGGTGCGTTCAATCGAAAACATTCCTGCTGTTGCTCAAAGTGTGCGTGAGCAACCATCAACATCAACTCATCATCGTTCTCAACAATTGGACATTGCACACACTTCTTTGATGTAAATTTTGCGTAAAGACCTTGCCATGAAGCCATATAAACTTCAATGGGTGCAGTAGCTAAAGCCGGTTGACCATCCGAACCGTCTACGGTTCGCAAATTGGGCGGAAGATTGTTTGGCTTTTTCTTTTCGGACGAGGCTTATTTCCAATTGGGTGGCTATGTTAATAAGCAAAACTGTCGCATCTGGGGCACAGAAAACCGGCACGTCATCGTGGAAAAGCTAATGCACCCGCAACGAGTGACTGTTTGGTCCGGATTTTGGTCGGGCGGCATCAACAGCCCATTTTTCTTCGAAAATGAAGACGGAGCCGCCGTAACCGTCAATGACGAGCGCTACCGCGCCGATTCGTTATTCGGGACTTGGAAGATATTTGGTTTCAACAGGACGGCGCTACGTACCACACAGCGAACGCCACAATCGATCTTTTGTGTCTTATCTTCGGAAATCGCATAATCAGCAAAAGTGGTGATGTGATTTGGCCGGCAAGAAACTGCAATTTTACGCCGTTGGACTAATATTATTTTTGGGAAGCTGTGAAAGATGAATGTTACGCCAACAAACCAGGAACAATTCAAGACCTCAAGTACGAGATTCAAGCTGCTATTGCTGACATAAGGCCCAAAACAATCGAAAATGTACTCAAAAATTGGGTGGACCGAATGGGCTACTGCTAAGTCAGCCGTGGTGGTAATTTGACCAAAATTGTTTTTCATAAACAAATAACATAAAACAAACTTTCAAGTAAATGTTCAACCATTGGAAAATATTGAGCCGTTTTTTTTTTTTTATAACAAAAAGAAATTCCAATATTTAAATGAGTCACCCTGTAGTATTTAATAAATATGAATTTTACAAAACCTTTATTATAATAGAATTATGTCGCACTTTTTAGCATATTACTGGGAAGCATTCACCTTATTCTAGACTGTCTAGGCATAGAATTGAGGACTTGAGGATCCATTTTTTGTATACTATAATATAAATAACTAAAAACACAAAAAAGTTTTTTTATATAGTAAAAATATAATTCAATTTTGTGCTCCCCAGTCAAGTTTTGTATAAGTGGTCACACATATTTAAGTAATATTATTAATTACCTTTTTAATTTTATTACTTTTCCTTAGGTTTTCAACTTAACCCTCCGTCGAACATATGTTTCCATTTTGATATAAACAACTCATGATGGGTCTGGTCAGATCCCTAATAAAGCTGTAAATATTGTGCTATTTCTAAAGGTTTTTTTTTGTATTATCCATGTATGCAGTATCGATCAATACCAAAGCAAGAACCATAGAGTTAATTGATATAAGTTTATAACATCATAAATTTATAATCTGCAGCAAAAATGATCTTTCCCTAGATGTCCCTGGTACACCTCTTCAGAAAATACATTTGGTTTTTAAATTGCTTCTATTACCAAAACAACAGACGATTTGTAATGAGAGAATTTTGAACACTTCGAAGGTCATAACTAAAGCAACTGTTTCCAAAGATATCTCTTATATCTACGCAGTATTACTTATCGCCCAGCAACACTTTAAAAACATCTAGAGAAATCGCAGTGTTTAGTTGGTTTAGTTTTCTGATTTCAAAAATAAATTTAAATTATATTTAATATTGTGCTGAGTTCAGAATTCGAATTTTGAACGATTATTTAAAAAATGGACTGGCTATAAGCAAATGAGCAAAAAAATTTAACATAATAATTTCATGGTGTCGAGATTAATAAAGAAGTACGAATCTGAAGGGACATACATACATTCTGGAGGAAGACCGAGAAAAACTACTAAAAACTAAAAACTACTAACTAAAAAGGACAATTATTTAACCAAATCTTGTATACCGCTAACCAAATTTTAAAGAAATTAAAATTGCCGGTTAGTGAAAACACAATAAAGAAGAGAGCTGCGGGCTTCTAATTGTTTTCTTACAGACTTGCCAGGAAACCGTTCATTTCAGAAAAAAGTCGGAAGGCTACATCCCATATTGATTGAACTATTAAAAAATGGCAAAGTGTATTATTCTCTGATGAGAGTAAGTTTAATTTAAAGAATTCTGACGGAATAATGTTCTTTAGACGACCAAAAGGAGAGCGGCTAAATCCAAAGTATTGTGTGTACACCACTAGTATGGTGGTGGCAATGCGCTGGTTTGGGGTTGTTTTTCACGTCATGGGATTGGGCCCATTCATCTCCTTAATGGAATTATCGATCGTTTTGTTTATGTAGACATATTGAAAAATATGATGTTGCTGTTTGCGGATGAGGAAATGCTGGTTAAATGGCGTTTCCAACAAGACAACGATCCTAAACATACTTCGATACTTCGAAATTGACAAAAGATTGGATTGAGGTTTTGGAATGGTGCAATGATGCAATAAAAGAAGGTTAGAACAATATTCCAGAAGAAACGATAAATAACCTTATAGCTTCCATGCAAAAAAGGTGCGCAGAAGTCATTAGAAATAATGGAAGCCACACGAAATATTAAGATTCCTTAAGATGTTTGTACTACAGTTAGCATTGTAAATTGGTTCTGCAATTTTTACCTTTGAATTATTGGAACTCTATCATTAAAAATCACTCGTTATTATAAAAGCATTTAATAAACGTAATGTATTTTTCTGAATACATTTCTGATACACCTATTAAGACTTGCTCCATAGTATAAATTTGTAAAGTTATAAGTTTATATCAATTGACTCTATGGTCATTTCTTTAGTTTTGACCGATACTGTATATTTGCTTTTTTTGTACATAAGCTGAATATGTAGGACTAGTAAAAATATTGGAGGTATGAAAGGTGATATGTAATGAAAATTGGTTTCTTTCTTTTTGTTTTTGGTATTTCATTTATCAGGAATAATTAGTATGTGTTATAAACGAAAAATTAAGAAATGTGAACATTTTATATTAGTCAAAAACGCAAGCGAAACAAATATATTCCACTTTTCGGATTTGTACATTTGGAGCAAAAGAAACAAATTTTTCTTCAGGCCTTTTCATTTCAATGTAATAACAAAGCTTATAATTTCTTTTGCTACATAATGTACTAACTCCGCTAGTGGCAACTATTACTTCTGCTGTAATCTGAAATGAAAAAAATTATGGTTTGTAATGAAATTTCCATAAAGCACATAATAACAGATTGAATACTTTACTTACTTATTTACTTATCGGTCTACCGCTTGACGAACGAATTTTGAATTGTTTCATGGTATGAACGTCCTTCATTTGTTGTTTGATGTTTGGTAAAAATAATGTTTCAGATAAATACCATAGAAATTTTCGTCTAGACTTTTGAGCAATTTCCTTACAAATGCAATATTTATTTATTTATTTTTATTTATTTATTTATTTAGCTTAATACAAGCTACATAGATAAATAACAACAAACAATAACAATAAAAACTAAATTAACTAAATTAAAATTAACCTACTACTAGATCGGGTGGGCATGGAGACTGAGTGGTTTATTGGAGGGTTGGGTTGATTAAGTATAGGGCAAACTTAAGGGAGGTTTTGCTAAGATGGAAATTGAAGATGGCAGAGTTGTTGACCATGCGCAACATTCTGGTAAAGGGTTCGAATTGACCATAGTTAGTACGATGACTTTCAAGGCGAAAGGTTGGAGAAAAGTTACGTTATGGGGGTTAGTGTTAAGGGATATGCTGCGAAGGAGGTCAGGGCAATCGATGCAACCATCTAGGACTTGGTGAACGAAAACAATATCAGCGACATCTTGACATAGGGCGAGGGACTGCAGGTTGATTAGTTTTAGGTGGGGGAGAATTAAGGAGATCTGTCCAAGGGAGGTCACGCAGAGAAAAGCGGATGAATCTGTGCTGGACAGATTCAATCCTGTTAATGAGTGTAGATTACGAGGATAACCATATCTGTCAGGTGTCTTTTTATTATTCACTTTTTTAACTGTTTCGCCGGTAGTTTTTAGTTCATATGCTATAATTTTTCCGATTTTAGCAAAATAATTATTCAAAATTTCCGCTATTTCCTCTGTACACTGGGTAATTTGTATGTTAGCCTTTTTCATACCTGTATAATTTTGCATTTTCTCAAAAACGTTCTGAACTAATATTGATTCTTTTATTGTCCATGATCCATAATTTATTCGAGTTTTCTGTTTTTATTTTGCTTTGTATTTAATATCCGATACTGTTTTTTTCTTGTGCTATATTTTCCAAAATTTTAAAAATATATCCAACATGGGACTTGAACTCATATTTTAAATATTCTTTAAAATTGTGTGACTTTGATTTTTTTTAAAATTTTATGGAAACTATTTCAGCCCTTATTTTCCCCAATTATGTTCGTTCAAGCCCCAAATTTGGTTTTATACTAAAAGCGAAATTCGGATGTGTCTGTTGGAAATATTTTTGGTGAGAATATCTAAAAGTCGTTAAATTTGATATCTCTAATTACTTTTCCTAGTGAAATCGATTCAAATTATCTGAAAATAAGTGGAACTGATTAAAAAATAATGTTGCACCCATAAAATCGCGAAAATTGTGTGCCAATACCGCTCTAATTTAATCGAGCGAAAACAAAACCGATTGCGCCGGTGTAGACACCTTTGGGGCCTAAAGTAGGAGCACCTTTTCTTAGATTACCTGTGCGCATTCTTCGTAGCCTTAAATGGGTTAATCACAGTAAAACTCGCGCATTTATAATTTCCTAGCAAATTAAGACATTATTTCATTTGGATGATTGGGTCCAGTGAAAAGCGGAGCTCTCTTGGCTAACACTTAGCAGAATTCAGCATGAATTCCACGGCCGATAGTCGTCGTCATCAGCGCAAAGATGCAAAATTCAATTAAAATTCAGTAAATCAGTGCCACTTGAAAATGAGTTCTGTATCATTGCAGGGGCTTTTCTGTGCCGCCTTTTTGTCCGTTCACCTCATTTATGAGAAATTTTGAGTAATAACTCATCGCGCCCACTCGGCGCGGGAGCCGCTCAGGATCGTTTCCAAATCAAACCGAGAGACGTATACCATCAAAATAATAAGAAATACCCCGAGCCCCAGAGCTCATCTGAAATTTATTGCCAAATCAGGCCGAGAGGTGCTGCACGGTGTTGTGGCTCCGTCGTCGCCATAACGAGAAGCCCCAAAAAGCCCCGTGCTGCACCGCGAGTTGGACAAGCCCAGTGGACCTGGCCAGGCCAGTCCCAGCGACGGCCCCGGGAAGACACAACTCAATTTTAACTGCAGCGAGCGAATTAGCGCTCGTTAATTACTTGGAAGTGGAAGTCCATCTTATTGCGCGTGAGGAATTCTTTAGGCGAGTCCCAGACCTTAATCCGGGCATCTTAAACCAAAGATACTCCGACATGGTTCGGCGCAGCGCAATCAATCACCTCGTCTACGACGAAATTAGGCACCACTCTGTCTAAAGGTGGACGAAGTCAGGAGCAGTCGAATCACCGCCGCCGCCGCCGCCACCGTCGACAGTCTTCGTCTCAACTTTCCGCGGACGTCGGTGGGCGGAGATGGAATTTGCGAGGCTTTCGAAGCCGTCGAGCAGAACTCAAACAAACAGGTAGCACCTGAGCTACCTGATTTCATTCCAATGCAACATATTGGGTTTACAGCTCCGGCTGCACCCAGAGCCCTCTTAATGCTCGCTAGGGCTCTGCCCGACTCCAGTCAAGTGCACTGCATGGGTGTTAATTAGATTTTTGCCTCCTTGAAGGAGCCATTTGTGGTGTTGCGGCTGTGAAAAATCGCAAGAAAAGATTTTCATTAGCACTGATGACTTCTGAGTAATTAATTTTTTTTTTTAAATTGATGTAACCGGAGATGGGTTAGTTTGTTACTATGTAAGTTAAGACGGATAGCCACTGTAAAGTGCTTACGAAAATGTCTTACATTTAGTCTAAGTCCTGCTATCTGCAAATGATTGTTTTGAAGAAATCAGAAACTCTTCGATTATATTCAGCCACATATTCAGCTATTGCGGGTCTATATACATATATAAGTGATATAATAGTAGAAAATAAATTTAATTTAATGCAAATTTAAATCGAAACTATTTTATTATAAATAACGTTGTTGCATAGGTATAAAATGTCTTTAGTATACACTGCATTCAGCTATTTAACCTCGTTTCGTTTTAGATCAAAATTCATTTTATCTATTATATTTAATACATTGATGCACATGATTTTAATTCAGCTGTATAAGCTAAATGGACGTCTATAGCCGTAATTTATGTCAACGTGTTAAAAAAAAACAAGAAAGTTATTCACTTTCAAATTAAAAATTGCCTATTTGATAGATTTGCTTGAAGTTACTACCCTAGATGTTATAATATACCAAAGATAATCAAAAACATTTATACGATAGATCTTATCTCCTTAATTAATTATTTCTATTAGACTTAAATGAGCGAAATGCGGTTGATATATAACATTGCTTCCATCGTTTCTGAACTGGAAAAACTTAGCGTTGCGACAACTTTTTTTTTAAATGTTAAAGTTCAAACAAGAGCGAAAAAAAATGTAGCTCATCATCAAGCACAGGTTTTTTGTTTTTTTTGTTTTGTTTGGAAAGCGGAAAATTTACCTAAAAACATAAATTCCCATTAGCCGAAAGGTTTTCAAACATTTATTTATTGACGACGATAAAAGCATAAATGTTGTCGACGTTTGAGGCGCGATCAACGTGGTCGCCGCACGTATAAATCATCACGTGAGTAGTTTTGCAGTCGGAAATTCATTTTCGATGTTACTTCCCTTTAGCGGCTCGCTAAGGTTAGTTGCGGCTCGAAAACGTTTTCTAAATTTATAATTTTCAAATAACTTAATGGCGAAGGTCATTAAACCGCCTGTTGCGCAACAAAGAGCTCAAAAACTGAGTTAAAACGTGTTATTTATTTCCAAAAATTGTCTATTTCAGCGATTTTGATTTGGATAGTAATTAATTCGAACCGGCAAAACGAAGCCATATCTCAAAAATATTTGACACTGTCTTCGCGAAGATGTGCCAGGCTCGGTCGTCTAATTAGACCAAGTTATCATTTTATATTCCGAAGATTGGTATCGCAAACATCAATATCGCGAGAGATATTGATCTCGCATTAGATTAGCTTTTCGCTTTCAGGCCTATCTGTCGTCATCGCGGAATTCGTAGTTTTTTTTGGCATTTTGTTTAGTAAATCTGAGGGCCGGAGCTAAACCTGTGCGGGGCTCGTCTGATGCATTGGCCACTGGGACGGAGGAGTGATTTCATTATCATAAGATAAATGGTGGTCCGGCAAATGCAGAAGTGCTGAATATTTTAAATTTCGACGTCAAAACATTTTGTAAATTTGTTTTTTCGTTTGTTAGAGAAGAGTGACAAATACATAACAAGATTACTGTGGTAAAATTCGTGTAAATGTAAATGAATTTTGGAAAGTTGGATCGAACTTTGGTGGTGTGAAGGGCCTTCGATTGCTTTATGTGAAACAGCAAAAAATTTCTTTACATTGAGTGGTTAAACGATAAATTATTATTTTTTTTTCTTTTAACGATAGCGATTATAGTGGAAGGGTATTGATAGAGCAATTTACAATTTAATGCATTACTTAAAATCACAACCTTCTACACCACTTGACTAGTTTTGATTAATTAATTCATGGGATTGCTATTTGATTATTTTTTTAATCTGTTAGTGTGCTTATAATAAAAATGGGTAATTTATAATTTATGATAATGATACCCTAGTTGAACACAGTGATCTAATTTAAGACTCCCATCGAGCAGAGTGGCGCAGTGGAAGCGTGCTGGGCCCATAACCCAGAGGTCCGTGGATCGAAACCACGCTCTGCTAAGCAACTTTTTAAATAAATTTTTATTTATTTTGTTGAGCTAAGCATTTTGTTTTTTATTAGAAACTTATTTTAGCTTAAAATTTGATAAGTTTTGATGACAAAATCCGAAATTGTTTGCTTCTGAGGTAGGCGCAAATTTTAAAATTCTTTGTTGCATTGCCTGAAAAGGATGCAGTCTTAAACGTAAAGAAAACATTTGAATATTGTTTTAATTTATTCGCTTCTAAACATAAATATTTCTTTTTGTTCATAAACAATTTAATTGAAATCGTTGACATTCGAAATTAATTGGTAGAAAAGCGCATTCAAATGTAAAATGAAAGGAAGAACCCCAAGTCCTTGTTTTGTTAATTTTTAAGTGGCAATAATGTCGAAACTTAATAACTAACCAACTTGGCCAGAATTTATGAAGGTCTTTATACACATATGACGGTTCTCACCCAATAAAAACGGCCAATCAACATTTAGAGGCGACTCTTGCATATTTATAAACAAACCCCCCGAACTAGTTTCTGAGTCATCCCGTCCTAATCCGGAGATTATTTACGGCCTGGTGCCTGCGAAATGTTTACCTCAGTCGCTAGATATTTTATGCAAACGCACCGTTTAATTATGTCGTCATTAGCAGAGGCGGTGGGGCGCAAAAAAAAAAAAAAAAAAAACAATATAATAAAATCACTGTTGCTGTTGCAATCTGAAATATTCCTGAAATTCAACGTCTCTGACCGCGCGTACCCCTTTTTCGTGGTGGGTTACGAAAAAATTTTGTTTTTGAGAAATGACCGAGGCGTTAATCCCTGAAGTCGGTGATGTTCGTAGGCAATCATCGCTCACTTCCCCCAATGCCCCCAGGAGGACGAAAAAAGTCGCGCGGGGCCGAAAAAAAAGTGTCCGCCGATAACGAATGGGAATAACTTAACATAAAATTAACATTATTAGTTAAAACGATATTTGGAATGTGGCCGCTAGACGAGAGGCCCTAGCGTACGGCCAGACCGGGTCCATTTGGGCGAGGTGTGATCTATGCAGCCACCAGGCCCGGGGCGTCCGGACCCCATCACCGTCGGCCGCAAGAAGCCCGAGGTGAACTCTCAAATGGGTAAATTTATGATATCGATAGCTGGATAAAACGGGTATAAATTATGTTCTCAACATGCAGTTAATTGCTGAATGATCACCTGTTTGCCTAGGATGGCCGGCTGCTCCCTTTCTAGCGCCCGCACCATCGAAGTCCCGCGATAGTTTTGTCTTTATTTGGGGCCGTCCATTTAGAAAATTAAGTTATCACGGGTACTCCGCCCGCGGACTATCTTGCACCGGGACAAGGGTAATTTATGAATTTTCTATTGAGATATCTATCAGAAGAGCGACACGCCGACTGCAGGAGACCGGGATCCCAGAGCCCACTTTGGAGCTGATTCGGCCGCCGCTGGACAACATTTGTCTCAGGGAATTATGTTGTTCAGATTGGGGCCCCTTGTCGCTCGCCTGGTAACGGGTTTCACACTTTCTCACCAAGGTGTCAATGACTGCGCTTGTATCTTCCAAGAAGTGCTCTTCCACGGTAATTAATTTCACCGGCCAGGGGGGAACCAGGGAATCTGATGGTCCCCTCCAGAGCTCTGCCCCGGGGAATAATGAGGTTTTGATGTTGCCCATTTGTTATGATAATCCCATCTGATCCCCGGCGGATAGCTCACTAATTCTCTCGTCGAAGGGATCAATATCGATCTGATCGAGCACACTCATCTTCTCTAACGTACTCGTTTCTTTTATTTAAAAAACGTTTTCTTTTTAAATTTTGTAATTTAATTCAAGGGCCTTATTCTGATTTTTATGCAATATCTTAAACTCGTTTCAGAGAAACATTAAGTTCTTAAATTCAATAAATTTTGCAAATTTTAAATTTTAAATTCTAGAAAATGCTTAGTTTCTCCCATTCAAAAGTATTTTATGGGAATGTTTTACATTTTAATTGATAAATTCTAGTTTATTTTGTGCTGATATACATGTTAGAAATTGAGTATCTTCTTTTTTTATATTTTATTGCAAGCTGTGTTTTAAGGTTCATTTAACTCTAACATCATTTTCGTATAAAAATATTTTAAGTATGCATTTTAAGTTCGCTGACAAATGTTTAAATATTTCTTTTTAGTTAAAATGATTCAAAATTCAATGAGTTGGAACTAACTAACAGAAAATTGGATTAGCTCGTGTTGGACATACGAAAGGCAAAACAAAATTGTATATAACGAAGACAGATTGTCATTAAAATTTGAAGGCGACCAGACTTGATGATTCTTTTTTAATGTTGGTATATTTTGTACTTACAAACTTTTCTAAACTTTTATACTGCAAATGAGTACCAAAGAAAATTTCCCCAAGTATACCGATTTGTGTACACATATTTTAAGTTTTGGTTCAAACATATTCAAATAATTAACTTTTTAACTAGTTTATTTTAAAAATCACTAATTCAAAAATTGTATTAAATTAAGCTGTGCAAATTTAGCTAAAACGAGTCTGATTTGCTGTAGCTAACTTTGCTTAATGCGACTATTGATACAAGTCCCAGTATCAAGAAAGCTCAACGTCTTGAGCAGACCATAACAATTCCCAAGGCAGACTCTATCCCATTCCTGTCCTCATCGTCCAAGACGAGAGAAATGTTAATATTTGAGGAGTTAATTGCTTCCTAATTGTCCTCAATTAGCGAAAATCTTAATGGGCAGACGAGTTGTTATCGGTTCTGACGTTGATTTTCTCCAAAAAAAAAAAGACAAAAAGAACCACCTCCCTCCGCCCCAAGATATTTCGCTGTCGGGTCTTCCGACAAAGACGAATTCCGGGGCCCCAGACAGCCCACGTTAGCTGGATGGGCGGCGAACAAGGATGAGAGCGCTGTGATGCTACGGAAATTTTAAAATTCTTCAAATAGTCCACCGCACTCGAGGCGATGTGTAGCCAAGATAAAATCCCAGAGTCATGGGGCAATCATACGTGGGCCCCCCGATTTCGCAAATTCATCCCGTCCGAGTCGGGACTGGTATACCCCCGAAGGACGGTGAAGACGTAATGAAAAATTGAAATCTTTCAAACTTGACGGCCTTAACACTTTCCAATTAAATTGACACCGGGATCGGACCGGTAACCTCTTTGAACCGCAAAATCCCTCCAGTCGCCCCCTTCGGCTCCATAACGATCATACTCTCTTTGAAGTGATAGCTGCCACTCTTGGGGCTTCTGAGGAGCGAAGAAGCTCAAGTGCGTGGTTCTAGGCCCAAAAGAAAGCCTTCAAAGATCTGTAGCGCACGGATACTCAATAAACATGTCGAAGATAGAAAAATTAATTTTTTTTATATACATACTATATGTGCTAATCGCAGTCTTGGAGATGGCCCAAGTTCGCCTCCTTGCGGTTTTGAGCTCACATAGCGAAGGATTCAATTAACGAAAAAACCACGATGTGCCCAAACGAGGGATTTTATAGAATGTTTTAATGAAACTTGGTAGCCCGATCGAGTTCGTATGGCCCCAAATGATCAAAAAGAGAGTGGTCTAGCGGGGAGCACAAAACGACAGGGAACGACCCTGGACGCCAGTTTATGGGATTTCGTCTCCACGGTAATCGATACTGTGTCAGGCCGCGCATTAAATTGATTTAAAAATTTGTCGAGAGGTGTGACGACCACTTAAGGCAATCTCGTGTTTACGACCGCAGCCAGTTGCCTTTTTTAAAATACATAAAACGAAATGCCGTAAAACGGATTTGGACAAATTAAGCAGACGAGAAGCATTCTAGACATGGTCAGGTCAGTAGTACAAATTACAAATCTAACCATCTAGATCGGTAGGCAAAGATAGGTTGTTAGATGCCAGCGTTAACTAGAAGCTCAAATTAGCTGTAACTTATCCGAAATCAAAGCAAAGATAGGCCGCTTTCAAGAAATAGTTTTTCAGTTTCGCTCCAAAAGCATTCAGCTTAACGAGAGCAATTGCTGAATTGCGAAAGCAGGCAAGCAGCGTTTGTCCAACTGATTCATCATACCCAATCATTTCGGGAAGGATACCTTCAAGCAGTTCCAGTCTCTTTCGGAGCCCTATAAGATCGACCTCGGTTGGAGAGATAAATGCACGCCATAACGAAAAGACGACGTGAAACAAATCATTTTAACATTTCGATAGAAAAAGGCAGTAGTCAGCGGAAATTTCTCGGAACTAACCGTCGACAATATCTGCGAAGAGATGAGCGTCCAGATTGCCCCCGGGATCATCAATTCCCCCGGGATAAATCTGCGAGTGCTAACTACATGACAACAACAAACTGTCGTGATATAGAGGGAGGAGGTCTAAGTGTTCATTACTCGTGGCGGTGCAGTAGCTGCTGGTATTGAATGTCGTTTCTTACCTAAAGGGCGCTCGGCAGTTGGGGCTCCGTAGGTGCTGTCTCGGGAGCACCTACACACCGCCTAGACAACGGTAAGTAAAATTACAGCCGAGTTTTGACTCGCCGTGCTCGGTAAATTTATGGCTACCAAGCAAAAGACATCAAATCCGAGCTGTGGCGGCTACTGGAAATGTTGGTCTTTATGCCGGAGCCCCCGGTGCTACCACCGTGGCAAATTCCATTGGTGAACGGGGCCAGGTACGGCAGGGCTGCGCATAGCCCAGGCCCGGACCTCGACTCTGATCGCGGGGAGATGGCATGCGATCGCATTAATCGCAAAGTAACACCGGGCGGGGGCATTCAATAGCCATTTACCTGTCCACATCACTTACGATCAGTGCAATCAGCCTCGGCGGCTGACCAGGAGAAACAGATCAATTAATATGAGCCGTGTTGGGGCTACGCTATCTGGGTTCCCATCGCACACATGACTGTTGCGCCCCGCGGGTAATGTTTCAAATTTATTATCAGTCAGATGCGCTCGGCACCGCGCGAATGGAAATGGACACTCGTGCGGCATCAATCCTCAAGAGTTTGGTCCACGTCCGGAATCTGTGACAAATACTGCGCCTAATGTCTGCGATTAATCAGCGACTTGTTAAAACACTCAAGATAACCCCACAGGCGAAAAAAACGCCTAATATTAATCGGGTGGCATTTCGTAGAAACTAGCTTCTTACCAGGTTCCTTCTTGGCGATGGCCACACGATGATATCAGACCCATTTTCGTCTTAAGACCTCTAAAATTCACCTAATGGCAGTCGTTTTTTATGGTATTTCTATTCTATCCTAAGAGGTGATAAGATATACCGAGGTCGATAGTCAAACTATTTACTTTAGATGTAAAGTTTTAATCAAAATTGAACAATAGTTTGTTAGTTGGCCGAGTACTATTGCCACAAAAATTAATTTTTATCCCTGCGATGCACTTTCTGCATTTTTGAAATTTCAAAATTGACTTATTTAGTTTTAAAACAAGTCGTACATGTGTATAGTTCTTAAAAAGTACTACCTTCCAAGTAAATGGACCTTTATAAACATGCAACACAGCGCGTAAAACTGAGAACCTTCAAAGGAAGAATGTGTAACGACCGTGCATACTTAGGTCCGATCTTTAATGATTTTGAAAAAAACTTATAAAAATATATAAATCCTGAAATTTGAACAATGCAAGGCTCACACTTGTGCAGATAAATTGTCTACAGAATCACAAGTGTCCCTGAGCTCAGTTAATAAAGCTGTAGGACAATGGACGTGCTCACACCCTCCGAATGCATGCGTTATAAAAATGAAAAGATTTAGATCACCTGGCAACAAGAAAATTATGAAAATGTCACAGGTGTTCCACGTAGCCCAAAACACCCGCCATCTGAGGAAGGAAATTTGTTTCTTCCGACCATTCATATTCTAATTGAAAGCCCTACCGAAACGATCACCCTCGCCTCGCCGAGTATTTTTTATACTTTATTTCATGTATATTTTGAGCAGTGCGTTTTGGGTCGTTGTCGAGCTGAACGTTTGTATGTTTTTAGTCGGTGTGGATCAGATAAAGGAAACTACTAAGGAGAATTTGAGGAAGATATAAAGGGGAATGAGGACAGACTCAATTTATCTTTGACGGCACGAATCGCTGTGAGGTCCACACAGCCACCAGTCTTCTCCTGCCGGAGTAAGAAGGGCATGAATGGGGCGCATTAATATCCACGTCTAGTTCACCCACTGATTCCCTGTTCTGAGGTCATGTACTGCTACCAGACAAATATTGGGTTACACAAACGACGCGGATGCCTGGTGATCTCTAATAAAAATAAAATAGGAAGGAGCCCGCCTAAAGCGGCAAGATAATTTTCCAAATTCAGAATACCTTCACCCTCCATAATTTTTATTTTATTTTCGGAAAATAATTTGAATTTAGATCGTGAGAGCAATTGAAAGTCCAAGGCAAGTTAGGTATCTTTTTTCAAAATCGTTTCTATCGTTCCAGATATGCAGCAAATCTGCATAAGACGCAGTAATAATTCACAGGTTGGTCGCAACATTAGTGAAAACACAGCATAGCATCTTTCTCCAATTAACGACGAAAATTAATAGCCCTAAACGTCTTTGGGGCAGAAAACGTTGTATGATCGATGCGAAAAGAATGTGCGCTCGCTGTTTGATCGAACCAAGCAGTGAGGCCTGGTCAGCCTGAATCGATTTGCATATCTTTGACACGGATGACAATGCCTCTGGTCACACGAGTTGGTTCCACAGGTCCCCAGGTGATCTTTTCCCCCGCCACTCGCGGGACCATGTGTGAAAATGAGGCATCAAAATCAATTTTTTATGCGTTTATAAATATTTAAGGCTGAGGTAACAAAACGTTGTTGTTGTCGCTTGCTGTTGACGAGTCGTTCGCGCGCCTTTTTCTCGAATTAATATTATTATTTGTTTTTTTTTTCATGTATTCCGGCGCTCAAAGTGACGCAACTCGGCACAGTATCGAGCGAAACGATCTTCGCCGCGAAGCGATCATGTCAGAGGTGTGTAGTCTGACTGGAAGATGCCATGATCGATTTGGCCGGGTACCTGGAGACGAAAATATCCTATGATGGGTCCATTCAATTAGAAGTGTCACAACATCATTTCGGGCTGCTGAGCTTTTGATCGCTGATTTACGATCAATTGCCGCGATCAACCCAGTCCAGATGAGCTCAGCCGAGAGGGGTTCCAGTGCGGCTTTTAAATGTTATTAGGCACTTTTGCAAAGTGGTCCGCTCACCTGGGCGGGGAGTTTTTAATCAATTTAAATCAATTTACAGATTTTTACTGCTGGTTTTGTGGAGATTATTGAACGTTAAGCTTTGTCTGATTGTGATCGTGACAAAAGATCGCTGACAGAGAAGCTAGTTTATTGATAGAGACCTATCTTTAGGTAGAAAGCTTGTTCATCTTTCTCTCAGGGGGGAGGTAGGAAGATATTTTTGGCCTGATTGCGAATAGCAGACACTCCCAAACTATTTAGAGAAGCCTGATTGCGATTGGTTTTTTTTATTTATTTAAATTTCACCTGTTTCAGAATTCCCACAGTTAGTTCCCAGTTATTTGGACACTGTTTACAAAAATAAGCGCTTTAATGCTCCGATCGCACTGCGGGTCCGGTGAATTTTTATTAAATCTTTACAGGGCAAAACATTTACAAGTCCATAAAAGCCCTGGGAAGTCATTTTCCGTGGGCTCTCAGAGAAATAAAAAAAAAAAAACGATATATCTGAAGAGCCACAATCTGGTGATTGACAGAAATTCTTGACGAGGCTATTTTCGCTGCAGAAGTGGGCTTCAATCACCAGATTTACTGCAAGGTGCTAATTAGTCCATGGTCGGTCCAGCGCCGATACTAAAATTCTTATTTATGGCTTTGAACTACTTGTGACCGAGAAGGAGTGGCACACAAATTACAGGAGAACAGCAATCATCGTGTCGGCAGGGGATTCATTAAGCCCGGCTCAGAGCTGATCAAATATTCAAATTAGTTCCAGCTCGTGTGAAGCTAGAGGTAGGAGCTGAAAATCGTCTATGAAGACTCGGTTTATAAATAAATACATATACATATAGTAGTTTTTAAAAAGGTTACAAAATGCTGGAAGAGCAGGGAACCGAAACTTGAGCACAGTTTAAATTCAGCAAAATCGCGCTCCGGCCAATCCCCGTCCCGCGATCACCCAAGCGTACTTTCCTCAATTTTTACATACCTAGCCAAGGTGCCAAGATGGGTTCAAATAGACTTGTCTGCCTGACGGGCTGGCACCAATCGCCAAACACTGATTACACCCTTTCAACAAACTTTCAATTAGACGAAATAGAAAACCGGCAGTTACGGGCAGCCGGAAAAACTTCACCTAATTTCATCGCCCGTTTTTGCCGGTACACCGCGGTGATCGTCACACCTGAGATGATCCACGAGAAAACACAAAAAAAAAAAGAATAAATATATAAGACGATCAGCTTAAATTATGTCTTCGCGGTCTTTTGTTCCGCCTAAGAAAATGATCAGGCTCGTCTATAATTTCCTAATCGAAAGAAAATTGATTTGGTGAGGTTCGGCCGCGGGTTTCCTTGCTTCTTTGGTTGATTGGGCTACAGGCGATAGATCCGCACGCACTTCTCGCAAGTAATTGCGGCCGAACGCCTATTGGATCTATCGCCGCGGTTACGGCCTACGAGCTCTCATTTTTTTTTTATTCCGCCCTCCTTAATTTGATGGTGCCGACTTCATTACAATTTTCCGAAATTTCGATTTTCGGTAAGAGTGAGGAATTAAACCTAAAAAAAAAAAAATCTAACCAGGCACACTTGGAGAGTCATTTCTGTGAATGACTCTGGCTTCTGCCGAGGCTCCGGAGTCGACGAAGAGATTTCCAGAGCCCGCGGTCCAAGCCCTCGTTCTGGGATTAGACAGAAATGCTCGTCACCGTCATTAATTGAATGCCTTTGTGATGACTTGTTACACATCCCAGAACAGCTTTTTGTCCGGTTTCTGAGGCTTGCTTGGATTTAAACCAGGTTTTATGCCAGGTTAATTTATAAATACCTGATTTAAGTCAAAATTACGAAGTTGATAATTTTTATCCATCATGTTTACTATAAAAAATTTAGGTTTTTACATGCAACAACGAATGTGTACGACTGTTGATCGATTTTATTTTAGATTTAAAACTAATTAAATAAGCCCAAATTGTGTTAATTAAGTATTAGAAAGTGGCTAAATATCCCATTCTTATCATGCCGTACATTTTCATCTAGAAAATATAACAAATTTTTACACTTCTCTGTAGAAACCACGAAAATAATTAGTTTTTGTTGGTAGGGATTTAAAAGATAATTTGGCAGCAGTGCAAAACTATCGTCTAAACGGCAAGAGGGGTTTAACATGTTAACGCTCATGATTTTAGTTCAGCAGTTTAGTTCAAGCTATATAAGCTGAATGGGCATCTATAGACGATATTCACTTCAACATGTTAACAAACATTTTTTGTTTTAATAATGTGCTTTTAAAATTGTTTAGCTTTTCAGTAAGATTTTAACTTACGGTCCGCGCACAATTCAGCTATAAGATGTCACGTCACGCAAAATAGAGTCAGACTCTAATCTACTTGCTAATGGATCGATAAGGCACTAAACAATAGTCATGCATTTAAAAAAAACGTTACAATGAAAGCAGGTCGCTTTAGCAAGCTCTTAATTTTCAGAACACAATCCTGTTACCTAGCTGAATTTCCTTTAAAAGCAGATTTTATTTTATCATTATCTTTAGATAATATGAAATTTGTCATCTACCGCTAAATTGATCTAAAAAAAATGATCGGAGGCAGTTTGAGTGATATCGCTAACCTTCCGAAAGTTCACGAATTTCTTTCTTCATCAGAAGATCCGTTTAGTTCTCTTCTTTTCAATTTTAATTTTAAGACAATTATAAAAGATTTGTGTCAACCTCTGGCACTGTTCGCAGATTGTGCCAGTTTGACAAGCGCACAATCATTTTGGATTTTAGGTAAAAATTTGTTTACCGGGAATTAGTGCCAGAATCGATAAATTCCAATGAGGGGGCATGTCGTCCGTCAATGGGATTAAGAGGTACCTGAAATAGCTCAATCGTCCAGGTCTCGGACTCATTATCATAAGAACAGGGCACACTTTGATACGTGAGTTCTAATGCTTGGTCACGGAAGGGGTCACGCACGTCTTAATACAGCAGATAGTCACTTAATTTTGCGCGATTGACTATTCAGTTTGGGTGATCGCCCTACCTTTCAAGGAAACGAAAGAAGAAAAATATTTCTTCTGTTCTATCACCAGAAAAATTTCTTTCTCTCACGACACGGCCAGAATAAGACGCATTATGGTAGTATTCTTAGTTGTAAGCGTGTTGTCAAAATACCTGAAGCCGAGCCCGGTCACTTAATGCTTGTCACCAGCTAATCCCCGGCAGAAATGTGAAATCGCTGGATATTATGCTTAATTAAGTGTTGAAACCGAGCGCAGTCGAGGGGCCGGCTGATAGCATTTCGATAAATCGGTTCCACCAATTTACATCATCGTTAGATAAATCATCTCCAAATCTGTTTACGGCCGAAGCGATAATGTGCCAGGAGTGCTGCTGGTGTGATCCGGCGACTTTGCTGGGAATATTTTTTTAATGCGAGAACTCAGAGATCGAGGGTCACTCTGGGAGTTTGGGGAATGCAGACAGAAAACCCATAGTGAATAACTTCGCTTGGTGCTGCTGCTTTACTAAGGCATCCTATTCTTTTAGGTGACTGAGGCTGGGTCGTCTAATGGCTTCCTGAATCTTAAAAATTTCTCGAGTTGTTTGTGGATTTATCAATGCAAATTGAGATCTTTATTGGCGGAGATGACAAATTTTTATTATTTTAAAAAAACTGGAATACAGCCATAAATTATGTAGAAAACTACACCGCTCTTCGTAAAGATTAGGGGCTAGGCTGACACAATATTTAGCATATATTTTTAAAACTGATCATGATGACTACTAACCGATAGATTAGTCGCTAATTACAGAAGCAGCGACAAAATCAGGTTGCATCATTTGTTTATAATGCTTGTTAAAGTTGAATTAACTTAAATCGGGTGATTTTAAAAGTTTAAGCTCTGATATGATATTTTGGTGCTCATAATTTATACTTCCTGCATCTATGAAAAATTAAAACCAGAATTAAAAGTTTACTTCATCAAAGCTATTTAAGCTGAAACGGGTTAAAAAGAGATTTGTTTTTTAAATATTTACTTAATTCGAAATCTTTCAAGTATAATTCAAAACAATTAACTTAATTCAAAATGTTTATTTAAATTATTATAACAATTTCTCTAGTAGCTTAGTATATCAGAAAATTAGCTGAAGTTGTTAAAGATATTCTCGTTTTAATTTATTTTGTAGTTTTTAATATATGCTAACTAAAGCGCATTTTCTTTGTGAATTCTTTAGGCTTAATTCGTAATAAATATATTTTTAGAATTCATATTGAAGCGGAAATGTTTTAATTAAAGCTATTTTGTCAGTATATATCGCAATAAAAAGCAAGATATTTATCAATTCGGGTTTTCTAACTTAAAATTGGGTAAACACAATTAGATTTTTTGATGTAGAAAATAAAAGAAGGAAAGAACTCTTGTGACCCTTTTCCGCAAATCACTTGAATCGGTTCTGTGTGCTCATATTTCTTACTTGTGAAAAGATGCATTTCTATTTTTCTTATTTCAATTATATTTTGGTTTCAACTAACCGCCTAAAAGCTATTTTTTGTGTACCTAAGATAAGGTTCCTGTTGAGAAACTCAAACCTTCCTCAATTGCTGTAAGAAATGATATAATACTAGATGATATTTCTCATTATTGCTACATAAAATATGTTTTTTTTTAAATTTATGGCATTTTTTTTCAATTTCTACAGATTGCCCTAAATTTACTCTATGGCAGACTAGTCGTCAGATTTAAGTAATTGTCTTTTACTGCTCAACTTTGACTCTTATTTCCAATTTAAAAAGTGAGCAACTGCAAAGCACCTACTTCCGAAGATGTAGTTGCTACTTTAATTAATGGGCTCCACTTCCCCTGTGAGCCCATCCGAATCCCAGAGATGATGAGAATTTCCTTCCAGTGCAACACGTTGGGTGCAGGGCGCTGAGCCCCAAAGTGATTACAGAGTTGATGAGAAAATCATCAGCACCTTGCCGGGGGACTCAAAGGAAGCATAATCAAAACTGTCGTCACCATCGCCGCCGTCGTTCCTAAAATTAGTTCTTAGGAGAGGGCACAAGCGAATCATTATCGTCCCAGCCCATCCCGTTGCTTCGCCCTTTTTTCGAGGCACGCCGGGGGTACCCAGCTCCAAGCATTGGGTACCCCGCTCCGCCCCGGATCTGCCGATGATTACTCGATCCTGAAAGCACCGACAAGGCGGGACAGGAGCAATTAAGGATGCGAAAACGTTAATTGCAATTAACAAATTTTTTTACTCAATTTTTTAACGTTTTCATTTTTTTTTTTGTTAGTCCCTGGGGCTCGCCGGGAAGGGCGGGCACGAATCAGAGAGCACCAAGCATCCTCTAGAGTAGATCCACCGGGATAATGGACCTTATGCGATGCATCCTCGACAAAGGGAGCATCGTTTTATCGGGCAAAAGGAGGAAAAAGCAGAAAAAGCAGCCCGACTAAGGTCGGAATTGAACGGGGGCTCTCTACTGGCTCCAGTCCTGAAAAAAGGAAACTCCCAAGAATTGTCCTTAAACGCTGATGAAGCACCGATCCCGTGGATGGATGGGAAATGAGCGTCCTTTGTCTACAGCAGGATGCTTTTCAAGTTAGGTAAGTGTCAAAGTGTAAATTGGAGGAGCGGAGCAGGATCTGAGCTCGGCGCAGGCACTCCGGAGGAGTCCCGTCCTTCGCTAGTTTCCCTGATTAAAACAAATCGTTTAAAAAAGCACTGGATGCAGAAAGACCCAGGAGTAATGAGAAACTGTACTTAATGACGTGGTAAATTGCATTTTTTTTTAGTAATGACGAGTGTGTGGCCACCCCTACACGCGCTTTTAGAGGGCCCCATGCAAATGAGAGGGGGTCTCTTAATGGGTCCGCGAGAAATTTTAATTAAATCCAATTCAGCAACCGCTGCCTCTAAAGAGCTCTGCAAGGATCATCTCTTCGGGACAAATGAGCACATAATGAAGAACAGACACCCAGCGGGAGGAGCCCGGGTAGCCCTTCAAGGGAAGTTTCTGTCTATTCGATGACAAGGCCGCGCTTTTTTACCTCTAATAGGCGGCTTTTACTGCATCTCAATGCCGCACTTTTCCGACGTATCGGCAATTTTATATTTATACACTAACCCAAAAGTCACCAAGAACTTAATTTAAGTATGTTTGAAAAATGGGCTTTTATATGTGCTGTAAAGAAAAACATTCCTGCCAAGTTTCGTACAAATTTTAGGTCTCACTGGCCCAATTAAGGGAGATGTGATGAGCAGCTGATAGGGGACCTTGGTCACTCCTCGGGCCTATCGCTGATCATTAGTTTTTTTTTCCTGGGCAGCTGTACTCTCGCCTGCCCAGCTAACCTAAAGTCTAAACAGCGGAACAATTACGAAGAAAGTCAGCCCGTGATTATCTCGTGCTGTCCATCGTCTTCAGAGGCATCTCCATGGCATCATGTCGCAATAAACGTCCAGAGGAATTCTGGCAAGTCACCGAAAGTAACGAGGCTTAGCGGTCCGTGTGCCTGTTGCGCGGTTTGACTTCTCTTCCGCGACCATAGGAGCCTCCTCCTCTTCTTCTTTTTCGGGTTCTGCTGGTCAAGGAAAATTCATTCTTTTCCCCGGGAGCGCTGATAAGTCGGTCCTCGTGATAGAGGACAGGAAGAAGGCTGACAGGCAGCCGTGCGACACTCCCGGAGTCTGTCAATCTTCGTCCCTGTCCACAGCCCCGGTTTTTTTTCATAATATTTCCCTTGGGATAAAAATTTTAGGCTGGCGGTTAATTTCCTCCCCGTCTTTTGTCTGGACTCAATCGAGCTCGCAGTGGTCCAACGTCTGCGCTGTGCTACCGGGTGAAATTTGATCCTTGTGAGAGCTCCGAGGTCTGGCCGGGGGTAGTGTAATCGGGCTCTCACTCACCACTTTGGGGTCCAATTTGCGTGGTTTGCACCACCCCGCGACCCAACCCCGGCCGTTGTTATCATTAATTATTATTTTCAGTCTTGCTTTTTTGCCGCTGATGAATTATAAATCATCATCGCGCGAGCAAGGAACTAGCGCGCCGCACTGAGGTCGATGGCCGCGGCTGCATGCTCTGCAATTTTCTCGGAAGGATTTGATTGATCCACGCCAGCAAGATGCAGCGTAGCTAATTGAAATCCAATCAAGAAGAACCGTAAGCCGGAGCAATTTAAGTGCCCGAGCGAACCCTCCAGAATTTTGCCACAATAATTTTCCACTCTGACCGCTCTGACGTCACAGGCGGTCATTTATCATGCGAGCCTCGCCAGAGGTGCAATTAAGGTGTTGATGAAACCACCGCCGAAGGATAATAAAATCCACTGCGGTGGGGCCGCCGAGAGGCTCCTTAAAACACGCTCAGCCACCTCCGAGCCAGCCCGGACCGCACAATCCCCAGGTGATGACCGCCAATAAACGCTCGGCCTGATTGTGATCGGAAGCCGGAGGTGTGACATTTATTGATCGTTCGCCAAAGCAATTCCCGATCATAAATATCGCGGACAAAAGGTCGCATTGATTCCGCGAAATCAAGTGCAAGTCCGCCAGTCTGTGGGGGACCACAGTGATATACTGCAGCTATCAAAACCGATTCCTGCTCCGAACGCGATCAGCACGATCCGGTCGAGAGTTTTTATGATATGCATTCTACCATAATATTCAATTAATAACCGGCCGCAACCTCCTCCGGAATTTCACCTTTCGTCTAATAAAACATTTCACAAGATATTCCACCTGTGTAATTTACAGCCTCTGTCCTCTGCCGGCAGAAAAGCCGACCGAAAGATAAAGATCAACGATCGTGCTAATGGGCTGAGGTAAAAACAAACGTTTTTCGCCTAATAAGGCAGCCTTCCTCTAATCCGCGGTCTGTCCGAATTAATTTGATTAGAGGAGCCCCAAATTATTGGGTGAGTTATCGGGTTGTCGGGGCCAAGCGAGTGGGTGGACGACGGCAGCACCAGTGACCGCGACAAGTTGCCTGCTTGTCTCCGGCATGTTGCCATGATTAATTTTATTCGCTAGGAGGAATGCTAATAGATCCAGTCGCTGAGATCTTATCTGGATCTTTTCATTTTCACCCGCCACAGCACGTCAGGCGGATGTGAACGGACAGACGCCACTGTCTGCTCGAAATGATTAGAAAAAAACACAAAAAAAAAGCAAAAAACGAAAACACGCTTGGTAGCCAAAGCATGCTAATTGGCCTTTTGTATCTTCTGCTCTGGATTCTCAGATTGTGAGCCTTTCGGGCGGTTTTCTAATTCGCCCGGTTAATCGCTTTTCGTGGGCATAGAAAATCACATTTTAACACTTGTAATGGGCTCTTCATTAAACACCTCAACCTGATTTGATCAGCTCCATGGGGCCTTAACCCATTCGCTGCCCGGATTATATTCAGCCACATATTCAGCTATGTGCAATTACAAATATACTCGAAGTTAGCAGAGCAGTGCATGGATTAAATCATGGGCCAGTAAAAATTTTCAATATTACGAAACTATTTATAAAACTCCTCTGGTAACATCCATAAAACAATGAATTTATTTTCTACTTATGTTTTACAATCAACACAGAAAACAATTTAAATTTACACTTAAATAGCAGTTCTAAAATTTGGTGGTGCAGCTTTAACGAAAATAGAAAAACGCAGAGAGAAATAAGAAATTACTTCACCGTCTTAAAACCGGAGCAAAACCAATTTCCACACATTTCCTAATCGCCATGAGGCCCGCATGCAACGCACCCAATTTTCCAATTTGCCAATTAATCCTCTGGACGGTTACGTGCATTGGGTGAGCCCCAGATGTGCTCCGGTCGACGACAGAAGGTGCCGAGGTTGCGCCTTGAAAGGCTCTTGAAACGCACAAGAAGCAGCCGCATCTCACGCGATGCCCCCTCGAAGGCCGAGATGAAAAAAATTGTGGCCTTTCGAGCAGATTTCGTAATTAAATTAAAGACCGTCTGGATCGACGGGATACTTAAGTTGGATTATGTCAAAGGTTAGCGCTGCTAATCAGAGTCACGAAAGCGGCAGGACGGAAGCCTCAGTGCACCGGAAGCCGCAGATTCCCATCTCGGGATAATGCAGCAATTTTAAGCAGATTCAGATCAAGATCCCGGAGCCTGGGCTTGGCCAATTTTCCACTTAAAAGAAGAATTATTTTGACGGATTTCGGACAGGACCCAAAACACCTTTTTCTAAATCCTTGTAATTTTGCCCGCCTGTGTCATGTGTTTCCTGCTTATAGCTAGGGCTTGGGATAGTCAGGCGAAATTACGCCTTAAAGCGGGTGCAAATTTTACAAGACAGGTCCGATCCCTCACTGGGAAAATTGTTGAGATTTGACTCAATTTCGTATTCATGTATTCAGCGGTGGTAATCTCCCACCCCAGTGACCTGGGTCTTATCTAATCCTCTCCGAAAATTGAAAAAGATGTCAAAAGTCACTGGCAGCATGTAAGACGGCCGGAGGGCTGCACCGGATCAAATTTATTCATCATCCCGGCGAGGTGATAAATCACAGAACTAACCGAGCCCCGGCGGAAAAAGAAGGGGTGTGACACACCCCCGCACGCACCGACGACGCATGGCACAGTCGTTGGTGCTCCGCAGGGAGCACCCCTTCCGGGAATTTATATAATACATGCATATACAATCGATATATATTTTTAATTTTCACTTTATTTTTTTTTTAAAACTTACAGCAAAAACGCCGGCTGTAACGACAGTCCATTAGAGGGCGAAGCCTCGCACCTCCTACACGATTAATAGTTGTCCTCCGGCGAAGGGTTGCACTTAATCCCCCGATGCTTATCACGATGAGGGGCTTACGTCCGTCCAGAGCGATAAAACACGCGACTTAGCAGGGTGGTCTGCTCCTGGTCCCGGATCCAGTCGGGGTGCATAAATTTCAAGAGCTCAGCCACTCGATAGTTCGAAAATGTTCCAAGTGATGGATTCCATTTAAAACTGCCCCCACTCGCAATTGAGAAGGCGGATTTGGTGGTGAGTTGAGCTCCTGAGCTTGACTGATGGCGCCAGGTTTTAACTCTAAACAGCCGTCCCGGGGAATGATCGAGGAGGCAAGGCGGTCAATTAATTACTGCTTTTTGGGTGGGATTAATGGCCCGGTAAGTGCATTTGAAACCCTATAATCGATGTAATTTATTGGGCGGTGAATTTATTACGATAATATACCGTGAGCCTATTTAAAATTGCGGTTATGTGCCTGAGCTTAATTTGTTTATATTTGCATCTATGCTATTTTAGGCCTTAAACTTAAAAATATCTAAATTAACGGGCTAAATCCTTTGGATGTATATCTACTTCTTTGATAAGCCCTACTTCTCTCCAAATTCATGTTTAAAAGCAGAACATGGTTCCTCACACTTTTAGTCCGTGTAAACATCAACAAAAAGACAAAAAGTAAGCACCATTTTATAAAATTTAACTTAGTTTTTAAAAACTCTATTTCTGCAGTCACCTGCTTAAGTAAGCTTAAGAAAAGCAATTGCTGAATTGCGCAGTCGCCTACAGAAACTGAATTCCAGAAAACTGATAAACGAATGTTGGGGTCGTTTCCAAAATATGCACATAGGAAGTATAGTTTGGGCATAATTTGACTAAAGTCATCTGGGTACAGAATTTTAAACGTAAAACAGTCACCAAAATTAGACTAATTCTGACAGTACAGTTAAATAATTCTCTTTCGTACACATCAATTGCAAAGGTCTAAATAAGTTGAAGGTATTATTTAAAAAATTTGATGTAGAATTTGCTTTTATGTTTGGAACTAAATGCTTAAATAGAATAAATAGAACTCTTAAAATTCCTTTAAAAGACAGGGACAAGTACATAAATCCAACCTTTCTCAGCAGGACATATCGCAATTAATTTGCATTCATTTAGGGTGCATCATCCGCACCTACCTCGCAATCAGAACACCAGATCCTCTGGTAGCCCCAAAACTCCAATATTTGTCAAGTCCGATTCGGTTCCCTGTCACTGAATTAAGAGTCCCGCTGATTCGATTCGTATCTAAATGTGTCTCTGGAAGATAAGTGATCGGGTATCTGGCGATCGCGATCTTGAACGCAATTTAGCGATCTCCTCACGGTGCAGCTTTCGAGGAGCAGTGAAAGGGAGAGGCAAAAAAAAAAGAAGTCCGCTGATCAAATAGCAATAATCGATCACGATCAATTAGCAATGGACACCGTTGGACGATGATCAAAAACGTTTTGACCAAAAAGGTGTACGCTTGCCCGCACTCCTGCGTCTAGGCGAGCAGAGCTTTTAATAGATCGCTCGGCAACGATCAAAGGTGCGGCCCTAGTTTGGCCGATTACATCTCAATCTCAATATCGAATCGAAAGTAAATTTTAAGAAAAAGCGCGCGAAGAGTCCCCCGCGCGGGCCACAAAGCGATGCCGCTATCGGTTTTCGTTTCGATCCGATCAAAGTGTGATCGTGTCGAGGCAGCTGGTGTAATTGAGAGGCTCAGCGCTGTGGGCAAAAATCTTCGTCTGGCCTTATTTGTGGCTCAAGATCTCGCAGGTATGTGGAAACCTAATCACCGGCGGTCCAGCGGCTGTTAAAATAGATGTCGGCAGAAGCGCGAAGGTACCGTATGAGGGCTGCGGGAAGGCCTTCACAATGCGAGAAGGAATTTTTTTTTTTAAGGTGTATTACCTCCAGCGGGCAGTAAAGTGCCGTCCGCAGCATGAGTTGCAGATTTTTTCATTCGATCTGCCAATCGCTCAGCGTCGCCGTCGAGTGAAACGCGCGGCCTTAACAACGAGCGATGGGGCCGCCTGGCTGCATGCAGCCAGAGAAGAGACCTTTTCGGCCTAAAAATGTGTAAACATTTCACATTGAGGACGTTTGGCACGGCTGGGGCTAATGGGGGCTTGCTGGTCACGTAATATCGTTTTCGGGAAAAAACGATTTTAAATGGTAAACCGGGGGGTGGAGCACAACTTCCACGTAGGTCGAAGCCGTTTAACTTGCAACATTAATCTCCCCGAAAGGTAAAACGACTGTCCAAAATTGAGGCTCCTCGCGCCCAAAACGACCGTCCGGCTAAGACAAAAAAACACGGTCAGATGATCGTCTCACAAATAAAGTCATTACAAATTCGGTGAGGCCATTAATCTTCCTAAGTTGTGTCAATTAGCGATCAGTGTAAATAATGTGTAAACGTGTTTTTGTGGCCTTTTGTTTTTCCCTTTTTGTTTTCACGCCTCGACAAATCTCGGGTCGTCTTCCTCCGGGAATCTGTTGAGATGCCCGAGATGTTCTCCTCAAGCGAGAACTACATCTGGTCCAAGATGTGCGCCTTGCGGTACCATGGCGTATCGGACAACACACTTCTCTGCGACAGGGTCCGATGTCATCCGGTTATGTTTATGCTCGGCTCGCTCGTATTTCACCCCGAAATCGGCGTCCACAGAGTTCCGACATGTTTTTCTAGTCAACCAGAAAATATGCCTCTTCACATTTCTTATTTTCATTTTCATTTTGAGCGTGTTGTGCTCGATCGGTTTTTTATTTAAATTAATTTTATTGGAGCCGATTCGTTTTGGATGCCAATAAGGTGCGTGAATGAGATTAGGTTTTCGTGCTGCCAGATTTATGCTGATCTCGGCTGCCTCTAGAGTTTTTTTAACTCATGTTATTTACGGTGGTTGAAACGTGTAGGCCGAGGCGGGTTACACTTCCTTAACAGAGATTTAATGGACATCGAAGATAATAAACTTCGAACTGTAAAGATGCGGTACGTGGGTTATGGGAAATTGTGTCGAATGTCACGTGCAAGTAGCCAACAACCTCGTTTACCGGGCACGCGCATTTCTAATTGAGATTCTTTTACTGACCCGTACCGGAAAAAGAATTTGGTCCCTGGAGTTAATTAGGCAAAAAAATAAAAAAAACACTACATTTTACTGACCTTATCGAGGGACTGGGCTAAGTGATTCTATGAATCTTAGAAAAAACGTCTATTTGTTGGAGAAAACAGAATTTCTATGACAACGTAAAGAACCATAATCGAAAATTTAAAATCTAACGATCTCGTTTTATTGAACTTTTCATTTAAATTTATTTTATAGACTTTTTATTGAAGACTGATCAGATAATGATTTTTTACATAAATTAATTTTATTTTCTTTTTAGATTATTAACATTAACGTGGGATCTTATAGCTGAATTGATCAGTTGATTCAATAAGAACTTGTTTAATAATTCAGCGCATAGTGCTTATAAACCCGATTTATTTAATTCTTATGTCGATGGAAATCAAAAGTTAAAAGTGAAGTAATTCAAGTTATAATTGTTCAAATCGCTAGTTTTTAATTTCCATTAGTTGAAATTGAAATTTAGGTTTTGTTCTTTAGAATTGCATACTCAGCATGATGCAAATTTTTATTGCACTTTGGTTCGCAACGAGTTTACACGAAATTAACGAAGCCACTCCAGAGTGGCTCAGGCCTGGTGATAGTTTTGGAGGTTTCGAAGAACCCTCGCTGCAGGAGGCCCACAGGAAATTTGTTTTTACGGCCAAGAACTGCGCAGAATCACCCCGACTAATTTGCTGGAATTGCAGTCTCACAGCAGCATCATTAAGTCATCGTTGTGGGTCCCATGCAGTGTTCGAGTCTTTTTCCTGATGAGAAAAAGGACTTTAGACAGCGTGGCTGCACGGATCCCAAGTTAGATATCCTTGAGGACGTTATCCTGCCCCTTGGTCTCTGGGTCATAAATTTTGAAGTTAGGAATTCAGTACAAATCCCGCAATTTATCTTGCCATCAAAAGGCTGATTAATTTGCCCTCAATAGCGGTTGCCGTACCCTCCCCGCGCCGTCACCCTCATCATCCGGGGACCGCATATATTACTCGCAATCGACGACAATCGGCCAGGACATGACACTTTCATAAATTTTCACCCGCTCGAGGGCAAATTAATAATATTGCGTGTGCCATTAATCATCGACCATATTAAACAGTGGCACGGCTGGGGGCGAGGGGGTGGCTAATGCACGCCTATGAAAGATTCTGGTTTGGGTGCAGTGGCGGCGGCAGTGGTCCGGACCAATCCCTGCGAATGGCGCAATTCACTAAAACAAGCGGCGGAAGGTGCACCTTGTTGCAAGGATGCACCACCGCACATTTATCAATTTGCACTCATTCAGGCCTCGCATCCCTGGACAAATATTTGTCACCGAAAATCCTTCCTCATCACCACCGGTCCGCGTGGCGCACTATTTTCAAAATCCTCCCTTCCTCCAGTCTGGAGCAAGGGGCGAGTTGCCGGGCGAGCAAATAAATTTTAATGGACACATTTTCGGGCCATCAGCAGCATATTTCATTTTCGAATTTTGAATGTACCCTCGACAGCTTTGCAATTTAGAGAGGATGCCTCAAACTACGTCGCCCGGGATCCAAAGTACATGAATCCAAAACCCCGGCCTGCTGCAGCCCCCCAGGCGCCACCTCCCAGCCCGGCCAGCTCATTTCGGGTCACAATCAAAGTTATATGACTAAAGTGGTCGCGTTTCATGACACTTTCTGGCCCCGGGACGTGGCCCGGTCCACGGACAACTTTTTTAATATCGATAAATAATCACTCTCTTGGCGAAAGTACGGGGCAGGGGCCCGGACGGAGACCATCGGTAAAAAGCACTTTGTTAGGAGGTTATTTATTGGGCCCTTTACCCGGCACGACCCATGGGTTACAAAATTGTACTTTTTTTTTTATCTGCGGCATGGCAACGCCGTCTGCCCGTTGTTTACATGGGGTTTAAATTAACTTCATGCGCCCGGGCAGACAAATGTGGCGCTGCTCTTTATCGAAAATTTAGCAGGTAATTCCCGCTGAAAAGTTATTAAATAGCTTATTTTGCCCATTTTTGCGTCGAGGGCACTGCGACAAGCACCGGCGGTTGCAGCCCTTTCAGCCGCGCCGAGAGCGATTGTCCTGGTGAATAGTTTTCGACTGCCAGCAAAAGGTAATCAGGGCAAAGTGGCCGCCGGGCACTATCCAGCTCGCTTTATTAGGCATCGAGAATGAAGTCATTTCCAGCTTAAAAGGGTATTTTTTTTGGGGCTACACACCGCATAGTGCTACTGCACGGCAATATATTCTTTTTTTCGCCCGGTAATTGAGTCCTACATAGGTTGAGTTAATTGCTGAAACTTTTCACCGAGGTTGGGGTCACGCACTGAGACCCCCTTTTGCCATGGCATTCATCTGAATACTGTCGGCGATGGCACAAATTAAATCTCTGTCTCAAAACCGCAATATACCGCTCCGGTCTCTTTTGCGGTCCAAGAACTCGTATTTACCTCGGAACCAACTGTTGCGATCTTTCCTTCTCGAGACGATGGGGAGGGCGTGGGGATGATGTCGTATTTTCCCTTTCTATGCCAAGAGGAGAGAAACAGCCGCAAAAGATCGACATCTTTCAATTAATTTCTTGGCTGCGTCGGCAAATGGATTGCGTGCCAACAAACCGCATAATTACAAACCGATTAATGTCAACATCGGGCCGGCACTCGTGATTGAAATCTGCTCCTGGACTTTTTCGATTTCGCCTGCGGTTCTACCACCTTTGATGTTTTAATGAAAGCCAGTAAAACAGTGGTCGATTGATGTCCGTAGATGGTAATAAACCGGGCAATCCCGCACGCCTTATGCGTGTACGAGTCCTTTGATCTGCCGATGATCTTAACGATTTTTATTAAATTTTATTCTTCTGACTTTAGTGTATAATTTTTGTTTTGTTTTTATTTAAAAGCTCAAAAACTTATTTTGTTGTCTCTGCCTTTCCGAGTAGTCTTGACACACTGCAGAAAATGTGGGCTATTCAGCTATAAGCTGTATCGAGCTGAATAGCCGTCAATTATCTCGAAGTAAGTAGAATTCCCCTTTTAGACCCAGCTTTATTTTTGTGATGTTTCTTCCGTAACTTTTCCTAAAAACGCATTTAGCGACTTTCAAATCTTAATGTTCAATTATGGGATTTAACATTTCACTCACATGTACTATAGCTGAATACGTTGTTGATAAATTTTTTAAATCGAAAAACTTAGAAATGACAAACGTGACATTCAGCTACGTATTCAGCTATTGGGTGTTACGTACTCACATCTAGGTGACATGGAAGTAAAAGTGTTGAGAATGTCCAGCTACGAATTGCTTATCTGACCAACAGATAAAGCCGCTTTGCGCATTTCTCACTTGATCGACAATTGCATGTCCAGTTAGACTTCACACCTCAGCTTGGGGTTAATCCAGCCGCAATTATTCACACCTGGAAGTTTTCTATCATCCACGGGTCTATGAGCCTCTAAATCATTTTCTGGTCGATGAATATTCGACGTGCTGACTCTCTATCGCCTTTTGTTGGTCTCGGACCGCGCGCCATAAGACGTGCCACGCCACAGCGAAGGTATTTCGCGCAGGCTTGAACTAGTTGAGACCTCATCAAAACCCGATGGCCTTTGTTGGGAAGAGGCTTAATTGAAATGCCGCAACATTGACAAATGCTGCCCCACCGGGAGGGGCTTAGCAGGAAACATCTCGAATCCATTTTTTATTTTTGTACTTGATAAGTTGCATCATGCGGCTAGTGTGCCGGGTGCGGGAAATGCAATTATCAATTACCCGCGGCATCAGAGAACAGAGCACCCTCCTGGCAATCGCTTTCTCATTGAGCGGCCCTGTCCGCACCTTAAGGCCTTCTCGGCGGTAATGTAAGCAAAACAAGCTTAAGAAAAACAAACACCGGTCCAATCTGATAACAATTATTTCGTCCGAGGGAATGCCATTCAATTTCGCAATGTCCCGTCGGCTGACGAGACCTGCGGAGGACCGAAGGGCCCCAACGTAATCCGATACAACTGGGAAGAACTGGCCCCGGGGGCTTGGACTCGTACGTGACAGTCAAATGGTTCAGCTTCGATTGTTTTCAACTGCTGCGGAGGTACGTCGGCAGTGCTATTCGACAAATGCTTAAGGTTTCGGAAGCTGTGGTTTCTCGCAGTGGAAGGAAACCCTTCTGCGGATGCGTCATCGTGTGGGAATCGAAGAGACCCTTTGCCATTTGTCATACCTTTCCGGGTTACATTCGAATTTGATACAGTTTTCATAGTAACGAACTCAATCTGCCCTGCGGGATTGTCTCCTGGTTAATTCTTGGGCACTTCTTCAGGAAGGATTATTCCTAGCCCTTGTGCAAGTAACCTAATCAAATCCCAATTAAATCTTATCCCTTTCCTTGTCTCCTCTGTCGAAAAGACAAACCGAGTTGCTGACTTTGTTTTTGAAATACGTCGCACCGTTGCGAATTTCTCAAGCAGAAATCACAGCACATTCTTGAGAATGTCACAGAACGTTTCTGGATGTGATTTATGATCTTTGGGATAACGATGATATTTTGGTGGGAAATTAATGGAAAATCATTTCATTTCTTGGGCAGAGAACTCTGTTTAGAATTTCTTATCTACCGTAGTTTGTCTAAGCTGACACTATGAACATGTAAAAGAAAATTGGTCTGTGTTCTGAGAAAATTGAATTTTACTTTATATTCTTATATATGTAGGTACCACTGCTTCATCTGTGAGTACAGTGGCTTTTGCTCTTTTCCTTGTACAAACAGAGACAATTTTTATTTAAATTGGTAGTCTTGTCAAGCGAAAACTGTTTTCAAATTTAAGTTAATAGAGACGATGGCTTTTATGCATAAAAAGTGAGCCAAAGCTTAGTCTAATTTTTTATATGGAAAAATAGAGTTCAATCTCAATTTAAAATTCTGTATAGGTCTTATGCATAAAAAGTGAGTAAAAATTGAGACAGCTTTTGCTCACTTTTAATGCATAAGAGCAATTGACTCATATTCGAAAAAGTTGACTAAGAACCCAGCCTCGTCTTTTGTATAAACAACAGAGATCCAAATTGAGATTGAACTAGGTATTTTCATGTAAAAATTGAGACTGAGCATTTGCTCACATTTTTACATGGAAAAACTGAGTTCAATTTCAATTTGAAATTCTGTTTTTTATACAAACATCGTGTCTGGGCTCTTAGTTTTTAGAATGTGAGCCAATGTTTCTGAAAAGGTATAAAGTACCTAACAAACAGAAGAAAGGGTAGTAAGCAAGCTCCAGTAACTATCCATTTTGGACTCTAGCTGGGGTGTGATTTCAACTCCGCCTTTAGTGTAGCGTTAATCAGTAAACTGCAAATGGTATGGCCTGTTCGCTGACGCGTAATTAATGCATCTTCCTCGTTGCAGATTAATTAATTGATCCACCGGCGGTGGCAGTAGGCACAAGTAGTTCACAACTTGGCGCTCTTCCGTCACTTCGGTCACGCCTCACTTGTCCAAAAGGTCAATGGCCATGGGTCGATGAGTTGGATCTCGGGCTTCCCTCGCTAATTCCACCACCGCTACCTAATTAAAGCGACCGCTACTAGACCAAGACCACACTACCGGTGGACACCGGTAGCGGAGCCCGAGCACGGCGGTGCGTGGGTACGTTGGCACCGGGGGCGGCCCGCGAGCAGCGTAACAGAATTTTCAGTTCCGTAGAGCGCAGTTAGCGCAGATAATACATCCGGTTCCGGTTAGGCCCATTTCTGAGTCATTAATGCTCTCAGCCTCTTTCCCATTCTACGGCCCGGCAGACGGGGCTCTGGCCGGGGGTTCACCCACTTTCCGAGGCCGTCGCGCGAATGGGACTCCTCGTGCATGTGAGCAATTACATCAGGATCCAGAACTGCAGCAGCAGCACCACCATTGCTCGCCGGGGTGTGTCTGGGCCGGGAGATACTCGTGCATGCCGGGATCCTGTGCATCCCCAGCCTCCGGGTCCTGGACCACCGGGCCCCGTACATCAAAATAATCGACAAGTTCCCCTCGATGGAGGACGTTGTGCATGGTAAATGGTCGCAGACTTGCTTCCGCTCGGTAGATGCAGCCAAGAGCCCTTCTTACGTCATCCTCCAGAGATTGATTAGCCCCAGCATGAAAAGCCGCCACTTAATCACGATTAAGTAGTGCGATCAGGAAGCGGCTCTGGCACCGCAGCGGTGCGCCCTGCGATAAATTCAGCTCGCGCGGGGTTTCGCTGGCGTCAGCAAATTCCGGCCAACGGCTGGACCAGGGAGCTTTAAACCTTTTCAGGTGGGTTTCGTTTTCTGTGCTGTCTGCTCCCTGGTGAAACAATGGCACCATCGGTTCCCCATGTCTGAATTTTGGTCACTCGGGGGGCAATGCCTTGTAGGTTTTAGCGGAAATTTTCCTTGTGAAAATTCACCCGGTGATGGACCAGACGACAGACACTGGGACTGCTGTCGGCGACGACGGCGCCCCAAAATTGTGTCGCAGACAGCAGCCACTTTCGGCGGGAGCTCTGCGGCATACTCAGAGGGAGCCCCTCAAAAATGAAAGGCACCGCCGACAGGTCGTGTTTGATTACCTTTCGACGTGCAGTGTTTGCTCAAATGTGCGCTGCTGTTTCGTGTCACCCGAAATGGGGCTACACGGCGGGGCCAAAAAACCCAAAAAAAAAAATGACTAAGAACAGTCAGAAAAAAAGAACCCTGTTTTTGTTTGCAGTTTTGGGCCAGAGTTTTTCGCACTCAGCGGCCCCGAGTCATTGCGCCGCGCCAACGACGCACGACGCCATTATCTTGGATTTTCTCAGAAGCATCTTTTCGCGCGTGAAAGTCGCGCGCTGAGAAACTGGGCGGAGCTTTCGCAGAAGAAGGAAAATTTCTTTGGCCCGGCAAAAATCCATGTGTGCAAACTTGGCCAATCTGCGCCATTGGCTGCTTTAAGCCAGACTTTCGGTGTTTCCTCTTTGATCCGACAAACAAGCAGCACTAAATAAATTTGATGGCGGCGCGATTGATGCGATCGATCAGCGAAGGAGACACGGAGTAGAAAATTTCAGAAAATATGGTTTACTTTATACTACGATCGCAAAAATTAGGCTCATCTAATTACCCGCATTGTTAATTAAGTGTTCTTGACCTGAATTTTCTCTAAAGTTATTTGCTTTCTTTCACCAGAAGTTGAAATTGTAACTATAGTGGTATCACAATTAAATTTTGGAATATAAAAACAAAGGTAGCAATCTTCAGTTTCCGCAAATTAAAATTAATTGTATACTTTTTAAATTTGTTTAAAGCTCCAATTTAGCAGTAAGAGCATCGCGGTGCAAATATCAACGTCGCAGGTTCGATTCTTGCCTAATAATCGAAAATTTCTAAAAAATAATCAATATATTATTAAAACTATAGTAAGGAACCAGGGCTGCAAGTGCTACTAATGCTTCTCTCTCCTCTTTTTGGTACCCTTTAATATAAAAAATTAGAAATAATAAAATTTTCTGCTTTTTGAGTTGTGTTGCACTTGATTAAGTTTTACCACACCTAAGATTTCACGGGTATACGTCGAGTTTTCAGAAAAACAATTATTTCCGAACACCTGCTTTAAAAAATATATATGTATAAATATAAGCGGCATTTTACCTTCTAGTAGAAGAAAAATTGCTAAATCACTGGAATTAACAAAGCCAGGGGCACCTGAAAAATCAGTAGGATTTGTACAATTTCCTCAAAAGGGTAAACCCACGCATAGAAAAACGCACGCCTCTAGCAGGTTCGAGGAGGTGAGAATGAACTTCCGAAAACCTCATGGTTTTTAGTACTCCGACATACGCGTAAAGTTCGCAAAGTCATGTACTTGAAACGTTCGGAGGAACCCCTCGATTTTACCTCATGCTACCTGAAACAGGGTGAACCACAAGCGGCAGGATTTTATACAAAAGGTGAAAGTTTTGGAAAATCGAGGGTGACAACAATTTCCCGTCTTAACCGGAAAACCGTAATCAGAGCCACACCGGCTGGGGAGGAGGGTTCGTTGCATTTTCGGTAAAACCGCTAAAAAAGTTTTCATCGAGTTTGTGACGTAACGCCCTCGCAGAGTGTGCCGTGACTGTCGTACCTGTCGCAGCACGCATCGTATTTTATGTGAAAAAGGTGGTGGACGAACCTCGAAAACCTTTCGACTCTGTTAAAGAAGCTCCCCCAGATGAGAAGAGGAGCTGGAAAGGGTTCGCCCGGCCACCGTGCGATGGGTGATGGCAAAGAAAAGTGAAAACGTGAAAGGTGTCACGTGATGACAAATGACTTTAATCGAGCCAATTGTGCGTCACGTGACAGACGATAAATTACACTAATGTATCCTGTGATCGCACCACCCATCGATGATTTGGAAAGGATTTGACTTTCTAAGCGAATGTGTAGGACGTGAAAATCAGGTAAGGGTTATATGACCAAACCTGACCTAATCATTCGTTAATTTGCTTTTAAAAGAATCCCAATCAATCTGCACACTGATTATGTAGCTGTTGGGCTGCTTTTCACTCATTCAGCTAGAAAGAATATTGCTGAATAGCGAAGTAGGCATGTTGTAAGGATTGAGTTCTCAGTCTGTACCTACTTTCCTCTAGTTTCCGAAGACGTTACCCTCTTAAGAAGCATAGGTACATAAATGCTAATCGACTCCTTTTGTACAAATATTTCGTATTCTGCGGATAAAAGCACGAAAAACGGTTATGAAGGATCGTAATCATCATTAAGTCCTTCAAGCAGGCGATTAATTGAAGAAAATCCGTTATACGGAGCCCTACAATTATAAGAATTTTAATAGTGAACCCTTCGGCGGTTCCCTCCCCTCCTACGAGGCGTACTAGAACCCTCAAATAAACCACTTGAACTGCACTTAATGACGCCTCGCAAGCAAATTACAGCGAGAAATGCAAATCAGCTTTTGATTCCCGTGCGTGTGCACCCTGTGTGCTCTAAGGAGCATATTTTAGCCGCGGACAAGTCCGCGTCCACCTTGATCTAAACTGGATTTTTTTTTTTTTATACCCCCGAAGGGTCAGAGGGGAAAATGAAAATCGTGGGAAACTCCGCGATTCGATTTCGAACCCAGCGAAAAATAGTTCACGAGATCAAGGCGCCCCTTGAGTGATCTGCGTGCATCGGGAGCGCGCGGGGAGTGACCGTCATTGCGTCGATTTTTCTTAACATCAACTTTATAAACCCCCCGGAGAGATGCAGGTTTCGCGGCTGCAAAGGAATTTGAATTTTTATAGGCATAGAAAACGAAAAAGGTTTCATTTTCTGGTCACGCAACTTCCTCGCTGTGCCCAGTAAGTGGTCAAAGGCGCACAACCGTCCCCAGGGGTAGGTTTTGATTCCTGATCTTATCGCAAACGGATATGACTGCAGTTTTCCAAATTTCCGTGGGAATCGGTGCTGGGTCGAGGGTGAAATATAAGAATCACAGTTTAGGGTGAAATTAATGATTATTTGCGTTTTTGGGGTGCTAGTTTCGGGCGGTCTTAAAGTCACCAGATAACTTCGTAATTGCCGCTGCCTGCCGGTCAGTGGCCATGTGGGCTTCTAATTTTGAATGATTACTTCCCCATTAGAGAAGCAAACTGAGCAATTACTTTTTGAAATTGTGATTTATTCATTGGCCCTGGGAAAAGGCCATAAAGGCATATTGCAAGACTAGTTGGGGAAGAATTATATAAATATTAGTCAAAGTAATAACTTCCTGGTAGGATATCCCATATTATTGAGGATTTATCAACTGACTCTGATAAAGTGCAATTTTGGACAACTATTTAAAATTTTAGATCCAGGAATATTTGTATCATAAAATAATCGTGAAAGGTCTCATCACTGCGATGGCTCGAAGAAATAAAATGTTTGCGATTACTTTTTCCATAATTTATGACTATTTTATGGTAATTGTGAAAAACTCAAATATTTTCCTATAAAGAAAAAGAGTAGTTGTCCCTAAGATTTCGGCTTATTATTTTTCTTTTTTACAGGCAAATTAATCTTAGCATATGCAAAGCGAAATTAATTAACAAAAGACAAACAAAAGAAAATGCTAAATTGCATTTTCCCGAAGAAATCCTTTAATTTTCCGCAATTCCAACAAGTGTTCCCCAACTCTCGGTCCCACAAAATGCACCGAGAGCCTCCTTTGGGCGGTATCGCATCGAACTGTTCTCCTCTCAATTTTCTGCTTAATTAGCGCAAAACAAGAGGATCTGGCAAAAATAAAGGTCGCGGAACAATTCGCGCATCTAGGTAGCCGCTTCCTAGAAGTGTTTCCCATAAAAATGTGCTGTTCGTTCTGCATGTTCCCGTGGCGACGTGTTGATTACACAGAGTAGTGTAAAAAGTGTTCACGCAATCCCGCGGGGCAAATTGGCAATTAAAATGCTCGCCCGCTCATTGAGCCGCGGACGGGACAGGTTTTTTTCATATTTTATTTCTTTCATATATTTTTTTTTTTATTTCGCGAAAAACGGCTCTGGTTCAAGCGACACGAGCTACATAAGCGGAAAATAGCAAAATAGCAAAATCGTACGCCTTGACCAGAAGGAGGTGGTTGGCGGCGATGCGACACGATGCTATGGGGGCCCTGCACCCGCATCGCGATCACGCATCGTGCACCACTTGGAGCCACCTGAGCGGAGCCCGAGCTGGTTTTATGGATCATGGCAAATTGCGGAACGTGTTTTATCATAAAATTTCCTCGAGCGGCTCGGTGGACACCGAGACTGTCGCTGAAGATTATGTTGACCGTTTTTAGCTAGAATTGGTCCCCAGCGCCGATGAGGAGGGCACCAGGAAGAATTTTACGATCGGCAAGCTGCCGACTAACGCGCTTAGCTCAATCTGATACTTTGTGTCTGGTTCTTGGGCTCGCATAGGAGCCCTACCTAGAACCACATTTCATGGTCCAGGAGGTTTCAATCAAAACGAATTAATCAATTAATGATGGCAGCCGCCAGATGTTGGGCTTGAAATTAGAATAAGGCAGTAAGGGCTGCTGCTTATTGCAGCGTAAAGATCGTCACCAGGTTCAATTAGCATCTGCCCTGATGCTAAGGTCTCTCGATCACGGGTAGACGCAATGTTTACCCACAGACTTAGCCCAAAAAAGTCTAAGCCACAACAATCTCGCCGAGATTGTGATCAAATTAAAACCGACTGAATGAGAACGCTGAAAGAGATATCTCTGAGATAGCGCCAAAAAAGTCGCCTATCGGTCTGCGGGCCACTGCTTGCAGGGCAAATAAACAAAGCGCGGGAAGCTGTCCCTGTCTGTCTGTTTATCGGAGGCCCGAGTCCTAGCGAAGCTCCGCGCAGCATGGCATGACTAACCTACTCCCCGTTCTTAAGCGCGACTGCCTGCAAACGGCTGAATTCAGTCGTTACTAATTTTATTTGACGTCCATTGTCAGGAGTCATAATGCACGGCGGCATGCACCCCACGGCGGACGGGTTAAGGGAACTCCGCGGCAGCGGAGGCAAGGAGCTGTGTCAATAGTATGACACCGTGCTATGGGATTCGGTGAGGAATTCAGACGTCTTATAAGCCGCTGTTACGCAACTACACCGTTTCGTTTCGCCGGGCAAACCAGTAGGGCTCCCAGCAACGTAGGAGACCCGATCTGCCAGACTCATTCAGCCAATGTCTAATTCGAGCTGAGTGCGTGGGACTCGGACCTCAGGCAGGGCCGCATTTATCTCTATAAGGCCAGATTTTAAAAATTTTACTTACCTACTTATATGCATTTTGTAACCGATAATACAATTCAGCAATTACTTTTGTTATGCTGAATTGAGCAGCCCGCGCTGAATTGTGCATCAATGGGCACTTTAAAACGTTCGGCGCCCAAGCTTTTTGTAAGAACGCATTCAGCTGTTAGATATCACCCAAACGTGAGGGGGTGACGGGGTAACGAAAGTATTAAGCGTTTCATATTAAATTTTTAAACAAATTTAATAAATTTTCGTGACTAAATGAAATTTGTTTTTTATAAAATTTTAGGATCCTCAAAATTATAAATGCAGCCGCTAGTCCAGGGATTCGACAAAATAGCAAATATCTTTAGGGTCTGGCCACGGCAAAAACTAATTTATGGCGCGAAATTGTCCATCCGAGCCGAACCTAAATTAATTTAAGTTAACAAAGCACACCTCCGATTCACCTACCTGCCTCTAGTTTGCCACCTGGCAAAGGAAAACTCCTCTTCGCCCGGAGGAGCCCCAGAAAATAAAGCGAGACCTAGAGCAGGAAAATGCAGTCAGGCTGTCTACAAAGAAAGAGCTATCCGCAGCAGAGGCATGAAAGGCGGCACCTACAGACGACGGTGCGCAGTGTAGGGCCGGCCGAAGACGTGGAGATGAAACAAAAAAGGGCAAAGTGACCGAGGCAGAACAAAAGGTAAAAAAAAGTAATGAAGAAGCAAAGAAGACGCTCTTCTTCGGAATTTGCTATTTGGCCCAGGAGGTCGGCCTAATCCCGGACAGACAGAGCGGTGCCCTAGCGCGCCGCAGCAGCGAGTGCCGCCCGCTCGCCTGCCCGACGAATGAGTGTGACGGCAGGGAGCCATGGCAATGATTAATTATCCCCGAGTATCAAGGATTAGCGTAATTAATGGATTTCGCTAATTAAGTCCGTAATTAGTTCCACACAAGACCGAAACCGCGCCGCAGCCGCCGGCGACGGCGGCGGTGGTGAAGACCACGCAGGGGCACGGTTCCCGCACATCTACCTGGTAAGTGGGATATTCAAATTTTCCAATTTTCCTAGAAGGCACTGCTTCCTTTTCTGCAGGCGCCTTTTTTTCTCATTTGCTCTTTTTTGTGTGCTCCAGTTGAATCCTATTACTTTAGAGCTCTTTACGCAGATACGCTCATTCAGCGGAGATGAATAAGAGAAAAGCCTAATCTGTCCTTTCATGGTGGCCGCATTGAGGGCTTAGGCGAAGAAAAGGCGAATCAAAAGGATATCGCTGGATCCTTTGCATATATGTGATTACTGTTTCTCTTTTCACGAGAATCGACTTTTTATTCGAGGCATTAGCTCTCCTCGGAGGCTCAGCCGGTGGACGGAATTAGTCCTGAAAATAACATGCCTTAGGCCCAGCCCAGTTCACTTCACGGTCGGAAAGTCTTCGCTCGATCAAATTTCACTTTGCAAGCGGTTATTTGCCTAAATAGAATCTGTTTTAAGGCAATTAAAAGACTTTGACGAACAAATTATTTGTTTAATCAAAAATTATTTTATTTTTCCTTAAAACTCAATACACAAAATTAAATAAATAAAATAGTTGCGTCAGCAATAAAATAATCAACAAAAGTAAATCAATCCCAAAAACATAAGTCAACGCAGAATAGAAACCTCTTTTCTAAGAGTATCCTGGTTAAATGTGACATCGTTGCGTTTACGTTGACCAGAAGTTTTCAAAAGGTCGCAGTGTATTTGTGGACTGGACGTTAATATCGAATTTGATTATGATTTCATTTTGATACTATTCTAAAAAACTTGGAACTCCTCTCCAGTAGGGTTCGGCATCGCGTGACATAAATTAGTTGTTAAACTTTAAAGTCGTGATGTTGTCGGTTATAAACGTCGTTATATGAATATGGTGCGAACCTTATTTAACACCGCACAAGTGCAGGATAGTAACAATAGTTTTGAGCTAGCGTAGAATTCCTGGAAATTGCATAAAAGTTTCTAATCATGAAAAAGTTATTATTAGAGAAATAAACTTTCTAGGAATCGTTATGTAAGGCTTTATCGACAATTTAGATTTATAGAAGTACTTTCTTTTTTTAATTTATGAACTTACGTTCGCCTTAATTTTATATTTTATATATTTTTAATCTGAAAACGCACAAGTACATGTAACGATTATTTTGAATTCTTTCTGGCTTGTTTAAAAACATAGTGCAACTTTCAGACTGGTTTAAAAAAAAACTGAAACAGAAATGTTGTAGTTTAACAGATACGGTTTATTTAAATCTATGTTAAATTATAGTACAACTTTTGAAAAACCTGTAATTTCAAAATTCTACAAATATGAGATTTCGTTTGTTTAGTAGACGTCCATGCTCTGCTCAGCCACTGCTCTTTGTGCTCGAATGTTTCATTGGTACCACTAAAGTTTTCCGATATTCCTTTTCTTTTGTAGTGTCTCCAAAACATCTGTAAATAAAAAAAAAAATATATTCTATTAAAGCGGATCTTTACTACGAGTATGCATTAATTTTTAATTAACAAATAAAAGATTAATTCTACAAGGAAAAATGTAATTCATCAACGAACTGAGAATAACCATTGCTACGATGTTAGTGGTTTGTGGAAAGTTTCCTTTGTCAACAACCTTTTAAATTATAAGACTACTTTATATGTTGGTATAATTTTATATAATTCTCTAAATGTGACGAAAATATGTGCGTTAAAAGGTTATATGGGTTTTGACGGCTTTTAGCCCCATATTGGCATATTTTAAATAATTTTGTTTTTAACAAACTAAATAAATTTATTTATTTTATCTTATTGCATTCAAAAGAGTAGCATTTGAATAATATTTCATAAATTTGTCAATGAAAAATATTGAAAAATGACGCGATGAGAGCTGATTTGCGGATACCTTCGCAGTAGCCCGAATAGCTTGTAAAGGATTTATCTGAAGCAAAGGCCCGAATGTTTTTTGTTAGTATAAGGTGATAGCTGAGGATTGAAGGAAACATCTTCAAAAATTGAAAATTTAAATTTTTGGCACAGTTTCGTAGAAAAATTTCGATTTTTTGCCACGTATTGGTTTGAAAAATGAGTTTATGATCAGCGAAAATAAAAATCCCTCTTTCAATCACAACTCAATACAATTTAAAAGTAGTGTATACAATTTCAAACTGATCAATGGATGAGTTTTTGAAATAAAACGCTGTATTGAGAAAAACGCGTTTAAAATTTTATGATTTTACGCGGTCTAGCCGAACCGTATACGAGGAGATTCAAAAGGCTCTCATTCCGACATTTTTGCTATGATTGACTTGAAACTTTCAGGAAATACTATTCCTCCTATGGTGTACTTTATATATATATCTATATTATCAAAACCCATGTTGCAGCTTAAAGAAGTTCTACTTCTACAGAAGATTTTTTGGGTTTCTACTGAATGCTTTTAATGTTTTCTTAACAAAGAATTTTGCCTGATAGAAATTAAAAGCGTAAATCGCCTGAGATATTTTAAGTGTTTAGAAAAGTTTTACTTGAATGTATTTTCTTCTCAGAGCGAAGCATAAAGATCGCTTAAGTAGTAAACATTTTCAAATACACTAGTTAACAAATAAAAATTTTTGATTTTCTCTCCAAAGAATTGGCAAATCATTTCTACAGGATTTTTTCCGTAGATTACGAATTTGTTAATGAAATTTCTCCATCACATCACGTTTTCGAGAAAAATTTAAATAAAAAATACAGAAATCATTAAAAAATAAATGTTCATCATAGAAGTTTGCAACGTGGCTTAAATGTAAGCCTGAATCCTAATCTATGAAAATCGAATGTAACTCTTTTGCACATCTTGGCGAGCAAGTTTTTCATGAATATGCGCCTACCGTGAGTTTTATTCGCCACATATTCGTATGAAATGATCAGTTTATGAAAAAAAGTAAAACTGGCGGATTATTTCTAAATGTTTAAACTTATTTGTATTTTTGTATAATAACTTAAGATGTCTACTATCATTGGAATAACATTATAAGCTCCTGGCTCAATCAGTTTTTTTTAATGATTTCTCAAAAATAACAAAAATACGGTCTTCTGTATTTTGTAACTCTGTTTTTCTCAAAAACGTAATGTGATGGCGCATTTTCATTAACGAATTTGTAATCTAAGGAAAAAAAACCTTTTTAGAAAGGACTTGCCAATTTTTTGAAGACAAAATTGCTTTTGGCCAAGCCACGCAAGTGATAGGTATAATTTTAGATAATTTTCTAAAAATTATGAAAATATGGGCATTAAAAAGTTCTGCTTCTTCAGAAGGCTTCTGGTGAATGCTTTTAATGTTTTCTGAGTCTACAGTTTCGATTAATACAAATTAAAAGCGCAAATCTCCTCAGATCTTTTAAGTGTTTTGTTTAGAAAACTTTTAATTGAATGAATTTTCTTTTCAGCGCTAAGCAGCAAGTTCACCAAGTTCGCGTTTAAATATTTAAAATTATCAGTACGGCATACGCTAAATATTAGAATCATTCTCTCTTATCCCCTCGTCGTCGAATGTAAGCAATACGGAAGAAATTTTGCAATTTTTCCTGCCCAAAGACTTATGTGGTGCCACTTGGCGAACGCGCAATCTGCCATTGATTCCCACTTGCCGGGCGCATTATACTTCACGAGAAAATTCTTATCATTAGGAATCCCATTAGCGGAGCGCAAATTATCATTTGGGTAGCTGAAAGCCAATTTTGTACCACCAGTCAGCAGATTTTCCCTCCGCAATGGATGGATGCATCTGCGGTAATAACGTGGAACTGGAGGAAGCATAAAAAATAAGTAAAAAAAAAAAAATATATGTACACCGCTCCCATTGCGCTGCTGCTTCATTCCGCGTCCATCTACGCTGCTGCTGCAAATGAATGAGTAATCACAGTACGACTCACTTGGCAGCAGGTAGAGCTCCCCTGCTTCCGGTGCCGGAAGTATTTAAGAGCGCGGAATATTCATTAGGTAACTAAGAGGAGCGCTAGCGCTGCTCAAGCGGAGGAGTGGGGGACATGAATTACAGCGGTCGGGCATGCAACAGCGGTCCCAAGGAGTTGGCTTGTGGCTTCCTCCAGGAACCGTCCCCAGATCCATTCCCGGCTGTGTATCAGCACAGGGCCATAAATCGGTCGAAATCGAAATTGTCGAACTTGTCGATGGCTGGGTCGCAGGGCTCCGGGCAATTATTCCATTAGAGGACTTGCTTTTAGCTCCCATCGTGCGTGTGACGCAACTTTCCGTTTCCCCAGGGTTGCCGGGAGGACCATTAGCTCCCTGCTTTACGACCAAATAAACGGAACGTCCCAATTCATTTCTGATTTTCAGTTCCGTCGATAACAATCGAACGGTTCGGTTGATCTTTGCGTGCACTCTCGATGTAAAAGGACACCGTAGCGGGACCGGCTGGAGCCGCTCAAATGGCCCCGAAATTGCTCCCCTAATGGTGGCGATTAGCAATAATAAGTAATAATAATTTCCTAAACAGCCGAAAGTACAAAGGGCAGTCTGTCTCTGAGTTTCATAAAGCAGAAGCTCTAGCTAGATGGTCACCGGAACTCGTTCGTGAGCTCCCTGTTAAAACAAGCTCATCAAGTAATTAAATAGGTGAGTGCTGGCAGTTCGGCACTACCCTTAGCCCAGTCTTTCCCCGGCCCCGGTCTAGAACTCCTCCGTCCTGGAGCTCTACAACCCTTGACTGAAGCAGACCTTTTTGCGCCCTATAGACATCCTGGCCAGCTCGGCTCGTTCGACCCAGAGGATTATGCTGCTGCTGCTGCTGCTTGCACTAGAACCGCTGAAGCGCGCGAACTTTGAGCCCTCCAGCGTAACAGCACCAGAAGAGAACGGATGCCTGCGAGGGGTAAAGGCTGCGCACCTCCCTCCCTGGAGCGGTTATGATTTTGGAATATGTTCCTGTCGGGATTTCGCTGGTTACGAGCGGGAACCCTCATCCCGACGAGCACACCTGGCAATCGACAGTCCTACCGTGTCGCTGCGTCGGGGGATATGTCGTCTTGAGCACGGTGATCTCGGCCTTCGACAATACGCAGCTGCATTTTTTTTTTTGTATTTTTTTTTCAAAACTGAAATTTTTCAGCGATTTCGGAAAAACATGAAACTACTCTACGGGGTAGCGAGCGCAGTATGTGTAAACACGCACTCGATCGCAATTTGCACCCCTCACCCCATTTCGGGGGCAGAAGAGCCCCCGTGCACAGGGGGCAAATCACTATTTACGCTAAGCGCAAATTGATTGAAGCCCATAACGTCATCGTGACGAATTTTGATTTTTCACGCTGTCATTGGGGAAATTCATTTTATGACAGCGTGTGCACCGCCAGCAGGGAAATTGTTGCCGTTGCAGCTGCAGCCCGCCGCGCATCCCTCGCCATCACCCCGCTACAACAATTGAGCGCTGCGGGCGAGCGCTAATGTTGCGGCCTGCCTGCCTGCCTGCCCGCCTGCCTGCTCGAATCAGTTTTGATTCGCAACAATTTGCACCGCCGCCGCACCGAAGAAACTCGTTAATCTTATTGACGAAAGCAAATCAAAATACGCCACAACCGCAAGGGTATGGATACGGCGATCTGGGCGAACTGGGCGAACTCACTGCTGCGAAATTAAATTTTGATTGCTTTAATTTCGGGACTGAGGTCGCTTCGCTGCTAGCACCTCTGTCGAAATTAATTGAAATCAACTGTAGTGAAAATCGCCTGCACCATTAGGTCCCGTGGGTGCATAGCGGAGTTTGCATTTAAGTGCAAAAGTTGAAAGTTGTTTTGTTAATTTATAACGCTACGTTTGTTATGTTTTAGCATCTTATTTAATCATATAATCTTAAATATATTTTGGTAATACTGAGGACTTCGGTCTCTGCAGACAATTGGGTTAATTCAGCTCAAGTGATCAATTGCTGAATTGCGCAGTTGACTTTCAGAAGCTGAGTTCACACTCAAGAATTAAATTTTTTAAATTTTTATCTCTATTCAGCTACAGAAACTACATTTCCATGGTGGGGTGGACTGAAAAGGACGCTTAATAAGTCTTCGATGTATGAACATAAAATAGACAATTCAGCATAATGCTCTTGGAAGCTGAATTTCATATTAAATTTCAAACAATCGACCAAGAAGGCAATCAAAATCGAAATAAAATTATAGAATTTGAAATACACTGCTTCCAGAGCTATTAGAATTCAACCAACAAGAGGGAAATGAGTTTTATTTTAACAATTAGACAAACTTGCAACCCCCAGTCATCTCATAAAAGGTAGGCGGGACTCAAAAAATTCAAAACTTCCCTAGAAATTCTGCCCCTGTCCCTGGGCTCCATTTTCGAACTGCAAAAGGGCGGTCCTGGGGAGGCTCTGCAAGACTCATTAATTTCCTCCGTTTGGCTGCATTTGACAATCCCAGCGAGAGTACACTTCATTACACAGTGTGCGCTCGCGAATTTTGCATTTGTTTTCCACTACCGTGTGATTGCACCAACGACCCCAGTCCTGTACCGTACCCCCTCCCACATATGCCGTAGAGTGCGCTTGGTACTTCGGAGCCCTGTGCTCTTTCTCATTAAGGAATGCGCGCACACACAATTAACCAATCAACTAATTACCCTGAGACGGAGCATCAGCGTTGTTCTGCTATTACCCAATTAAAGCCCATTATCCCTGATTTTCTGCTTTGCATGCATTCGCGAGACGGATCCATCGTGTCGCTGTGGCCCGCCGCGACTTCTCTGGCAAGCGCGCCCCATGATGACATGCAAGACACACCGGCAAGATTTTGGTGCTAGGCATGTCGCGTCGCTAGCAAAGAACGGCTCAGCCGAGAGTAGTCAAGGATCTAATTATTTTCTACTTATTGCACTTGCTCTTTCGTCGGTTTGTTTATTTTTTTAATCGGGGTTTTTATTTACCGACAAGTACAAGGAAATATAGGTAAAGGTTTGTTTGTTTTGTTTTTTAATATAAACTTTTGTGTGTGGTGTAAAACCTGTCCGATTGCTACATTAAAGTTTTTAGAATGCTATAGGCAGACAGTACTTTTGGAAATTCGGTCGTATAAAGTAATGAAATTTGCCTAATTTAAAAACGATAAGGCTAAACCATCATTTGGTTGGTTTTTAGGCCCATCCGACAAAGATTTTATTAGAGTACATCTAATTGTGATATTCTGAGGTGAGGTTATTTTCAAATAAGTAGCTTAACACGTTGAAGTAAACGACTTATAAAGTTTATAGATGAATTAAAATCATGATCGTCAAAGTGTTAATTGAACACCGTTGGGATTGAAATTATTTATTATTTTAGGTTTTTATTTGACCGCATATATAAATTGTTGGCGTGGTAATGAGGGTAATAATTTGAGGATTTTTGGGCTTTACCAAATATCAGAAAGAAAAGAAAAAAAAAGACTTGGCATGTTCGTCGCCCAATTTTATTCAGCCATGTATTCAGCTATTGGGTGTCATCGAAATATGGGTGACGGGGTAACAAAAGTATTAAATAATGTTAAGTGGTCACTACTCATTAAGGCAGGGTCTACTGTATGCAGATTTGCACAGTTCCTATAGGAGATCTGCAAGCAAGAAAAACAACCCCTAAAATAATCGCCGCAAGGTCGCCAGCATGTAATGCCGTCAATTTGACAAAACGTTTCGTGTCCTAAACACGAGTAATTGCAGCCCGGGTACAAAACCGCAGAATATCATCCAGTGGTAACCCCTTTACTGTCAGCAGAAACAAATGACTTCATAAGGTCCCACCGAACCCAGCTAAGGGGCCCTCTCACTCGCGGCTGGCACTTAATTGAGGCAAATGAAATCGCATTCCCTTTGTCATCTTAAAACAACTGTTGTTGAGGGACGCGAATTTGTTTTTTTTTTTCTTTTAATTTTTATATGTATACCGCCCGCCTGGGCAGCCATCTGCGCTCGTACGAATGTCGATTCCCGTTCTCCTCAATCCAAAAATCGCTGTAATTAGGGCCGCGGTGGCTGTTCCGCCTTCCTCGCGTGAGTCCCGCTGGCCGGACATGTTCGAGGGAGTGTAATCGCATGTCATCGACTTTTTAGTGAATTTTGATTTAGCACGGCCTCGAGAATTACGAGGGGTGGGATCGACATGATTAAGTAATTTCGCTGCGCTTTGCTGAGCGAGGGTACAGCGAGGGGTCCCCCCTCGAAAAGTCCTGTTCACCCAATCTGTGGGATCCACGCATGCCTGGATGGTTTGAACGTGCCGCACGCCCAGTGGCAGCCGCTCGACGTGCCGAGCGACAAGTGCTCGTATGCCGTCAAGAGGCCTTCCCCGAGCACCAGGCGAATTCATTTGCCTAATGGAGATCCACTTAATTTGCCCTCAGGAGGCGAATTTGTTCTAGCCGCGAATATATGCAAAAACAACGTTTGTCCTGGGCGTTGGTTGCGGTGTCCTCGAAGTGGGGCTCGAGGGCTCGTAATGTGCGCCTCTAACTCGAGCACTAGGCCTTCGCCCCACACCGCAGTGCCACAAGTGCTACTGCTACTTGCATTTCCCTTCAGAGATACCCTTGGATGTGGTATGCATTAAAAACCACTGGTGAACTGAATTTCAATGAATTTTTACGGTGGACCCCACCGATGCTAAAACATATCGCGATTCTTGTCTGAAGAGTAGCCCTGGGGATGAGTTGCCATTTTCCACCGTATACTTCCAGTGGGGCACTTTAAAATTCAAATTTCCTATCAAGAGGCGGATGACGAGAGCACCTTCCTTTTTGGTGGAGCGAGTGAGGGTATTATCAGTGCCCAGCGAATGTCTTGGGTGCGTTAATTAAATTCAAGTCGAGGAAACGAGAGGCAATTGTGTCAAGGTGTTACTGCTTGAGGAGCGGTTGTCGCAGTTCCTCCAACTTACTCCTCCCAGTGGCCACTTAACGTCGTTTTATTAGCTTGCTCCAATTATGCCTCGACGGTGTTTTAGGCTGTTGCAATAATTGTTAAATTTCGAGTAGTATTTATGCATATAACACTTTACTTTTAGCGCCGAACTCTATCAACATTTTAAAAACCATCGATTCCATAAAGCGGCTTAAATTTTACAGCATAAAAAAGCTGTAGAAGAATTCAGTTTATGCAGTGGAGTACTCAATTCAGCTTAATAAAAGTGGGTGAAGAGTTGCAGATTCAGCTTAAGGAAAGCAATTGCTGAATACCGCATATCAGGCATATCAGGAAATTAATCCCAAGGGTGTTTTATAAATAAAATACTCAAATCGAAACAGCTTTATATAACTAGGTGAATGTCGTTCATGTGATTCCTATGAGAATTTTATATTATATGCAATTCAGCTATTTAAGTTATTAATGAATGATTACTTCCTTTACTTAGAGGAATTAGAACCCACTTTATGAATAATTTTTTATTTTTTAATGAAAGTCATTAATTAGATAACAATTTTAAGTTTGTTGCTACTTTTAAGAAATATGGACAAAATGCGAGGCTATTGCTACACACGCACCAATCGTTAGAGTTACAGAAGGACTTGAATATATATTTTTTTATTTATTTGTCGGTATGGAGCGACTAATCCCGCATTTTACGCGCCGATCAAAACGGCGAAAACAGCTGGAGACAGAGCCGCGACCCGGCCACCATTATACATATTAAATTACGCGAGCGTCGCGACAATAAATCAGGGCACAAACGAGAGGAGGACCTGCTTCTATTGGGCGATAAATTACAATTTAGCTACCACCGAAAAATCAGCCAACTGGTGTGCTAGAGATAAATGGCAGAGAAGCCCCAGGGTTCTTAGGTGTCCAAAGGGCCACTCGCGCGGGAACCCCCTTAGGGGTCATAATTTTTCGGCAAGTGCGTACTTACCTGTCGCTACAGGGCTGCTGGTTTGGATGCTGCGTCTCGCCGCTGATCGTGGACTTACCTGTCGGCCGCGATTAACTGGGTTATCGTGATGCTGCTGGAGCCTCACGATGCGCTTGGTAGCGCGATTCACTCATTTGTGAGTGTCAATTTGATTTACGGGAATCGGAGGCCCGGTGGCGGTCCGTGTGAGATTCGGGGAAGAAAATGGAATTCTTATCCTGAAAAAGGATACCATCGACCGTTGTTGCCACTGGAGTGTTCCCGCGAGTTTAGAGCTGGGACTTATCCACTGCTTCGCAACACCTCTGCACTCCGTTGCAGCGGGGCTTTTTCGTTGCGGTTTAGGGGCTCCGCTGGCCAGCCGAGTAAGCGACACCGGAGTCGTAACTGACACTGATTTACGGGAGATATGGACAGTGAGCTTGAAATTGATACGGCTGGCGGGGTTGACTGGTCCGTGGAAAAAGCGTTCTCGCGGTGGCCTTCCTTCCCGGCTGTATCAAGTTAGTCAGATAGTTAGACGCTACTCCCCCTCAGCTCTAGATGCCAGCCGCCGCGGACGTATCGTCACAAATTGATTGCGCAAGAGGGCTGCAGATGCGCCTATCGTTTTACTGGGGCAATTGCATCACAAGCGGTGCATTCAGGTGGCACCTTCTTGCATAACAGGCGCGCTCTCAGGTGCGTCTGCGACCCGACGGGTGAGCTAATTACTCGCAAATGGGCGATATTTATAATTCCGTTTGACTGGCCACCGTGCGGCAATCAGAGACCCGGCACCAGGGCCAAGGCTTTTTCAATCTCTGAAATAGACGAAAATCTGAAAAAGGAAACTAAACATGAATCCTTTGCACAAAAGACATCTACTGCTGCTCGAGAGTCATTAAAATTCATTTGCGGCCAGGCGAACACACACGGAGGAGCCGCTCTGGGGCCGGGTCGAGACTCCTTGAGGAGCCCAAAAGAAAACACTTCCTCACGAATTGAGTGCGATCTTCCTCAAGCACTTGCGGAGAAATTTCTGGGAAGTTAATCGTGGGCCTGTTCTCCCGTCGACGGAGGTGTTATCCTACCGATTCCTCTTCATGGGAGCCGGAGGCAAAACTTCGAGTGGCCAAATAGGAAATTTTTGTGGTCCCAAGATTCTCCTGTTTGACCAATTTATGTACATTTCAATATTGGGAGATATTTGCGGAGGTTTATTGCAAAAACATAAAACTGCGATGTAATGGACCACTTGATACCTAGTTAGTCGTCATCTTAACACTTCCGGCAGGTGTCCTAAACACATATGCAGTTTTATGTTTTTTATATTTCCTATTTCTGTTTTTGTGCAAAAAAAAATACCCTTTTCTTTATGTTAGCCACATTTTTCCAATTCCTCTCTTTATCTTTTATATTTTATATTTGATTTTCTATGTAAACCCACGTAGTTTCAGTTTTGTGCAGATCCACTAAAACATTTCTAGCTGCTTTCAAGGATTCAATTTCGTCGTCAACTTTTTTATTATGGAATTGCTTTTATTAAGCTGAATTGAGCAAGTGACTGCGAAAAACTGTTTTATAAGAGAGACTTATGTAACGCATTTTTTTTCAAAACACAAATAAAAGTGCTGATGTACAATTCAGTGGTCTATTTTGCAGGGGTATTATACAAATACGTTTTTAAACTTACTTATTACTTATTTGAGACAATTTTTCTCATTATATAAAGCATAAAACTTTAATTCTCACCACATAATTTGACTTCTAAGAAAGAACCAACTTAGGTCAGCCGTAAAGCAATAAATCCTTCCAAATAATTGTCCCACGCAAAATCGCCTTCGTTTTAGGTGATTCCGCCGTGCAGCCCGAAAGGAATGGTAATTTTTTTTCGAAAATTTCAGCCCGCTCTAAGCCCACCTTAACCTCAAGGATTAATACCAATTGACATTTTTTACGCACCGGCATCCGCCCTCACTGGGACCGACGGTGGCTCAAAAAAAAAATGTTTTAAAAAATTTCTTTGTGCCCGCGTACATAGGCCGACCCATACCATTCCGAAATCGAATCCTGAAATCTTATCGCTTGTCCCAGTGCATCCCGGAGGATGCATGTGCAATTCCCTGGAAACGCTGCGAGGATAATAAATCTCCCTGTATGATTCCCTAGTGCGGTGCTCCGATGGGTACCTACTTTTCCGGTGTTTCTTAGAATTTTTTCTAGGACCTCTCTCCGTTCCAGTCAACCGGTTTCAGGATTTGCTGACAGGACTGAGGCACCTTTTGCACCCTCTGTCCCCGAGAGAAATAAATTTTGCGAAAAGCAGATCAGCTAAATTGTGATTTAGTCCTGCGAAAAGGTACTCAGGATGCTGCAGCTCTGCGTAACTCTCGAGTTATGATTCGGTCGAACCGGTTGATTGCTTTCTGCGAACAAAATCGAGTAAAGAAAAAATTAAAAAAAAAAAAATTAATAATAAAAAATCAAAGCATTCCCATCCTAGCGGCCTGTTGTTCTTATCTGGCACTTTAATCAATTATCCTGTCAGGGTCCGAACTCACCGTCGGGACACACCTGAGCAGGTCACATTCCTTGCTCTTTCATTAATAACCGGGTGTCCAGCCGGGCTGCTGCAGCCCCGGGCGTAGGCAGACACTTGGACGCCCAGGACTTCTTCGGAGTCGGAAAGACGCCTGCCGCAGCCCATTCCGACCGAAGCGCCGATTTGTCTGCTTTGATCGAACCTCCAGGATGACTACTCTTTTTTTTATTATTATTATTTTTTTTTGGTTTTTTATGCGCCCGAAATGGTCCCGGCCAAGACCTTTTTGCTTCCCTGAGGAGTTTTATGGGCGAATTGTAAATTAAAAAATTTCTGGTTACCGCAGGGCGTTTAATGGGATTTTTTTCCCAGTTATGTCCCAGATAGAGGAGGAGACTGTGCAAACCACGGTTTATGGCAGGACTCAGCGTTATTTATAGGGCAATAAGGAATTTACGGGCTCACTATCCACGGGGTCTGTAAAAATTTTCTAAATGCACTGCACTGCTCACTCATAAAGCATCTTTTGCAGATTAGACCATGAGAAGTGGAATTTTAGAATGGCTGCTAACGTATTTTGATGCACTAGTCAAATCCTTTTGGATAAGTAGTTAATTCTTTTACTAGCCCGACCTCGTTTTCACTGCATTTTAAAACTGATACAGTTTTAAAACGAAAAACCAAAAACTATTTCATTCTTTAAGGGCTTTTTAAAAAAATCTATTCATAATAACAATTCTGGAAACTACTAACTTTGCACATCCTGTTCACTGTTTAACTGCATTTCAAGGATACCCTTTCTAACAGAAAAAAAGTAATAATAAGGGCCTCGTTTTTATTTATTACGTTTATTACCTTGTCATATGATTATTAGGGTTTGTCCCGAAATTAAAACTTTCTGTTCATAACTGCAGATTTAAACTAACTTATTGCTTTGGTTAGTTGAGAAGGATTCTTATTAAGACTTAACATTTCTAGCTTCTATGTACCTTTGTACCTTAAAGCAGAACCAAAACGTAACACCAAACTTTGCAACCCACCTGATCCACCTGAGCAACTTTCAACCTGTTCTAGGTGTGTCCGCGCCGTTTATGTGATAAGATGTCTTGCCAAAAATAAGCCCAATCCCGGGAATTGCCTCCCGGTGATAACATTAATAATAAAAGGCCCCGAAGATGCAAATTCAGCCGCCCGTGCACAGTAAAAGTCGATGGGGTCCGGCGATAAAATAGCCGTTCAAAATCTATAACCGCTCGCATAAAAGCCCCAATCCCGCTGAGCGCGAGCGGCTTGATGAATTCGAGCCGCGCAGACTATTTAGAAAATTGGTTGGAAGCATTAAGGAGGAAAAAAAAAATAAATAAGAGAAAATAAAAAAAAAATAAAACGGCCGTGTTGATCTATTGCCGAAGACGAGCAACGCCCACATGCACCAGCCACTCAGGTAGGAGAGCGCGGGTCGCGGAATTGATCATTTGATCTGTGGCACAGATCAACAACCGGAAGATGGTCCAGTGGTGGCTGGAAGTGGAATTTGAGACCATCGTCATCGTAGTTGTCGTCTTTATCTGTTTGCAAACAAAATAATTCAAATGTTTACGTTACGACGACACACGGGGAAAAAGAACGTGGATCCCCAAACCGAGCGGCCATTTAGCAAGATTTGAATTTCCTGTGCGATCGAAAATTAAAAGAAAATTTGGCCGTTAATAAAAACACCATAAAAAGCCAATAAAGCAATAATGCTACCGCCGTTCATTACTTTCGTGCAATTAATTTCAAATTTTAAAATAATTCCGCACCCGAAAGATGATGGGTAGAAAGTGGGGCGCGCAATTTACAGGCGCTGGGAAATTTATGAAGCTCCTCCGACTCTTAGAGGAGGATTTGCTACAAAGGGACAGGGATTGGGATAAGTGTGGTGCGCGGCGCACAGGGTGAGTCTGCCATTAGCACATGCAGTACTACGGCCAGACCAAGGGATGTTCCCGTCCCGCACCTCCCGCCGGAATATATGCTCAGTCATGTGCGAACCATTAAATAATTTTAGCGAAGGAGGACGAACGACACACCCCAGGAAACAATTTTACGATCTTTCGCTCTGTGGATTTATTGACCTCGCCCGGCTTGCCATCGTGCTAGAGCGGGACAGGGACCGGAGACGGGATGGGGACCCCAAGAAGACTGGCCCGAGTGGCCCGCTGGTCAAGCGCAAGACATTAGAGAGCGTCATATGCGCCATTAATCACAGCTCCTCGGGAACTCATCAATATTCCGTTTATTATCTTCGGAACGATTAACTGGCACAGCGCTCCGCCCGGGATGCCCTGGCTGGGATTAAGACGTTCCTAAATATTCCGCGACACTGTCCCGATCTGCATTTGAATGGGCCAACCACTTCGCGCCGGATTTTCCGGCCAAATTGACACCGCCACAGCCTATTTCTGTTGAGGCGTTCTTTCTCCGAATCTTGACAAAGTGCGTGTATCCCCCGTAATCTTTAGACAAAACGAAGTGAAGACGGCACTTTGTCACTGTCGCCTAGATAACAGAAAAAAACATCGACGTCTTAATTTCATTAGCCGAACGCGATTTTCCCACAAAAAAACATTAATCGGAAAAGATCACTTTCCTGCCGGTTGAATACCGAAAATATTGAGAGCCTCCGTGGAGTGTCCGCGAAACGAGACGACTCGTCCCCCGCGGACTTAAGCCTGATTTAGTGGCGAAACGGGGAAAAAAAATTCGACTGAATAAGACCTGATGACTGCTATGGAATGAAATTAACACTGGCAAGTCGTTGAGGCGTTGAAGCCCGCTCTTTGGACGAGGGGGGATCAAATTAATGGACAGCCCCAGCCCAGGCGACAAATGCGTGAGCCTAATCGAAATTCGCAAGATTTTTAGGTGATTTTATTCCTCTTTTTCGACACCAGCTTTTGTCTTTATCGACAGGTGATTTATCGGGTTTTTCAGTAAGTCAGAAACTATTTTTAAAACCAGGATGGATACCAACATGTCTTTTCCTTAGATTTTTGGTCTTTTATAATTTTTAAATAGATTCCCCCAAAAACTCCCTTTCGTCTGTTATAATTAAATTGCATGTACGAATTTTTATAAAAAAATTATTCATGTTATTCAGCTACAACAGATGAAATGAATTATTCTATAATTTCTATAATTAATTAAAACATTAGCGTAAATAACGTCTATTCAGCTTATATAGCTTATAGGTGAATTAGAATTATGAGCGTCAAGTAGTCTCAGTGGAGGACATTTTAGCTATACCAACGTTTTTTTTCAAATGCTTCTTATTATTGCCTACACTCAAAAAAATGTATGCTTATTACAAGCATAAACGAGGCTTGCACCAAGCAACATTAAACATGATTTCCAGCTTACATTGTCTCCTGGGTAAAAAGAAGATTGTTTTAGCAACACGGAGCTAGACAATAAATGGACTTTTCATTCAGCTTCATTAAAGTTTTTGGAGTATGGACTGAGACTGAAAAATGATTGTATTAAAAATGTTATTGCTTAAAGTGAATCCATTCTTTTTTAATTTAAACCTACCTTGCTAAACATTATTACAACTATATTTTTTGGCTTCGCTTCCCTTGTTACTATATACATATCATATTTACAGGGTTTTTGTTTATGAAAATGTTATAAACGATTGAAGCAAATATAAGACTTCAAAATGAAAAGAAACAATCCTTATCTGTAAACATACTTAATAAAATTCACAATAGCCGCTTTTATTTTTAATCCACAGCTTCAAACGCTTCGTGAAATATTTGGCTTCGCGCCGCACCACTTTCATCGAAATTTTGCCCCATTCCCAATGCAAGGATTGTTTTAGCGATTGCAAACTTGAGTGACGCGTAGCACAGGCTCTCAAAATGGACCATATTCTATAAGCCATAGGATTAAAGTCCAGAGAGTATCCAGGTTGAAGTGAAGTGTTGCTGGGCCCAAGGAAGTACAACAGTCCATTTTGGAGTTCAAAGTCTATGCTATACTATTGGTTGAAGAAGTGCTATGCGAAACCAAACATTTCACGAAGCGTTTGAGACTGTGCATTCAAAATTAAGGGGGCTATTTTGAAATTTATTAATTATATTTACAGATAAAGATTGGCTCTTTAAAGTCTTGTGTTTTGTTTTAATTGTTTAAAAAATTTTCATAAGCAAAAACGCTAGTCAACGTTATTTTACCGCACCCTGTATAGCTCCTATCTATTCATATGCGCACATAGAGGAAAAGTAAGTTTCTAACACTTAATTGAAACAGTAATCTAACTAATAGAACTAAGTATTATTCACCTTAATTTAACCTGTTTGTGCGGGTAAAATTGAGAAAACTTAAAACTTGCCGTTCAATTTTTAAACTATAGAAGAAATACTGAAATTAAGAATGAAATTCTCAAATTTACAAATAGGAAGGAAGAAGTCAAGAGTTAAACTAAGTATTGCTCATTTAAAATTTAGATTTTCTTACAAGTAAAGAAGAAAATGCTAAAAATCGGCCGTTAAAATTGAAATTATAAAGAAAATAATAAAATTAAGACCGGAATTCTTAAAATTAAGAACAGTTTGGTTATTTTAAGCATTGAAGGCATTTTAATGCTTAATTTAATAAAATCGTGGTAAAATCGTCGTAATCGCAACACCCGTAAACGCAATTGGTTAGTATGCCTGATTTTTCTCAGCTTATGTTTTTTATTTTGAATTTTTATAGTGCAATTTCCTTCCAATGATTGCCTGAATATTGAAAACGATTCAACCGTTAAATCCCCCATTCTCATTAGCTGGGAGAGAAATTTACCCAAAAAAAAAATCTCTGATAGCAACTAAGGTAAAATACTACAAGTTAAAAATTAATAAAAGTAATAAAAACCGTATTCCCGGAGCTAATGACTTCCTCAAATTACAGCGGCGGAGCACATTTATCAGACACCCCTAACAAATCCAGCAGCATGTCAGTGTCATCTGTAATCCTTGAATGAAAATTTCCATACCATCCGAAGCCCAGGCGTCGCAACAGCCTCCCGTGCTCGGGAGCAATCAGCCCACTCCCGAAGGAATGGTGCCGAAGCAATTTCATGTCGCTCCGCACTTCGCCCCAAAAGCCGCATAGGTAAGACATACCCACGACATCCACCGTGTTTAATGGTAATCTTAATTTATGGCTTTTTAAAGATCGCATAAACATTTAGGATATGTGTGACACGTTAATGGGGCCCCATTGAGAGTATCGCACCAGCGATGGGCGCAAAAAGGGCTCAAGATTCGGCCCCAGAAGCTCTGTGGCTCCCGTTGTCGGGAGGTCTTACAGTCTCCAATCCGGCGCAATGGCGCTTTTTGGTATCTTATTTGACGAATCACACGTTCCTTAAATGGTAAGGTGAAAATTCAGTACCTCTTAGCGTCAAGTCACGATTTTTGTGCTTCACGCATCCGCAGTAGTCCCTGGAGCGGCTTGGGTGCGTGCTTGGGCACAGTCAGGACATTTTCTTAGATTGCTTTCTTCACGTGAAAGCAGCAGTTCGGTTCATTCATAACCACGAAATCACTTCATTGACGAACGCACTGAGTCGCGTTCGAAAAGTTCCCAGAGTGAAACTCCCAAAGGCGAACACAGCGCCTCAAAAGAGGAGCAAATTGGAAAATTGTATGCTATGGTCGGTATTTAAGGATAATTACAGGCGCTGCCGCTCTTTGCGCAGAGGTGCTTTATATGATTAAATAAGACCACCGTGGACGTGGGAATTTTTACACTTCCCCACGATTGCGGTTAATGGGAGTTAATTGCTGGGTATTATTTAATAAGCCTTTTCTGTAAAAAAATGAAACGAATAGTAGCAAAAGTACTCTGATAGAATAGGAAAACTTGATTCATGAACTCGTTTGTTTTACTAAATTGCCTAGCAAGAAAAAATCACTTTAAAGTCTTAATCCGGTTGCTAGAGATTTTATTCAGTCGTGTATTCAGCGAGAATGCGTATTTTGCGAGAATGCCCATTATTTGTTGGTTTTAGTTTTATACTAAATATGGCCGACTTAAAAATCTTTAATGGATAAATTAACAATATGCTTTTCGTCAATGAACAATTTCGCTAATTTATGAAATTTAGGAAAGAATACCATTTCAAAAGATTTTTCGACTAACAACTATTCAGCATTAAAGTTTCTGCTTAGAGGGTTCCTTTCTTTCTAAATCTACTTCTGAAACATTCTTTAAGGAAGCTTACATAATGCTTATATGAAAATAAATCTAAATGCTAGAGATTTTATTCAGCTGCGTATTCAGCTATCTGGGAGAATGCCCATCACTTGTTTGCTTCTCTGCAGTAGATAATAATTTTGTTTTTGTTCTAAATATGGCTAACTTAAAAAACTTTAATTGATAAACTAAAAATAAGCTATCGTCAATGAATACTTTCGCTAATTTGTGAAATTTAAGAAAGAATAGGAGAGGTACACCATTTCAAAAGATTTTTCGACTAGCTCGATTCAACGTTAAAGATTTTCCTTAGCGGGTTGCTATCTTTCTAAATCGATTTGTGAAAAACGCTTATATGAAAGGATGTCTTTATTTAAATAATAGTTTACGATTGATATAATTTAAATTAAACTCTCCTTAGGAGCTGTCTTGGAAGAAAAAGTGTTTTCTAGTCTAGTGATAACTACCGCAGCATTCAAAAGAACTTCCCACGAACGATCATGGGCTGCAGGGACCACTTACCTCTGTGACATAACCACTCTCTTCCCAAAGAAGTTAACATCGATTTTAACTGATAATTACTTGCAAACACATCCATTAATTTCCAGGTTTGTCTCATCTCAACGAATAAGAGCCAATGGCATTTGCTTCATAAAAGCGGTTAACTACCCATCAAACGTGTTCACACTCCCATTTCATTTTATTTTATTTTTTTTTCTTTTATTTTTTAAAACGCAGCATTGGACCAAGTTGCCCTGCCCAAAAGGCAACTAGCGTTCATCTCATCAAATTTTCACACTAATTAACTTTTTCAGTGAGGTCAAGTCCATAAAAATCTCGTCACTTCCTAAAAACTAATAAAGCAGCCTCAGATACAAATAGAGGCCGAGACTTCTTCCCTCCTAGAGCGCGGTACACTGACTCTCAGACGGTGGTATTGAAGGGCAGAGGTGCCCAGGTGAAATGTGGCTTAGCTTTAGTAATTGAAGCAAGTGCACCTTTATCAGGTTATAAAAATAAACAGTTTTTGAGTAATTAACCTGCAGACCACCTGTGGCTGTCGATTACCGTCTCCGGACCGTCTGCCTACCTCCCGGGTACCTATGTCTGTGCTATTTACTTCTGTTTGCGTCCACCTTTCTCGGAGATACCATAAAAATTTTGCTTTATGACTGCAATTTTGAGGGAAATTCTTTACAACTTCACTGTTACAGCTAAAGGTGCCAATAAAAAAAAAAAAGACCGGATTAGGCCGGTCGCAAGTCGAAGCCGGACGATTTTTATTTTAATGCCTGTGACCGAAGATTAGGAAGTCCAATGGCAGTAGCTTAATTTATTCTCCGAGCAGTTTGCTTTTTATCTCGGCAGCAAGTCACCTGAGATACGCGCACGGGTCACGCTAATTGGAAAAAACCTAAGCAATGCATATTACCGCAAAATTTGCTATTACCTGGCGGTCGCAATGACGATTCCAACTTGTGTAATTCTTTTTTTTTAGATTTCTAACTATAATTAACTGAAAAATATTATTGATACTAAATAAACGAGGTTTTACGAATTGTAATGTAAAAAAAACCCTCTTACAACATAAATCAATTTAATTTCGGGCTAAATATTACCTAAGAGCTAAATTAGTGGTACACTTTGCTTCACTTTAATCTTTTTAACAGAAAAAATATATTGCACAATGGGTTTATAAATTTTAAAATGAATTTAATATAAATTTTGCTTTAAAGTATGCTTAAAATGTTGAATAACCTTAGAAAGAATTAGTATAAAGTTGAAATTGTTTGAATTTTGATAGTGGATAGGGTGCATACATGTAATATACTGAAATAATTATATTTCTTGACTATTCCAGCTTTCCACTTTCCACTTTGAGACATTACAATTTCGAACTAACTAAGTTGGTAAGAAAAATACATCCTGGCAAATTTTATGGTTTTATTTTATTTCAAAATATGAGGTAAGAAGTGTATTTAATAGAAATACAAATAACTACTGTTACCAAATTTCACAGAATTTCAATAACTGTCTTTGAAGACAAACAAGCTTTCAAAGATATCTACTATTTTCTCAGGAATTGTAATATAAATTTTCTATTTTCATTTATAATGTGCAAAATAATGCTATAGAACGTGTTGTGGAGTTTGAAAACTTAAATACCATTTCTTAAGTAGTAAGTCCACACAAATTTCTAAAGTCAGTATATTGCCAAAATGTTAAAAAGGTGAATCTGAACTACCTAAGTGTGTTATTCAAATAAATTAATGCTTTAAATGGAAAAATATATTGAAATTGCAAATTTGCTAACTACAATTAACACTAGGCTTACGGAACTCATCAAATTGACGGATTTCACATTTCGTGCTGAATTCTACAGCAGTCGAATTAATTTAATTAATTTTTAGTGAAGAATGTTATTTTTAATTGATGCAATAATACAAGAATATGTGTTTTGTGTATTTTTTATGTTCTCAGCTTCCCATTTCATATAGAAATATGTTGTAAAGCTACTTTTCAAGATTTCTATCAATCATACCATAAATGTCCGTAAATCTAGTGTAAAAGAATAGGAAAATAAAGTCAATTTTTTAGTCACAAGTATCTAAACACAATTGGTATTATGTCTATTTGACATTGCTACGATTTTAATATTAAGGCTTATATTTTATTTGCCGCAAAACACATAAATTTCAATTAGTAAGGGAATTCGATGTTAAACGAAACATTTAAGTTTTTGAGTTCTATTTATTTATATGTTTTTTATAGTCTGAAAATATGTTTCCTTTGTACTAATAAGGGATTCTAATTAAGAATTCTTCCTGTTGTGTTAAACTCTAGAATACAGAAGGATGTTATATAACACATATCTTGTTTCATAATGGAACAACAGTGGCTTTACCCGACGGCGAATTTCCACACTCTTTTCACCGAAAGAATTTTCATTGATTTATTTTGACTGAAATGAAAATTTCAGTCGATTTTACATTTCTGGATTTAATAGGAGAAGTTAGTGGCTCTTAATTACAAAACATTAATCTTCTTAATGTTATTACTTCGCTAACATGGGATTGAATTTACTCTGACTCATAAACTAGAAAAAAATAAATTACCTTAAAACTTAATCGTAAAAATAAAGAGACTTTATATTTAGCTTTTCTCTAAAAAAACACAAGGCAACTAATAGTCTACTTACTTGAAACGAAAATATGCTGTTTAATATCTTTGAGGTCTTTCTTTTTTTAAATAAATATTTAGAGGATTTTTCTATAGAATGCGAATAAAACATGCAGTTACTTTAACTTTTAAAAATGTCTATATGCGATTAAAAGAGTTGATTAAATAAATCTTCTTTAGAGTTGTAAATATTTTATAAGCCGATTAAGTTTAACGTAATTTAAATGATTCTTTTCCCCTATAGCTACAGTTTAATTTTGATGATTTATATCTCTGAAAAGTTGATCAGACAATCTAGGAGTTAAGTTTGTTTGTTGAAGAATTTTAAAAAAAAAACCCCTAACTTGTGTTCAAAAGTAATATAATTTTTTCCTTTAATTTAATATTTTACTTATGAGTCAATTCATACAATTTTCATCGAATTCAGTTTCTTTTAGAAGCCGCTTGTTCAATTCAGCTCAATAAACCCTTATTGCTGAATTACAATCGGTTGCATTTTTGCTATTCAGCGAGTTTTAGTTGCTTAAAGTATGAATGTTTTTTTGTTTTTAACCTAGACGTTACCTGGAAATAGAGGAACCCTCGAAGAGCGATCTGTAGATTGTGGAAGGGCGTAGGATATTTTGGTGGTGATGAGAAAACACAGTCGTTTCACTTTAAATTTTCTTTAATGTCTTAAACTCCTCGACAATCTTAAATAACTTTCCATATCTCTTAACGCTTAACTTCAGTTCGTTTAATAATAGTTGAACAGAAAGTAATAATAATTCAGTTATCACACAATTTCATGTTTCTCGAGTTCCATGTATACATAAACATAAACTTTTTGCTCGTACGTAGCGCTACAATAGTTACAAATAAGGTTAAGGGAAGGGGAGGGGCGAAACGTAGGGAGGTCATAAACTAAAAGATACTTAACTTAGGGTTCTTTTGAGAACGGGAATGTGGTGACAGTTAAAAGCTTACAGGGTGTATTTTACAGGGTGGATATATCCATGAGGCCAGCGGTGTCGTGGAGGCCCGCCAGTCCGACGGCGGCAGCCGCTGCCGCAGCCGCAGCGGCTGCACTCCCAACATACCCGTGATGCGATGAGACCGGGGAGCTGGACGCTGCGATCCTAGCGCCTCCGTAGCTGGCCAGCAGGTTCCCGTTGGAGGTGCCGTGACCGTCGCTTGAACTACAGGTGAGCGATGACGATTGACTGTGGTGCTGCTGCGACGGGTGATGGGGTTGCTGCGACTGCTGCGTCTGTTGCTGCTGCTGCTGCTGCTGCGGCTGGTGGTGGTGGTGGTGATGATGCGACGTCGGGGTGGAGGGTGGCGGCGGCCCGAACGAGGCCATTTCTCACATGTGCGCTAGTGGCGCCATCGCCCGCATCGACTGCTGCTGGTGCTGTTGCAGATCGGGCGATACGCTGCTTTGGTAGTGCATCAAATTGCGTTGGTGCTCAGCGGCAGCGGCGGCCGCCGCAGCGGTCGCCTGCATACCGTCGGGTATGTGGTACATGTTGATCAGGTGGTTGAGATCGGAGGAGCTGGAGGACTGCTGCGAGCCGCCGTACTCTCGCTTCATGATGAGGTTGTTGTTGGTCGTGGAGCCCTGCGAGGAGTGCATGGGGCCCGGGGAGACCGGCTCCGACTTAATACTGGAATCACTTGGACTGTGGCTTTGGCAGGAAAGTTGAGAGCCAGGCTGCGCCAGGCCGTATGGCGATCCCGGCTGCTGCTGCAGGCTACTGTAGGGCGATCCCGGCTGCTGGAGGCTGCCGTAGGGCGAACTCTGACCCCCTGAGACGGTGCCGTACATGCCGTAGCCGCTGGCCGCCGCCGCGTTCATGTACGAATTGAGGGAGCCCGCGTTGTGCATCTGGCCCATGTCATACCGGTGGTAGTTGCCCATGTAGGCGCTATGCTGGTTTTGGTAGGCCGCCGCCGAGGGGTCGTGCATCATGTACCCGTTGGGCATATACCCGTTGGGGGCCATCTGATACATATCGCGATTAACCGCGGCCGCCTGCTGTACCGCCGAGATCGAGGACGAATTCCGGATGCCGTTGGGATCGGCGGACTGCAGGATGGAGCCCACACCTAATGGGTACTTCTCCTTGTTCTTGGTGAGGGTTTTGGTTTTACGCCTCGGCCGGTACTTGTAATCGGGGTGCTCCTTCATATGCACAGCACGGAGCCGTTTCGCTTCGTCAATGAAGGGCCGTTTCTCGGCCTCTGAGAGGTCCTTCCATTGGGCCCCTAATCTCTTTGAAATCTCGGAGTTGTGCATTTTTGGATTGTCGGACGCCATCTTCCGTCGCTGCCCCCTCGACCAGACCATGAACGCGTTCATCGGCCGCTTCACCCGGTCGACGTTCTGGTTCTTGCTGGTCGTGTTGTTGTTGTTGTTGACGTTGCCCGTCATTCCTGAGTGGTGGTGGTGCGTCTGGCCCGTGGGTGACGTCATGTGGTGTCCGCCGTTGCTGCCCGTTAGGGCGCTGTTATTTTGGGCCTGGTTCTGGTTCGGACTTAAGCCGCTCGAGTTGTGCAACGGCGAGCCATGGGTCGCGTTCATTTGCTGTTGTGTGGACTGCTGTTGCATGGTGTTGCCGCCGGCACCGTTGCTGCCCCCGTTACCATTGATGCTATTGCCTAGGGTTGTTTGGCCGCTGTTGCCGCCCCCGCCGCCGCTGCCGCTCGTGATATGTGACGCCATCGTCGAATGATGGTGATGGTGGTGCGAACTCAGCTGGGATTGGGTCAGCTGCGATTGGCCCAAGTTCATCATTCCGAGGGGTCCTAGCGCACTGTAGGGTGACGTCGTGTGGCCGTGCAGCGCTGACGCGTGGTGCGGGGGCATCGTCGCATGGAGAATGCCCCCCTTCATGTCAGCCTCCATCGTCAACATGTCGTCAGCTGTTGCTATCGGCGCTGTATCCCTATACGCAAACAGTTTGGATGAATTTTTCGTCGCCCGTTTTCGCTAATTTTTATATGCTTAAGTTCTAATCAGATTGTCCGAACTTTAATTTATTTTGTGTTTCAGGTCCTACTCCCGCTAGATGTTTCTCTTCGGCCGTACCTTTTATGTGGCGACTACCTGAGCACGGATATTGTCAAACAAGCAACAAAACAATAATCATCATCCTCACAACACTTCAGATTGCGGTATAAACACATAACTGCCACATAATCCAGGTATAATCCACTACTATTTAATATTAATTTTATTATGCAGCTAAAAATTGTTCTGGCGCACTCAAACTGCACAGTGTCGAAATTAGCGCGCGAAACGTATTCTAAAATTTGGCATTCAGGCAGGAGGTCCCTGGGCTGGCCGAGGTTCGGTTCACCTGAGTTTATTGTTTATTGGCACTCGGCTTGTTTTTTATTTGCAGAACAATCGCACACACAGGCAGACAGACAGGTGGTGTAAGCTGGAGGAACTCATTCAGGCCGCCTGCTTCGGGGGAGTGCATGAATGTGAATGGAGCACGTGAAAACGTGGGACCCCCGCACGCACTTCAAAGTGGGACCAGCCGACTAAAGTAAGTGTACGATCTTCCAAAATTTCACCAGCCGGAAGTCGCAAAAAGAACGCTTCTCACACAAAACCCCTTTTACCAAATTTCACGTTTCCAAGGAAACACATTTTTCGTCGAGCACTTTCCGTGAAAATGTTTTCAGTTTTATTATCTCTTTGTTATTATTTAATAATTATATTAATTTTGTATATTTGTATCTTTTCCACAACACACGCAAAATATCGAGCCGCTCTGTTCTCGCATTAAATTAAAAAAAAACTGTTTGGCGCACTAACAAATTCGCGAACTGGTTAACTCTTTATTTTCTTTTTTTTTATATATGTTTGCCTATTCACCGCAATAATCGCGCAGTGTGTGAACACAATTGGAGGAATTTATTTCGCGAACTTGGTAATTTTTGTCGCCAAGTGGCCCAATAAGCACAAAATCTTTATTTTTATTTTTGTGAATTCACGCAAAAATTTGTAGCAAACAAAATGAATTTTTTCGTTTTAAATATAATTTATATTATTTGTTTATTGAAAACAGTCCCGCGAACAGAACACGAGATTTTACACACCGCTTTTTAAAAGACGGTTTTTAAATCGAAAAAACTAAAAATTCGCCTCTTATTGTGGGCTAAAAATTTATGAGGACAAACTACTGAAGAACGACGAACGTCGGGAGAGCGACGAAAATACCTCCACACAGTACTGAATTGAGCACCTTTCTGTTTCCAGTAAACGTTTGTGAAACCTGTTCGAGGTGCCTACCGAAAAAATTTCACGTCCCCGAAAAAAGAAAATCTGTGAGACGGAGTGAAAAAAGAAGCGAGCTAGTAGCACACAGGCACACCAAGCAACAACAAAACACCTGGTAGGGCTGGTACACAATCAAATGTGGCCGTATACCGATACAAATACATGTGCCGGCTAGAACCCGTTTCGCGTGGTATGACGGTGTAAGCGCGCCAAAGTAAAGCCCCCTCTCCATCAAATGCGATGCTATGTGGCACTACACATGCACGTAACATACCCACACTAAGACAATCTACACACTCGGGCTCCGGGGGCAGTTTACTGCTACTCCTCTCGCTGCCGTGGTATTCGTCAGATCAGTTACACGCCTTTCCACCGTTAGTGCGGAGTAACGGCGGCCTGGGGTCCACTCTACTCCAGTAAAATTCGAAGTCCGCTCTGACACGGCACCAACACTCCGACAATGGACCAGAACCGGCCAAATGGGCATGGTCATGCGCGGTGAACGCTGCTAGACCCGCTCAGACCAATCAGAGGGAGGCAAAAAAGGCGCAAGGGCTCACAGTACAAGGGGTGGAGCCTGTGCTGCCTCGCTGAAGCACATTTATCATCCCCACTCCTGTATAGCGCCTCGTTACTACACTCTTACTATGCGGTGCGGTGTTGCCATATTTAGTTGCGCATTTTATAGCACATCTGCCGGGAATATTAACCCTAATGAAGGAAGGAGCTGCTGCGAAAATGCACCGCTCCTGCCCGAGCCTTAGGAGTGTTCAGAAGCCGGGTGTGTAGGTATCGGAGCCGGGAAAGTGCCCGCAGGCCTGTTTTCATACCTCGCCAATTAGGGGTAGAAGTAATTTTCGCAGTCTAGAGATATGTATAAAATTTTTTTTCTTTTTTTTTTTTTGTTTTTTTCTTATAACCAAAACCATAAATTTTATGGTGAAATGAAATAAAAACGTAAAAAACGTCGCGCATCAGATTGCGTTCGAGTGTCTAGGAGGCTTCTTTCCGCCCCACAATAGGCCACAATCCAGCCAGACATGTTGCAAAAATATTCTTAAAGAATCTACCGTTATATTATGGTGGAATTTTTTTTATGGTTAACGAAAAATTTAACTGGGTCAAAGGCCGCCCTGTACAATGAATAGAAACGATGCTGCTGGTGCCGTGGCACACATTCAAAAGTCGGGTAGCATTTTTCGTTTGAAATATATTTAAAAAAAAAAAAATAATAATAATAATAATAAGAGTAAAAATAGTGCAACGCAGTAGTGCTCGCGATGTTGTTTATATTTTATGCTGGCCTTTTTGCCAGGCAGCCGGCAGCGGCGGACAGGGTAGTGATTTTTATTGATGCTGCTGGTGCCACCGAATAGTGTGCAATTGTTGTGATTTTTGCATTGATTAAACCAATTTGATTTTTTCCTCCCGCCCCCGCGGGTAAGGTGTGCCGTCGCAAAAATCACAAAAATTTATGTTTTGCAGTGCAAACTCCCGACGGCGCCTGGGTCCTGGCAAATAATTTAAAGTTTGAGGCTGTGTTTAAGAATGCGATTTCTGCATCCTACCACATAATTCAGCTATTCCTCTTGTTAAGCTGAATTAAACAGATGACTATTGAATTTTTAACAACCGTAGGCTTAAATTTCGTTTAAAGTTCATAAAAATGAAAATTTCAGGGTAGTAATGTTACAGTTTCGAATTAAAAATGAAAACTTTTGCTTTTAATAATTCAGTTTTTTTAACTGGCTTTACAATTCAAACAATTCCTTTTATTAAGCTATTTGAGCAGTCGGTTGCAGAAACTGAAGCTTTGAATTGGCCTGTTTACCACATACCACAATTCTTTCTGGGCTGTACACCTTAGACTACACTTGCATTTTGAAATATTCAGCTGTAGTGCGGCCCGGTTCCATTATGGTACCGCGGCGTCACAACGCAAACAGATATTTTTGATCCAGCGTGGACTTCTCCCCAGGCTTTGTGGGGCCGCAACAGCTCTGCCGTTGAGACCGTCATTATGCTGATCAATGAAATGTTTTTCTTTTTATTTCCCATCTTTTCTGCCATTTTTCCTTAGCCAGCAAAAATTTTATTGTTACTTATTTTTCAAAAAGTCGATTTTCACGATTTAATACTCGTCATCATCAGCTCTGAAGTCGAATTTAGGACTGCTCTAAAATTCCTTCAGTCGCGAAGCTCGTGGTGTGCTAGTGAAAAGGCGGTTATTTATTTTATTCTTTATTTCTTTTCTTGCGCTGGATCTGAAGGTGCTATTGATCCAAAATTATTAAGATTAATGGGTGAAACTCTCACTTTCGAGTCAAGACTCTTTCAGAGGGTTGTTGCTGGCTGCTCGATGTACTGTGACTGGATGCGAACTAATCGAATTATTTCTATTGAATGAAATTTGCCCAAGTAGTGTCGATTACGTGAAATTTTCCACGTGAAAATATAGTTGCAATCGACAGGGATTGATTCCATACAATTTATCAGTTTGTTTCAAAGCGTAACCTAATCCGGAAAAAATTTAAATAAAGCTGTTTCGTTGCCTAAACATTTGGTTTTTTGTCTTCCGATACTTTTTTCCTGTTTTCCACCTGTTTTCATTGAAATGTGATTTCAGATTTTACGCTCAGTTGGGCGGTAGTATCTGATTCATAAATTGTTTTTCTTTTTAAAACTGTTATGAAGTATACCTGTTTGTGTAGTTTTCAAATTGTAATTTCCACTTATTTTCATATTTTACAAGAACTCGCTGTTTTTGTATTTTTACAGAAGAGCTCAAATAATTCGTAATTTATCGATTTGATGTAAAGAATTCTTTAGTGTTTTTCTAAAGGGAATTTTAATTTTTTCTTTTAGTCAAATTGACTTGGATTGTGTGGAGCATATTTTAATGATTCACTTTTAATTTATGCTGTTTCCGATGATAAAACATGACAGACATATGGAAAATCTTTGAATGTTTTTAAAGACAACATTTTTGCAACGAGTAAGATAAATTAATCCGACAAAGATGCTTTGCAGGTGGAAATTAGCTCAATTTCAATAAAAAAAAACTATTTTATTTATCGGTCTAGAAATTTAGAATGGAAATTTGAAAACAAATTGAAGACAAACTTGGAGTAGATGACCTTCACAGGTTTTAACTTCTTGCAAACAAAAATTGCTATTATTTCGGTGGGATGTTTTTGAAATTTGTTTATAAACAAATTTTGTATTATTCTTTTTCTGCAGGCTCTTTCGGATGTATTCATCGATTTTATCTGTTTACAATTTTTTAAAAATGTTAAGAAGTATCCTAAAATTCGAAAAGAAACAGGATTTGTAGCAGTGATTCTTAACATTTCTATTTTTATTAATTAAAAATATAAACTTAAAAGAAAAATATTAATTTAAGTCACTAAATTAATTAAATGAATTTTCATACACTAAATTTGGAATTTCCCTGAATGTGGAGTTCTCGACTCAATTTTTCTTTTATCTAAAAATAAAAATCTTCTTTGCGGAGATAGGCGAGTTTCAGGTTTGTGCGCCTTCAGACAAAGAAACAATTTTTAATTTTATCAGTCTACCCTAAAATGTGGAATGATAATTAACTTACTCTAACAACTAAACAACTCTATCTCGTACTATGATTTATTTTATTAAAATGTGTGCTACTAGCAAATTTATAAACATTTTCTAAAGTTAGCCACCAAAGAAGCTCAAATTGCATAAAGTTCTTCGAGAGCAGCGGGGGCGACGACGCGAGGGATGACTTAGAAGTCATCACTAATTATATCTCAAGAGTAATTTCCGTAAATGCACAACTCAGCATGAACCGAGAGTAATTAAAATGAAACTCAATTATGTGCTCTCCTGTCTGAGGGTTTTTGCCAGGATGAAGGGCTTATTCGAGGAGCTCCGTAGCTAAGGCACGGATGCATTCTTTACCCCCGAGGTGGAGGTGAGCTTCTCGCAGAAAAATGAGAAATACACAAAATACAATTTTCCAGACGTGCGTCAGTCAGCAGCAATAGGTAAGAAATGCGTACATTGGGTAAGGTTAAAACGAGCAGTGTGGTTTATTTTTAGGTTCCGACTTACGCCAGAACCGAAATCCTTTTCAAAGAAGCCCCTGGTCAAGATGTTACGTACCATCCAAAAGTATCACGACAAAGATGTTTTCAGAAGTTCGAAACATTTCTGGAGAATTGGACGTAAATATTCAATTTAATTTGGTTACATTTGCGTGTCGCTTTATAATAGGCGACTTCGGAACTTCTGGTCATCGAAGTTCTTCGTCGCGTGAATTAAATTAGTTGGAAAACTCGTGAGTTATATCTGGGATTGCATGAGTCTGAGCAGGACACTACTTTTCTAATTTTACACCTGGTAGAGAACAATTCACTTTGCGAAGGGGTCTTATAAGCATGACGAAAGTTTCTGGTACGATATAACAGGACGTAAAAAAATAAAAAAGAAAGTCATGTTATAATTTTAGCAGTTTAATTGCCATAGTTTTCTCCGCAAATTTTAAATGAAATTCTAATATTAAGAGAGGATGGATAAAAGCGTTTCCTGCTCCTTTTTAAATATCTTTAGAACTATCTCCTATAAAATTAGCCACCACATCCCCCTTATAAAGTTGAAAAATTAAAAAAACAATTTTAATTTCTTAAACGAGTCAAGGTTAGTAGACAAATTTGTAGTATCTTAATTTTTATTCTATGATTGTAATTTATTTGTTTTTGATTAGATGCAAGTCTTCCAGCATTTTAGTCGAGGAAAAACCGAAAGATTTATTAAAAAAGCAACGAATTTATTTATTTTTTTTTTGTTATTATACTCCTGCATCATTCATTAGTGCTAGGTTGTTGGTAATATTTTTCCAAAATAAAGAAAAATAGCTAACAACTGACGGTATGAGTTTAAAATAGTTAATCTGTCGCTCGATACGACTCCGGACTTAATGTATTTTTTATTTTAATATTTCCGGGTTGTTTTTTTGCCAAAACTGCGTGTTTTTACGTTGTCGCAGCGCGTAAAGTAAACAAATTATTTAGCTTTGTTTCTGCCGTCCGCTAAACCGGAAATTGGAAACTCGAACTGCAAATGTTATGCTTTGAACATAATGATGCTATTTACAGCTATATAAGTCATCATAATTCAGCATATCACCAGTTTTCGATAGTCGAGACCATCTGTTCACCGTTTTTCTTTTTTTGAGTTACATCACTCTGGTTTTTTTTTCGAGCCGCGTTTGCTACACTACTAACTCAGCATAGAAGCGGGCTCTTGTAAAACGGCGAGGCTCCGACAAAGCCTGGGAATTCCAGAAATACCAGTGGGTCCCAACAATGCACGTCACTCTTATATATGCATCACAATCGCAATACAGCGGACGAGTGACTCCCAAGGTCGGCCGGCGAGACACAATGCATCTAAACAAATCCACTTCCCCGTTCAACAACCTGCCTCAACAGGTGTTTGCCCAAAATATAAAAAAAATGAGAAAAATAAAGAAAAATAAAAAGAAAAGTGAAAAAGTTTCTTCGGTGAGGTGAGGAAACCCCCGAAGAATCTGTAACAAAAGTTCGAAGCACCCGGGGCGGCTCGGCTTCTCATTCATTCACGGAACCAATTGAGCCAATAAGCCCGCATCGAACCCGCAAGAATATACGTCACGAAGATGAATTTATGCAAAACAAATTGAAATGGTATATTTCGGGCGGAGGGCCGGGGAAAGGAGCCCCGGAACCACAAAAGCAACAAAAGACGAGGCGAATTTCGCTCCGACAATAGAAATTGACCGAATCGAGGTAAAAGGCCAAACAAAGGCGCCACAAAACATCAACAAATCGAGAAAAATGCCCGCCGCCGCCGCCGCCGCCACCGGCTATCCCCGTCCCCGGCGGCGCGCTATTTTGTGTCGCCGCAGCTCAGTCAAGATATCCTCATTCAGCTCATTTTCAATTAAACATAACCTCAAAACGAAAGAAGTCAAGGCCACTCGGCGTTTTCACCGATTGTTCGCGCGTAGGCGCGGTGGCGGCCAGGGAGCCCCCGTCCTGGGGCCCCTTCAATAAAAACATCATGCACCACACTGCCCGGATCCGGAGACTTGCGATTTTATGCGGCACGGCGCGGCCGGGCTCTGCCCAGCAGCGTGGCTCACGCGACTCGGCGCCTTGTCTATAAAAATTATAAAATGCCCCTGAGATTTTAGGACAAGCATCCTTTTGATCCTTTCACCGGTGCAAACAATGGCGCCAGTGAAAGTCAGCCCCACTGCCAGGGTCGTCGATTCAGCGGAGGCTGCCCTACATCGAACCGCACTCCGGCTGAATAGGTCCCGATGGAAACGCGACGCATTTTCCACGGTGGGGCGCGGCAGTGGCGGTGGCGGTGGCGGTGGCAGTGCACAGAGCGAGGAAGTAATCCGCCAATGAAATAACAAAAATAAAAGAAAGGTGGCAGAAAAAAATCGCATTCTTGTGTAGGAGCGTGTGTACACACCTCTCTAAGCTCTCAATGGTCGTCATTCAAAAGTGCTCCTTTTGTCCGGCGCACAAAAGACCGCTTTTGCCGGGGCCGGGGCCATTCAGCCGCGACCCGGTAACAAGGACTTTTTTTCAATTATGCCCCCGATCATCGGCACGGGGCATAATTTCGTGTATTTATCCAAGTTTTTACGTCTTTTCACGTGTGATTATTGCTTTTTTACGGTTAATCGGTGAATACCGATGGGCCCGATCCGTATCAGTCGCCGACAATAGCCGCAGCGGCGAGTTACATGAGCCCCGCAAACAATAAAAGGGAAAATTGGCCGATCGCCGGACGAGGAGCCCCCCTTCTACCCAAGTGGGACTATGTTTCGGACCCATTGTACGACTCGAGTGGTACCTGTTACGCAACAAAGCCCTCCTTTCAGTGGGCATTGCTCTGACATACTTTGAGCCATTTCCGCTTTGTATTAATTTGCAGGGCATTTCGGGTACCTAGGGCGAAAAAAAGATGTCACCAACTTTACTCAAATCTGGTGTCTAAAATCTAGGCCAAGAGACAGTACTTTCAACTCACCTACTAAATGTTGAAGACGACCTATTTCATAATTGTGGCTTAGAGGGTAAGTAAGTAGCCAGCAGTATTCTAAAAGTATTAACTAAATATAAAAAAATCCAAATTAGCGACCCTAAAAACCCAACGTATTTGATATTACTAATTTATCTCTTGGAATTCAAAATATCGTACAATGTACAGGGTGGTTCAGAGACAACATATACCAATCGATTGTACTGAAGCTCCTCTCCTCTAAGTAAAATAACTTTTTCACCTACATATAATTTAATATGAACAGTATTTTAAAAATTATTAATTTAGGATCCAATTCAGCGGAGGAGATATTCTACATGCCCACAAATTTCATGACTATCTTAAAATTTTTTTCCTGATGATAGATTAAAAACAGTAATTTCAAAAATCCATATAGACCAATTTACACGCAAATTGCCATAGTGAGTTCGAAATTTTTGAAAGATGTATGCTCCTCATCAAAATATTCTTCTTTTTGATTTTAATGCATGTAAATAAGTTTTTTTTTATACTACAAACAACTCATTCTTTCTAAAATTTTTACAATAGGACGAAGTTAAATTTGTTATTTAGCGCTACGATTTGTAATGTTGTACATAATTCACGAGTGTGTAAAGTAATTTAATTCACGCGCTGTAAATCTCAGTCTTAAATAGTCTGAAGACTTCCTAAATCATCTAGTGCAGTTCAAAATTCAAATCAAAATTGTATAATACGTTCAATTCTCCAGAAATATCACGGATTATTACCACCCATTTTTTTAAGATTAGGGTCTCTCTTGTGGCGCAGTGTCGTTTAGAAATAACAATAACTCTTTTCAGATTGACCTTACGAATTTATACAACTTGCGTATCTTACTTTTCCTTAAATACCACTTTAATTATATAATTTAATATAATTCTTTTAGTCTTATGTATGAATGCCCCCAATTCGTCTTGATCGATTTCATATGATCACGTTTTCAGTCGTTAAACAAAGATTAAAATCCCTAGTTTCTTTATGGTATAATTTTAATATAATTTTTTAAATTGTAGATAAATCATTCCTATGTACATATAATTTGGAGTACCTCTTTAACGTGCTATGAAACTCTCCAAGTTGGTAAATTACGAGTATAAAATCTTAGGTGTTATAATTTGATATTCTAATAACTTTCTTTTTCTTCTTTCTTTTCTTTCTTTCTTTAATCTATGGCAGCATAGGGTTTTCGTCGCTCGACGCTTCTTGTAAGAAAAAGTTATCGGTAGCTTTTAATGATATCATGCGATTTGTGTTTAACTCACTAAATTTAAGCATGGTACTCCAGTGCTATTTTTGACGTGCCACTTGATACTTACCTCGTTCATCGTAACCTGAGATTATTTCACAAAATAGTCTACATTCAACAACCAGAATATCTTTATAGTAGATTGAGGTTCTTGCAATCTCCAAGGTACTTGAAAATAAGAATTCCCCAACGTAAATCCCTTTTCGGTGTGCGCTTATTCTTTGTTTAGTGCGGTCGAATCAGGAACCGGCTTAAGCAACATATTCAAAATACGATTTACAACGAATCCTTTTGTAAAAGTCTCCGCGACTATATCCAAAATTAAAAATATTATGCATATTTTGATCAATATTTCCCTTCCTATCTATCTCTCTCTCCCGCTTTATCTACCTTATTATTTTTCTACCCATCTTTACTATTCTATTTTTTTTTCGTTATTCTCCTCTTTCCTCTCCTTTTCTTCTTTTTTCATTTTATTTTTGCCTCTTTTCTTTAGGTCTTTAGTTAGATAGTGAGTTAGTTTTGTACAAATTAAATTTGTGCGATTCAGTCTGAATGATTTTAAAGTATCTTGAAGTTGTCTTCTATTTCAACTTTGATTTATCTTTGTGAATTCTTTCATTAAATTATTATTATTATTTCAAAAAATTCAAATTCAAACTCTTTATTTGCTATATAAGCCATTGGCTTTTTACAAAGGGTTTAGTTTCGTTCACGCTGTGACATTTACATAAAAGAAAATAAATAAATTTACATACAAATAATTATAATAAATAATGAATTACAGGTTTTTCAGTAAGGACTCTCTCAGTTTCAGACACTCTATTACAAAACTAGTTAGAGCTTTAATCACAGTTTTCTCATCGCTATTCAATAAATTATTCCATACGTATTCGTTGATCAAGTTAACATGCAGTTTCTCAAATAAAGTTACTCGCAGAACATGTGTAACAGAACAGGATTCAAGGAGGTGCATAATCACATCTGTTGCGCCTGTTTGGCATAGTTTACACTTCTCATTCAGATAAAAATTGTACCTTTTTCCATTTATTATAATTTTTGGTGCGTATACATTAAAAAGTGTAATCTGGGCTAGAATGCGAGTTATTATTATTATTTTATAGTTGGTAGATGAAAATCTACACTTAAATAGTTGTTAACTGAAACACAGTTGTAAGGTATAATTTTTAAAGCTTTTTAACACTAGATGTGGAGCATCGGTGGTTCACTCCGCCAGGTGAAAGCAATGCCTGTGAACCACCGGTGGTCCACGCCGGGTTGAATGTGTTAAACCTATCGTCTAATAATCGCCTGACAATTTCTTTGTTTTCAACCCATTCACTACCAACTACGAGATATCTCGTAGTTGCCAATAGCTGAATGTGTGGCTGAATATGATCTCGGCAGCCAATGGGTTAATTAAGAACTGAGTTTCTGCAGCGGACTGCGAAATTCAACTATTGCTTCATTGAGCTGAATTGAACGGCTAATGCAAAAGCTGCTTCCTTGGATACAATTTCTTTTAAGGTATCTTACTAAGACTAAATTGCATTCTCTACTTTAATCCTAGCTTACTATTTTTCTGAAATTTATACCTAAAAAATGACTTCCAAGTTTGTTGGAAAATGTTCGCCCATCCTTGTATAATTCGCGATAATTGTATACGTCCAATATAAAGGCATCTAATTCAATTAGGGTTTGGGGCTCCAGCTTCCGTGAGCCCCCTTTTTCTGCAGGAAGATCCCATAGCAGGAGTTTTTCTCTTCATTTGGTTCATTTCCACGATTTCTCCGTTGAGTGCCACGTGTCTGTGTGCTGTCAAAATTCACTTCCGCTCAGTCGGGAGGAAGGATGCCGTTGTTTTACCGCCACCCTACCGCGCTGTCGACGGGGCCCTATGCATGAGCAGCTCCCACGACAGCCGTGTAATGCGGTAATGTAGTGGAAATCTGACGGCTCCATCAAAATATCCAGCGGATGCATCCTGACAGCCCCGCGAGGGCTGTGTGATTCTTTACAGGAGCGCCCGTCATACGGGGAGGCGGGCAGGCAGAAGGCACGTCCTTCACGTCCTCGTCGGTTGTCGTCTTGGAATTTCGGACGAAAGGGCAGACAGAGCAGTGGCTCAGCAGTTTTTCTTACTCCCATTATTTTTTTCGTATATCCCCGGTGGGAGGGTGGACGACACGGGAACAAAACCAGGGGCTGCCCGGCAATCTCGGCTCCAATTCATTAAGGCCCCATCCGCCGTATCAGCAGCTCGAGACCAATTGGCGCAGATGACACAATCGCCCCGCACAAGAGACGAGTTCCGGCTTGAAAGACAATTTAATCAGAAAATTGGCGACCATTGTCCAGCGGGTCCAATTATGGGCGATCATCGCATTTACGTGAGCCGTTTAGTGTCAATTTGCAGGCCCCCGGGACCGGGAGACTCCTTTTCATCTCCCGGCCACACCGACTGGAGATACTTTTGTGGTCCCCAAGATGCTGACCAACTGATAAGACTCCGTAGCATGGCAATGGCCCCCGCGAACATCCCCCGGCCCCCAAAAGAGTACCATTTTCACGTCTTCAAACAAATACGACCGGGGGATTGGGTCCATCGCGCGGTGCGACTCCAATAGCCCGGCCACCAAAGAAATGCAACCTCAGCAGCCCGAGGAGCAGCCTGGCAACGTGGCGGTGCGGTGGGAAAAAAAAACAAGAAACAAAAAAGGGAAAGAAAATAAAAATCCAGAGGAAATCTGCACACCTCCGGCCACCGCTGAATTGGGGCCATTTTGAAAGGCTCGAAAGACGGATGGTCCATCTCGTCCAGTCGATCCGATTGGTTCGCGCTTAATTGGTCATTTAGCCAGCGCAACGCTAAAATAAACGACCGCTCCAACGTCCTCCGTCTTTCTGCCCTTTTCCCTAGTGTTGGCCGGGGCCGTCAGGGCATCGCCGTCGTCGTCGCAGAGCGGAGCCCGTCAGGAGCCCCATTCGTGCCCGCTCAAGATTTCCGTAATTTGTACTTGTCGTGCGGCTCCGGCGAGTGATGGATGGCTCTGTGCGGAGCCCCATTATGGCGGAACTCTTTCTAGACATGGTGAAACAGACACCTCGACACGGAAATATGAGCAACGATTCGTGCGCGGCGTATGTAATTAGATCTCGAGCTGAGGCCCCGCTTTTGTGGCTGGATGAGATCCACCAGTTGGGCGAGACGGATGCTGGAATTTTTGAGCTTTTTTCTGGCCGTCCAGGGCCCCATAAAAAACCATTTCAAGTGCAATTCCTCTGTAAGCGTAAATTATATTTATTAGTGGTGCACCGATACGTGACTGCAGCTCAAACGTGTCAGCGCGCCAGTGAAAATTGAAGGTTGCGCGAAAAGGGCTCGAAAGTCTTTCTTTCAAATGCTAAGCAGGCCTAGTTTCTCGGCAGGTTCGCGTCTTTCAGCCAAAACGTGCGTTCCCACGCCACCTCCGATCTTGATGCAATTCAGTCCCATCCGTCCTCTGTCTAATCTTTAAGCCCTCGATGGCATCTCAATCCCAGTTCTGATTCCACCGACAGAAAGAAAAAAAAAGAAGGGGATAAAACGAAAATTTTCTGGCGATCTCATTTCGCGCTCTCAACCCTCCTCCTCCAGGTCTTGAGCCCCGTTTTGGCGGGTAGGAATGTTTTCGACCACGAAACAGGAAAACGCTTCTCGAGTTACGCGCAATCAAAGCGGTAATCAGAGGACAAGAGCAGGAGCGTTCGGCGGTGATTGTGCGAACAAAAGGACCTAGAAACTGAGACTGGACCAGAAAAATCTCAGGTGCGCTCGGTGATCTCGCCAACTCCGGAGGCTGTAATTTCAGAAATTGTACAGATCCGGCACTCTGAAGGGATAATTACGGGGGAAGTTGAGGATTTCATGAAGTCTCCCATTACTTCCTAGTTGAGATCCCTTTTTTTTAAACTGATTTCGGGTCACAACCGATCAGGTTCTATCCTCTTTCACGTAATCTGACTGCAAATTTACTAGGAATTGTTGGGTTAAGACAAAAAAGTTTGAGACAATAATGAAATTATAGGAAAACAAAAATAAAACTCTAAAATTTGTATTACACAAATTCCTCAAATTAAATTTTAATCTAATTAAAAAAAAAGTGCCAATATTCAGATAGCGAAGGGATAATCGAGCTGAATTTAGTCTCTCTTTTATTTAAATTTAAAATGCGCTGGATTTTCCAGAATTTTGCTTTTACTTTTAAGTTTGTAGTTGCAAAACAAAATATTATCTTTATGAGATATAACTACAAATTAACGATTTTCGTCAAATTTCATAATTCTAGATCAACGGGGGGGGTATGCTATAGATTTCGATTTATTTGCGAGTGTCAAGTGCTGATTATTTGATATTAATTTCAACTTGATACCTCCATGTGTTTCTGAGAAGAGAGATCTTGACAGACAGATAGACAGACAAACTGACAACGAAGTGATGCTCTAAGGGTTCACGAAACCCTAAAAAATAAACAATTTACTATTTACTTTCACGCACGACGAAGCGTGGATTTTAGGAAGCAGTGACCAAATGAATAAACAAATTTCAATTAATTCAAGTGTTGCAGACAGATGCATTTACTACTAAATTTCTTAACAAGAAATTATAGTGGAGTAAATGATAAATACAAAATGAGTCCAGCACCCACCCCCGCTTTTGAAATTCTGATGCAATCTTAACACTTGTCCTATTTCCGACTTGTCTTGCAAGAAAAAGGGGCTCCTTTCACTTGGCGCGGACGTTGTCCAGCCGCTGTCGTTTTCTGTTCATAGGACAAGCACACGTCCGATAAGTGTCCCTGTCAGCGCCTATGTCCAAAGATAAATTTCCGGGCATACGGCCAAAGTCCGGCAGTGGCAAAATTTAAAATGTGCTCATAGTCTGCCTAATAGACTTAAAGTTATCGAGAGAATTTCTTTAAAGCAATTCTCAGCGGCTTAAAGCCAGTCCTAGCAAATAGGTGGGATTTGTCTGGGAGTGAAAACGACTCCCAGGTTCCTTGACACACACGAAAGTAATTGAAAGTTTTCGATAATAAAGGAAGCAATTGCAGGTGGATGACTGCACTATGCCACGTAGCCACGTAACCATCCCCGCCTGAGCCCTTGATTGGAACTATGCGCCTCATCGTGTGGCGCTGTTTCCACCCTTGAGGAACTTTCAAGGTGTACTCATGCAAAGTTTCGAGGTGCCATTCGCCCATTCACAATGATAAAAAGCTGACAAGTTGTGTGCAAGTCGGAAGAAGGGACGGAAGTTTGAGTGCAGTTTAAAGACGCAAGCGGAAAACTTTTGCATTAAGCCTTGAAATTTATGATTTTCGAAAGGCGAGAAATCGCAACGCAGAACTATATCCTCGAATATCCCCAGATAGTCTGGGGAAAAAGTTTTTAAGACATTCCATAAAGTTGGACGGGGCAATACCTTGCGATATATGGTAAAATAAAGACCACACAATTCGGGGGAAACTGCCGCCTTTAATCTAGGCCCGGTCCCGGGCATGTCTAAATTTTTAATAAAGATCACAGGATGGTTATCGTGCGATCCCTGATCATGGGACAAGACAAAGAGTCGTAAAGTGCCGACTAATCCGTTCCTAGACAGCTGTTGTGCGACTCACAAATCATAACCGAGGCCCAATAAATGTCGAAACCGCCAAACTGAAAATCGGCAGAGACTGCCGATGATCTGGTCTCCTCCTCAGGGACCCCGGTCAACATCGCCGCCGATCAACTGAGCACCCGAAGAGGATTTCTAGCAACTATGAGGAAACCTATAAAATTTTTACGGCTTCTCGCCTCAATATGTCAATCTGCGTCGACGAAACGAAGAAGTTTTGCGTCCAAAGATCGCATGTGACCTTTCGTCCCCCGAGCAGCTCGGGTACGTTTTCGTCTTAAGACGATAACTGCGCCTCTTCTCAAGGGACTGTAAAATGTTTTAATGTCCTCGAAATTTTTATAGCCGTCCGGAACGTATCGTCCCGAAACGGTTTCGGTGATTTATGACCACCACGAAATTTTTGCAACGCATATATCTGGTCCGGAGTTCAGAGCTTAAAATCCACCACCTCTCAGCAATGTCGCTGGCAAAACCCGAACCTGGCCAAGGATACAAATCCCGGGACTCGAAGGAAGGAGTCTTCTGCTCTGGCCCCCATGCCAAAGGTTTCAACGCATCTAGACCACATGCGTATATCGAATTCCGATTACACGCGATCATGAAATTCCAGTTAGTGGCTGCGCGAACTGGCTCTCTCTCCGCAAGGGCTCAGGGCTTGCCCGACAAGGATAACTCGTAAAATCAGAAGATTTATGGGTGCCGTATAGGTGCGATAATTTATGTCTCGTTATATGGTTTCTAGGTGTCGTGCACTTAGTCAAATAGACGCCCTGCAGCTCAGTGAGAGAGAGGTAAACTACGCGGCCCAGGGGTAAACTGCTTTTCGGTAATTTATTGGACTGCCACAGTAACTGGATGAGCCTGGGGAGTCTAATAGTTGATCTCACGGCTTCTTAGGTTTTCAATTCTTGGTTCTCATTTCTGCGTTAACTACTTTTTCTATAAATGTTAACACTTAAACTTAAGGATTGTAGGGCATATGCTCAATAACTTCTTGAAAAGATATTACCAAAATACTTTTTGTATTAAAAACAAAAACCATAAAAACCTACTTACGAAATCAATATGATATGGATGACATACAATAGCTGAATACGTGGCTGAATAAAATATTGCAGTCAACTTGTAAATATACTTTTGGGAGCATTATAAATGGCAACAAATTTAAATTAATTCACTCTAATAATTATTTCAAAGATATCCAATGAAAATAAAACTTATGGACGATTTAATAAGTCCAAATCTCTAAATTAGTAAAAAAAAGAAAGTAACAAAGCATCGATCGATTAATCCCAATAATCATATCAACTAGCAATTAACCACATCAGGTATATTTTTGTTTGCAGTCTGAGTCAATTCGCTGCAGATATTTGTCCAGGTGTAAAAATCGATCGCAATGCTTGGTGCTGGTGCGTTGTCTTATTGTTCTCAAGGTTAATAAAACCTATATGGAAAACACATTTGAAACAAAGGTTTTAAATGTTTTCTGGAATGTTAATCAGCGAACGTATCAATGAATCAAATTTAAAAAAAATTCCTACCCAGATTTTGAACTTTACAGCGTGTAATAAGAAAAGAAAATGAAATGATGATAAATTCATCAACTAAAAGCTTTGGAAACAATTTAGGCTAGGTAATTGAAGGGGATTTAGGTATGAGATTTTTAATTTAAGAGCTATATAAATCTCTAGATTATGTGTTTAAAATTCGAAATAAAGGTAATCTAGGCAGTGATTACGCTGTGTTTTTGTTACCTTGAACGAAATGCGTCAGACCATGAGAAGCAAATCAATTGTCAACTTGATTTTAAGCTTCTTAAACGCGTCACACAAAACACTGGTAGACTAATTTTTGTTTATCTTAAAATCTCCGTTTACTTTAAAATTTATTTACCTAATGAACTTTAAACTTCTCTTGGTGCAATGCCATCTTGTAAACCTGCTGTGGGTTCCGGCCCACAGTGACATAATGGGTAACGAGCAGGCTGACAAAGTGACCAAGAAAGGTACAAATTCCGCTGAGTTGATTGGGGAGACAGTCCATACTCCCCTAAGGACCGTCAGGAAACAAAGATCATCTAAATAATAAAATGTGACACTCGTGACGTTTTCCTTATCTGTTTTTGTCCTTGGTCCCGTTAGTCCACCGTCCTTGCAGATTTTGCTATTAGTAGATAGTAAGAAAAGACTCACGTTTGATAGAAAAACATAAACTTAGGCGGAGGTGGAACGATAATTGAAATCACGTTTCACCGCACATGTTCGAATACTTTGGCCCGCCTTTAAAAATGCACACTGACAAAATGTAAATAGCGCACATGCGTATATATGATTTGGGTGTGCTACCTGCCTCTTCCCCATTCTCGATTTAGAATTTTTCTATGCTGCAAAATTGCGCGGGGACTGCACTAACACCATGCATGCAGAAGCACTAAGCGTGCCTGAGACTTTGACCCGCCTTTAAATATACGTGATAAAAAAACGTTGCACATTATTACCTATACTGTAGATGCTGTACAAGATAATATTTGGCTACCTATTTTTATCTCTTTCGTTCTTTTTGGAATTTAGGTAAGGCAGCATGGGAAGCAGTAGTTCTTTGATGCTTTATCTAATGGGAAAAATTTCTCCAGGCAGCTTTAAAAATTGCATATGGATTAGAGTTTTTGACTTGTATAGAGAATGTCACATCTTATCATTTAGATGATCTTTAGTCAGGTTGCATTTACTCGCGTGAAGCGTGAACAAAAGGTGGGCGGATCTTGAAGCTTGTGTACTTTTCAGAATAACCTAGCCCGCCTTTAATCTGACGAGGATGCAGGAACTTCTGAAGCGCACTCGAATCGATATTTCCAGAGTTATGACAATTCACACAGGCCACTGGCCCATAGCACGCATACCACGCAGCTAAGCTGGGGATCTCTTCCAATAGCAATGCTGGTTCTCATCTTTGATACTTAACCTACGCTTGCAAACCTAGGTTTAAAGGGATTCTGTGGTTTCAAAATAGCACTTTCTAGCTTTAAATTTTATAATGCATAGCTGTAGATAATTTTTTTGAGATCTAGTACTAGTTTAAATTATGAACTATTTTAACTGTTAGGTACTCGAATTTTTCAACGTACCGAACCAAAAATATTCAATTCCCAAGGAATTTCGATTTGAATTTGTAAATATGTTTTTTAGGTTAACTACTTATTAAATTAATATTGGAATATCGAGTTTCATAAGGTTACATAATATTTAAGGCATTTCTTATGTATGTAGAAAGCAACCCTAGTACAAAGTTAATAGATATTTTGCGAATTAAATTGTTCGTTTAATATAAATGAGATTCAAAGGATGGAATAACAAAACTAAAGACCAAAAATAGAAGTAGTAAGTTAATTTTCTGGAGCAGGATCCCCCACTGAAGTTAATTAAGGCCAGAGAGCAGATCTGCCCGTTTAATTACTAAAATGTCAGTCGATCTGCCTATGTAGGTCCTCTTTAGATAGGACACTTGATTATCCCCCCCTGAACTATCAAAGAAAAATCCTACCCTCTCCATTTTCCAGGAAAACTTTTCTATCCCAGAAGTTGGGCCAACTTCTACGCAACCAAAGGGCGAATGAGCACAGTGTTCAATTTTCTTTTGGTGCTGGTTCCGGGAGGGACGAAGGGCTAAGAACAGTTCGAAAAGGGTTGGTGCGAGCGACTCCACCACCAACTAGCCAGCCAGGCAGCCCGAGGGTATGTTTTCGTTTTCGGGGGGGACAATGGCAGAGGTGGTTTTTATACATTTGAGCAACCCTCTCGACAGGACCACGTGACCTTTTATCGATCGCCTCCGCCGTCCATCACGAGGTGTTTATGTGGAGTAAAAGCCTGCCCGGATGGAAGAGGGATGGAGGGGGCTGTGTGGGTGCGCAGCGCTAAAAACCACCCCCGACGACGTAGTAAGACCCGTCATGTTTTTACGGGGAGCGCTGTGCGATGAGATTTGTGCGGGTCTGGCGGAATCGACCCCATCATCCCCCAACGACAAAATGCGAGCGCACAGCATGTTAAGTGTAGCCATGGTCCGCCATGGCGGCGGTCATGTAGCCCCCTGTTGTAACCCACCCCGCAAGCCGCCGGCCCGGACGTGTGTTGGGCCCCCACTCTACCAGCATGAGTCGGGACTCCATCGTCTTTCCAATTTTGTGAGGGTAGGGGGACTTCAGCCCCAACATCGAGTAAGTGGACGTCAACAGCAACAACAACAAAAACAGAGCTCCACCGTCAGCAGCAGCCAGCGGGGCCACAGCACAGCTCCAACTCCAGCTCGTCGGGCGATGTCGACAACGACGAGGAGCACATTCGTGTGTAGCTATGGCGATGTGGAGCTATGTTGAAGAGCGGCGGGGAAATTCAGCCGGACTGTAGCCCCGGAGCCAGCATGTATCCAACCCATCCCCACAATCCCAGTAGCCACTCATGCCACCTCACGTCAGTCTAGAAAACAAGCAATGTAACGCAGGCAGATCCTGGACCCTACATGGGGGCTGAGTCTCACAAGGCTCGTCGCATGCTATAAACAAAATGGATCCTTCTTAGATTGCTTTTAAATTCCTTTTTTTCCTCCTCTACGGTCAGGGCTTGAATGAAGAAAGAAGAAAAAAAAAAGGAAAAAATTAAGAGAAGCAGTCGGGAAAAAAGGGAGAAGCCCAGTGGCCATGTATCCGGGCGGGATGAATGGCTCCGAAGTGTGTGTACTTAGGCGAAGCCTGCTGCTTTTGTGGCAACCTAAACTTCTTCCATTAAGATGCGAAGTGATAGTAAGGAGCCACTGAGGCCCCGGTGCGAGATTACTTCGAGTAATTTTTGATTAGCTCCACTGAATGGATAGGGATTTTTTCATGTTGTAGGCAACGGTCTACAAATCTGCTCCCTTTTCCCCCATTTTAAATGCAGTTATCTCGCATGCATGCAGATTTCTATGCTGTTTATTTGAAAATCACATCCTCCATAGTACATTACATGAATAAATCCTCCACTAACTTCTGTGGTTTCTGATCAGTCTGACGACCTACATATTATAGCTCCCTCTTCGTCCTCAATTCACTTAAAATAAATACAATTTTTAAAAAAAATCAACGTGTTAGGTCTAAAGTAAATTAGGATATTTCTCTAAGGTTGTAAAGGATTTGTTAAGTATTCCTTTGATGATAAATTCAATTTTCGTAGCCGAACGCTCTATTTAGCGATTGATGAGCTAGCTAAGCTAAGCTATTTTAAGTTAGAACTAGTGGGCTATTAACGTCACCGATTGAAATATATTCCTTCCTTCTATAAGAACTAAGTTGGCTATTTTCATATGATTTATTCAGCTTAATAAAAGCAATTGCTGAATTGTCGATTTTGAAAAATTTTATTAAATATAGTTTTTTCCGGATAACTAAGTTAACTGAATGGTTTTTGGTGTAAATTTCACAAGGACTATTTTAGGGCTAGGAGAATTTATCGGATTAACTAAAATAACTTCTTTCTACAAAGTTAATTAAAATTTTTTTATACAAATCAAAGTTAGATAAAGGGCTTACCCTAGACTCGAAATCAATCGAGTCCACTTGCTCTATGCTTTGGGGTCTAAATATAAAATTACGGAAATTGTTCACCGTTGACGCTCAATCAAAATAACAATAAAATTGACGCCCAGCAAACAGCACAATTAAAGCCATCGAACTTTTCTGCTTTCATTAGATGAGCGCGGCAAAATAATTGGAACACTCCCATCACCGGGAAAGTTGTGCGTCCCAAAGAGAAAAAGAAGTGAAAAAAAAAAAACAAAATTCGCGTGTGTGAATCGTACCACGCTCCCATCCCAGTTTAATTCCCCGGACCCCTGGGGTGATCGACAACAGCGCTCCGCTGAGGGCACTCGCATGGGGCTCCAATGAACTCCGTAAAACAGAAGCTGTCACTCAAGAAATGGACCTCCTGCTGGTGCAGATTTTTTGTGTTTTACAATTTTTCAACCCTGGAAATTTTCAAATACTTTTTTTGGGCTATGTTGCGGCACATTACGTGGTCTTTAAACGGTCGCTGAGGCCCCGCTCGACAGAGGCTCTCTTCTTATGAGAACCGAAAGCTGTCGAAATCATGCGCTGATCGAAGTAGAGCAACAGCACGTGATCCGGCCTGTAAACATAATCCGGCTGAGGCGATCGTTTCTCGTTCCCTTTTGTTGTTGCTCTTTGAAGATCCTGCCCTGCTTAAGATAAGACACAGGGATCTGCCCTGGCCACCTTGGAGGCTTCGAACACCTGGGCAGGCGGTATGCTACCTGAGGGTCGGCGTAGGAGGATCAATTTGTGTGTTCTTCAAATTTTAAAGACTCCGAACAATATCGCCCCGATGGCCTATTTTGGGATTCGGGCGATCATCCCTTCCTGCCCTGAAGGGATCATCTTCTCAGAACACGAGTTCCCTTGTTTAGCGCGGAATGCGCTATTTTATATCAACATCGCGACCATGTCGAATCCGCGGCACCTCGTCCCCTACCAAAAAATTGTATATAAGAACCCATCGGAGCGTTGCAAATTCTTATTTTCACCCCTTCCAGGGATTCGTAAATAAAAAGGGCTAAAGGGTGTAGAAAAAAAGAAGTAAGGAGCCTCATCGAACAGGAATAACTTGTTCGACCTACGTCTGAAGAAATCTTTTCGTCGGACCTAATCGCGCACCTTTTTAAAGGGGGCAACGAGGCGATCGACTTGGATTTCTTGTGAGCTATGAAAAATCGCGAAATGATAACTCGGAGTTGCACTCGACGGTGTCAAAATAGATGCGTTAATCAATGATCACTCAGTCCGTACCTTCCCAGGAAGGTTTGATTAATTGTTCACTAATTTCCAGTGAGGGAAAGTGCTAATGGGCCCGGACGCGCCGCCACGCTGTCTGGAAACTCATTTTTCCTCAAGGAGTGAGTCCAGCTGTGAGGTAAATCTCGAAAGGGAAGATAAATTAAAAACCAATTAAGACAGCGAAGCACTCACATTTGGGCCCCGTAGGAACACCTGATCAACTTCTCCCGGCTGTGCTCTGTGCTCGGTGTAAAGAAAACCAAAAGGAACTGGGCAAGGGAAAAATAATATGAGAAAAAAAGTTAATGATCGCGTCCCGGTGCGTTGTGGATCTAATCGGAGAAGAAAATCTCAGTAGGACTCCGGTTTTTGGCAGAACGTTTAGGAAGAGGGACAAAAAAGGATCGGAATTGTTTTCAATCTCTGCCAAACCATGTGCATCTGATAAACCTGTTTTTGTGCAATTGCAACTTAGCGGGGATTCCAATTTGCAGAATTACCTGTTTCGCCGAAGGACACTTTTTGCAACTTGTTCTGCACTATTTTTTCCCACTGATCGTTCGTGGGAATATAATTTTTCTCTTGAATTGTTTCACTTTTTAATTAATAAACATTTTAAGAGGTTTGCATTACGATCATGTTACACTTAGAAAAAGGTAGTTCAATTTTCTAATACCACCACTCTGAGTATAAGCGATCTCAGGCTGCTGATGGGCTACTTACGAATATCTGGCCTAGTTGAGATATCACATACATAAAATAGGTCTGTCAGTAGAGATGGAATGTCAACTACGTCTAGAGGACGAGTAAGCCCCAGTTCTTCACATTGTGTGTGACTGCCCGACTCTAGAAAGGACGAGAAGCCCGAAGTTCTTCTGTAAATGGTTTTCAAATTTTCCTCAGAGTAGCGGACCGTAAATATTAGGTTTACCGGAAAGTTCTGTCCGTTTTTGAAGAGGAAAAAAATGATACAATTTTTAACATATTTAACTAGATTTATTGTACGATATACTTTCCATCGTTCCTTATGACTTCTTCCCAGCAGGATGGCATTTTATAAAACCTTTTTTTGAAGAAATTCTTTGGATGCGAAAAACTACAGCAGCACTACTGTAAACGTAAACGTTTTCTTCATTTTTAAATTTTTTTTCTCATCAAATAATTTTGTAAAGAAAGGAATAGGTGAAAATCTGATGGTTAAGGTCTGGGGAGTACGGTCGATGCGAAAGAATTTCCCATCCTAGCTCTGAGATTTTCTGGCGAGTCGCGAAAACAGCATGTGGTCTAGCATTATCGTGATGCAGTATGATTTCCTTCCTATTGAATATTGTCAGCCTTTTTTCTTGGAGTACTTTGTTAACTCGTCCATTTGTTGACTGTATTTCTCCGAATTTAGCTTTTTCTTGGGTTCCAAAAGCTCATAATGGATTGGACCTTGCATGTCCCACCACAGTATTCTCTTTTTAAGGCTCAAGCTCGGTGTAGAGGTGAAGAAGCCATGTTTTCCGGGTTCACGCTGTTTTCCTTACGACGTTTTCATATGTAATCCATTTTTCATCATTTGATCTATCATGGTCTTAAAAATATCGTCATCAACCACAAATGGCCGCCCAGAGCGTAGCTTATCACTAAGGCCGAAATCACCTGTTTTATATTTTTCGAAACATCTCCTACACGTTCTGTTCGCAACAGCATTTTCACCAAAAACTTTTAACAAATTTCGATACGCTGACAATGACATGAGATATCTTTGTTGTAGTTAATTTCTAAGGGCACATAATAAACGCAATTATAAAGATATACAGCCACATATAACTCAAACGAACATATCCAAATATATTCTATAACTTGAAACGAAATTATCGGACATAACTTTCCGGTAGACCTAATATAATTCACATGTGGGATCTTGACACAAAAGTTCGCTCTGGTCGAAGTGCCCATCATATTGACCGCTCCTTTATCTATATACATATATAAAAAAAATCCTGCGTACATTTATGTGTGTTCGCAAAACTCGAAAAGTAGTCGGTTGATAAAACAAAATCCCCCGCCACGTCCATGTCTGTCTGTTCGCGATTTTCTTTATGACTTCTGGTGGAATATTTTTCCTATTTTGGCGATTAAATAGACTGATTCACGAGGAATATTTAGAAGTATAATTAATGAATGCTTTGTGCAAATTAACCGACTTATGACGATGTATATCGGTAAAAAAAGCACGGATCGATGATATAATATTCGCGTTAGCTGCTAAATAATTGACACCCCAAGCAATGCTTAAATTCATAGCAATGGAAAAACTATTGTGTTTTTCTCATATAAGCAGGATCCTTAACCTCTTAAGGCATACTGGCATATATACAGTGCTGATCAAAATGATAGGTATTAAAGCTGAAACGAAGTCTATCTAAGAAATTTGCGTTTTAACTCACTTCTCTCATAAATGTAATTGGTACCATTATTTCAGTTACCACGTTCTCGTTATCTATAATACAGAAAGTTAGTCGTTAAGTCAAATCCTTATTGTTGATTGTAAAATACCTCGTTTTTAAGATGATCAAAATAATGGGTAATTTTGGTTTATTCCTGATTATTTCCTCAATTAATTAAATACGAATGCGATCATGTTTATTTTTGTTAAGCTAATCATTTCTTGTAAAGAATTCTACTACATTTCTCAAATAAATTATTCTAGATAGGTCGAATTAAGTAGTGTTTTGGAAAACAAATACCCATTTTTATCTTCAGAAACAATCGCAGCCTCAATTATTAATGTAATAAGTGCTCCAGCTGTTAGAATGAGAATACAGCAACATAATTTACCTGGAAGAATTGCTCTAAAAGTGCCATATAGTTAGTGCAAAAAATACAAGGTGGCGCAAAATTAATCACTCTATCGGAAGATGTTATAATTATTGCAAATAACGTCATACGTCAATCATATTTGACATTTATGAACTACACAGCTGCAGAATACAAACAGATAAGCAATGGAGCGTGGAATAATTGTGTCTATTTTTTTGACTAATAATCGGTCGGTGGTGTTAGTGCAATTTTTTTGAGGACGCCCTGGCAATACGGAAACTGTTACTGGCGAAAGCTACAGGGCCATGATAAACGACTTCTTACTGCCGGAATTGGAGGAGCGGGGCTTGGTGAACATGTAGTTTCAAAAAGGCGATGCAATCGCACACACAGCACTAGCCACAATGGATATTGTGAAGGAAGCGTTTCCTGGTCGCGTAATCTTCCGTTTTGGTGATTTAGATGGCCAGCCAGATCGCCCTATTTAACCGCCCCAGACTTTTTTCTTTAGGGCTACTTGAAGTCGCGAGTTTATGCCAACAAGCCTCAGACAATCGCAGCCCTTAAAGAGAATATTCGACAAGAATGCGAACAGTTATCACCGGAAATCTTGCAGAATGTCACGGAAAATGCGATAAAACGGGCGCAAATGTGTATCAACACTGGCGGCAGCCACTTGACGGATATCATCTTTTCTTAACAGAAAAAATTGTAAGGGTCCAAAGATAAAGATTTCCATCACTCAAAATATTTTTTTTTATTTAGTAAAAAAGTTATACAAGAATAAAATTGAATGACTAATTTTGCGCAATCTTGTATAAAAGCTCAGAAACAATTCGCAATTCAATTTTAAGCATTACACCAAGGAAATGTTTCGGAATATATGGTGGAGTGCCGTATCTAAAACCAATTTATTTGGGTCTGATGGTAAAGGAAATGATCGGCGACCAAAAGGAAAAGAGTTTCACGTTCGTTTTACCAAAAAAATATTTAAAACATGGTGGTGGTGGCAACCTAATGGTGTAGCAGTGTTTTTCTTGGTTTGGTATTGGGTCTATTAACCATATAAAAGATATCATGACCAAGGAAGCATACCGCGATATTTTGAAGGACATCTTGTTGCCAAATATGCTGAGGACAATATGCAATTAGAATGGCACTTCCAACAGGTTTACGATCCCAAGCATTCATCAAAATTGGAGACTGCTTGGTTGACCAATAGCAAAGTTCCGGTGTGTCATGGCCATCTCAACCCCCTGATCTCAACCCGATTGAAAACTTGGGGGGAAGGGGGCAATTATAAATTTGAAGACTTTTTTAATGTTTAAATTTCAGCTTCAGATATTGTCTGATTTCTAAAATTTTGTTTAAATTGTTTGCTTTAAATGTTTTTCTTGCTTTTTTACGTATTATTTTGATCAGCACTGTACGTTCAATTAGAAATTCAAATTATTCAAATTTGAAAAAATATAAAAATCTGTTACGAAAACTTACACAAGATTATCTTTCACCAATAAAGCCAAAAACTTTGTAGTAAAGCAGCACGGATAATATTTTATTCTGCTTGAAACTCTCCGATTTACCTCTGATTGTTGCAAGATCTCTTTTCTGTTTAGTGAAAAAATATCGTAAACACATAATAAATAAATTACTAATTGTGTAAAATTTCTTTTAATATTTGTAAAATTATGTTTTTCATTTTTGGGCAAATAGTACTTTACTGCCAAATGTGTGAACTTAATTTATTTTTATATAAAGGGTGTCTCAGAATGTTTTTTTGTTTTTAATCCTTAAAAATTAAATATTAGAATTGGTTCAAACTCGTTTTAATTGTTCTTAAATTAAAGAATATAATTTCAATTTTTATTTATGAAAAAACAACCATTGAGAAATGCGCACCTACCGCTTCTTCACACTCATTTACCTTCTAATAAAATTCTTAAAGACTCGCAATTCAAAATAAACCATAAAAGACTGGCGAACATTCATACCCCTTCTTGATGTCCTTTTCCTTTTAATGATTAATCCGGCATTGTATTTCGAGTCTCTTCAAACTTGCGCACCCAATGCGTGACTAATTTCGTATTTAGCTCATTCCGGATGGATATTGAATGAAAATATGTCCTGTAAAGACATCAAACAGCAGTGTACGAATCGTACTTTTATATAAAATTGTCGCATCCAAAACACGCCCTGTGATCCTATGAAACAATCCTGCGCTACTAAAATTAACAAGTCAGCCAAAGGTTTGGCACATCTCCCTTCTCCCCAATAAAAACGCAAAACATTCTGAGACACATTTTACCAATTGTTTTTCAATTTTGTCTTACGTTCTGAAAAGCTCTTGATAAAAAATAAGTGAACGTGTAATCAAAATAAATTTTGAACCACTTTTTCCACCTTTATAAAATTTGTCCCTGAAGAGGGTTTAAAATAGCAAGTTCTAAAAAATTGATGAGCGGAATGATTCGATCGAAATGAGAAGTTTTGCAGATTATAAATTTGCTTCTACTATATATAATTCGGAGTTACAATTTTAACGTAAGTCAATTAGAATTAATTGCTTCGGTTCGTTGTCTCGATCGAAATACTCCAATCAGGAATTTTTTGAAACTTGCTTATTTTAAGCGATTTCCATTCTCAAAAAATTATTTCTGCTTATATGAAGAAGACACAAGAGTTTTTCATTCACTATGGGTTTGTGCTACTTGTTATTAAACTATTTATTTACTTTTAGGTGTAAAGTAAGTGTCATCAATTAGCTTTTATGATTTTCATTTGTAATAAGAGTTGAGGAGTTTCTTAAAAATATTATCCATATCTGGAAAGTAAAGAACATTTTCTCACTCTTGTTGGACCTACTTTCATTAAAACACCTTCGTATTTTATTCTTACAGTATATCATTACTTGGGCATATCCCAAAAAACAGATAATGCAGAATTGTGTTGAAAAAAAGCATTTATCACAGCTCCTGGGTGTCTGTCGTAGAAGGCAATGCGCCCGGACCCCAAGCAAAATTTCGTGCCCTTTTCGTCCTATGAATCCATTAGGAGCATTCAGATCCAGGCGTAAGATATCACGAAGCCATCCTGCTACGTCCTTAAAGTCAAACATTAAATTGCCGCTTCTTAAGGATGATTGACAGGTTCGAGTATCCTTTCACTGCTCGATATTTAAAATTGTCACCTTTGCTGGGAGCATGTCACCAGGACGAGTTAACTCAATTTTCGCCGAGAACAAAACTAAAACGGAACACAAAGGACTATGTAAAAATCCACCAAAGAAAAAAGCAGTCACTCAGCCTAGAAAGGATAACAAGGTGAGTTTCTGCGATTAAATAAAAAAAAAAAAAAAAAATCAGTCCCTTCGCCCAATTTCTTCAGGTACTCGTTTTATGACTCTCAAACAATTGCCACGGTCAATCCATCAAATTTTGCCGCTTTTCCCGACATTTGCGAGGGAACAGGACTCCTTGACGGGATTAAGGACCTCACGCATTTTTCTGCGATCTTTCCGAAAGCGAAACTGATCGCGCTGCGTCGACCTTTCTCCGATATCAAGTGAGAACTCGTTCCTTCGCCGAATCCTTGGAGAGTCCTCTTCATGCTAATGAAAAAAAAAATAAAAACTAGCTACAGAGTATATTTTTCCCTACGATTCCGATTATTATCCCCCAGGGAGGAAGGTAAACATTTTAGGGACGATAACGTTTCTATTAGGCGGCGACTGTTTGCAATTGTTGTCGTCATTATAATGCAAATTTTGACGCAGTTTTTATGACGCGATTAAAGGGCAATCGAGCGGCTTGGGAACAACACTCATCGAAATGACTTGATGAGTGCATCCATCACACAGCGAAAAATATGACTTATTACTAGAGTCGTTTTAAAAATGTAAATTTAATTTAGCGGGGAGCTTGTTGGACTTAGAATCCAAAAGGCTCAAATTCGATTCCCACCCTAAACGTAAATGCAATTAGAAATGAAATAAAAGAACTAAAAAGAGATAGAAGAGGCAAAATTGTCTTCAAAATTTTAAAAGAATTTTAATTGTATTTAATATAAATTTTTTTTGCATCGAAAAGTTTTCATTTTACTTCAATGAGAATGCCATTTAAAATTCAATCTTCATAATTCTATGGCCTCGTTGAAAATAGAAAAATGTTTAAACAGGTTTTCTCTACAGTTTTAACTGAGTTTCCATCTTTGGATAAAAATTATGAGGAAACCCCAATGGATTTCACTTTTAGCTAAATATCTCTCAGTGCAGTGAAATAACGAATAATTGCACTCCTGAGTGCCCTGTTCGACCAGCAAACGACCACGAACGCATCCCTAAAGAGGCCCCGGGGAGGCTCCTCATTCCACGGATGCCTCCGAATTCGACGATGTCATCTCCTCATATTAAACATTCTGGGATTATCCCCCGTGATCCCACCCTGTCAAATATCCATCATCATCTCGCATACCGGGCTTAGTAAGGGATTTCGGGCGACGCATAAATATCTGGGCCCCGCGCGCAAAGTCCAGAGCCAAAAATTCCTCACATCATCGTTCTACCATCAGCCGAAGGACCTCTGGGCACTATCACCAAAAAAAATTCTGAGCCCATCTCATCCCCCGGTTTCGATAGTGGGAAAAGTTCGGGCTCTTCTGGCGAACGGTAGCCACAAATCACCTCCCACCCCGGCCTGTCAGCTATCTTGACATCATGGAACTAATGACGCGCTTGTTTATTTATTTGAGGAAATATTATTTATTTTTCAGGGTAGTTAGACACGACTCCCGACGAAGCAGCACAGACCAGGGGTGCGACTACCGCCAGCACTCGAGGAGAGATGAACGGGGGGTGATCTGGAAATATGTCGACTTGGGAAATTTAGTAGCGATTTTCGTGGCTCAAGGGGGCGGCAAGGTGGCCAAGTGGAAAATTTAATAAAACCATTACGTGCCGACCCCGGCCGTCAACTCCCTCGGGAGCACCTTGACTTCTGCGGTCTGGTTGGTTCGCAACCTGAGGGGAGTAGGCTGCAGCGAGCGGCTTCTCTGACCTGCAGGTGAGCCATGCAAAAAAAAATTGCACCGCTCACTGCTGAGGACAAGTAGGAATTATCTGGCTTTATGGCGGGGAGACACTTGCTCCCGGATAAAAGTCCTACCCGATTCCCTTTGTTATCCCTTTCAGTTGTTCTACCATCTGCTGGTCATTGCGCGCCACAGCCACAGGGCTCCGATGTGTAAACTATGGCCACCTGTAGAAGGGCTCGGGTGTCGGCGACGTCCCTCCGCAGTCCCTGGGAGAGAAACTAGACCTGGAACTTGTCTAAACATTGGACGTCCAGGAAAAGTTTGGCGAAACTTAATCGGAGGATGTCCAGTTAAACAAGTCGACAAGGGAATATCGGGCACAGTTTGAGCTTTGTTTACAGAACTATCAGCGGACAAAAGGTCCAGGAATAAATTTTAGAGGGACCATGGAAAAGCGAATGATATTTAGGGCGATTTCTGATAGGGCTATTTTCATGTGTTAACTTTGAGTCATTTTCGTTAGAAAGAATTATGAAAATGTGAAAACGATTGGAGTATCAAAAGAGCTATACAACTGTTTGTATTTTAAGCAACCAGCCAATTATAAGCAAATTTTTCAACTTAATAATAGTAGAAATTAAATTTTGGAAAGCAAAGTAAGTTGAGAAATCAAACAAAATATAAAAAGAAAAATAATTTCTATATATGATAGATAAACTTTAATCAAATAGTTTTATTTTCCCAAAATATTAAATAATTTCTGTGAGAAATATTCAGACATCCAGCATTTTCTGCTCTAATTTCGTTAAAATTCACACCAATTGTTCGACATTATGAAAATCTAACTTTAATGCATCACAGCATAATTTTTATTGCTTCAGTGCTCTAAAACCGTCAGAAGTTCGGGGGAAACCCTCCCTCACATACCTCAGAGCATCCCAAGAATTCCGGGTACCAACAAATCAGCGGGCTTAGAGACATATAAAATTTGATTTTATAACACGTCAGTTGCGGTATGTGCTCCTGTGCACACAGTCGAAAGGGAAGCAACCCTTCGAAATGTTTTTTCGGCATATGATTAGACTTCTGTTCTGCATTTGGATCTCCCCTCTTAACTTTGTTAAATCGTGATTTCATATTTCCACAGGGGTCCTATTAACGATAACTGCGAAGTTCATGAATTATGCGATGTTTGATAGTTTTAGAGTTTTTTGTTTGGTAACATTAGGTTTAATAACTTGCGAATTGAAAGGGCTAAAATTGTATTTTGCTAGAGGCCACAGTCTGATATATTTTATTTATTTATATGACCTACAAAATTGTAGGTGAATTTATTTCATAAGTAGCCTATTTAACTTTTTCGAACTGAGCTCCCTCCCACTTTTATGAGTGCTGCAAATTTCATACAAAGCTGTACTGAAACATACGAACGAGTCAAAAAATATGATTAGCTTCAAAAACGAATCTTAGATAGCTAGATACTCTGAAAAAATATATCAATATGATCTTGAGGGTTTGCTCTAATTAAATGTAATGATTTTTTAAAATTATCCTTTTCAATTATCCCCTCTAAAATATGTAAATAAAGTGCATTTTTTTTAAGGAGTAAAATTTCAAATTTGATCCTAGCACCAATAGATAAATACTTTTGGATAGAAAAAAATCAAGAAGCATCGAAATCGTGTGAAAACCCTACCAGACTCATTAAATCAAAGCCACCAAAATGTGGTTTTTGTGGTTTTTTGCGACACCACCGAAACATTTTCATGAGAAATTACCTCAGGGAATGGCTCCGGTGGCGGTAACCTGGAAACCGAGCTCCGTCTCATCTCAGGGCATCATCTTTTGTCGATGCGACATTTCTCTTGTTATGCATGTTTTTTTTTAGACCACTCATTTCGAGAAGGCGCAGAACTTGACACCTTAGTAACAAGAGCCCTGAAGACATTGTTACCTTTTCTACCACTACAAAATTTCTGGTGCTCCTAATCAAATCTTGTGTTACAATTATCACCCTATTAAATCTCTATTAAGACGCATGTTAATCCTGACACCGGTCCCTCGTCACAGGGTGTCACATTGTAACCAGGTCCATAGACCAATAGTGCGGATCGGAAAGGGTTGCGCTTTCAAAATATTCAGCGTACACCATCCCTTCGGGGGCCCCTTGGGAGGACGCTAGAAACTTTGCTGATGCTGCTCAAGTGATTCTCTATCAGCTTTTCGGATGGTCGTTAGAAATTTCATTAACATATTTTTCGAATTGAGTGAGGGTGGAACTGGCCACCGGGTGAGTGGGTTGCCTTCCAAATGCTTTGTTTGAAAATTTTATACTAGAAAAAGAGGAGTTTTTCGTCAAAAATTGTTCTAGATTGCATTTCACTATTATTCTGAAGGGTTCCCTAGTCTTCAAGTTAGTATTAAATAAAATCAATAGATTGTCCTTCAGGTACTTCACCCTTATTCACCTTTATTTAAAAAAAAAAAAAAAAAAAAAAAATCAACCTCTTTGAAGCTTAAATTTTGTGGGAGAATCAACAAATGTTCCCTTCTACAGTAGAAATTTTATTAGTAAACAATGATCGCATCATCAAAAGTAGGAAAAAAGAACAACTACAAGAAGGAAAATCGTCGAGCCGGATGAGCTAAAGAAATTCCAGGGATGACTTGCACCTCGGGGGTGGAAGATAATTTTTTACTTTGATCGATGAGTTGCGCCTTTTTTACGGGCAGCCACGTACAGCGGCTTACGCTTATTTCGTTTTTTCTCCTCTTTTTCCTTACTTATTTATTTATTTATTTTTTTTTTTTTGCGTGCAACTCAGTAATGATGAGCACGAATTCGGCCCGAAAAAATTAATTGAATTACATTAGACAAGTCGCGGAGCTGAAATTATCTTTGCTCGTTGAAAAGCACCCCTTATCGTCGCTAGGGGGTTGGGTGCTGCGCTGTTCCTGCGACCACTTCTCGGGGCGCTCACCCGGTCATTTTTTATACATTTTCTCCCATGTTTGCGCTGTAAAATGCTCGTTCCGGGCACAGAATTCGAAAAATCATTAAAGCTACAAAAACTGTGAATATGGTAGTCAGTAGCGATCGGGGCAGATCTGAGATCGCCTCTTTACAACTTTTCCAGTTTTTTGGGTGAATCCAAAAAAAATCTCTGAATGAAAAAGGCTAATGGCTCGAATTCGGTTCATAAATCATGAAAAATTGTAGAGACGACAAAGGAGCACAAAACTCACCGATCGCGGGGTATTTCTCGCCATCAAGAGTGTGATTTACGGCCCGGTGAGCGGCGATCATCGCGTGTTATTGGACAAGATCGGAATTTTTTTCCTCTTCTCGAGGCTATTTGCGCTTCACGAAAAACTCATAGATGTGTTTATTTTACGAGATTTATAGGGAATTAATCTTATCGTAAAAGAAATCGGTAGGTTCGAGTGATTGGAAGCCTATTGACGGTTCCATTCTGCTTGTCCAACCGTTAATACCTGCAGAAATGACCAAAATTCGTGTTATTCTAAATGCCCGGACAACTTTTTATAGCCGAAGCTTTTCTTCAGATGTTCTAGAAAAGCATAAAACCGCTCGGCCCGGGTTTTTGTGTCGATAGAAGACAGTTTGGGCGTCAACTGATAACCGAATCTCCTCGGAGTTAATGGTGCTTTTATTTGCCTCTGCAGTCTCCACTAACTGCCCATCAATAGGGTGCTAATAAAATGCTTTTATAAAATTGCCACTCCGACTTTGTTAGAAAATGCACACACAACTTTATTTTAGGAACAAGCGAATATAGAAAAATCTTCAAATTTTACATGATTAGCAGATATTTACGATTTGTACCGGCTATAAAAATGTAATAAAACTTTTAGAGACTATTTTGAACCATTTGTCATACTAAAAATGGACCACACACGTCTCTATGAAACAAATTTTAATATTTATTTCAATAAAATTAAGTTAATAAATGTAAAAATAAAATAAAAATAAATTTATAAATTATCTGTAAAAATCCGACAAATTACACGTCTAAAAAATGAAGCATATGTGTATGGGACAAACTTTTTTGAAGTTTTAATAAATTTGGTTGATTATCGCTATTTACGACAAATAGTAAAAATTTGAAATTTAAACTAAAACTTGAGTTGTTTGTTTAGTTGGCTGCATAGTACTTTCTGTAATTTTTCTGTAGAACAAAGAGTGAAATTGAAAAACAATGCCCTGAAGATCACTGAAGATTTCTAAATGTAAAGTGACAGTGTTTTCTTCTGAATGATGTTCATTAGAGACAGACTCGTCGACAATACTCGTTCAGTTAGTTTTTGTCAGTTGAAAAGAGTTGTTATTGCGATACAAATTTCAAATTAAGGATGATAGTGGATTACAATAACGGTAAGCTGCAAATATGTGTTGCAAAAAAGTACAAAATTAATAAATCAACAATTTCGCGAATAATGTAGGGCGGTAGTGTAATAATTTGAACGTGTTTTTCTGATCATAGTGTTGATCTTTTCCATCAAATAGATTTAGCTACCGTTTCGTCTACAAAACTATATATAGAAATTTTTTTAAGTGGGAAATGCCAATTGGATGAGTGTTTCAACATGATAACGACTCGAAACACACATCGAATTTGGTAAAGGGCTGGCTTATATCAAATGGAATTCATGATTGTGCACCCTATTTGACTCCCATTCCATCACAATTTTAAAATGCAAATTAGGAAATCGACGATTTATGAACAAGAAGGATTTTATGAATTCCTTAAAGTATGAATGGGGAAAGAATCCAAATGAGCATCATTAGTAATTGAATCAATGCCCCGCAGATGTGCTAAAGTATAAAAATTTAGGGGTTCTACAACAAATATTAAGAAAGTTGCTTAAGTTTTGAACAGTAAATTTTTGGGAATATTTTGTTATTTTATGTATTGTTAATGAAATTTTATTTAATATACAAGATGGCACAAAAATCACCACCCTATCGGAAAATGCTATAATTTTTACAAATGGCGGCAAATATCAGTTCTGCTTTGAAATTTGTAAAAAGTAAAAGTAAAAATAATACAAAATAAGACATGAATCGCTATACTCCTGAAGAAAGCGGAATAATTGTTTCGAATTCTGAGGGCTGTATTTCCGGGTCAATTTAACCGTTCCAGACTTCTTTTTGTGGGGTTTCTTGAAGTCATGAGCCTATCTCAACAAGCCTCAGACTCTTGAAGCCCTCAAAGAGAACATCCATCAAGAATGCGTTTAAGGAACAGTATACACTAGTCACATTGTATTGCACAATGGTTACGTATATTTTGAAATATTCGTTTGTTGTGCAATATCCTGCGTATTAAACATACATTAACCACATTTAAAAAATACAAAAATCATTTAAGAAATTTAGTCTTCCCAGAGATTGCATTTTCCAATAGAGGCTACGTCAAGCACAGTCAATATTTTTGCTATTCACGGTAATTAAGAATATTGCACATGACATGACGAATGATATGACACATGATATGATCCAAGACATGACTCATGACATGATTTAGCCCATGCAGTTAAAAAATTAGGGAAACCAAAGGTAGACCTAAAAAAACATCAGCAAGTAGGGAAAATAACATAATACAAATGGTGCAAAAGTACCCATTTATTTCATCCAGAGTAATTTCTGCGGTAATAGGCAATGAAATTAGCGGTAGGACTGTTCGAATACGTCTCCAGAAAAACAATTATCTGATAGAATCGCTCGAAAAATTCTTTTATTAAAAAACTAAACGTTATGACATGAAAAGAGTTTGCTTCAAATTTTAAAAGTCATTCCAAAGAAATATTTAGGAATATTTTGTGGAGTGATGAAACAAAAATTAATTTATTTAGTTCCGATACCAACCGTAAAGTGTGACGATCCCAGGGAAAGGAATTCCATGTTCGTTTTACCAAGAAACGATTAAACATGGTTGTGGTAACATTACATATGGGACTGCTTTTCTTGGTACGATCCAATTTTCAAAGCTAATAATACTATGACCAAGGAACATTATAAAAATAATCCTGAAGGAAATAATATTGCCATGTGCACAGAAAAATATTCCACTGAGGTGGCATTTTCAGCAGGACTATGATCCTAAACATATGTCCAAATGAGTGAGAGCATGGCATTTTGAGATTATACGAGGTGTTTTTTAGTGGGCATGCCGAAATGAGTGGGATAAAAGATTTATAACTCCGGAATATACCGATAAAATTTACATTTATGGTGTAATCGACGAAAACGAAAGAGAGGCTGTCCGGGAATACCAAAGGAGATTCGCAAATAGACTGATACCCCAAAAAAGGGTATTTTCGCCAAAATTCCAGAGGTTAACAGAAACCGTAAGTGGAAGTTCAAACAGGACGGATTACAGTAAATAATCAGCATGATCAGGCACATCCTTGAAGCGAGTACGAGACAAGTCGCAAGACGATTAGAAGTGTCTTCATATACAACAGTTTGTAAGGTTCTTCATCGATAAAGGTTGCATGCATATCATGCCAGTACAAGGACTTCTCGAAGAAGATTCCGAGAGTAGTTTGGAGTTTTGCACATGGCTTCTGGAATGCGACATAGAAGACTGTTACTAGACCGAATTCTGTGGACGGATGAATCGTCATTCACTAAGGATGGTATTACAAACTTCCACAGCATTCATACCTTCGAATACTTACCAATAGAGGACAAGAGCGATATCATTTCAGCATAAAGTCAGTGTCAATGTTTGGGCTGGTGTTGGGCTTAATAGCCAAATGTATGCGAATTTTTTGGAGAATGCAGTGCCAGAACGACTTGAAGACAGTTCTCTGGATAATATAGGAGCAATGTTTTACCAACACAATCGAGCACCAGCGCATACTGATAACATTCTGAAGGTAAAATTAAATGAATAATTTCCTGACGAAGTGGACCAATTCCTTGGCCTGCTAAATCTCTAGACCTTTTTCCATTAGACTTTTTCTTATGGGGAACGATGAAGGATTAAGTTTACTCAAGTCCTGTTAACAAAGAGGAATTAATTAGCAACATTGGGACTGCAGCGACCAAAATACGGGAGTGGCTAGCTACGCTACACCCTAAACAGGAAGTTAAAAGGAGGTTATTAGTATGCGCCGAAAGTGGCAGAGGACATTCTGAGATTTGTAATATATTAGCATTAACTTGTATCGGTTTTTAATTAAATAAAAAATATTTTGGAGTTAATTTCAATTTCATTTCCAGAAAAAGTTGTCCACGAATAAATTTCCATATTTTTCCTCTACTTGGACATGCTGTACCTCGTTGGAAAGGTAATAAAATACAAATAATAAATATTTGTATTAATTACGTGAATTTTAGAGAAAATGTGACGAAAAGCTGAATTTTAAGGAAGTGTAATGCAGTGAGTGGTTGTAGGTCAACATTGTTGACCTTTTTTGAAAGGACATTGGTAAAATAGATTTTTCCCGTGAGTTCGATGTTGATGCGTTGAGTTGATCAAAAGATGAAAATAAAATAGTTATGTACATACCATAGAAAATCGGAATTTACGAATCAAACTGTAACTCCCAAAGGATTGATATTTCCCCCTCCCATACAATTTTTTGTTTGTCTAAGTCAGATCTTTCATCACACTCATTTCCAAATTTAAAATGGCAGATCCAATATGGCGACCGAAAGCCTTCAATTTTAAGCAATTTCAATGAAAATATTTAGGAGTCTGTTGGTAGACAGGATTCAACTATACCAAAATTCAAGATAGCAGACCCAATAAATAAAAAACAAAAATTTATCTTCAAGATATTGCCATTAAATTCAATACTAAGGGGTTGTGGCAGATGCTATTTTCGAGTCTGTTACCAAAATTTCCAAATTCAAAATGGTACATCTAATATGGTAAACGAAATATTTTTATGTTAAGCGATCCAAACTCATTAACAGGATTGAATCTGTCCAGCGCAGATTCATCCGCTTTGCTCTGTGCGACCTCCCTTGGACAGACCTCTTTAATGTTCGCCCTTATGAAAAATACTTAAAAGTAATCAACCTCCAGTCCCTTGCCCTACGTCGAGATGTCACCGATATTGTTTTCGTTCACCAAGTCCTAGCTGGTTTCATCGATTGCCCTGACCTCCTTCGCAGCATGTCCCTTAACACTCCCGTAACGTTAGTTTTTTCCCTACCTTTCGCATTGAATGTCATCGTATAAACTAATGTCACTTCGAACCCTTTACTAGAATGCTGCGGATGGTCAGCAAATCTGCCGCTTTCGATTTCCATCTTACCAAAATCTCCCTTTCATTCAGTCTCCATGCCCCTCCGATCTAGTCATAGTAAGTTAATTTTAATTTAGTTAATTCAGTTTTTATTGTTACTGTTTGTTGTGATTTACCTATGAAGCTTGTATTGAACAAAATAAATATTATTGAATAAAAATAATATCAAAACGATCTGGAGGCGACTGATTTCAAATCTATGTACAATTCATAATGGGTATATGGTAGAAAATTTTAAATCTCACGAAATCTAACACCACAAATGCAAGAGTTTTCTGTTTTTGCATCTAAAAAAATTACTTAATACCAGCTAGACCGCAATATTGAAGTTTACGCGCACCGTGCGAGGCCAGGTACATCAGCCGGTAAATAAATAAAGAAAGAAATTCATTAAAAAATAATTATAAATGAATAATTATCGGTAATAGCGAAAATTTACTACATTAGTTTTTATTGTAATAGGAAATTTGAGCTGCGAGCAGTAGTTTCGGTGCCCTGAACTAACTCTTCACGCTTTAATGTTACTAAAAATTTCAGATCAGTACATCTCTTAAAAATTGAATTATAGAAAATTCGCGCTGCGTGCTGCCATTTAATAATTCAATAAGTTTTTACCATGAGTCGGGATATTTAAAAATTTCAAATAATCCTACCTACCAAGTTTGACTATTCAACTTTTGAATTCGAATTGAATGTTTTCCATAAAATACCAGAACTCGTCTGCCTACTTGATAAATTAATAACTACAAAAAAAGTTTGAGCGAAAGGTAGCAATGCAGCACCCCCAATCACATTCAGGTGCTCCGCAAAGATTCCGTTTCATTTGGGGACCATCAATTCGCCTTTCAACCCACCACTGAGCATCCAATTAAAATCCAAAAATTAAATGTCAGAAAAAGTCCACACAACGGAAAAGATCAGGTCCACTCGGAGTAACCTTTCTCTTCCAGGTACGTCCCAATCGAGGACACCTCCACGTCCTCCCGAAACCCTCGGGATCCTGTGTCTTTCATTAGACCGCACATTCCAAACAAACATTCGCCCTGGGTGTCCCCGGAGTCCGCTGCGGTGGGTTTTTCCATTAGGGCGCTTCCTCCGGGGGCCCCGGGGCCCGTCCACACATTTGCACTCCTCCCGGGTTTCCTGATTTTCGTCCAGGAGCTGAGAAAAAATGAGGAGAACGGCGGGCACTTGGGCGGTTTTTAATCTTGCGCCGTACCCCACCGCAAAGTTCTTAAAGAGCTGGACCTTCTTGGGGGCGCCGACATGTGAGCCATCATTGCGCCCGCCAGGACAACGAGTCCCAGCGTGGAGCCTGGCCCATTCCGCCGTTCCCGCCCTGGTGCCGGGGGATGTAATCTGCGGCGGGCACGGTGCGGATAGCAACGCCAGAGCCAGGATAAGGAGGAGGAAAATGAGACGAAGCAGGACGTTGCTGGTGACGGGTGACATGAGCTCAGACCCGGAGTTCGACCCGCCTACCCCCGGACCACACACGGGCAGGGTGATTGAAAGTCTGAATGCAAAGCGGAGGAGGATGGGGGCGCGGCTCCAGTTGATTAATTTTTCAGGAATTCAATTTTGCTTCCTTCAATTACACAAACAGAAGCCACCTTGGTACACCTCGTGGCTGCTGCGGGAGTCCTGAACCCGGCTGCACCTTGAGGACGATCGAGAGACGACGCCAACTGGATATTTGGGGGCACGCGCTCCCGCAATCAGTTGCCCAGAAACCGGAGACCGGGCCCTAAAGTAAACGGCGGAAATCAAATTGCGCAAACACGAAAAATTTGAAAAGAAGCACGACCTCGTGCATTTTTTATAGATTCTGGCGGGCAAACACTCGAACACTCGGGTTCTCCGCCCCACGCACGCAGCCGAGGCCACAAAAGGGTAAGATCTCGGCCGATATCCTTCCAAGGGGGGCTGCTACCGCTGCGTGGCGTATTTTCGCACAATTCTGAAATATGACGAATTTATGATGAAGCACTGCGTATAGGGAACACCGCCGCGTCTGTGCGGTACAAAGGGGGCCCCATTCAGGGCCTTGAGGAGTAAGCGCTTGCTGCTAGGGCATTACCAGTCGAATGTAAACCTCATTTCGTCCAGTCAATTAACTTTGAGCCCTTTGAGAATTTTGGCAAACACTGGGAGAAGTTTGCTCAAGCGCCCGATTAATAAGGAAGCGGGGCTGATTGCCGAGGGATTCGCTCGTTGTGTACGCAGCACGCTTTAAAATTGGAAAATTATTTATTTAAGTCAGCTCTCCGGCTGGCCTAGGCCGCAGCCAGGGCGAATCCTGCAAGGATTCGGGGCTCAGATTGCCTTCGGAACAAAAGGGGCATAGCAGCACAATTGCGCCAATTAAGTTCCCTCAAGTCAAAACTTTGGTGCATTCCAGCTCATTGAGATGTTTCGTTTCATTGCAACTATTTGAGGTAAGTAGTCATAGTTAATGACCTTAAAACAACTTACTATGACGTCACTCTAATCTAACACAATCTGATAAATTCAAAAAAGGAAACTAAAAAGCCTTGATATTTTCAATTGTTTTACTATTGACCTGCTTTTAGTTTTATAGAGGTTCTGTACCTTAAAAAAAGAAGTAAACTAATGCATTTGTTTTTTCCGTTTTTATCAAATACTATCTAAGTTAGAAAACTAAAGCTATCAAGGAAAGGATTAGTTATGAAGATTCTAAATTATATTTTCAGAATTTGTTGTATTAGCAAAGCTTTAGATATTACTGAAAAATACATATTCCCTCTCTCCTATCCCCTATAAGCTTATTTGATAAGATATTTTAAATTTTCTAGACTATGAAGACTGTCGAATTAAAAAGCTTTATACAATTTTCATCAAATTAGCGGGTGACCTACAATAGCTGAATACGAGGCTGAATAAAATTTGGTAGTCAAAGGTTTAAAACGGACATTGGTAAGTGCTGTGTTCAAATTTAGTTTCATTGCATAATAGTCCCTGAGTGAAACTCGCACTTGTCTGGTTTTCAGTCAATCAGTATTACTCAACCGCATATTTAGGAAACAAAGCAGAAGATTCCTAATAAGATGCTGCAAAGAAAACGATGAAAACTCCAAGAAAGGAAAGAAATCTTCGAAAAATACCAGAGAACGTGAAATTCGGCTCAATTTCCGTCTTCAGCGGCCGCAGCAGCGAAGGCAGCACAAAAGGTGAGAAATAGCACGTCAGTTTTCACCTTGTGAGTTGCGATTGTCACTGGACCAAGGAAACGAGAAAAATTCCGTTCCAGTGCCTCGTAATTGGAAAAAGCCTGAAAAATGTGAGCGCTATTAATTACCGCGGCTGCTAGCGGGGGGACCGCGACCGACTGGGACGTGATTGACATTAATTTATGAAGAGATCTCGTCGGTTGCAGCGGGCGCGTTACCTGCGGAAAAGTAAATCACCTGGCGGGAAGACGGCGGCTGAAAAAGCGACCGTGCGGTGATTTGTCAATTTCGTTCTGCCCGCCGGGGTTTTATTAATCAGCCGGTCCTCGCGGATGTTTCGTCCGCCGAATGTAGCGCGGCCAGTCCAAGGTACAAGGGTTTCTCGTTTTTTTTCTTTTTTTTTTTTTTTGTATCGAGCTCTCGCCTCCTTGGGATGTATCTCGTTTTCAAGATTTTCCCCGAAAATAGAAACCCTTCAAGAAAACCGTCCCGGCGCTGAAGTGTAAGCAATTCACTTAGCGGGCGGATCCCTCCCCAGCGAACCTCTTCAGCAACGGCCCAAAAAGGTCTGCAAATTTCATTTAAAATCAAATCAGGCTAAAACCTGGAAAAGGTCCTTGAGAGCATGCAATCAACTAATTGAAGTTATTCTTCCAGGGAGTATTCACCCACGCCCCCGCCGCCAGGCCGCCGGTAAGGCGCAACCTTCGGTCCACCCCCGGCGCACATGTTCAGATTTTTTTTCCTAGTTTTAAATTAGGGCGAGACAATGAGTCCCGGCCCATCCCCGGCCCTCGACTCTGTTTCTCTGACGTCAGCAGTAAGGAAAATTTTTAATCGGCGAAAAAGGGCTGCATTGTTCGTCCTTAAGCGATCGCATGAGCCCTGCAACGGAGCGCGGCACAGCGACCATTGTCATGGGCGGACGAAACGGAACGTGATGCGTCCTCCGCGCGGGTGATGTGATGAAGCGACACATCGCTCGGCCCCGCCATCCTGAAGCTCCTCCGAATGGCAATTCAGAGCCTCTTTTGCCGAAGCGAAGCCCACGGGGGATTCGAGTCACTTTTCATCCTTAATGCGCCGAGAGATATGAAATTTTTGTCTTGAGTGCATTTTATTAATTCCGCGCACGTGTTACACACTGCCGGGACCCACCCAAATTCGCTGCTGCACCTTCCGTCTCCAGAAAGCAAAAAAAAAATAATAATAATAATAAGAAAATAAAAAGGCGACTCCTTCGGCGGGTCGTCGCGCTGAGCGGCGTTGGGCGCTTTGTTTGTCGCCGTTGACGCCTTTCAGAGAGCTCATTTTTCATCAGTTAAAATGTCGTTGCGGAGTGAATTCGCGCGATTTTTCCTTTCAGCGCCTCCATTATACGCCTCGGCTGGGTCCATTATCTCGCTCGGAGGGATGGCATTTCGGTACCTTGGAGACTCCAAAGCCAGGGCCCCCGATGCAGAAGGCGCACTCCCTAACCAGGGCAGTCAAAAATCAATCAACCTGAAGGTGCGCTCACGAGTCCCAAGAATGTCGAACTGGGATTACTCGACAAGTGGCTGATTTTCAAATCGATTATTTTACAATTAAAGCCGATAGACAAGAATTGAACTAATCTAAAAAATTTGATAAATTTATTATTACATTTTCCTATAAATCTTTTGAGCGTTAATTTAATAATTATATTATTTAATTATGAGTTGTTGGTATCGAATAATGAGAATCAGGGCACTGAATGCAAAGGTTAAAAAAAGCTAACACATGAGACAGGATTTTCTACTTGAAAAAAATCCAAAACATCGTTTCATAGTGGTTACGGTAGTCAGGCCAAAATAACTCATCTCAACTATCAGCTCAATCACAAGCTGGAGTAGGATATAAAAAAACAGTCAAAGAATCTCTGACCGGTTGAAATATTTCTTCAGGATCTTCCCACCGAAGGCGGGAAATTGAAAGTCTCCTGTAGGGAAATTTTCTAATTTTGATTGATGAGGGGGCTCTGGTCTGTGATGGATATGTCCACATAAATTTGAGCATTAGCAGCCAATCTTGTCTGGGAACCCGTGACCCCGCTTTACACGGGCTCGATGGGTTCGGTTGATTGGTGCCCTCGCCTGCAGGAGCGCTAGTGAGTGAACACCTGCACCCGCGCCCCCCGCCATAAAGATCTCCCTTCACAGAAAGAGCGTAAAGCGCGCGGGGACTGTAAGTGTAAAAACTGATTACACATTCCTCGGTCCTTTCAAAGGAGCCTCGGGGATGAAAAGGAGCGAAATGACGGCGATGGGTGATTAATCTCCTCCTGATGTACAGAAGCAGCCCGGCGACTTGCACAGGTGGATGGAGGGAGGTTGTCATCAATCAAAAGGGCCAGAAAATAATTTTCCTGCCTCCCGGGCAAATTCGCTCGACGTTGAGCTGAGCCCCGAGAGTGCCTCAAATCGTGAAACCTGGCCCTAGATGGTGCAAACAGAGATCAATTAGAGGTCGAACGCGTGAAATTGGGAGATGAAAGGTAAATTTTTCCTTGAAATTTTGAAATTCGACAGTGCGCGGTTTTTGCCAGACTTTTAGATTTCAGGAGTGCAGAACATTTTAAAGGTGTCCCCGTGGAGTGTGTTCTATTTTATTCCTGAACCGCCCGAGCCGACCTAGCCAAAGTAAATCAGAGCAGGAAGAGGTCCCACCTTTGCCTCTGAGGCCAGAGCTATGAAAACGGCCGTTAGAGGATGCGATCAGACGCATAAATCATCGAAATAGGAAATTTATTATCCTTGTGCATTAACAAGGAAACACTGCAGGCAAAAGCCTGCGACCGCGCAGGCTCTCAAGGAGGTGGCTCGATCTTCCCCGGCACTCTTAGTTTATATCCTGGTGGTTTTTCACCTTTTAAAAGGATGATGTATGCGCCATAAATTACCGAAATAAATAAATTATGGCCCGCCAGTGGGGTCGGGGCTCCTCCAGCTGTTAACACCTTTTCATATACCGCGAGAACACCATCTAAGAGGAGCGTGCGCGAGGTCCCGGATTCCTGATTTCTGATTCCCAATTCCTGGTCCTTCCTTCAGGCCTTCTTCAGCCAATTGTTCCGGCTACCATGAATTGCTGGATTTGTTTGTTCAGAAACCGTTTACGGATGTCCTTCGGCCCAATAAATTATATTTCGGTTTTGTTTTAGGGCCGGAAAAATCTCACCCCGCAGGGTTGAAGACGGCTCTAAAAAAAGCACCCGGGCCGAGTATTTACATAAATTTTTCTTAAAGTACCCGAGGAAGGTCCTGCCATCGTCCCAGAGATACTCTGCGGTCCACCCTTTTCGTGTCCTTCTGCGGGGCTCCAGCCCAGCCCGGGCCATGGGTTTTCGATGAGAGTTTTTAATGCTCAGCGATAAAGTTGTTTCGCTCCATCCGGCCGCGATGAGTTATGGTTTGTTGGTTTTTTGGCGGCAGATACTCTCCTTTGGCACCGGGCCCCAGGGCGACCGACGACGACTGCATTTTCGTACCTATCCGCGTCCCGGCCCGCCGCCGGGAACCAGTCAGCGGGGATGATTTATTGGGTCGGAATTTATGACCTCTCCGCCGTCCTCATTTATTCCCGGCAAAGTACCCCCGAGTGCGCATTCAGCGCGAACATATTGCCCTTTCTACACCATGTCCTTGTCAATAAAATACTCGTGAGATTTTATGGAAATTTTACCCGTGAAAATTATCTTCGCTGGTGGACAGATGCGGTTACTTGCCCGCATCTTGCGGTTTAGAAATTTCATAGAAAAAAGTCCCTATCAAAAATAAGTTTTTGAAGCAGAAGTAGTCAGCAGCATGCAAACGGATTTTTCAACTTTCCAAAAGTAATTTCGTAGACAAAATCCAGAAAATTTGTCTGCTTTTTAAGAAAGTCTCTATCTTTAAAGCGGCAATGTATCGAAAGCAGAAAGTAAAGGCAGAAACAGAAGCTTTCAAAGCTTCATTTTATTTTAATTTCATCTCCTATTGCGGTTTTCGTTTTTATTGTACCATGAGACCATTCGGCCACAACCATAAAATAACTTCCTCTACAAATTTAGTTGCAATTAACTTGCAAAATTGGAGCCAAATCGAAGGGTCATCAAAATGAAATGACCTCCGGCAAAAGTAGCGCCAACCGAGCAAATTGCGGCGGCTCCAGCCCCACCCTCAAGGGATGAATCAGATAACTAAAAACTACCCCCCGGACTGTGAGAGAGCGATTCCCTCCCGCCCAGGGCGAGTATGCTTTTAGCCCAACCACTGGAAGTCGCCGGAAGTCGTCAATAAATTGCTCCCTCGACGATAGCAGCAATCGGAAAGAAAGTGTCCTTTTTGGTGGACAATTGTAATTTTTGGAAGACAAGACATATGTTTTATTTTTTTCTTAGGGGAGAAGGGGAGGTGCAATGCTGCCGCATGTACCAAAATATTTCGATCTACCGAAGGCGTCCGAAACTTGCCACGTCACCATCCTTATAGAAGTGGTGAACTCCTTTGACTAACGACGCGCTTCTCTGGGCCTTTGTTGCACCGTCGGCGGTTTTCATCTGGCCGCCGCGGCCCTCTGGCTGCCTTGCGGTCGATCGTTCGTCTTCTCGAGCACCGCAATGCGCGGATATTCCGCCGACATAATTGCGTTTTAATGTAAATTGATGGCTGACTCTAATGACGCGCCGGATTCCTTCGATTTTGACTGGCTGTTTGGGTCTCGGTCCGTTGCGGTGCCGCGCTCAGTGTCCGTTCCGCTCGCACCTCGGCCTCTCTGAATTTGATGTTATTAATGACATAATCTCGCCTTCGCCTGTCAATGGACCTGTCAGACAGGTGATATTTCATTAATTTCAATTTTTGTTATTACTTGGGTGAGTACTCAAATTTACTCGGCCCCGATCGGCCCCTCGCCGTCCACGGACAGCATCAAATCGCCAGTCAGCCAGGTATTCTTGATGTTTCTTCAACTTTTCCACAGATACCTTGCGGTCTTCTTCTGGTTAATTTTTTTTTGTCGTTTTAAGAAAAAGATATATATATATTTTTTTTTATTCTTCACCCATCTCTGACTAGGCCTGGGGCTCGCGTCTCCTCCACCAAGTCATTCGCTTTCAGGTGACTGATTGAGCTCTTTCTTTTCCCAAGTCGTCCAGGTCGAGAGTGATCTTTCATATGCCGAATGGGAATCTCGGGAATGCGTAATGAAGTCATAAAGGTCCAGGTCCGCCTCCGGCTGTATGGTAATCAGCTGGAGATGACCAACTCCCTGTAATTATCGGGAGTGCGCGACCTGCTCATAGACGAGACATAGCGGCTGCCAATTTCGTTTATTGGCTCACAGTTTTTGGCAATTTACCGCCGTACTACTGCCGTTTTGATGGATTAATAAGGTTCAACGGGCCTTCAGAAAAAATGCATTTAGCGAATTGGAATGCCTATCTTAAATTCAAGAAGCAGGTCAAACTTTCGAAAATTTAAATCTAATGAATTTAAGAATTTAGTGTACTGCTAACCAAAGCAAAATATTCGCCAATCCGCATTTAAATGAGTACTTGGAAAAAATAAAGAAAAAAATGTTGTCTTTTATGGGATAATGAAGAACAAAATATTATACCCAATTTAAACCTTATATACACGGATATTACTGATGTTGAGAACATTTTACAGTAAATGTTTTTTAATTATTCCTCATTTAGCCTTCTTTACTAACATGAATCTCTTTTCAAAAGATTGCAAGCGCCACGCACGAGTGACATGGGCATTACCACCAAATGTTTATTATTACTCGCTTGAAATGTTCTAAACTACTGATGTTTTGGTCCGCGAAAAAATCCAAGAGGTTTAAATCAGGACTACTAGGAGGTCATTCATCCTTTGGCAAAAAATCCACTCAGTTTTCAGCGCACAATTTCTGAACTGCATTAGAGAACGAAGGTGAACGCGAAGGCGTCCCGTCCTGCTGAAATCAGTATTAGTCGTCTCCAAAGAATTCTTTTCAGCCTGAAAGCAACACGACTTGAAGAATGTCCTTCGGGTAGTATTCAGAATTGACCTTGACGCCCTTCCCCTCCATGGAAAGCTCCCCAAAACATAACTGATAAAGCATTTTGGTACCTAGGTACATAATGTTCGTTTTCTGGAATGTTTTGAATTCTTAATGTGGTCATTAATCGATCGTTTTGAGAGTTGTGTAGTTGCTGCAAAATGAAAAGTTTTTCATCGGATAATAAAAACTCATCCCCAGACTCATGCAGCTCTTTTTTGTTTGGATGATATTAAAACTTCATGAATTTTCCACTTAAACCATTTAATGGTTTTATATACAAAATCTCGGTTTATTCCTACCTTTTTCAGATCACGAAAATACTCACAAAGCCTCATTCCTTCACTAAATTTAGTCATTTGACCACCCCAAAAACGAAGTAGAATAGTTCGTCCATATTAAAAATTGAGTCGCCCCCACTTTGTAGCGAAACATTTATTTTGTTTTACCGCTTCAATTGACTGTTTTTGGTTCGATAGAATTACAAATGTTTTTTATTTGAAATCACAATTCTTCCATCTTCATGATAGGTTGGTGCATCCTTTTATTAATTTTTTCCCATAATGACTCAACAGCAGTGATAGATTTGTGCAAGTTGAAGGTCTTTCTATAAAATGAACGTTATTTGGAGTTGTTTTAGCAATATGGCAGAAAGCGCCGTTTTCCTGGAACATATATTAACCTTAACCTTAACCTCCCAACAAAGGAATCGAAAGTACTATAAGTACTTTCTGTAGGATATTTTGATACTTCGGTGCCTTAACAGTATCGTCAACAAAATCAAGATGTCCATCTTTCCGCGGTGACATACATCCCTAAGCCACAAGTGCAGCTAAGAACTTAACATTTCTTGTGTGTGAAAGGTTCATTCCGGGTTTTGTAATACTCTTTTGCCCCTTTGACCAAAACACAACTCAAACTTGGACTTGTCATTTCGAATTATGGACTGCAATCGCCTTATTGTCCAATTTTTGTAGCTTTACACAAAATCCTTCTTCTTTTGTCCTGCAATTAAGAAAGGCTTTTCTTTTGCCTGAAGAAGTTTATTCATAAAATTTTCTTTTACTTAGGACTGCGATATCGTACCTGATAGGAGGAGTTACGAGTATATGCTTTTTTTTAAATGCTTTTTTTTTAAAGTTGTTACCAATCGATTGATTGCACGCCGCGGTAATTTCTTTCATCGTCGATTGATGTTAGTGCTTTAAAGGTGAGGCCCTGTTCTTTTCTTTATATTGCCTGTTGTACTAAATGCATTTATTATATCTGGAATCATAATCAGCGATATGCTTAAACCTTCGGATATATGAGATGAAGATTTTCCCTTTTTATAATCATTAACAAATAATTTTTCTAATGTCTTCACTTAGAGTTTTGCGCGAGCCATTTTATTTAAACATATTTTAGCTAAAAGCTTCACTATAGCCACATTTGGTAAAATGACTAGAAATAAACCGCATTTGTAAATAAGATAAAATAGAAACAGTTTTACTAATAAAATAATCATAGTAAGCGAAGTATTTTGCTTCGATTTTTTAAGGTGGCGAACTATTTTGCTGTATTTTTTGGGGTTTTTAACGAATTTTGTTGAAAATGATGAATTATTTTTCCTTTTTTAATTAAAAGCACATATAATAAGCTTAAAACTAAGTAACTATAATATTTTGTTCTTCATTATTCCAGACAATATGTTATTGCTTTTTTATCACATTAGAAAAGGCTGAACTGTTTTGTATCGGAGTAGTTGTTATTGCTAAATCTTTATCAAAAATTCCATTCCATAGAAATCACACAGAGCACAACAGTGTTTCTCTCGAAATTTATAATCACTCTACTACGAGAATATAAATCAGCAAATATAAAACTCCTGGGCAAATAAACTCTTTTGATTCAACTAAATCTTGCTAAATTTGAGATTTCTGACTACTCAAATGGAAACTAGACGATTTAATACCTACGAAGCACAAATAGTAATGGACTAACTAACTAAAATCGTAAGTCTTGTTTAAAGTAACGAATTTTGAAAGTCTGTGGAATTCATGACTGGAAGAATTAAATTCTTCTTTCAAAAGAGCGAGAGCCCATCCCCGGAACTTAATAATCAGAAATCCTTGACACCGGGGCCAAGAAGAAATGAAATGGGTCCGGGTAGGTGGAAGGTAAAAAGTGAAGTAACAGCAGGCGAAATTCATCCACCGCCAGAATATAGTGAGTTAGAAGGTGCGGGGGTCCCGTCCAAGCCAGCCTGAGCCTGCGAAGAGTAAGCAACCGTGCGCAATTTTATTCCGGCCGGGAGGGACGGGACGGGGCGGACACAAGGCTGTTATTTGAGTGGATTCTAATAAACCCATGGTTTTTGCGCTCGACTTAAATCAGGAGCTGGCATCAGCCACGATGGCTGCGGAACCAGAGCCGAAAAACCCATCTCGGATCCTTTTATTAAGTTCGCCACAGGAGGTTTTAATCTACTCCCGGAGCTGTGCGGGTCTGGCGAGCATGTGTCTGTGCGGCTCCGGGAATCAAAGTAGTTCCTTCCATGGGGCAGGGATGACTTGGTCCATATACTTGGGATACTTATGAAAGAACTAATCCTGGAGCACACATAGAATCCGCCCAGGCCATATGTGCTCGGGCTCCCTCGGGCGGGAGGGCCGCCTTAATACTTTTAGATTCAATGCGGCCGCCGGGGCCTGGGTCCGGGTCAGGACAGTTCATTTCGCCCCCGTGGTGGGAGCACCATCGAACTCGCCTCACTTAATCCCCGGGGTGACACTAATTCCAATCTGAGGTAATCTCGCTTTGATTACATAATTCCCTTCGATTGGTGATGAGTTAGCACATCCAGAAGTGCTCAGCGACACTTTCATCGAGGCTGCTGCAGCCATCCCATCCAATCATCTGCATCGCCCCCGCACCCTGACGGCCCGCAAAAAATTCAGCAAGACACGCTGCAGAGAGATTAAACGCTTAACAGGGTGTTTTATTGTTTTGCGCACACATGGCGAGATTTCGCCCTGCCGGGCCGCCCCACATCGCGTGGCGGGCTCTAGAGCCCTTTGTGGGCTTCGACGTTCCCGTGCGAGCTGGCTCCTTCCAGCAGGATAATTAACAACGCCGGGACGCATTCATTGGCAGGAGGGGTCCCTCCCACAGCTCGTTGTGAGTTTATGAAAAATTAATATTTGCGAGTCGAAGGTATTTGTCATTTCTGGTAATAAACTCCGACAATTAGGAGGACTCCCAGACCCGTCCCGCGCACCCATTCCCCACTGTCTCCGGCTCCTTTGATCCCCTTCGTGCGTCGTCAGTGGTGCGCCCTTAAAGTAGCGCTTGAGCCAGACCCAAGATCAAAGGGTTCCTGTAATGTTTTAATCTTCTGATTATTTTCGGATTTCTGAAATGTTTTCACCATTTGGCGGCTTTGTTCTATGCGGGCCTGTGTCGCGGCGCAAAGGTGAGACAGGCTCGTTTTTGTAATCAGCAACTTCTTCCCTTGCCGGATGCGGTTCATGCACCTCCCCTTGTTGGCGGGGCACCCGACGCTGATTAGTTCGTACTTCGCTGGCTGATGACGTTTTAAGTGGGTGTTGATATGATTCCTGCTTTCATCACTTTTATCTCCCTCTGATGCGACTTCTTTTGTAGGGCTTCTTTTCGATTAAAACGACATATAGTCGTTTTCTTTTTTTTTGCATTTAATTTGCTATTTCTGACGTATCCTAGGTGATTTGTGTGATATTCCTTAAGTTCCCGATTTAGGAAAATTTTAGGGGATGAATAGGCAATTTTTAAATTTTGCTTCCAAATAAAACGCAACTGATATTTAAATCATATAAATATAGTAATCAATTTTAAATTAGAAATTGGATAAGTTAAAAAACGCCTTCACACGACATTGTGGCACAATTCAGAGCAAGAAGATTGGAGGCTGAATTGTGTTTATTGTTTCGTTTAAAGAAATTTTAGTTTTTACGTTTAGTATTCGATACAAAGTACCGCGCTCTCCACTGAAAAAATCTAAAATTTATACTTTCCATCAAACTAGCAGACAGCATTGAAAAAACTGAAAAAAAACAAATAGTATTGCTTTAATTAGTTAGTTTTAGAAGTTTTAGAGTTTTGGATTTGTCATAATTTCAACGCTCAAGAATATCCTGCAAGAGTTTCATTCATTCAATCTGAAGGTTTTGGTTAAGGCGGTTGTGCATTTAGGGATTAAATCTTGAAAAGAAACTTATTTCAATAATACGCCCTGGAGTAATGAAATGAAAACAAAACGAAAACCTCAAAGGAACAGGACATCCCTCGGACTTAGCAACAAGAAGTCGCCAGGATCTCGTGTCCGCAAAGAAAACAAGGCCACATGATACAAGATCCATCTCCCGGGAGGGATGATGCTGGCAATTCGTGAATGCGCGAGTAATTTAAAATGCAAACCTCGTTCGGCGACTTTCTTCACGATATTTTTTTCACACCACCCAAAAAAGGAAAACTAGTGGAGTTTCTCGCCGAGGTTCACAGCGGCGTGTCGGGGTCGGACCCAAACCCTTTGTTCAACGAGGACCTCCGGGCAAAGGAAATTAATCGCCGCGGACAAAAAGGTAAAAAAGAAAAATCGCCGCTATTACTCGCACGGATCTTCACGGGCGAGCGGATTACACAAGATGAGCGAAATATCCAAGTGGGGTGTGATATCATTTTAATCGAAGGGGCTGGGGTTGAACGAGGCCAAGCCGCGGATTGTTCTTGTTTCTTTCGCTAACTGGACTCGTTTTATTTAAGACAAACGGCTCCGCGACAGAAACCTGATTTCGTTATCTGATTAGCGGTGAGAAAAAGGTAAATCCGAGGACGCGGTCTAACGGCTAGTTGTCTTCGCTAATGGCTGGGAAAAACTGCACTTTTATTTGATATTGAGGCTATCTCTCGGGCCAGCGCAGTGGTCAGCGAAGAACCCACCGGGCAACGTAATAAAATAATTGATCAGTCAAGAGAAAGTAATTCGAGGATGCGTTGCAGCGCGAAGCGCAGCAGCCGGCCGTGGACCAGTTTACCCAATTCGGGATTCACCCGGTATCAGACGAATGACTCTGGAGAATTTATTAAGAAAATTTATTGCGATGCGTGCATTATTTGAATTAGACGAAAGGAGAAAAACTTGTTTCAGCTTCAACTCCTTGGGAATGGGGAATTTTCTATGCGAACTAGTACCGATATTACTTGTTTTTTATTATTTCATTATACTCACATTGATTATTGAATAACTTTAATCTTTTAGGTTCAATGTTTCAAATCGTCCGATAAATTTACTCCTCAAGTAAAATCGTCCCAATAATCAACTAGCTTGTTATTCAAAAGCAAAGATAAGTTTATATCTAAAGAATAAAGTTATAAATCTATTGAAAATTGATTCCTTAGTATGTCTGACCTAAAAGCAAAGTTCATTGCAGTTTTAAATATTGTGTATCTGCATTTTTTCGAGTTGTAGGTATATACCTAGTCGTGCCATAAATTCTGTCACAACTTTAAAGAAGCATAAAATCTAAACAATAAAAGATAATATGTTTATTCCAACGAAATTTATTTTAATAAGATATTGTTAATTAATTAATAAAAGCTTTACTCGAAATGACCTCCTTTAGCTTTTATACAAGCTTTTAAACGTTGTGGCCACTGTTCTATAGCGGCACGCACGGTGTTCAACGACATTTCATTTGCTGCTTTCACCAACGATTTTTTCAGACTGTCCAAATTGCGGTGGGGAGTTCTATAGGCCTTGTTCTCTAACTCTGTCCATAATGCATAATCCAGCGGATTTAAATCTGGGCTCCCGGATGGCCAATCTTCTTGTGAAATAAAATCAGGAATATTGTTGCGAAGCCACTCCTGTGTGCTTTTTGCTTTGTGAGCAGGAGCAGAGTCTTGCTGGAAGACCCAATGTTGTCCACCGAAGAGAGTTTGCGATAAAGGTTTCACAACACTTTCCAGCATGTTGGTTTGATAAACCGCTGCACCGGTTTTGACACCTTTTTCGCAAAAATGGAGTGTTGTGACACCTTTATGGGATACAACCCACCAAACCATTACAGAAGCTGGATGATGGCCTCGTTGCACCCTGGGAACCGTTTTTTTAGCTTCTTCTGATGATGTTGCATAAACCTTATCATTTTGTTTATTAAAAACTTGCTCCACAGTAAAAATTTTTTCGTCGGTAAAGAGGATGTTCTCAAGACCATTGGTTGCGTGCCAAAGTAAGAGACTCTTGCATCTTTCCAATCTTATTTCCTTTAACCGTGGAGTCAACGTGTGGGCTGTTGACCGACGATAAGCCTTCATATGAAGATCATCTCGAATGAGTCTACTCATCGATCTTGTGGAGATTTCCAACTCCCTCGACAAAATTTTTTGTTTGCGCAGTGGATTTCTACGGATGCGCTCTCGGACAGTTTTGATGGCACTGACTGTTCTAACGGTACGTGGACGACCGGTCCTTGCTCTATCATATATACCTAAGGTTTCATTAAATCGTTCTATGGCACGATAAATGAATCTTTTTGTTATTTTTAGCGGTTTCAACAAATTCAAAATTTCAGAAGCATTTTTTCCACACTTATGGAGTGCTATTACAGCGATACGATTTTCTTTTACTCCCCACTCCATGATTACGAGTCAAAGACTGTCATAACGGTACAATTCCGGGCTAATTTCTGAGAAAGCGCGCATTAGAAATTGTGTGACAGAATTTATGGCAAGACTAGGTATATTAAAATATCAAAATAGCTTAAAACAAATTAATTATAATATTAAAATTAAAGTAACAAAATGAGTTAAATTCCTAAAATAGAAAAAATTAAAACTTACTGCTTTTCACTTATATTTGGGGATATTATGAGAAAAGTTCGTAACAATCCCTTCCCTTTTCAGACCATTCTCTTGTAAAGATTGCCTTTTATAGATGAAAATTAAATAATTCTTCTTGGTACTAAGGTTACTAAGGTATTTGTGAATAAATATTTATTTCCTCCTAAAAAACTGCGTTTAATATATAAAAATTAATTTTAGTTTAAAGTGATTGTAAAAAAAAATAAACTTTTCGTATAGTTGCGATTCCTTTTATCGAAGCATCTGTGGGAAGCTTAAAATTTACAAAATTTTGCCATTAGACCAGAGAAACACCATTAAAAGTGTTTTACTAATTATCAAATCGCTTTTATTTTATAAAATTTGACGCCATAGAAGAATAAACTCTGAAAACAAAAAAATTATTTCACTGATTGTGTAGTAATTCTAAATTTTAAACATGTTCATTTTATACACCTTAAAAGTTATAAAAAAAATTTTCTTTAAATTCATTGTTTAAACTCAAACAGCCCCACCATTTGAATTTGTACAGATGTTTAGCAGAAATTGAATTAAATGGGGCTAAAGATAATTTGAACATTGAACAAAAGTTCTAAGTGAAATGAAATTTTGTTGTACCTTAAATCGTTTAATCATAAAAAAAAGCCAAAAATCACTACCAAACTAAGGCCCAGAATCATTCAATTCTTTTCACTTTTTGTGCAAAGAAGTCAGCATTCAGCAGCTGAAGAATGAGTCCTGCAAAAAGGGCATTCAGCGTAAGGTTCGTACAATGATGTGGCAGATTTAGTGAATGAAACCGGAGTCACCTTCGGTTGAGGTAAAGTGAGCATTAAATCACATCACCTCTGAATGAATGTCCCCAGGAGGTCATCAGTGACGCAAACAAAGGTGCAAAAATGCAAGTGTTCCTCTATTCCCGGAAAACAGGTATAAGAAAAACCCCTCCCCTTTTTCGAAAGTGGCTTGTCCAGGTGCCGCAAAATTGATGTATTTTACCCATTCTTATGGTCCCACATGTTTGTTTTTCTGGAGAGCTCTCCTGACACCCCTAATCGAACAGCTGATCCCGATATTGCCCTTTAATCAGACCGTTACTGAATGGGACTGCCGCTTCGTGCCCTGTCCCCATTAGCGAGGTCCTTGTTAACTAAGATAGGGGGGTTTGCAAAACAAGCGGCCGAAATGAGGACCGACAAATTGACGTAACTCGACTCGACCTCTGCTTCCATTTATCACCCGCCATTGGGCGAAGACAAAATGTCTAGCCGAAAAGGAGTCCTAGGAACAAAGGTCCTCTTAATTAAATCCGCCGAGAATTGTTCTGATTGCACTCGAGGGGTTCAAGCCGAGCCTCGGAAGGTTTCTTTCTTGATTCCTCTTTCTTCCGGCGACGTCGCATCTCTTCCCTTTTTTTTCCATCGCAGCCTTTTCGGGCATTGTCGGAAAGAGGAACATATCAAAAAGGCTTCGGTGGGACGGTAACCCACTGCCGGGGGAGTTGTGTGATTATTGCAAGGAGTCATGAATGGGAGTGGATGTGCAGGGAATCCTGCGTAGGGCCTACGACGGAGGTCAAAACTCCCCCGAGCTAGAGGGGGTGGGATAAATTAATAATTTGATTGCGCAGGGGTGGCAAATCATCATGTTATTATGTGACAAATGAATTGCATTGATTCCCCGATGACGAGACATGTGGGACTTAATTTTGTTTTCGATGGGGGAGGAGTCGTGTTTTGTGGCTCATAAGGTCAGTAGTCACGTTTTCGAGGTCCATGAATTTATTAAATTTATACTCTAACCCACAGTCCTTTATTTAACTGATGGCTTAAAGAAAACGGATTTAGTTCAGCTCTGATTTAAAAATTCCTTTTTGTCGTTCATGATCTTCATTTTCTTTAATATGAACAACTTTTTACAAAAATTATAAAAAGTATTATTTCCCTCCAAATTTTGTGTTACAACGCATTGCAAGACTTCAACAAATTATAAAAGTAAGTTTTTGATAAATACATATGTTCTTTTGCTTTTGGATGTAGCGATTTGTTTTTTGAATATCGAAATATTCTAATTTTTAGAAAATGAGAAAGAAAAAATACCTGAAATAAGAAAAAATTGCAACTATTTTGGCATTAATTAAAGAAAAACACACTCTGGGCATCAAGGGACTACAAGAACAGATCAGGCAATAATTAGTACAGTTGCCGTAAATTGCTCTATACCATTAAGGGAAATTCGCGATATTTTAAGAATCAAAGGAACCGAGTTTTCAGATCGTACGCTCAGACTTTGTTGCAATTAGACGAATTACAATGAATTTACAAAGCCTAGACTCAATTCAAAACTAGAAAAAAAGCGATACAAAGTAAGTTTTTTTAAATATAAGCTCTTCTTTTTTAATCGATGTATTTAAACATCAAAATTTGTATTGTTTCCCACTCACTAGCTCAACAAATTTTGTGCGGAGTAGGCCCGAACAGATGCTTCAACTTTCCTAAAGTAGATGGTAGAATGTGCCAGGAGCAGTATATAAAGAAACTAAAGATTATCATATTGCCTTACATCGCCACGACAGGACTCAGACGAGAAGGATGGATCTTCCAACAGGACAGTGCACCGTGACATACAGTTAAATCTGTTAAACATTTTATCCTTCCTTGGCCAGGTAATTCCCCTGAACTAAACCCCATAGAAAACGTTTGATACATTTTGAAATCCCTAGTTTATAAAATACAATTCTTCCATAGAAATGCTTGTTCAAAATATCCTTGAAATATGGCACAGTGCAGAAGAAATAAACATGTTCATCAAGAACTTCATCAAAAGTATGCCCAATAGAATAGCTACCGTTATAAAAAAAGAATGGTGGGTACACGAAATTTAAAATTTTTTTAAAATAATAACAATAAACTTTTAAAGTAGACTTTTCAGCTTTTCAGTAATATGCATATGTACTATAGCAATCCTATTAAAACAATGATAAAATTACCCCCAATTTATGAAAACGTTACAGGACCCGCTCCAAGCCACGAGCACTACTCGTTGATGGAAAAACGTTGACTTTTATTTTAGATTTAAGGTCCAAACTGACACAGCCATTTTTAAGACCTACCATACCAAGCAATGTGTCTCTGTTCTTTGTTGCCGTTCGACACCTTTGCAAAAGGCCTATATAGTCAAAGTCGTAAAAGTGGAGCCCACATCAGCACGCTAACGATTAGCGATGGCGCAAATGATGTTTCTATAATACAGATGGCTGATGTTGGAGTTGGATTATCCGGTCAAGAGGGCATGCAGGTGGTTATGGCAGTTGATTTCACTCACACACTTGCAAGGTTCAAGTTGTTAGAAAAGCTGTTGCTATCGCACGGTTATTGGTGCTATGACAGTTTGGCTAGGATGATTTTATACTTTTTTTACAAGAATGCAGCATTTGTGTTCTTAATTTTTTGGTACCAACTCTACTGTGGCTGTGGCCGGCGCTGTGATGATCGACCAAATGTATCATATGCTGTACAATTTATTCTTTACATCGCTTCCTCCTCTCGCGATATGTGTATACGACAAATTAGTGCCAGAAGAGTTGCTATTATCAAATCCATGTTTCTACCGAAATGGGGCGCCTTGGATTTGCATATCCACCCCATACATTTTGGCTGGTCATGTTAAATGCCCTTTTCCAAAGTTTAGTAATATTTTTTGTAGCTAAAGCAGCCTATTGGGACTCAGACCTCGGCATTTGGGAATTTAGGACCACAATAACAACATGCTTGGTGACGATGCTGATAAATGGTGCAATCGAAATTAAATCATGGACAATTCTTCATGTATTATCAATAATCTTCAGCTTGGCTGCTTTCTATACTTTTGCCATTATCTACAATTCGATGTGTATTACCTGTTTCGGACTACCATCCAGCTATAGGGTGATATTCAGATGTATGTCTTCACTAGTACACTGGCTTATTATTATTTTGACTGCTGTTATCAGTGTTTTACCTAGGCTTTTAATGGTATTTTCCCAGCAATAATTATTTAAAAGAGAAACATTGAATTTGACCAATTTGCATTGCTATCCTTGTTATCCTGTTTCGATATTTTATTTTAGTAATTAAATGGAGGAGACGCATCGGGGCCTTAAAATATAGATTTATATACATAATAATCTTCTTGCTAAAGCAAATCTTAAAGACTTTTTATTTTAGTTTAAACTTTAACAATGTTTGTGTACAAAGAGAAAATGTGTAAGCGTTTTATTAGAGGCGTACCAGCATACCCTGGCCAACCGAGCATTATCAAATAAAATGTAGACATAATTTAGACTAATCGCGATAATGGCTGTGATAAATGTCTACTAACAGATGATAGGGTTGATTAACCCATGTGTAAGATGAATATATCTGTAAACGTATAAAGATAATTTATAAACAAAACGACCTTTCAATGAAATGTTAAAATATCCAAGTGGTTGTAATGAGCTAGCCACATACTGTGCGTTCTTATGAAATAATAAGTTTATGGAAAAAAGTAAAACCGACTAATGTTTTAAATTGTTTGTATGTTTATATAATAATTTAAAATTTCAACTATCATTGGAGCAACATTATAGGGTCCTAGATTAATCCGCTAATTTTTAATGATATTTAAAAAATTGCCAATTCTTTGGAGACAAATTTGCTGTTGGACAGTGTTATTACAATTTATGTTAGAATTGCATTACATTTTTAACAAAAATCAATAAAAGTGAGTACCCAGGAGATTTTTGTTGTTGACTTAAAAAATTACTATCATATTTTGAAGCTACAAAATTAGAGATAGTGTTGTAAGTGATTTTTATATGCATAACGGTTGAAAGCGATTATGCCAGCTAACGCTATAAAAGATGTAACAAACACTTTATACTACTAACATAAATGCAAATAAGTCAACATTGTTCCTATTTTTGGAAAAACTGTTTTTGTTTTGATAAAAAGAACGCAACAGTCTGAACCGTGGCTTTATAAAAACATCGCCTACACGTCCGAGGTCCAGACCATTTACGTGATTGTTCCTTTTGAATGGTGTCGATTTCATTTACCCCAGGCAGCGCAAAATAATTTATTCCGAGAACTTTTTTGTTCCATACAGTCAATAAAGTGAAAACTTAAAAGCAGCCAATCACCCAGAAAAGGACCTCCATTAATAAAACCTCGCATTCCCGCCGATCCTGTTTTTGAGAATGGACCAGCAAAAGGCAAATGCTCGTATAATTTCGAATGAAAAAAAAAGCGTATTAAATGTCGCGTTTTATCATAAAATTACCATAAACATAGAAGATGACGAAATTTGGCAGGGGGCGATTCAATATCTCTGGTTCTGAGGGACGCAGCATGTGCTCGCGAAGCCGCCCCTAATGGGGAAATTCTTTTTATTGCTTCCTGATCTCATCAGGCCGGGTTTGTGCAATTACCATTCTCCTTGTTCCCGGCGATGCTCCGGGGTCGGCCCGTCTTGTTCCTCCAGGAAATGGTAGCGGATACTCGCCTTAAAAAAATTGCCACGAGATTTCGGCGAATACTCCAAAAATTACTGGAGGATGATTGCAAATTTGAGATACCTTCGCAAAGACGAGGGTGTGGCAATGGTGGATGAAGGAGAGTAGACGAATCTCCAATATCCCTTCTCCTGGAGCATGCACATGCCTAAATTTAAATCCTCTGGTTGCTACATCGCCTGGAACGGAATCCAGGAGGCCTGGCGAGGGCTGAAAGAAGCCACTGCACCGAGGGGAGCTCCCGTAATCTTCTGATGTCGGGATTTGTTTTTCTCCATAGCCCTTGTACCGGCGGGGGCATTACAAATGGGGGCGATGATGATGACGACGACAACGACGACAACGACGACAACGACGACGGCGATGACTTCCTCCTTTCATTGTGCACACCTCGCCGTGGTGCTCCCCCTTTTCATCTAGGACTCTCGCATGGTAATCTTGAAGATGTCGACCAACACCACCCCCCCTATTCCGTCCTAAGTTACCATGGAAAACAAATCGAAAAAATCCAGGAGAGGAGGGAGGAATCAAACAGAGGCGGCAGCATTCTTCGCTGGCGTTGAGTGGATGAAGAGCCTGATTGTCGCCGCTCTTCAGATTCTCGTTTTCACTACTGATTATAGATTTTATAGCCTCCTGCAAGGATCTGATCCATTGGGTCGAAAAATTGCCGTGTAATCATTTCCGCTGTTTTGAGCGGCGCTTTCGGCTTTATTTTCCCTTCAATTTATGCGAATTCAGCTGGCTAAATTACAAATAAACCGCTAATCAAAGACAAATATACATACATAAATTCAAAAAAGAACACATCGTAAATTCATTTATTTCTACAGCATATTAAACAGCATCTCCGAAAACCCTGGTTCGGTTCACTAAAAAAGTGAACAAATTTTATACAAAGAATCTTAAATTTCGGCCATTTTACCCATCCTAAAAGAATCTGCTGCCCCAACCTGGGAGCAGGCGGGCAATATAATCACGTTTCCTCCACCAGCCAATCACAGATTTAGAACAAAAGGCACACTAACGATTTACTGAAGAGTGTGCGTACCCCCGGGGGAACTACCCTTGGAAGGATACGCTGTAGCCCGAAAAAGTGGGTTGGCATGGAGCACACTCTACAAATCGACGACCATGCCGGAGGGAGAATACCCGCTTTTCCTTTTGCCAATGCTATGCAAGGTGTAGGGGATGTCGCTCAAGGTGAAACTTCTTTTCGAACAAAATGAAGGACATCATCATGGACCAGATAGACATCTTGGGTTATTGCTGAAGATGCGTGCTATCATGGATTTATGTTTTCGACGAATGAGATCTGTGGTGAGGAAATGCTTTTCTTTCTAAAAATATTTACAAATTCAACTAGAAATACATTGTTTTCTACAAATTAAAGTAAAATAGTCAATGGTTTTGAATAAATCATTAAAGTGCTATTCAGCAACTACTCCTGTTGAGTAGAATTGAACGGAAAAGGAATATTTTTGAATGGATTACGTTTGCAATTAGTTAGTTAGTTAGGTATATTAAAAATGAAATTTTAATTGCTTTAAGGTCATAGCATAGGTTGTTTTTATTTCGAAACATTAGAAACAACCTCGTGTTTGAAAATTTCGCTTTTACACCCAACTACCCAATTTATTAGCTATTTTTTTCTTTAAGTTGAGTTGAATCGAATGGTATAATTTTAAATCTGTAATTTTTAAATTAAGTTGCTATCGTCTCTTTGGTCATGAGCCCGAAATAACTTGCAAATAAATTATTGTCCTAAACGCTCATAATAGCCCAACTACAATTGAAATTAATCTGAAATTCAAATCACAACAACTTTTCCCAGTCGTATTTTGAGGTTTCCAGGGGTTCAAGAACCGTAACCTTGAAAACATTTTATAAGCAGATACATACAAGGCACTTTTTAGAGGAGCCCCCAAAGTTCCAGCAACAATATTTCTAGGGTCCATGAAAAATATGTAATTTTTTTTTCTAGTCTTGAAAAGGATAATCGAGCTACCCACAATTTCCTGGAGCGTTGAACCCACAACCGTTGTCCCTGAAGTGCCTATTTTCAAGTTGCCATCCGAGGAAGATCCGCCAAAGGACTCCAAAGGAGCCGTTGCCGGGTCGCTTCCTCGAAATTGAAAATTATAAGTTACTCCCCCTGGCAATTGCCGAGATTGCCGCCCAGCATCTAATCACAGCACGTCGCCCAAAATAGTAAACAGAAATGGATCAAAGCAACCACCTTCCCCGCGCAGAGCGAATAGATAATTTGATTCGAGTGAGAGCATATTGACGCAATCATCTAATCTCCGCGTCACGAGTATCTCTGCCGTTTGCCGGCGGGAGTGGGGGGAGGCTATACTGGCGTGATTGAATTAACTTCTCCCAAGGGTGGTTCTAGCTCGGTACCCGGAACCCCATTCGATAGCCGCCTGGTGATAACTTTGATCAGGATGAGCCGCCGCCCGCCTTTCTAGCATGAGGCTTGCATTTCAATGATTAGACAATTTCCAGGATGGCGAAAGGAGCGCTACAGGAGCGTACTGATGCAGTTCGCCGGCCTAATCTCGGAACTCAGGACTGGGACTGTAGCAACTAATCTCCGGGACGACGCGGCAAGGGGGTGTAGCAGCATCTCTTCCCTCCTCTTGAGACAGTCCGCCACCAAATTGAATTTAATGTACTTCCGGACACATACGCAATGAATTTCAAATAAATTGTTGCCACACGATTATGATTAGTGGGGTGTGCTGCGTATTGATTATGGGCATATGCTCCGGCCGGGAGTACTAAGGGAGGGAGGGATCGGTGGTGGTAGTGGTGGTGGTGGCGGGAGCTGAATATGTTATTTCCCCGTAACGTTTCGCCGCTGTGACTGACAGATGCTTTCACGGGCGGCCAAATATTTGCCTTGTTCCGTCCTTGCGGGGAGCAATTAATTTTTTGTTTACTGATTTTTTGATACGCGAATGTTTTCGTGATGGGTAGCTAATTGAAAATTTACTTTGCAAATGACCTGCTGGTTTGATATGGCATTTAACAGCTAGTCCATTTGTTTAAATTTTCAATTTTAAGGCTTAGGAAATTCATTGCTGGCAAAATATTATCAAATCCGATATTTTTTCATTATTACTTTTTAGTTGCATTTTGATTTTTGGTCAAACTTTTAGTAATTTTGACATCATCCCTTGCCTAAAGAATTTATCTAGATCTGCTGTCGAAAATGAAAATCTTCAAACAAATATCCTCCACGTCAGACTCTTGACTCTTACAGGACGATCTTGACAATTTCAGCATCTGGTGCCTACTACTGTATGATGAACACCGCCTCTCTTCGTGACCTAGGTGTCATTTGTGATAGTGAACTTAACTTCCGTGATCACATTGGCAGAGCCAACTCCGCACTTGGCTTTTTATGAACGAAAGAGTTCTTTAATCCCTACGTTACTAAATCTCTCTACGTCTCGTTTGTCAAGCCACTCCTCGAATATGTTAGTCAAGTTTGATCTCCCTCTTAATCCACCTAAATCAAAATAATTTAAGCAATACAGAACAGGTTCTTTCGCTTTGCTTTACGCGACCTTCTTTGGTCTGATCGTCTTAATCTTCCCTCTTATAAAAACCGCCTGAAGGTGATCGACTTGCAACCCTTAGCATCGTGACTGCGCTAAAATTACATTCATTCATCAGTTGCTATCCGGCGACATTGATTATCCTACATTGCTACAGCGGAGATTTTTGTTTACAACAAACCCCGCAACCTAAGATCGGTCATATGCTAACTCCCTTCCCCCTTTGACTTTCACCTGAGCAAATCATCTCTCAAGAACCACCTGCACAACCATTCTTAGAATAAGTTCTTTAATGCCCCTCCTTGTTATTTTTCTATTTAGTTATTAATGCTGTTGTTTTTCTTTTTTTTTATTAGAACCTTTTCAAACTGGACTAAACTACAAGAGATTATGAAAGAAAGAGAGCATAAAAATCGATAATATATGATTTTTTTCCTGTTCCTTGAATCCTTAGTTGGCATCTTCAATTACCTAAAAGAGAAAAATTTGAATGTAGTTAATAAAAACCTCGTCGCCGCCTCTACCTCCACCTCCACAATATGAGGTACATGCCCCGAGCGCTCCAGTCTAGCGAAGTGGTTGCCTCCCTCCCTGTTAAACTAATTCTCGCCTTTCTGTTTTCGAGTGAACACCCATTAAAAAGCGTCCCGGAGGACTGACGTCCCACTGGCCATAAAATATAATTTCCAACCGCCATTACTTTGCCCCGCTGAGGCGTAATTTATCCACGCTTAAGAAACATTTCTTACCAACATCCGCCAGAGCCACAAAGGCGGCAAGGTAAGTACAACAAGCACATCGGTCGCCATAAATCAAAACTTTTGACTAATTACTTAATTCTAGCCGGAGAAAGTTTTGGAAACAAAGCAACCACCCCTCCCCCCCTAGCCCGCGCACTCAGCTTGGACCCACTACCACCCGCCGAGCCTGTGGCGAAAGACGAAAATTTTCCCGGCCATGGATAGTAGTCAGCCCCCAAAGACGAGAGTCTCAAGAAATTGTCCCCGAAGAAACCTCAGGGCCGGAAGACATTTGTAAAATTGCGCCCTCGTAATGGCGGAATCCGGTGGGTAGCCCCATCGACCAGGATATAGACCGGATGCTGCACGAGGGCCACCGTCGACCCCACCCCACCCTGCCTGGGATGCTCTTCAGTCTCCTGGCGCACTGAGATTTGTATGCCAGGTCTACGCTATGCTCGAGATAATTGAATCATCCGTCCATTAGTCTGTTCACTAGCACCGAGTGCGGTACGTGTGTATTTTGGGGGGCCCTGCATCACACCCCTTCCCCGCCCTCAAAAGACAATGGGACTATGTGCGGAATCCCTGACGACGGGTGGCGCTCAAAGGTGCTGGCTCTTGGATTTTCGGGTAAATATCTTAAGGAGCTGAGGGAATCTCTGAAATTTGTACCCCACTCTGGAGGCGCCAAATCCATTGATTTACTGCTGGGGACCTGTTGTGACAGCCCCGCCTGCAGACGTATTTGTTCTGGCATCCTAGGACACTGTGACTAACTGCCTTGCATTAGTAAGATTTATGCGACCCCCACCCTCCATACACGTGTACGTCTTCTGGCGTAGCCGTGTTGCCACCCGCACGAACTTTCCCTTTCCTTCAGAATGGGGGAGGCTCCCGAAATTTTGGCCGGGACCCTTTCCTGTTCCGGGCCTTCTGTGCCTTATTGCCGCCTTATTTATCAACGGCTCGTTGGCACTTTGGAGCTTCTTAATGAATTCGTAAACATCACTTACGACGACAGGCCATGTGTGTAAACTTCGCGAATTTTGCGAGGGTGCACAATCGCGCCCAACTTTCGAATGATGGTCTTATACTCCCATAGAAAGCGACTCCCTATAAAGAGTACCGCTGCTGGGACTATTTCATCCGTAAATTGTTAATTTGTTAGAATACCCAGATTTTGAACTTTCTGCTACCTTTAATAAAGCTCGCTAAAGATGAATACCCAATTTTATTCAGCCATGTATTCAGCTATTGGGTGTCACCCAAATATGGGTAACGGGGCGAAGAAGGTGTTCAAGAAAGTCTGGAACTGCTAAATGCTGAGTGCTATTTTAGTACATACTTTAGACAACTTTATCAAAAACGATACGTATATATATACGTATATATACCTTCCAAAATGTTCTCAGAGAGCCGAGAAGATGTGAACGACGTTTCCGCCCGACGTCCGTTCTTGAAGAGGAAGAAAATGATACAATATTTAACATATTTAACTAAATTTATTGCACAATATAATTTCCATCGTTCCTTATGACTTCTTCCTAGCATGATGGCAATTTATAAAACCTATTTTTGAAGAAAATCTTTGGATGTGAAAAACTACAGCAGCAGTACAGTAAACGTAAACGTTTTCTTCATTTTTTAATTTTTTTTCTCATCAAATAATTTTGTAAAGAAAGAAATAGGTGAAAGTCTGATGGTTAAGGTCTGGGGAGTATGGTCGATGCAAAAGAATTTCCCATCCTGGCTCTGAGATTTTCTGGCGAGTCGCCAAAGCAGCATGTGGTCTAGCATTATCGTGATGTAGCATGATTTCCTTCCTATTAAATATTGTCAGCCTTTTTTCTTGGAGTACTTTGTTAACTCGTCCATTTATTGACTGTATTTCTCCGAATTTAGCTTTTTTCTTCGGTTCCAAAAGCTCATAATGGATTGGACCTTGCATGTCCCACCCTATACACAATATTCTCTTTTTAAGGCTCAAGCTCGGTGAAGAAGGCATGTTTTCCGGGTTCACGCTATTTTCATAGGTAATCCATTTTTCATCATTTGATCTATCATGGTCTTAAAAATATCGTCATCAACCACAAATGACCGCCCAGAGCGTAGCTTATCACTAAGGCCGAAATCATCTGCTTTACATTTTTCGAACCAACTCCTACACGTTCTGTCCGAAACAGCATCTTCACCAAAAACTTTTAACAAATTTCGACACGCTGACAATGACATGAGTTATCTTTGTTGTAGTTAATTTCGAAGGGCGCATAATAAACGCAATTATAAAGATATACCACATATAACTCAAACGAACATATCCAAATATATTCAAACTTGAAACGAAATTATCGGACAGAACTTTCCGGTAGACCTAATAGTATAAAAAAAATAGTATTGGCCAATCGTCGAATCACCGTTAGAGAAGTTGATGAGGTTCTAAACATATCGATTGGCTCGTGCCATTCGATTCTTACCAACAATTTGAGCATGAGACGGATCGCCGAGAAATTTGAGCCAAAATTGCTGAATTTCGACCAAAAACAGCATCACATTAACATTGCTAAGGAGCTGTTGGACTCTGTCGGCGACGACCCAAATTTGCTCCAGAGGGTCATAACTGGTGACGAATCATGAGTTTATGGTTATGACGTGGAAACCAAAATTTGGTACAGAATCTGTTGATCCATTTTTTGGAATAGGCAAAAATCAAAGACGAGCCAAAACACGTCCAAGCAAAATAGCTGTCAAAAATTAACTGAACATGCAAAATAGCTGAGCTTGTCAGCATAAGTGAGGGACATAAGTACCAACATAACGCTACAAAAACATCGAAAATCGAATATTCGTAGTCCGTGAAAAATCCGAATACGTTTTGAACAGTACCTAATTCTGTATTCACGGAATTTCCAAGTAGATTTGCCCATAGACAATTTTTGACAGAGTTCGAAAACGCACATATTTATTTTTTTTTTATACAGGTGAATGCACTTTACGCAAGTACAATTGTGAAAATTATAATGTTTTAAAATAGGTTATAGGAAAAACATTAAAGCAACACTACTACTAATTTTACAACATCTTGCAGGCCTCATAACTAATTACGTTTCAGCATCAAGGAAAATGTAACGTAGACCCGAAAAAAATTGTTGTATAAGCTCTTAAAGTTCTCTCATCTATCTTTCTGCACATGCATTCCATCCGACTTAAGAGGCTGTCAAGACGACGGTAATTCATCATATCTCTCGATCGAAGAACACATCGAGTACTTCCTTTCTTGTTGAGGCAAGAGAAGAAGCAAAGAAAAAAAAAACACGAAACATAAAAAATGTGTTACGAAGAAAAGCGGACGGAGGCTTTATATCATTTAGCTGGCTATTGGTCGGGGCGCAGCTTGGGAGCATCTTCTAGAGTGCGTCTACTGGAAGAGTTCTTGATATTTGGTTAGAATCGTCTAGCACATAGCCCCTGAGCCCCTCTAAGTGGCACTCTGCACTCCAGGACTACATACGAAAAACCAGCAAAAAAGCACACCCTCAAAAAGTAAAAAAAAAAAAAATTATATATATAGATAAAGACGAGGAGTGCTCGAGCATGGCATGGTATACCCTTGATCCACTTGTTCTTTTGTCTGTGGAGTCTCGAGTTCCCATCCTGGGCCAATGTAAAAACTCCCGCCACCCTCCTGGAAACAGGCAGCCCGCGGCCAGAGCCATGACGACCAGTGGTCCCACCTAATCGCAGCCAATTGACGCCAATTTATGGTTGTCTTAGCCCACTGGCAGCCAAGTGATATATGCGACGGCTCCCGGGACAATTGGGGGCCCCCCACACAATTGCTGGAAGTGGCCCAGCGATAAGTGTCTTCCGCCCATGTGAACAACTGCGGGGTCGCCAGTTTAATCAGTCACTTTTTAATTGAATTCATAATTACAGGGTGACATCGAGCCCGTCGCACTGTCCGTCGGAGAGTCCGCCACGACGATAAGCACCCCACATTTCGTTAGGGCTTTAAACTGGGAAGGCGACAGCGGCGAAGCTCCCCCTCGGGTTCGATGACGGCAAATGAAATTTTGTCCGCCTCTCTTGTTTGTATCCGAAATTGGATTGGTGGCCCTTAATCCGTTTATCGAAGTTCGTACACGAATGGACTTGAAACTTCGCCGCTTCCAAAATGGAGGAGCCCCAACAGAAGGTTCCGCAGCTCCACAGCCCGGCTAGAGAGCACCAAGTCCCGGCTGCAGCTCTGCTGAGTTGGATGCTGCCGGGTCTGGCGAAAAGGGTCGACCGGAGATAGCAGGTCTTAGGCTTGGCAAGGATTAAGGGCTCTGATGTCCCATTGACAAAGTTTTGCGAGATGATTGCGTCGGATGGGGATTTTAAATTTTTTCTCGAATAGAGGAAAGATGAGGTCGGCACTTTAAGGGCTATTTCACATAAAATTTCATTTTGTTGAACCCGAAAAAAATTTACGGACAATGTGCCCTAGCAAAAGTGCTTACGTTTCATTTGTCCTAATTGAGACATGGTTCTGGGTTTGATCCGAATGTAATGGTGATGGTGGTAATCGAACTAAACTGGTAAAATCAAAATTAAAAATAAAAAAGGTCCAGGGCCAAAAGCATTCAGTGGGGTTTCTTAAATTATCTGGAAATCAAAAATTTTAAATTAATAAATAAAATTGAATAAAGTTTCTAACCGAAAAATTAAATAGATAGCTTAGATAATATCGTTTTATTGGGTCCTATCATTAAACACGTTCCAATTGAATCGAAAGGAGGTTAGAAAAGAATTTTTGCATAAAAGTTCCTTAAAGTTCCTAAAATTTTCATAAAATCATTATAGTAACCGTTTACTTAAATTCTCTCGTTCAAAGTGCTAAAATAATTAAATTAGGAAAATCCAATCCAATTATTTTGACGCTATGTACGAAAAGAGTTAAAGTCAAAGCTAACTAAAATGAATTCATGAAAATTTTAGGAACTTTATTAAGGAATTTTTATCGAAAAAAGGCTTTTGTAAGCTCCTTCCGATTCGATAGGAACCTTTTCAATGATAAGGCCCATTAACGAATAAAAATTGTGAAAATCTATTTTGAAATATCGTTACAGTTGCGATATCGTTTTTTTTTATAGGGGCCTCGGATGGCATAGCTGGCTGAGTGGTTTGGCTGTGATGTACAAAGTGTGTCATTCCGAGATTGTGGGCTCGATTCCCATATGAAAACTCTGGTTAAAAAGTAAAAATAACACAGGAGGTTGCCTTATGGACCCAATTTGAGAATTAAATTTTAAATAGCAATAGTATTTTTTTATATAAGATCAAAGATTGAAAATATATAACAGAAATAGATCAAGTGCTAATTGGACTGTACTCCAAATGTTTTCAGATTTTTCAATTTCAACGAATTATTTAAAAACAAAGTGATAATACTAGAAGAATTGATAAATGACTAGAAAACAGAAAGCCTAACAAATACCATGAAAGATTTGAATTATCTTCAGTTTCAAAAAGATATAAAATCTAAATTATGTCGTTCCGAAAATGATAACTAAATCCAGCGAGATGTGTAAATAGCGCCAAAAGTTATCCAGTAATAAAACTCAAAAGTTTTCAAAGAACCTGCAAAAAAACAGGCTATCCGACAAGTAACAAATTTCACAGAGTTACCTGAAGTTTTTGAGCTACTGCTGCTTGCGCTTCAGTCGAAATTACCCCCCGTTCCAAATTCCGCAAAAACTTCATAATCCAGAAAATTCACAAAAGGATTTTCCCCAAAAATTCCAAAAACTTTCGCTACAACGCGCCTTGCTTTTCTCTACTGCAAAACTTTCCACTTTTTTCCCCCCAAAAATTTTGCAGTGGAGCTCGTCTATTTGTCGAATGTATCCCGGTATATTGCTGGGTGTATCCCAGCGCGATAGAAAGCGCAGCTAAAGGAAAGCTTTTGAGAGCTTTGTTACCTCATTTTGCCGGTTGTACTTCGCCCGGATAATGTTAAACAAAGTTTTGAACGAAATTTTAATTGCAAATATTTGAGAACGGGCACTCGTACACAGTCCCTTCCCTTCCCCGAAAAACATTTACATACATACACAGATACAAAACACCGACCAACAAAGGTAGTGGAGGATCAGGAAACATGCAGCCAACTTCATGCCGTCTAAGCCGGTCCCTGAAGCCGGATCGCATTCTTTTGGCCTTTGCTGATTATTTACCGGCGGTGGGAGGCGACAGGCGGGGTCGCCGGGCAAAAGCTCGGTAGCGTCGAGGCGCGCGAGTTTCTTTTGTGACTCGTCGAGTGCTTTTCGTGTTTTTACTTCCACAATCGTCCGCCGTCCTTTGCCTCAATAAAGCGAGGAATCGGAGAGCGTAAAATACCGCTAAGGCCCCCCATTCACGTCAGCCCAGGAAAGTTTGCGAACATTTTTCAAACTCGTCCGGGGAAAGCTTGTACAGAGGCACAGGGGCCAGGGCCGACAGGACCGACTCCGGCAAGCTTTTCACCGGCTGGCGCCCTTTGTTCGGGGTGTGCTTTTGTGACCCTCTTCAAAGGGTGAACTAATTAATAGTTAAATACGCGTGCTTGACGCGTGCCTCTAGACAAACCGAGCGGTTGTGGCTGACTGTTTTGAGGCGATAAGTGGAAAAGTTTCCCTGAAAAGGGCTTTTTCGCATGTGTCACCGTAAGGGCTCCGCTGCACACACACTCATATAGTGGATGAGGCCCTGCTCAGTACCGAAGCGGAGGCAGGCCTCCAAAGAAACAGAAAATTGTTAATTATTTTCCAGAGAAAGGCCTTCGCAATCAAAGGCTCTGTGAAAGTACCTAAGTCAAGCGAAAACTTGGGTATTTTTTTTTTTTTTTGCAAAAAACACATCTAGACCCCCACGTGCCTCCTATGTCAAGCGGACCGGCTAGGTAAGTGTGTCACCCTCTTAATTGACTTCCTTTCGCTGCGAAGAAAGAACGTTCCAACAGCGTGTACTTTCTTAGAGATCTAGCTGCTGAAACTCCACGGGGGGTCATTCAGAGCCCCTTTGAATGGTGGTGGCTGAAGCAGTATTTTGGACAAATGAGCCAGAAGATTGATACCTCTGCACGTGAAATCCCATAGAGGCTGCGAAGGCCCCTGCAGTCACCTTCACGTTCGGTAATTACTCGTATATCACCTGATTCGATTGACAGATTCCCCGCCCAGCACAAATCTAGCTGCAGCGTACATTCGCTCTCTGACCCCAAGACCCCCGAAGGCTATTTCGGGGATATTAACTGACGTAATTTTTTTTCTGATTGACCACCGTTGGGAAACCGGAGATCGCCTACATCAGATTTCTTTTAATTGCTGTGCCCTTCCCGAACCAAAGAAGACGTTTTGAATAGCTGCTATAGAGGCTGATTAGCAGTCAAGGTCAAAAGGTCTCAATTCTATGCTACTACACAATTTTTCATCTCTTTACATCTGTTAATACTGTAAAAATGTTTCAAGTTTTACAACTATTTCCTCTTCCTTTCAAATCTGCAACAATAAAAGTTCTATCAAAAGCAGATCAATAGCAAGGAAGAGCAGACCTAAAGCTTCTTTGAAGCTTTAAAGTCAGTCGAATAGGAAAACGAATCAGAGTTTAAGGTAAAAGATCATAGTTATGTTATACTTTTTGTCTCAATATACTGCACTATTGCAAATTAACACTGTTTTCCTACTTTTTATTTTGATAAAATACAGGATTTGATAAATGGCGAACCCAAAACGATTTCCGAGTGAAATGAAGCCATGAAAACTGGTACTTTGGGGTTTTTCTATACATACTATACATATTTAAAGCCTTGATGTATATACTTTTTAATAAAGTATTGTCGGTATGAATAATGTTGATAGTGCAATGGACTTTTTGTTCATTTTATAGTACATTTCGCACTTCGCTATACCCTTTTTATGCTCAACAAGAGCTAGTAAGACGTTGAAAATTAATTCGAATTTTGAAGTGGATTCAGCCCAACGAGAGTCCTTGCTTCCAACTTTACCATCGTGAGATTAACTCAAAGCCGAAGTGTTTGAAAGTTTCAGAAATGTTCCTGATTTTGTCTTCGTCAGTTAAAAACATTTTAAAAAAGATGGCTTAAAATTAATTTCAATTAACCATCCTCCCCGGACCGAAAAAGTTTTTCACCCGACCCGCCGCCCACCATGTTTCAGGGGGACTTTTTCCACCAGCAGCAGCCTCCGCAGACCGGGGAGTGAGGGGAGAGGAAGTTATAGCAACCCCCAGTGAGCACAAACTTTAAACTCATCACGTTCGCAAGGTTCGAGCAACTGTCGCTAGCGAAGGATGGTAGGCGCGGAGGAGGTTTTCAGCCTAAAAAAGTTTCTACCCGTTCCCGCCCAGAGGCCCGGTCCTCCCCAAAAGGGATAGGGCTGAGGCCTGCTTCAATTTCCAGTTTCAAAGTTTTAACACAAATTAAGCCAACAGGAACGCTGTCGCTGCGACGGTAGCAATGTGGGACGGCCACGGCAGCGCCGACGGCGACGGCGACAGCGGCGGCATCATCGGCAGCAACAAATTAAATTTTCGCTGAAGAAGGCCCGAGTCCTCACCGTCGGGACGGGTGACATTTATCAACATCGAAACACTCGTCACTCCAATCAGCGAGGACGACTTCTTGCCGGCGAAATTTTCGAGAGCGTTTTTAAAGGGACGAAGCAGGCCGGGATGGTCTTACGGCGAAATATAATTAAAATCCCTTTCAGCGTTGCTCTCCAGAAATAATGATGGCTCTCGAGGTGTGCCCGGGAAACTGATTCTGGCTCTTATCGCACTTTGTATTTCCCAGAATAACTTTAAGCGAAAGTTATTTTTCGACTTAAAAACAGTGCTGTTTATCTCCGAACCCGTTGCCGGATGAAATGATCCTTTTTCACGGATACCTGATCGATATTTTAGAGGATATGAAATGAATGTGTTCATGAAGTCGACCATGGGAAAACTAAACCATTACTTGAATACTTAAGCATGTTGTATACTTATTTTTTGTATGTACAAATTCTAAAGTCTTTTAAGACCTCACTTTGATATTTTTAATATTATTACTATAATTGTTATTTCTACTAACAAAACAAACAATTGAAGTTACCTAACTTTCCCACAAACCACTTGAGAAGTGAATAATGCAGAGACAATATGCGAATCTAAACACCAAAATGAATCACAGCATACCACTGGTTTACATATTTACTTTTCAGAAATGCTTAATGATGCCCAAAAAGCAGCTCGCAATCAATCTGAGCCGAGTGATGTGGTTGAAGTAAATTAAGAAATTAATCAAAGCTCCTCATCATCGAGAATGGTTTCACTTGGACCAATGTATCCATGCAAAAGATCCCTCAAATTACCATACTCCGGGGGACTGGCGTGAATAAAACCGGCACGCAATCAGGGCCCCCATACCTACGCCCAAGCCCCATCGTCATTAGCGGCCAATTTCAAGCAGATTAGTTATCATCCTAAGCTCAAGTCATCCCAGGTATTTGCAGGTATGAAATTTTTTTAACAAAATGATAAATTGCTCATCAGTGGCTCGACCAGCGTAATAGATTTATCATCATGTGTGCAACAGATAAGTCGCTGGCGATCGACTTCACACTCAACACTTGTTCTATGGAACGTATCTTGGTGTAATCGATGGTCCAAACTGAACCACTGTGGTGACCCCGCGATCATCGAAGCCACGGCAGCTGCTCATCTTCGCGCAATAACAGTGATTGATTGTCTTCTCAGCCGGCTTTGATCTGCCCGAGACGTAGCAGTCTATCTTAATCCTTTACCCTAGCGATGATATATAATTTTTGCATTTCCGATGACTTATTTCATGTAAGTCGTAATCGAATAAAAGCAATACGTAGAATATCGTTTTTAGATTTAAGACTTATTATAATTGACTATTTTAAGTCTATTCAATCTTACATTTTCGATTTTATCAAAGAATACAAACTTATCCGTTTTCGGACATTATCAAAAAAACAATGCATTCTCAGAAGTCCGTTCGATATCGATATATCGATTGTTATATTTAAGCTAAAACCGACATTCAACGAGTATCATTTTCAATCGACATCGCCTTCTACTGTAGACTACTGGTCCATGATTCTGGCTGATTCGCCCTGGTCATTAATGCATTAAAAGTGTCCTTGGTACCCAAGGACCAATGGAAAATGATTTCCTTGTGCATCGTAATATTTGCACACAGAGCGTAAATATTTGCGCCCACTTAGCATTTTTCCTGATTACGACAAAAATTGATTGCTTCATCGGACTAGAGTCCGAGAGAAATAAAAAATTCCATTAGGACGTGTAATCTTAATGGAATCCCAGAAGGAGCGCAAACATATCATTTACAGAATGGTCGCAATGAGAGGAGTGGAGTGTGCGATTGGTGTCCAGTCCCTGCCTCATTTTCCAAGTCATTAAAAGTAAACACGAGGAAATTTCTGTTTTTGTAACTAGACGTATGCGAAGTAAAAGGCGAAAACAAAACAGCCGGTGCCGGAGAAAGCGGCAAGAAGCAAGCATCCACTTAACGATTCACTTTGGCTGCAAAATCTTCCTCTAAATTGAAAGCTTTCATTGCTACCGGACCTGGGGACCAGCCGGTCCGTCAACTTCACCCATTCTGGAATCTGGAGGGACTCTATCTTTTGCAACTTGCAAAGTAAATAGCTTCGGCGTTGATTTACCGAAAAGGAACATCGGTAAAAATGTGCAAGGAAACTTTATTCAGAAACGGGTGGGCGATGGTGGTGTAGAGCTAAAAACCTAACGTCGAGAGAATTGCTTGGCCAAAATGTAAATTTACACAAGTCCTAGGTCGTCCTTGCAAACAGACTGCTTGATGAAGAATCTGCCGAGGGAGACTCAAGGATGCGCCTGGATGGATGGGCTGGAACCCAACAGCTGAAATAAAGTAAAACTCCGCTCGAGCCCTTGCAGCAGACTGCACGAGTGCATCTAGGGCCTGTTTGTCGTATCTGGAGTTCATTAATATCTGAAGCAGGCACTCTGCAATTCTCCTTGACGCCACAGTCAACGGCTTCCAGCTGGTAAACTAATAGTTTCCAGCCAGTTAAGCTGGCCCTGGAGTGGTAACAGTCACACTGTGGCTAGAACTTAAGTTGTAATCACGATCATTTATTTACTTGTGATCTTATACCTTTAAGAAGCTTTCTCGATAGCAAGTCTACGTTGAAAAACCTTACACACTTTACTTTGAATACCGAGACAAAATGTTTCAAATTCAACAAACAAAGCATCAGACGTTCAAATTGATTTTTCAAAAAAAAAAATTTAATTTTGTTTTCATGTAAGACACCTACCGCCTGTATATTCAGCTTCACAGACGACGTCGCTGAATTGTGCATCAAATGTTAAATTTTTAGATTTCTTTTCTGAACACTGAGCCATTGATGCTTCTTCTGATGTGCGATTCTAAGCTCGGTTTATAAAATGTAGAATAAATTTTATCTTAAAAAGGAAAAACTTTTTGAAATTTCATAATTCAGCGCAGTACTTTCGGAAACTGAATAGCGTATTCAGGCAGAACATCCTCTTTTTAGATATTTAGAAAAACCTGCCCTGCTATTTTTGTTTTGATAAATATGTAGTGTAACAAATAACCGCACAATTAAGGCTCCCAGACATTTTTATATGTAAACAAATGTTTCAGTCTATGCTCTCTAAATTTTCCCAAACCATCCTTCTAAACTGACGCTCGAATAAAAGACACATGCACCGCTAAATTGGAATCTATCGTTATTAGAAACATTTCAATTATGTGACATAAATCTGCGCTCCCCGGGATGCCTTTGATGTAATAAAGCCGGCCGGAGGAAGGACGTCATAAGAACACTGTGAGAAAGGGAAATGATAGAAAATTCCAATTTTCTTAAATCCTAGAATAAGAAGATTAAAAACGACAATAAAAAGCGATTAGCTGCCCGAAGAGAAGAGCTGTGCGATTTAGTGTGCGATTTTCAAGAGAGGAAGGACATGCGAGCGAGCGTGAGCCCCAGAATGGCACAAAGACGCTGGGACCGTCTTGAGATGCTTTGATGTAGTCGCTTGTTGGGGATAAAATAATAAAAACATAAAAAAACCAATCAAATCGGCAGGGCTTCAGCTGATGATATACTCCACCGCCCATCCGCCCTCGGGACCCATCTCCGGCCAGGCCGGGCCATTCCCTTTGATTACTTCTTCTTCCACTTGGCTGTCGTCTTTTCTCCTCCTAGCCCCGGCGGGGTCGACCCAGGTAGAGGGGGGTGCTACTGCTGCTGTTGTTGTTGCTATAATTATTGTTGTTGGGACTTTCACCCTCTTGGCCGGGCGCTGCGCTGTCTTCGCTGGTTTGCACGAAATTAATTTTTATGTCCCTGTCGTCCTGTTGAGTCCCCCATTTTGTCAGGGAAGACCTATTTCTCTGGGCCTTTTACACAGGACCGGAGCGATGATGGCACCGCCGCCGCTCCGCCCCTTCACCACAGCAGAGCGCCTCCTTGTCTGGCCCCTCTTACGGCGGGGACTGTATGTTCTCGAAGGATAATTATGGCCGATTAAAATCAGCGAAAATTTATTAAATTGCATAAATCACCTCGCTTGTTGAGATTTATAATTATTTTGATTATTGTGCTCGGGCCGGGCATAGGCACCCTTCTAATCCAGGGGCTGTTCCCGGCCGTTGGTAGTGCTCTTTACAAGGACAGCAGTGGGGATGACTGCGGGGGAGGGATGGTTATGGCAATGTTGATGGGCGGAATGCGGTTTTTCGGGTAACGGCACCCACTTACACAACCCTCTACCCCTCCTAATCCCCTCTAATTTGCGTATACATGTGACGTAGCTATTTCTCGGTGCGTTGCAATAACCGCCGGATGGTTTTTGGAATTCAAAAGGGTTGAAATCGGTGAATTTTGTGCGGTACAAAACAGAGAGGTAGGTTTCCGATCAATTTTCATTTTAGTCGCAGCTATCCTTTCAGATGTTTTATTTTAAATTTTCCAATAATGCCAGCTCTTTTTGAGTGGCTTTAAAATTTAACGAATATGGGCACTGCGTCATCTAAGGAATGTTGGAATTAGTTGGGTATTTGATTGAAGCAAATTATTGTTCGAATTTCTGTAAAAATATTAATAAGGTCTGCAACAAAGTATTCAATAAGAATATAATTTGTCATTACCATTACTATTTCATTACAATATGTAAAATTATAATTGAAATTAATAAAATTGAAAATTCATCACTACCGAACCATATTCAGTCCAAACAAAGTGGGCAGCGCTTCATTTTTGCGACACTTTTAAGTAAACATTTTGAAACGGAGTCAAAACAGCTAACTAGTTATTTTGCCGCAAAAGCAATTTCTGAATTGTGACCAAACTAACAGACTTCTGTATTAAGAATTTGTTTTCAAGAACTCAGTTTTGCAGTCGACTACGTAATTTCAGCAATTTATTTTGTTAAGCTGAATTGAATGAAGAAGACCAGACACTGAATTCTTGAAATCAGACAAAGTCTTAAAATATTAGCCCAAAAAAAAAGAATACCTATAGCTTTTCTAGCCCGAGTAAAAATAATTTGTCTGGTATCTTTACGCCCAAACTAAGTACAAACATTTAAATTTTTTAAATTATACATGCGCCCGAAACTAGCAGGCATAGCGAACAAATGAGCCCAGTACTATCATGATACTCTCCCGCTACAGGTACGAAAATAAAAAAATCCACCCGCTACAGAGTTATACTCGCTTCCGCTACAGGCCCAAAAATTTAAAAATATGCCAGCCACACGGGTATGCACGCTCCCGCTACAGGCACAAAAATCTACAAATTTGTTTAGTTTCTACAAATTGAATTAGACGACAGATAAAAACAACAATAATATATTACACATATATTATATATTACACATATATGAGTAGAACCCGAGTAAAAACTAAGGCTCGCCCATTTTTAGCCCGAAACAGGCACGCACGGCATCAAAACGCCTGTATGGCTCCCAAACGCGGCACCGTACGTCTGATCGAAAACCTTATTTTTTCAAATGCGGCCCGCTGCAGGCACGTATTGTTAAAAGACGCACGAAATAGTACAAACGTAGCATGGTACGCTTACCTTTTTCCAGGTTAAAAATTGAAAATAAATGCAATAAAATTATTTTCGTAGATTAAGGTCTGTGACGTCTCATAAAATAAATAATGTATTCTACTCATATATGTGTAATATATAATATATGTGTAATATGTATTTACATTATTTATTTTATGAGACGTCACAGACCTTAATCTACGAAAATAATTTTATTGCATTTATTTTCAATTTTTAACCTGGAAAAAGGTAAGCGTACCATGCTACGTTTGTACTATTTCGTGCGTCTTTTAACAATACGTGCCTGCAGCGGGCCGCATTTGAAAAAATAAGGTTTTCGATCAGACGTACGGTGCCGCGTTTGGGAGTCATACAGGCGTTTTGATGCCGTGCGTGCCTGTTTCGGGCTAAAAATGGGCGAGCCTTAGTTTTTACTCGGGAGTAGAAATGTGCGAGATGAAGGCGTACAGCTTCTGTGCCGTTCGCATCTACATATCACCCGCAGTCCTAAATTATTTTCTGAGAGAATCTCCCCAAAAGAGGTGCTTTGCTGGTCGCCCTGGGTTTCGGTTCGATCCGAAAGTCCCAAGACCCGGTTATTAATAGCACGGGAATCTATCACCGCAGAGATATGGCATCAATTAATTGAAAATTCTCCCCCACTCTGTTCAAAGTCATCATTAAATCATCCCATCACCTACCGACTATCTGTATCGTCGTCTTTTCGGTAGCGCAGCTCTAGCGCTCCTCCTCAGAGCGGAAGGACCACAAATCCTTAAAACTTAAAGTGACGCTGATGGCGTAGAGGACGTCGTCCTTGTGGGCTGCGGTGACGATGATGAGATGACGAAGATGCGGTGAGCGAATGATCTGCACGTGCCGGATGACGAGGCGATGGAGCTGGCACACTCGGGGCGGTCTCACTCCGAGGAAACTTTAAAAACGCAATTTTCTCCCCTTTAATTATCGAGCGGTTCGGGACTTCTCGAGCCGGTACCCGGGCCAGACGAGGGCAGGGTCCGGGTGCATGCGTATGACCCGACGAATGATAATTAAGTGGAGGCTGGAGAGCATCAATCAAATTGGAAAATTCCATGATAGAATCAGTCGAGACACAGGCGACCCATAAACAGCCACAAGTGTGGCAGTCGCATGGTGACGACGGTTTCCATGGTCGTTGCATGGAACACGGCTGGGGATCTAGAACCGCACGAAGCCCGGTCCGGGCCCCAGAACGGATGAATAAATGTCAGGATCATCAGGGGCCCAGCAGCCCGACTCTGGCAACAACAGAGAATCCCCTTAGCACCCCCGGGACTGGTAACACAAAACAACTGCCCCGTAATAGTCCAGGACTCGAGCATGCCAGGGCAGCCCCTTCCTCCTCCGGGACAAGGCTTCCTGCTTTTGTACCCCTTTCGGGCTCCGGTATCCTGGCTCCGGAGCGGGTGAGCCTGTGACTTGGGATGACTGGCAGCTGGAGGAGGAGCGCCCCAGAAGGGACCCCAGTTACACAATCCCCCCCTCCCCCAAGATGATTGATAGTTTGTGGTTACGAATTCTTTCAGGTTGCCTCGTAATTAAATGCGAAATTAAAAATTCATAACTGTCAGAAGGGAATTTTCTTTAGATATGACAAGGGACTCCTGACGATGACTGACACATTTGCGGAGCCCGAGTCGAGATGGTGGGGCCGTATGGTCGAAAAGTGAGGGCAAATTGTAGCGGATGATGGCACGTAATGTTACGCAGCCTGCGCTCTACCATATGCGGGGGAGCGCGGAAAGGCTCGAAACGGTTTCTACGGGCGTTTATAGAAAATATTTTTTGATGATAAATCAATTTCTGAGGGCTTATTGCACGAGATGAGGCGAATTAATGACGGGCCTTCAAAGGGAACTGATACGTCTAGACATTTTCAGGAATAAAATTCTAGGAAAGTTTTCTAATTGAGGCGGCAGATGCTGGCTTCACCTACAACTCTGAAAATGCGTGTTTCTAATTAAATCACACTAAAAAAAGGAAAACATTTAAATTAGGCTAAGCAATTAAGAAAGCAGGCAAAGAAGAGAAAGAGCAAACAAACAGTTTCTTTATACAACAAATCAAAAAGAAAGAACCTTAATCATAAAAAATGAATAATATTAGAAAATTTAAACGAAGTATTAGAAAAACTAAGTCCACAAATATGTTATTTTTAAAGAAATATTTTTTTCACGTCATATTCCGTCCAATTATCATATAAAACTTAATGCCTTACATCTTGCGTTAAAAGCCGAGCTAAGTTAAAATTATAAGCGCTAGAAAAGTTATGTCTTGTGAAACTATCGGCTGAATTAATTTTGAGAACATTTAGTCGATTTCAGTAATAGTAATAAATAATTATTTGGTTGAAGTAGAACCTCTCCATATCAAATAAAACACACTGGAAGACTCGTTTTCTGCAACCGACTGCACAATTCAGCTACTGCTTTGCTAAGCTGAATTGACCAAATTACTGTAGAAACAGCATTTTCCAACACAGCATAAACTACAAAAATTTATGTACCTGCAGCGCTCGCTCAAGGCCAGCAAATGCGACAAGATACCCTCTGATTTCTGGATTAGCACAGACTTTCACGGTTCGTCCTCATCCGAAAAAGACCTTGGTTAGCTTAAATCCAGCCGCAGGTAATGGCTTTCTTAGTTTCAGTTTTGCTGGAGCAACAGATCCTTAATTCGCATCCAGGTAAATGTTAAATAATAAAATTTTAAGGAACACTCGTACAGTTCTGTCGTCAAATCACCGCTAAATTGTTCAACAAAATCCGCACAAGGAATTATGCTCGCAATTCAGCCATAAGGAGGCAAAGAGGATTTTAAAACGTAAACTGGGGAATGCGCCCCTGAATTACTACCCTTCCCGTGTTTTAGGCTTAGGTTAGATTTGCTACAAATTTGCCTGCCTTTATTTTTGTCCTAGTTGCCCCGATAACATTTGTTATAAAGAGGCAAGTCTTTTCCAACCTAAGGGATCCTTATAAATCGCCTTGCTTCGAGTAAAAACAATGCGCAGCCGAATTAATGAATTTCTGCTAATTAAAATTCAGCGTAAGCAAGGGCGCAAATAGCTACATAAGTGCAAACTGCGAAAATATCTGAATTTTAGTACTAAATTAGCACTAATCTAGCACGATTTAGATTCGTTCTTATTAGACTAACACTTCATATAATTCGCGTTGCTCAATTAAAAATATTCCAGACACTACACAATTGCTTCATAATTAAATTTTGATATTTTTTCGTGAAATAAAAATTGATTCTAAATAGTATCAGCGGATTTCTTTAGACACGAACTATTTTCAAAAACTATTCTTCTTATTCAACCTGCAGCGCGAAGAAGTAAAGGAAAGATTTTTTGATGCCGTAAATTTATACTGGGGTAAGATAAAAACTGAATAAGATCCGTACAATTATAACATTGCTTAATCTTAAAATCACGATTTGTGGGAGCACCTGTTTTATTTAAAGTGGGAAGCGATATTATCTGCAAAAATTTGCTCATTTGTTACGCGAATTTTGACACATTCTTGAAATTAGTTACTTGCAAGTATTTCTCTACTTAGTGTAAGGATCACAAACATACATATACAATGGATCGCTCACGATTTCCTATAGAAGCGGACGATGTGGTTTTTGTTCCCTCTCTTACGCTCTCAGGCAGTGATATCTCGTAAAATAAAATCATTATTAACGTTCTATAATGTTAGAGATATTTTAAAGCACTGAATTGCCATTACAGATATTCTCTAATAATTCTGTGGAGAACTATCAAATGGCCAACAATTTCTTTAATACAGAACTAAAGATCATCAAATACAAGATGTGACACTCGTGACGTATTTCCTTATCTTTTTCGACTTTAGTCCTATTAGACCACCGTCCTTACAGACTTTGATAAAAGCAGATTGTAATAAAGGGCTCACGTGGGAAAGAAAGACAAAAATTTACGGGTAGGCGGAACGAAAATTAAAACCACGTTTCACCACCCAGAGCAACACGCTCGAACACTTTGTCCCGCCTTTAAAAATGCACAGTTAAAAAAGGTAAACATTCCAGATCCGTATATATATGCTCTGTGTGTGATGCCTGCCTCTTCCCCATTCTCGATTTAGAATTTCCTTATGTTGCAACATTGCGCAGGGACGGCACTAACACCATGCGTACAGAGGTACACAGCGCAACAGAGACTTTGTCCCGCCTTTAAAAATGCGTAATAAAAACTCACTGCATATTATTGCCTGCGCTGTAAGTGCTGTAGAAGAGAATATTTGACTGCCTGTTGTTATCTCTTTTGTTCTTATTGAAATTTAGATAAGGCATAGGAACCAGTAGTTTTTTGTTGCTTTATCTAAAATTTTCCCCAGACCGTTTTTGAAATTGCATATGGGTTAGACCTTTGGGTTTGTAAAGAGAGTGTCACATCTTGTACTTGATGATCTTTGATATGAAATAATTTATGATAATTTCCGTGCGACACAGTCTGGGTTCTTCGTCTCTTGCGTATTAGGACAACCTGGCACGATACAAGAGTTCATTTCTACCTTCTTGTCCTTTATTTAACTTTATAATAAAAACATTTAATATTTTAGAAACTTACCGATTTCCATATGCTTTTACACGTAACAAAATACTGCACTCGAAGTACCGAATCAAATGTTTTAAAATAGTTTGCAAAATAAATAACAAATTAATTCAATCACCAAACAATTCACTTTAAAATATTAAAGATTTTATTCTTCGCTTTCAGTCAAGTAAATAAACAATTCCTGCAAGCTTTTAAATTTGGTAGACTAATTACACAAATTTGGCATTGTACCATCCTAGATTTAAAAGTTTTCTTTTAAAAAAAAAAATCTTTAATTAAAGCACTATAATTGTTCAATCAATCACATTTATTAGTAATATGTATATTTATATGTACAAACGTAAAATCGGGGAGCTAATTCTCTTTCTGAACTCTACAGGTTGGCTCTGATTTCACGACACTTCAACTTACTTTAACATCCTGGTTTTATTCTTTGGGATTCTGAGGTTTCAAACCGGCCCACCCTAGCGCTAATTGGGTCTCGATTCATTTGATCGGGGTCGCCACTTAAACCAACCAACATGTATTACAATGACAAGAGATTGAGCGATCTATAGCATATGCATGCCTGTAGTAAGGACACACTAATAATAAAATTTAATTTTTCAATATTCCCTATACACAACTTAGCGCACTAATCTTTTAAGCTAAATTATACTTTGAACTTGCCAGTTTCTCTAGCAAGCATTTGTAATTTTATTTAATGTATTTTTATTAATTCCTGTCGGACATTTTATATAAAAGATTTTTGCATGCATAAATGTGAATTTCATAATGCCTCTATTGTTTTAATAATTTTTGCTGAACACCACACGTCCGTTGAAGAATTCAGCTTTACTTAATAATTTTCTGAATACAATGCATTTTTTCAAGTTATCTTTCTGATTTAGTTAGACAAAATTGTTTAATGTTTTCAATGTTTGTTTCTTCGTAGAAAGGGTATTTTTCCTCTAAATGCTGGAGCGGAATATTTTCCTATGTTTTACTAATTAGGTAATTTCATTAACACCATCGGATTTGGTAATTTCAAAGGTTAGAATTAGGGTGTAGGTATTTGTTTGACTATTCCTAGATTTATTCCAATAACGGGTTTGTGGTAAAGTACGAAGAAGTTTATTTTAACACGTTGACATAAATGGCGGCTATAGACGTCCATTCAGCTTACACAGCTAATAGCTGAATTCAAATCCTATTCGTCGTCTATTCAGCTTATATAGCTTATAGCTGTATAAAAATCATGAACGTGAACGAGATGAATTGAGACCTATTGTTTTTCGAGGTAAAACGGGGTAGGGATATACAACTATTTATCCAATTTTCTTATTTTACCTTTCCTCTCGTTTTTTTTCTCGTAATAGGGCTGTACTTTTATAAATAAATTGTTATTATTACTATTAAAAAGCATAACTGATAAAATAAATTAATTCGGGACAATTTGTAAAAATATTTTTGTGTATATTTTACAAGGACATCCCGCGAAAAAAACACGTTTACCTTTTTCTTTAACAGAATTTATTATCTTTTTATTCGAGTCAGAGGAAGTTTGCTAAATAACAAAGTTCATCTGTCCCCTCCCGCAATGGTTCACGCCCCTCCGAACCAATAGATTAAGAAACAAAAAAGCGAAAAACAAACTTTTTCGTAACTTTTCAATTTCCTGGCAGCGGAAAGCTTTTATAATTTTAACGAGTACGGAAAAGCGTGAATTTTTCCTATGGGGCTCTTTGCACGACGACGACAACGTCGACGGAGGCGGCGGGGGCGAAAAGAAAATCGCAAGAAAGTCAAAAGTGGAAGAGCTGGTGCGCGGCGGAGCGCACAACGGGCGGACTGCAGTGTTATCCTTTTGAATACTTTCCACTGTTAGTTAAAATGAATTTATAATTAGATGACACCATCGGTGCGTGAATAATTCTCAGTTTTCCATGCAGTGGAAAACTTTTCTCGTTATAAGTTTTTCCTTAGTTCGGGAAAACTTTGTACCATCCAGCGGCACTCCCTGGTGCACTTCTGTCGGAGGTTCTTTTCGAACAGGGCCCCTTGCCGCCTCCGCCACGGGCGCGCCACTTTACGTATGACTTTGAGCGGATATCTCATGGTTCGAGAGTCTAAAGCCCTGCGAGATTATTTCTCAAGACGACTTAGCGGCTAGTTCGCAGCCGGAAGCGGCTATCAAAAAGTTTTCTTGAAAAGGGCCGAGGACCCTTTAATCACTCCCGGCCATTTGGTGCGAGGGAAAGGCTCCTTAGGCCCAACAATCGCCGGTAATTGTCGGGCACCGAGCCCCAGTGTCGGAGTACCACTAGGCCCTCGAAAGCCTTTCGCCAGCCAAGCCAACGCCTGTAACAGTTGTCAAGTGTAGAAGATGTTGTTCCACTCGTTCGGCGGCTGAAGTATCCCACCTCAGACGCATTCGTCCCCGGGTGCAGGAGGAGGAGATTGAGCATCCTGATTACTGCAAGAGTTGAACGGTTCGAGTGGATCAAGTTGGCAACTATGTGGTCCCGGATCCCAGCCCCCGAGTGCAGATGGCAGACAATCACAGGCCCACATCCCGCTCCCGGGCGGCTTATACGGAATGTGTCTCAATAGTCGAGCACTCGTCCTCTAGTTAGCACTGTTTCCATTCTCTGGCTAAAAAGGGATATTTTGAGTGCTTGCAAACAACTCCCGACAGGACTTCAGCCCTCAAGTGGACTTCGAATGCTGATGAAATTGTTTCGATACCCAAACTTTGTTCCTGTTGTAGTCACAACTAAAATATTCGGGGCCCACCCTGTCCATTTGGGAATTCGGGAACACTGAAGGGATATACATTTTTTTTTTGTACATATGCTGAAATTTGGAGAGTCCTCTGTCCACTCTTTAATTTGCATTTTAATGATATGCACAAGCCGGGAAAATTTCGCAATTAGGGTAAATGTAAAATGATAAATATCACTCAGGCTGGTGTGCTTCTGATGATGTGGGTCATTGAAATTTTTTTAAATTGGCGCATCATCCTTTCTTCTTTTTAACTTTTCAAAATTGATGCTACACTTATCTTTAGTAGTATCAAATTTAAAGGAACGTTTTCAGCCCTAGCAATGAAAACTTTTTTTTCTTTCATAATCTAATTAAGTAATTTCAATATTATATTAAAAATTGATTCAAGGAAAATCTCAAATTGTGAGAAACATAACTCCATATTTTTACACTTCATCTACTTTAGCAACGTATTCAGCTGTTGCATATCATCAAAATATGTTTGCTTAGTACCTCTAGTAATATCAAAATGTGAACCAAATAGTTAATTTGGAAATTCCATACAAAATTAATCGGTACATTTTATTTTCATTACAGTCAGGTAGAAATGTCGTTAACGTAATCAAGATTTACTTTAGAAAATCTTGATATATTGGAATTATCAGTTCGAATCCCCTTCCTCGTACACTAAGACCTCATCTGGAAATTAAGAGACGTTATCTGTCCTCAATAGGCGTATCAATTTCCCTAGACATATCTCATGGCTAATGCGATGCGATACATCGAGTTCCGGCTAGGAGCTGCGTCCGCATGGTGAGGGCAATTAAAGCACCCCTGTGGCGGCTCTAATGCTCGATTGGTCGAAGGAAAGAACTTCCCATGAATAATGAGCCCACATCCAGGTCCATTCAGGTCAGTCTTTTACTAAAGTCCAGAGTCCTTGACGGACAATGCCGTCCTCATCGGAGTCTAATGACACAATAGATCGTCACAATTGCGCCTCGCAGTGCAACAATCCACCGACTGCACTTGCAGTCAAATCAAAAAAAAAAACCATATCTATATATGCTGGAAAAAATAAGAGGCAGGAAATGATTGGATTTTATATGGGCAGTGATTCAGCGGCGCTGAATCTAAGCCCGACCGCAGACCGGGCCCCTTCGCATCGCCCGGCGAAGTCATCAATTAACCGGGAAGCCGGCCCCGAGAGACCGAGTGGCTGCAATCACCCGCGCCGATGATGATCACAATAACATCCTGAATCAAGGATAAGTCCACAATATTATAATTGATTACCCTGCCGTCGCCGGGCCGGGGAGGAGCCGGGCGGTGAGGCGCCTCATCTAGCCAGGAGACGGACACACCACGAATTATGTTAATTTGAATAGTTTGAGCGAAAATTTATGCTTAGGGATGTGCCACATATGATCAGGGGCCATTAATTACGCCCCGTGCAAGGGACGTGTCAACCGTTCATGCCTGCAAACACAAACAACGCCTAATGAAGGACTGCTTAAAGCGGGACACAGTGTCGACCGGGCTTTAATAGGGCGCGGTTGGCTGGCTCACGGGCTGATGGACAAGAACAAAACGGCACACTGCTCCTTAAAGGAATTACAAATTTGTCGAAGCGAACTCCCAAGACGCTCGTTCTCACCTCGCCGGGATTCGCAGAACTCCCTTTTAATTACGAATTTGTCCTTCGAGGGCGAGTGATTTACATCTTCTTAAAAAAGAAATCAAGCCCTGCCCAGTTGCAGGCCGAACCTGGAGACTGCTAGCGAGAGACCTGATTTGCATTTTTGCGGGATTTTTCACTGTTTTAATTAAATCGTGGCTTTCATATTCTGATGAATTCTAGCGGAGCAAAGTGATGGATTGCCAGAGAACAGCCTGTCCAATTTGGGTCTTCCTCATCGCTATTGTTTTTGGTCACTGATTCCACGGAATTGATACTGCGTCCTTTAACCACCTTGACAAAAACAATAATCAAGATTTTTTTTAAATATCCATCCAAAGCCCTATTTCAGTTAGAACTTTCGTTAAATTTAAGCAATTAGCAATTAGCTTCGAAAAGAGACACATAATAGTGGAAAATATCGTTTCTTTGGAAAGAATGTAAATCTTTTAGCTAATAAGAAATTTTTATTAAATTGATCGCTAAGTGAAACTAAAATTAACTAAAAAGCAATTCATCTTTAAAAAATCAATGGCTGAATTGCTCTCAAGAAAAGTTGCAATTTCGAAATATCTAAAGCGTTTCTATATCTTTCTGTCTTTAAGCTTTCAAAAATTCAGCAGTTTCATTTCTTAAATACGTATTTTGTGTCCAAAAGCACCCTGAATTCTCCTTAATTCAGACGAAAAAGAAATATGGTTTATTTTGGACCAGTGTACGCCGTTTTCCGGCGACTGGGAGATCTCACCCCGGTAATATGTGGGGGTGGTGAAGATGTGCGGTCATGTAATTCAACTTCCGGACAACCAATGATAATGGTGCAACATTACCGGAATTGTGTTCGTTTTTTGGGGCTCTAGCCCTCATCCTGTTCTAGGGAATCCCCCTTCCTTCCCTCGCAGATGTAATTTATGAAATCGCTTCAGTTGGGCAGTTGGATCCTCTATTTTTTTGCCTAAAGGGACAATACTCGCTCCTTGCAGTCCCTGCGGATGTTCCATACGGTCCAGTGCCGCCCGAGTGGGATGGACCGTCTGGGGGGGGCACACTCACGTATATCATGGCCCGGCTACAAATGGACAGTTCAAATGACCAGGGACAGCCGCTCCCGAAAGGAAAGAGTTTTATTGCGAATTTTATTTTATTGGACGCTATAAATTTGAACAACTGACTTGCCCCCTCGGCCGGAAGATGGTCCGGCGGATGGATTCAAGCATTCGTGCTATATTAGTCAAACTGATGAGAAATAGCCTGAATGGGTCTGACGGGAGAATGGACCGGCTCGGGGGGCTCCAGTGCTCCGGGGCCGGGATATCTTAATCAGGTCTGCTGCAAAGAGCCCCGGACCGGTCTTAATTTGCCTGACTACTGCACACCTCTTGAGAAGAAGGCTGAGGCTGGAGCTTCAACGAGACCTGGGCTGGGGCCTCAGGAGTGGAAATAAAAAATTAGAGGGCCCTCTCTCCACCAGTTAACTGGATGGAATCCATTGGGCGCATTCATCTGCTAATGGGCCATGCGAGAATTCATTCCCTGGCATACCCGAGGAAAAAAAACCTCGAAAAAGAGTCTCAGAGCCAGGAGCAGCAGTAGCAGCGGCGGCAGTAGTGGCGCTGCGGCGGCAGGGCGCCCTGCATACCTATCTACCTGCCGGAATAGTTTAAAAAAAAAAAACGAGAAGAGCAAAATAGCATGAAATGCAGCAATTTTTAGCCCTCTCCAGCCACCCCTTTATCCAGGGAACATTTTACGGTAGCTAATCTAAAGGATGCACTTTAAGGATATAAAAAACGGCGAAGAAAAAAAGTCTTCCATTCCAACTCATCTCTCAGAATTACGTTGGAGGTTTTTTTCCTTCATTTTTATTTTATTTTATTTTTTTTTATTCTGCTCCCGACCAGGCCTGCAGTGCTCCTGGCACAGAGCCTTTGCCGGGAATCCGGGAATTACGTTATTGGCTGCTGTTAGCTCCCAGTCCCGAGGATAAAAAATATCCAGAGACTGTTGAGCACTTATACTCGTAATTTCAGCAGCAGCCGAGGGCGTAGACACTGAGAGCGAAAAAAAGGATATTCCTAGATGTGCAAGGATACTTGAAATTTTTCAATTTTTTTAATTGGACTATCGTCCTCATCCAATTCCGCATTCGACCCGGCATAAAACTTCATTGCTGCCAACTTTCAAGAGTATTTAGGACTCCTTGAACTTGGCGATGGCTTGGGGTGGCCCCGCGATGCGGCTCAGCAGGCTGAGGGTCTTATTTTTTTTTTTAATCCGTTGATAGCAAAGACATCGTCATTTTCCTAGCCCAACTCAAACAACATCCTTCAGCTCCGGCATAGCTAAAAAGATAAGCATCTTTCGTGTTATCATGTCCAAAACAATTTCCTCCCCCTAATCACATAGGTCGCTCCATTTTTGTAAACAGGGACAGGAGGGTGAAAGAGGCCCCACCGCCAGATTAACTGGGGTAGATAAAACGAGGTAATTTTTCCTGCCCTGTTTGATGTACGTTGGTAATGTCGCCAGCCTTGTTCCCGGTTACTTTTCGGGTAATCAATGTTGTTCCTTTAGGGGTTGACTTGGATTTTGATGGTTTCGAATTTTCACCGAAATTACTGCTCTCATGATAAGACAGTCCAGAGCTTTGAAATTTTTTACAGGAAGATGTTTCTTAGGTGATAAAGATAAAACCAACAACGAAACATCGCGATTTACATTTTCTAAATACAGCTCCTTTTAGTCATTGCAAAGTATCACATTATTCATTCATTTTAGAACAACTGTATTTTATTTCGAGTCTCTCTTTTAACTAAGAATTTGTACGCATTCCATGCATATCTTGTATGTGTTTACATTCAATAGCTGAATACGTGACTGAATAAAAACTTAATTGCATCTTGTTTTTTTCATGATTTTGAAAGCTTAAAAGCGGGCCTTTTAGAAAATTTATTATAAATAGAGCAAGATCTCAATACATGTACAATTGTCAATTCCCTTTTAAAATCTTATGTTTGAAAATTCAATTTGGCGGTAGTCTTCATGAGCTGAATTAAGCAACCGCATAAATAGACTCAATTTTTAAACAGGGGTTTATGCTTAATGTATTTTAAAAATTAAGGGAAACCAAAGATTTATATTTTTAGGTAAAACAAATTTTTAAGAAGGATTAATCTGATCCTCTTGAGTTACTCAATGCTGAGTCGATAAGAAATATTTAGTGATGGAGATTAAAATTACATGCTCTTGAAGATCCATATTTATAGTGTAACTAAAAGCAGCCTTCAGATGTTCTCGACTATAAATTAGGGAGTATTTATGTTTTAGAAAAACGTAGATTCATAATTTTTATACTAAATTCAATTGAAATTTCCAGATACGATTTTGGACTCTTTTTTCCTACTCTAAAAACTTTTCTCCAAACAGAATTACGTTGTAATAAAGTAGATGTGGAAAATATTAGAATGAAGAAGCAACCAAATAAGAGTCCCTAGCAAAATTAAAACCAAACAAAATTTGAAGTTGTTTTTGATGGTTTGCCTACATCAAAAACTGGTCATGTGCACGGAGCCAGGTCAGCCGGGAATATTAAAAATATGCTCCCGAGCTCCTAACTAGACGGGTCTGTCCTTCTTTCAGCAATAATTATTAATATTCGGTGGCAAACGCGAATTTTAATGAAAACTACATCCCGGATAAATGGCTGGCAAACTCGCCGGGATGGATGAGGGAAAAAATTTCGCCTGTGGTACTCCACCCAGGCGGAAATTATTATCCTGCCGTGTCAGCTCATGTTCGGTATTAGGGCTCTAATTTCGCAAATGAATCCCTCCGCTGGTGACAGCCTCCGCGCCGCCAGAGGGGGTGGGCCAGGGGATTTTTCAATCAGCGTCCCGACAGCACAGGTCCTGCTTTGATTGATGTGGCTCCCTGCGGATCCGCAGGACTTTTAAATATGCCACCGATTTCAGTTTATTAAATTCCCCGTCCGCTCGGCTCGTACATTAATTTTCGGTCGGTGGGCTGCCGATGGCACAATCACTTCTCGGGCGGGCAGGAACCAGGGACTCCTGTCGTTTTGGTGGTTCTGTAACGTCGCCCAGCGGTGTCCATCAACAGGACCTCTGGGATCACAATGGGCAGGCGGCTGACTACTGTCTGTTATCCAGGATGTGTCATCCTCGTTCCCCTCGCAGGCCCGGCTCCACAAGCACTATGCTTTCTTGCCGTTTTTTGCAGTGATTTCTGCGATTGATTAATTGCGCCGGAAGAATCCCTGCCTATCCCCATTCGCGCAAATATTCTCCTGGAGCAGAAGGCGAGTCGTCGTCTAAGCAAACCTGAAGACGCAGCTCCGGACGGTGTCGACACGACAGACATAAGCACGTGCCCGAACAAATTGACCGTACCACGGTGGCCCGTAAGAAAAAAATGCTCAGTGGGGCGGAGGGGTGACGACGAGCATAAAAAACATTATTTCCAGCTCATAAAAATGCCGGCGTGCAGAAATCAATTCGTCCCTCGGCGATTGCCATTGCATTTCAAGGAATAAGGGACCATCGTCATCGTCGTCGTCGTCGTTGGTCCAATGCAATTTTTACGAGGGCCAGAGGAGTTTCCGACGAAGTACATGTCGCCTCCGGACGAGCCCAGGATGCTCTTTTTTGGGATACTGATTTTTATTATGAATTCTGTACAAACCACTTCGGGATGTCGATACACAGCCAATCAATAAAATTCCGAGATTTTTATTGAAATCATCTTGACCTGCATCCGTGAGGGAGAAACATGTGCCGTTCCAGCCCCGGTGGATGAAAACAACAATTTCGTCCTGTTCGGGTCAGGGGTTAGACACGATATGCGGGTTTGTGGGATATTTTTGATATTAAAGATATAGTAAAACGAATTTTAGTAAAATATAAAAAAATCTTTCTTTAAAAAGGCGATTGAGAACCTTAAGAAATACGAAATAAATTGAGTAGGTAAGAGATAAAATCTCATGTATTAGAAGGCTAATTTATATTTATATTATAATTGACGTTAATTTTAAAATATTTAACAATATAAGACACGATATTAGTAAAAAGTCACAAATTGTTTGGACTCCACTGCTTAAAGGCATTTTCTAAACTTTATTTATGGACTTTGCATCACAGCTATTAAAAGCTGAATATGTCTAAGTTAAATATTTTTTGTAGAGAAAATCCAAGCAAAATCCAATTTGCATAAAAATGATATTCAAAAATTATACGTATCTTTTTTTCTTACAAGAAAATGTAACAACAGAACATGTGCACAAAATATCGTTTTAAGGAAAGAGTCTCAAACTTGAAACGTATTTTAAATAAAATTGATTCACATTTAGATTAGCTGCTATTTTAAGAAAACTAAAAAGCGGTTTTTTGTTTAAATTCAGTATAAAATTTAACTGAAATAGTAATGTTTAGTAGTTTGGCTTTTTCTTTGAGGATTTGAAAATTTTCTCAATGTAAGTTTTTTTTTAAAAAATCAACCTAAATTTAAAGTTAAATAATCAAAGATAAACTCCTTTTAAGACGCTGTGAACCCTGCAAATCCCTGCAAAGTGAAAATCACTTTTGAACAAGGACATTACCCATTGAGTTCAGTACTTCTCAAAAATATAAAAAAAAAACCGCACCGCATTCGAGTTCAACTGTCGTCTTGACATGGAATCCTTTTCGAACGCAATGACTCCGCAAGAGAAATTGACCCCAATTTAGAAATGATGTAAAATTGCGCACGTGCGTTCTATTTTGCGCCCAACTACCGCCATTCGTATCGTTTCTATTCAAACTCCTCAAGACATCCGAGGGTCTAAAAGACTTCCTCGTATCGAAAAATAAAAAAAAAAAAAATAAAGGATAAAAAACGACGAAATATTATAATTGCGCCCCTCACCCTAGAATCATGCGTTAATCGGTACATGGGCCATAGTAGCGCAATGTAGACGCAATATGTGACGCAAGTTCAAAGTCCAGGCAAAGATGGTGAAAGCATCGAAAAATTACCGAACGGCAACGGGCAAAGGGTAAAAAAAAATCACAGACCGACGCACTTGAACACCTGGTCGACCCCCTGGAGAGGCCTGCTTTACTTGTGATTACACTGCGTTCACCCCAAAAGCGTTCGGTGTTCCCGGCATGGCAGCAGAGTCCTGAAGGATGTACTACTTGCCGTACACATCGACATGAGTCCCGCTCGGGACGCAAGTATAAGGGCATGAGCGCGAAGAGCCCTTAAAAACAGCCTCACTACCACACAAGTGCTCTCCTTACCCAAGAAGGACGAAGAACTTAAAAAAAAAGAGGAAAAATATTTTTCAACCCTCTTCGGCGCACTACATTCCGTTCGCGTTTTCTTCGCGAAAATCTCGAACGAGGAAAAAAACGACTAAAAGTAAAAAAGGTAAGGCTGAAGAGAAACAAAAAAAAAACAAAAAAAAGAAATTTGGGAAGTAATGCGCGCGCGCTAAAATTCCAGTTGCGTACTTTCAAGGACCATCGAGAGTAGTAAGCAAGACCGAAAAGGGGAACCCCCGGCTAGTAAGCGTAGCTATGTATGTGGATCTGTGGTGTCCGAGGGGCGCGTCGGCGCCCTGGCGCTTATCCACCCCGTCTTTTGCCTTAGTAGACTGACAGTTTTGCAGCTCATCTATTCGACTGCTGGCATTCACTTGGCACCGCCGCAACGCCGTTACTCTCCCTAGGGCACTTCAAACTATAGGGCGCTTAAAGGAGGTTTTAAGGCACTTAGAGCGCTCCATATGTCGCCGAACGCATTCTATGTATGCCGCATGATACGTAGGCAACTAGGCCGCACATTTTCTCTAGTCGAAAAAAATAGATTAAAATAATTGATATTGAGCTACATATTGAGCTACGATTACTTTAGTTTAAGATGTAATTTGCTTAATTCAATTTCATGAGTCTGATACCCAACCCATCAAACCCTTTCCTACGCAAAGGGCAACAGTTTGATGGCATCGCAATTTCCCTCTTGCCCGAAAGGCCCTTATATAAGTAGAATAAAACCTAGGCACCATTACCTCCTCTAACTTGACTTAATTAGCCGCTCGCTGGCTGCCTTTCTTTTCAATCTTTTCAAATCCTTTGTTGGACTGGGTTGTTTCTTGAAGATCCTTCAAAGAAAAAAAAATCATCTATCGGGGCATGACACAAGCCAGTGGATCATTCATTGTTTAAGCGAACCCATCGTGTGGACGGGGTCTCTCAGGTGAGAATTGAGAGTTAGTGCCAAGGGTGGAATGGTGGTGCACTACCTGGGCTGAATGCACTTTGTCCCATTAATTGGAAAATGCCGGTAATTGTGTGTCTTGCATGCCCCATGGATTTCTTGCATTGTTGCGACATGTTTGCCACCTGTCTATAACTTCAAGTGGGGAGCTATTTTCTTTCTCCTTTTATGTGGCAAACGTCTTAATTAGTTTGGGGGTTTGAGGTTTGCTTGCTAATAACTAGAAATGCGAGAACTCTAGTTATGGTTTTCTAAATGAGATTTGCATGTAAGCGCTACCACTTTGTCAATTAATAAGCTTATTAGGATCAAATCATTAAAGCAAAACTGAACAACAAATTGAGCAGCAGGGAGTAGTATTTATGCTCGTTAATTTCCATAAAATTAATTTATAAATGCTAAAATAATTTAGGAATTTCGTTAAAAAACTAATTAAGTTGGAAAAATGGTTTTGGTGTCTATTAAATTTGTAAAATTGACGAAAGATCGCTGGATTCAATTGATTTAAATCTAATTTAAACAATGAGAAAAATTTTCAAATGATGGCAGGTTTATCCAGCGGCAGGAATATTTGAACTTTCCAATTAAGAAACGAATTTAAAGAACCGTAAAGGTTCATTTAACGAATAAATTTATATGAATATTACAAATCTATGTTAACCCATTCACTGCCAACAACGACATATTTCGTATTTGCCTATAGCTGAATGTGTGGCTGAATATGATCTCGGCAGTCAATGGGTTAAAACACCAGCATTTAGAAAATAGCAAATCTATTCTAGACAAACTTAAACCATAATTTCATATAGAGTTCTAAAAAAGTTTCCATAGTATGACAAGTTATTTTCAACGTTCGCTGTGTTTTAACGATTTCAAGGATGATCTTATGAAGACGATTTCTGATTTAAATTCCCAATAAACCATAGAGGCAACCACTGAAGTGAGCAAAGAGCTGAATTTAAGACGAAATAATTAATACACCCTGGCTGAAAATGTTTGTGGTGAAACGAGAACCTCAACCATTAAATCCTGAGATCAGGTTCGTTGCAATTCCCTTGCCAGGATCACATTGGAGGCGGCGCGGCATAAGGCTGCTCTCGAAAGCTAAGGAAAGTTGGTGCCCTTGTGGGGTTGCACTTAAAACTCGACCGGTCTGCTACGGAACTGCAACCAGGTCCTTTTCCTTCGCAAGGGCTGAGGATACTCAAGAATTTTTCCCTCGTAACCTCTAACTCGAGCCCGACGACAACGTCCGGATAAACCTACGACGTGTTCCGACCGCAGGATGAGTAGAGCAGACTCGAAGAGTGGTAGAAGCTCGTAGGATAATGAGGGTTGCTATCCCGTGCCATCCGTACGCAAAATACATATAAAAAAAATATAGGGAAAAGAGCGGAAAATACGGAAATAAAAAAAGAACGCACAAACCACCTTGCGAGCGGATCTCGGATCGTCCAAAGTGGTTGGAGTTTCGTGGGGTGAAAGCCTCAATTCGGTCGCTAATGAGGCAAAAGATTTTTCGTTCGGAAGCCATCAAGGAATTTGCCGGGAATGCACTGTCGGAGAAAAACAGCTCCGCACCCGCAAAAGCGAAAAGTAAAAAAATGAAACTGAAAAAATGAAGGAAAACATGGAAGCCTCGGGAGCGCGGGGCGCCGCGCCAGAAGTATGATTACGACCGAAGGTATTTATGCCCGGATAATAATTTTTCCTGGAGTATTTTTTTTTTCATATCCAATGCTCTCCCGGTGCTGGCAACAGTGCCCTGCACGCTCGGATTGTAGCGGTTCGTGGGTGGTGGTTTTGAGGGATCCGCCGCCCCATCCCGGTCTATGCCCGGTTTCGTACACAGCCTGCCTTCAGCAGAAATTTCCGTTTCGGGTGTATCATCCGGAAAAGGATCAACGACGACGTAGACGTTAAAGCTGAAATTGTAACTTGTCTGCTTGACGTCTTCTCAGAAGTGCTTCTCTTTTTTTACTTTTATCCTGCTGCAAGCAGGGCACCCTTCTTATTGGGGAAATTTGTCAAAATCACCCTTTGTTGATTTAATTTGAAATGCCGCAGATTCATGTCACTGATATTACAGCCAACCTGTTAAGGCATTTGCTATTGAGCTTACGCTTATAATTTGATTGTTTGAAGTAATTGGGTTTTTAGAACAAACTAGTAAAATTAGTTTCAATCGAATAACACAAAAAATTTTCGATAATTCAACTTTTTCTATAGTATACTCAATTCAGGAATTGCTTTTCTTAAACTGAATTGATCAGTCAACTCCAAAAAAGTAAAGTTTTGAAATTATATTTAAAAAAAAGAAGGAAGTACTCGTAAATGTAATATTTCTGCATTATTAGTCTTATTCTGTCGGAGAATGGAATTTTACGACTTTAAATAGCTGAATGTCGTATCAAAATGGAATATGCGATTCAGCTATTTAAAATTGTTTCGGTTTTAGCTATTTTAAGCTTTATGGAGTTTAAAATTTCTAGTATATGCTATCATTTTATCTCAAGAAAGAATTACAAGTCTATCTCTATGAAAACTGAAGCCAAGGAATTCAGGTGATATTTCAATTAATCCCCTAAACCTCACCACCCGCCCTTAGCCCCTAATGCAGACATTATCAGATAAAAAGTGAGGCAACGTGACCACAGCACCAGCAATCTGCGTCACCCATAAATCACCGGCGCTAGTTGGGCTATCTAATGACTTCCTTGCTGAGAACCTGTCCCCGTCTAACCGTCCGGGTCTCGCTATCTATGGAAATTGTATCTCATCATCATTATCCACGTCAGAGTGTGTTACTCCGATCTATTTTCAGACCGAATCCCATTTAGTTTTGCGCCAGTTTAGAGCCAGCCCGTCCCGTCGTCGTTGTCGTCGGGGACGTAGCAACTCCCGATGCCTCCCGAGGAGACCCACAGAACCCAGAAACCCGGAGCGGGTGAAATGATTAAACGTCAGCCCAAGAGATGGATACATGTGTGTAATGAGACGGAACACTGAAAGATAGTAAATGGGGCGAGCGGGTGGCGCTCCTGTGGCATTACATCAGCGTCATCGCTTCCTTGTCCCAGCACAAACAAGTCATTGCACAGCTAAATATGAAAATTTTCATCTCAAGTCGCTCGGAAGGTGGTCGGGAAGCGTCTAGAGCTGCGGGGATCCTCTATGGAAAATTCACCACGTATATCAGTAGTTGGGGGGATGGCTAGAAGAATCCATCCTACTGAAAACAGAACATTAAGTACTAAAACTGAGACGGTCTGACCTACGCTTCAAGCTCCGGTTCCAAGGATTCGAATATTCTCCAGGGCGCCTCGAACCAGCAGGGCTCTTGATAAATTATTTTAAATGTGCAATTTGCCAATTAGCAATTCGCCTAAAGCAAACTTGCAATTCCCCGTCCAAGCCAAGTCCTGTGCTTCACGTTGCACAAAATCTTTGGGTTTTCAGACGACGCCCAAAGGGCCCGACTAAGTAATTATACCTGAGCATCAGTTGCATATCGATTCGCAGGTATTCAGACATATTCCGCAATGGGATTAAGCGAAATGTTGTGAATGCTTTTGGTTATCCGATTAGTGCGAGAGCATATTCATGAAAACAATATTGCACCGGGGCACGGTGGGGTTCATTGGCCCGTCTGTGGAGCCGGGAGGCGAGAAAAATTAATCAGCGTTCGCCCGGAACGTATATGCATCAGCTCACCGCATATCCCTCATCCTGGAGGTTCGAATATCCTTCCAAAAATCGACAGCCTAGAACTATTAATGGGCGTAAGTCCCGGAAAAAAAACCCCCAAAGGGAGAATTGTTTTTTATGGGCGAAGCCACAGATTTTGCCATTTCTTCCCCCAGATAGGCTTTGCGGTTTCCAAAAAAAAAAAAATAAAATAAAAAATAAATCAGGCAGATGGTGGCAAAGTCTATTGTCGGCAATCAGAGGAGCTTAAGTCCTCCTAATCCTCCGGTTTATTTCGAAAGTCTCTCACTTCACAAGTGAGCTCTCGTATACTTTCCAATCTGTAGGTCTGCTCAACCCCCTCATCTAGGGGGTCTTTAATACCTACATGGTCGCCGTTTCATCTCCACGTCCTGAAAATCAATGTAAAAAAAGGAAAGGGGGCCACCTTTGTAACAAAGCCGTAAAAAACATATTTGTAAGGGTTTTGTTGGACAGCCAGAAAGCACAATATTCGAAGGGAAAGGTACTGAAAATTGGTAAAGCCCCTCGTTTAGTTATATTTTTTGTCTTTAATCATCGTTTCATTTCAGAATTTTGGGGCGAATTTTTGTATATGGATACAATGCCCCAAAAAATTTCTTATAATTCATTTTTAAGTCGGTGTTTTCATTTCAATTTGTTTATTAAAATATTCGTGTAGATCGAACTTGAGTCTCTTGAATTTAAGAGAGTAGGATTAACAAATTTACAACAGAAAGATTTGAAAATCGAGGCAAACAGATAGAAACTAACGTATCTTCATTAAAACTTGTTTCTCATTTACATATTTCATTCCGCCACGTATTCAGCTATTACACGTCATCATGTGGACGACTGGGCCATCAGCGTGTTTAACACTTGTCTTACGGAACCCGTCAAATTGACGAATTTCATATTTCGTGCTGAAATTGAAATATCAATTTTCGGTGAAGGGTATTATTTTGAATTGATGTAATAATACAAGTATATGTCTCTTCTGTATTTTTCGCGCCGCGAACCGTGCATTTGAAATAGAAATATGTTTTAAGCTTACTTACGTGAATCTAGTGTTAAACACATCATTTAAAAATTGATTAGTTATACAGATCAGCAAAATTTAGGACCGTTTTGGTGAATTAAGAAGATAACTTAAATTCTACATATAGAAATTTTTCCTTGGATCGTTATATAGATATAATTTTGCTTCCTTATATTTTGTGTTCGCAGCATAATGTTAAGGTAATAATTTTTCTTGAAGCTTCAGATATTACGGCTAAAGAAAAGGTTTTATTTACCCAAGTATAGCCTAGGGTTCGTCAATTTTTTTGCGTGATCATCTTTTGCACGTTATTGAATTTTGTTCGTGCCTAAATCCAGGACATGAGCCCTCCCTAAAAAAAATATGCCAAGATAAAATCACTGTCGTATTTCAGCACGTTCGATAAAGTTCGAACGGCGCAGAATAGATGCCAACGGCAGCGCCGAGCAAAGCAACTGAGCCACGAAAAGGGGCACCCACCGAATCGGAAGGGGATCCGGTCGCCGGCATATCGGAAAAGCATCTCCGTTCTGCCGCGACGTGGACGTCCCTGCCCCAATACCCAGCACGTGGCCATCTGCACCCCGAAAGTGGCCTCGCCCTACCACCCCCGGGAACAGCGTCGATAAGCAGCGCATCCCGAGCGGAGCACCCCTGAAAGCTGATGACGGGAGATGATGCTGATGATGATGACGATGCCACCACCACCGCCGCCGCCGCCGCCGTTGAGGACTACGACGCCCTGGACTGTGATGTGTGATGCTGCGAGGATGACGAGGAGTGATGGACCCGGCAGACATCCACGTCTCCTGTCGGTCCCTGTTAACTATCGCAAATTTACGCTTGATTAACTTCGGACATGGGCTGGTTCTCCCCGCGCAAGGAGCCCCAGATATCCACCGTTGATTTTAGCGGCCGTCTCCGAGCCTACGCCTGATAAATGGCAGGCTGCGGGTGAGTCCCGGGAGCCGAGGAGCGCCTTCGATAAGTTTCCGTGATTTATGAACTTGTAGCGCTTCGAGCGTGCGATTGGCTGTGACATGCCCCGAAAATCGGCGGTGTGTGCCTTCCGTGCTTTTTACAAGAGCCCCAGGATGTCGTATTCAGCGTCGCCGGATGTAGATACGGACCCATCCAACAATTGCCGGGGCTCTGTGCGAAATTCATAAATCTCAAGGGCCTTCACAGAGCACAAAAAAGAGCCCCTGAAGTAGCTGGCAGGTAATTATCCTCTGCTCGCCCAAAAACATTCCCAGAAAGCAATTATCGTCGATTACGCCTGATTATGGTCATTACATCACTCGACCGGGAGCGTCTGAAGTGCCCTGGGCAGGCACTCGTCTCCTTGTTGAGGCCGCTTTTCGTGCTCCTCGGGGCATTTTTTGCGCGCCCGACCAGCGGCGGCATGGTGATGGGATCAGTGCGTGCCCGGGAGCGTAGCACCGTCTTCTTGGCGGAGGCTCCTGGAATTCCGGTAGCCAATTTCAATCATGTTCCCATCTTTTCGCAGCGTCCGTTTAAAGCCCCTGCCACTCCTCCGGCCGATCCCCTGCGCCAGGAAGGACAAAATTATTGCATTAATAATGGTCCAGGGGATTTCTGATGAAGGTCCTTTCGGACTCTCACGTTTTCCGCCCGGCGACGACTACGTCTGTATCTGTTCGGTGCCCCGAAACAAGCGGCCCTTGCACACGACTACTTCCCGGAGTCCCGGACTCCTTTTTGCATGAGTATGTGCTGTGTATCCCGGGATCGGGAGCGTCCGGGTGGTACACCTTCTTGGCGATATATGAAAATTATCAAGAGGAGGAGGCCAGGAATATATTTGGTTTCGGATTTTAATCCAGATTATGAATGGATGGCTGGGAATTATGCAAACGCTGCCTGCCTTTGAGGATTAGGGGCTGATGGAGATATTTGCTCGAGATGTAGATCAAAGTCGGAAGTTTTCGAGCCATTTTGGGCATGGGACGAAATTGAAACTTTGGCTGAAATGTTTTAGGGGACGACCGGGACCAAACAGTTTATCGCAATTTTTATTTTTTTATTTTCACTATATCAGCTTTCCAGATAATTTAAAATTTAGGGGATGAGAGATGAACCATCCTCATGATCATGACAAAACGGTCAGTCATTGAAATGTGAAAATTGAGATTTCATTTGCTCATGATTTCTAAGGGATTTAGTCAATTCACTATTTATACTCAAACTCCTGTAGGACTTTCCAGAATAACTAAAATCTAGGCCTAAAGGAAATATTTTTATTTATTTCGTAAATTAAATAAACATGAAGTAAATAGCTGAATTGCATGATTATACAATTTACATAAAATTCTTATGGTATTCAACTATTAGAAAACTCTTATATTTTTTTTTAAATTAAAATATCGTTATGTTTTCTGAGGTTTTAAATTAATTTTAATTGTTTTTTACTATATTTCTTAAAATATGAAACGAGCTAAATTTTTAAAAACAAGTCGAATGTTCAATTCAGCTTTAAAAAAACAATGATTGATAAATCAGATATAGGTAAAACATACATCCTGGGGCTTTCTAGTCCGAATAAAATCAAAATACGAAACTGGTACTTTTGAAATAGTGGATTTGATTTTTAACTGGAATTGGAGTCATGCCAAAGAATCTCTAAAAACCTTAATTTCTATGATCATACAATCTTTTGAAATTTGCCTAAATAAGGAAAAGCGGACACAGCTCAAAATTACCAGAGCCTATCCTTATGTTGTTTTAAGAATTCTATTGACACCAAATTATAACAGAAGCCAAAGAAGCTGGAGAAAAGGGAATTAGAAAAATTAAAAGGATAAAAGAAAATAAGTCCTAGGAGCCTCTCAAGGCACGAAAATCTCAGTCCGGGTTTCGTTCGAGTGCCCCGCGCGCTCACTTGTTCGCCCGGTACTTCTTCTAGTCCGGGCGCACTCCTGGAGCCACAATGCAATTAAGAGAACGAAAAGGACTCAAGATCCCGTGAAAACTGGGAACAATTTAAAAGAACTCTTCATTTATGCACGGATGCCTTAATCGGCGGCAGCAGCTTAAATATTTCTGCTCTTCGCTTTTCTTTGGGCGGTGGCTCGGGCCCCTTCAGCGGAATTTTTGTGTTCGCTTAGTCTATTCAGAGAAGCCTTAGCTGGGGCCGGAGCAGGGGCCATAGATCCTTGAGCGAGGATAATTTACCACGAAGAGGCCTCTTCTCAATCTTCTTTTGCCGAGTTGGCACAATGGGCAGGACGAGCTCTGGTCAAGATATCTCCCCGGCCCCCGCTGAACTGAAATAGAGCTCTCCTTGCTTGACCCTTTCTCACGGGGCTGGGGCAAAAGTTTTCCGCATTTTTTCGCTTATTTCGTCATTTTTTCGGACGAAATTCTGAAAAAAAATCTGTTAAATGGCCACTCGAAAGTTAATCGTGCCTTCAATTGCTATACCCCCAACTCATGAGAGCTTCATAATTTTCTTAATTCGATGTTTTTAAAGATTTTCTACTTTGCAGGAGAAATCGTCAGAAAATATGTCTTCAGCTCAGATTTCACCCATTAGTCCAGATCAAATTTCTACTCCCTACCCTTCAGAGCAGAAATGCAGTGTTTGCATAACTTAAAACTAAAAATCGCGATTGTGTCACTGCAGCACCCTTAAAAACCAGCCTTTTTGGAAAATTTATCCTTATCTAGCATCCCATCCCCTTAAAAAGCATTATTTGCTCAAGCATATCTTGGTGTTGTCGTCAACGTCCTTGCGCCAGCATGTGGCATTTCCCTTGGCAGAAAGGACAATAACGTCCCGGCCGGGATCTGGGGCTTCGATTCGGGCGGCTGAAATATCACCGCCCGAGTCACGAGCCCTGGCCGCGCATCCACCACACCCTTTCGCGGGGATGATAAATGTCGGGAAATGTTAAAAGTTTGAAAGGGACATGAGGTGTGCGTCCTTTTACGTCATTGATGAAAGCCAGCCCGACGTAAGGGTGCACCGCTTCACCGATAACGCTCCATCAATTTTTTACGGAAGACGAACATCTCCCCGGGAGCTATGCCAGCTCCTAGGCCCTTAAAATTCAGGGATAAGGGCTGGCCGAGATCCCACACATGACACCGCTCCGGATGTGAACACGCATTCACGCGTCCTGACTACCCCCCGGGCGGAAAACTTCCCCGTTTGACTTTACGCCAACTTTTAGAGGAAAGTTTCCCGGGAACATGCCCGTAGTAGTCGTCAAGTGCCCCCGGGGGGAGGGGGCTATTTGTTGCCGAGGCTCCGCTAACTTGTGCTGTTACGCGCTGGAACATATGTCGAAATCACATCCCCCGGTCCCGGAGCTGTTCACAAAAAGCGCTGACGGTTATTGCAGCACGTTTATCTCCCCATTCGGGTTGATGTCCCCTTTTCACAGGATTACTCCCGAGAAAAGCAAACACATTAACCCGAACGCGAACGAGAACGGACCATTACCGTTTTTTTTGTTTTTAATTGAAGTCCAACCCCACGACACTGGTTGTTTATCGCTTCAAAATTGGTCCATTTTTCTAAGGCGCTCGATATCTCCCAGCCATTTCTTTACAGCCCTAAACCTTACTAGAGCTCCTTGAAACTTTTTTTACCCCTCAAGGACCCCAGCGAGGCAATGAGCCATCCTGTCCCAGTGCGTGGGGATGGATAAAAATGATCCCTGCGCTTTTTTTTAATAATAATATTTTTTTTTCGCATTGCGACCGAGCTAAAGATCCGGTCGTTAATTTTTTCATTAGCTTTCATTTGACGAAAAGATGAGATTTGTGCTAGAGCAGTACACCACAAGGCCGGTCGGGGAGAGGCTGGTTAAGTGGCAGTTCCGCCAAAAGTAATGACAAGAGTGAAGTACTTAACGGGAATAAAGGACTATCCCGGGCCTACGGGATCTCCGCGGGCTTAATGGAATTCTGCGGTTATGCTCGGGATTTTCGACGACGACTGCTAGCAGCGTTCTAAGTGAATGGCCCGTGGCAAGTAGCCGCGGCTAGCGCCGTTTCGACTTAATTTGATTTTTTTTTCTCTGCAACGAACAGACGGTTTTTCATATTTCCCATTATTTTTTTTTTTTCATGCTCCTCTTTTTTATTTTGCTTTTCTATTTATTTAAAGTTCGGAAGCCTGAGATGCTCCAGACTGTGGGCATCCAGAGGTTTTGGGATTCATATTAATTAGCCTAAACAAGTCGAATGTAAGTCAAGTAAGGCTCCACGAAAAAAAATATAACTTTTCTGCTGTGGTAAGAGACCTAGTTTCTGAATGGGCTTCAAAATTATGAAGGCATTTCTAGATATATTTTTTTTTTGCCCCGGTATAGCTAGAGAAGTATAGATGATTAAATGCGTCGAATGATAAAAATTTAAATATTTAATTGTTTATACGAAAATGTAACATACCAAAATTAATCAAAGCCTACAAGAAATATTAAAGATACGCCTTATATTACACAGCAAATAGTATAAGCTCAATATTAAATTTTAAATTCTCATTATTATTTTGTTATATTATTTTTTGTATACTACAGCGAGCGGGTGAGTTTAGAAAGACCTTAAAAAGTACCTGCATACTGAACTCAGCTGTGAAGAACAGCTGAATTATTTACATTTACCTACATTTACTTTACAGTTTTTGATTTCATTTCATATTTTTCTGTATAATTTTTAGCAGTTATGACCCCAGAAGCAATACTTAACTCGCTCTTTTTTATAATAAATCAACAAATAAAATATGCGTTCACCGACCTGGAAGACGTTAACTGATCCATGTTCTGTCGAAAATCTCTTCCTAATTCAAAAGATGTTTCTAATTCGATTGCCATGGAAACCACTAGGGTAATCAATTAATTTTTGAAATCAATGCTGGACGAGTCGTCAATCACGAGACTCTGCTATTTCAATTTCTAGTGATCGAAATTGGCCACTTTATCTGAAGACATGGAAAATTCGTTACCGGAGCAGCATCCTCGCATAATTCATGTGTCTGTGGAATCTCCTCTGCAGCTCCAAGCAGAAGGAGGGCATTCTCCTCTCCGGTCCAGGAGATTTGATTTAGTCCATTGATACCTTCACCCTTCTCCCGGTCCACATAAGACTTAACAAATGAAATCACCAAAAGGGCCAAAAGCCCTGTTTATCGCTGGAGCCACGGTTCCCCGCACCCGGACAGCTTCTATATGAGTTTTCCTAGGACTTTGCCACCCGGAGGCGCCTCCTTGCAGCGGGTTTATTGGGGAAACATTATTCAGGCCACGTATCCAATCGAATTGAGTACATCATCACCCGAGGAGCATTTTCCTTGCCAGCAGATTGGCTCACATGGCCAAAGGGTAGGCACGTATCAGGTGCTCGCATGGCGGCGCTTCCAGGACCGGGACCCGGGAGGATCTGCAGCCATTTTCCGTCTTCAGTTCTGTTTTAATTTCGTTTCCCTTTAATGCGGGACTTTTAAAGACCGGGCAAATTAAATTGTTCCATCGGGGAGCATCGAATGGATCAGGCGGGCTCACTTAAGGAAATCCATTAGCGAGGAACGTGCCCAGCACTTCCCCCATTCACCGACGGGAGGCCGGGATTTGCCCGATCCTTTAAGGGCTCTAAACACCTCTTTGGGCACTTGAGTCGAATGTATCAATCAGGAGCAGCCCCAGGCCCGATTGCGTGAGCTGAAATTGTCACAACACATGTCAACGTGAAATATTCAAATTTACAAAATTTACACAAAAATCCCATCCCCGACCGGGGCCAGATTAACGAGCACGTGCCGGGAGCGTGTCCCCGGCCGGCCGAAAATCGTTAAATCGAATCCGCCCTCCTCGTTGGCCTGTCGTCTCCGCACAACCCTTCGGCAACTATTGCCGGGATAGTACGTCGGGCGATAATTATAATTGAACTCCTCGAGCAGCCCCCGGGGAATTCAGCGAGTCCTTGAAACTCTTCCGAGGAGGCCTGAACTCGAGCTCGAGGAGGTGATCTGATTGGACCGTGACGTGACGTGCGTCGAAGTCCAAATCGCCGCCTGATGATGTGTTTGATAGACTCCTAATTTACCCAGCGGGTGGTGAATTGCAGCCGCAGAACCGCTCCTAGTTAATTTATGCCAAAATCAGGACGAGTTTTTACACTCAATTATTGGAGTTCGATTGCGCGCACGTGGCTGGGCTCGGGTTTCCGCGCCCAAAGGACAGCAGTTGGGGATGATGCTCCTGAAAGACAGGTAGAGGATAACATTTTAAATTTAATAGGGCTTAATTGAATTGATAAGCCTTTGCTCGGCCATAATACCTCGAAGGACCTCATATTCGTCGGATTAACTGTGATGCCATTTGCAAAGTCTAAGTTAAGTCTTTAATATTTTCGATTATACGAAGGAAATTGGCCTTTGGTAGATTATATCACTTATAAAGGCTTATTCGTTTTTATAAATATGCAACTATAATCACAAATTTCTATATGTACGTGTTCCAGAATTCAGTTTTTGTAGTCGACTGCTCAATTCAGCAATTGTTGTCCTTAAGCTGAATTTACAAATCTACTGCTAATTCTCAAAGTTGATTTAATTTAAGGTGATTAATATTTTTAATTATATAAAAGTACACCTAATTAAAATTAGTAGTTATTAATTCTATTCTCATATACTTTTAGGCTTTCTAGTCTCATTAAAATCTGGTGGCATTCAAAATATGAAGAAATCAGTTACAGTTTTATACTAAGCCAAAATAATTAGAAGAAACTGATCTCAGGTAATAATTCATTAATTTAAAATAAAAACGAATTAATTTGAACAGCTTGGAAATACAAATCTAAAACCTAATCATACTAGTCATGCTAATCGATTTTTAGTGTGGAAATCACTAAATCTTTGCTATTAGAACATCAATTTTTTAGATATCGGTATGGAATTGTCAGGGTATATTCTTAAAAGTGAAAGAAGAAAATGTAAAAGTAATACAAATGAAATTTCGTATAGTTTTCATCGGACAAAGTACCGGCCTATATTTTTCAACTGTTTGCTCAAAATTTCCATACGTAGAAATAAATGTTCATATGATTGAAAGAGGCTGCTTTTTAACGCTTGATTTACCCCAATTGGTCCAGCCCCAACGGCAGGACAGAAAAATAATTCGGCGAAGCTCTGAAAATGATCTGACTGCTGTTGCGTGCCTATAAACCTGTACGAATTTCTTCAGTGAAATTGCAATTTGTACTCGTTACACCTTTTAATGCCTCGAGCAATGGGAACCCCCGGGCTCCGAGACAAGAGAGAAGTCACATAAAAGCACAACACGAGTGCAAACCTCTTGGACTAAATAACGCAAACAGTTGCATCGTCCTCGGGCCGACTGAAAAGCGTTCACTTCAACAATCGCTGCACTCGCTTGCAGGCGCAGATAGTTTTAATGCACTCGATCTCAAAACGAGCTCGAAGCGCCGAAACAATTAAAACATGCTCCCCGGTGATTGATCCGAACGGGTGCATAATGCATCCACGCCACTCGCTCTAATTACTCATCGCTTGTCCCCCTTTTGGGGCCGAGGGGGCCGCGATGGAAGACAGTTATTAATACACCTCCATCGGGCGCGCACCCATCGCGATAATGAGAAGCAATCAAACAAGATGACTCCTCCGGGCTGTGGGGCTCAATCAGCGAGCCAGGCACCCCCGGGAGGGAACCCAACGCAAATGCCATCAGTAAACAAATCGAAATGAAATGGCTCGCAACACTGAGCAGAAACAAGGGGGGGCCCCGAACGGGAGCAGCATCCAGGCAGAATCTGTAAAAAAGTAGACAAAATGTTGACAAAACTGCTCCAGATGACAATGCGGGGCTGGCGCGGCTCTAGTCACAGGGGCCAGGAGCTGCTGACTGCTGCTTTTGATGGCTTAACTCGGCGCATTGTCGCCCCGACCAATTGCCACCTTGCACTTATAGCTGAATAGTGTGCGCGGGCGAAAAGCCCGGCCGTCCCCGCCCACAGTCCCATTGTGGGGCTCCGGAGCTGGATGCTGGATCCAGGTGATGCTCAAGTGATTAGACCTGCACTGTTTGTTTTGGGTCGCACAAATCAACGCCATTTGGGCCCGAACCCGCTGATATTGGAAATTTGCTCGAGGGCCCTCAAGGGCGCTCCGGGACCCCCATCTCACGTTTTCACGGTGGTGAGCAAATTAGGTGATTGGTTGCCTCACTGGCTCCCGGTTCTAATGAATAATGAACCCAGCGACACTGAGCCGGGTTTGTAGGTCTAGTGTTTGGCTGCAGTCGAGAGGAGCAGCGAATCACGCGGTTTCATCGAAAAGTCCCCCCTCACAAATTGAAATTACTACTCTCAAGCGAGACTTCCGCGTTCTAATAACCAGCCACCGTGCAAGCTCCTCCGCGTTCTTTGGGAATGCACGGAGGATTAGCACTTTTCAGGTGCACTGGTGCGCACGGCACTCTCAGGTGCTGCGGAAGATTACTCGGGGCCACGCGGAAGCGCAAATGGAACGGCTCTTAGACGGTGTCAAGAATACAAAAATCCAGGATTTACGTAAAATAAAACAATTTTCAGAGGAGCTACCGCGACACTTCCCGGAGCGCGTGCATGCACTTGGGATGCGTTGAATTTGACGCCGGTCGCATTCAGAAAGTGCGACATTCGCACTGATTCGTACTCCGCCCCTAAAGACCAAAATCGGGCTAAGTGGAGAACACGCGCCATCCTTCAAGGACTTCGTCATTAATTTTATTTTCACAGCTTGGACCCTCAAACCCTCAGGGGCTTAAAGCTTAAATTCCATCAAGTGCGCCCCGCCCTGTGCTTCCGCATCGCTTAATCTGAGCAAGCAAAAACGGAAAATAAACAAAATAACCCGACAACGGGCGTATTTGCGGTTAAACCTCAGAAAAGGGCATAAGCGCGCGACAATTCCAGAGAAAACCTCCTCCGTTCCGGCCGGGAAGATGCGGATGGTATTACACATGCAGTGGTCCTCCAGGACCGGAGCCCCATCCCGAGGCATCCGGGTGTATACGTGGCAACGATCCCTCAAATAAATATTTAAATCCTCGGCCCAACTTGTTGGAGTTTAGTTATCCCTCGCCATGGATGCGAATGCTGCGAGTACACGTCTTCAGCTCCATCCAGAGCTACCCGGGCACTTGCACGTTCCACCGAGTGCTCCACTGGCTGCTCAGAAGCCATTTCTCTGAATATTTAGCGCTGTGGAGGATTTTCGCCGGGTCTCTGCCCCCTATGATAAGAGGTGTTACGGCAAGGGCAAGTTATTTGTGCCCTTATGTGGGCGCAGATCAGGATTGAGTGCACCAGAAACCTTATTCACGGCATTTCGTTGGTGATATCATTGTCATCCTTCCAGGAAATATAAAATTTTCGCCCTCCTTAAAGAGTCTCGGAGGCAATAAATCGCGAAAGGATTCGGAATCGAGGTGGGACTTGTAGGAAATTAAAGTTTATGGAACACCAGAGAAAAGGTGCTAATGTGATGAATGATGCCTTTTTTGAATTCGTAAGGTAAAGAGAATACATGCGTTTATTGTTTTTTTTTTTTTTTTTTGGTATCTACTTACTCTCTTTTAACTATTTTCCGCTTTATTCTACGAATATATAAAACAGGAATCTTAAACTTATTATAATGGGTTCAAAAATGCCCAAAATCTTATCAATGCCTGATTCATCAAGTGATCTCTGAAGCGAAATCATGCATTAAAATAATTTTCATATATTTTTGGAAGCCTTCCACATATATTTTTTGGAATGTCTACCCAACTTTATAAGTTATTTTTATTTTAATTCCTGTAGTTACACTTATCTATTAAATCCAGCTTAACAAAAGTATTCAACTATTCCACTAATAAAAATTTACAAACTAAATGTAGAGGAACTAAATTGTGAAAAAATTTACAACGACAGTTTTTTAAAATAATATTTGTTGCCTGCAAGCAATGCTAGTTATTAACCAACTTTATATAAGCTACAGAAAATTGTTCTGTTCACTTGGAAGCCCCCTAACTTTTACCTTTCGTCCATTAATCAATCCTGACTGAATCGCATGCTTAGCACCAATTAACGATTATTTTGCACACCCTATATCCTCTGAAGCGGTCGAAATTACCAGTCCGGCAATAGTCCCATAAAAATTTCAAGAGCTCATTAAAGGAAACCACATCTTGCCACCCCACTGGAACTTCGAGCACATCAGGATACATGGGATCGCTCCTGGTTCCCGGGAGCCCCTTAAAAATCTACCTCCGCCTGCTCTCCGAGACGCATTAACTTTGAGGCGAACTAACATATTTCGGCTTTTCAACACTCGACTGTAACCAAAATCCTCCCTGGTGCTCTCTCAATGCTTGCACCCGCCCTTCCAGTGCAGTGGGGGTGCAATCCCGGTCGGTAATATTCTTACTAACCCTCATTTGAGCACACAATCAAGTTAAAATCCTCGCAAAGTAGCATATTGCAACGGCTCCGTGATCCCTGTGCTCGGAGTTATTCCTTTTGAGTTTTCGGGTTCCAGAACCACTCGAGGAGTGGGTGCTGCTGCATGAAACGCACACCCTTCCTCAGCCAGGACAAGTCGAGGGATTATGTGCAAAAGAGAGGATTTATCCCATGGATACGACGGGAGCCAGGATCCCTAGGTGGGATCTCGGTGAGTTTAACGTTTGCCGCGGTTGGTTAGCCTAATGCGACTCTATCGGCCCCGAGGCAAGGCCACATTAATTGAATTTGATTCGAATTCGAGGAGATTGCCTTCCGTTCTCCCCGGAGGAGTCTTTCATGGTGAATTCTAGGCACTTTCGCAGAGAGGAACGCACCCTTTTCCGGGTATCTAGATATTTGCACGTGAACCAGGGCTATGTATACCTTTTTGTTTCTATACTTTTGAATTCATTGTTGCAAAAGGGGGAATCCTCCCTCCGGCTATCTCCTCAGATACTTTTCCAGGAGTCAGGGAGGGATTTTCCGAGAATATGTTTTATGTCCAATTTAATTTTTAGCCTCACTGATTTGATGGTTTGATGGCAAATTTATTAGGAAAACCCTTGCGGGATTATGGACACTCAGAAGCTATCAGGCGAGGTGTAGACATTTTATGATTTTAAGAGGGTTCGCGGCCACGAATTTTTTTAAAAACCTCCCTACCATATCTTTAAAATTCTTCACCCTTCTTACTTAATTTAGAGTCTACTTCAGGAAGTTGCTCCCCAAAAACGGGGATCCTTCACGAGAACTGACTTCCTTGATTGTTGTCTAATGAAGTGTAACGGCCAAGTTCCTAATATCCTTAATTCCTCCACGTGTAGTTTCAGCCCAGGGCCCTGGAGGGGGTGTGCTGGATGGGGTCCAGCTGGCAGATTTGTTCAGATTTTCCGGGATTTGTTCTTATAGCAGCTAGGTGAAATTTCTAACTGCCAGATCACGTGCTCCCTGTGTGGGATTTTGCCACCTTTAAGATGTAAGGAGGTGAGCTGAAAAACCCTAAGAATGAGGTGGAAATCGCTGGGATTTTATCTCAAGGCAAGATACGTCAGTCCCTCATTCCGTCCGGCAGTTTATTATTATTATTAGGGACATAAGGGCGGTCGACTGGGCGGAAAACGAAATTAATTAACGATATTAGGGCAGATTAGGGGAGAGATTATTAATGCTGATAGCATTCCGCTCTACGCCATCAGCCACTGTGGGATTCGTAATCTTGAGTCTTCTATTGTGGCCGCACTTTGTTCCCCGAAGAGAGCAGTTATTAAGGATATGAAAAATTGTAAGACATTTGTAATGGGCTCTTGATGTTGGAGTTAATCAATCACACGAGCTTCGCTACTCTGGAGAAATCGTTTTATCGCTAATGGTCACAATTTACAACCACTGATATTAAAGTGAAGGGCAGATCTTTAATATCAAATAAAATTTTTTCAAAATATAAAAGTTATTGCTAAGTTATGTTTGATTCAAATTTAAACCTAAGCTGGAACATTGTCTGGAACAAAAATTTTTAGCGAAGAGAGCCTAAAATCAAAACTTTTTAAAATACCATACAAAATCCCTAAACTATTAAGGGAAAAAATCAAAGCTTTAGTAGGTTTTAATATCTGTATACTTAAACCAATTGCGTAACTATCAAAACCTCGACAGTTCACAAGTAAATCAAAACATTGTCAAAAGCAATTTATGTCGAATGATCCCCAGAGCCAACACCCCTAACCCACTTAACTAACCCGAAAAAGAGAGAATCAAATTCTGGAGATGCATGTGTTCAAACATCGGTCTGGGGCCCCTTACAGCAGTCGTCTAGGCACCGGGGAGGAATATTTATTAAGTCACCCTCTTGTTTGTGCATAGTGATGAATTTCTACCGATTTAATTCCGACCTCTTCCGGACTGGAAGCTCTCCAGGGAATCCGGGGCCGCCTGGCCTAACCCTCTCATTGTTTGAGTTTCTGATTTGCCCCCAGTCCCATAGCAGTCCCACAGGCTCTGCAGCAGGCGCTCCGCTCCGTTTGTCCTTCTCAAATTGTAACACTTTTCATGGCAATAAGATAAATCGCTCTATTAGACACATTGTGGAAATATGAGAGCTCTGTGTGGCGTTTTGCTGTTTTTATTGCGCAATTTCACTCGAGTGGAGTCAAACGGAGTCCTTCGGGCATCGATCTGTCTTTTCCGAAAGGATAGTTCGGATTATGTTAAACGCTGACATATTTCACACTATTTATAAAACTTTGTTATTGGAGCCTGTAAGAAAAGCTTCAAGAAGTCACAATGCATACGGATTTAAAATTATGTAAGCACCAGGTAAAAGCAGCTGAATAAGAAAGAGCCCCCTTAGCTGTCGAAGGAGGCGGTACGAAGGGTAATTACATTGTTGTCTGCCGAAAGTGCAATCTCCAGAAATTCGTCCGAAAGTGGTGGGTGCCCCTAGGCAGCTCCTCGACCTCACGTGCCAGAACGAATCCTGTGGTACTTGTGCAATTATCCTTTGTCTCCTCGCTGGTCCAGTGACTTATTTCTTATAGAGTAGTTAAGGAATATCTTAATTAAGGGAGCGGGCCGGCATTCGCCAAAGGGACAAAGGATCAAAAAGGCTCTTTGTGTGCACCATCAAAACGCAAAGACCTTGTCATCTCCGCGGAGGAAGCCTCAGAAAACATCGCCAGTAATTATGAATTAAGTCTTTTACCCCCCAAGGATAGTTGCGGCAGCCTATGAGGTGCCTCCGGAGGCGCTATCCATGCGCTTAGCAACAAAGCGTGTGGGGCCTGCCTTTCAAAGCTAGCGCAGCGCTCAGGCTCCGCTCTAACGAGAGTGACGCAGGGATTTTATTATTTGTCTTATTAACGCGGACAACGAGCCCGAAAGCCCCCGCATACAAAATAATTATGAGAAAATTTACACTTAATGCACTTCACACCTTGTTTGGGGTCGGTTGTACTTAATTGCAATTGCAGCGGTAATTCATTGTGCAATTTTTTAATTACTCGCCGAGCGGGGCTTGGGGCCCGCGGGGGCTGGGTGGATGTAGGCAATGGAGGCGGCGACAGCTCTGGCTCCACTGGAGCCTCCCTTTCGGGTTTTGTTTACGCTCTGCATTGTCCCTATAATTTCCAAGTGGAAGAAAAAGTGTACGTGTGGGCGTCAAGGAAGGCCAGCCAGTCGCGCGCGCTAGATGTGTCCTTAAAATTACAGAGAGTGCTAAATTACAAGAATTGCTTCTTAATTATGAGCCGCCTTCACATTAACTAACAATGCACGGGGCTCACTTGCACGGTACAATGATTCTCCATGGCGCTGGTAATGGGCTCGCTGGGTATATGGGAGGCTCCAGGACAACAGAAGACGTGAAAAAAAAGATGCGAAGACGGAGTCCTAGGGCCTCGACGAGAGTGTGAAAGGATGCCATCCCCTGGTAGTTCTGTGTTTCAATCTGAACCATAAGTGCCTGCTCCACACACACGGAGTCTTGGATCTCCTTTGAGGACCCAATTAGTGGCTCTCGCATACTCTTAACACACTCCCTCGGGGCTCCGGGGACGAGCAAAAAAGGACTTCTAATTCAGCACTCGGGCCGCATATGTGTCGTCTGCAATCCCGCCACTCATGGGGCGCACCTAGCCCAAGATTTACCCATTCGAGTGAGCTCAGGTGAGGCACTTCTAATATCACAATTAAGGTTCTTTTGGACGCAGGTGTGATTTCAGAATCAATTAAAAACTTAAGAGAGTGAATTTTTTCAAGGACTTCTCCTCCACCCGCTATGTCTCTATGTGGTGTGCTGTGTCACCTGCCGTCCTTCTAGCGTCCCCCGGCCACCACTACCACGATCACCGCCAGCATCGTCGTAATCCATTCACTTCAGCGTGTCAACAATTAATTTGCACGAAATTACAGCAGCGCTTTAAGTGACTGCCGCACTCTTAGCCGCTTTTCAAATTTAAGCAGCTCCTCCAGAAAGGTGAAATAATTAATGCCACCTTTGTAGAGCGATGTAAAAGCAAGCAACAACTTTGTTATGGCACATGCCCGAGTATGAACCTAAACAAAATTACTAGTGCACCTCTAAAGTAAAGGATATCTTAAAATAGATTTTAAAAAAACTGTTAATTATGATTACAATATCCCTTGATAACAATACTGCCAAAGTAATAGGTGGAATAATAATACTACTTTTTCATTTAAAAAGATCTAACCCTCACACAGCTAGAAATTCCAAAATAGAATACCACCGAAATTATGATTTTATCCAACTAAAGTTTTCTAAAGCCCAAATAAGTAATCTAAGGATTTTAAGGAAACAAAATCAGAATATCTCCAGCAAATATTTAAAGTAAGGGAGTCTGAACCTTAAAATTCAAAAAATCCTCCATAAAATTGTACATATCTCTAGAGCATTGCAGGATTCGAATTATTATTATGATAATCTCCTACTTTATTTTTCTTAAGAACAAACATATCAGGATCTGGTACAAATGTTTTTGGTAATCACTACTTAGGGTGCGACAAAGAAATTTCAAGAGCAAAATATTAATTTAGAAAATCGCTTCACTCTTTCTTTACATCTATTTCTTGAGCCACCTGGTATAACAGGCATTTCCTGCTGGTTTTGCATACCTCTTAAATTCACCAACAACCCACAAAGGTGTAATGAAAACATTGCGACAAAGCATTGAAGGAAGGGCACACCTGCGTGCTGATTAGCCTTCAGTGAACGGCTACCGGCAATCCAGACTTAGCCAAATCACTTTTCTAAATAATCCCGGACTAGGTCAATTCTGCAAAGCCGGCAGCCCAAAGAAAGGCAGCATAAACTCCCGTGGGATTTGGCCAAAGGATTAGGCGTTGCACTCGTTCACGCTCGACTGTGAGCCGCCTTTGTCGGTGGCGCGGCCGGAGCGCCTTAATCGAGCAATCTTAATTTGGTACTGCCGAAACAGCCCTAAGAAAGCCGGCCGCGAGCCATTGTTGAAGATTGAAACTCCTTTCGGGAACAGATAACAGGCTTCAGGGACAACTACTTTTCGGGCTATTTACTTTTAATTTTCAGCAGGTTTTTGCAAAATTAACACCGAGCAGGTCCTTGCTTGGTCCTGATTATCCTGATTACCAGTCGACAAGGAGAGCGGGCAAATTCGTTTAATTTTGAAAAAACAGATTTGTACCCGTATGGGGAGAGGTCCTTTCGAGAGTTTTTTTTTTAAGTGGTAACGTCCACGGCACAATTGTTTTAAGTCTGTCCGATTCTCATTAGGTGAAACCAACTTTTCTATTGTACAGACCATCGACTTTTTTGTTCTAGTTTTTGCTGCAAAAAGGAGCCCTAAATCCCTTTTGCCTTATGGCGGTTACCGCGTGTGTATTTGTTTAATCGCAGGTGACAGAGCGAGCACAATTCTGTCGTAATTGCGTTTGTTGCTGGCGTTAATTTCATTTCCGCCTATTTTACGTTTTGCCAGACAAACGAGTTGTGCTGTCACGCGTGCTCCAACACCGGCGCCGCGCAACCAGGAAAGTTTTGTAATTTTTTTTTCCCGGTTTTTCTCCTTTTATTTTCTCTACCGCCACAAAGGATCAAAGGACTACTTGCAGACTCACTCACTTGAAATTATTAAGACAAACACTCGGTGCGCCTGGAGTCCGTAGACTCGAGCTAGTCACACCATCGTGTGCTGGTTCGTTTATGGAAAAAAGGGACTTTTACAACTTTATTATTTATTATTATTTTTTTTCTCTTTTTGCAAAATGGAAAAGTTTTCCTGCTAAAGACAAGTACTATGCTGAGTACAGATTTAAATTTTATAAATGTTTTCTGTAGAATAAAAAGTAAGCATTCCGATACTCATCTATTTGGGGTGTTCGCAGGCATTTCTTGTAAAACTTAGAACTATGAAGTAAAATTTTATAGTAGTCAATAGTGATTATTTTAACGGCTATGTTTTTTCTAGCTATGTAAATAATTTTAGTCTTCAATAGGACAACCGGAATAAGTTCACTATTCAGCAGACCGAATATTTTCCACCCTGTAAAAACGTTTTTTGGAACGTACTGCGCAAACTATTAAGCGGCGACATAAAATAAATTGAATGTCACACCACCTACCGTTCGGAACGCGGACAGGATATCATTAAAAATCCACAGAAAAAGCATTTATCATTTGCTACTTAAATTTCTGTGGAAAAATCTTTGAAACCCGAAAAACATCTTAGACAAATGGACGCCGTGACATCGTTCCGGAGCCAAAAAATTGTGCGCACCCGCCGTCATCATTTTTCCGCTCCTCACAGCAAATTGTTGCCGATAAGAGCGGAATAAGACAAACACCGCACCATCACCGTCCCCGCCGCCCCCGCCGCCCCCGCCGAGAAAAGCAATGAATCTTCCTCTGCCATCTGAAGCAAATCTGTCCAAGTGTCACGTTGTCCTCGTGAAATTTACGATGATCGTCTTATTTCTAGGATGGCGGGAAAATGCTGCTCAACGGGCACTTCGCAGCCAGTCGACCAATCCCAGAACACGCTCATCGCGTTACCTAATCCTGGCAAAAATAGTTAAATTACACCCCCCGTCGGGGCCCCTTTCACATTTACCTGAGTCAGTGACACCTTGAATTTTCCGGCTCCGAACCCAAGGTACAGCTCTGCATCCTGCTCAAAATCGCTTAGGGACAGCGTCCGCAATTTCATGTCCCTTAAATCTTAAGTCTCGACTCATCAGTCATTTGTACCACCCCCTACAAACGGCTAGGCCCTTTTTTTTTTTTTTTGTAGGAGTTTTCGAACACAAAGGGCATTCCTCGGCATCCTCAGCACTCGCTGCACATCTGCCCAGGTGTGCAATGTATCGGAATTCACCTTCGGGACAATTTGAGCTACGCACCGGAGAGAAAAAAAAGTATTAAGGCCGCGCTTTTATCCTCGCAGAAGGTCCTTCGGGAATAAATCACAGGACGTCTAGCACACGCAGAGGTGCTCAGCAGCCTGCGTTTGTTTTACAACCTCTTTCTGAAGGACCTCGGTTTACTTAATGAATTAAAAAAAAAAAAAAACGTTGTTTTTGGCTTGCGTCACCAAAATTCCAGGTGAAATGTAGGACACGCACACAGTTTAACTCCATACATGTAAAAAACGAACTCCAACCGGAGGGGGGTATAAAATAATTTAATGCTCAGCTCACAAAATTCTTCTTAAAAAATAATTTAAATCGGTCACAAAAGTGGAGGAAATACCCCCGAGCGACCAGTTGGACTATTACCCGCTCAGTGTGGGATAATTTTCAGGAAAAAAAAAAAGAAAAATTGGGTCATACGCGATTTTATGAGCTCACGGTCCAGTAAGAATTTCCTGCGTTTATTATTGCTCCAGTTATTTTCACTAATATTAATTTATTTATTCTTCCTGACTGCTGGAGTACTTTTTCGTTAATCGTTCCGGTAGTTGGATTTTAACTAGATTTTTTTTTCAGTTAATTCTGATTTAGAAGAAATTTTATGAGGGTATAGAAAATTCAAAGATTTATTTATTTTATCAAGCGTTTAAAATGAGTCTATACCGGGAATAAGTTTATGCAAGCCACGTTGTTTATTTTTTTTTAATTTGTATTTCTTTGCTATAATAAAAGACTTTTACATTGCTTTATTTGCTTACGCTGGAATATTTTACAGTGTACATCTCGCTAGGAATATTAGAAAACGCCTGAAATGCAGTTTTTCACTATTTAACCTTATTTTTATCGACAAGGTTGAATCAATTTTGTTTTAGTGAAAGTAACTTTTACAAACCGCGTCGCATCGACAAATTTTCAGATAAATGAACCTTCATTGAAAAAAATAAGTACCAAAAACGTTTCACTCCGATTTAAAATCCTTTTATTTTTCCATCGTTAGCTCGCTAAAATTGCCAGTAATCCTTTAAGTGTTCAATGAACACGTGACAAACAGCCAATCGGCGAGGTCATGCCTTCCTATTTAAAGCCCCTCCACCCACTGTAACAAAATTCATCCGAAACGAACCTTTTTTGGGGTGCGCTGGTTTGACCCGAACGAGTCTCCGGTTCCATGGAAAATTTTTGTGTCATCAATAAAACAGGAAAGAGGGATCATTACGAGGAAGAGTCCTTTGTAGTCCTGTAATGATTTGGTATATCCCACCGATGGGAAACGGTGGCGGTGGCGGCGGCGGCCAGGACGAAACGAAATGTGCACGTTCACGTCTGCACCTGGTCAACTGGTGCCCGTCCCGGGCCCTGGCAGGACCATCGATGACAAAATGACTCCAGGGAACGCGTTCCATAATTTTGGCATGTTGCAGGGATACACGGCGGCAGTGTCGACCAGAAAAATTCGACACGACAGGAGGACATTAATTTATTACCTGGCGTTGGCACGACCAGGAATTCGGGATTTATGTGCGTCGGGTGACTTCTTTTCAGCTCGGAAATTTGTCATACAGACCAATGCTCCGACCCAGTCCAGGGGAGGCTTGGCTCCCTGGAAAAGTCCTGGAGTCGATATTGAACCCAGGTTATCACAGTTGCGTCAGGACCTGAATAGAGAAACGCGTGCCATTACTGCCTATCACATGTAAAGCGACTTTCCCTCTCCTGTCCCATGTATTGGACATTGAAAAAACTACTCGCAGAATGCGATTCTTATCTCATCGACAAGCGACAGATTATCGTATCACCGTCATTTGGTAATGACCGCTCGATTTCATGCGTTTCCTATTCAATTCCCGGTCATGCTGACCCACAACTAGAGCCCCCAACAAGCCTCAGAAAAACCAACATCAGCCGCAAAAAACCGGCAGAGCCCATTATGCTTCGGAGCCGCCTTTGTACGTGCCTAACAACCGCCAGATTTATCTCAATTTCCTCGGTGCGATCGAAATTGTCTTCAGGTGTTTCTGATGAGTACCCGCCTCAGCTCATCATCATCACAGCCAAATCCGAGATCCATGCGCGATCGCAGACCCGCAGCCGCCGCCGCACTGGACCCCAGAGTGATCGTTCAGAGTTCATCCCACGCTCCAAACTGTTTTCGGCTCTGTTTGGGTACTTTATGGGGTCCGGGTCCACGATTTTCTCTTCCGCGCTTTAATCGCCCCAGGTGATCTAGCCCGAGGATCAGACGTTTTCATAATTTGATGGGTTTGTTAAGCTCCGGCTTGTCTGCCACGTCCGACCAGAACACTTGTATGAGTCAGTCTCGAGCCCCAGAGTGCGCCCCGCGTAAAATTTTGTACTTTAGACACTCCACCGTCTTAGAGGTTTTCAGCAGCTGAGGACTCCAATTTGTGCCCTCGGCGGGCGCGCCAACTGCCGACCGTTTAGAACTCGAATTCTAAATCCGCCGCTGACGTGATAGATGGGGCCGCAATTAATTTTAAACGCTCGAAGACGATTTTGAGACACGTGAAATGCGGCCCCGCGATCGTAATCGGGGACCCGGGCACAAGAATTATTATCTCCTGGTGAGAAATGAAGTCATTTGCGTTTGATGATTGAGTAATTAAGCGGCCGGCTGATTGGATGCTGGTGGAATGTGAGAAACTGGAGTACCACACCGAAAAAAGTGTGAGAAATTTAACTCGTTAAAAAGGGTCATGGATCGTTTCTGAGGAGGAATTTCAAGAATGTTTATTACTTTTTGGGACTTTCGAAGTGTTTTTAGTTCTTTTAAAAGAATTAAAATTTTGCAACTTTATGCTGGATTTATGCTCAAAGGGGGTTACTGTTCTTAGCATACGTTTTTGATTTTATTTGATAGACAATTTATTTTTATTTTATTTTGTTCGTTTAACGAAAAACGTAATCAACTTAAAAATAACAAAAGTACCCAAAACTATGACTAAAATTATATAGAATAAGGGGCAGCAATACAGATATGAAGCGGAGCAGACGGAAGGGGCTAATTAAGATAGTGGGACCAATTGGTACAGGAAGTGTTTAAGGGTACTTTTATCGATCGTAGCATTCTTGTAAAGGGTTCAAAGTGACCATAGTTGGTACGGTGAATGTCTAGGCGGAAGAGTGGAAAGGATCTCATATTTCTGGGGTCGGTATTGAGCGAGATGCTATGTAGAAATTCGGGGCAGTCGATGGAACCAGTTAGAAGTTGGTGGACGTAAGCGTCGTCACGATGCAATGCTAGGGGCTGGAGGTTAATCAATTTCAATCGATCGTCACAAGGAGGAAGATTAAAGTTATCAACCCAAAGAAGGCCGCGCACCGGAAAACGAAGGAACCTATGCTAAACAGCTTCAATCCTATTAACGAATGTTGGTTGAGAGAGTGACCAGACCTGAGAAGCATATTCAAGTAGGGGTCTGACAAAACAGAAGTAAAGAGCTTTAGTGACATAGGGGTTAGAGAATTCCTTGGGCAATCGTTTAACAAATCCTAGAGCTGAGTTGGCTATATTCACGATATGATCGATGTGAGAACGAAAATTGAGTTCACTATCGCAGATAACGTCCAAATCACGTAAGGAATTAACAAATAGAATAGGTTCGCCAGAGAGAAAATATGTCCAAATTGTAGTTGAGAGGCGTTTGCGGGAATAGGTGATTGATTGGCACTTAGAGCTGTTAAGGTCCAACAGGTCCAGGTGGAAAAACTGAGTACTAAGTCATCTTAAAGAGATATAGAATCAGATGCGCTGTGAAAATACTCTGGAAAATCTTCATATCATCAGCATAAATCAATATTTCAGAGTGTTTAATTCTCAACTCAAAACCGTTTATGGACAGGCTGAAAAGTAGTGAACCAAGGTGACTACCTTGAGGGGGGTGAGAAATAAAGGGGTTAGAAATCTCTGAATCAAAACGAACGCTGTAATGTCGATTTTGATGTTTGATACATGCCAATAAATCAGATTTTTTTATAAATATTATATTAACATCGCCCGGCTCTTTTAGATCGAAATTGAAGTGTATGGCCAGCAAAATTATGTACATTTTAGAAGCACTACTTTTGCTAAGAAAATTTATGTTTTTCAGGGAATGTGAAGCATGAAACTTGCAAAATATTCGTATGCATATATACCGGAAAGTTGTGTCCGTTTTTGAAGAGGAAGAAAATGATACAATTTTTAACATATATAACTAGATTTATTGTACGATATAATTTCCCTCGTTCAGTCATTCTTCCCAGCAGGATGGCATTTTACAAAACCTATTTTTGAAGAAAATCTTTAGATGCGAAAAACTACAGCAGCACTACTGTATACGTAAACGTTTTCTTCATTTTTCAATTTTTTTCTCATCAAATAATTTTGTAAAGAAAGGAATAGGTGAAAATCTGATGGTTAAGGTTTGGGGAGTATGGTCGATGCGAAAGAATTTCCCATCCTAGCTCTGAGATTTTCTGGCGAGTCGCGAAAGCAGCATGTGGTCTAGCATTATCGTGATGTAGCATGATTTCCTTCCTATTAAATATTGTCAGCCTTTTTTCTTGGAGTACTTTGTTAACTCGTCCATTTGTTGACTGTATTTCTCCGAATTTAGCTTTTTTCTTCGGTTCCAAAAGCTCATAATGGATTGGACCTTGCATGTCCCACCCTATACACAATATTCTCTTTTTAAGGCTCAAGCTCGGTGAAGAAGGCATATTTTCCGGGTTCACGCTATTTTCCTTACGACGTTTTCATAGGTAATCCATTTTTCATCATTTGATCTATCATGGTCTTAAAAATATCGTCATCAACCACAAATGACCGCCCAGCGCGTGGCTTATTACTAAGGCCGAAATCACCTGCTTTACATTTTTCGAACCATCTCCTTCTGTCCGAAATAGCATCTTCACCAAAAACTTTTAACAAATTTTGATACGCTGACAATGATACGATAGTAGAGAAAACCACATGAATGGACTGTTAGCTGAATTATAATAATTATAAAATTTATATGCACGATATTTAGTTATTTAGACTATTTGCTGGCGAAATCATATTCAACACAAATTTCAGCTATGACCAACCCACGAGTATGCTCGAGAGTTATACCAGCTTATCCTAGAAAAAATCGATTTAATTCTTTCTGGCGTTTTCTTCCAAATCAATATTATTTCAAACAATTTTACAAATAACCGAATGACAGTAAACGCATCGAAGAAGATATCGCGATAATCCTTTCAATTAAAAACAAATAATTAGAAAAAGGGCAGAAAAACTCTATGAAGAGTACAACATTTTCTGTTTCGAATCCCATCACCCATCGGGGGCGTGCTACAGCTCAGCTAATAATCTAAAGTGACTCCAGCACCCCAGCACACTTGAGATGCACCCATAAAAGCTGGGAAAAACAAAAGGATCTGCAGTAGATATCAAACCCGTGCGCCACCCGTTCCGTGGCAGCTAATCCGGGAGCACCGGGAACAGGAGACGACAATAACGGAGTCGCATTAGGAACAAAACGTGTCCACCCGGGCGTAACTGGGAATCTGTTTTGATTTTTCGCATGCCTCCATGAGCGCAACGCCTTTCAGGGCGCCCGGCATCCCTCGGCGGTGCAACCCCGTCAGTCAAGTATGTTTCCTTTCAAAAATTCCCTAGAAAGTGATTCGTTTGAGATGCACGCGATGCACAACACCTACGCGGCCAGAAACGCGCAATGTGTCTAGGGAGCCCATATGTGGGGCTCTGAGTTAATTTACATTTGGCGCTGGAACGGTGGAGCAGGGGCGACAGCAAACATTTAGTTCCACTAGCAACAATGCAGAAAAGGGAAGATTTTTTACGCGCTAGTTCCCTCCACAGCAATACAAATCGCATCCCGGCGAAGTGCACAACTTTTAACCTAAAAATTTAAAAAAAAAAAAAAAAAATGTTAAAAGCGGGAGCATAAAACACACTGTGCAAATGGAAGAGGCTGGGGACCCCGCCAAAGGCCCCATCCAACGTACCGGGGTCGGGCTAAGTAATAAAGCGAAACACACTGGAATTAGGCAAATGGAGGCTCCCATGAATGGGGCTCAGCGAATATATGTGTGTGGATTTCAACGCTTTTTGGGGGCACCTTTGTGCTCCCGGCGATTAGGGGGCATAACTGGCGGGCTTAATTTGATTTTTTTTTTTTTTTCATAATTGGAATAATCCCAAAATGTTTTACTGCGGCATTTGTATCTGACTGGTTCAGGTATTTTTCCACCATCCATTTGGTTATAATTTAATTTCCAGAAAGTACCAGACCTTTTTGTCAACAATGCACACCATGCAGCTTAAAAATATTAAGTTTTAAAATTAACTACTAAACTAAATTTTAACTGCTTTAAAATTGAGTAAATGAGACCTCAATTGGAAATTGAATTGAATTTCATTGCTAAATTCGAATGTAACAGTAGTAAAACTTGTGTTTTTTTTATAAAAGCGAAGAATTTAAAGCATAATTCATAATTAATGTGTATTTCTTTTATAAATTTATTAATTAAGAACCCAAAAGCTTGAAGGAATTATTAACTCGTTTCGAGAATTCTGCTACACAAGTCCCCTCTTAATTTCCTAAATTACAAATTTAAGCAAATCTTAACTGACGTCATGCAATTAAATTCAATACTACGTCTATGTAAAATTCATAACGACTTCTCGTACAACACCTCGTTACTTTTCTATTTCTAAATTACAATTCTAATTCTAAATTTTCTTAATTTTATTTAAGAACAAGATAATGAAAAAAATTTCCCCCTTAAGAACTCAGAGAAAAATAGTTCTGTTCTTTATAAAGTCCGGTAGTAGCTGCTCCGTCAGGTTTTTATAAAAAAAAGTATTCAAATTAGGACTTTATTTTCTGTGTTCCTAGATTGTTCGTAGACTTTAAAATCGGAATTGTTTCTGAAAATGTTTAAAATTTTCTTCTAGCCATCAAAGAAATTCCCCAAACCTACCACTCCCAAAAAAAAACAAAAAAAAAAAAAACAGAAAACAGAAAAAGAAAAAGCAGGGCATTAGCACCAGGCCGCCCGAGAACGACGACGGAAATTGGAGCGAAGCGCATTCAAATTCCTCGCCTCCGTCTTGCCTCCCTCAATTAAACCGGCCCCGACGATCCCGACAATGATTGCGCTGCTCACCTGGGAAATTTGCTAAAACTATCACGGCCTTGCGAGAAAAGTAAGCGACGGTAATTAGATTCGCCGCCTCCGTCCGCTCCGTAGATTGCCATCGCAGCGCCGCGCCGCCATCTCCAACTCCACCGCTCCGCTGCTGCTATCCAATTGCGCCTCCGTTGCTTCGCGGACGCCTGGCTCATCCCCACCGTGGACCAGCAAGCCCCACCACTGCGCCGGTCTATCATGCGCCCTCTGTGGCGGCCAGCGGAGTGCTGCGTCGGCGTCGTGCGCATCCAATCGCAGCCTCACAATGGCCACTGTCGCACGAGCGGCCCCGAGGTGAACCCGAAAATGTGGCCGGTGTTGCCAAGTCGATCCTTGGCTGAATCAACTCGATTGACTGCAAGTTGATCAGGTCTCACTCTTCAATTAAAATCCGGCCGAGAGTCGTAGCAGCGGGGGCGGGCGGGCAGTCCAGCGATTTATTAGATCCCGCGGGACGCTTCCTGCGTCCTCGTCTTTTTATTTCTACAAAGTTTAATTTGTTTGTGTCACTCCGACCCTGGACTGGGAAGCCACTCGAACAACTGTTGCGAGCAGCGGTGCAGGCTGATAATTTCTGGGCGAGCTCCTCTAATCGATTTTCAACCTGGCACCATCCCCGCATCTCGCGTCCGCTCCTACCACGCTTTAGGTTCTTTAATGCAAGAAAAATCCAGCTCCAAGGGTTGGATGCGGGACCAGAGGCGGGGGCGCGATTGTGTCGATGTCTCGTGGCCTCTATTTCGCTTATTATTGTCCTCCGACAGCGATTACAACTTCAGAGGGTGGAGATGGCGCCCGGCTAATCTGATAAGAAAATGAATGAAACCTCATTTTGCGAGGTAAATGCCGGTCGTCTGCACCGACGGAAGAAGATCCCACCGCTTAGCAAGGGTGCGGGGCACTTGATTGAATGTTTACAAATTAATTGAGACTTTAATTCTTAGAAATTTCCTCCTTATCGCGTATTTTGTAATTTTTCCTCTTCGATCGGTTAAAGATTTGAAAAATATTTTAATAAGTTACCTTTGTTCAAGTAAAAGAACTTTTGATCATCTTACGTCGAATCTGTTCATCACCAGAAAAGAGAAGCCTTAAAATAAAATTCAGCGCATACTTACATACAATTTTAGGACAGAACTTACTTATATAGGAATTTAAAATAATGCATAAAAATTGTATTAATATTTAATTTAGCACTACTCAAAAAGAAGGAATAATATAGCAATGTTTATGGTTTTTCTAACTCGTTTTATGGTTTTTATAGTCTGTCTGTATCCGAATATCATCTGGGGCAATCAACATGTTAAGTCCACATATTTTTTGGAGATACTGGGTTTACTAAAATTTAGGTTTCATATTTTAGATATACGCTCTCAGCTGGATTTAAATCCGGTTAACTATACTAAATAAACCTAGAGATAAATTTCGCATTTCGCTTATTCACCTGGAAACGGATAAGATTCGGCTGAGGTTGCGGCAAGGATGGGAGGCAATTACCGAACCGATTTCCTGCCTTCGCCGACAATAAATCTTAAGCCGCTCAAATAAATCGCTGCTTTCCGTGCGCTATCAGCGGAGATCTCTCCCACGATTTGCACCGCCCCCACTCCCCTTCGTTCAGGATCGCTTGATACCCGAGAACGTAACAAATGGACAAATAAAGGCGGAGGAATTATTTTGATTTCCTCCCCCTCGAATGCCCGGACTCATTATATTTCAAGTACCCGGCCAGGGGGATGCGCCTTGGGAAAACCTCGCATGATTCCCGTTGTTCTTGACGCAAAGCCAGCGCTCCCCCATCCACACCTTAGCTCCCGGGGGTACTGCTATGGAGCGAACGGGAAAAACCGGGAACCATTGGGTTAGTGGAAACTGCGGTCAGAGCGAACCTGCTCAGATCTCGAATAAATAACGCGATAACAAGACGACCTGAGCGCGCTGTGGGGTGCTCCCTTTCCGGTCGAGGGAACTACGGTGGGAGCTCCACCACATGTCGGGAAAGGACCGGCGCTCCTTTAATTTACCGGCATCCTTTTTTTTTTTTTTGCCCTAGACAACGATGTTCGGCCCACTGCACTGGCCACATGAATTATGGTCGCGATGGGATTTTCGATTACGGCGAATTACCGAGATTTAATTGCCCATTGGTCGGGCTGCGGTGGCGCAGGGGGCACCCTAGGGACAATGGCAGGCGGTGTGAACAAATAGAAAATTCTCCTCACCATGCATTCTGCAATAAGCTTCCTTAGTTCAGCACAAGAAAAAAAAATACACAGCGCTAGAGTTTGCTTAATTTGCAAGTTATCGCGTGGAACCCACCTTTGTGCGGTAATTTTTCGCTAAATTAATCAGAGCGCGGAGGAAGTTCTCCCCTGGGCGCTCTATGAGCCCCGTTCGGGCTCATTCAACTTACTTAGCCTTCCGAACATTGTTCGACGATCAATTTGCGCTAAATTATTCAGCCCCTCCCGAAGTCCCGTCACACGAAGGACCCAACTGCAAAAGGAGGAAAAGTTGGAAAAACTTTCGACGGTTTCCCAGGGCATGTTCAATTGAAGAATTCCACAAAAAAAAAACCACTACATGCCGTCATCATGCACGGAGCACTGGTGTGGGGGACTGCGGGGCGCAGCAGTGGGAGCACTGCTGGTGGAAGCCCGAGTCCATTCAAATGTAAATCGGGCAGCCAAAGTCAGCAGACATTCACCTGGTAACCTACTTCTCGGGCCGGGGCTATCCAGCCGAGCGTTCTGTGTCTGACGGGGGCCCAACGACGCCAGAGGAGCGCCGAGATTTCGCCACTCTGCGGAGCGCCCGGCGCAGTGCCTAGCGCTGCGGAGAAGCGTCTACCAGTGTCAATAGCGCCGCGATGCCACACGGCGGTGGTGGCCTTTTGTTAACTTTTAATGCGACCATTGTTGCCAGCATTTGTTGCTTCCTTTGTTGATAAGCTTTTTTTTTTTTTGCTTTTTTCTTCTAGGGAGGCCCCTAGTCTTTTGTAGAGTACCTCACCGCCAACTCTAGCAGTCGGTATGATGTGGCTCCTCGAGATATTGACGGAATTTTGTTGTGTCGCGTGCCAGCACGAAATTATTGAAAAAGCAACTTTACTGTCTAGGTCTAGGTCAACCGAGATGATTTCTTCAGGCCGTTGGCTTTACGATTTTTGTTTACCTACATTTTCATTATTTTTCTCGTCTTTAAAGTGCTGGCATAATTTGGTTGCATGAAATTACGCATAAAATTCTCATTTGGAACAAAATGCCTAGAGTACCTCAAGCTTCGTGTTTGGAACCACTAATATGACTCGTTTACATAAATCAACGTCCGCACGCAAAGTTTTAGAAGAGAATATTATGAAAAAGCAAAAGTATGTGGGAATTACTCGAAAAAGCAACAACTTTGAACAGAGGACAGGGTACGAAACTTTACCTTTTACCCAACTGAGTTCCAGGGGCTATGTCTTCTCAAGCAATTGCGATAACTGCGATCGACCGATACGCAGGTATACTACTACTTTCCATATTCATAATCTTCAAATAGATAAGCCCTTGCAAATTTTGTGATAATCAAAAATCACTACTGATATTATTAAACCCCATAAACTGAGATCTCCACCTTCTGATTACCACAATAATTTAAGGCTACATTTCATTTTTCTGATCTTATCACTCTTTCCAGTCGCCAACAATTACGTTCACTTGGGCCACTATCGTCGGATGATCTCGCACACGAGCGACAACAAATGTTTTGTTCCCGTGGAGTCCAGACCACGTGCACATTTGTCCCAAAGGCGACCCCTCCCCCGCAACTGATTACCAAAAAAAAGGGCTCCTCTTCCAAAGCGCAGGCAACAAAATTCATGTGACGAAAGTTCATCCGGGCAAAGCAAATATTCGGTGAGAAATTACCAGGCGGAGGGAAAGGAGCAGGACACCTGAAGGGTGGTGAAGGGGCCTATATAAATTTCATGTCGAGGTGAAGGTGTCATTTCGCTTAGATTCCCATTTTTCATGTGCCCTCTCACTACCTTCGGGTAAATTATGCTTGTAATTGTTCTCAATTAATGTTTATTGGAATCGTCCTTTGTACAGTGGGTGGAATTTCTGTGCGAGAAGTTGAAGGAGTCCGTGGGGATCGTGAACAGTCAAAGACCTCCCTAAGTCTTAGTTGGAAAAACTTCAGCAACTATTTTTCTATTTTTAGACGTTATTTCTCACACACATGTACATGTAGTTTTGTAACTCAGTTCAAATTTAGTTCAATTCGGAATAATTAATTTAAATATTTTCTACATTAAATGTTTAAAACCACATGATACAAAATAAACAATTTATTTGCCACTTTTAGTTAAAAGAAAAATAATAAAAAATTCTACATCTTGGGTATTTTTATAAAAATCAACTATTGGGTGTTTTTTTAGCTGCATGAGAACTTTCGACGGTTATTGTCTATGGTTTGATAGTTGAAAATGTAATACTGTGTTGATATTTCTGTTCAGTAAGGTTTGACAATTCATCGTGAATCATTTAACGCCAGAACAACGCTTCCAAATTGTGGAAATTTACTTTGAAAAGAATAAATCTGTTCGCAAAGTTCATAGAGCACTTCGTCCATTTTACGGTCAACATAATCGGCCTAGTGAGCAAGCTGTTATGTTTGAATCCCTTACTCCAATGAATCTACCCATGGTGAGATAAGATATTTAGTACTTGGCGAATCGCCTCAGTACTTACGGCTAAAGAGCCATTTTGAATGGATCTGGCTTATGAGCCTCAATCCTAATATCTGGCTAAAGAGCCTGATATTATCACTTGGCGAAAAGTGCCTCAGTGAGAGGAGGTCGAAAATAGCAAAAGACTAGTGTCCTCGGTGAATGCCTTTATTCTACTCCTCCGGTTTACAAATTTGTTATATCTATTTATACAAAATATTCTTACGTTCTAAAACACTCATACATACATACGCTATCGAATATTTAGCTTACGCTATCAATAAATTATGACTTAATTTCAATTTCTCCCAGAGAGCCATGACCCAACATTTCACTTGCACTTGACTTGCAATTTTCTCAAAGATATTTGATTCTTAAGTGCACTGCCCTCGCGTGACTTAAGTGCTTTCATATGCTTGCGCTGGCGCTAGTGCTGATTCATTTGTTTGGCTATATGACACCTTTGGTCAGTTTGACTTGAGCCCGTTGAATGACTTATGCTTGCTTCGATTTTACGGGATGCAACATGATCAGTGCGTGTGAATGCACATCTGATTTCAATGAGATGATCCGCTCCACGCGAGCAAATCTCTGAATATGTTACGTATACTACATCCCCATCCTTGAAAGATTCGCGTAATTTTATTTTTCTCTTAAGAAATGAAAATTATGCGAGTAGTTTGGTCATGCTTCTCTGTTACAATAGTATTGTCCTTTTTTTTTATGTTTGATTAATTCTATTTATTCCCTATACCTTATGTTTACATTTTTTTAGATTATTGTTGTGTATCTTACATTCTTTTCCATTTATATCAATATAACTATTATTCATATTATCTTGCCTAATTATCCTATATGGTCCTTTATATGGTTGTTGCAGCTTAAGTTTGTTGTCTACTTTCATATGTACATAGTCATTTACCTTAAAATTAGATTTGTTTACATATTTCTGATTTTGCTGTCGTTCCTGTTTGTCTTTTAATAGACATTCTTTTATATTATTATGTGCAAATTGTAGTTTTGCTTTTAATTCAGCTATATAGTCGTCGATATTATATATTTTTGTGTTGTTATTCATTATTTCACATGGAAGTGAATTCAATTTTCCAAAAACTAGCTCAAAGGCGTATATCTGGTTGTGCTGTGTGGCGTGGTATTATAACAGTAAGTGTAATAAGGTAGTATTTCACTCCAATTTTCTTGTTCAGAAAGCGTCATTATATAGTCATTCAAGACTCTATGATTTCTTTCTATCGAGCCTAAGGTTTCATGATGAAATGGGGCTGATACTGTTTTCTTTATTTTCAATAGGTCACAGATATTGTTTAGTAATTGGTTCGTGAATTCTGTTCCTTTATCAGTTTTTAACTTCTTGAAACATCCGTATTTTAGTATAAATTTCTCAACAATTGTCTTTGCCACTGTCCTTGCGTCTTTGGTTTCTATCGGGAATGCTTCCACAAATTTTGTCAATTCGCATTGTAGTGTCAGAATATATCTGTAGTTTTCAGATTGCCTAAGAGGTCCAACTGTGTCTATGGAGATTGTTTCGAATGATGAGTTAGGTGTGTCAGTCACCATATTCCTTTCTTTGGTATGTTTCGTGATTTTCGTTCTTGCACATTGTTGACAATTATTTACCTATTCTTTTACCATTTTGTTCATGTTCTTCCAAGTATATTTCTGTTTTAATCTGGCAATGCATCTGCTTATGCCACAATGTCCTCCAAGTAGTGAGTCATGGTATTCTGCAATTAATCCGTGCATTTCTTCTTTATTTGTTATCCTTTTCGGAGGTGCATACAGTATTATATCAACACAATAATTTGTTTCTTCGTGGAATTCCTTTAATATCTCTCTCAATTGTTCGACGTCGATAATATCAAATAATTCGTGATTATTTGCAAGCGCTAATTTATCTATTCTTAAACTGCTCATTTTGAGTAGTAATTTCCTCAGAACCAATTTTAACTCTGGTAAAGATTTATCATTACACTCAGCAATTATTTTATTTTTAGAGATTTCTATTTCTTTGTGCACATTATTTCTTTTCTCATCATTCCTTTTACTTTGTACCGGTCTTTTATTATCAAATGTTAACTCGAGTTTTTTCATGTACCTTACATCAGATATTGATGTACAGTTCCAAACATGAAGGTGATCAGTCTCCTTGTCTGTAACCAGGGTATCCGCACGGTTCTCACTACTATTTATTTTCTTATCCTCCTCGTTATTTTGTTTTTTCTGCATGCTTCTTGTAATTATGTCAACGTAGTTTGTTGGTATCATTTCTATCAATTTCTTGGAGTCTATTTTAATTCTTGACAGTGCATCTGCGTTGGTGTTCATTTTACCTTGTTTAAATATGATTTCGAAGTCATAATCCATTAGATCGATTCTTATCCTCGTCAATTTGGAAGATGGATTTTTGTGGGTGAATAGGCTTACAAGTGGTCGGTGATCTGTATATACTATGAACTTTCTACCAAATAAGTATGGTCTAAAATACTGTATTCCCCAGTGTATGGCTAAAAGTTCTTTTTCTATCACTGGTTTATTTAGTTCATGCTTATTAAGGGATTTGCTTGCATAGGCTATTGGTTTATCTTGTCCAATTTCTCCTTGTGACAGAACTGCTCCTAATGCATAGTTCGATGCATCAGTTGTTAAGATGAATTGCTTATCGAAATCAGGATAGCTTAGAATCGGTGGTGATATTAGTTTCTGCTTTAAAATGGTGAAAGCTTTTTCGCAATCTTCAGACCAATGAAATATCTTGTTCTTTTTTAGAAGTTCATTTAGTGGTTTTGCTATTTCTGCAAAGTTTTGAACGAATCTTCTGTAATAATTGCAGAATGCTACGAATCTCCGCACCTCATCAGCATCTGTAGGTGTTGGATATTCTCTGATTATGTCGTATTTCTTTGGATCAGTACTTATGCCCTTAGCTGTTATTAGATGACCTAGATATGTAACTTCTGGTTTTAAAAAGTTACACTTGCTTGCATTCAGTTTTAAATTGCATTTTTGTAGTCTTTTTAATACATGAATCAGGTTTTTGTTGTGGTCATTTAAGTTGGAGCCGAATATTATTATATCATCCACATATAGGAATGCTGCATCTTCTAAACCACTGAGTGCTATTGATAGCATTCTTTGAAAACTATTGGTCGAGATTTTTAATCCGAACGGTAATCGTGTAAATTGATAATGTCCTTTGTGTGTTGAAAATGCTGTTAATGGTCTTGATTTCGTATGTAACGGGATTTGATGAAATGAGCTGGTCATGTCGAGTGTGGAAAAGTACTTTGCACGACCTAATTTATCTAGTACGTCTTCTAATCTCGTTAATGGAAATTTATCATTGACAACCTTTTTATTTAAGGATCTGAAGTCTACAACTAGTCGCCACTTTTGCTGTCCTCCTAGCTCTTTTTTTGGTACAATCAACAATGGTGAATTATAGGGGCTTACTGAGGGTTCTATGATCCCATCTTTTTCCAATTTTGATACTTGTTTGTCAATTTCTTCCAGTTGTGAATTTGGTGTCTTATAGTTTCTTATGTACACTGGTGTTTTATCTGTAATCGAAATCCTTTGTTCGTAAAAGTTATTGATAGTAAGTGGTTCCCCTTCTATATGAAAGACATCTTGGTATTTCTCACAAATATCTAGTATAGTCTGTTTTGATTTCGCACACAAACTGTCTATGTTTAATTCATTTTTAAGCTTTTCGAATCTTGAGCTTGTTGTGTTGGCTTTATTATTAAAATAGGCGATGTTGCAATCCTTCATATTCTCTATGTCGACATGATAGTCCTTCAGCGGTTGTAAATGTATGTTTGCTTTTGTAAGCGTTATCTTTTCATCTGTTGTGTTCAATAGTTTTATGTGTTTTATACCTTTCGATGGTACTAAAGAGTTTGCTACAAAAATTCCTTTTCTTAGTTCCATTCCACAAACTAGACTGTCTTCCTTTATGTCGATATTTACAGGTGTTATGATTTCCGATCTAGGCGGTATTGTAATATTATTGATGGCTTTGATATTCATGTTTAACGGTAATATTACGTCTCCTGTATCTGATCTTATGGTTATTGCACATGTCTCATAATCTATGTTGCACTGGTGTTTAATTAGAAAATCACGTCCAAGGATTCCATCTGTAGCTAAGTTTATTTTACTATTTACTATATGAAATTTGTGTTTAAGACTGACATCATCAATTAATAAATTTAACTCTGAAATTCCATCTGTTGTTATCATTCTATCGGTAATGCCATTTATCTGACACAGTTCACCTTCTTCAACTTTTGCCTTTCCTATTACATTATCTTTTAGTATCGATATGTCTGCTCCCGTATCGACCAAAAATGTTATTGGGTGTTTGTTCTCTTTAACGTGTATTTTAATGTGGTTTGTTGAGTTATCTCCCTGTGCTATTTGGATTATCGTTTTCGTCTGTATCTCTGATCGTTTGAATTCTCCCCGGTGTCCTGTCTTCCGGGGGCAGACGAGTTTTTTGACTCTCTGCCACTCTGATCGCGGTAATCTCTGTTAGATCTCCTTCTGTATCCACTATTATTATTGTTATATTTGTTGCTATTGTAACCGTTGTTATTTCTGTTGTTGTAATTTCCATTGTTGTTCCTATAATTACTGTTTCCATACCTGTTGTTGCCACTGTTTCTATTATTATTATAGTATCGTTTGTAGTGATACATGTTGGTCTGCGCAGGGGTATCAGTGATTTCTGAAGTAAGGACTATAGCGTCAGCTAACTTTGTCGGTCTCGCTGCTGTGATAATAGATTTATATGGCTCATTGAGGCCATTTTTGAATGAGCTTAAACCCAATTGGTCATTCATGTTTACTATTAATGCTCGATTACTTTCTCCTTGTTCTGATATCTGAATGTCATTTAGTGATGCTACAAGTGCTTCTATTTTTGTTGCAAACGTATTCACATTTTGGTTACCTTGTTGCATTTTGGCCAAATCACTATGTATTTTTAGTGGGTTTTTATTTGCTTTATATGTCTTCTGCAGATTTGTTTTTAATCCTGCTATTGTCGTTGGCGTGTTTTCTGAGAGTAGTCTATTCTTCACTTTGTCCGATAACTTAACTGTTGTTATGAACTTTAGCAGCGTATTTTCTTGGTCTGCTTTTAGTGAATCCTTATAGAATTCAATGAGTCCCAGAAAGTTTGATAGTGTTTTAAAATCACCGTCAAATTGTGGAATCACTTTGGTTGCTGCCACTAAGTCGAATGATGCCATATTTGTTCTTGTAAGGTTCTCGTTATATTGATCTTTAGTTTCTTCCCTCTTCCTTCCAGTTGTCCTTGGCTGGGGCTGAATTTTCTCGTGGGTTGGTCGGTAGGCTGGTTAGCAGGTTAGTTGGCAGTTTGATTGGCAGGTTGGTTGGCAGGTTGGTTGGCAGGTTGGTCGGCAGGTTGGTCGGCAGGGTCGCCATGTTATGTTTGAATCCCTTACTCCAATGAATCTACCCATGGTGAGATAAGATATTTAGTACTTGGCGAATCGCCTCAGTACTTACGGCTAAAGAGCCATTTTGAATGGATCTGGCTTATGAGCCTCAATCCTAATATCTGGCTAAAGAGCCTGATATTATCACTTGGCGAAAAGTGCCTCAGTGAGAGGAGGTCGAAAATAGCAAAAGACTAGTGTCCTCGGTGAATGCCTTTATTCTACTCCTCCGGTTTACAAATTTGTTATATCTATTTATACAAAATATTCTTACGTTCTAAAACACTCATACATACATACGCTATCGAATATTTAGCTTACGCTATCAATAAATTATGACTTAATTTCAATTTCTCCCAGAGAGCCATGACCCAACATTTCACTTGCACTTGACTTGCAATTTTCTCAAAGATATTTGATTCTTAAGTGCACTGCCCTCGCGTGACTTAAGTGCTTTCATATGCTTGCGCTGGCGCTAGTGCTGATTCATTTGTTTGGCTATATGACACCTTTGGTCAGTTTGACTTGAGCCCGTTGAATGACTTATGCTTGCTTCGATTTTACGGGATGCAACATGATCAGTGCGTGTGAATGCACATCTGATTTCAATGAGATGATCCGCTCCACGCGAGCAAATCTCTGAATATGTTACGTATACTACAAAGCAATTCGTGCAGTTATTTACCGTTTTCGCACTAATTTTACTCTTCTCGATTCAAAACCATCAACAAGACAAAGAAATGTTCGTACCGAAGAGAATATTGCTGCTGTAGCGCGAAGTGTTGAAGAAGACGCCGAAAAGTCGATTCGTCGCCGTTCTCAACTTCGCTTTTGTCCTTCGACTACGTGGACAATTTTACGTAAGGATTTTGGCTTACGTGCCTCTAAAATACAGCTCGTGCAAGAATTAAAGCCAAATGACCATCGTTTACGTCGCATTTTAGCTGATTGGGCTAATTTTAAACTGGCCGAAGATGAGAATTTTTATCGAAGAATTGTGTTTAGTGATGAAGCTCATTTCTGGTGAGTAAGCAAAATTACCGTATAGGGAGCGAAAAGAATCCTCATGTCATTAACGAATCACCATTACATCTATTAAAATTGACTATTTGGTGCGGTTTGCACGTGGGCGGCATCATCGGTCCTTATTTCTTTCGAAATGAGGAAGCAGCTGCCGTTACGGTGAATGGCGAGCGTTATCGAGCCATGCTGACTGTTTTTTTGTTTCCAAAAATTAATCAGCTAAACATCGACGACATTTGGTTCCAACAAGACGGCGCAACTTGCCATACAGCGCGCTTAATCATCAATTTATTGCAAAATCAATTTGGTTACAACTTCATTTTCAGAAGTAATCCTGTTAACTGGCCCCCTCGTTCGTGCGACTTAACGCCTCTCGATTACTTTTTATGATGCCGTGTTAAGTCATTGGTTTATGCCGACAAACCAGCAACTCTTGAAGAATTGGAAGCCAATATTCAAGCCACTATTGGCGCCATACGGCCAGATTTATGGGGAAAAGTAGTGAAAAATTGGAATGATCGAATGGACTATGTAACTTGTAGCCACGGCGGACGTATTCCGTTAATCATATTTAAAAATAAATAAATGTCATAAAATTATCTACCAGATTATAATAATAAAAAATTCATTCCAACAATATTTCTGTCTCGTATTATTATTTAAAGTTCACAAGCTCTTAAAAAACACCCGTTACAACATTTTGTTAATTAATTTAGTGGATGATGGTTTTTAATTTTACATTTATTAAAATCAACAACTAAATCGTTTACATTTTGATGCTTTCAACAAATACTTTAATTATTTTTATTAGATCAAATTTAGTTTTTTATCAAAGCAAATTTTGCATTTTGTTACTTTTAAAATGCTCTTCAAAAACTGCGCCAAACAATTTAATGAGTGTTCGCAACGCCACCTGGACTTCATAGCTGGAAGCTTTTGGGCAAATTCATCGATAAAAGCTTTTTATTATTTCATCCTTCGACCAAAGCACATCTGACAGCTTTAGATAAGAACGCAGTCAGTACGCAAACTTATTGTTAAGCTTTGTAGAGCTTCTAAGAATTTTAGTTAAATTTTCTCTTGAAAACCTATGATAACTTTCCTATGCAAACTAAAATTACTAAAAATTTATTTTTGTCATAAAAAGAGTTTTCTACACAAACCATTTTTAAGTGAAGAAATTTACATAGCTTTTCACTTGCGGAAACAAATCGTGTAGATGTCGCTGTGCTTAATTGTTTGATTTCTTTTAATTTTTCGGAAAAGAAAACGGAAATTCTATTTTGTGCGGTTCTTTTAAACATTTAATTCATTAAATCCTCGTAATGTTGCCGAGTAAGAAGTTTAATGTGAGACCTTGAGATAAATTTCGCGTCATGGCGGGAAAAAAATGAAATGGACGCCGTCGAAGTCGTCTCGGGTAAATTATTGTTTTCGAAAAAATTTTCGCCACTGCGCATAAGTGTGCCCCCCCCTGTCAGAATGCATACAACAGTCGTCGATACTGTCAACTTTCGCAATCGTACGCTCTCACGACCGCTGTGTGAGTCGGCCATTTTTGAAAACATTCGACTGCCATCCTTTTCTTGTTGCGCCATTTCGTCAGCGCGCTATCCGAGCGGAAGGGAGATGGCACCAGGCCGGGCAGATGTGCGACAGTAGACGCCGCTGTGTGCGCGCCCGTCTTTTGGGCGTCCGCGGCCTGTATCAGTGTCACGCACACAGTCCGAGTGAAAAGGCCTGAGGGAAGGAGACTCTGCCAACCTCGATCCTCTTGGAGAATTTTATTTTCTGAGTCTGTGAATCTGTGGAGCGGGTGGACAGCTTCGGAAGGTAAAAAAAACTAATTAATTTCGCGGGAGGACAACTCCCACAGTGGCGGTGGCTAATTTGTGCGTAATTTTTGTGCAGAAAACCGATTTGCGCCGCACATTCCGTCGAGAGCAAAAAGACGAACAGGGACAAAAAAGAGAAAACCAAAACCAACGCAACGCAGCCCAACAGCGCTTGATATGGAATAACACGGAGTGGAGTATTTTCGAAGTGAATTTCGAAAGCAGAAAAACGTAGGGGTCGATCTATTTATCCTCGGCCGAGTCCAGCGGGTCTCACCCGTTAATTTCTGTTTTGTCCTTTAAAGAAATCGCGAGCTCGCACTGGACATCGAATTGGACGAGATTTCCCGGGGGGAAAAGTGATTCCGAGCAGACGAAAAGTTTCCATATTTTGACACAACCGTCGACGACCATCGCTGTTCCGTGGAGAAAAGGTGAGTTGGGCTTTTTTTCACGACCTAGAGGACGTGGGGCCTGCATTTCTCCACACGACTGAGGCCAGTTTGAGATGTTTGCGTGCCTTCACGCCATGGATCGCCGATTTTTGTGATTATTTTCATTGCTCCGTGGCTTGTGGCAGTTCCATTCGCCGCCGAGATTCGTAAAAGTCCAGGAAAAAATATCCGCCCAAAGTGTGAGTTGTTTGCAAACGTTTCGAGAGCACCCCAATGTCACTATCATCGCGATCCAATCGATAAAAAAAAACTCGGCCGTGTCGCGGGCAGATAAACGCTATCAGCCCCGAACTGTCAGTGGTTTCAAATGCGCGACTGTACTTTTTTCAGTTGTAGAGAAACCGCGCCGACCACCAGCGGAGGGGACTGCGGCTTCTGAAGTCATGTCCAAAAAGACCCTACTGGATATTTGCAGTTTATGGGGTTCTACGAATTTCTATTATCTACCTAGCTTCACAACAAATTTTAAAATCAGGAAGACACAAGACATAAACAATTGGAAACAATTAAACTTTTTTATATGTATAAACAAAAATAATATGATAATTAAATAAAAGCACTCTTAGCTTCATTCTGAACATAGATGGTAACATTTAAGTGAAATGTCGACACGAAGCTCCAATGAAGGTGGTCCATAATGTGAAGTTGGATCGTGGCTCTAAATAGAAATGCTTTTCTGAAGACGAACGCTAAGACTATTCTAAAAACTGCAAAATACCTCACTTACGCAGCACAACTTACGAATCGAAACGGAAATGTTTAGACCCTGTTCGCCTGTAGGCGAGAATAAATTACGCAAGCTCGCGAAATATGAATTTAATTAAGAAAAGATTGTATTTGGCGACTACTTCTTGCAGATCACCGCTAGTATTAGAGAAGGTATACAGAGCATAGAGCATGTACCTAAACATAAGTCCCAGCAAATGTTTTTGCATTATTCATGAGCCGCTTTCAAGCCAACACATAGCCAATTACATTAAAATGGTAATTCTTTTGCACTCTGCATGCGATTCGGTAAACACAAGTACGACGACTAATTAGAATGCCAATTATCCAATATTAATGGGCCACAGGCAATAGAGTGGGGCGCCTATTTAGTTTTTTCCCTCCAAATTCTTATTCTAAATTAAATAGATCGAGTCGATGGCTAAGAGGGTGATGCGCTTCACCTTTGGGTGAGTAAATTCACGTGACTCGGAATTCATTTAAAGCTATGCTTCGCTACCCAATAAAATCCTAGCAAAGGCAAGCTTCTTTTTTATCTTATAGCTTAAAACTACAATTTCATATTCTTTCGTATTCCACTTTTTTACTTGAAATGGTATGTTAAAGAAATATAAGTTTGGCTTGTGAAATTGATTTCTTTCGTTAAAAGCAAGTTATTCAGAAGGGATATGCTTTTTATTTTTACTTAGCTTTAAGAAATCAATTTTTATGTGTGAACTATCTTTCATCATAACACATTTGATTGCGAGATTCAAAAACAAACATCAGATAGTTCATAGTGTTAAGAACTAATATAAAAAAAAACCCAATATGAAGTCTTGAAGAACGCCACAACAATTCATAACTAAATTTTATTTGTTTCCAAATTGTTTAGTAAGAATATCCTTTACTCAAACACCATAACACAAAATTCGAATAAATTACGATTTGTTAAATGTAAACGTATTTTCTAATACACATTCTGCCCGCAAACTCATATAAAGATTAAAAATTAATTTTTATTTAATTAACTTTTTACGATCTCATATAATAATTAAAATTGTAGATTCCACGAAATTTAATTTTACATAATTAAAATTCCATTAATTTTTCTCTCTTTTTTTCAGACGCTAAATCGACAAAATATGGCACTAAATATTGCCGTCCCATTATCAGGTGTCGGTGGGTTATCACCAATATCACCGATCGGCATTGATTGTTGGGAGAATATAAAAATCCTTTGTTCGCCGATTGGGAGCGAATCAAGTGGTGTGAGTTCACTTGATTCAGAAGAAGCTAAGGTTAGTAGCTCTTTGTTTGTAAATGCACCAAAATAGAACTAATTTAGAATATAGGGCGATATATTTAATGGTCAGGAACTAATTTTTAGTGATTGAATATTTATTACTAAGAAAACTTGATTTCTAACAGGTTTTCAAGGTCATATTAAGAACACTAACAACAGAAAGGTGTTAATTCTTCGAAGGCTTATTCAGATATTTTTCCAGACAGGCATTTTTTTTTAAGTTACACATTTGTGTTGAAAAAGAACTAATTAATTTCAAGAAAAATGAAAAGTATTTAGTGAAATTCAACTGTGTACAGTCAGTCTTTAAATTTGTTGTTGAAAATAGTTTACTTCGCAGTCATGTGGCTTAAGAATAAAGAAAATTTATTGTTGTCTATCAAATCGACTAATGATGAGGTCTCGAAGCCTTAGCGGACGCATTTCCTAAAAAAAAATTGGAGATATCTAAAAAACTTAAGGTGTTAAAATTGAGAATTATGGAGAATGCGATCGATCTGTCCTCTAGGTGCCAGATAAAGGTTAATTCACCCAACAGTTCAAAGAAAAATGAAGTAATAGTAGAGATTATTAAAGCCATTAAAGTAGTGACCTGTTAAACAAAGCAGGAATTAAATTAAAGTACACATTTGAATGTGCTTCGTTTCTTACTAATGATTAGTAAATAAAATTCCTGTACCATTAACTTTCTAATATAAGAGACTTAACAAATTCAAAATTTCTTACATAAATATTTCTAAATATTTAAAATGGTTTGATGTATGAATATTCAATGTTAAAATTGAATAAACAGCAATCAATCCAACAACCACTACAGCAGCTGCCGCCCGAACATCAAGAACAATTGCAACAGCAGCAGCAACAGCAGCTATTGCAGCAAAAGCAACAACAGCAGCAGCAAATGCAACAGCAACAACCGACACCACCAAAATTGCCAGAAGACTTAAAAATTCTCTACAATGGACGTGATATATTAGATTTAGGTTATAATATTGACCCAAAAAATCAAAAATTATGGAATCTACGCTATACATATTTACCAGAAAATAACAATATTCCAATGTTTTTGGCAAATCGTTCACAATATCATCGTTTAGGGGCAAACGGTCATATACAAGAGTACTCATTAGTTAAATGCGAAGACTGTGATTTTCAATATCCAATAAATAGTTCAAGTAATTTCTTTTGTCAAACGTCAGTAACATATTCATCAACAACAAATTCTGCCATGACCTATACCGGTATTTCGACATTGAGTGGCAACAACAACGGTGCAGGCAACATCAACGGTAATCATCACCAAAACGGCAACAATCATCGGAATCATCAGAGCAACAAAACCAATATGAATACGAATATCTATCCAAACCACATTAACATAACTGATAACTTATTTAGTAATAGTTTTTTGAAAAAGACAACAATTACCAATAATTCAACAACGACTACGCCAACAATGTCTATTACGCCAACATCTTTAACGGCAGCCACATCGCCAACATCGTCTGGCTACAGCAGCTCAAGCTCAAGTGGCAAATATCAGTCACATAACAATAACACCAATTTGGTGAAAACTCCGACAACTCCAATTGCTAACAGCAGCAATGCCAACAGCTTCTACTCGTTTCTTAACTCTTTCAACAACAACAACAATAATAGTGGTGTTGGCGGAAATATTGGTAGCAATAACAGCGGTGCTGCCGCCATGAACAATCCTAACAATGGCTTCTTCAACACCAGTGCTGCCAACTCAAATTCGAACTACAACAGTTTCAACAACAACGGTTTTTTCAACGGACAAAATTATGCCCGAATGTACAAATACTTTTAAGAAGACTTTCAGTGCTTTAAAATACCAAGAAAACCAATCATTTCTCCTCAGTATGGTTATTATCATGTCTTATGAATAGTTGTTATTTATATTTGTTTTTTGTGTCGATGAGAATCTCGGTTCGTTTCGTAACCGTTTCGACTTGAGAAGACTTCCTAGCGAAAGCACACTGAGTGAATGCAATTTTTAGTTATCATCACGCAGCCAAGATGACGATGACACACAGAGCATATTAATATTATTTTTTCTTGTTTATCATTATCTTGATTTTTCCTTTTGTTTTAATTGAAAGAGGTTATATTTATTTTTCCCTTTGTTTTCCATTGTTCTATTTTTTTTTTTAATCTTATAACTTGTGTAGATGATCGATATTTATGACGTTGATGGTGGTGAGCAATCATTGATGATAAAAGCTTAATATCGTAATTTTAGGGAAAGAAATCTAATTCAAACCGAGCAGAATTTATAACATTTAAATGATAGTTTTTTGTCGTAAATGTGCTATAAGAAGTTAGTTCTTAAGTATTTTTCTAAGGCTAGTAAACGTTAGTTGGTCGATTTCTCTAATAAATATATTATTAATTTTTTTTTTTTAAATAAACATTTCATGTATTTTTCGATCGCTTCTCGAATTATATTTACGGGAAAGTTTGCAAAACTGCTTGTGGACGGTGCTAACAATGTGAAAATTATGAAAAGTATGCCAAAATATCTCGAAAATTTAAGAACTGGTTTTGATCCAAAAATTATTATTTAATTACTCATAGCAAAGTAGTAGTAATTCTCGTGATAGAAGCCCTTTTGTCTGTGCTTTTTGAGGGTAAAATGTAACATTTTAATGGCGATCGTGCCATACTCCGAATTTTGTAGGACTTAATCCCTCCTTGCACATTTCCGGTACAGTTTGTGTGATATATTGTCAAAATATATTTGTGTCCGCCAAACGTATTGTACTGTTGGTTTTAATTTTTAGGGTATTGATTTTTGAAACCCCAATGGGTTTTTTTTTTTTGAAGAATCAGAATTACCATCCCTCGACAACTGTTTACATTTTAAAAGATTAATTTATTTAACTGAATTTAAAATTAATTAATCCACCGATGAGTGATTATATCAATTGGGAAAATATGCCTTTAAAACAACACAATTACAGAAATTATTGTTCGTTACTAAATGGGGAAAGAAGTAATTTTAATTGTGGTGTTTTCTTTTTTGTATCTCGTTCATGCTTTTGGCTAATGAAGTTAATTTTCCCCACCGTGATAAAGTTGAAGATTTTATAATTATACATCAGTCTGATAATGTGCTTTGATAACTTAAGATTTAGTAGATGTAATTGCGTCTAATTATTGTATTGGATGATTTTGTGAATAAGTCAAGACACATAAATTTGTCGAAATATTGAAACTGTAAATGAGTCAAGAAATCGCATTTGAAGAAATTTATAATTTTCCCAAATTAGCTTGATAAATAGTTTTTGTAAAATGTGAATAAAATTAGATTTATTTGAAGTTATTAAATTTATAATTATTGAAAAATATATCCATGTATTTGTTGCAAATTTTTAACACTTACATTTAGCTATATAACGAGGAAAACAGAATCAATTAAATTCCTCATTTACAGTCGTACTATAAAAAAGGGAGTAACAAAAGACAAAAAAAATTGCCCTCGCTTTGATAATGCTAATTCGAACAAAAAAGGGAGAGTTATTGAAATTTTCCATGTACAATAAGTACAGAGTTAAGGTTTCAATAGACTGCTTAGACGGATCTCATAAGAGGAAATCTTGTAATCCACCTTATTTAGAAAAAAAAGCGAAAAGCCAGAAATTCGTGATTCCAAAATTACCTTAAGAAATATTTAAGGCTTTTATTTAACTAATTAAATTTAAGAATTGTACTCTTTTCATACAACTAACAGCAGTTTTGCCAAACTCGAAGCAAATTGAGAAAGCAATTATGGGATTAGAAATTTTCAAAACAAAAAAAAAAACCTTTAAAAGATACGTAAGTTCGATTGAGCAATTAACATATATTTCCAGTTACCGTCCTCTTAGAAAAATTATTTTTAGCACTTAGGCGAATTTTTTATTGCTCAATCCCACATACAAAGGCGACTAGTTCCAATTAATGCAGCGATTATGCTGAAACACTGAAACATTAAGCCAGATATTTGCGTAAAGAGTATCACTATCGACCAACTAATAAAGTTCCAAATAAATGATAAAAAAAAAAAATGAAAAAAAAAAATAAATAAATAAAACAAAAAAATATAAACAAAAAAAGAAATATAAAAAATAAACGAAATCGTTTTTGTCTGAGTAATACCTTTATGCACTAAGAGATGTAACAAAATATCAGAATTTGTGTTTAAGTTTTTCTTTCTTGTAATAATAATGTTTTGTTTTTTTTTGCTAGCGTAATATTTATATGAATATTTTTGTTGGTTTTTTTTTTTTTATAATGAATATTATTATGTTTTCCATTTCTAAGTTTGTGAATGCCAGAAATTCGTCGCATTACTACGAAAACAGAGAGACACAGAAACAAAATGCTTAACCAACAAATTAAACTCAAAAGATTGAGAAGATTCAAGAAATCTTTTTGTGTGATCATAGTAAACTTAAGTAATATTTAAGTAGTTCTTGTGTAGTATTTGCTTAGGCGATTTTGCGATTATACTTTTTAAGTTTGTTTAAGTTCTTCAAAAGACAATTTAATTTTGGTAAAGCACGGTAGTGAATTCCTGAAACAGCTAAATTTGTTTTATGGAAGATGAACAATTTGAAGAGTGAACTTCCATGACATTCCAAATATACACTTTACATAAATCTCTTTTAAACGAAATATGAAAAATACTGAAACCTGCATATAAGACTTTTACCATCCAGTAAATGAATTGGAATGGAAAGCAGCCGTGTTTTAGCAAAGTTAATGTGTCTATGTAAATACTTATAGCATCTTAATTTCTCTTTTATTTCAATTTATTATTACTGTACGAATATAACTATAATTTATGTGTGGTCATTTCTCCCTTTGAAAGGGCATTTGCTACTGCTCAAGTCAATTCCAAACAACTTTGTGATTATTTTGTGTTTTATTCGTCAAATTTTCAGTCTGATCGATTCATTCAAGTACCAAACTGCTAGTTGTAGCCGCATTTTTCCCCTTCCACTAAAATTACCAGAATAGCAATGGACGAATAAAACACAAAAACACTTTATTTATATTCAAATTTATATTTATTAGTTGATTTTTATTTTACGTTTACTTCGCTCACAGTCATACTTTAAATTATCTGTGATTTTTGTAATGTTGATTTAAATAAAAAAAAAACGATGAAAGATGACAAAATATTTGTAAAAAATTATGCGATACCTTTTTAAATTGTGTCAAAGAGAAAATACAATGAAAAAAAAAAAGAAAAAAACAATTTTAAGCGTGAAATTTGGATTGAACGTTTATTTCTTTGTATTGATACTAATGTGCCACTTATGTTGTATTTTTAAAGTTATTTACCGGAGAAGCTAAATTTAATCTGTACCATTTCACTATTCACTATCACTATCAATTTTAATTCGCACGAGATTAATGAAGATTTTACTTAAAGTGATTTGTATTGAATTTAAGTGGTCAATTGGTGTTCTTCGCTTGGCAATTTTTATAGTTTCTATCTTAAAAATAATGCAAGAATAAATTTATCAATTTCACAAATGTTTAAAATAATGAATTCGGTTGTTGACTGAAACTCTTAATAAAAAAAAAGAATAATTTATTAATTACTTGAATATGTAATCCAAAACAGTTTGGTTTAAGCACAGAGTGAACAACACATTTAAATAATGCAAATACATATCATACCATTTATTTTAAAGATTTTACCATATTCAATAATTTTTAAATCTAAAATCAAATCAATGGCAATATTTGAAATCGCTAGTGAGTAATGTAAAAATAAATTAATGTCTATTTGCACCATTACAAGAAAAAAGGCTATAATTTTAATATCAAGCATTAAATGAAAGTAAAAATTTAAAAATTGAAGATACCACTTTAAGTAAAATCTTTTATTAAATCAAAAGCACAGTCACTGTAAAATTTGCATTTCTTCGCCAAAACCTCTTAAAACATGTCTTTTCCTCTCAATAATGTCTAGTCATATTTATTTTTATTTTTTTTTTATTTATATTAATTTTTAGCACCTCTTCTAACTCCCCTTAGCTGTTTCCAGAGACGTAAGTTCCAAAAATAACCAACAACAAGAACTGATTCTTATTATCCCACAGTAGTAGTTACGCTTTAAGTTTGTCGTTACTTGATGAAACAATAAACGAATAAATAAGGATGAAAAAATATTAAAAAAAAAGAAAAGGAAAAAAGTGTATATCGGTTGTGCTACATTATAACCTCGAGTAACAAAATCTATTTTTGCATTTAAAACGACTTAACTGAGATATGAGGAAAGTCTTTAAGGTCTATGGTATAATCAACTCAAACAAACCTTGAAGAGAAATTAAGATAGCTATAAAACAAAAGTATAATTTTAAGTGTTAAGTATTAACGGTTTTGTAGTGTTTAGTCAATAAATTAAAAATGCAGAGAAGAATAGTTGACGATGGGCAAAATGCCAATAATAAGCTTCCCCCCTTAAAAAAAAAAGAAAAGAGGTACATTTTTAATTTGTGCTCAGAAACGATGATAAAAAAATAGGAACCACCCGAAATGGACCGGAGGTAAAGATTTAGTGAGAATTATTAAAAAAAAAAAAATAAATAAAATAATACAAATACCTTCGAGTAAATGGTGCTATGAAAGAATTATAATAAAAGAATATAAATTTTTAGACATTTTTAGTGTTTATAAATATAAACGTAGACGAAATCTTGAACGAGTCCATTTCAGTTCTTATGAATCGCTTAATTGTTCCTAAACGTCGAGGAGAGTCCTTTGATTATTTGAAAACGCTTCATTTATATAAATTTTTGAGTGACTCGTCAGCTATTTTTCTCTGTTCTCCAAACAAATAAATAAGGAAATAACAGAAAGTCTAGGCATAGTCTTACACTAAGCCGCAATATCGAAAGTAGCATTTTTCTTCATTTCACATAATGCATAAGAAAAAATACCAAAAACAGAAACAATACAAAAAAATCCAACGTTTCATCAGTAGCAATTTCTAGAACAATCCACACAACAAATGAGAAGTAATATTATCGTGTTCCTTCAAATGAACAATTTTTTGTACGAAAAACAGACGATTAAGAAAAAAAAATGTGTAATAAAAATGATAGACCTCATTTAAGCTTAGTACATACAGATGATAACACGTAGCGTAATTGACTAATGCAATTTACATGTTGACGAGCGAAACGCAAACTGTACATAGCGAACTAAATAAGAATTATTTTTTTAATTTCTTTCAAAATGGCACAATCTTGTCATCTAATACTGCATAATTTAACATAAAAAACACACACAAAAACCTAAAAAAATACTGTTTTGTATGATATAGTTGGATTAGGATAAAATTAATATTAAAGAAAAACATGCGGAGCTTTCGTCTTCATACCTTGTGAAATTTAATGTTTAGGATAATATTTATACGATGCGGGCAGAGCAACAATATTGAAAATATTGGTTCCAGTGTATAACACCAAATATCGAGTTTGCCATTAAATAGCAAGAAGCAGAGGTAGGGCACATTAATGCAGTGTGTTTGTTCGTAGAATAATTTCGTTACTTTTAATCTTGATATTAGGACATGTGAGTTTTGGGTTTTTATTCATTTTTTCTAACTTGTGTGTTTGAGGAGTGCTCGCGACAAGCAGAAGGATGTGAGTTGTCTCTAGATATTATGAATAAGAAGTCTGTCTTTTTGCCTTGAAAAGTACAAGAAATACTGTATAATTTAAATAATTCAGAGAATATTGAGTAAACATAACGAGAAAAAAAAAATGTAAACACTTAAACTTAAACAAAGTGAGAAATTTTAAGTGAAAATAATAAATATTGAGATAAAAATACAAAAACACATTTTTGTAAGAAATTCTGACTGAAAATATAATTTGTATTCTATTAATGTTTAGCGAACGATTTTTTAATAATATTGTGTTCCTTTTATGTATTTTTTGAGATTTGTTGAATTAAATATGTGATATCACTTAATCAAATCTATTTTTTTTTTGGCTTTCTTTGTTTTTTTTTTTTTTAATATACGCACAATCAAAACTTTATTTTTTTACTTGATTTCATTAGAGCTGAAGGTGTTTTGTAAGGTGGATTTGAAATGCTTGTAGGCATTTTAAGCATTGTACCGGTAATTTGCGAGGTTCATTTCGTTTTCCTAGTATGCAAAAACTGCGAATTTTCTTGGATCTTATAAAATTAAAAATGAATATGCTCCTTTTAAAAAATGAAATTTTTCAAGGTTCAATAAGCTTTAAAGAGTATTTTAAAAATCCGCATTATTTATTTTTCTAAGAAATTTTCTTTTAACAAATAACAATTTTTTAATATCTTAATGGGAAATTTGGACCTATGAGAATTATTTCTTTTGTATAGTGATTGGCTTATAGTGTTTCTTTTTACCTTTTATTTTATTTTCTTCTGCTTCGCTATCTTACGCCTCAGATAAAATCTCTAAATAAAAAAAAAAAACTTCTTTCATCTTATTTCGTTTGTGCTTTAACGTGTTTTCAGTCAGTTTAGTTAGTGTTGTTTATTATCTAGTGGGTTAGAAATTTTCTTTGGTAAGTACAAGTTCAATTTTCCCAAAATTTATACGTACAAATAATTTATAATTTTATAGTTTTTACACTTATATCTGATGAGAATAAAACAATGAAAATATTGAGATAATTCGAAGAGGTACAATTTTGAAATAATATCTAGAGACATTAAATATAACTAAAACAATAATTTATATGTATTCAATTTTTGGTTGAGGCAAATTTTACTCTAATTAAAAAATATATATATATATTAATTGTTGCTCGAAATATAAAGAAAAAATGGAAAAAAGAAAATATGTAGTACTAATTATAATATTTTAATTTTGAACAACATGCTGTGCTTCTAAATATAACATAAATATATAGATATATTAAAAAACAACACGAATAAAGTACGTGGCACAGACTTTTTAACCATTAAATAAACTGAACAGTTTGTACATGGACCAACTACTAAAATAATGCAATATTTTCCGCATAAATAATTTAATTAGTATAAAAATTTTGTTAATTTTATCCTTCATGGTAAACATAGGGTTTCTATTTAATGCAGGAACAACTGGTGATTTTAATTTCGGATATTAATTATATTAACAATATTTCATATTTCGTTCTATTGTACATCGAATACCTCAGTATTCAATTCTTTTAACAGTTTTATTTTAAGTATTAACAATAACTGCTGGCGTTTTTGTCTTCAAAGGCAAACGATTACAGGATTGAATGATGAAAAGGGTGTTTTATTAACAGTGCAGAAATTTAAAGTACACAAATTACTTTGAAGGATAGAACAACAGAATAAGCATTAAACTAAGGACTACAAAATAAATAAACATTGGAGATACGATAAGAGTAACAAAGTAAGTAAACAAGAGAAAAAAAAGGAACATATGTATTTTATAAATCAAACCAAATGCATCGAATGTTCGAATCATAAAAATCAATAACACATCAATTTTTTTTAAAAAAAGCAAAAGTCCCTAGTCGCCCCAAAAAGGACTAAACAAACCACAGGACATACGAGAAATGAGTGATAAATATTCCAGTGCGACCATTAGAATTGTATCAAAATTCCAAGAATAATGAGTAAGACATTTTACACTGCCTTGTTTACAAGAAGTCACATATTCTACTCGTAATTTTAAAGAAAACCAATTTGTTTTTAGCACGAACACGAAATGAAACATAGTCGGCCATCCACGTGCGCAACTCTTTCACAATTTCAATTCAATTTAGTTTTTATGTCCACCAATGCTGTTGGTTTTAAGTAGTCGTAATCATTAAATAAATCATTCAAAAACATATTTCTAGAATAAGCTAAGGGTAAAATCGTTGTCTTTTTCAAAAGCTATTAAACAAAAAAAAAAGAATATCTTCTAAACTAAGTATCTGTGAGTGTCCCGAAAAGGGTTTTTCAAATTAATTTTACGTAAATGTGAATTCCAAAGACTTAGGCATATTTTTGCTTATCGTTTACGATGTTTTATTAGTAACAGTTACAAAAAAAAAAATTTAAATGAAAATATAGAAATAAGGCATTTGCTTAAAACTAAGAACATAAAAAACAAAATATTCTTCTAAAATGTAACAATAGCTGTAAGAAGCATTTCGAAGAAACATATGAATTATAAAAATTTATAACGTAAATTTTTATTAATTTCAACAAAAATGGTCACAATGCGTTGCCAAATTAAGTAAAAGATTTCAGCAAGACGATCGAAACAAAATAATGAAATTCTAAAATTGAGACGTCGACTGCAACAAAATTTTTATTTTAAAGCAAGATGTGAGTGAGCCTTCAGGACTCCAAGCCTAAGCAAAATGTTTGTAGCTGTAGTAAGGTGAGGCACCATAAAAATACGTGTGCTAATTTAAATGATTTTGAAACGTTTCGGTATCGAAACATTTTACCTATAAATGTGTTGTTTTGTAATTTTTCATAAAATGAGCATTTCAACTTACTTAGAACAATTGTTAATTAGGATTAAGGCTTAGCATGTAATGTTTTCATGTGTACCAAAAGGTGTTAACCTTAATTGAATTTCGTGTCTTCTGTGTGAAATTGCTCTGCTTCTTTTCGTAACTGAATTGCAATTGCAATTATAAATGTCTTTTTTATCATGTGGAAATATGACTGAAGATGTTATTTGGGAAGATATGTTTTTTTTTTTTCTGGAAACTACAATCTAATCATAAGTCATTACAGGAAACGGGAGTACCAAAATAATAAATAAAAATCTACGCATGCACTATCAGACAAAAATCCTACAAAAGCAACCTCCTATTTTTCAGTTGCTAACTTAAAGGAGTGCCAAATCTATTTTTGGTTTTTTAATCGATATAAATTAAAATCGTATAAACTTTAACTCTACAGTTATATTTCCACATGAAATACTAAATATACAATAATTACTGATCGTACTAAAAACCAGTTAGCAGTAAGAAAATTCTTCTAATCGTATACAAAAAAAAGGCACACCCCTCCACAGCACTTTAAGCCAAAACTAAGCTAGAGCTTTTCACACCAATAAATATAAAATATATTAAATAAAAAGTGTTTTTCGAACAAGATCGATGTGAATTCGTTTGTGAAACTTCCTATTTTGTAATTAAATCTTTGATGAAACAAAATAAAAATAAAAAAAAAGAGACGAAAAACAACGTACAATTTCAAATTGTAGAAACATAAACGATTTAAAGAGATACAATGAATCAAGATAAAGAAAAAAATGAACATGAATTTTTTTCTATAGTACAAACTTGTGCCTTATTTGTTTAATTAAAAAAACCGAAGAAAAATGAAAACATTTAATAATGTGAAGTTTGTGGAAATTTTTGAATCTAAAAACCCAAAATTTATTTATAGATTTTGCAATATTATTTTTGTTATGTTAATATTTGTGTAATTTTGTTTTTCTTAAGTTTATCACATCCGCTCGGACAATTGAGGCAATTTACATTGTAATCGTGCTAGGGACAACATAAATACAAAATTATGTAATGCCTGAAAAAAATAAACGACAAAATTACAGGAAAATTGAAATCAGAAAATTTTAATATGGGCACAATATTTAAATCTAAAAATGTTGATGTCCATATTAAAAATTATAAATTAATTTTTTTTTTTTTGGTTGAAGTAAACAGTTTCACGAAAGCAAAAGTTATGCTTAAACCTTGTCCGGCATTATTGTTAAGATTTATTTATAATCATAATTAAGTTTATTCTTAAATGACGAGTTTAAACTTGGTGTCTTATTTTATTTTCAGAAGATAAATTAACAATTGCACCAATTTCAACAATTTTTAAATAAATAAAATAAATTTTACTAGTCCGCTCAAACACAAAAGTGCCCCATTATTCGAACTTCGAACTTTTGTTGATGTTTAAAAATTGTTTAAAACTTAAGAACCTCAATATAATTTTCTTTAAGAAACATAACAATTGTATTACTAATGAAAAGCCACAAATAATGATTACTGCTCATGCAAAAGAAAAATGAACATTGCTTATCGACAAATATAATAAAATTCCGAAACACGACTATACGAGCTAGATGCAGCCACTAGAGAAGGACTGGCCTTCTTAACTTAAAATAAGGGTGGGATACGCTAATAAATAAATGCTTGAAATTTTAAAATGTATCAATTGTTTGTAAGATACAGTCAAGTTGAAGGCCATTAATTATTGTCGTATCTGAGACCTTTGAGAATTTAAACCAGCTAAACGTAACAAATTGTAAACGAAATATAAAAAATGATTTCATGTAAAATCTTTGAATGCATTTGCAGCTCCTAAAACTGACATACAAATGTTTTGAATAAGAAAAAGAGAATTACTCTAAATCATCCCTTAAACTAAGAATGATAAATGAACATTTAAAAAAATTGAAATTAACGACACACTCACATGTACAGTTGAATAGTAAAATAAAGTCTTTTTTTTTTTCTTTATATTTTTTTTTTGTTTCTACATATTGCGTGTGGTTACATTAAAAGAGCAAGCATAAATCTGAGACTGTTTTTTCCAATGTGATAAATTACTTTATGTAAAAGCAGAAAATGCAAAAATAATTAGTTTTAATGATAATAATAAAAGTCGTATTTATTATAGAATTTGTGTGTTTTACAATTTTTATAACCTTGCTCTATATATCCAAATCCTTTTCCGATAGAGAAATTATTGAATTTGCAAATAATTATTCATTAAATTTTAAGTTGGACATTTTTACTCAAATAACAAGCATGGTGTCAGAAGTGGGATGCCTAAAATTCTTTGAAGTGCTTAGAAATTTGCTATGACCTCTAAATTTGTTTATCTTGGCACAAATATTAAAATTGTGTACCTCGTGGAAACGTAATACAGCTTAGGTGGTTATCGCGAATCGCATTTGTCCGCAAAGTAGTCCCAGTGGTCTATTTTGCACTTCCTTTTGAATAAATTGATACAGCCCCACACGCTGGTAGCCGGAACAAAAGATTTACATAGCCAAATAAAACAGGAAAAGAAAATAAACAGGACGAGCTCGATTCAAAGCCTCTCCCCCGTCGTTCCACACAAGAACAAAAGCTTCCAATACAAAGCTTTGAGCAAATTTTGTTGTTCGCTATGTTTTTATTATTATACGTCCTCTATCCTTCTGTTTCGGTTATTTTCAGTTTTTATTGTCCATTCCAACCCCACTACTGTACTCGGTTGTGTGAGTGCGTTTTGTTCCCGAAAAACAAGGACCAAATCGGCTGGCAGCCGCACAACAAAAGGCCTTTGTTTAACTCTCTGATTATTTTTTAATAACATTGCACCCTTTCTGCTATTCATATTAAAAAAAAAATAGAAAAGCTCCACAACACAGAGCACTCCACTGCCTCCCTTGTAAAATAGGCCGAGCGGAGTGGTTGGTACGCCCCATGCAAAATCGCTTCGAAGAAATTCTGAGACTGCCCACCGAAGTGCCCGCGAGACAAATCGGGACTCTGAACTATACTCACTATGGCATCATCCGTCTACGAAAGTTGATAGCGCGCCAAGTACACCGTTGGTGCAGACTGCTCGGCTTAGACCCAACCCTCCAAAGTGGCAATAAAATCGCTAAACAAAAGCTTTTGTGCAATTCGCGATATTCAAGGCCTAGGGTGCGTTCACGAATCTTTCTCCCTTTCTGCTTTGTATTTTATGCCTCCAAACAGTGACCAAGCCGAGCCTTCTGGAAGGGAGAAGGGCTCAAGAGCAGTTTGGCTGGAGCTCTAGAGGAAGCTTTGAACGAGTAAATAAAATTGCTTTTGCCAGGAGCCCCACGGCTCGAATTGGAGCTGAGCATGCTGCAGAGAAATTTTTCAGTCAACTTACCCCGAGTTAAGTCTGTCTTGCTCTACAATTGGCCTGGCAGACGGAGGAGTAAACGCAGACCTGTGATTTTGTCCTCCTGGAAAAAAATAAAGGTTTTTGAATATTATAAAAATAATTTCAAAAGAAAACAACAGATTCTTAGGGACTACGGTAAGTGAAATATTAAAAACAAATCAAAGTAAACCTACATGTAGAGATATTTAATTAGTTGCTTAAAAAGAGGTAACGCTATTCCTTCTTAATTTTGTGTATTCATTTCTTAACGATTCATGACTTATGGTAAAAGTAGTAAAATGTGTAAATATAGGGTAAAATCAGGCATTCAAAGTTGTGAATTAAAAAGCGCTCCATTAATAAAAAGGCATAAATAAAACCCAAATTAATAATGCGGCTAAGGTAGTAAAATATTTCTAAATTTTAGGGATGCGTAACTGTTGCAGAACAATGAAAAACTTTACGCTTTTTAAAAACTGAGTTTGTGTAGTCTGCTCAATTCAGCTTAAGAAAAGCAGACGCTGCATTGATCAATTAACTGCATAAATTGGAACACAGGGAAATTATACAAGGAACTATTAATTATTATTATGAAAAATTAAATAAAAGTAAAATATTATCAATTTTCCGTTGTAAGTTAATAAATTGCTAAAAGCTTTAGTGAGTCTACATTTAATGCACAACATAAACTGCCACAAAAATCGACCTTTGAGACACGTGGTTTCTGCACCCCTATTCCTTCAAAACGACCCTCCGCCTGATAAGAAGTTACTGCACAAAGCTCTCAATAAATTCCCGAGCATCCCCCGGGAGAAACTATCTCCACGTGGAAGCAGGTGGGGATTTCGCCTGTAATTGCTCGCGGAAGTGCAAAATTTCGCCTGAATGCAGTTCGAAAGTTTCAATTTCCTCCAGGGCGGAGGGACGACGAAGACAGTGGCTTTCGAAGGCCTCGAGCACGAGCATGTATCGTGGTCGTCTGCCGCCCTTCCTCACCCAAAGAGGAATTTTGCAACAGAAGTACTAGGCGAGTATGCAGGGCTAAGATGACTGACTACCCCTGTTCTAGCCCGCCCCGTGCCGGCCCAGCAAATTCACACAATCCAGTCTCATTATACACAAAGGCGCTTTTCAAAACTTCCAATTTGCCTTTGAATGCATTAAGATCCCGGCAACTATGGATTTAGTTCGCAAGCAGCACATGTACTGATTCCGGGGGTGTGGGTGGAGCTGGGCCAGGATGGATCCGGGCGTAGATAATATTGTGCCCGTGCATACGCAAGGAAGACAATAAAGTCGAATTGTCTTTTGTTATAAATCGCCATCGTCTCTCCATTATCATTTAATAATAAGGCAGGCCTTGATGTATTCGGAGCTGTGCTCGCCGATCTCCCGGTGCTCCAAACTACAGCCCTTACTATATAAAGTACGCCGCCGCCCGTACACCCCTGACACTATCCCTGAGAACCCTTGTCTTAGGCCGGGCGGGGCTGGGGGTTGAATACCTTTCATGGAGTACTTTTGTCTTCTTCGACAATACTTACAGCCACTAGGTGTGTACTACACAGGGCCATTTATTCTGACGCCCCCTGACCACCCGGGCGGAGCCCTAGCCGCTGTAATTATACAATTCACCTCCATTGATGAGAATGCTCTGCTTTGTCTGTTTATATGCGGAGCGATCGTCCATTGTGGACAGATTGCCTTTCATGCGCTCCTCCACTATTCTGTTTGGCACAAAGCGATATTATAATTGATTGTGAGAGCGGCGGGGGCCCCGCCCGGTCGGGGAGCAATATTTCTTCTCGGCGCTAAGAGCTCTACAACCGCCCCCCCCTTTTGAGTGCTATCTCAAAAGGGAGCTAACCCATGTGCTCCATTGAGTTTCATAGAATTTCGCTTGAAAGAAGGGATTCAGAGCTCCTTTTGAATGAGGAATATCTCTGCCCCGAACTGTGGATGATGATGGAAACGGCGGCTCCCTGTTCCCTGTTGTTTTACAGAGTCCTTCGAGTCGGACCTCGTGCAGCCCCCTTCCCTTCCGGTTGTTCTGATGCTCTGTAAATTCATCGAATCTGCCCGAAGTGGACGGTCGGTGGTTTCCTGTTTTTAAGATCTCAAAGAGCCCCAAACAAAAGATGGTATTAAATTTTTTTTTCACTAGTATTTTCTTCCCATTGGTTCGGTTGTATTTATATTTTTGCAATGTTGCAGATTTTTAAACTATTCAGTGGAGGGCGCGGCATTCTCAGAAGAAGGATGGACTGATTAAAGCATCTCATTACGTTGGAGTAATTAACGAATGCCTTTCAGAACGTTCAGATATCCACAGAACTTCACTCTTGCATTGAGGAGAAATACAAGTTACTTTTCAAGGAATTTTAACAAATATAGCGACGATTGCAACATACTTTTTAATAGTTACCATAAAAAAAATGTCTTTGAAATGGGAATTTTTCGAAAAAGCAACGCAACTTTTAATCGAGCTTATGAATGAAGACGCCCTCTCACAAGGATCAGCAACTAAACGTTTCGACAAAATTGACCTTCAAATTAGGTGAGTATGATTTTAAAAAGATATGAATACAAAAACTAAAACAATTCTGTTATAGGTGGATATCTATAACTGCAGAGAAAATCTTTTACAGTGCTGAAAAGGCTTTGATATCGTCTTTAATAAATTTAATGGCGATATAAGCATTTCTTAGTTGTATTAAGAAATTCTGTACACGATACATAGCTAAATAGCAAAATATTCACAAACCCTTCCTGTTCCAAACGAGTCCCCCGGTTACTAGATCCTAGTGAAATAAGTTTATTCGTAACAATACCAAAACATTACAATAAAAAGGTAGGGTAGTATTTATTTTCCTTGCCAAATAGCTCGGTAGTATAAAATGTGCTATTAAGTCTTTTACTTATAAAAGCTTGAACAGCACCCCGACCTTCACTTTACTTTTATGCCACACCTACGTAATTAAGATCGCAGAAAGTCTCCTTGTTGCGTCTAAGAATCGACAAAAGTGTGTCAGCCCCGAGGGCACGACGGAATCCAGACAGGAAGAGGAAACATTTCTTAAGCCAGTCCCTTTGTCGCCTTGGCAGATTTTCTTTTTACGCACTGCTCAAGGACGTGACGGCAAACAGCGGCCCCGAGAGCATTTGAGTTGCAGTTTTTGCAGCGACCGGGACAACATTTCCCCCTCCTCGGGGGTCGCCTGCATAATTTCATCGAAACGGCAATTTCCGCTGCAATTGCAGCACATTTTCTGCAACAGAGGGAGAGGAAAGAAGAAAAAAAAATAGGAGGGCTCCTGAGGACATACCCATAAAAAGGGCTCAGTTAGTGCCAGCAAGCAACACCAGATCCTTTTGGCTCAGCAGGCAGGATTAAGCGAACCCTGCTCAGCAGGTCTGGGGGTGGCGAAGGGCGGAACGGGTCGATGGGTGGGCATGGGTGGCGGTGCCACACCGCTCGAATGGGAAAGTGCGCGCGAGCTTTTGAAATTGTTATGAATGAGAGCTAAATTGTTGCCACAATGCCGTCTTCTTTTCAAAATCATCATGAATAGCGTTAATTTCGAATCGCAACTATAGGTGACTGCTCCGCTTTCTCTTTTTTCACTCCATTCGTGGAAATTTTCTGATGACTGCCATCCATAGTGGAGCCCAACATAAAAAGCAGGCTGCTCCAGTGTGGTATATTCAAAATCTTTACTGTCCTGCGGCCCCGCGGAGTGGTGGAAGAACCGCGGGTGCTCTGCCAGCTGCTACTCATTTGTCTGCGTTATTGTTGACAAGCCCTTGAATTTTGAAGGAATCGTGTTTTCATACTTGTCCTATTTCGTTCACTGGGGCCCTTCTATGTGAGGCTGGGATTTTCTTTCAAACACAAATTAGGAGCAGCTGAATACACTTCTAATTTCCACGGAGCTGTGCCGAGGCTTCCACTTTTCGAATTCTCTGTAATTTTGTTAGATGGAGCAGTGCCGGTGGGTGTTTTTAGGTACATCTCAGCCTCAAGGATGTGATGAAGATCCGCTCATTAAACACATTATTCACCTTAGTTTTTTTTCGAATCCCATTCGTCTAATTCTTGCACTTCTATCGTCAATGGTCCTTTTTTCATTGATTCGTTAGGAGGCAACTTTTCCGAGATAAAAGCATAAATTTGAATATATTTTTTTAAAATCTTTAGACGAAATTTTTAGATTACAGTGATTCGGACAGTTTCCTTGAGACTTCCTCTAATTGTAGGCCTTTAGTAAAGGTCAACATTTGTTCTTAACTTGTTTAGACTTAGTCTTAATGTACATTTCTCTTAAAACAGACTCCTGCTTTGATAAAGGAATAATTTAACTATCTGCACCTTATCGAGCAACATAGGATTGGAATATTTTATGACCGAAGGAGCCCCTGTCGTCAAACAGGTCTTAACGAGGTCTCAAGTTCGCAAGTGCTATCTATTTTCTTGCCGACAATGCGCTTTGCCGTAAAGGCGACCAGATGAGGCCGTTCTCCCTTTGTTGCAACGAGGACACAAACTTCAGCTCATTTGCAGATGTACAAACATACAAAAGGGGCCCCCTCTCGACGAGCCCATATGCATTATTGGGGCCCTCATATGTTTGCAACACTTTCTTCCTTGTTGGGGCATTGTGTAATATTTGATGACAACGATGACAACATTGTCCATTGTGCGCTGCTCCCGGTAGCACTCTGAAAGCGTTCGCAACAAAGCCGGCAAGGACAAAAGATTTTGCTGGATCTAAAGAGCGAAATATAAACACCAGCGATCCAGAGACATTTATCGTGCACGAGTATTTGCACGGGTTTGGGGACGGGAGGCAGCCAGCATCCCTCCCTACTGCGGTGCTTCGGGAGATCAGCTCCTTTTTGAATTTTATAACGATAGAGCTCCCACGATTTTCGAGAATAAAATGTTGAATTGCGAAAGTCGAGCTGAAAGAGTTCTTTTTTTCATCGGCTGCATGTACTTTGTTCCCTAACATGTGCATGACTTCATCAGGGATGCTGTTTTTCATTAGGCTCCTTTCTCGCTTTCGGCAACAATCGTCAGTGTCGTCTTCGAACACCTGTTGCAGGTCTAAGACGGAAGCGAAAGAAACTCTAAACTCTTGAGTATTCATCTGGATTTATACAAATCCCTCACTTTACTGTTTAATAAAAAAAATTCACCTGACTTCACAATTCAACTTCAGAGGACTACTCTGAACTTATTCAGAGTAGCCCTTCAGTGCGAAATTAGGCGGAGGCATTTACTTAATTATGCAATAGATTCTAAGAAAGCATAGTTTTAAAATACCTGCGCTTTGTTTAAATAAACATTCTCTTCAGAATCGTTAGTCTTGTAAATCTTTGTCCCCCCGAGATAGTTGGAGTCCCACTTGCCATCCCCTCACAGTCTCGTCCATCGAAAGGAAATTTGCTTCGTCTTCGCCGCGAGTGCACTCGGGGACTCGGGCTTTTTCACGAACTGTGCGACGCTAATAGGCGCCCAGAATCCACAGTACGCGGTCAATCTGCACGGTCTGCACAAATGCAGCTGCATATCAATAGGGCCCATTCTTCTATCTTTGAGTCCTCTAGTACCTCGCTTCTGGCCATTTATTGGGGCCGAGTCCCACTATGGCACTTGGGATGGGTAACTAGGTGGCGAAGGTGTCCGTGGCTGCACATCCCCGCGATGACGATTTACAGATGCGGCCTCTACGCAAACATTTCTTTCATCCCCATGAACTGTTGGACTCAAAGGAAACTACCCTTTCCGATTCTGTGGAAACGATAGCCACCGTATCCCCAAATGGGTTGACAGCACAAAAGAGCCCGAAGAATACGAAAAGAAGAAAAGCTTTTGGCAACTGAATGGGGTGCGCATTCAAAGCGATCTTAAGAAAGAAAGAAAGCGCAAAAAAGGAAAAATAACAGATCAAGTTGAATGGAAACAAAGCGAGGAAAGTCGTGAAAAAGAAGGTCCACCTCCACTCCATTCTCCGGGCCCGATGACATTTGCGGGCAGAGACGGGAGCGGCCCTGGATGGCACTCTACTGGGGAAGGCTCTCCCGTTGTCATCTCATCGTCGGCGGCGGGAATAGCGAGTCCAGAAGGAATGTCGTCGTCTCCCAATGGTTTGTGGCATTTCGCCCTAAGATGGTATGGAGGTAGCCCACCACTGCCATTGCAGCCCCCGGGGGTGGACCCCCAATTTATCATTCTTCCCATTGTCCCCGGCTGTTGTTGTAACCCAGGACCGACCGGGTTGAGTTATCGGAGATCAGTTTGGGAGCTGAATGCTTTTTGATTGTGGTCACAGCGATTTTATCTTTTCGCCTCTGTTGTCCGCTCAAAGAAATTGTGTTCGCCTTTGTACTGGCGAAATTATTCCATTCTTCGGCATCAAACGTAACGTAAATAGTTTCGTTGAAGGAAATTACTCAAAAAACATTCGTTTTAAGAATTAAAACTTTGCTCTTTGAACGTGAGCGCTTAGTCGTACGTGCGAAAGATTTCAAAGATGATAAGAAAAGGTTTTACTTAGGTATTTCCTTAGTTTTAATTAACTATATGAAAAATATAAAAACAAATAAATGCATTTCTTTTAACTTTTATACAGGGTTCGGAGAACTCAACAAATTAAATTCGCTCGCGAGCGAATAATAACCAAAGAATTTTATTTTGAATTCCCTCTCGAATTTCATAAAACGCATTTCTTTTTTTAAAATTCTCCGTTCGTGAGCGAAATTTATTTTTAGGGAATTGAAATATATTTTTCGCTCGCGAATTATTCGTAAAAGAATCGTTCGTGAACCAAATCTAATACCACACAAAAAAAAAATTCAATGAACAATTTTTATACTTTTTTATTATAAATTAAATGTCAATACATAGTTTATTTAAAACATTGTCGTTGAGTTTTACGATTAAAATATCATTAATTGTTTCTTTCGACAACTTTGACCTCATTTTGGTTAAAATAGTAAAAAGGGCGCTAAATGACCGTTTAACAGAAACTTGGGTTGCTCGAACAGCTAGAGCTACTTCAGCTAAACGACCGAGATCAGGATCTTTATTATAAATCCCTTTCCAATAATCTAATACATTGGTATGGAAAGTTACTCTGTCATTATAACATAGATTTTCTAATTTTTGTGTCTTTTTATATTCCCCGTACATTGTCCTTTTAATATTTTTCTATATTCCAAACACGTTGATGAATTCGAATTCATCATAAATCACGTATTTAGAAAATTCTAACACTTTCCGACGACCCATAATTGCAACTTTTACCTGATTCTGATTTAAACGCACGCATGCACCACGAACTTTACACAAAGAATGAAAAAGAATCATTTGTTTCGGTTCTTTTTCACTCTCGAGAGAAAAATTGAATTTGCTTCATTTAAACTCGCTCTCACGAACAAATTGTTTTAGGTATGTATAAGGCGATTGCATTCGCTCTCCCTGAACGAATGGAATTTATAAAATTCTCCTAACAAATAAAGTTCGCGAGTTAAAAAATAAAATTCGGTTCGCGAGCGAAACAAATAAGGGAATTTTATATTTTTTTCGTTCGTGAGCGATATTTTACGTACCCTACTTTTATATATATAATTTTTGAAATTGTTTGCTTATTATTATGACTATAAAAATATAAGATATTTGAAAATGATATACCTGATGAGTCCATTTAAACTTTAAAGACTAATTCAAATTGAATTTTCGAATTTACTCTAAATTGTTTTGGATTTAAACTTTAAAAATACGGCTTAGACCGATCGAGTTTAATGAAAATTAATGGCTTTTAACTAACCGGAAAATATATATTCAAAAACTTTTCATAGATCCGTCCAGACCTCTCCGGTTCCGGACGTAATTATGCTCATGATTAAACAGGCCACTAAAATTGCCCAAAATTTGACTACAATTCGCTGTCCTTGGGCAAAATTAGCATGAGGATTAAGATGACTTGCGTGCAGAATGCTTGAAGGAGCCCCTTGACCATTAGTTTATGCAATTATCTTCCTGTCTTTAGAAGTTTCTGTACTCCCATATCTGAATATAATTGGGGGTCGTTCAGAACGTAATTAGATAATGTGAACTTTGAGAGCATCCTGTGCACTCGGACTTAATTAAAATTCAAATATGTGAACCGTGGCTAGGAAGGATGCAGAAATCGTTTTCAATTAGTAAATCCCCTGAAAATAAAAGTTTTTAAAAGGTATTAAGTTAAGTAGATAGAGTTTTTATATTTACATACTTTTAATAACTCCACGCCAGAGGCAGATTATGCAATCGCAGGACAAAGTTAATTTTTGCATTCAACGAGATCACTTCCCTCACATCCTGAAAATTTATAGCTTCCTAAAATTATTCATGTCGACCACCATCCGCTCGGTCCAGCGCGGGGCATTATTTGAAAACGAAAGAAATAAAATTTTGTCGACAATAGAGCAAATGCGACTAATGAACGTGGACCCGTCTAGTCCATTCCCATCGCTCAGCCCCGCAAAATAGTGGGAGCCAAAACTCAGCGAAATGGGAGCACATTTTGAAAAACAGGAAATAAACTGGACAGAGGCTATTGTGTGTGCGGGAACTTTTGTAGTGTATAATAAAACAACTTTATCAACAATGTCCTAGTTGATAGGATTATAACAGTACCGGAAGTGTGGGAGGCGGCATAAAACAATTAAACAAAATTGCCATCAATTACGGCCCTGCCCAAGCATAATAGTTGCATTGGGCGATCCGCTAAAGCCGGCTAGCCCGTAGCCCGACTTCTCCCGGTCCGGGGATAGTGAGGCCACGGGCTAGTCCCGCACGGGAGTAGGACTGGAAAAAAAATGTTGTTTATTCGACAGCAGACCACAGAGCCACAGCTGCCCCCGTTCCAAGAGGAGCCTTAGGCCGCCGGACTGCTTTGTTGCTGACAGAATATCAACGCGTGTGCGATTACTACTGGACCAGAAAATATGGCCCCGATACCCAAACAATGGATCGCTGTTCAAGTGAACTATTTCGCGAGAAGTGCAGCTAATTATGTGGCGTTGATTAGCAATTGTTCGGCTGCACTCACGTACAAACGTGCTCTGGATAGATAGTATGTGAAGGGCCTTTATCTGCAGCATCTTTCTTTTGTCTCTCTTTGCACGAGGCTTCTGTTTACCTTCCATTTGAGGCGATATTTTGTTTCATACCGCCCCCGTCCAAATAGGCTACCTTCAAAAATTCAGTTTCAACGGTCAATTGCTCAATTCAGCTGAGCAAGATCAATTGCTGAATTGTACAGTGGACTGCAAAAGCTGAATTTTTGAACACAGCCAACCATTGCAAGAAACTGCGACGCAGAAAATTTGCATTTCCTTTAATAGACCCTAAAAGTGGGGATGGAAAACGAAATTAGTAGGTAATAACACAGTCGGGTGCTCATAACCAGGAATTGGGTAGTTATAAATTGATTTTGAGCATTGACACCTGCTCGGCGGAAGGCGCCTGATGATAGTGTACTATCAGAATGAAATAAATCACGGCGGTGCACCCTCAACGTCTACTTGCTTCCTTTTGAGGTCTCCGCCCTCCTTGCCGCACGCAAGCTGTGGGGAGCAAGTAATTCAATTTGCTGATAAGCACCTCCTGGATACAGCGAAATTAACGCCGAGCAGCTCCCTGTTGCCTCTATTCACGCCGAATCTTTTGAATAATTTTCCACCCCATCAGCGAAGCGACATTCAAATGCCACCTTCATGTCTGGAACGTGTTGAGAGGATAAAACCGGGGCCAGGGGAGGTCGAACGTTTCTTCTGCTTTCTGCAACAAGAACTGAAGGTGGAGTCATTAACGTTGCATGAAACGTTCACTCACTTTGTTCATTGAGTGAGCACGGAAGTCCCTGTCCCCGGGGCTCTACAGCTTTATCAGATTTTGTCTAAATGCTCCACAAGGGATGCGGTGGACTTGTTTGATTCCGCTTTATTATATAGAAAATGGGTAGTCGGCAAAATTCTTCCCACATTCCTCTTGTTTTCACACAATCTATACCTTTGAAGTGGATTCGAATAAATGTAATAGGATAAATTCAAAAGATTTTCAAACGTCTATCAGCATTCAGCCCAGCTACTTTCTGAAGCTGAATTAAGAGATCAGGTAGGTTAGTTAGCATGCTCTTTTAATTTGCTCAAAACTAAATTAACATAAATTAATTGAAATTTGAATCTATTTTTGGAATAAAATATGCAAGTCTATCAATATAGAAGTCATTGGTCCCATATCTTCGCATGTTATCTTCTTAATTCTTAATGTATCTTCAAATATGAAAGAAAAATAGGAAAGTTGAATTGTTTTGATGTTTAACAATTTTATTCTTTCCCATTTTCCGTATGCTTACTGTAGGAATTCAAATCTACAAGTATTTAATATAATAAAATTTAACTAAATTACTACTTTAACCCTTTCTGGGTCATTGTACTTAATGTTTTGTGCCCCTTTTCAGTCGACTGTACTTGTAATTAATATCATGGCACATTTTCTGGGACTAAAATTCTACAAAATTTAGTGCGTTGCTGTACAAAATGATAATAATAAAAAATTCTTATATTACACCATATCCACTTGACCTCAGCAAATTTATATAAAATTCCATAGAAGTTGGAAGAACGAATAATTCAAGCGCACAATGGGAAAATATGACTTAATTCTCGACAGACCGTAGTATGACCAACCTGCAAATCCGCAACCCTGCGAGAGCACAAAGTTGAGGCAACTAAAAGTTAAATAGACCCACCTGTAAAATCCAGGAAAAGGGATAGTTCGACGAATCATGTAATCCAAACAGAGCGGTGAAAGGTAATCCATAATCCAAAGAGGTGGACGGTGGTAATCCAACAAGAGAATTTTCACACATTTTCCCACAATCTCAGGTAACTTAAAATTGCACTAACCCCGAGATATAACAGTGGACTTTTGCATTCGACCAAAATCCAAGGTATTCATTAAAATTTTGTGGACGGATTGGTATCATCAAATAAATTGCACAGGTAAAAAAATAAACTTAGAATTCCGAAATCGCGAGATAATTGCCAAGAAACTCGTTTACGAAAAATGTGGTCGTTACATTCCGGCACGTGTCGGATTTAAACAAATTTGGATCGACAAAGGGCCACCTTTTCCTTAAAGCGGCCTCCAGGAGACTGTTGGCGCTAAACGTGTAACAACAAAACCTTGTCATGCCATCCATCCTCAGGGCATAGCATGCATTCTGGAGCCCTGTTTTGCGCAAAATCGAGGAAAAGCTCCAAATCCCCTTCTACATGAACTTTCAGGCGCAAAACTCCGTTGAATTCAAAACCACAACCAAAATTCATGCTTTAGAATTTTGAATATGTACATGAAAAATCATGAAACGGAATACCTCAAAAATTGAGTCTCGATACCCAGGACAATAGGGTCCCTCGAACAATGGGTCAACGAAGAACCCATAAAAGCCCCCGTACCCTGAAATTTCAGATGGTTCAAGAGAGCTCCCTCCTAAAAATATCAGCTGGTGCGGAGCCTGCCTTGAAGGATACCATCGAAACTATCAAAACAATTGGGCGGGACGCTGGGGGCTGGAAGGCTGGACAAAAATTCACAAAGCACAATGAAGGACATGTGGGAGGAGGAGCAGGGCAGTAGCTATCTCTTTGGCCTCATACCAACCCACCTCCGAACAATTGCTTGACATCAACGAAATAACGAAAAACAGACAATGAATGGAGCTGTGAACAATTGTCGCATGTGTTGTTGTCTACTGTAATGCCTGGGCCCCCGCCCCGGCGCGGGAATTCCACACCGCCCCCCATTATCCATTACAGCCATTGTGATCCCATCTTCTATGGACTAGATATGTATAAAATGTAAAACGTCATTCAGCCCAGAATAATAGAAATATGACAACAACCCCCGCTCCCGGCCAAAAGTCAGCCCCAAATGGAGCTGCCACGGCCCATGCACGCCCCATGCGCGGACCGGGGCGCCTCAAAGATCACCAGCCCCAAAATGAGTAGTGCTTAATATGGGGCCATGCCAGTCGTTGGTCATCATCAGATCAGACTTACTGGGTGTCTGCTCCACTATTCCTTTTATCGGCGGCGGAGTGCCCGATAGTAGGCTTTAGACCGGGGATGCGTCTTAGCGGCAGTCTCCTCCATCCATGGAGTCCCCTGAAAGCTCCAACTCCAGCTGTACGGGCCCCATTCCTTGGAAAAGCACACGTTGTCGTGTGCCATCATGTAACAATGGGGGGAGCACCAAAGCAACATCTACTTGAATGAGGAAGGACCTGCCGAAAACGGGTGGCGGTGGCGGGGCCCACCACTGGGAACCAAAACCCGAGAAGCTGAGAAGGAGAGGAGGAAAGGGGCCCAACCATCAGACCGCCAGCCCTCCTCCCCCGAAACTGGGTGGTGAATTGGTTGGCAGCGCTTCAAAGGAAAATAGAAAAATGGAGGCGCTCCGTTGTTTTCAAACAAAAGTGCAGATGATTTTCTATGGGGCGCCCTGAATGGAAAGCCATCGCGCCATAGAATTTCAGTTGAATAGCAAGAGAATGAAGAGCACGAGGCCAGATAAGTATCTGGGACAGAACTTCGAGGGCCATGTGGGCGCAGGGATTCAACTTTGAGGAGATTTGATTTGTTTGTTTGACTAATGCCGGGACGTGTGGAGAGGCTTCGACATCTATGGGGCTGAAGAGACCACAGAAAAAGAAAAAGAATTTATCTTCTTTTTGTACCAAATACCGTGGTACAGAAGCGGCAAATAATTTCAAGGTTCAACTAGATTAGTGGCTTCAACGCAAATCAGCAGTATTCGGCCGAACGGATATGGGGCCGCACAGAGGCGTACTTTACTGAAATGGGTTATTTGGTCGGGTGTACTGATCAAGGGTGAGAACGCATCTCCTTCTTTAAGACATCTTTACGAAAGAAAGTATTTTAAACTTTTTTTTTTACTAAAAACACCAGCAATTCAGCCTGAATGCACTCCAAATTCTTAACAAAGTTTTCTGACTTAAAAATATTTACATAAATTTTTTTTGTAGTTACAGGGGCCTCTGGTAGTTCAGTTGTTAGCGCGCTGTCCTACCGTCCCAGAGACTGTGGGTTCGAATCCCACGAATAACCATGGTCTCCTGCGCTACGTGGTAACACAATGGGCCAAAATTGGCCTAAGTGTGCCTTTCTAGGCAGCCACAGCAACCTAACCTACATTTTCGTTCTTAAAGCCCTAACACATTAAATTTCTTTTTATTAAAACTTTGCACTCGGATGTCCCCTCTAAGGCATCATTCAGCTATTGCTTATAAAAAAGGTCTTCGAGTGCAAAGCGTTGATTATGCAATTCAGCTATAGCTGCGTTAAACTGAAAGGTATCATTTGGCAAGTATTTTAATTTAACCCATTGACTGCCAGTTACGAGATATTTCGTTGTTGCCTATAGCTGAATGTGTGGCTGAATATGATCTCAGCAGCGAATGGGTTAAGCTGAATCGACTGCAGCAACTGAATTTGTTAAGGTTGATTAACAAGTGTTTGTCTTAATATAATAAATTCATTCATTCATAGCATAAACTGGCTTCTTTGAACAAAATTCGGAAATTCTATGCACGATTTGAAACCGTATTACTTCCGCTGAATGAGTTACTTTACGGGGTGTTGTACCCAAAAAACGCATGAACGAGTAATTGAAAAATGCGATATATTTTTTTTTTAAATTGCTCTGTCCCCTAATGCGAACAATTCCTTCCAGAAAAATCAGTGTTTCGTTCAGAAAATTATGCGGCATACAGGGGGCGAAGCGCTCCATCCCCGTTTCCCACGTGAATGGCGCTCGGCAACCCCAACGCCCCCCAACCCGCCGCCAGAGCTGCATTGTTGCTTTGTTCCGGGAACACAGAAACCCATCTTTATTCAGCGATTTATCTCGATTTGTAATAGGGCTTTGTCAACAGTTAGAAAAACTACGGAGCAGCCCCTTAGATCAAATACAATTCTCTACGGAGCTTTTTATAGTGGAAAATCCCCAAGGCCCTCCTTGCGCCGAGATCAACCCATTGGAAGAAAATTTCAAAAGACGGCGAACAAAGAGCGAAGCTTAAAAGCACGCGAAGCCGTTGACAATGGCAACAATGAGCTTTCCCAGAGCACAACAACAAAGCAATGTGTAGCAACTAACAATGGGATCTCTTGTCCGTTTCTCCCGTGAATGGGGGCCCCCCTCGGATCCATCCACCGGAACCCGCGCTGGCGGTGCTCGGCAACTAACTGCCTTTTTTCATTCGTTTCATTTGAACTCCTTTTCTTTGCCGACGCTCCATTGTGCGTGCTTTTTTTTTTTTTGTTTCTCCTTTTGTGCGCGCAGGGAGACTTTTCTTTCTGGTAGAAACTTTCATTTTGATATTTCCCACCCCCGCCATCGTACACCCGATTCCCAGCCCCATTACGAGCTTTTCCTCGTAGAGGTCATCATTATTTCGCTTCCTTTTTCCTAGTGAAAAGCGGGAAACAAAGCGCACCCTACACAAAGGGCTCCTGGCACGAAAGTCGATTGTGTACCGATGGCGAGTAGTTCTGCGCTTTGTTGCCACTCACCCACTCAACTATAACTATGCGGGCCGCGGCGGGTAGGAACGGCGACCTGCACTCTAGTGCTCTCCTCAGAAATTTTGGAAGGAAGTCATCATGTTTCAACCTGTGCCCTCTTAAAAGCAGGCTAGGTCTTGGCATATCAACAAGAAGCCGCTCGACCAAAAGGTGCTTCTTACAAACATAAGCTTCAACCTAAAAGGTCGGCTGCTTTCTGATTGAATTCCGAATTGGGAGGCATTCCTTTTGAGACTTTTAAGAGTCTCTGAAAGGGCAGATTTTATCCTGTGGGAATGAAATTGTTCTTGATTTTGAAAGGGAACTGTAGAAATTGCACTTGTACCTATATACCCCTCTGTACTTGCATTAAGTAAAACTTGGAAATACGATTACAAAACGCAACAAAATCAGCTTAATTCAGCGGAAAAAGTTACTGCACCAAATTAAGTATTGATGCTATTTTCACGCATTTTTACAACAAAATCATAAATAATATTCAAACATTCAGTTTTTCATATCAAATATACGACTCAGCTAATAAAAAAGGTACGCTGTGAGTGCAAAAATGTAACCGCTGAATTTAGCAATTTCATTATGAACTCTTTGATTTTGCTAGAGAAAAAACAGTGCTATTTTAACTTACTACTCGTTTATTTCAAAACAAATCGCCAGAATGCCGGCAGGTACTTTATTTGTGTATAATAAAACATGCAACAATCGTTCACTCAATTACACTTTAATTAATCATATAAAAATTTAAATTTTCACAGGCGTGACTTAAGGAAATCCTTGTACACGATATCCTTCCACCAGGTTGGCCTTTCCAAAGCTCCTGGCGCATGCATAAGAGCTCTTTGAAGATGTTGGTAAACCTGAAAATCGTGCAATTAAAAAAAGTATCTAATCTTTAATCAAACCTAGCTCCAACTAACATTTCCATCACTCATTCCAAGAGGAGAATTAAGAGTAAAATCAGGTGGGGCTATGGCATCTATTAAGGCAATAGACTCATCTTTAAGAACTGGTAGCAATTTTACTATGCCGTCCTGATAGAGTTGAACTTGCTTCGAATGAACAAAGAACTCTCCCTGGAAATAATGAAAAAATTATAAAACTTTAAGCATAATGCAAATATCTAAACGGTTATAGCATAGAATTTTTTCATTATGGGACTTTAGAGAAGCAAATAAAACAGATTTTTACCTCGTAGAATATTCCAACAAACTTCATAACCAACGAAGCACCGTGCAGTGAAAGAAGCTTCAAAAGTACTGCCTTCTCAGGGCTATTTGGAAGTTCAGTTACAAACTTATAAAAACGATAGTAGACAGCCCTCTGAAAAGAAAGTAAAGTTCTGTTTTAATTTTATAAATTAATTGTGACGGTAAGAACATGAAAATCAAAATGTTTAACAAAATCTCTACGAGCTTCTGTTTTGGCATTAATCTTTGCTAATTATCATAAGGACCAAAAAACGTTAAGTTCTAATTTCGCAGAAGCTTTAATTTTATTGTGTATGCGTCAACGGAGTTAAAAATTTCTTATAAAGTTCAAAACTTACATGACCATAAGCAATAGAGAGGGTGTGAGCGTTGAATGTTTGTGACTCGTTTCGAATATGAAAATCAGATTTTCGTTGACGCTGAAGTTCTTGAACACATTTTAACGTTTTCTCTAATTGCCATGCAACAAGCCAATCCAGAGCAGTAAGAAGATCTAAATTGAAAAGAAAATAATCCAAAAATATAAATGTGCATTATTTCATAAATCTACTGATCTATTACTTTCTGGATAAAGGACTTCTTGAGCCTTCCAATCGCAACACTTTTTGAGCAAATTTGAACTATCCGCAAGGAAACTGGCTGACTCCAATAGAGATGCACTTTTAAAATCAGCATTTTGCTTTTTGAGTGAAAGAAGCCAATTCGATGCTTGCTGGACAAGAACGTTATTTTCACCCTCATAAGTTAGATTAGCATCATTCTCATTTCTCAAATCCCCAATTCCAGTTATAGCCAAATATCCGTGTCCCCCGCATGCTTCTCTGCAGTCTTGAATGCCGTCACGAGCAGCCCACGTGCAAATAGGTTTTGTAGCTGACGATAGAGCATGGATTTCACCACCAAAGTCAGGATTGCTCTCCCCAGACATTGCCTTCATTTGCAGTTCGGTGCTGAGTTCTGCGAACCACCTCCAGAATATTTTAATTGCGTAGCAAGTGGCTAAATGGGGTAGTAGTTTGTATTGCTGCAAATGATAAGAAAATATGAAGACGGTAAAGTTTAAGTGAATTTAGGGAGTAGTACTTGTGAGGGGTACTCCAGAACAGGCCATTCTTCCTTCGAGCCTTCGGGACCAAACTGCTTCCTAGCAGCCGAATACCGAATTGCTATTGTAAGCGCCTTTGTCAGGTAGATTGCAGCAGTACCTTAAAAATAATAATTTAAGTGCTTTTCGAAATTTTTCAATTCTATACTATAAGGCTTAAAATATAATCAGAATACACTCGTTTTTACAGAAAGAGCGTCTTTGCCAGTTCAAAATTAGATAAGCCTTAGTTTCATAATTAAAAAAAAAAAAAAACTTAAGTTTTGTGTTTTTCAAAAAGCTAAATAATAAATAACGAAATCGCTCATACCCGCAATGCTGATACGTCCATTCGACAACGCTCCCAGTGAGGCTCCATATCGCTTCCTATCGTCTTTGATATGCGAAATAAACGTTCCATCAGGCTTAATGTCACAAGTCTTAGACAGTAGATTTTCCCGAGGAATTCGGTACTTGCTAAATATTAAAAACCTTGGAGGAAAAAGAGCCTATCAGTACTTTCCCCAAAAATCTAAACTAAAGCTTTACCCATTGTCGATTCCACGGAGGCCAATTTTCTCCCCCATATCACCTACCGTCACTCCAGAAAAAGGTAGGAAAGTCTTCGTATCCCGGATAGGTACCAGAAAAGCGTTCAAACCGTGGTGTTTTCCATCTGGTGTATACATTTGGGCATACACAATCACGTGCGTTCCTGTTTTTCCTACATAAATTTGTGAAAGAAATATAAAAATACATAAGGAGCGTTTTCCAATTGCAATTCTTTATTTTAAACTTTGAATAATAATTAATTATTTTAGTGATTTCCATTACTAATTGAAAAGTAGTGGGAATTAATGAAATAAAAATTTACTCACCCACATTTCCCGCCCAGCATTTGGCCGCTTCAAAATCTGGGGTATGTAAAACGAATTCTTCGGTCTTAGGATCATAGGTGGCTGTGGTCCTCATCCCCCTGGCGTTTGTACCGTGAGCGATTTCAGTTAAATTGAATGCCCCCAAGACCTCTCCCCTCATATTCCCCTCTATATATTTCCAAAGTCTCTCGGTGCCGAGTGATCTTATTACGGATGGAAACATTCCAAAACATAACCCGTATTTTATGGCCATCGACGGACAATAAGTGTTGAGGGCTTGCTGCATCGCGTTGGCGAGAAAGGGTTTTTTAAAAAACTAAAAATAACCTCTTCAATTTGGTAATTCGATTCGGTTAAAGATATTTCATACGTCCTCGATATTGTAGAGGTTTTCATTCCATATGACCAGCTGTTGTCTAGTAACAGTTTGTCGAAACTCATCTAAAGTTTGAGGCTTCTCATCTTTTTGGAAGGCTGGGTGATTTTTGAGGAAATCGTAAACTTTGTACTATTGGTGAATATTGTAAAAAAAAATGTATTTATGTTTTTGTTTTTTAAATTTAAATATTTGCTTTTTACTTGTTAATAATTAAGTTTTCTATTTGTTATGTAATGCATCAAAAAACAGCTTTTAGTATATGAAAATTAAATAGAATTAATTGCATTGACTTTAATTATTCTGAGTGTAATCCACTTTAGGCATTTGCACCAGCCTTGTGACTAAGCATTTGTTGCACTTACTTTTATCATAAATTTATTTATTTAGCTCATTAAATAAGCAAGAAATTACTCATTCCACGGTTTTGGATACTTTTTGCAATGTAAAGGCTTTTTCTCTTTTGTTCAGAATAAGTAGAACCGTTAATGTAAATAATTTGCAAGTTATTTCCTTACACGCAATATAGCCGATTTGTTCAATTATTAATTAATTATTCGTTTATTAAGGAATTAAAACAGCATATCTTTTAGGAACTCACCTGAAAGCGCACAAAATCTTCATCTTCCAAAGTAAGCTTCATTTTCTTGTAGCAGAAGGAGGCCTTCTTCCGATAGGGATCCAAGGGCCCAGTGCCGAAATGCGGAAAGATGCTTTCATCGTTTAAAATATCCGCGCTGCAGAAAGATTGGATCGATTAACAGTGTACGGATCTTAAAACTACTTTGGACGTACCTCGGATCTGGTGTAACCGCAGCCAGTGGGGCCATTGGGGCAATGTCAAGGGAGCTTACTTGAGGCGGTCCAAACAAATGAGTAAACCGAATGCTGGGGGTGAACAAAACTTTTGAATACTCTCACTGTGGCTAGTCTTTGCACCTTTTCCCCCAAAACCTTTTTTTCCGATTTCAGTCTTACGCTGGAATGATGAGTGGATGGTAGAACCGCGGATACTAAAGCAACTTTTATCTCTAGTTCACTATCTGTCGAATTTATTGCACTAAAACTGCTCACTCACTGCGATTACAAGTTCTATTTGTTTTGATACCTCGGCGGACTTTGATTTTGATTAAAACTGCACGTCTCGGTGGGGGTCGTTCGCGGTTTTCAACCTGCTCCAAGCTTAGCTTAGCTATCTTAAGCTCAAGGCTTAAGTAGGTCTGACTATCGCTCTTTTGAGGGAACTTCTACTGAGCCTCTGGATGTGGATGTCGAAGAGTGCCTGGCAAATGCGAAAGAAGGCCGGTCTACTGAGGGAAAGTACTAATTAAACTGCAAAGTCTCATAAAAAGGTGCCTCATTCAATTAGGTGATCCTCGTAAAACTTAATGAGGTTATTTACCTCCTACAGGCAGGCTTCGTAGGTGCATTTTCTCGGAGAAATTCGCTTGCACTTTCGTAGCTTTACCAACTAATTTTAAATAGGCAGGGTCTATAGGTCGATTTTTTGTGCGGCAGAAAATCCGACTGCTTTCGCGCATGATTTAGCATATTTTTTTTAACCGATAGCGAGAATGCCCTTCTTTTAAACCCCTTAAGTAATTTAAAATTTGTTCGTAAAGATTACGTATTTAAAATACGCTATAAATTTAATCCGACTGTGCGCTGAATAAACAAAACTTTACTATTGTTGGAAATAAGCAAGATTTTATTCTGAGGGTCGAATTTTATTTTCATATACCTTAAAGGCTCTTTAATTAAACCAATAGAGATCCTAAAGAGAGCTCTTATCATGGGAAAGTTTAAAAATAACAGTTTTAAGCAGTTGCTTAAAATCTTTGGAATGAAAAAAAAAGTACACAATTTAAAAAAATGAAAATCCAGAGTTCTCTAAATTTAGAAATGGCTTTAAGAATAAGCCAAAAGTGCACAGACTGAATTTTAAGGACCACTCACATTTCCCACAGGCTACTTTCTAGTAATATTAAATTAAGGTTGTCCAGATATCAAAATTATTAGGACAAACAATAAAATGCAACAAGTTTCACAGTTTATAAAACGTATTTTATTAAAGAATTTAACTATTTACTTTTTAAAATATAACTTTTATCGCTCCTTTGTGTGAATTATACGAAACACATGGCAATTACACGAATATGATACATTTCTTTCCATTTTCTTTTTTGTCAAACAACTGAGGTCCATGCATCGATTACACCCAGCTATTTTGCGTGAAACAAGATTAAGTTCAATTCAATTGAGGATGCACTTGGCTTTCTTTAAAATGCTAATAATAAACTAGAGTGAAAACAGCAATATCTTTCTGGATACAGGCCGGGTCGGATGAAGAAATAAATAAGGTCTAGAGGGAGAGATCGACAATTTCTTGGGGGAGATGTTCCAAGCGGCATTTATTTCACATTTATATTCGTTCGATTTCGCATAGCAGGCGCTGGCTAGCATCTGGTTTATATTTTTTGTTAATTCCGCCGCATCTTTCTCCAAAGAACTACGCCACATAGCTGTATTCATCGCCTGAATTTGGGGTCCTTTCGATATACTGCTTATCAATCAGCGATTCTATGCACTTCTTAATCATCGAGATGCTCGGCGTGAAACTGACTTTAGACTGTGATAAAATCTGCAGTGATTTAAACAGAAAATTAATAAAATGGTTTCTAAGTGGAAAAGTGATTGACCCACTTCCTGTATAAGAGCATTATGCCTAAGAATTTTCCGGGATTTCATTATGCGTACAATTGCGGCTTGGAGGTAAAGTTTCCTGTCCTCGTCAACTGCACTCATCGTGTGTTGCACCTGGAAAAAAATTAATTTATCTCCAAAAACACCAGATTTTGCTAGACAGTTAATCTTACCTCCTGAGGAGTTTCACGCTGCAGAGCGGCGGTGATTTTGAATTTTGTCCTCTTGTTGGAATAGTCAAAATTCAGTTTTATTGTCGTCTCACCCTCGAGATTGTCTGAGCTGGCAACTAGCAGTTTTGATTCAATCAAGGACTGCATGTGTTTTTGAAAGGTCTCATTGTTTAGCTGGAGGGTGTCTTGGATCTCTTTGCAGGTGAGAGAGTCACAGTTCTCGAACAAAAGTAGCATAGCCATTTGGTAGGTCTGCATCGTGACGATGTAGGATTTTTTCAGGTAGCCAACTTTAAGCTCCCCATGGCACAAGTGGTGCAACCACGTCAATTTTCTTCCGCTAAATGAATTGTGATAGAAATTTTCGAACTGAACACAGATTTTGATTAGACTCTTTCATTACGGGTGAGAATTAATTTTATAAAAAAGTTTATATTAGTTGAAATTACCATTCTAATTGATTTCTCAAACTCTTGGGGGACTGCAAACGGTATCACCACCTGGGTGGGTCCCAGAGGCCATGCACCCGCTTGCAGCACCTTTATTGATAAATTAATTCCTGCCAAGGAGAAGGGATATTTAGACTGAAGTTCGCAACGAATTTTAGATACATACCTAGGTCAATATTTTCGTTTTTTAAGTAACTGTTGAACTTATTGTTAAGATCAGCCGAGAGTGAGATATCTGTGAACATTCTGTGAAGTTTATTCGTAAATTCATAACCGCAGGCTTGCTGCAAAAAAAATTCCGTCTATAGCTCGGTGTTCTATGTGTCTTATTTTTGAAAATAAGACAATGCAAGATAATCCGTCTCTTATTACCAAATCAGCCGCAAAAATTCTAACTTGAACTAACTTTACATGCATTCAGCCATAAGAGAAAAACCTTTTCTATTTGCATCAAACTTATAAAATTAAACGTACCTTGAGCCTATTGATCATTGCTTCTTCTGCATCCATACTCTGGGACTGCTCGTGTATCAGCCTAAGAAAATAACGAGTTCAAAATACAAAAACATTTTCTTTATTCAGCGGTAATTCCTCACCTTTTTGCTAGCATGCGACTGTAAAATTTCTGATAAACGTCCTTGTCCTCAATGTACTTAAAAATGGTAATGCTATTCGTGAGTTTGGTATCAATTTCGCTTTCCGTTGTCTTTGATTTTTTCAGCAGACTATCACAGTATTTGGCAACGAGCTCAGCACTTCGGCATGGCTGCTTATCATTGATCCGCTTATTAATAACGCTAGCACATGCCTTATCCAAAGCACTAAGAAACAAGGAGTCATTCTCGAAAACATCGGCTATGAGCTCCTGATACTTCTGGTGAACTTTGAGCATGTTCTCAACGAACTGGATATGGATATTCTCCCCTTTTAAGGTGGAGATTGTTTCGATCCCCTCATTCTTTATGTGATCCAAAAATGTCTGGATGAGTAGACCCTTTAGGCGATCTGGGATAGGTTTCAGGATTATATACATGTTCCGGAGATCTTTCCGCTTCTCCTGTGAAACAACCTCTTTGCATTCTGAGTATAAAAATTCGAGGTGATCATTGATAAATCGCTCCTCGCACTCCTTACGTAATTTTGAAATAGAACTGGAAAAATTTCCTTAATGAAACGTTTTAAATTTAGGCGAAATGATTATATAACCTAAAATGCAGAAACTTCTGAGCCCTTTTGCTCTCATCTTCGAGAATTTTAATGACCTCTTCCATATATTCGCTAACCGAACACCTTTGGAGCAGCTTTGCTGCTTCGCTTCTGTAATACTCTCCACTGGCTATCAGCATGGGGGTTTCAAAAAGTTCCTGATACAGTTTGAGGTTTCCTTTCTTCTTGTAGTCTTGCACTTGAACGAAACTTTGTATTACGCCATGGATAACCTTCACGTTGTTCGAGTTGAAATCAGAGGCCCCTGTACGGTCAGCCCTGATTCCTTCAAGGATTTGTTTCACAAGCTCCTCGCCCAGCGACTGGATCATGTACACCCTCCAGATGTCCAATCCTAAGGGAGAAAAGGTTTTCATATTTAAATCAATTGGGAGCTAAAATCGCGTCCAGACGTTGCGACTGATCTTAAAGAGAGTGCAAGAAAAACAAATTTGTTTACACAAAAGAGACCAGAAAAAATCAGTGGGATTCAGATCGAGAAGAATCCACTTGTTTTTTTCAGTAAATAAATTTGAACTAGAATTTATCAGTACAAATTTTCCCGTGGTCAAAAATATACCCATTATTTGTTCAAAAATTAACTTGTTTTACTATTTTATGGTGTTCCAGAAGCGCCACTAATTTGACAAAATCCGAAGATAGATTGCAATTTCAAGAATTTGCATTTCAAACAATCGAGCAGAGCTACTACTGCCCAAAATCACAAATTTTAATTTCTATATGAAGATCGCATCGATCCCCAACAGAAGAGGAGCTTTTTGTGGTTTATCTCCCACATAATGTGGATTTACGATTTAATGTTTCGCTACTTCCTCCAACAAACCCTAGACACAATCGTTATTTCTGGACGCAGAATTTTATTGCATGAACGTATCGTACCGAGCTCCCCAATTTCCATGAGCTCTTGTGTGTCTGGCGAGACGTTGCCGTAAACGATCTCCGCTTCGGAAATCTTTTGCTTTCTTATGTGCTGGTGATTTAAATACCTGAAAAATAGGAGAGTTCAGTTGTGGATCTTTTCAGAACGGAATGCCAAGTCTTACAGGTATAAGCTGTTGAGGTACTCGATGCCTTGGCTGTACTCAGCCCAGCCTTTGTAGTATCTTTGCAGTAAATCACATTTATCCTTGTCGCCAGAGTTTCCAACTGGCGGAGCCACCTGTGTGGCGAGCATGTTTTGTACATGGTTTTCCAGGAACTGTTTTGTTTCATAATACAACTTGTCGGCCAACGGCTCCGGATACGCGACACAGAGCGAGTACACGTCACTGGAAAGTGAAAGTGTTACTCAATTGCGAAAGTGTAGTACGCCTTATCAAGTGTTTACCTGAATCTATCGTTCCAGACACCCCTCTGGACCCGGCCCAACGTAATGACTTCCTTGGCAGTCTCCTTCAAATCCTGCCACACCTCGTTAAAGTTCACCTGCTTCGGCTTCAAAGACATTTCCTCGTCTGCTCGCGATTGATCTTTGAGAAAACGTCTTAACCGTCTTTGAGCACTCGTCTACCTGAGAAATGAAAAAAATGATAATGCACGCCGGTTGAATGCGCGTTACGAAACCCATAAATTTTCGCTTAAACACATCTCGCAAGTGGCTGACCGCTGCGGGTCAAAACAAAGAAGCAAAATTCACAAAAATATGACACCGACGGAGTTTCTATTTTTGGACCCCCGATTTCTTCGTTTATTTTATCAATAAATGAGTCGCAGATACGGTTGCATTTTGGTAACCGTAACTCCTTCGTATCGGGGCCGTATTTTTAATATTTCACTATGAACTTCACCATAATTTCCGCATTAACTCCTGAAGGACGGAAAAAATATTACAGAAAGGTGAAACCGTAGGTAGCGCGATGGAATTGAAAGCAGTTGAAACCTTGGCTAATTTGACGATATGCGGGAGGATTTGACACAAAAATTAAAGACGCCGCCTTCCCAACGCGCACTGCACGTTCGTATTTACCTTTAATGCACTGCAACTTTGAAAAAATTGTATTAGAAAAATTCTAAATCAAGCACACTCATTCAACTTTTAGCTGTCATCTGTGAACGACATTCGAGAGATTTTCGAGCTATACAACCATTGGTCCGCTGAAGTTAGCCACAATTCAATAATCCGATTATGATATAACACTCGTTTAAACTTAATAAATAATAATAAAACCCGAATAATTCAAAATCCTATTTTATTTTTAGCTGATTGAAAGTTGTCGTCTGCTTTTTAGACTGTTGCATACGGTTTTCGAAAAGAAAACAGGATGAAACCACTACTAGAATCCGTCTCCTAAAAGTAAATATTTTGACAAATCGAATTGTCATTCTGACAAATTAGCTTTATTTTGATATTAACGTATCGAGGAGCAGCTAAAAATATTCTAAACAAAAAATGTTGGCTTACTGCTCCTATCAGGGGTGTACGAGTAAAAACGTACCCTTTAGCAGCCTTACGTTTTTCACACTCCCAAAGGACCACCGTAGGCAGATTTGGATAGAAAACTCAGGAAACCCTCAACTGAAAAACATCGGCCCCAACGCCGTGCGGAGCTTCTGTGAGAGGCACTTTCATCCGATAGATTTGAAGCGGCAGTTTAACCGGACAATTCTCTTCAAAACAGCAGTGCCTTTCAAATACAATCCGAACGATAGCGACTTGATCCCGCCGGCAATTAAAAAAGACACCATCCTCCACAAGGAGGAAGAAAATGTTCAAAGGTCTTGGCAATTTTTATGTCTAAATGCTAAGCGTTAAATGAATTTTTTCAGCATTAGTCAAGAAAGAGAAATTCCTATCGTGGAAATAGACGAATTCGACGCTCCAGACACAATCGAGGTTATGCAGGAGCAGGATGCAGTGGAGGAGGATTTCGAGCACGTTGAGTACATGTCTCAGCAATACTCAGACGATGACCAAGCTAAGAAGCAGTACAACGAGGAGGAGGACGTAATGCAACTTCTATACGAGTGCGACACGAACTCGGTGACCATTAAGCCGGAAATCGTAGAACACACCGAATCTCGGACTTACAGCAGAAAAACTCGAAATCCATCTCCTGATCGGATCCAAGAGCAGAAACGGAAGAGATTTATCGAGGAATTAGAGGAGATTGTGGTGGAAAACCCAAGGGACACAAAATGTTACAAAAGCAAACCCACAAGCAGCTCTGATTACGTTAAAGAGCAGAAAAATGGAGTAAGTACCTCTTCCAATCCCGCAGACTATGAGGAAGATAAGCATTTTGCCCTGTCTCTCGTTGGCTACTTTCAACGGCTGCCTATGAAGAAAAAGGCGTTTGCTAAACTCAAAATATTGAGCTATTTGACAGAGTTAGAGTACGAAGATGAAGCTAAATTGTAAATCATTTAGGAATAAATCAGTTTTAGGTCTGCAAAACTTCGTTTTTCTTTTCATTTCCCAGATTACATATTCCATTTTAGAGATACAATTCCCAGAATTATTATTTATTAAATGATGACTCTTTAGTAGCACTCTTACTCGATTTTTTAACCAGTTGACTCCTATTTAATATTATTCAAGATCTGTACCTGTTTTACATTTTTTAAAACAACATCAGGCAAATACTCAGCAACTTATTAAGAAATTATACACCATATTTTAATAATTATGGCAATTAGCCGGGATTTTCTATTCAACTTTTTTACAACTTTCAACAAATCAAATTTATTTCAAATATCTTAAGGGGTCTATATTTTTTGTTAATCTGAAATCTGGTGATTTCCGACAAATATTCAGCAAGAGATGAAAATTAAAATACAAGCGTATTTAAAGTTCTTAATTCTAAATAAATGTTTTACCTCTTTAGAGAGTAGCTTAAATTTACTTATTTTATTACATATTTCCTTATGATGTTAAATGATTGTTAAATGAATATGGATCTCTTTTCATATTTGAACGCGAAAAAAATTTAAAGAACTTGCTTAGTGTTTTGCTTTCTACTACAAGGGGTAAGAACGATTTTTATATGTTTGATTTATGAAGTTGTAAAAGCAGTAGTCGTAACCTCTTAATGTCGTTACAGCCTTCCCCTAAAATGTGAATGAAAGCAAATTTCATTCTGCCCAAACTATTTATCTGCAGCGATCAAAACCTTACAGTTTGTAAGCCTTGAGGTTCTCACATATTGGCCATTAATCAATCGGCCATCACCCTCGGGTTTTATAGTCCAGTTTCTAAGAAAATACTTCAGAAATTGCTGAGACTAGCTGGGTTGCTGCAGAATCCTGGCACTTTTAAAGAGGTAAGACGATTTCCCAAAGAGTCCACCTGGCCTTGGGCGTATATAATTAATACGCACGCTACGGTTACCAGCGCACACGTACAGTGCCCACGTACACACGCGGGCCCGCGAACGTACAGCTATATCGCGGTTCTCAGCTCGCCGCCTATATACAAAGTGTTGATTTGCGTCTGTGGCTGTTTAAACGTCTCTCCCCGCTTTGGCATCGTACTCTTTTCAGTACGGCAGATGTTACGCGTCCGAATCATTCCGAATATCGTTCCGGCCCTAGCCCCGGACCCGGTTTCGAGCTGGCCTAAAACCAGCCGAATCAGCGCAAAATTCATGTCTTTTTGAGTAGAAGAAAAAGTGATTCATAGGAACAATCTTCAGTCGTTCTTTTCATCGTTTTAATGTTTTTAAGAAAGGTCTTCTTTTTTTTCAGGGAAATGTTTATAAATGGATTTCCCCATTGTTGAGCAACAAAGAAACAAATCTCGAACACAGTTAGAAACGCGTTCGACTCCCAGGTAAACGGGGTCTTGGCGGCATTTCGGTTCGTCAATCTTGAACGGCATGATTCCCCATCATCTGCCGACCTTAAGTAACCACCACTACACATTATAAGACCAAATTCAAAATAATTCATTTTGCTTAGAATTCCTGACAATTGCCCAACGCATGGTCCATCTAGCGAATTATAAGAGGAGATCCAGAGGCTAATTTGGAAATGCGAATGTTCGGTAAATCGATTTATTCAGAACTGGAAATAGAATTCTCTTGAAAATTCAATGGTTTTCGAGCTTCGAGCTGACGAGTGCCAAGCCAAGCAAGTGAACGGAAAGAGATCCTTTTGGTTGGGCTGCAATGTGTATTTAATGCAATTTTAAAACCCCTTTGTTAAATTATTATTAAATTAGGTAATTTCCGGGCTTGCCTGTATTGAAAGGGCTGTTGTTCTTAGTAGCCCTTTTATTACGTTTTACATTGTATAAAGTAAGAGTTATGAAAAATTACCTTTCATGCAAAAAACTCCCTGTTCCCGAACAATAATTTACCTACTAAAATTTTGTAAAGGGGAATAAAGGGCCTAGAACCAGAAAATTCTCACAATGAGAATTTTTGTGATTTATTTAATTTAACTAATTAATATGCACATTTAATACTTGTTCTAATTTTCTGCGAGGAAATGGCTTTTATCATTAAAAAGAGTAGTACTTTATCTATTAAAAATTCCTAATTCAAGCTATTCAATTTGTTTTCGACTACTAAGAGCCGAAAGAATGCACAGAAAAAAAGGATTTTTGGAAATATTGAGTTAATGCAGGCCGGATTCCTCGTTAGCAACGCTCTGTATCGAAGATTGTCCGAATCAATTACCTTCGTTCCAGAGGTCAAGGTCGTTCAATATCAAACTACTTTCTACATTACGAAATTTCTCTCCCTGAAAAACCTGAAAGGAATTAAACATTTATTCAGATTCCGCCCTGGGGCTGGTCTCAAGCTGACAAAAGAAACAAAACTGCAAAAAACAAAAAAAGACGAGAAATCGCGCAACACATTCCACATCCCAGTGGAGGCAATGACCCCCAAATTAATAATTGTCCACAAGCTCTCTCAACTGCGCTAATCAAAAATGTAAGGTGGCACGTCCGTACCCCAGGTGATACCACCGAAAGAAAAATTTCTTTTAAATTCCGTGCAACGTCTTCGTTCGAAATCTGGAAAACTGAGTCATAATTTTGATCTTCTTTGCATTTTGTGTTACGTAAAAAAAGACTGTGCTAACTTAAAAAGGGGTCAGAGCCGTTCAAAATTTAATGAACTTATCGTGGCTTGTGGGGTCTGTTTACCATGTCCAAAGCACACCCAAAAATTCGGGGAAGTTACAAAATTATGAAGGCCTCAAAGGCTACCTGTGCATATGTCTTCCAGCTCCCCTTTTCTGAGGAAAGCTCCACAGATACGGGCGAAGGAATACGCAAAAAGGGCATTGCTCCAACTTTTCGGTCTTGTGGAAAAGAACTTAACCGGAACCATCTCACGGTTAGGCCTATCTAATTATGGTCGGAAACTCTGGGGGCTTGCTCTCCGCCACCCTCCACCTCCGGTAATTAAAAGTGGCCAGTTTTTGGGGAATAAAACACTTTAAAATCAATGTTGGCGAGAATGAGTAAAAATGTTCACGGAAATTGTTTCCGCAAGCCCAGCGGGGACACTATCGCCAAAGTGGGCGCAAGATGTTTCTCTTATCTTTGCGATTTTACTTTTGTTGGAGCAGATTCGCACTCGCCAACACATTTCACGTTTCCATTATCAATTATCATAACGCGCAAGGGATTGGAGCTGGGGAGCTGTTTGTTTTCGCGGGAACGCGTTCGTGGGAGTGCTTTATGCTTTGCGCGCCGATCGTATCTTAGCATCTTATCGCCGTAGAGCTGCGACACAGGCATGCTTTTCGATGGAGCGATAACAATTTTAAGGCTTCCTTTAAAGGATGGGGTGCAGATAAGGTCGATTGACACGCTAACGTAGACTTTGTTTGGTTTTGAGAAGCAATCGAAGGACTTAATTAATTAGAAGCTTTTTTTTTTTTTTTGTAGAGGTGTTTTGATTTGGGTCTACCCCTACCAATAATTGCCATTCATTTTTAGACTTATAGGCAACGTAAAATATAAACGGCAACATTTTAAGGGAGACATACTACAACATATTTTTAAAATTAAATTTGAATATTCTTTTCTTTTATCTTATTCAAAAAAACAATTTTAAAATAATAATTCCAAAACAGTTCACAATTTATTGGTAATCAAGCAACTTATAAATTCTGAAATTTTCCAAAGGTGTTCACATATAAGCAAGCCGGAACTCAGGTATTCCATACCGAATGGAATAAAACGAAATGCTAGATCAATTTACATATAATTTTTGGAATTCATTAAATTTAGTTAGACTATCGATGATTTTATTTATCATATTTCTCGTGAATAGTCTTAAAATTTTATATCTATATAAAAAAAAATTGTATATGAATCCATAAATCGATAATTTCAAAATTTATTAAAAATAGCCCTCCCCGCCATAATTCCCTTCTATAAAAAGATCAATCGAATATGTCTTCAGATCGCGAAAGAAGTGCGCGTGATATGGGTTACTGCTGATTCCGTCACACGTTTGAACTGTTGCTAATTTATCCTCGATTATGCCCAGCCACATTGAGTGTGAGGATGGTGGCATATTTTTTCCCACCAGAAAAAAAAAGAATCCAAATAAAACTGGCTTGGGTCCAAATGGCCCACGATTCCACTATAAAGTAAATGACGAAAAAAAAAATTGTGCACACAGCGACGCGACGTACGCAAAATGTGCACTCTGTCGCAGGTGGAAATTTTTATTTGTCGCATGGCTGAGGTCACTACTCTAAAATAGGCGCACAGAATCTTCGGTGAGGCATATTTTTTTAATAGGTATTTTTAGCGCCTTATGGTTTCATTAATGCAGACCGTGGAATTAAGCAGAAAAGCGTTTTTTCTGCTTCCCAAGCCAGCCAGGCGGTAAAATCGGTGCGATATGCTGCGATATGACGACAGTGGGTATTTATGCCCCACATCGGCTGCATCACGCGGTCATTTGGTGGACGCTAAAACATAGGTCAGCGCAAATCAATTAGACTCTTGTTATCAATTCAGCGCCCATTCAGCGCTGCTTATTGGAAGGCCTTCCTGGCATTATAATTGCATTAGCTTTGTCGCCGTTACACGGGAGCAATTCACATCCCCGTAGAATCGTCCAGCAACCGAGTTTTTAGCATGCAAATGGCGGGAATCTTAATCCCAATTTTATTCGAACGGTTGCATGTGTATCCGGGGCAATGAATTCGAACGCATTCACTTTTGCTTCGGGAAAATTGGAAAAACAGTTCTTTTGCGCCTTTTATTTCTTGTGGCTTTCCCCGTTCTTCTTCTTCTCTCTTCTTCACATTTTTAAAATTTGCTCACCCTCCCTCAAGAAATACCTTCGCCTACAATTTTAACGGCTGCGCTATGAGTCGCGGATAAATAAAGAGCTTCTTCGCGTAAAGCCTGACTGTGTGTGTAAGGCGTAATTTTGTGCGAAAAGAGAAAAGATTTAGCTCTTAATTTCATCGAAATTTATCTTTTTTATGTTTATATAGTAAATGGGTGTAATTTTTAAGGCAGTGGTACTTTAGGTAAAAAAGGTCGATGGGTTCAAAGCCGTGGTGCAGGGTGTTAAGAAAGTTTAGGTTCCTTTTTAGAGGGAACTTGCACTTATTTTTTGCGAATGGTAAGGAGAATCTACATATGTTCGACTTATGTATATAGGTCAACGCAGAGGTTTTACTTCTTTTTTTCTATTCGCGCGCACCAAACGCTTTGATTGAAATTTATTGTTGCATTCTTTTTCTCGAAATAAAAAGACTACGTGTCGGTTAAGTACCTCGTCCCTAATTTGAATCGCATTTTCTACCTATTACGTCTTATCGATTGAAGTTCTTGAGATTTTTTATTGATTTTCTATCAGTAATCATCTCTTAAATTTGATTTATTTAAGTTAATGTTTCTTGCATACAAAATTATAACCCAAATTGCTTCCATGCGAATTTTGAAGAACGAATTTGATAAATTCTCATAATTAAAATTCATATTGAATGAATCATAAAAGTTAGAAACTCAGCAGGTCTTAAAGGAGACATGTTTATCCAACTAAGGTACTTTTTAAGGAAATATTTCTACAGAGGAATACCTTCGAAAGTTGATAAATACTTTCAAAAAAATGTCTTGCGTTACGGCGTTGAAGTGCAAACCTTACTTTGTTTATTCAATAGAATAATTCTCCACAACACAGACTTGTAAACATCGCTACCATTTGAAAAAAGGAAAACAATTGAATTCCTAACTACGCCGTTCGGTTCACGGACATCTGTTTTATTAGTAAGAATCAGAATGAGATAATAAACTTGAATAAAATCTTTAAGTATGAAGATAAAACACAAAAATTGCATAGGTTCGTTTTCAAAAAGGAAAAATATGAGTCTTTGAATTTGAAAATCATTCTTAATTGAGCAAGCATAATGAGATTAAGACCGCCAAACATTATAAATATTCAACAAATTTCGTCTGACGATGTTTCTTGATGAAACAGCCGCGAGTGTGTTGTTTTGTTACCCTTGCCTTCTTGTGTGACTGTGCGATCTGCACATGTTCGAACAAGTTAACCTACAAACGCCACGCGAAAAACCACCGCACCAGAGAAGAAAAATAAATAATAAAAATAAAGGAAAGAAAGAGAAAAAACGAATCAGACGCGGCGTTTTAATGTAGAATTTTTGCAAATGAGCTTTGGCCGAAAGCGCATCGAAAAGTTTTGAAAAAGTAGAAAGTTGAAGGTCAATCATTGGCCCGCCGGCGTCGTCGCCGGCTTCTCGACCAAGCTGCCCAACACGGGACCGGGCTTCCTTTTTCCTCTTCTTATTAAAACACTTTTCGAAAAGAGAAAAGAGCTCGATTTTGTGGCGAAGAAGCAGCGCACGCGATTCTAAGGATGTGTGGACCATCCGGCGAAGTATGCGAAGCCGGTGTTAATTCGAAATTAAGAGCCAAACGGTAATGCCGAACGATTTAATTGTGTAACGTAGCCATAACGGCGTAGAATTTAGTCGTTAAATAATTGATTTCCTATCAGTTCCAGGCGAAATGGGGAAAGGTAACGCACGACGAGTGAGATTTCGTACACTCGATGGATATTGCTAAAGAGCGGCGAATACATCGCCAATCCACTCTTTTCAGAGAGAGCTACTTTCAAGATTTACATACAGTGCAATCGGTTGCCTTCCGCGTTTTTCGTGGAATATGAGAAAAATCGCGGATAGGGTTGCCAGGTAAATTTTGCTTAAAAGAAATTTATCTGGTCGAACGTGGGGTGATGACTACATTTACACTAAAATTGTATACAAAACAAAAAATTAAATATTCTCTAAGCTTTAAAAGTGTTCCAGTCATTCTAGTAGATATAATTTTAGTAATTAACGACTCCCCATATCTCCAGAATGTAACCCAATGCTCTATCCCGTGTTGTTGCTGAGCATAATAAATAACTTCGATTATGTCCTCTATTTCAACTCGGACTTGGCTTAGAATTGTTTCTTCGCCCCTAAAACTTTTATAACTACCTACGCAAGCAATTTTTATCTTAAATTTTGATGAATGGCTTTTTTTCTTTCGTTTTTCTTGCTATTCATTGCCATACCCAAAAAAATTAAATTCTCCTGGCCTGAGTACAGGATATAGGGCAAAGCTCCATACCGAAGAGGATGTGGTTCTCTTTCAATCGTTTTCAATTTTTTAACTAAAGGAGGTTTCTAAGAGAAATCAAGTTTCACCGGGTTGTCAGATACCCTGAAATTGCATCGAACCTTTCACAAGTAGATTTAACTAACCTAGAGGGCGCTTCTGAGCCGTTATCTTCAGCGCGTCATGCCAAGAAGTGAGGTTATGTATTACTTTTTATGGTTTACCGGGAAGAAGCTCGTAAGTAAATCCCAGGATTAAGGGCACGCTTTGGCAATAAAAGACGCTGATTTTCCATCTTGCAACCCGACAAAATGAGGCACAGCACGCATACTTTTCATGAGAACTGAAAAAAAGTTATTTTACTGGACGCCAGTACAAAGCGGCTGTTTATCTTGCCTCTCGCTTACCGTGCTCTGTTTCGAGCGAATTTTACCCGATGCGGAGAGAATTCGCTACGCACACAGGCACATCTCGCAGGTATACAGTTATATACCGCACCTGGCTGACTCTCTTACGCGGGGAGATACTTTCGAAATTTCTAAACTCGTTCTCATTCGGCGATATTCAGTGAAGAGGTTCGGACGTGCTTCAGTTCTACCCAAACACCGTGCTAAATTTTTTAAAACAAACTCAGCATTTAAGAAGTTTGGCTTAGTTTGCCATAAAGTAACACATTTTAAGTAAATCCCTATAAAATAAAACAGTACCGTTAAAATGGCCGATGTTGCAGTTGAGAACAAGTGAGTAACAACACAAAAAATGTTGCATTTTTCCATCCAACGAGTCTCCCCCGGTAGTTTTTTTCATTTTGGCGGCAATATGGCGTCGGTTTTCTGCGTTCGTTGGGATGCACAACCAATTGACACGTTTTCGCCAATTGCGAAATCTTAATATAATTTGTAATTTCATTCAAAAATCCTGTCGATTATGTGGTGCGAAGAAACCGTTTTTGAGAAAAGTACCTGAAAGATGTTCGTTACGGATAAAAAGAAAAAATGCGGTTACATTTGAAAATCGACGCTTGGTAGAGCGAGACCGGTGCAAGTGGGCTGGCATTGCGCGAAAAGAGATGCCCTCAGTAGAACAGTGTTTGTTGTGTGTATGTGTCAAGCGTGTGAAGCCGCCTGCTTGCATATTCATGGACGGTGGTGGGAAAGAGGAGTACAAAAAGAGGAAAAAGATGAAGAATAAAGCAGATAAAAAAAAGAAAGAATTTTTAAGTTGTGAACGAAAATGGTGGTGGCTTTTGTTGTTTTGTGATGTGTTTCGAAAGCTAAGCGAGACGCAATATGCGGGTGCTCCGCAAACGTGAAAAGGATAGTTGCAGACAGTTTGTGAAATGAATGTTTTCTCATGCGGCGCGGTGCGATGTGTACCTGCCTGCCGCTGCCACCGCCAGAGCCTGGCTGACTTGGTCGACTTGCTTTACCACCGCCGCTGCCGCCGTTACCCGCCACTCCAGCGCTCGCCTTGTTCTCCTTTTGCGCGGACGGAGGTTGATTTACTTCGGGCCGCCGTTGCTGTTGCTATGTTTGCTTTTGCCGACGACGCGTACGCCGAGTTTTTAATTTTCCTCCAATTCCTCCTTTTTTCGAATATATTTTCCGGTTTTTGCCGTTCTCAACTTTTTTTTTTTTTGCGTAAACAGAAAAACCAAAGTGAGGAGCATTTCGGGGGAAAAGCTCTGCCCTCGCTACGCCGCACATATGCAATAGAAGGCTGAAAAAGCATCGCTCCCGTTTTCCTCCTTTCCCGAGCTTCCCTTCAAGAGGTTGATAACCGTTAGAAATGAGACTTGGCGCGTTGGTAGCAAAAGCGGGTGCAGCGGCGCCTGTGTTCGCATCGCGGAATTTTCGCCGCGTGCCTCTATTCTTTTTCTTAAGCGAAAATGTTATTTTCTTTATTCGCTTGGGTCTTTTGGGACCTTTTCGGTGAGAATGTGGGGGCGCTTCGTACGACGCAATGCGCCGTTTTACTTGGTCTGCCGCCGCTGCATTCATCATGAATGATTCAAGGGGAAATGTACGGTCACTGCATCAGGAGCATATGTGAGGGTGGGGGTGCTTTGGGAGTGCTTACTATGTTTACTTGAGTCGTCTTTTCGACAGGCTGTCGCCGTTTGACCGATTTATTATTATTATTTTTTTTTTTTCCTACCATTGGCGGTGGTTTCTCCCTTTAGAAAAGAGCGCGGACACGAACTTTTGTTCGAATTTTCCTACAAAAGTGCGACGGTGGCGCGCTCTAACTTCACGGGCCGACTTAAGGTAGGCCCAGATAACATGCACTCGATCGCTGGTTTCAAGGTGTATTTATAAAACGCGGCTATTTTTAGCTTCGTTTACTATCGAGCAATTTGCCGCGCTGATTACCTGATTGGGATTTCCACTACCAGTGGGGGGGGGGGGGGGGGGGACTTGTTTACTATGCCGGACGCAGCCCCAAGCCGGTCAAGGTCTCTGATATGTGGGGTCCTGCTTTTATTGTTTGTGTAATTTTTTCTCATGGGGGAATTTCGATATTTGCATATTCAGGAGTAGTTTCTTTTGCCCTTTCGCTGAATTAATTTAAGAATTTTAGAAAATGTAAAATATTTAAACAAACCTTCGGTTTGTGTTATCAGAAATATGTGCTTGCTAATCAATTTTAAATAATCAGCTTTAAAGAAAAATTTGTATTGTATAGGAGTAGTAAATAAATTGCAGGAAGCTTTCTAAATAGCAGAAATGAAATAAATTTATAAAATTGTTACATCCCATAAAATTCAGAGGTAATAATAAAATTAAAAGGAAATATATAATGATATACGTTACTAGACTGTAACTTGTTAGAAAAGTACAAACAATTGAACCAAACGAAAATTTCCACAAAACAACGATCTTCCATATGTACGAGGATCATTTCGTTTATATCGACTTAATAGATGAAAAGAGCTTACAAAATTTGGTTTTCTTCGTCCAATTTTAATTTTAGAGAGACTCCCGTTGTCGTAGAGAAGGAGGTTGCGGAAGAAAAGGAAGCTACCCCAAAGAAGGTTGAAACACCTGAAAAGCCCGCTGAAAATGGAAGTACAGAAGAAGATGAATCAAAAGAGAATGGAGAACCCGAAAAGCCAACAACTGAGGAATCAGCTGAAGAGGAAACGAACGGCGATTCGGAGGATAAAAAGGATGAAGATGAAGAAACAAATGGTGACTCCACAGGTAAGGTGATATCATTGGATTACTAAATAAAATGAATCACACAGTGAATGGGTCCGGCTTAGATTTTTTTTTTTTTTTAATGTCTGCTGTAAGAAGTAACCCGAAAGACTAATCATGTAAATTTTGTATTTGATAATTTTTGAGAGGTTTCCGATCTTGATCTCGAGCTATGTTTAAATGTCCGCAGCATAAATTTGCATACAAAATGTAATCGGAATTCAGATTCACTAATAAAGTAAAAGAGTAGCGGACCTAATGTAGAACCCTGAGGAATTCCCGACTACTAGGAAAACTCGTAAATCATTTTAACTTCTTCATTAAATCAATCACTGTTTGTATAAATTTAAATGTGGCTGCATATTTTATGGCTGTTCTCCACTTGTAAAAAACCGCAGATTTCGAAAAAAAATCTTTTAATTTAGATAGCTTTAAAACAGTGCACTTGCAATATTCAAACAACTTATATAAAAATGCCTTAATATTTGCAACAAAATGGTAACTTTGTTTTTGATTTGCTTGTTTTTTTTTCTCTTCATTTATTTCTGCATGAAAAACAAACAGATGCTCCATCAGCTGAAGCTGTTAAGAGGAAAGTAACTGAAGCCGATACAAAAGCAGAAGACGCTGCTACACCAGAAAAGAAGGCCAAATTGGATGATGCTGCAGCGACAAAAGAGGTCGAGAGTAATGGTGCCGAGGCTACTGAAGTAGCGGCTTAAAAACAGTTTTTATTTTATATATGATTTTATTAATTATATATATGTAAAAACGAAGGTATCCTCTTATACCACAAACCTCCTCCTCATCGTCCTAATATATAAGTAGTTGTCGTCCGCCACTCGTCCTTATCATCCCGCCCATATTCACAAAACAAAAAAATAAAAAAAAAATATATCCCCATCCATTTCCATATCCCCTCTACCTCCTTTTACCCAACCAAAAGATGATGAAAAACGAAAAAAAGCGAAATTGACATGTCCTCTCCCTATTTCGTGAAGTTCGGGAGAAGCGAAAAAGATATCAGCCCCATCCTTCTAGAAATTTCCCCATATAAAAGCCCTAGAAATTCTCCTTTTATTACATAGGTCCTGTTTTTTTAGTATTGTAATTTATGTTTAAGGACTAAGAGAAGAGTAACAAACACAACAACAAAACTAAAAGATTATACATTTATTAAGAGAAATTCGCTTTTTTTTTTATTATAAAAATCTGTTGTTCGGAAATTGTAGAGAAGCTATTTTCAGTAGATTTTCGGTATCAATCTAAACTTTGAAGTACATGTTTAGAATCTAGTTGAACTGTAACTGAGAGTAGATATCCAAGATTTCTAAAATTTGAATTTGTGGATAAGAATGATTTTTTTTTTTTGTAAAAAATTTAACAGTTTCAAGCATTTCCGAAGTCAACGCATTAACCAAATCGCAGATGATTAAATAAAGATTTCAATTGGAACAGGTTGTTGATTTGGCTTACAGCGATTTCTTGGAACAACCGCGAATTTTATTTAAAAAAGAAAAAAAAATTAACTGGTTCTCTTCAAAACAAACCATTGGTTTTGGCCGACCAAAAACCCTTCCTGGGTGAAACACGTAGTGGAGAAAACTATGAAACAGCGGTTAATTTAAGTTAAATTCTTTAGAAAAAGAATCTTGGAGTAAAACTGCTGAAAATTGCTTGAAATTTTTCCGAACAGCTAAACACAACTTTTCCGTGGGATTTTCTCTCAAATGTAAAATATTTTATAATTACTTAATTTATACGTTTTAATACATACATACAAGAGAGAGGAGTAATTTTTTAAGAACGAAAGATGGAAATAAGTACATAAAAATTTTTTGCCACAAAAAAAAAAAAAAATAAATAAAAAATATAAAGAAGACGGGAAAAGATTAAAAGAAAAATAAAAAACCATCAAAAAAGAAAGCACACGCGTGTTAAGCGCGCTGGAGTTTTGGTGATATTCAGCAAGACGTCCTGTCGCGCTTTCATGCCTACAACTGCCTTTTTTCATCTAAGTAAAACAGATAAAAGCAAACTATTTAAAGAAGTTACAACACAACACAACACAGAAAAGGAACTAAACAAATTATTGAAATAGCAATGGCATTTACTTAATTAAATTTAGACGAAAAGCAACTGTTGATTGAAACCATACGAGAGAACGTGTAACTGAAGTTTATTATTATTTTCTAATTTTATTATTTTAATTTTTTTAATTTTTGCGCAAATGATCAGTTTATTTTGTCTCATTTCATAATTTCTTTTGATTTTCTCTTATTAATTTTGTTCGCTTGAAACACAGTCTCTGCTGCGTATTTCTTTTATAGTCATAAGAATTACATTCCTAACAAAATGAAAAAAAAGTTCTTTTATGTGGTTGCCCCTCTTTGTAAATTTTGATGACAAGGATAAAATATACGAGAAAATGAACGAGTTTTTATCTGTGGGAGGACGCGGTGCCTAATTTTTATTTTTGATTAAGAAATTTCGCTTTTTGTACTTTGTATTAATTGCTTTTTTCAGTTGAAATGGCTTGGAAGTTTTTACTTTTGCATTTTTATTTTTAACAACTAATTTGGTAATCATAGTAGGAAGTAAAAAATATACAATTTCAGCTTTTGAATTAAAATGAGACGTTTTACGGCTTGCAAGGTAGAAGATGCGGTTAGGTGGGTATTTCGGATTTGAAGTAGTATCGTAGTATTCCACTAATGAATTTTTGGTATATTCCACGGGTTTTTCAACATGTTTGACACTCGTGATTTTAATTCAGCTATAAGACATATAAGCTGAATGGACGTCATATGCTCATTATTTTAATTCAGCTCTAAGCTAGACTATAGACGTAATTTCCGTTAATGTGTTAAACCTATTTCTTCACATCTATCTGTTTTCTTAACAATCGAAAATTTATTTTAATTTCTTCTCGTTTTTCGGAAAATTTGCACGCCCGCTGCACTTTTATAGGAAAAGGCATGCGCGTTGTTTTTGCATTGAAAAATCAATTTATTCCCTTTTGTTTGATGCAAGCTGGAGTGGGAAATGTCCTTTTTTGAAATCCTGATAAGAATTTAGAGAGCTACATATATTAAAAAAAACCTTGCCTAATCAAAAATTGCTGTAAGACTTTTACTTTCATTAGCTTTATTCTTGTTTATATAGGGGAAACGTAAACCTTACGGTTGGACACGTAAAAGAATGTAAATTTTGCCAAAAAAAAAAAAAAACCAACGGGGAAACGTTCAAGACTCGAAATTTTATACTGACGAGAATAATTTTTTTTTTCTTGAGCAGGATTTTTTACTTTCATACAGCACACGACATTTTATATCTCTTACACACTACGTAACTTTTACAAAGGGTATTTTTGATCAGAATTTTATGTAAAACCTAAACGAAAGGAACTGCAGAAGGAAGAAATATAAGAAAATAAAACAGAAGAAATTGAAAATTATTTTTGTGAAGCACTGCCAATCATATCAGCACAATAATATTGAATAAAAAAAAGATAAGAAATGAAAAACAAATAAGGACACAGGAAAAAATTACACGGAGACAATGTAAAATCGTTACTTAAACTTTCATTTTATTTGAGTAAATATTCGAATAAATTGTATTACTTTTCGAATAAAAGGAAATAACAAGAAAATCCTGTTTGTAACAAGAAGAGCACACGTTTGTATGTAAATTAGACAAAAGAAAAGAAAAACGTAAAGTAGTAACAATAATAAACTAACAAAAATGAAAAGAAAGGCAAAAAAGAGTAATCTTAGTGAATAACTTTAAATGTAACTACAAATCAAGACAAAAAGTATATTTATTCGGAACTCTACATGTAAATGTACACATACTTCTTGGGGACTACTGTTTCTAATTGATATACAAGGAATATTTCATTTTTTGAAATAGTAAATGGCGAAAAGTCAAGATAAATAATATAAAATTTGTCTAGTTCCCGGTTTTTACTTATAAATACTAAAATATAAAAAAAAAAGACGTGGACAGTAAAAATGAATCGAATTATAAGTGTAAAATAAACTGCAATAAAGGTTTTCGGAAGTACATATTAAAAAGTGTGTTTCTTTTTGATTTAATTTAACAGTTTTTCATGCAGTGAACATGAAGCTTCTTTTGTAGTGGGTATGGGAAATATCAAAATAATTCTCTCCTAAACAGATGATCTCTTTAAAAAAGAAATCACGTTTCAAATTAAAAAAGCGCGGCAAGTGTGTTTTGCTTTGATATCCTACGTGCAGATGGCGCGGTCTGCACAACCAAACGTTTTTCAAAAAATTTATTTTTATTAATTTATTCCCTTTGAATGGACGAAACAAAGACGCAGTGAAATAGGCTGCATTTAAAAACGTTTTCTGAAATTACGGACAAAAAACTAGACAAATTAAAAAATGAAATTTAACCTCTGCCCGCTTTTACAGTGGAGGACGCAATTAATCGGATACCTAGATCGTTTGTAAGTATTTTTATAAATATTTGTTTTGAGTAAAATAACAAGCAAATTTATTGTTTTAGGTAATGTAGCAAGCTTTTATATGAGCAATTTTAACTTCTAGTTGAATGAGCAACCAAAGAAAAAGAAGTGATGTGGTTTCTTCAAGCAGAAGTTACTGATCTTCGGATTAAGGGACATTGAAATAGTTGTGAATAGCGTCTTACCTCTGATAGATACAGATATCAGGTATATAATTAAGATATATATAAAAACTGATTAACGGTCTACTCAAAAGTTGTATTCATAAAATTTTTAGTCGAACCTATAAATTATTATTTAATTTTTACATTTTCTGTCGAGTTACCACCGACTTAAGAATTATTTAGATTTATTAAAGGTCAGAGATTTTTAGCAATACTAAAAGGGAAACATCTATTGTGAACACAATGTTTAAAAATCTTGCGGGTGTGGTTTGGCAAAAATAGCATCTTTTGCACGTGTAATAACAGCAGACAAAAATGTAGAATGTCTCAAGGTCCCAGGAAAATAAAATCAATCACATTTAATTGCATATCTTACTTAAATTTTTGTATGATGTCGAAATCGCCAGATCGTCACTATTTCCTCGTACATTGGTGACGAAAATCTAAAAATATTTGGCTACAAAGTCTTTTTTCGAAGTCACTATAATCGTCATCTCTGGGGCGGAAAAATCATGCGAGATCTTCCGAATTCTTAGTCAATTTGTAGCAGTAACGTATCGGCATCTGAAGTGAATAAACTTAAAATTTATTTCGAATTTTAAAATAGCGCAATTTGTTTTTTTTAAATAAAAATATTCACAAAAATTGTAATAATTCTTCGCAGGTGTTTCAAGATATTAAATCATATTTTAAAAATGAATTCTTCAAGAGACTTTCAAGTTCAGTGTGAAAATTATTTCTATTATAGTGTGAGTATTTTGAAATTTTTAAAGCTCTTACAAAATCATAAAAAAAGGAAGAAATAAAACTTGTTGCTTTCCAAGCGCCTTCTTACATGGGAAATTTAAAAATAGACTGTTCTGCGGTTCCTCTTGCGATATTTCGTCATTACGACAAAGCATCGTACGCCTAGGCATCTTCTAGACCTAAGGAGGATGCACACTTTTTTTCTGTTTGTATGATGAAAACCGATTATTTATTAAAATGAGTTTAATATTAGACGAGATCAAAACAGACGCATGAAAAATTGGTCTTGTGATTCTGATCTGAACGTGTAGTAGTGATATACGTTTTTGGTTATACTTTGAGAGTTTTGGATTCTGTTGCATTAAGCCTACGTTTTAAAAATGTTTATTTTGATATTAACGAAATTTTGTACAGACTAGACAGATTTATAGGCAATAGACAATATCAAATATTTAAATCTAGAAGGATTTCTTTTCAAAACACGATTATTCAAAAATTATTATTTATTTTACATTGGTTGAATTTTTATAGTAATAAAAATTTTGCTAATAAGGACATTTTAAAAAATATTTTCGACAGATTCATGCGTTTGATCTTAAAATTTTATGAATAGATTTCCACAGGAGGTAAAAGGATATGTTAAATTTTCTAAATAAATCATGAGACACAGTCAATTTTCGTTTCAAAGTACAGAGACGAAAATAAACATAAGGAAATATGCGTAATAATGATTTATTCAGCTTTCAAGTTTTAAAATGAAGTTATGTAGCTGGTATTGGATCTAGCTGAATTTTGAATTCCAACTAGCATTGTACAATTGTTTTATGAGCTATTTTTAAAATTTACTTGATTCAGTATTTCTAGTTACCATTTATGGGGTTTAGAAATTGAGGTAAGCGTTTTAGTGTGTATAAATATGCGAAAATAAAAAAGGAGCACATTTCAACCTTTAAACGTCTGATTTTAGAGCTACAGGTATTTAACAAAAGGAGTATTCTTTTGAAGAGGTTTTCATATCACTCCAAACAAGGGGTTAGAGTTCACAACTTCCTGCGAACAGTATAAACTGTAGCTAAATTAGTTTTAAAGTGAACATTTTACAGCTCTATAATAAAAATCCAATAAAATTGCCTTAATTAAATTTTAGATTACGATTTACGTTTATTGTAGCCCTGAACATGATTTTGTTTATTTACGCGGATATTTAATGGTCAAGAGAAATGTTTTTGACTATGAATTACCAAGAAAATATTTACTTTTCAAGCGTTGTTTGGTTGATATTTTGAAAACTTGAAATCATTCGAAGTCGGTTTGATAACATTGAGAAGATATTTTTAGACGAAGGAAGTTATCTTGCGACATCGTTGAGATAAAGTAAAAAATCATTAAAAGCCTCGTTAATCGTTTGATACATTCATTGGTGGGTTTATTTCTTTAATGGTAAAAAAAAATATATATAAATTTATCAATTGGTTGAAGATTACTCACAGCCAACGAAGTTTTTTATCAAAAGTTCGTACACCTCTGCGCCGCAACAATCTCAAAAATGTTTCTCGCCAACCTCAAGGCCTACCTGAAAACCTTAGAAATTAGAAGTGGGTTTAGCAACGTCGCCACCTGGTGACGTCACGAGACGCTGAGAAGGGGACTGCCCGTTTGCGTGGTACCTGCGGACCTCAGTTCCACATTCCGCCGGTTTCCGCTTTATAAAATTTCCCTTGTGTGTGTGTGTGTGTGCCACAAATCGCGCCGGACAATTCCTTTCGCGTTATCAGGCGATAACGCACACTTGCACTTTAATTTCTCCTCTCCGTCCGTACACCCTGAGGACGGGTAGCAGATGTGGGGTTTTTTTTGTTTTTTTGTTTTCTTGTGGGACCCGCTGGGTGTGGTGGTGCAGAGCCCCGATTATCCCCACCCTGCGCCTTTTCAGCTACCTACCGTCGCCTTTTCACGGTAGCTGCCGCTGAATCTTTTAAGCTGGCGGAGCGAAACTCCCGCGTATAGTTTCTCAGCAGTCGCATGTGAAATCGGTTGGGTGTTCAAGAAGCTCTTTTTCAGTGCTGAATAACTTTTTAGAAGCTAGAAAAAAACTTTCTAAGGAATTCGCTCAGTTAAAGGTTATTGTGACTAACTGGCAGTGATTTTATTATTTTAACGGCGTAAGGACAGATCTCGTGTTCCAAGGACAAGAAGAGACGTTTTTTTTTTTGTTTTTCTATCGTGGAAGAAGACTGCATATCGATTCTTCCCTGAGACTACGAAAGGTGTAAAAACCTCCAAAATGGCACTGATCGCAAAGGTAATTTCATAAAAAACAAAATTTTTGCGTAAGACCCTCGCTCCGTTATCGCTTCCCAGGCCGATCGGACTGTTCCGTCGTCAGCAGTTTTGAGTCACTGTGCCGATTGCGCTTTAGGAATTCGTTATCTGGCCCCACGACAGAGATCTTGAACGAATCCAGCTTTTTGAGGATCGGGATTATTTTGGGACCGATCGACCTGTCTGCAGGTCTGGCCTGGGTCGCAAGAGGTCTCCTTAGCTCTTTGTCGGGAAGATAAAGAAATATTTTTTCTCTTTTTTTTTTTTCCTCAACCCGCGATCGAGCGATCTTTGATCGTTTCGGAATGTTCGAGGTCTTTTGCTGGAAAATTATCTTTCCTGCACAGTCTATGGGAATTTTTGATAGACTGCACGCAGTATCAAGTTGTCTTACTTTTCTCTGGAAAAGTTACGATCCCCGCTAAAAGCGTTGTTTGCGTAAAAAATTCTCCATACCGCGCTGAAATAGGCGTTGAATTAAGATTGGATGTATCTAATTTTTTTTTTTTATAACACTCGCGTAAGTGACGCAGTGCATTGTCGCTGGGGAGTCAATGGACGAACTCTTCTTATTTTGCGCATTTTATTTATGTTTTCATTTACTATTGGCATGCTTATCACCACCGAAAGGCTTTCTCTGGGTGGGGGAGGGGGCTCGCATAATTATGCGCGTTCCGCGGTTTGATCAAGGCCGAAGCTGACATAATTTTTACCTTACTCTACCAGGTGCAAGGTTTTTTATGAATGTTTTCTTAACTATCGATCGTAAGGTAATTTTTGCTTAAACTCATACCTCGCGTGGGTACGAAGAATTAATCAAATCGTTCTTGTAGTTTTTGCTTTACGATTTCAAACAGGGGAGGGGGACTGTTAATTATTTTCAAATAGATTAAGCAAACAATAGTTAGCTTGCTTTCATATTCATTTATGCGTTTTTTCTTAAGCAATTTTAGTTTGAGTAAGAAAAATTCTGAACTAAATTTTCATCTATTTAAAACTGCAATTGCAATTCAGGTTAAAATCCATTTGCTATATCTCCATAACTGCCTTATTTAAGTCTGCGATATTCTCAAGAAATTTTGGCCTAATATTTTATAATTAGTTCAAGTTATTTGCTAATCCGGCACGCAAAGAGGTGTCGTAAGTCTTATGTGTTTTTATATAGTTGGATTATGCTAAAAATTATGTTAAGCGAATTGAATGTTGCAAAATTTGTATGAATGCAGTTGAAAATGTTGCAAAACTATGCAATTGTTTAATATTCTAAAAGTAATCCCCAAACCAAGCGTATACTTTCATAGATAAAAGCTAGACGAGTAAAAAAGCAGTTTTTGACAAAAAATAAATAAAATTCATTCACTCGGCTTTATCACCTTTCATTTAAAATTTTCTATTCGCTTTGATTATTGAGGAGTTTTCAAACTGCGAGATTTACCAGTTAAATTACAGCAGCTAATCACTAGCCAACTGTTTGATTGCAATTGAAACAAAATGTAAAATTGAAGTCGCAACAATTTAATTTTCTTATCAGATGGCAATTAAGCGCATTCAGTTAGTTACACAGGATTATTAATGGGATTATGGAAAAAAGATAGCAGTGGTTTAAACAAAAAAATCACTTCCTGTGGTCACCCGTGAAATTCAGCTATTGGTTTTCTTCAGCTGAATTCTGTAGGCTGCTTTTATGTAGGCAAAATTTAATTAAATTATATAAAATTTTATGGAAAAAAGGATGCGTCCGACACGCTATCTAATTTCCCGAAATTGCCAACAAATCGTGAACTGAAGTCCAATTAGGTAATTATTTTTATCATGTGATATTATGCACGTGGAAATTTGCTAATTAAAAAGTAACTTTCAACTCATATCACGCGACTAAATGACACACAAAATCAGGCGATGCTACGGACTAAAATTTTTTATGCGTACAAGGGATGTAATTCGGTCGATAAGTTAAAAAGATTATTGAATAGAGAAGAATCGTAAAATACGTGATTTAGATCTTTTAAAAACGACATAAGTCTTTTTATCGATAGAATTCTGGAGCTGAATTAAGCATGCAGTGTTAACACTTTGACTGCCACATTCTATTCAGCCTCGTATTCAGCTATCTCATGTCACTCATATGTAAATTATGTGGGGACGAACGTGTTAATTGTTAGAAGAATTTTTCAACGAAATTCAGCTACAAGGTTTATGTGAGATGGTTGCAATCGGTGATTCATATAATGCAGGAATTCAAATATTACATAAAACAGGACTCATTCCATTTGAATGTGTGTAATTTTATATATAAGAAAAAAAAAGGGGAGATCTAAATTCTGAGCTTATGATGAACAAGATCTCAGTTCAAGGTGAAAGGTAAATGACAAATAATCAAAGGAAAATGATAACCCATACCCGAGTAATTTGTGGTCTATTACAATTGAAATTACGGAACAGAAATGAGCCAGTTTAGAAAGTAAATAGAAACTTCGTCATAAATTAGAGGCTTAGAGATGTTCTAACTTACAAAAAAAGTAAACAAATACGAGTCCAACTTCGCTTATTACATTTATCTCAAAATTAAATATTACTTTTGAAGGATGTAGTGCTCGTTTAATAGATAGACTAAAATACTTTGATTAATAACACTTTCCAAATTTAACTTTATAATCTGAAACTACGCAAATGCGGAACGATTACCAATTTCACATTTAGTGGGGCATTCTATTCAGCACACTTGAGATTGGTTATAAAATTAAAAAGCACGCCAAACTGATCTATTTTTAGTGGGTTACTGCGCTTTCCTAACATTTGAGATCAAATGACCTCAGGCATTGCAAAATCGCCAGCGTAACGTTTACTACGCGAATGATTCAGCAACTTAAAGGCGGCCTTTTCTTATCAAGTTGAGAAGATGCTCTGGGAATTGATTGAATGGGGAAAAAGTGATAGTGTCTCATTTCCGTTTGATGATGCGGTTCGAGGTGGAAAATCACCGAGATGAAAATGCATTTTTGATTTTAATTAATCCAATTTTGATATGATAATATCGCGGGAATTTCGTTTACTTTCTTCAAATTTATGACTCGGATTTAGGTGGGCGGCCGCTTATCTGAATTTATATGGGCGGCTTATCTTTTTTTTTTTTCAGAGTCGAACAGGAAAACAGACTCGCCTATTGTTCTGAAAGATAGCAAAATAACTTTGTTAGTTAGTTAAATTTTGCTCCCTATTGAAGTCATTTGAATGGGGGTATGAAGCACTTTAAACAATTGTTTTGAGGTACCGCGGGGGCTCCACGTACTTCATAATTTTGCACGTGATAAAAAACGATCATTTCGAAGAATTCTGCTAAGTATGACATGTGCGAGGAAAAAAGATTTATTACAGTAAGGGGAAAAAAACGCCTAATCTTAAATAAAATTTGCGATAAATCGGAGGGTACTGACGCACGTCGATCAGTCTTTATTTTTCCAATTATGTTCGGATTTATTTGGTTTGATGCGGTGCTCATTCTTTTGGAAAGAACATTTTCCTAATTTACTTAATAAAGTAGGAAATATGATATAACCGCGAACTGAATTATTCATATTTTTAGTAACGTCCTCCTCTAAGGGTTAAAAAGTGTCTTGATCATGATTAAATTGATATTTAACTACGCATTCTTTTTAGACAGATTTTAAGTCATTACCTTAAGCATATAAAAATAAAAAAATATTCACGTTTAGCTACTGCTGCAAGCAATTTGAAAAAGTGGTTTTAATTAGAACAATTCAAGCTTCTACTATAATAATTTAAGTGATGAAAAATAGCCTGCAACAAACAGTTTCCGACTTAATAAAAGCCATTTAATTGCTGCATTACTTGATGCTGTTACGTTGAATTTTATACAATTTTTTAAGCTGCAGTAATTAAAAAATTCACGAAGAATTTACTTTAATAAAACTTTATTCCTCGCATCATTCCACATTACTCCTTTTGGGATATTTGCAGTTTTATTTATGAATTATATAAACGATTTTTGTGTTTCTAGAAACATTTAATGTAAATATAACTTTTAAATAAAAAAAAAACTAATTAATTAGTTCAATGACAGGGGCCTCTGATAGTTCAGTTGTTAGCGCGCTGTCCTACCGTCCCAGAGGCTGTGGGTTCGAATCCCACGAATAACCATGGTCTCCTGCGCTACGTGGTAACACAATGGGCCAAAATTGGCCTAAGTGTGCCTTTCTAGGCAGCTACAGCAACCTAACCTAACCTAGTTGAATGTCAACGTATGAATTTGAACTTTGTCTCTTGCCGGAATTTAACTTTAATATTTTTATAATAATGAAACTTTTAATTTAGTCGTTATCACTTTCATTTTTATATAAAGAAAGAACCGAGAGGAAATTAGATCATAAAAATAAGAAATAAGTACCAATTAAATTTTTGCTTAATAAAAATAATATAAATAATTGGACAGATATAGAATTTTAAAATTGTATTTAAGATTAAGCAACAAAACGTTTAGATTAGCAAACTCATTTAAATATTTTTAAGATTCTATAAACAATTTGAAAATGATCAACATTTGAGTCGCATTTAAAGTAATAAATCAAGAAACATTGTTGACAAAGTCGCACAGTAACATTTTTTTTTATATATAAAATGTAGAACCAAAACTTCGTGAGAATTGACGACTTGAATTTCAAGATCAGGTTTATACCAGATTTTATTAGTGTTTTATTTTGTGGTAATATAAAGCAAAATTTTTGAGTTTGTATAAGGGCGTATTTCTCTTTCTGGTATTCCGCACCGAACAGATATGAATCATAATTAACACGTTGACGTAAATGACGCCTATAGATGTCTATTAAACTTATAAAGCTTATAGCTGAATTAAAATAATGAGCATCAACGTGTTAATTAGCACAGGTGTCATTTAAGAAAATTAATCAATCGGTATGTTAATGTGCTGCTGTTCTTACTGCTGGGCACGCTGGTTGAGTTATGTACCAGTTAATCCAGTGTTCACTGTTCTTTTCTCTGATTTGTGTGTGCGTTTTTCAACTTCTTTCTCGTTTCAGTTGTGTCTTGCTTCATTCCGGTATTAAGTCTGGATCTTAATCTTAATATGTTTTCTAGTCTCTCCGTGAAATTGCTTTTCCCAAGATCGGTGCGTTTGCTGCTTGTGTATCATTTTCTGATCTGCTTGCTTTTCGCTTTCTGAGGAGAAATTACTTTCGTTATAGTCACTCCTCCGGGTCCCCTCAAAAGCTGAAATCATTAAAAAGCCAACAAATAGGCAATTGGAGCTTTGTGAGTCCCCACATATCTTCAGCAGTTAGTTTTTCAATTTTTACTTCATCCCTACCGACCCATATACCCACAAAGGGTTTCAAATCCACTGTATTTATACTGAATTTTGACAAACTTTGAATTAGAAAGTCTGGATTTTGCCTTTTTTATTGCTTTTCGGTGTAACCACTTTTAGAAAAATATTTGCCACATAAGGGGCGCCGTACGGTAGTCATCTTGGACCGCTTTTCCTTATCTTAGCTATTGATGAGATCGCTTACTTACATACTCATCCTGATTTATGCTGATGACGTTACATTTTTCTGGCAGGCGCGAAATACCGACGACTACCTCGCGGTTTAAAAACATCTTGATATAATTTCAGAAATATGCTGTTTTCACAACAATCTTGAATTGAATATTAAAAAATGTGAAGTATTGTGTTTCTTTCGGATGATACTCTTAGACGAATTCATTCTGTTTGTGAGTTGGGCGTTACAATGATCGTGTGAAACATGAGCATACTGCAATAACTTCGTCAAATCGCAGACTTTGATCTAGAATCGCTTTGTGTGGAAATAATTTTAAGCTCTTTCAACCGCATGAGTTCTATTGCAAACAAAAATGCTGATCTTTAATATCTGAAATAATAATAAGCATGCATTAAAAATAACTTGCTTGTTAAATAAAGTTTTAAGCTTAAATTTTTATAACGATTGTAATGTCTTTTTATTTTTTATAAGATGGCATCACAATATTGCGACCTTTATTTGTTTGAAAATTTTATTCCATTTTAATTTAGTTACACAAAAACCTAGCAATTATTGCTGTTCGTTCCGTTTATGTGATGTTGTTATTTATCACTGCTAATTAACTTCTTTATTACTTTATTACCAAGTGTTTATTTGGTATCCTTTCATATCATGTCTATATTTGCTTGAGTTTAGTAAAGAAGACGATTTCACTTAGTGAATAATATTCCAGCCTTGTGAAGAGTTGTAAACATGTTTACCAGAACGGCAGTTATAAGCGGTTTGGATTCCCAATATCCGCCACCTTAAAATATATCTGTTAATAAAATGTTGCAAAATGTTTCTTATCGATATCACAGCAATCATTTTTAATCCACTGTATCGCCTCGAAAATGCACTTCGGTAGCTGATTTTCTGAGTGGTCGCTGAGCTCCTAAAGCACCGTACTCGAATACAAAATGCTTCAATTGAAACACACAAAGGTTGTAAAATCTCTTTTAAGTCATTAAGCACAAAACCACGTTCAATGGAGTTAAATAAAATAAATAGAGAATAAAAGCGGACCAAGGATAGAACCCTTTATTTATTTAAATTTAAAATTCATACTACTGGAAATATTGTTTTTTATTATTTTACAGAATTTTCTATCTATGAATAAAAATTATTTTTATTGTCGTAACCTCGTGAAAGCTTTGCAAGACTACATGGGATTTTGTCGAGTTAAAACGTAATCGTTTTCTTCAGAATTTACATAAGAAAAATGGGTAAAAAACCTGATGTGGTATATGAATAAAAAAATATTAAATTTGTAAGTTGACTTTCGATGACTTCTAATTATTTACAAGGTGACTTTTGTTAACTTAAAAGAATCCCCAGCAAAAATGTAAATTAGTTTTTGTGCCATGCATATTTATTTTAAGCACGAAATAGTTTTAAAAATATTTTTTCAAACATAAAATTTTTTTTTTATTTTCTAATCAGTCATGTTTCATTCAAAATTTGTTAAATCAAAACATTTGATAATTATTTACTTGATAAACACCACACAGTTCTGCGAATTAATGAAATTGTTTTTCTAACACGAACTAGCATTCATCAAAATAACGAATAATTCGGAGTTACGCTAAAATTTATAAACAGAAAATCAGTTGCGCATTTTTCTAGTGATTCATTACTCATAATTAGAACTTTTGTCCAGTTTTAAATTGGAATTATAAATCTATCAGATATGCAAATTGACTCAGCTCAATTTAAATTAACAAATAATTTTTTATTTAAATATTTGGCTCATTTCAAGTACGCTTTTCAACATGTGTTTTCGATTAACTTTGCGTTGTTCAAGTTTTAATCAACCCCAGAGCTCATGGAGATAACGAATTCGCCTTTTATTTGATGTAAAAAGAAAAATTAAATATCCCCCCGATTATCCTCTCATCTGTTTACTGTTGAAAAAAACAATTCGTTTAATTTAATCAAAATTTTTGGAATCCAATAAAATGCTATTTATCCAAAAATATGACCACAATAAAGAAATTCAAGCCAGACATGAATTGTGAATTTTTAAAATTTTTATCAAAAGTTCAGTCACACCACTCGAGCGCTCGATTGACGATTGCATCGGATCACTTGAGGCAGATGCATCAACTTGGCAACACTCGAAAAGTTTGAAGAAGAGCGTACACATAAAAAAAAAATTTTTTTTTTTTTCTAAAATCAATTACTTCACGGCAATCAGCGGTGGTGGGGCCACAAATAGTAACTCATGGAATTTGTACCTGATTAAAATGGTGATTTTATTTCCCCAATCGAGGAGTTCGATGGTTCAGAAGAAGAATGTCTCCGCCAATCTGCAACTGATAATCTGAGGAAGAAGTTCAGTATTGGAATTTAATCAGAATAAAATCAATATTTTACCAATCACACTTTCAAGGTGTTGCGCTGCTTATTTAAATATCTAGTTATCAGTTTCCGTAAAATGTTTAACGAAATTTAATGACTCTGATTTGATCATAAATCACGCGAGGTACGAAAGTTTAGCGATAAAAAACACTTGAAAATTTTGTTTACTAGCAATTAATTATGAGAGTTGTAATTTAGACTTTTTCACCTCGTAGGTGGTTTCTGCTTATTTTTGTGTTTGATCTCTATGAATTAAACCTTGTTGCCACCTGTTCTAGAGAAAATATGTCGTTTCTCGTATAATTAATTCAAATTTGAGATAACATTCAAAAGCAATTCACCATACAGTTCCAAACTCACCAAATTCACCACATTACGCTAGTCCTTACTTTTTCCATGGCCAGCTTTGAAATGTTCCTTATCTTTTGCGTTATCAGATTGCAATTTGGAGCACGTACTTCCCTTTTATTTTGCACCTTGATCGATTTCATTTTGTCACCTTATTCGGCTCGAGTTATAACAATATTTTCTGGAATTAACAGGTATGGTTTAGAATAAATTCCTGGTGGTTATCAAGAAATGCATTCTACGAGATCTATGACCAAGAGCTATTTTATAGTAAACGACTATTGAGTAAGAGATTTCAAGTATCCCAGTACTTTGTCTTATTTAAACTAGTTCCAGACTAGTTCTAGACTCGTTCTTACAATGGTGTTACTTAGTTGAATACAGAGTCGAATTCGAAAACCAATCCAAGGACCTTGAAGAAAATTGTCTTTTAAATCTGGCTAGCTTTATAAAACTACTAAATTTTAAATTATATATTTCCCCTAATATGTGAAACTGTAAGGGTAACTTTTACATAAATTTTCTGCTATTTTTAAATAACTCTATTTTTCTAATGGCAGATAATTAAAAAAATTCTGATGTGCGTAATTTTCGCTACGGCTTTTTATTGACTTTGTACTTACTATTTCAATTACATTATCTGTAGGTCGCATTATTTTTGTCAAGGTTATGTCTCCTGATAGCATCCACAATTTTATCAAATTTTTTAAAGTGTAAAAACATGTCTCAATTCTCTTGTAGCTTAAATTTTTCGGGATGAGTGTCGACGTGAAGTTAAAAGTAAAGAAGGGAATTTATTTATTTATTTCATATCTAAGGCGGCGTAATAATAGTAACATTTTTTGAATATTATCTGCGCAATTATTTTCCTGTGAAGTGCGTTACACTTGCGCAAAAATCGAAAATTTTATAGGAGAAGGTTAAAAGGGCCTCTTCTGCTTGGTTGAAAAATTTAATTTTATATTACAGTAGAAATCATCCTCATGTGCGTAAAATCATAAAAGCGTAAAGCCCACTTAGAATAATCGCTAAAATTGAAGTGTTCTACTTATTGTGATGAGAAACCTAAAAGGCAGTAAATGCGTATGTTTGCCGTTAAATAAAAAAATGTTACTCTTATCTTAATTACTTGTGAGTTTTCGCTGTAAAGCGATAAGGTTGACGGCAAAACGCACTTGGGAACAGGGCAAATTGCACTCGACTGGTTAAAAATCGTTGTAAGATTTGCAAGCGGTGTGCTTGAACGATAACAAAACCCATCCGTATTTAACGAGCGTCGGCGCGAAATCGTTGTTATTTCACGCAATTATTGCACCTTGTAAAGCCGAAGACGGTTTTCTTTTATTAAGCTTTCTTGGAGAAGAGATTTAATTCTAAAAAGTATAATTTTTGATAAGCTGGTGCTGTTTTAAGCGATATGGCAAACTGGGTATGCTTTGATCTTTAAATTTAAATTAATGTCAAATTGTGTTTTTTTAAGATAACGACAGCGAATTTAGGATTGTAATAAACTTATAAATAGAAATTACTTAAAGTTACTTGATTTATTCCGATTCAGCGGATCAGTAAATTGAGTTTTTGCAGTCGCCTGCTCAATTCAGCAATTGCGTTTCCTAAGCTGAATTGAGAACCTGATTGCGAAAAATGCTTCAAATATAATTTTTGAAGATGGTCTAATTTTTAATACTTGTATTTCTCTTTTTATTTAACTAATCAAATCAATTGTTGAACATGGTGAAGGATTTCACTCTTTCACTTTCAAAAACAGATCTCATCAATTGCGTTGTATTTACGTTTGTTTTAAAATTCATCCGAGGGGAACTATTATAATTAGCAAAATAAAGTAAAAACATGTTTACGTATCTTGCAGCATTGTCTAGGGCTGCATCATAATTTATTTAGCTAAAATCCACAACTTACGATTGATGTGTGCATCGTTTACATTAAAAGCCAGAAACCATCGCGTCATTCGCGTTTGTTGCAAAACTGAATCTGTTCAAGATTTCTGGCTCCGTCTACACTGCGTATCTTTAAGATATAATCAAAGATTAAATGAATAGCCAGTTTGGCTGTCTTTTTGATTTTTCATTTCGAAAATTTTGAAATAGTCATGCGCGCGACTATTTCTCGTTCAGTCACTTTTCCCCGGTATTGATTTTCCTCAGTCAGTTGTGTAAAGGTGTTTGAGGTGTAAAAGTGTTTTTTCTGCTGCTCTACAAAAATTAAAACAGCGAACAATTTAAAGAACATTTATATTTCATAATTAAATTCGTTTAAATTGGAAATTACTGAGAAATTAAATATGAAACTTCTAATAAAAGGACTCAACTGCGTCGATGGGCTTGGGAAATATTTGAGAAAAATGAAACCGAACCTGGTACACATCGTCCCTTTGCGTATTTACGTTTTGTATATCGTAAAATAATAAAAAATAAATTTCTTTTCCTTTTTTTTGCAGGTATCAACTGATGAAATGAAAGAAATTGCGGCGAGGATTTGCCGTGACTATTTGACTGGATCATGGAAGACAATTAGCGCTGAGGACATAAAGTTCAAGAGAATTAGGTGAGTCACTTTTTCAACGCAAAGACAAAACCCTTTACTTAATGCGATGAGATCAATTTGCGGTGTGCTGATGCTTTTCGCTGGAAAATTGTGCAATTGCATGACCCGGTCGGCTGGTGCTGAAGTTTATTAATAACTTTGGTGTTTACTTTTTTTCAGCGGGGGTCTATCAAATTTCCTTTTTTATGTAAGCCTACCTGATGTGTGTGATAGCCAACCTCCCTCCCCAGTGCCGGAACAAATAATGAAGATTACAAAGAGGGTAAGGAAGGATAGTGGGAACTCTTTAAACGAACCACCAAAAGAGGTAAGTCGTTATGCTGATTTTAATTATTTTTTATAATAATTCAGCTATAACTGAATTGTAATTAATAATTAGTAGTAAATGTTTATTTAGTATTACTAAGCATTAATAAAATAAATATTCGGTACTGCTTACAAAACGGAGCGATTAACTGCCCTTTCGTGGTGGAAATTTTCTTGAATCACTTTAGTTTTATTTCTCGCATTTTGTTCCCAGGTATTGTTGCGAATTTACGGTCAGACCCACGGTGAACACGCCTTAGAAACAATGCTCACAGAATCTGTTGTGTTCGCGCTTCTCAGTGAACGTAATTTGGGACCAAAACTGCATGGAATTTTCCCTGGCGGAAGAATTGAGCAGTACATCCCGGTAAGAAAAATAGGACAATTTCGATTCAACGCCAGACTTACTTAATTTTACAATTTACAATTTTGTTACAGGCTCGCGCCCTAGCCACATCAGAACTGTCTGACTACAGGATTTCAATGAGAATTGCTGAAAAGATGGCAGAAATCCATAGCTTGGATATTCCTGTTTCAAAAGAGCCTGACTGGCTGTGGAAAAGCATTGCAAGGTGGTTGAAGACTGCTGAAGATGTGCTGGAAGAAGTTTGGTAAGTTTTAAAAATAAAAGAAAATTTTATCAACACTTAATTCAGCGACTGGTTTCGGAAGCTGTTGATGCATTTTGAAGGATTCTGAGTCACGTTTTATTAACCCTTAGTATCTATTTTTTAAATTAAATTTTTGGTATCGAGGGCCCAAAAGGACCCCAATAGGAGCAATGCAAATAAATCGTGTTTTATGTATCAATGAGGGGGAAAGTTTTTTATATTTTTAAAATAATACACCTTTTCATAAAAATGGACTTTCATTAACTTTATAATAAAATGTCCAACATATATCACTTATTATTATATAGCTTTTGACTTTGACTATTTGGACTCCACGATACCTGTTAAGGGTTAAATTTATTGGTTGACTACAATTTAAAATCTATGCTCTGTTAAAGGAATAAAATTTACCTTTAATTGTTCTTTAATCCTTTACAGCAATGGTGCAGAGAATCAGAATGGACATCTAATTGCTGAAGTGAAGCAGACCAACTTCCGGCAGGAGGTGGCTTGGCTTAAATCGATCATTGAGGCCGAAGATTATCCGGTGATGTTTTGCCATAACGATCTGCAGGAGGGTAACATTTTGCTTAAAGAGGAACGTTCCTCGCGAGAAAACTCAATTGAGAGCCTGAGGTAATTACTTTCGGGATTCCGACATTTAACCCTTATTTTGCAATTGTTTCTATTCCAGTTGAAAGATTTTATTTGTTTGGTGGGCAGACATTTGTGCAGAGTTCCACTTGTTGTCTCATTCCATTTATTGCAAAAAAAATAGTAATTTTTACCAATTATTCTCACTCATTCTAATTTTTTAGTTTGCAATACTTTGCATTTTTATCGTTATGATTTAATTTTTGTTTTTTATTTTAATTTGGTTTTTTTTTTTAAAGAAAAACTACTTGGCTTTGATATATTTGTTTTGAACGAGTGTAATTTTTTTACGATTTTTCAGTAATGAGTTCGAGGAATCGATGACATCGTTCGAGAGTGACTATGGCGAAGATGTCGTTAGCTCCTCCAAAGAGAACGACAAGAATATTTCAGGTGTTGTTAATGGGAACCGAAGGTAAGGCATAACTTTTGGTTGTTTTAATAACAGCCCGGCCAAGAATTCTCTTTGTCTAGTGGTACGTTCTTAGAGCGTCTGACGGACTGGGTTGGGACGGATGATGGTTTTTACCACGGTCTAGTAAGCTGCGATCTTGTTATGCTGGATTGCGGATAAGATTATCTTCCTTGTGATTGGCTAATTTCAATTTTGGCTACTCCTACTTAATTTCTGAAAATTTTAAATCGAGTGAAATTGAACCGAACTCGTGACGATTTAAAAAGATAATAAAACTTGTTGTGCTGCTGGTTGTTTATCTGGATCGTTTCGTATCGAACAAAATGTTTCACTCATGATGATCTCATCCAGGTAGTCTTACGTAAGAAACAATTTCTTTTTCTTCTCTTTTTAAGATCATTTACAGAATAAACATTTAGTTGCCAACGTTTTTTCGAGACAAAACAAGAGCATATGATTTTTATAGATGACGAAATTTAACTGCTAGGAATTTACAAACGAACAGAGCGTAAAAGGTTATTAATTATATTTTTTTTAGTACACAGTGGGAATTTTGCAAGTATCTAGCAGGATTTCTTTAACTTTCCTTTCGTGCGAATCCCTTTGGATTAGATTTGCTGTTTGTGTTTTACGAGATTTAAATTAATGTAGGTTGCAGAACTTTAACTAGGGCCTAGTGAAATAATTTTTTTTAGCAAGGAGGGCGACGTTTAAGAATTGAAGTTTTCCAATAAATGAATAATTATAAAAATAGTTGTTTAAATAAGAATAGAATGAATTCGACCGAATATAACTCAATCTAACGCATCGTCGAAGAGGAAATACCTGTTTTTTAAATTGGAACTTTTCGAATGTAATACAACAAACAACCTGGCATTATTTTTCTAACAAATCCCCCTACCTTTTTTCTTAATTAATTCCAGAAAGCGACCACTACAAAGATTGAATTCGATCTCCAGTGATTTGGACAGCACTCGGGATTCAGTGATTAGCAACACCTCAGAAGACTGTGACCCAGAACTTTCCATAATCGACTATGAATACTGTGCCTATAATTACAGAGGTTTCGATCTGGCCAATCACTTCCTCGAGTGGACCTTGGACTACACAAACTCCGAGTATCCGTACTACTTCCACAAGAAGTCTCAGTATCCCACCAAGCAGCAGAGGCGCGAATTCATAGCCGCCTATCTCAAGAGGCTTTCGGCTTTCGATTGTGAAAACTTCATACCAAGTGAGCAAGACATCGACGAAGTAGAAGATGAGGTCAGGGTCTTCTCCATGGTCTCTCACCTTTTCTGGACCCTGTGGTCCGTGGTCAATGTTCACCAGAATATCGAATTTGGTTACTGGGTAATTTATCTAATTGCTTTTGTTATTAAACGCGAAATTTAATTGGACTTTTTTAGGAGTACGCTATCACAAGATTGCGAGAGTATTATCTGGCGAAGGCCGCTTTTCTGTCATATTGCAATGAAAACACAATGAACGGCGGCGACTGAGATGTTTGGCTAGTTCAAAAATTAAAAAAAAAAAATTGAAGAAATTCAACTCAAACGAAACCAAAATCGTAAACGCTTTTAAAACGGTTCCAAGATTTTCTTAAAGTGCACGCTGGACACGCCTTGAGAGATCTTACAAAACGAGAGAAAGGCTCCTCTTCCAAAATTTATCACTCACACGAACATTTTTATTCCTAAGCTTAGCGTTTAGTGTACATCATAAAAAAATAAAATCAAAATAGCGAAAAGTGTTAAGACGCGAAATTAAAGAATAAAGCCGAGATCGGTGGCGAATGGCTTCCCCGAGCTCTTTGTGTTCAAATTTGATGAATTTTTGATAAAAACAAAAAAAAAATCTATTCAAAAACAATTTTATCAAACAGGGTGCGAGAAACCGACTTTTTCTTTGTTTTAAAACCAAGTCCTTTTATTTATACCACAGACTTTTATTGTATTTTAATTTTTATTTCTTGACTTTTGCTTTAAGTGAGGTTTTGGACATAAGGTATATTCCTAATTTAAATTCTAAGTGATCTAGATAGCCAGCAGTATTCTCTGAGAAACGCGAACGCATTAAATAAGTTTTTTTTTTTTTTTAGATGTAAGTAAAAAAGTCGGACCCTACTTCTACCGAAGAGTCGCTTGGCTAAGGCTGTGCTGAGTCTCAATTAATACTTTAATTTTTAGTTTGTTTGTACAGATCGTGTTTTATCTACTCTAAAACAAATTGTGCAGCTGTTGTGAGTCGGCTGTTTGATACGTCGACTCCATGCGAAAAATGTTAAATTACTATGTAAGCCCAGGATGTAAGATCGTTGTATTGTGCCCTGCTCCGATGCCTCTTAGGTGTATCTTCTCATTATTATTTTATTATTTTTTTTATATGTTTTAGTACACTCGCTAGTAAGCCCGCAGGATGAGCGATTAAATAAAAAATGATGTTCTCTTTTGTAACTATTTTTGGTTTTTATTCATTATTTTACCTTTCATTTCGATCACACAGTTCTTCTAGGTGTTTTGGGGGTGAGACTGAGGATTGTTGATTCGCTTGTTTTTGGATGGAATGGGATCGGATGGTTTTATTAGAAACATATCAGAATTTTAGGACCAACATTTTCTATGGGGTTTTGTAGAGTACTCTTTAAGATTTTGTGCCTGAACTCGATTTATTGTTAGCCCTTGAATACGTTTAGAATTTGTTGTACGGTTTGGAAAGATATTTGTGATGATGAAAGGAATATTGTCTTAAGAGACTATTTTTATGTACTTTTTAACTTCCACACATCTAATAATTTTAAGGATTAGAATTGAGTAATTTTAGAATTTTGCATCGATCGATTTTGGTCCTATGCTAACTTGAATCAAACCCTTCGCGTGTGCGCTATTAAGCGGCTACATTTCAAAGCTGAAATATGAAATTTTTATAATTAAGAGTTTTTCGGAGGTATTCTTAACTCCGAACAGAGTTTAAACTTGATAGGAGTCTGTTTTAAAATTCTTTACGTTTCAAACGTATTTGAATTTTGTTAGAATTAAGAATAAGGCTCTATTACAAGTCGCTTAGAAGTTAATGTGATTGACCTTATTTTTTGATATTTTTCAATTTTAGCAAATTTTTACTTTTTAGTTAGTTGTTTTAGTTATAAATTTGTAGGACAAGAAGCCTTTTTTATAGCTTCTGAGCGACTCATATATCAGTTTTGTAAAGTGTTTCTGTAAAACCGCTCAAAACTCCTTGACCTGAAACATTGTTTTTGTGTAAAGGAAAATGTCTTCGTTTGAAACGATAAAATATACAAAATTTATTGCAATGTGTGTTACCTATGTAAACTGAAATAAAATTGATTAAATTGAATTATTTTAGTCTTACTTCCTCTTTATTCAGTTTTGGACCTTTGGATGCGGGCGAAGTGGTTGTGAAATGAAAGTTCAGCGCCTCAGTTATATTGTTTCTTTAATAATATTTTCATATTAATCGACATATTTACATCATATTTCAGTATATATACGATCCTTGTTCACTTTGTAATAGTAATAATGTCTATAACTTGTATAAGTTTTATTATATGGCAATGTATAATTTATTTAATTTGTTTACATAAATTACTTTGTCCCTCCTATTTGTTGCTGTATCATTTCGCTTTATTTTAACTGCAGTTTAGTGTCTATGCTCCCGGTTATACAGTTTTTATAGCCATGCACTGCGGGGTCTTAGAAACGCCGCTCGCTATGCTCGTAGGTTCCCATTAATTAATTAATGCTTATTTATCGTTTAGTTTTCTTTTTTTCTTCTTTTTTTTTTAGTTATATTCTACCCTCGTTACTTTTTACTTTATGCTTATCGACTTAACTCAGTGGTGTACAGTTGCTTAACTTCATAATTTCACTATTCCGCCTCGTCTTCCAAGTAGTTTCATGGTTTTCATATTTGCGTAATGGGTTACTTTAGTAGTTTATTTCTCCTAACGTTTTTTTTTTTTTTTGTTTTTTAAATATATTTAATCTTGTTTCACATTTCTTTATACTGCAATATATAAAATATACTAAAAATTATCAATAATTCCTATTTACTCATTTCTTACAAGAACAACTATTTCCTTATCGAGTTATCATGCTTATAGGTTTCACTGCCTGCGCCCTTTGCCCCGCTTTATTATTTTATTTATTAGTTTAACACACTCCCTGCGGCAGGGCATTTCGTATAATTTTGCAACGCGAATTCTTCCCCAAATACCTGGGGGAAAAGCGCGATGCTTCATCTTCTACTGCTGCTTTCTTCCCTTGCGTTGATTATTTCTTTTTCGTTTAAACAAAATTCAAGCGATAAGTGTGCGATTTGTTTTCTTCGAGTAATATGCGTAACTATGAACTTGCTCTTGCTTTATATTGCCAAACATTTATTTTTTTATTTTTTACTTATTTATTTTATTTTATTATTTTTTTTTTTTTTGAATTATATTCACTTTAGGATTTTTTCTTTTTATGTAATTTTAGCTACGATATGATGACAATGATTATGTGTCTAGATGAGAGTGTGTATGTGGTGCATCTTTGTTTCAATTTTGAGGTTCATCTCCTTTGAGGGTTGCTTTTCTTGTTCGGTCAGAAATAAAAAATTTAATGAATGGGAATTGGTTTGGTGATTTGACTGGTCTTAAGACACTTGTACGCAAGTTTTTGTAAGTTTTCTTATATGGGTTTGTAGTGTTATTCAATTTTTGAGCAAGTTTTTTTGGGAAGGTTTACTGCTTTTTGGTTTTAATTCAAAAAAAGGTAATTAGAATTGAAACCCAAAATAACTAATTTGGAGTTTTTAAGGTGGTACTAGGGGTAATTCATTAACAAAATTTTGTCATTAATTCATTAACAAAATTTTGTCATCATAATGTAACCGCGTAGTGGAAAGATATGCATAGGAATGAAGGCATAATTTTTGTATCTTAATGTACTAATCGCTATGCGTGATTGGTGGATACCAATGCGATGAGAGAGCTGATCGATCCGGCAACGCTGAGATCATCTGAGATCGAGTCATCTCGCATCGACAGCGGCGATTCATTCATAAGGTTATGTTTCAGTTAACTGAAATATGCCCGCAGCCGGCGACGTTGCCACTTCGTTTAGTGTAATGTAAAAGAAGCTGAAATTTTTACATCTTTGATTTTTAATAACTCCTAAACTAAACCTCAGAAATTCTCACGTTTTGCTGAATCAATGTGTAACTTATTCATCTATAGCATATTATTTTTTTAACGAAATCTATAGAACGGAAACTTTGATATTCATAAAAAAGTACTGAAATCATGCGATTTTATTACGCCGTCCTATGCAACCTGTGTTAGCAACGGTAACTTTAACAGTGATTATCTCCATTATGAAACGTGAGATTACAATAAAATTTTGTAAATCAATGTAGCTTTATCTGAAGAACATATGTTTTCAATTTAAATAAAATCTATAGAAAATGACTTTCACGCTAGTACCACCTTAATGAATTTTATAAAAATACTTCAAAATGAACAACTAATGGAAAATAAATAGTGAAGCTCTTGCCAAAGACTGGTAATTATGTAAAAAAAAAAAAAAATAAAATCTATGATTAGATAAAAATAGCAGAAACCTTTCCCAATATATTTGAAGTAATTTTTTTCAAAAATATATTTTAATTTTTCTTATTTTTCGCTGTCCAGCAATTATTTACGTCTTTTCGGTTCCTCACAACGCTCCCTTCATCTTACAGGCAAAGAAAAGCAACAAACACCTAACAAACATTCGAACTTGAGCTACACAATTATTTATAAAAAAAAATGACTTTTCGCAAAAAACAACAATCACAAAGGACTAGAGATTTTGTGTCTGAATTTGTTTCTCACAGCTTTCGGTGGCGAACGTAACTTTTAAAGGTCAGATTTGCCGTCCGTTTCCCTATTTTGTTCCTCATTTAAATTAAATAATTTTAGTTTTTCTTTAACAAATTCTCACCATACAAAGACTCACATTTGAGTTAGTTTCCTAAATTTCTATAGTTTCTTTTTTTTTTTTTCTTTTTTAAATTCATAATTTTCTTTATAATTTGTTTTTCTTCACAAAATTTACTTTTTTATTACATTACTTTCTTTTATTGTTCTTGTTTTTCCTCTTTGGTCTATTTGTTTTAATTCGCTTCTATCCGTTTTTTTTTCTTTATTTATTTTTTTTACTTTTGTAAAATTGTTTGTAAACAAAATTTGCTTAGGTTTAATTAGTAAATTATTTTATAATTAACAAACTTAACAGTGCGCAAGGCATTTTTTTAACGATTTATTCTTTTTTTTCATATTCATTACGAATTTTTCCCTATCAACAAAATGTGCAAATTAAATCTAGTCGAAAGCACTTTAAGGTAGTAAAATTTTGGCTTTAGAAAATATAAAAAACAAAAAACTTTTAATTGTTTGGTAAGTTGAGGTGTATTCTTGAGCCTGCGAAAGTGGGGTGGGGGTGTGTGTGTGTGTCTGTGTTTGTATGAAAGGTTAACAATTCCGCGTTTTACATAAATAACAGAAAATGGCTCGTGTTCAAAGTGGCTATTGTTTATAATTTAAAAAAAGGAGATTTTCTTAATTTTTGGACTTAAATGCAAATTCAAAACCTCACACAAATTGTCAGTTTACGCTTAATATGAAACCTCTTACCTTTCTCCTTTGACCTCTAACATTTTCTCTATGCAGCGAAAGGGCATTTTCAAAATTCCAGCACTGCACAAAATTTTCGTCGTTACGATTTCATAATTGCGGAATACTGCAGCACAGCGCTGAATTCTCGATCAGGCCCAGAGCATCGATTAAAATTATGGAAATGGATTAATGGGGTTGTGGTGCTTCTACAAAATTAAAAAAATATATATTTATTCAAAACAATAAAGTAATTTCAATTAAAATCTTTACTAACAATCAAATCATAACAACAATGGGCTGCCATACATCATGTTAAAAAACAAACTATGTACAAATTCACGCAGGGTGTAATGTATGAGGACCGGGGGATTAAATGAAGGCGTCAAAAATTATAAAAAGAAAACATAAAAAAAAAGACCTTGGCGGCTCAAGAATTCTATGCTACAGTAAAATGAAAATTGGTAAAAACGAGGGTCGGGGGATGCGAAGAAAATAAAATTTTAAACATTCGGTCCGCAGCCGCGGCTGTCACGCCTCTCAAACTGTACATGTAATTAATATAATTAATAAAATTGGATCGCTTCAGCGGGAAATGGGCAGAACTCAATGGTGCATTTGCTTTTTACAAGGTAGGGTCATTCTTAAACCAAGTGACATGCTCGTCGCCTAACAACTAATGTAAGTTACCTTTAATACATGCCCAGAACACAAGTCTGGGCCCCGTATAACTAATCAATTAATTTAAATACGTTAACTACTTTTAATGACCAGTGTTCTTTAGATCGCCTAAGATATACTGAAAAAATAAATGGAAAGAACGCTTAAGGTACGCGGTCACGGGAAAATACTAAAACGCACTGTTTCGCCGTTTAAGAATTTTGTTGCTTCGAGGAATTCTGTTCGTTATGCATTTTGCATTTTTATGTGTTTTGTTTGTAATGTGTCTCTTTGTTGTCCGCACACCGGTGTCGGATTGCATTGAAGTCAAAATTATAGAAAGTGTTGTGCTGCTTAAAGCCTTGTTCCACGCAACCCCAACAACGGCTGTTTTTGCTTTTTTGCATTGATTGATTGTTTATTATTATTTTTTTTTTTGTAAAAATATATAAGCCTCCTTCCAGTGCGTTGTGTGATGTGTAACAAAACACAACCGCATCGCACTGGTGACATTGAGCTCTCCTTCTCCTGTGGTTCTGGTCGACTAACGAAAGGTTGGATGGAGTCTTCAACCAGATCTTTGGTTACAAAACGTCCCATTCTTCAAACTCTTTCTTTCTATTCGTCGCTCAATGTCGAGAGGCTTGCGTTGGATCAGGATTTGTTCATCTGTTCATTCTCAGGGCGTCGTTCTGTGGCAACTTGGAGTAAATTGTTGAATTCCATTTCAAGCGATTGTCGCGCCTGTAGCGAAAAGGGTAAAAAATACAATTCAAATTCGCGCAAAGGGGGATGAAGTAAAAAAGTGCTATATTACCTGGGTGTTTTGTGTAGGAATTTGTAAAGCTAGCGCCATCGCATTGGCGTCGAAACCCTCGTCTAATGCTATTAAAGCTCCATGAACACCAGATTCAAGCAAGTTATTCGCATATTCCTGCAAAGAGACAAATACATCATTTTTAGAAATTCAGTTCAGTTCTCGTTAAAATATTCTAGTTAAGTTTAAGTAAAAACAATAATTGCTGAAATGAGCTCACCTTAAGCCCAATATTCGACACCCAACGAATGACTCGCTCATTGCTCCAGACAAGCACATCGATTAGCGAATTTTCGCTATTTTTTCGGCGCTCCTCCAAGGCATTGCGGTCGTAGTTGAGCCTCTTCAGGCAGGAGATGCCGTACTGCAAACTAGTCCTGTGGAAGCTATCCACCATCTTCAGCTGGCCGCGTAAATCCTTCTTGGTCAGGTGGTCCAGCATGCGAGCGTCCACCAAGCACTCCATGAACGTTGTCCGGTATTGGGGTAGACCTAAACTTGGAAGCCAGTAGTTTCCGATCCATTCGTGATTCATATCACCTGGAAAATTCCAGAGAATCTCGTCAGTTGTTGTTGACCCATCCGGCGTGGTTCGAGCACGGTATAATCTCTTACCGAAGGCAAGCGTTGTGCGTGATGTTTGCGGCGCTGACGGCGACGTGAGGGACACCATCTCCTGAATGGCAAGACGAAGCTTCAGTCTGTGGAGAGGATTGCTAATACCTAGGGGGAGACGGAAGAAATAGTTGGAGAATTTTTTATATACAAAATATGGTTGAAGATGGTACCGATTTCCCTCTGAATCTCAGTGTCGCTTAGGGCACTCATAATAGCGCCCGATTTAACGTTTGCTCGACACGCAGCAACGTACCACGCAGGCATTCCTACCCAAAGTTCTAGCCACGCGACTATCGTGGGGCCATTCCACAAAGCGAACGGTGTTCCTGCCTTCATGGCCTCGCCCAGGAGATCGTGCCGATAGTCGTGCTCCCTGAAAATTCATAACTCGGTCAAAATCTCGGGTCAGTTCACGGAAGTCGACGGCGAAAAATACGAATCCGATGGCGCGTTTCGTTTTCTTCGTTCAACATCGACTAGCTTAAAGTAAATGTTTTAATCTAAAGACCGTGGCAGATTAGGTGCAGAACGAACAATAATAATAGAAACAAAACCTTAAAATCACGTTTAAAATGTTTTATAAGTTTCTGCTTTGTAATCAAACTTCTCTCACGGTCTTTGATAGTTATTCAGCTATATGTGTAAATGAATAGCTGAATGCTATTCAGCAATAAATAGTTATAGCTGAATAGTTGTTATTGCAGCGTTTTGAAAAAGTCCTTACTTTTTCTTCTGCCTTCCATAGTCCACGGAGGCGATTTTCCCAGGCATCGATATTTTGCCCCCCGATATGCTCATGGCATCGTAGTTGGAGTCGATATCGCTCATGGCCACCGATAGGTTCCCGATCGACATCATGCTTGCCGAACCGTCGGGCATGGCATCCTTAACACCTTTAACTTTCTCCTTTTTGCTGAAGAACCTTCCGAGGCTCGATTTAATTCCCTTCTTCTTTTGCGCTGCAGCAACCACATCGCGACTAACGCTCGACGTTGGCGTCTGCAGAATACTCATCGAGCCCATCGTGCTTAGGTGGCGCAACGATTCCTGGCTGCCGTGGCGCGAACTTAAAGGTGAGGGCCCATAGTTGCCAACAGCAACCCTGCTCAAATGGAGGAGAGAACACAGTTAAAGCGCTAAAGGGTTCGACTTAATTAGGGTATTCGTCGTGCAACACACCCGAGGGAGGAACGCGACAAAACAAACACTGGCGAGTGTACTAGAGACAAAATTCTACGGAGGTAGGGGGGGCGATAAGCTAAGGATTCTTTTAGTGCAGTACTTGGCGGGAGTGGGTGGGTTTGTTGAATACGTTCCTGTCATGCACGTGTCTCATTATTTATTTGTTTTCTCGGTAAATTTCGTTTTCTAGTTGCGGAAAGGGTTGGGTCCACTACTGTGATGCAATGCAATTTAAAGCAAGGGATTGGGCTTTTCTGGGATCTGAACTAAACAGAATGTGTCTTTCTTGCCTTGTACAATTAAATTAAAGGAAACTGGGTAGTAAACACAAATATTGAACAAAATCTTAGTGACAGTAAAGAATGTCTTGTTTGAATTAACCTTAAATTGTTGGATCCTTGGCTAGGCGGCAATCCCATCGAGCGTCTGCGAGAACGGGTTAAAACGAATTAGTTGTGTAGCAGGGGAGGGAATTATATTAAAATTAAAACAAATTGCGCAATCTGTCTGAGTTAAAAGCATTTTGTAAATTAGCATTTTTTGTTATTAGTAAAATAGTAGTTATGAGGAGATTTAAATTAGCTAAAGGCTGGAATTATCATAGATTTATAACGCCCTAAAAAAATAGTTTCCCTTACCTCCTAAGCTCCTCCTGACTATGCGCTAAGGCTTGAGCCACTCGTTCTAATCGCAACGACCTTGCGGTTAGCGGTGATGCAGCACCTCCGGAACTAGAATCGCCTCCCATTGTCATGCCATGCAGTTCATCTCTGGAAACTTCAGCTGACAACGCTGGCAAGTTAAGCTAAATTGGGAAGAAATGGGACGAAAGTTATTAAAACGCCTTAATGCCATCTTAGGATGATCTTTTTTTAAAAAAAAATTTTTTTTATGTAACGACTAACGAGCAAACTCACGCTACAGAGACGCATTCTCGGTGATACACAGAACTGTGAAACTTTTGGAAATAGAATTTTTACACAAAAAATGATTGAATTTGAGAAAGAAAATAAGCAAGCAATCTTTATTATAGTGGTTTAGTGATTTTTAATGAAAACGAAACAATTTACTGATGGTGAGGGCAAGCAATAAATTCTTAGAGATAAATCAAAATGAGAAGGCGTAGAGTAATTTACGAATTTTTGGGTTAATAAGCGAGGAAGCTCTGTTGCAATAGAATTACTTAACAAAATTTAGATGTCGTAATTAAAGTGACATAACAATTGGTTATCATTATGCGAGTTAGAATAATTCAGACAAATAGTTCTGTTAAAAAAATTAAATTATGTCCTTATATTTCTCGGTAAATTTTTACTTATAATTATCAGGGAACAAGTTCGGAATAGGGGCCGGATTCGAATGAAATTTTGCAGGAGTCTTCCTTTTGGTCGGTTGCCTATAGTTTACGTAAAATTAAAAGTTGAACATTTGCGGAGTGCACGTTAGGGAAAAAACATTGGCCCATTTCCCCCCTTCCGAACTTAAGCCATTATCGGTTTTTAGAAAATTAAATACAGGATATTTTGAAAGGTATTTAGTTAAATATTTTATTACTGTTAAAATTGAGACCGAATTAGACAAGGCATTGCGGAATCATTGCTTTTAAATACAGTGCTACAAATGGTGGATATTCAGCTGTGGTTATGTATAGCTGAATGTTTGTATTTCAAATTTGAAATTGGTGCAATTGTACGCTGAAAATTAAATCTTTTTTCTGGAAAATGCACAACATGAATTTGGTGTGGGTTTAGTTCTGCAATGCAAAAAACAACCGGTCTTAAATTCTAGCCTTATTATTCCTCCAGGCCTATGTAGACGAGTATTACAAAAGGCATTATTAAATTGCTTCAGTTATTAGCAAATTTTTGTACTTATGTGGAGGAAGTTACTATGTCTTTCTCTCCTTTGATTTCATTGTGCTTTCTAGACTTTAATTTTTTTAATTTGTCCCCACAGGACGAACGAATCCATCGACTCTTTTAGCAAAAAAAATTCTGAACTACGCCAGAAGTTTGCCTGAAGTCTTATGACTGTAGAGGAATTACCGGAAATCCCTTTAGCAAGACAATTAATCCTGTGGAGATGATTTATAAACAAAAGCGTCGAGTCCCTGGGCTCGATTCAATCTTCCGCACCAAAGTGATAAATCCCTGAAGCCCCATTGACGGAAGGAGTTAATTATATTAGGGAGGGGAAGGCTCATTTTAATCATAGCCAGTCATAAGCAGAGCGGTAAACAATAGTGGCACAGTCAAAGGATAAACCAACAGAACAGAGTCTGTTCAGTCCAGGTGCGCAGACACTGCTGGCGGAGTGGCTGTGGATGCAGATCAAAAGTTTTGAAAACATAAAACCGGGTGAATTGGGTCAGAGACTGTCTCGCTGAAGTTGTTGAGTACGCTAACCAATGCACTCACGTACAGTGGCATCGGCTATTGCTATAATATTTCACTTGATTAAACTTATTGTGCGGAATGGTTGCAATAATCACATTAGCAGCTGTTTGCCCACTTTAATAGATGCAAATCAATGCCGCTGCGGAACGTAATCCGACGCTGGGGGGAGGCCTGTACCAGGGTGCTCCGCCGTGCATAGTGCAGCTGGGATTGGGGGATAAGTCAAATGAAAATTAAACAGCAAACTAGCTAAAGCTAAGAGGAGCTGCAAAAACAAAAAGCGAACGAAACGGCATGCACATAGGGGGAACTTTCGGGGAGAAAATCTCAAGCAGCTAATGCAATTCGTTAGGGTTTTTTTTTCGCAAGTGATTTCAATCAATCTAAAAGCAGAAAAAAGGGAAACTTTTCATGAAAATTTCATAAGGATCGCATTCCGAATTGAAAGTTTCACTTAGCTCGAGTATTGTGGGCTACAATTGTTGTGTGTGTGTGTGTCCTTTCGTGTGCTTGTGTGTGTTGTGTGTTTCAAAAATATCTAAGGAAAAGTTGGGACAAGGTTGCCTCCATGGACACAGTGCAAATTTGATTTGATCGGTCTTTTGCCGTGAAAAGAAGTTATAAATGATATGTGATGCGAGTTATTCGTGAGGGACAAAAAAAAGTTTATTTGATTATTCAAATTCTTGAATGGGACGACATTGGCCCAGAGAATGAACCTTTTATCATGAGGGAGGTCAATGTAAGGGCGATATTAGGGGCAATATATCACCAAGGGTTTTATAATAATAAAAAAAGCGAATACAGAATAACGAATTGCCGGAGCCTTATTATAAAAAACGAAACGAATTATTTCGTTTTGTCTGCTATAGCTGAATTACATGTAATAACTCTTATAGGATATTTTGCCTGCAATTCAGCTGGTTTCAGGTTTTATATCCTAGCAAAATACATTAAAATTCTGTTTAGAAAGTAAGGTAGGAAAACGCACTTTTTTATTATCCTGAATTTAACTAAATACAACTAGCACAACTTTTACAGGGCATGCAGAAGAGTTTACAATAAAAGGTGCTAACAACAGTCGTTATGCCTTTTTTTCTGCGCTCTAAAAGTAGTTGAAGTCCTGAAAAGATGCAATCATGGAAACACCAGTGCAACAGAAGAAAAACCTCATTTCCCTCACTTTTTCGCATAATTAAAAAAAGAAAGGGACTAATTAACTGCCTGTCCATTGACTTAATGACCTCCTTGGAACAAGGCTGCCCTTCTGTCGCCCTTATAATTAACCTAATGCAACTGGAAATCAGAGTTCACCGGCGAGGAGAAGCGCTGAAAAAAGCAAAGCAAACGCACATGGCAGGCAACCTCCGTTCCAAAGGACACGTCTTAATTGTTAGTGTTTTGCGTGTAGTGTGCACGTGGGGCGGGTGTGTTCCTGTTTGTTTATTTCGATTTGCGTTTTTTTTTTTCTGTAAATTGTACCTACTGTGTGCGGTGTATCTTACATGAGAGATGCATTATTTCTGCATGAAAGTACCTGACTAGAAGGAAGAGATTCTGATAATTGGCCTGGACTAAGTGAGGCCGCGTATTGATGTAGATGAGCTGGTGACATTGAGGCTGGAGCCTGCAATTCGAGTTCGAGTTTGTAAAAGAACATATTTTTATATTTCTGCTTGAATTTAACCACAAAAGAAAATTTGATTAGATTAAAAAAGACTTGGAAATATCACACCGAATGCGGAAATATTGAGCGTGCCAGCGGGTGCAAATAGACCGTGCGAGCAAGGTTTTAAATTACGTGTGACAAGAACAGTTAATACACACAGAGAAGGAATTTGGCAAACTCATTATTTCCGCGAAATTAAACAAATTTCATAATTGAAAAAAAAACATCTCTCTCACGATGCACCAATTGATTTTCTTCGGTTCCTCGTGTCCGAGGAAGTTTATAAAAAAACAAATCAACGAATTAACGAATTTTTCGAGAAAAATTTACACGTAGGGCAGGCAAGAGGAGGGAAGACTGCGGGGTACTCACCGTATGATACTTATGTAGATAATCTCTATTAGGACTATTAGGAGTACTTCGGCCGCTAAGTGGTGGGCTTTGTCTTTCCAGGGAACGGCCTCTAGCCAGCAGATTCATGTGCTCGAGGCTGCCGACCCGAGACTCCAACTCTTCGGCGCGGGCTTCTGTAGACTGCTTCTCTTCTTGAATTAACCTGAAGGCAAGGAGGGGGCATAAGCATTAGAGCTGTATGGTAAAGGTGTGCGAATAGTGCGAAACTCGAATTTGCTTATCAGATACGAAATCCAGTTCAAACAAAATCGAATCTCGATTTTCGAATATCAAGCATCGAAATTCGAGTATCGACAAATTGGGTGGGAACGATATTTCTTAAATCATTTTTCATACACTAATTCCTTGATATACGAATAATACACATCCAAATAATTTAATAAATCGATTCAATTCTAAAATCGAACAAAACTATTCGCACGTCCGTATCTAATTAGTAGCCACCTACCTAATTTCATTATTTATAGCATCTAATTGTTCCTGTAACATCATAGCAAGTGTCTGGGCGTCGGTGTGGCCAGACGGTGACATAATTTCGGCCGTGTTGAACAGGGCTTCGCTGTCGTCCCCTTCTGGACCACTCGACACATCGAAAGCTTGCTGTACATTCGCGAGCACATGAGCCTGTTGCATTTTGCCCCATTCCTGTAGTTGTAAGCGGCACAATAAAAAAAAAAAAAAACAAAAAAAAGGAAGACACGTAACAAAAGCATGAAAATGAAAATTTATGGAACGGGGGTGCATATGTTAAATTTACGCCTACCTGTTCTGCGAGACTCCTCGCAAACTGATCGGACTCATCCAGCCGGGGCTTGCTGCGTCTAAGGGAATGTGTATCGAAGCTGGTGTGGGAGGTGCTCCTCGAGAATGGCGCCCCATCCACCACACTGCTCGGGGAAAGGCTACGCGTGAGAGCTTCCGTCTGCTGTATGTTGTAGGCGATTTCTTGCTGCAGCAGCTGTCGCTTAAAGTTTTCTATCTCCAGCCTGGTCTTGGAGAGCTCCTTCATGATATCACTTTTCTCCTGGTGCAGCTCCTCCGCCAGCTTCCTCGACTTCTCAAGCTCCTGGGTGAGGGTGTTCTTCTCATCAAGGGCATGCATACGCTCCTTCAGGTGCACCTGTAACCTATCGTTAGATTCGGACAGCAGCTTGTCCACCGTCGAAGATAGCCGCTGATTATGCTCCTCGTTCATTTTTAATCTTTGGTTAAGGCGGATGACTTCAGCGTTTTTCTCCTCGAGGTTTGCTTCTAGTCGCTGGATTCTATCCTCGGCCGAACCGTGACGTTCCTGAGCCTAGAGATCCAATTTAAAAAAAAAAGAGGGAAAACATGTTAGAAAGATGCTTAATTAAATTTATATTCTCGATCGAATCTCTAGATAAAAACAGACACAATCAAAGCAATTTAGCAGCATCGTCTAGAGTATCTAACAGGGGGGAGGAGAGTTGTCTGTTGTGCGCGGGTGTGTTTCAGTTATAAAAGGGGATTAACTCCTTTCATGCACAATTTTATTTTCATATCTTTTTTATTTATTTACTGGAGAAAAATAATAACAAAAAAGTAGTGCAGGTGTCAAAAAAGATGTTTTTTTATTTATTCCTTGATTAGGCTTTGAGATAAATATATTTTTTTTTTTTTAATTTGTTTTTAAAGTATTTTTAAGTGTTTTCTGCAAAGATTTTTGTGCACTTAATTAAAAAGAGAAAGAAAGTTTTAAACGGTTTACAAGGCTGCTTTTCTCTGAACTAGTGATTAATTTCTGGCGAGAAATGCGAATTTTTATGATTTCTATAGCGATTTAAATGTGTTTATATTAATTATTAATTTTAAATTTACTTTTATAGGTGATGGTGTTTCATAATATGTACAAAATTTAGGAAAAGGATACAACTGACAACTTTTTGGGGTGTGTTAAAATTAAAATTATATTATTATTATTTAGTTTATGAGGTTGCTTTATTTAACACTTTGACGCTCATGATTTTAATTCAGCTTTAAACTTTAAAGTCATTTACTTCAATGTGTTAAAACGATTTTGGACTCGCAAGAGTCGGTATGGAAAAGAAACTATTTCGCTATTAACATTGATGCTACTATAAACCACTGATTTCCTTTTAAACATTTTTAAGCTACAGGCACATTTAATTAATCAGCAAGAATAAAAACATCACGAGCAATATGAGTTTGAATTTGTATTAGAATGAACAGCAATACAACGTTTGAATTCAAAAATTCAGTTTTATCAGCTCAGTGCATAATTCAGCAATTGCTTTCGTTGAACTGAAGAACTGCTTTTGCTAAGCTGAATTCACAAAATGACTGTAGAAAGTGAATTTTCAAACACAGAACACAATGTATGTCTTAAAGGCTTACTTAGGTGCGTTACCTAAACAGAACATTAATTATCCGGAATTACAGTCTGTTTGGTATGAGCGTATCGAAGAAAAAGAGAGACAGAAATATTTGAAGTGGAGGGGATGAGTATTACCTACATATATGCGCGTCATGCTTACAATCTAATTTTGCGTTCAACTTTCTACTGTTAAGATTGATTTTGTCTTATTTTATAAACGTTTTAAAGCTGTGTTTATCTGCCTTCATCCGAAAGGGACTTATGCCCAGGCAACGAGATATGAGCCGTTTATTTTGAAAGTGGCGTAAGTCCACAATGTCATAAGGTCGATTTTACTATATTATTTTCAAGTAAAATCGACCTTATGACATTTTGGATTTACGCCACTTTCAAAATAAATGGCTCATATATTAAGGATGAGTCTTTTGTAAAGAAGTGGTGTAATAAGTTTTCTGAGGAAAAAAACGTCGACGATTTGCCAAGAAGAGGTAAAACAAGAAAGCTTTTTGAAAAGTATCCACAAATGACGCTGAGGTAAGCTAGAAGCAAATTAGCGGAAAAAAGTATCAACGTGTCTCTCTATACCATACGCCAAAGAATAAGGAAAATTCTATAAAACACCGCAGTACTACAATCAAACCACTTTTATCCGAAAAGCACATTGGAATGGGTTAATGCAAATTTGAACCGCGATTGGGCAAACGTCGTGTTCACTGACGAATCATCATTTTGGGCATATCAAGGATCTAAACGAGTATGGTTAAAAATGGCATTACATCATACGTACTGTAAAACACCCAATAAAAGTTCATGTGTGGGGATGCGTCTGTTCGCAAGGATTTGAAAAATTGATTGCTTTTACTGGAAATCTGAATGTAGAAAGGATGCTGCAAATTTACAAAAAAACGGGTTATTAAAGTCTACAGATTCTTGGTTTGGAACAAGAAACCGATCGTAGATCTTGCAAAAAGACAATGATCCAAAACACAGAAGTCGTCTTTGTACCGAATGGAAAGATCAAGAGGATATCAATGCCATGGAGTGGCCCTCACGAAGTCCTGATGCTAATCCAATTGAAAATGTGTGGGCCCTTATGAAGGTAAAGCTGCAGCGGAAAAATGTTTTCACTTTGCAACAATTAAATCATCGGTAAAGAATGCCTGGAAGGATCTGCCACTAGAATATGCCGAAAAATTACTTGAAAATATGAACAGTAGATGTATAGCTATAATAGAAAATAACGATGACTTCGCCAAATATTAAATATGTTGCGTAAAAGAAAATAAAGTAAATGATTAGGAAAAAATAATATTTTGTTAGTTTTTATCGCATTATTGAATTCTGAGCGATACGATCTTACCAAACGGACTGTATGTTTTAAAGGTTTACTTAGGTGCGTTAAAATAACATAAATTTTCCGAAGTTGCATTAGTCTTCATGATCCCATTCATTTTATTTTCAAATTATGAAAAGTGTAACCTTTTTTTTAAATCGCAAATTTAGCGGTACTCTAATTTATTGAGGATCTATGTTGCGAAGCTGGGAATATTTTCTATGTTATGCCATTTTACTCTCAGACTAGACGTGTTTTTTTATCTTTTCACTGTCAGTTGAGTCGCATTTTATCGCCGAGTACATTTTTTGTGTTGAAATTCCTAGCTTCTTACGAAAACAGCAAAAGATCTAAATCATTTCAAAGGCTCGTAATGCTTTCACCTAACAGACCCCACTACTCCTTGAGCATTCTTCTTAAGCTTTGAAAGGAAATCCCTTCCATAATCCCCGGGGATTAGATGAACTAATCATTTGTCCTAAGTCAGATAATAAAAACGGAAAGCGAAAAAAAGACTCCTTCTCAAGATTATGGTTATGATTACCTGACAAACCTGAGAATTTCTTAAGCCGACTCAAAGGAGCCTTGTTTGCTGTGCATAAACATGGTATTAATTAAAGTTTGCTAGGCTGTTGGGAGAGCTTTGAGCAACCGTTCGCTAGCTTACTGGTGTATGCTCTGCTCCTTCGGAATTTAATATTTATGTTCTCGTGTTGGGATAACCCGTGCATATTCCCTTAAAATTTTCATTATTTCGTGTCTTCTCAGTAGCTATGACCGGGCGACTGGAAGAAGACTGTTGTTTTTCTTAAAAACCAACGCGAGGAGTATATGTGTGTGTGCGCGTGTCTATAGTTTTGGCCTGGCCGTACCGGAGATGTTTGGAAAAAAATTGTTTGTTCTGTGTTTCATAGAAGGTGAGGTATATTTTATAATCTATTCGTGGATTAGCTACGTATTTTTGTTAATAACTAAATTACACTTAAAGCTGCAATGCTTGGGATGATTGTGTTCCTAGACGAAACTTGCTTCTACTACACAAGTACCAATGATTTAGCGCTAAAGTACTTCAGACAAAAACAGCCATTTAAATGCATTTCTAGTAAAAAAAACTTGATATAGACAAAAAGATACATTCATTCATTTGTTGGAAATTATTCTGAGTGCGCTCGATCTTAAACTTCCGAATTTTCGATATTTTTCAAAAACTTGATTTTATGTTTTGTTATTATTTAAAAATTGTAAGACTTTTAGAATAGAGGTTATAACTATTTTCGGCTTTTAGGAAAGTGGTGTATTTTAAATGAACCTATATCAAATCTAGTTCAATAAAATTGCAGGGATAACAATAACAATTTAAAAAATTTATAGTTTCGTTATACATTTCGAGTATTTAGTTAGTTTTGTGTTTTCAAAAAGATTCTCAGAATAATTTCCAGAGGAAAAATAACTAAAGGGTAAAATATTACGCCACTTAAGATATTTCCATTATTCGTTAAGAAAAAAAACTATGAAATTTGGCAAAAAATCACTTCTAGCTTGAGACCTTTTCACATATCCAATAAAGAAATTACCGAAAAATAACAACTGAATTGGCTCATTTCGATATACAAAACGTTGCAGTAGAGTATTAATTAAGAAAAACATCTTATTTGACGACCCATCCTACCTGCGTTCCTACCTGGGTTAGCGCTTCCATACGCGCTTTTAGCTGCTCTTCCATCTCGGGCAGCTTCGCCTGCTGGGCCAATTTCTGTTCGGCCAGCTCCAATTTTTCTTGGATTGCGGAGATCTTCTCTTCGTGCAGCTGGAAATGTTTTTATGTTTGGTATAGCTTTCGTGCTATTTTTAACTTTTTCTGTTTAAAGAGCTGGGCGGGGGGATTACAACAACCACAAAGCCACAAAGTGTGGGGGAAGGAATTTAATTAAGGACGGCAAGTGGATGCCACATGCCTCACAGCCAAGACACCACCGCTAACTGGCCTGTACTCTCTGCTCATTGTGAAAAGTGATTTGAAATCTTTCGTCCAAACTTTGAAGTGCTCCCATCCAAAAATTGAAAAGAGCAACTCCTTGGATGTGGGTCAAGACGACCCCCAGTAGACACGAGACTTACACTTCTCGCAGACGGGCACGAGGGAGCTACAAAATGCCTTCCACCTCCCTTCAAAGGAACATGACATCTTGTCCCCACCTGCCGAAGGTATGGAAGGTAGATGGCTGTGCACTTCGCTTGCTCGTATGTGGCCCTGGCTTTGGGGTCAGTGGTAATTGTATCTTTGGCAGGGCACTTGACCGGGGATGGGAAGCTGCACAAAAGTGGAGCAGTTGTGACGAGGGCTGGATGAGGGCGGCGCAGGTGGGGTTAGAATAAAACGAAGAAGAAAAACAAATTGTTCCTATCTAGTCTAAGTCTAGTGTGTGGCACCTTCAATTGAGCCTCTTTGTGCCGCAGCTCTTGCTCCAGTTTTTCGTTTAGATCATGCAACGATGTCGACTCTCGTTGAGCGTTGAGGTATCTCTTCTCGAGGGTGGCTATCCTTTCTTCCTGTAATTCAGAATTAAGAAGAAACAGGATAGAGAAACGAATGGGTTAGTGAGAAAGTGAAAGTACAGCGCCCAAACATGTCAGGTGCGCTTCAGCTGAATTCTTGCTTAAACTGCATCAAAATGTAAGAGAGGTGTCACCTCACCTGGTCCTCCTTTTGTGCAACATTTTCACGTAAGTCGCGCTGCAATTTTGCACACTGTTCCTGAGATTTTGAAAGCTCCTTCTGGACCTTTGATAGGTTCTCTTCGAGCTCGCTAATTTTGTTATTTAAGTCGGATACACGGCGCTGCCACTGAGACAGTTCTGCAGTCTGTAAAAATGTAAATTTTAATAAATTTCTATATTAAGTAAGGTTAAATTAAAAAAATAAAGAAACTACTTTGATCTCTTATTCAGCACATAAACGTTTAAGCTGAATTGCTAATTTAAGCGATTTTGAGCATCCTTACCTGTTTTTCAATAATAGTTTGCAGCTCATGGGTTTTGGCAGCGTAATCAATGGCCTCTTGACTCTCTCCATTAATTCCAGCCCCTCCACCCTGTGAAAATTTATGAAACTATTGTACATTGATTAAAAAATGTTTACAAATTCTAAATATAATAAATTTTTTTAGAAGCAAAGCAGACCAACAATAAGATTATTGAAAAAGCAAACTATTTTGAATTAATTTTGCTATCGTTATGTTTATGTTTTTAATGTTTTACGGGCTTTACTCCAAAATACCCACCTTATCACCCTCTCCATTCTCCTTACTTCCCTCATTATGTCCACTGGATTGTATTGCACCCGATTTATATTGTTGAAGCTGTCCGATTAAATGCTTTTAGTTACCATCAATTTTGTATCGTTTAAGAATTCTACAGTACTCACCTCTTCTTTGGTTGAATTCAATTCTTCCTCTAAAGCGGAGTTCTTTTCTAACGCTAGCCGTAATCGTTCTCTAACCTAAAAAATTTACTTAATAGTACAACGAACTTTTGAGTACATTCTTTCAAGGGCTTACTTTTTCATCTAAGGCTTTGTGATGTTCGAATAGACTTTTTAAAGCTTTTAGGACTTCAACTTCACTAGATACTCCGCTTTGTGCGGCCGCTTGCCGTTTTACTACGGTCATGCGCAACGACCTTTCGTGCCGTGACACTAAACACTCCAGGTGCTCGAGCAAAAGCTGTAAATTTAAATCGAAGATTTTAAGGTGTTAATAAGTAAACTTTAATACAGCAAAGCATAGCTGAATACGTAGCTGAATATTATTACTACTTTTAAAATCGTAATTACATAAAAGGAAAAGTCCTGTTGTGATTGAACACTTTTAAACGCAATTTTCTAAACGCCAGGATTTATTGAGATTTTTTGTTATGCAGAATATCAGTTCAATTTTTTCTAGCTTACACCTTTTATATTAAATTGAACGAATTATTCTAGCGCTCATTCTGTTAAATTAAGTTAGTAGTTCTTGGAACCAAATTTCTCACTGCTAAGCGTTCCCTAAATAGGGTGAAAAATCGGCTGCCTTTAAAAAAAACGGTAGGAAAGAAAACATCTACGAAAAATTTTCTACATCGAGGACTGCATAAAAAATCGTGAACCCTTTTAAAGCGCCATTTTTAGCATACAACACGTCCTTTCGATTCCATTTGCGATAAATTGGGATCGATGGTGATTCTTATACGGGAACAATGAGGAGGGAGTTGGAGGTGTGTACCACTCGCGACGGAGGGCCCTCGTGTGTAAAAATCGAAGGGATTAGAAATTTTTGCTACATTCAAACGGCTTTAAATCATGCATCGGTGGTTCATCCGCCAGAATAAAGCGATAAAAGTCCCTTTACCCTTCTTGGCAATAAATCAGCTAAATGCCAAGAAAATCTCTTTCGAATTGGACACAGTTTATCAAAAAGAAAAAAAAAGGATTGAATTTAAATTGTTCGGGGTCGTGGGCTGCATCAATTTTACTTGCCAGAAGGGTGCAAGGAATATAATTTTCGTAATTTTTTCAGAAATCTGAAAAATAGACATATGTGCCTAAGGGATTATTATTTGCAAGAGGCTTGATTTTAGTAGATTAACACGTTGACGTAAATGACGGCTATAGACGTCCATTCAGCTTATATAGCTAATAGCTGAATTCAAATAATGTGCGTCAACGTGTTAAATATCGTTGAATTTCCTCGAGAATTTGAGAATTCAGTTTTTGCGGTTTATTGCTCAATTCAGCTTAAGAAAAGCAGTAGCTGAATTGGACGCTAGACTGCAAATGAATTAAACAAGGGCTTTTTTTTTAAAAATATGTGTAAATTAAATTGAATAATTCAAATTAGTTTGTCATCTGTGGTGATTCTTTTATTATTGGAAATAGAGCCCTTTTCCGTTCATACACTTTTAACGTATGTGTGATCATTTGGTTGTGTAAAGAACATTTCGGGACGGCCGGATATCCTGAATAATTGTGGCTTCTCTCTGGCTAGCCGTTCGTTCTAAATTCAAAGGTAAACAGATTGTTGGGATTTCTATTTTTGGCGTCGACTATTTTATGGATGTACGGCTATTCCTTTCAGCCCCGGCCTCAGCCGCGTCGGCCGTTCAGTACACCTTTAGGAATGTTAACCGGCGGCACACACGGTGGCGGTTTGAAACGCAAAATAAAAAAAAAATGCTAAAAACAAAATAAAAAATTCCTCATATCCGACAACATTCGATTATTGCAGAGTTTCGGGTTCATTGCGCCCGAACATTTCTATAAATTGCCCGGTCGCTGGTTTTTTACCATTTCCACGACTTTTTTTCACTTTTCTTCCCTATCCCGAGGGAATATGTTTCGCATTAGTCCCACTTCGGTGTGTGGTGCATTTAAATTACACGTTCCGGGGCCGCATAACAAGCGCCTCGTGCTGTGGGACCGCGGTCATATTTTTGTATTTTTTATTTTCATTTTCCAATTATGTCCAAGTGGAAAAGTTTATTTGCATGCAAGGGGGGACGAACAGAAATGTTGCAGACCTTTGCCAACCAACTACCACCCAACGGAGGTGCTGGTTAGCCATAATCATGGTAATGAGCGCTCAAAGAGCTCCTTAAACGGAACGATATCGAACGCGCCGGATGAGATAGGGCAGAATTGCGGAATTATCAAAAAATTAAACAAACTTTTAATATCCTCTCATAATCCGCACAATCACTGTGATAACGGCCGTTTCAGCGACGCAATGGGCCGGCCGGTCGGTCCCGCTGGGATATGTTTGCAGTAATGGCCAAGGGCTGTAGAACGCAATTTATTTTAATAACTTACCCTTGTATTATTACGTTCGGCTTTTAGCTCCGCGATCTCCTCGTCCCGCTCCAGGAGCGTTTCGCGGGCCTGTGTAAGCTCCTTGGTGAGTGTCGCGAATTCCTGCAATGAGAAACAAAAAATAAACGACTGTTAAAAATTATAATCAATTTGCGACAGCGACGACTCTTTCTCAACAAGTTCTCGCAATTTAATTATCGCTAAGTGTAATCAAAGTGTGTAATTTTTGGCCGCGCTGTGCGGAGCAGTGCGTGTTCGCAAGAATTAACGAAACCCCCGCGATGGGGCCCAGCAGGTTTCCTTTTAACGCAGGGAGTAGCGGCAATCTTAATCGCGGTGCTCCGATGAGTTTATGACTGATGGCCGGGGTAGAGCCCCGGACCCGGGCGCTTGCAATTAAAATGTGGCCTAGGGTATTGCACGAAATCGTTGAGACTCCTCAAGTAGCCGAGCGGGACATTAAGCGACCAAAAGTAAAGAAAAGAAAGGCAGGGCTAGGGACCCGGGTAATTATCGGTCTCGCTTACGATTGATGATTTCTTTGGCCAAATTAGACCATAGTTGTGGGTGCTAAGTTTTTGGACAAGTAATAGTCGTGTTTTCGGTTACATTAAGAGATACGGCCATAGATAGAGAAGCAGTCACTAGGGCAGAATGTTTTCAAAAAAAGACCAGATGATTAGAAATCGAAATTGTTTCTCCTTTTGAAGTCAGACACACTCAGAACAATTTTAGTATAATATTCAAAGTTCCGTTTTAGATTAAAATGATTTTTAATACATTTTGGTATTAAATTTTGCTCTTTTAAAAGACTTACAATAATTTTACTTCAAATAGGACGTAAAGTTATTATTTAATGCTCTTGTGGAATATAAAGTACTCTATCAAAGTAGTAAAATCGTCTTTAGCCCTTAACTGTCATTATTTTTCAACCCTAGTAAGGTAGAACTTTTAATTTACTCCAGACTATAAATAAAATATAATCAAAAATGAGAGTAATTTCCTTGGTAAGTGCGCAATTTTCTCACTAATATCATTTTAGTTCGACGACCTCTTTGCTTACCTCTAGCAGTCGGAGTTATCATGCTAAAATTTAATTTCAAAGTAATATTTATTGTTATAGTGTTTTATGTATTGGGTTGTTTGAAAAGTAATTTTTTGATGTCAAAAAAGCAATACATATTTTCTGTTAATCAATTTTGGCCTTTTCTGTTTGAGCGAGTCCTTCAATTTGTCTAGTTTATGACAAAATATTTCGGAATTGATCTGTGGTATTTTTCGGTATAAGCTCAAGGAAGAAAAAGAAAAAAATAATTCCCTTGAAATCCAAACAAACAGGCAGCATACTTAATTATATGATTTTTTATTTTTCTAATAACTGTGGAAATTATTTATGACATATATGAAGCTGTATACTCTGTAGATTATTTATAAAAATATAGCTGTAATATTAAAATATGTATTTAAGAAAAAGCGTTATAATCTTATTTTTCCAATAACATTAACATTTACTCCCAAATTGTTTGAATTCTAGTATGCAGATTTTTCAATATTTAACTAAATCTGACTTTTAAATAAAAGGTTTTGTGGGAAAATGATAAATGAATTTTTGAATATGTTTTTAAATCAAATTTTTAAATAAAATTAATAATTGGTACGTAGAGCTTTTCTGAAATGCGAACACTTTCAGTTCTAAGAACAAAAGAGGAACAACATTTAATTCAAGTCAACTAACAACTGTTTGATTATTTGAAGTTCTATTTTACTATGGTTTCGCATATCGACCTACTTCGACAGGCTCTTCAATTGTTATCTACATAAGTTCTGCATCTTCAACAAAAAGTTTTATAATGCTCTTCAACTCTCTGTAACATGTTCAGTGTACACACACATTTCATGATTTTAGTGCGGCTATTTACATTTCGAGGAATAGAAAATTAATTACATCAGGGGAATTGCTCACCTCCAAAAAGTTGAATGAAGTCATTACCGAAGAATGAGATTAAAAAAAAAAGAAGCATTTGAGAAGTTTTGACGACGACTCGAAGATCGATGTCTGTGGGCGTCGCACAATACCTTTTTCAATTTCCCCGAATCTTGTTATTGGTTCGACAAACCCGGCAATTGCCAATTAAAAGAGAATTAATTATCCCGTCGACGGGTGCGACGCTGAATGCGACCACCACGCCGAAAGTGTGACTCGCTATAAAAAAAAAACTTACTCAAACCGAAACCTCAGGGGACGGGGGAGACTATCATCAATCATTCAAATCGACAAATTGCCGGTCGCTGGTCAGGACGTCAAAAGCATCGGCTCTATCTAATTATATGCCCCGCCCCATAAAAAAAAAGCATTCCTCGCGTTCCTGGAGTCGTCCGGCTATTATTGACCATAGAAGAAAAAAAATCGCCGCCCCATAAACCTGTGCCGCACGCTTTGGCCCCTGGTGCGACAATTTCGTGTTGATGGTTTGTTGCCGGAAACTTGTCCGTTCGACGGAGGAACCACTCCCCAGCGGACCGAGCACGTCCCGGCCATAAAGACAAAACCGATTTCTTTCATACTTGCCGGATGGCCCATATTCATATAAACCCCCAAGTGCCTAATTCCATCAGGGCAATCGGTTGTCTGTGGAACGTATTTGCGACTGTATCTGTCCACCGTCCCGGGAGGAGTGCGATTAGTTGCGGTGCGTTTTATTGAGCGGTTTCCCGGCGTGCCTTTTACGATCGCACTGTAATCCAAAGTTCCCGCTTGATAGCCTTTTAATATGCAAATTACCCAATTCGAATACAGTTATAATGTGTGACGCTGGAAAATAGACGCATTGCGCGCTTAATCGCCACGCCGAAGTGTTTTCTCAATTAGCACGCGTGTCATTCCGCAACGGCCAACGACACGTTCACGTCTTCGTAGCGGCTCCGTACCGCGATTGTAGACCAGCCAGACACAGCTGCATTTATGCAGTTTTTAATAAAAAGATAAGAACTATAGTTTTTTAATTTTAATTCATGTAATATTTTATTTATTGCAGTTTTATTTAATCCTAACTTTATTTATTTTAGTTAGTTCTTGTTGAATTTACGACAGATTCAAAATTCTAATATGTGTTATTAATTAAAATTGCTCGTTTTCTAGAAATTCCTCACTATACCTTTTCATATCTATCGACTTATCTATGTATTTTGAAAGGCCGTTTGATTATGGTAATCCTCACGCTGACCCGTCGAGCCCTTTTTACGGTTTAAAACACTTCGCACAATAGTTATCGCCGCTCACACCTGTCCCTTTGATTGGCCCATTATTATGGAGATTCCCTTCAAATGTTAATTCGTTTTTCAGGAATTTCGTGGGACAATGCGCCAAAGCACACCGCTATAATTTATGGGGAAATTAAAATTAAACAGTGAAAATATAGACTTTTTGAGTGGATGGGACAGGAAAGAACGCATCCATCAAAGGTACAAGAAATACCTTAAAGAGCTTTGCGGGGACGGGGAAAAAAAAAGGTAAGCCAGAGAAGATACCGGACGAATCTAAAAGGTATCCTTCCGGGAATTAATTTTAAGCAAATTCTTGTCGTTTCAATTAAGCCGTAGAATGTCTGGCGTGGGGGAATTCGTGTTAACCTTAAGTGCTCTTAAACCAGACCTCCCCAACTTTGGCGGGGGAGGATTAACAGCTTTTCTGTTGATCTTTCAAAGCACTTTCTCTTCTCTTATTTTTTTTAACGGGGTACTTACAAGGATATTACAAAACACGGTCATGACTCGAATGAACGAGATGACTCCGGGTAATAATTGTTTAATTCATTTGGAAGGTCGCGAGCACGGAAAAAGAAGGATAAGTTTTTTTAGAAAATTTCTCTGTTGTGCAAACAGGCGCTGGAATGGATCTTAAAAATTAAAAATTTGACGAACAAATGCAGCAGCTGCGATAATGTTTATTTTAATTTGATCTAAAAATCTCTCTAGAAATCTGAATTTTACAGTGTACCATTATTCGTTAACTCGATAAGATTTAACATCTTGATATTTCCTACTAAACTTTCGTTTAATTTGCAAAATCTTTAAAAGTCCGTCATTCTATTAAATTTCTTTTATTTCTTTTGAAGGTAGAGATGATTTAGAAATTTTAAGTATATAATAAAACACTTGGTTCTCAACAGTTTTCAAAATGTCTGCATGAAGAACAATTTTATCATGCATGAAGAACAATTTTATCATACAAAATTCAGGTAGTATTCCATTTTACATGTTAAGGAGTTACATGGGTTTTGAGGGTCAGACAAAGCATGTTTTCTATAAATTTTTCCGAAATAACCAAATGAATTATTTTATTTTAAGTTATGGCATTCGAAAGAGGAACATTTCAACATTTCTAATGATATTGAAAAAAACGTTGCGTTCAGAGCTGATCTTCAAAAAAGTACCCTAGTACGGTAGGCGGGATATCTAGTGAAGGATTTATCTGAAACAAAAACCTGAACGTTTTCTGTAAGTAGACGGTAATAGCTTATGATGGAACGAACGATTTAGATAAATAATAAAATTTTGAACTTTGGCAGAGTTTCGTGCAAAACTTTCCATTTCTTGGCAAAAATTTGGTCACATGTTGGCTTGTAAAAGGAGTTGTGGTTAACGCCAATTACGAATCAATACAATTTAAAAGTAGTGAGTAAAATTTCAGAATACATAGATTTTATTTTGAAATATCGTACCCACCGATTTTTTTGGGGAAAAACGCGTTTAAAGTTTTGCGAATTTGCGGAGTCGAGCCGCATAAGAGGAGTTTAAAAAGTGTCTTACTCTTACAGTTTTGCTCGGTCTGATGGACTTGAAACTTTCAGGAAATATTCTGCTTATATAAAAACTTATCACAAAAACCGATTTTTCGAAGTTTCAAAATCCATGTAACTTAAACTTCAGGTTTTTTATTAAATTAAATTACCATAATGCCATTATCCTACACTGATTAGTGTCATACAACAAGAATTCATACAAAATCCTCTACTCTCAGAGATCCAATCCGATGACTTCAACAGCCCTACAAGACTGTGTCGTAGTGCGAGTGATAATTAATGTAATTATTATCGGCTACCGTGAAAAAACACGGAACAGAGCTATGGGCGGGTTCAAAATGCATGATCGAGATGAATAGATTAATCGATCACGTTCCTATCCATTACAGTTCGATCAGATCACGCCCCTAGCGATTAGTTGAATCAACCGAAACGACTGCAGGTGAGTGCTCAAACCCATCGACACTGGCTGCACAAGTCGCTTTTTGAAATCAGCGACTTTTTATGAAATGGGTTCGCCTGGAAAAATCACCTCAAGGCGAGTTTCCTTGACCATAGATGGGAATGAGAAAAATTTCTCCAGACCTGGGCACGTATGGTCAAAACTACATTTATAAATGTAACTTTTTACCGTTTGATTTTCTTTGGCTACATCGGATGTACATTGTGGGATTTCTCCTCGATGTCTTTATGGCAGCCAGGTGATCTCGACGATGCGAACTTAGTTAAAAAAAAAAAAAAAAATCACTTACTTAAGCGACTTGTGTTTGCCGTCATCTCGAACATCGGCTACTAGATGCATTTAGCTATGTACCGCTTAAGACGATCACGGAATGGGGCCGCTGTCACTAAAATATTCCCTCAGAGGGCTTAAGATTAACAGTTAAGACACCTCCGAGTTAAACTTCTTCCATTAAACTTGTGCTGCACCACAAAATGCAGGAATTTCGTGGAAGTTGCTTTATTAGCAGAAATTCTCGAAATTTGCCTGGGAACTGCGAAATTGGCTTCAAAATCAATAAATGGGGCAGAAGCCAACATTGCTTAGGAGGAGATGTGAGAACGTGCAAAAAAAACATCGATGAAAAGAAAACTAATTAAAGTAACAAGGGGATCTTAAAGGTCTTGAGGGGCGAATCGGGGGACAATTGATTCGAGCGGGGAGGTCATTATGTGACCTGAAAAACAAACAAAAAAAAAACTATTCGAGCAAAATAGAAACGAAACGAGGAAAGAGCTTTTCGGGCGATCGATTTAAACTTTTATTTTCGATTAAAAGGAAATAATTACCTAAGAGCGTCTCATTTAATTAGCAAATAAATCGGGCCAAGTCGATTAAGGGTGAGTGAAGAAGAAAAGTGAGGGTATGGAGTCGGTCGGCTGTAAGATAAAGTGGTATCGATTGTGTTTTCTAGGCCTAGAACAGATTATTGGAATTATCAAACTAAATCATCTAATTACATATTGAAACATATTTTGGTTTGGTTTAGATATGTTGACGATAAGTTTTGTGTTTGGTCCGATTCTGGTTGGCAGCTAGATATATTTCTAAACGCAATATTAACACTATAACTACCGGCGCGCAAGTCTGTAATTTTAACAACTTTCTGTACCTTGAATTTAATACGCTTTCAAATTTGAATATTTATTAATGGAAAAAGGTTTTTGAATATGTTGTAATTCTCAATTCTATTAAACTTTGGCATAAATCATAAGAGAATTACAAAAATATACAATTAAATGAAGGAAGGAATTGGGTGCCAGTCAAATTGACTGGTTTTGGTAGTTCTAGTGTTAAATAAATTAGATGAGTGTATAAGGTTTACAGTAGAATTTGATAACAATGAATTTAACTTTTTGGACCTGACTAAAAAAAATATAATGACAACTTGACCTTGAATATTTATAGAAAAGATACTTTCTCTGAAGCGGTAATTTCATATTCTCCCAATCACCCATGGAATATAAAAATGACAATGTTTCATTTTATGAGTCCATTATCGTAGCACGCACTTAAAACAAAGAATTAAAAACTATTTGAAAAATATTAATAGATATAAGAAAACGTACATTTATGATCTATTATTTAAAAACATATAGACTGACTCTATTAAATTTTTATACCCTGAAAAGGTAAGAGCCGCAAGAAAGAATATAGAAAAAAAATACCCTTCATAAAAAATACTGAGAATGATATTAAACAAATTCAGCTCAGCTTTCTTTAGTAAAAAATAATCATATTTTTAATCATAAAATTAAACCTAAAATCGACGTACTGAAAAGATGTAGGGTGTACCAAATTAAATGTAACGACTATTCTGGAAATTATGTAGGAAAAACTAAAAGAAATTTAAAGATAAAATTGGTTGAGCCACAATCTGCAATTTCTAAACACTTAAAATAAAATAAACTTAGTATAAACTCAAATAGTATTAAATTATTACATAGCATAGAAGGAGAAATCTTAAATAGAGACTTTCGAAATTAAGAAAGTCAAATACGTAGGGCAGAACATACTTATTGATCAATTAGATTTCTTTAACTTATTGATCAGTTAGATTTCTTCAATAACAGTGGAACTACATAACATAAGAAAGGTTATTTCTTGAAGAGGTTACTAACATTTTGAAAATATAATGTAAAACGACTCAAATTTATTTAAGTGTGAAATCTATTTTAAATGAGAATAGTTCTTGAAAGTACTCCTCTTTGGATACACGAAGGCAAAACATCTTTTATGTTATGTTTTATTCATACTTATTTATTTAAAGGATATTAACGAATCTTAAAAGTTTTAAAATTGCTCACCGATGTGGAATGTGTGCTTTTAATGAAAACCATCCCGAAGTTTTCGTCCATACATCACATAATACGTATCTTTTAACTTTAGGGATAAAAAGGACACGTACAACTTTTAACCAGAGTGGGGGTTGACTTGGGATTATATTCACCTTTTCATTTCTTAAACCGGGGCAACTTCTTAACCAAAACTTTATCCGCTTCTAAGGAAAATCCTGGCCGAGATTTGAAAATTTCATCCGCCAAAAAGACATTGGTCGGGGGAATCCCCTTACTTTTGTTTTTGCCCGGCTGCCCTGAAATCACAAGCCATCCACCAGCCGTCGTCAAGAGTGCGTAAATTCTTGTCAAATCCGCTCCAATTAGTGAAAGGATGTGACAAGAATATTACTTTCGGCGGCAAACACACGGCTCAGCCTGATGAGTGTTTTTCCCCGCCTCCTCGCATCTTCTTTTCCCGGAATCGATATCTCATTACTATTCCCGGTCTTAGCTATCCCGGCTGGAGCTCCGGAGCTCCAGAGCTGGTGATTGCGGTCATTTGGGAAAGCTTATCACGTCGAACTTGAAAACACAGCAGCATCTTTTGGGGTTTTCCCTTTTTGTTTTTCTTGGTTTATCCTCCCGCGCCCCGTACCAGCACCTGGCTGCTCGACAGATGGACCATCTTCTCTCATTGTCACCTCACTAGGCTAACGGTGGGACTCCTGCGGGGATTCACCCCCTCTATCATGGGTAGTATTATTAGGGCGATGACGATAATGTGATTCCTCCCCGCACCCCTCAGATCAGGAGACAAAGGGCTCCGCAAGCGTGGAAGAAGAATGTTTGCCTCGGCGACTTTTATTGAAATTTATGTCCACACTGCGGCTGTTCTGTTCTACTTCCATAGCGACATGGATCATTGGCGCGGGGGTGGTGTTACAGAAATTGTTAGCGAAAAAAAAAGGGTTGGGGCTCTACTCCCCAACCACTGACTGTATTTTATGCTGATGGACTACACTCTCTAATTCGATTGCGATTTATTTGCTTTTGCTATTTACGCCCGTTACCAAGTTTGATTTATTGGCACAGGATGATTTTTATTCCTCCCCCAAGTGCACTTCGCAGCATCTTTAGCAGGAGCAGAATTCTTGAGTTGAAATTGTCTTTGCCGCCATCCATCAAAGTGCTGGGATTATTTTTTCTGGGGGAGGAAAAGGTAAACAAATTTTTAGGCTCCCGCCGAGGGCTTTAGATGATGTCTTTTTGACGCCGAATTGCGACTTGTTTTTCTGGTGATTTTTAGGGATCCTGCCGAGGGTTGAATATCAGGTTACGATGATGTTGTTTTTTTTTCAGAGATATAACACAGCAAGTGGATGAAATGAACCAGGAATGAGGTAACGACTTTAACTGCTATCAAGTAGTACCACAGTAGAAATCAAGTAATTTATTTAAAATGTCATTAGCATTTATTTTAACAGATAGAATTTTTAAAAATGTGAGGAAACGTTGGTATCTTTACTTCCAAGGGATTGCATATAAATGGACTGGTTAAATCCGTTTCGGATATTTATGAAAATAAGCAACTGGTACAATTAATGAAATTTTCAAAATAGGCGCAGAGGGATTCTAATAAATAGTCCCACGATTGTCTACACTCTAATCGCCTATACCAAAAGAAAAAATATAGTTGATTTTATAATACTGGAAAATTAATTATTTATAGCAATAATTTTCAGCCAATAATTGTTTAATAATTTTAACTAATTACATTATTTGAAATAACTAAGTCTACTATTGGTCCGCTAATTTTCATGTCTATTTTCTGTCCATAAACGTCCGCAAACGCCTTCCCACTACTCCTCGGACATAAATTTTCTCTGGTGATCCTATTCCATCTGCTAGTTCCCTACGTGATTTGGTCGTTATCTGCGGTAGCAGATCAATTTTCGTTCTCACATCGATTTAATTGTGAACAAAACCAACTCAGCTCTAGGCTTTATCAAACGATAATCCAAGGAATTCTCTAACTCAGTAGAGTTAGGCAGTAGAGATCTTTACTTCTGTTTTGTCAGACCCATACTTGAATATACCTCTCAGGTTTGTCCACCTTCTCAGCCAACACTTATTAACAGGATTGAAGCTGTTTAGTGTAGGTTACTTCGTTTCGCGTTGCGCGGTCTTCCTTTGGTTGATAATTTTAATTTTCCTCCTTATGAGGATCGATTAAAATTGATTAACCTCTAGCCTCTAGCATTGCATCGTGTCGATGCGGACATTACTTTACCTCCACTAAGTCCTAACTGGTTCCATCGACTACCCCGAATTTCTACATAGCATCCCGCTCAATAACGATCCCCGCAATATGAGATACTTTCTACTCTTCCGTCTAGACACAAAACGTACAAACTATGGTCACTTTAAACCCTTTACAAGAAAGATATGCAAAGTTAACTATACTGCCCCTTTCGATTTCCACATTGATAAAGGTATAATCAAACACTGCCTTTACCATCCAGTTCCACTATCTTAATTAGACCCTCTACTTTTTTTTATTTCTGATTATGTTTTTTTTTTCTGTAGCTTGCGTTAAGCGAAATAAAATAAATATTAGTTAGATTTAAGATTCTTAAATGTCAAAGTAAGTGGTAAAATTCACTACAATATGATTATAAGTAATATATAAAAACCTACAAGAATGAAAATAACCATTTAGAATAGTAAAATTTACTATTTCTGACAGTATTGTAAACTTTACTGATACTTTAAAGTTGTTTTAAAATATTAAATATTTAAATTTACTTTTTTAATATAAAATCTTTGCGTAAAATATGCAGAAAATGGCTGTTTAATTTATAATACGCATCATACTAAAATGTTAGCCAAAATCATGTCAACGGCCATAATTCCCAGAGCAGACGTTGCATTTGTTTAAGAATACTCCGGCCTGCGATACCGAAATCGTTGTGATGCTGTCCTCAACTCAAGCCCATTTAGCCAATTTTACGTTTTTACAATTTATTATTTAAAAATAGTTGATTTTATCACTTTAGAGTTTGTAAATATGGCTATTCTAAATAGCCGAGCTTAAAAAATAGTAAGTTTTAATATTAGGTTTACCGGAAAGTTCTGTCTGTTTTTGAAGAGGAAGAAAATGATACAATTTTTAACATATTTAACTAGATTTATTGCACGATATAATTTCCATCGTTCCTTATGACCTCTTTCCAGCAGAATGGCATTTTATAAAACCTATTTTTGAAGAAAATCTTTGGATGCGAAAAATTAGAGCAGCACTACAGTAAACGTAAACGTTTTCTTCATTTTTTAATTTTTTTTCTCATTAAATAACTTTATAAAGAAAGAAATAGGTGGAAGGAAATCTGATGGTTAAGGTCTGGAGAATAGCCGATGCGAAAGAATTCCCTATCTTAGCTCTGAGATTTTCTGGCGAGTCGCCAAAGCAGCACGTGGTCTAGCATTATCGTGATGCAGTATGATTTCCTTCCTATTAAATATTGTCAGCCTTTTTTCTTGGAGTACTTTGTTAACTCGTCCAATTGTTGACTGTATTTCCCCGAATTTAGCTTTTTCTTGAGTTCCAAAAGCTCATAATGGATTAGACCTTGCATGTCCTACCATACACACAATATTCTCTTTTTAAGGCTCAAGCTCGGTGTAAAGGTGAAGAAGGCATATTTCCCGGGTTCACGCTGTTTTCCTTACGATGTTTTCATATGTAATCCATTTTTCATTATTTGATTTATCATGGTCTTAAAAATATCGTCAACAACCACAAATGACCGCCCAGAGCGTGGCTTATCACTAAGGCCGAAATCATCTGCTTTACATTATTCGAACCATCTCCTACACGTTCTGTCCGAAACAGCATCTTCACCAAAAACTTTTAACAAATTTCGACACGCTGACAATGACATAGTTGTAGTTAATTTCGAAGGGCACATTAATAAACGGAATTATAAAGATATACAGCCACATATAACTCAAACGAACATATCCAAATATATTCAAACTTGAAACGAAATTATCGGACAGAACTTTCCGGTAGATCTAATAATTTTTGTAGCATGTAGATTGATTTTAATAAATAAAATATTGTTTAGTAAATATCAACTATAACTATATAAAATAGTTAAAGTTATTAAAGTTTTTCCCTCAGTGTAGACATTCTTTAACAATGTTTGTTTCAGAGAATTCGAACTCTTCATAAATCGTTTTGATAACAATATCCATCTATTTTTTGAATTGAATATTTTGCAATTCAGGCATAGATTGGAAAAGTTATTCGCGCCATCATAAAAGCATATTACCGACCACATAACTCTGCAAAACCCACAGGAAATTCAAGAGAAATAAAAGTGTCGAAAGGGAAAAAAGCCAGTGGAATGCGAGACCGCAATCTCAATTGGATGTTCTTTCTCGTTATTAAATTGTCTAGTAAACAAGCCAGAGATAAGAGGATACCTAAAAAGAAAATCAATTACCCAACCTTTGTCAAGATCTGATGCAGCGAGCAGGTGCACCTTTGGCTAACAGCGGCGGTAGCTGACGACGACGGCGGCGACTTACAGCGACTACAGCGGCTGGTCCAACTGCTGCTGCGGTTGTACCGTGACGGTCGGCTGCAGGTGTCTTGGAGGTGAGTCAATGCTTGCAAGAAGTCCAAGTGAATCGGGCACGACGGCTGCGAGGACACGAAAGTGTCCTCTTCGGACGACATAAATCCAGATTTGCAGAATGATCCTCACCGAGAAAGAGACCACTCAAACTTCGAAGGGGGTCGCCGATCCGCGCATGAATCTCGAAAGTCCCAGCGGGGAATTGTTAGCGCCTTACTCCTCCGCAGACTCCAACACTCGTCTCACTTTTCACACTTAGCACTTCTCGCATTCTCGTGCACCGAGTGTTAAGGCAATTGAGGCTAACTTTCGTCTTTTTATCGTTCAACAATTCTTTTATTTATTTGTAATCTTCCTGAGAATTCTCACACCTGCCTGGGAGTTAGTAAGATACGTCTTGAGAAGCGTTGCTCTAGAATCGAGCGAACAGGTGATCTACGTGATCTGTCATCATTCTTTGTAGCGCCTCCGCGGGATCGCGTGTTGGCGGATAAATGACATCGGCGATGCGCTAATTACTCCAAATTAGCCGAGCAACGTAAGGCAGTGATCAGTCAGATATTTTTATATATTTTTTTTTGCATCAAAGAATGGAACTGATTGCATAAATGTTCTGCTGTATTTTTTAGAAAAGTCAAGGTTAAACGAGTGAACCAAAACTTTTTAATTTTAAGAGGAGTTTCCTTTAATATGAGACTATTAGTTGAACTTACACGAAGCCTTTATAAGAAAATCGTCGCTGCAATTAACAGCAAATCAGAAATGCAACGGAAGGAAATTGTTAAACTTTCACTTAATTGTATTTCATTCCGAAAATCCCTGAACAATTACCGGGTGGAATAAAAAAGGGATGAACCGACGAATCGCCGGATCAGGGCGATATTCATGCAAAAATTCGTTCAAAGAAGGCCCGTAAGGTCCCATTAAAAATCTTCCCCCTGGTTTTTTTTCTTCTCCTCATTTTCCCAAATTAAGAAATCATTGGGCAAACTTTCCGAATGCACATTTGCAATTATCTAGAACAATGAATCGCTCTGTCGCTGTTCTCCCATGCAAAATGTCTCCTCCGCCCCGACTAAGTCCCCATCTTTCGTTTTATCCATTATCATTTTAGCTGCATCGCTTTTCTACGGGCCAAGAGCGAAAAACTTTCCTACTTTCATCTCTCTTCGCGGGTCGTTCCTTTTTCAAGATTTTAATCGCGACCGCCAGAAAACTTTCTTGTCTGCGGGGGTGGGGCCCAGAACACTTTGCAGCAGCACACAGTTCGAGAAATTTGTATATTTATTTATTTTATTTTTTTTTTTTTTTTTGTTTTTTGGTCGTTGTCTCCATTCGGTGGCAATTCGTTCCTGGAACCGCAACATACCAAAACTAAGTACTGTTGTTGAAGATGGAGTTCGCGACTCAGGATTAACAAACAGATAAGAAAGAAATTTTGTTGGCGGACACGCCACTGCCACTATACCCGTGCACCCATCCATCGTTTGCAGCTCTTAAGACGTTAGACGGGTGCATCGACTTCGAAAACGCTTGCATAATTCGCCCATTTAATCGACTGGAAATGTTCTCGCTCCTTAGGGACCAATAGATAAATTTTTAAAAGTTTTATCATTTTGCATCGCTCGAAGATAGACAGATATGATCCGGGGCTTCTGCTGCATCTACTCTTCGCATAGGTGGATAGATCGATTCGAGGAGGAGCGTTACTTGACCCTGCAGGGGCTCCGCACAACAGGTTCCAAATAGAGGAATATATCGGTCTCCGAGGAATATTACGGCTGAGGAGCAATGTTTCATCCCAAATTGACAGAAAATTGTCCCGAGGGCGATCACCGCTCAACATTCAAGGAGTGTCTAGACGGCGAATGAGGCTCGACGGTAAATAGCATGCGAACAATTTAAGCCATTCAAATATGGGGCTCATCTGCAATTATAAGATTTATTACATTGGTAATGAAGTGCACGGTTTGCGGCCGCGGAAGTATACACGGAATGTGTGCACAATTTTGCCGGACCCTCTGTTTTCAGATTATGGGGCCCCAAGTTGGGTAGTATGCCTGCCCGTTTGGCTCGGGTGCTCATTTGCAAATTGGAGCGATTAGAGGCATTTAAAATCGTAGTCAGTGGTTTTCGTTGATAATTTTCGTGGTAATTATGGAAAATATTGCACAGAGGATTGGATAATTAATTCTGGACGCTTTTTGTAGATTAATGGCTTTCTTTTTCAGTAATGCTTTTCCACTAAGCTAGTTTTAAAATAATAAGTCCAGAGTGTATTTATGTGCTACAAGCCATTAAACAACAAATTAAACTTATAATTTTTGTAAGTTTATCTTAATTCAGAGAATTATTTGAATACATAAATTGATAGAGTTTATTGCTAAACCGAATAAAATCAAAACTTGAGATATATGGCAGTACGAAATTTCAATTCCCTATCGCTTAAAATTAAAAGATGAAACATTTAGAGCCATTAAAAAGAAAATAGAAACCCTATAAGGGACACTATCTATTTTCTGTAAGGTGGACTTCGAAAAACCATATGAAAATAATTCAACTTTAGTAAACCATAATTTTCCTACCTCCGACGTTTTTGTTTTATTTTAAGGGCAAATTCTAAGCAGTTTTTAGAGCATTTCTTCATTGTGTTAAATTACCGCGAGTATGACTTAAAACTAGAAAACTTTTTTCAAGAGATCATCATTTTCAGATGTTTTCATAAAGGCACGATCTCGAAATGACTAATCACAAAACCTTACGTCACACAAAAGGCTTGTTCAAATAATAAAAACCATGTCAACAATCGAAATTAGCTTTTGTTACAAAATAAAAAGCATAAAGACCCGGTGAAACATAAGTAACAATTCTCCCGCCATCCGAACAAAATTCTGCGACAGACGACGAACTTTAAACATAAATTAGCAGCAAATTTTCATATTTTGTAGTAAAGCACTCGTAACAAGACACTTTTACGCGACTCCAAAAAAAATATTCGACACAGATGCTCAACACCTACAATGACTACTTTTTAGCACGGGCAAGCGAGCGTGAAAGGAAGCGAGTAGACGATCACTCGCGATCTAAAGGTGTTTTCTGAACCTCTTTTATTTTCACGAAAAAACAAGAAACACGAAAGGGTTAGGCTACCTTTCTTTATTTTCCTTTTTTTTCTAAAACTAACAACATAAAAACATTTCACAGCAAGAACTCCTCCGAGTTTGAGATATTCCACAGAGATGTAACTCCCTCACACTACAGGGGAGAGTTGCACTTTCCACGGTGATTTTCACGAAGATCAAGTGATCATGGGGGAGTGAAAATTGAAATGATTAACGCAAGCGATCATCCGCGATCAGATCACGTTAGACATCATGACTGGTTCGATCTGCGATCAGAACTAAAACGTCAATACCACTGTGAGATCGACACCCGCGGCTTTTTTCATTGAAAAATTCCACGGAACGCTAGATAGACACTCTTCCAGCAGGGGAGCGCGACGGTGATCTATTCATAGGCGAAGTGATCATCACAGGAACGCGGATGGGACTAGAACTGGATTGGGGAGCTGCTGGCCGGTTTGGGGCCCTCCATATTGTGGGGAGACCACCGATTTTCTGTTTACGTCTAAGCGATCATGCTTAAGACGATCGCGAACAAATAGACAATAGAGGCGCTCTCGCTGAAAGAGCAAGCCGAGCAGCTCGGCTGGCTGGAAGAATGCGTGTGAAACAGACTTGCCCGGAGGAGGAGGAGGAGGAGGAGGTCGGGGGTGTATCCTCCGTAGAAGACATTTATAGGTTTTTTTTTCGCTTTTCTTAAGAACCGATCTGAGACCGATACAAAGTAATTCATTGAGAAAATCGCAATATGTCGGTGTCGCCGGACTCAGCGAACTTGACGTCAATTTAGAGGCTTGGTCGAGGCGTGGAGCCCAGTGGTGCGTACAATGACACAACATGTGACGGTTCACTGACAAGGCCATCGAAGGAGCAAGGTGGAGGATTGTTTGGCTTCTTAAAGAAAATCCAGTTCAGAAGCAATCAAAATAATTTTAAAATTTAAGGATATTTATTTCTTACCCTTTAGTTTAGGCTAAAGCCCATTTGGAGTTATTTCAATCCAGATATTTTGATACTGCAAAATACTTTCAATAACCTATTGGCCAATTGGACAGTTTTTTTAAGCAAAATAGGTTGTAATAATTTGCCATTTAAAATTTGTATAAAGCTGCATCTCGGATGATTTTAATTGTATAATTTGCTTTTGCTAAGGTTTAAAGAAAATCACGTTTTCTCGTTCAGTTAACAAGACATTTCAAAAATTCTTGTCCATTCGTCTTGATCGACTTATCTCATCCAAAAGGCCTAGTCCGAAAAATCCTGGCTTAATCTACGAAGCTCCAATTTTTCGTTTAACAATAGAACCGCTTTCTGGGGATATCCTTTATCCTGCCTTTTGAGCAATTTTTCTATATTTTTTTCCCTTCCTTAAACCTCCCTCGATACATCCGGTATACGTGCTCACAAAAAATTACCAGAGAAACCTCTCAGATCCTGATTTATGACATTTTATTTAATGTCCTTGCGGTTTTGATTGTGAAATTCCAACACGCATCCTGTGTCCTTGTTGGAAAATTTAAATTCCTCGAATGTCCTCCCACCTGCTGGCTGCGTGACGTCACTTCCACCACACCGGGGGAATATTCATAATCAGGCGAGTTTGCTCGCGGCACGGAAGGATACAGGCCCCCGGGCTCCAGCAGGATCTTCTTCTGAAATTCAATTGGGATTGAGGAAAAGGGACATATGCGAACAATGGCCCTATATGCAAAACATCCGGGCGAAATATGTTCTTTTTTTTTGGAGGGTACCTGGGGTTGGGCTTCAAAAGTGAAATATTCAAGATAATGAAATGGTTGAGACCGGGGGTCGGGTTGGGGTCTTTTGGGACGATAACACAGGTGAAATATGCCCGTAATCTCGTGAACTCCGGTCCCGACGTCAATCAGGTTGTGGAGTCTTAATCTGGGCATGAGGCACCAGGAGCATAGAACGACCTGAAATTTTGAAAGACCGCATGGTCTTCCCTTCACCGTCCCGTCGCGAGCCAGAGAAGATTCCAAAAAATCATTTTCTGGGATAGTATCAATTGAGTTTCAGTATCATTTCATGGCCATCGAAAGGACAGAACACCCTGAGCGGTGCTTGTCGACCGAGAAAAAGTGGGAAAATTGCGAAAAAAATCAGAGGAAATTTGCGAAGATCATTATTCGCGCTCGTTGGCCTTTATTAGAGAGATCCGCTATGATTGGGGCCTTTCGAACCCCACTCCATTGGTTATTATTTCAGCCAATGTTGAGCACCATGCGGATGGACACGAGGCTAATGGACCTGCGGATTATGACCCATTTGCCGGGAAAATAAGAGGAAATCATGTCAAGAGGCTATCGATTCCCAGCATCCGAAGGGAAAACTTTTTCGAATTGTTCTGCCGGTCCGCCAGATCTGGTTATTGTGATTCCGCCACAAAAGTCGGCCGGGCTCCGGTTTTCCTTTAATTTTCCACCAATACCCGGAATTAGTTCACTGTTTACCTTTTCCTTAAGACTTTCCAGAGTGTGTTTAAGATAACTTTTGTGATGAAAATGCGGAGCTGTGTGCGGTTTTCACGTGCCTAGCGCCTGGATTACCGACCAGCGCATAAATACAAAATCCGAAAGGAATATCGGGATAATGGGGGAGATGAAAGGCAGAGTGATGTGAAAGAATTTTATGGTCGAACCAACATGCCACGTTGATGCAGCCCAAGTCCCAAGATGAAAGGGCTTACGTTTGAGCGCTGGGGCTCCCAGTGGAAGATTTTAATCATCAAATGGATGATGATGATGATGCCGAGGAGTTCGTTGACGGCGACTGCCTCATAATTAACTAAAGCCCACTGCTAGGAGATGTTTGCGTATGCAGAGGCATCGATAGGAACCAAAAATCAAATAATGACCTTTTCGTGATGAACTGCTAAAGGACTAATTGACCTAATTTTCGGTTTACAGTTGAAAGATTTCAATGGCTGGACATGTGGGCGCTTCCTCTTTTTCCGGGTGCATTCAATTTGCAGCTTAGACATGCATGAGGTTGCATCTGACGAAAAGAAAAAATCAAGAGATTCTTCTTGCCATTATGATTTTATTTAAAATTGCTTTAGCACATGCAATTTCAACGCTCATACAAGTTAAGTGTAATTCTATAAAATTCATACCTGCAATTTTGGAATCGTGGTCGTAAATATTTAAAAAATCTAATGAGTCATACCTACCTAATACAAAAATCAATTAAAATTTAATTGTTCCAAAGTTGTTAGGGAACTTTATTTAGTAAAAATTTAATGGTCATTTCAAAAATACAAGCGAACAAATTAAAAGTTTATGACTAAACTTAAACAGAATTGTGACTTCCAACAATTGTATCTAACTCATAAATTAGTTTTTATTTATTATAGCTTGATTTTTAAATTCGTTTCATTTTCCTCTTAACGCAAAAATTTTCCTTTGTTTTATTTAATTCTTTTTATAATTTTTTTCTACTATTTGTAAAATGTTCAGAATAAAATAAGTGGAGTAGAAAATAACAGCTTCTTTTAAATTATTACCCATATTGCATTATATACAGCAAAATGATTTTAATGAAATCATAATAATCCCGTCAGCTGAGGACAGAATATTGAGAAATTATTTTCAGTCGGCCCTCTAACTTTTGAATAATGCTGCTCATCTCGCTCTCGACGATGAAAATTGTTTGAAAACTTTTCCTAGCAGTGCCCTCAGTTGCTGAGATTCGATCGTAAATCACTTTTAAATCCAATTCCTGGGAAAATTTCAATGTTCCTCCGGTTTCAATTTCTCATGAGCCCAACTTTCCCCACTCCTTTGGTGCAGCGCGCAACAATTTTTCCATTACCCCAAGCCGGGGAGTTCCTTCAGAGGAGTGCAGCGTGGGGCCCATCTAGAGGCTAAAAGGACTGCTGCTGCTGAGGGGTGGAGCGCCATATAAGCATTCCAGTCACAAAAATTTATCTAATTCTTCGCTCTGTTCGCATTCCGCCCCAACATTGTTTGAATAACAAATAAATTTCCTTGGGGATGTTTCCTACTATTTGCTCTTATCTCCCCTTTCCCGGGTGGACCCTGCCAGAGGCTGATCCTGGACCTGGCCTGTTCGAAACATCGCAGTGCACAGACCCTGCTCCACGTAAAATTCAGCCACCCGGGAAAGGAGTACCCCGCCACCAGAACTTCCAGACATCGATGAAAAGCCCCCAGCTGCAGTGGAGCAATTGGGCGCTCCTATCTTCGGGCGTCTAGGGACAGATGAGTCCTCCGTCATAATTTTCAAGAACGCTTCGGCGGAGTAATTAAAATGAGTGCCGGTCGAGCAGTAATATGATAATTCTGGGGAGGCAGGGGTGTGTGACATATTTATGGGGCGCTCTCCTTGACCCGACACGCGGTTGGGGGGGATCCACCAGTTGGGCTACTGCAGCGGCCAGCAGATGGGGTTAAGTTCCAGCCATGACCTTCAAATCTTCCAGTTTGAGATACGAAGGGCCCGGTCTAGATTACGAGTGATGGATGATGCTAGTTTTAATGGAATTTTAAGCTTCCTTTGATGCATCTCACCGTGATTTATGCGCTTTTTGTGGGTAAAGTTTAATTGAGCAATCCCCAGGAAACTGGCGCGGGGACCCCTAATCTCATTCTGAATGACATTTTCAAAATTTCTGTCGAAATTAGACCACTGCGGGCATTCGACCGTAGTCGTTAGGAAAATCCACGTCCCATACTCAACTCAGGCATTATTCCGAGCATCTTGAGTGTTTTACTTAAGATCCATCCTTAGTCATTAGTTTAGTTTAGTTTTTATGAACAACTAGGGTAACTAGTCGAAGTTCTATCATTTTACGGTGGAGTTTAAATTCTTTTGAAGTCATTCATCAAGAAAAGACTTGTTATTAAGAAAGTCAGAATAGGCGTCTCTAGTAAAGTCCAATAGTCAAAAACAAATTATTTTATAATAGTAGAATAATAGAAAAAGCATATGGTCTTGGAGAGAACTTTTGTGACCTATTCATATAATTTTGAGTAACTCTAGACGTTAAACGAATTCTACAATTCATGCACTGGCCAGATTAACGCAGCATGTAAAAGCCAATTTTAAAGCAAAAAAATCGACTGGACTAGTTTTGCTTGATATTCAGGCAGCATTTGACACAGTTTGGCATGAAGCCCTTATATATAAAATGATTAGGTTCAACATTTCTCCGCTTCTCACAACCATCATTTATAGCTTCCTTAGGAACAGAAAATTCTATGTCTATGTGGGCTCAATTAGGTCTAATTGCCAAGAGATTGTGGCGGGGGTCCCTCAAGGGTCAGTCCTCGGACCCGTTCTCTACAGCTTATTCACAGCAGACTTTCCACGAATAGAAAATTGCAGCTTGTCAATATTTGCTGACGATACCGCCTTGTGTTTGTCGGCTGCAAATCCCGTAGAAATCCTATTTTCTCTCTAGTCGGGATTAAGGTTAGGTTAGGTTAGGTTGCTGTGGCTGCCTAGAAAGGCACACTTAGGCCAATTTTGGCCCATTGTGTTACCACGTAGCGCAGACCATGGTTATTCGTGGGATTCGAACCCACAGCCTCTGGGACGGTAGAACAGCGCGCTAACAACTGAACTATTAGAGGCCCCAGTCGGGATTAAAGATTCTAGAAAAATATTTTCAGAAGTGGAAAATTAAGTTGAATGCTGCTAAAACCCAAGCTATGTTTTTTACTAGACGCAGAAAATTTTCCTACCTTCCAGCTTCTAATCTAGCACTATGTGGACTAGAAATACTATGGTGTGACAGTGTGAAATATCTTGGAATTACCCTCGATAAAACCCTAACTTACAAACTACATATTGATAGTACGATTAACAAAATTAATCTCCTGACCAAGATCCTATATCCTTTCATTAATCGTAGATCTAAACTTAGCCTGGACAACAAACTCCTAATTTTCAAAACGATTTTTCAAACAATCATGATGTACGGCGCCCCCTTGTGATACCAAGCTGCAAAATGTCACATTAATAAACTTCAGGTTGCGCAAAACAAATTACTAAAAATGATTAACAATCTACCATGGTCGTTCTCGACGAGCCATCTACATGACATATCCGAAATGCAGCGAATAGCAGACAGAAAAATTCTATGAGAGCTGCACCTTTTCTGAAAATCCCCTAATAAGACAACTCAATGTAGAGTATATAAGCTAGGTAATAGGTAGATAGATAAGAAATAGTAAGTAAGAGTAGGTAGGGTCCATTTAGAGGTTTTTTGAAAAAGTTTTCCCTCAATTGCAAACCCCTCAGGCAAGAAAATAATTTTTAAGTCAAAAATAGGTCACAGCTGAAATATGTGTTTTACATAAAACTCTGTATGTTATTATATTGAACTGCTGTCAACATTGCAACTTGTATTTAAAGCAAAAATAAAAAAGTTAAAAAGTTAGACGTTAAACGAATCATGTCGATGACTAGTTCAACTTCTTCATGTTTTGTGCTCTCTTAAGAAATGAGCCACCTTCTTAGACCTAGCTGCATCCCACACCAGACTCAAAATCGCCCCCGCTAAAGTGCTTTCCTTCCGTTTTTTTTCTCTCTGTTTTCTACGCTCTAACTGAACGGAAAATTCACTTAAAGCGTAACCGAACGCCATCCCCCACTCTGCAGCGGTTTTTTTGCTGCGGTCTTTGACACAATTCTTAAGATGCATTTTCATCTCAGTTGCCCAGACAGGCGCTGATCCCTCAGCGGCGTGATGCATGCAGATTAAGCGCCTCGTGGCCGAGGAATCCACCGTTCGAGCGAGTTAAGTGAATGTGGATAGCAGCTTGCGGTGTACACTCCGAGGCAACTTTCCACATCACTCAGTCGCCCACGCCGCCGCAGTACACGCATCTCACCGTCTTAAGATACATTTTAAGTTTTTTATCTCTTCGCTGCCCGAACGAGGCTCTATGTAAACACGACAGAGAGCCCCCGCGCCAATAAATTGTCCCATTAGGCCGAAAAAGATCGACACTTTATGGAGTCTCGGACTTGATTGGCCTTTGGAGCAAATCCCAATGATTATAGTGCGACTTGCGGCTCATGTCCAGGCCTCCGGAGTGGGCCCACAGCACGCGCCCCACATGCAGGGAAGGCTTCGCTAAGTTCTTTATTGGGCTCCAATACAGGTCCAAGGGGTACAAGGGGCTGTGGGCGCGTGATAACGTGCTTATAGGGGAAATTAACAAATGACAACGACTGCGGGCGCAATCATCTTTCCAGAATGACATTGGACCATTTGCTGCGACGGAAGGGCTTTCGGTTGATTTTTTTATGGAGCGGGGTATCGACGGTAATTGGATGTGATCAATCTTTTAACTTCTGTTTTGTTTTGTTTTTCAGAAAAAAAAAAGTTACCCAGTGGGACTTGGAAGGGTGATGACTGATGAAGTATAAAAGGAAGGTCACAACTATTTAGGGTCCGGGCTTCAGTAATTGGTTGTTGTTTCGGGTGAGAAGGGCGACATTTTCCAGTGCTACATAGTCTACATAAATGATTTCAATCAACTTGGGACTAACTTGGAAATTTGGGGTAATCGGGCGCAGATACAGAACTTAAACTTCTTCAACAAGTTTTAGTCAATTTGCTATATTACGGACACTATATTCTAAAATTACACTATCTACATTCAGGACCTTAAAAAATCAATTTTTCAGTTTGCATAATCGAGAAACGAAGGGTTGTGCCATATTCAGAAAAATTTGAGAATAAATCTTAATGTTATTGACATCACATACATATTTTCAGGGTAGACCAACCGTTTTGCATGGCTACTCAATAATGCAAAATAAAATTATTACTAAATTTGCGACCTGAATTTTATTTGTTTTGAAATAATTTAAGAGGATGACTTCCAGAGATTATAAAACAAGAATAAATTCTATTTAATAAATAGTTATTTGAAAAATATATGCTTAGTTATAAAACAGTTTGTTAAAATTTTGTCACTAGACCCACTATTTTACATTTGGGTAATATATGACCAAATCTATTCAAGTCCGCCTAAAACTTAAACTACTAACTAAAATTTATTCTTACTTTTAATCCTGATTGGCATTATAACATTTTAATATTTCCATTTAATTTTAATGAAGAATTAAAATTAATTCTTTGCTTTATTAAAGATTAATTGCTACAGAACTCGTTTTTAATCTTTAGATATTTAGATTGCAATAGAAGTAAAAACTACATTATTATGTTTTGGAAAGCATTTTTATGTTAAATAATTATAATATTTTCGAACATTAAAATATTTCCTAGGAAGCAAAATAATCTCGAATCGAATTGAATAATATTATTTAAATTAAAAAGTACTGGAGAGCTTTATTGTAAAAACATATTAATATTCAAAATATATCTACAGTACACAAAATATTCAGCACTAAATATCGCTGTATATTAAATTTCAGCAAGACAAATTCCAACTGCTTGAACTAAGCAAATAGCGCGTTGCGTCTATTCAATAAAACGATAGAACATAGAATGATATCAATGAGGAAAATACGTATTTGCTAAGGAATTTACCGTCAAAACGATTTCAATACTTTGATAGAGTACTTTCTATTCCACAAGAGCATTAAATAATAAATTTACATCTTAATGTATTACATATTAATCATATTTGAAGTAAAATTATTGTGTCTTTTAAAAGAGTAAAATTTAATACCAAAATGTATTAAAATTCATTGTAATTCAAAACGGAACTTAGAATATTATGCTCATATATTACTGAATGCAGCGACCGTATATTTAAATGGAAGTTATTATGGCTCTAATATTTATTAAAAATTGGCTTTAACATGATACTTTAGCTACTGAAAATTAGTGCTTATTTTATACATAAATTATTGCACTTCCGAACATCATTTCTGATTTCATACGATGGTGGGCAAAAGTGCCACTGCACGCAATCACTCCTAGGCCCCTTTTCGCCATTATGAAACACCTTTTGAGCACCGCAATCACTGTACCTAGCTCAAGATGTGTAATTGGATCCGATAAAAGCACAACTTCTTTGCTCCTCTTCTTAACTTTTCTGGCAGAGAAGAAAACTTCTGGCTTGAAAAGAAATCAGAGGTAAAAAAATCGTTAAGTAAGAAAAATTCTCCTTCCTTTCGGGATCCTATAGAATAGAATGATGGGTGCAAGGCTTATTGTACCCCTTAGGGTCTCTGCTGGAGGCTCTATATATCAAAAAAACATTCAGTGGCAGCTCCTTTTGGAACCCAAACTAATTTCCAGCCAACGAGATACATTTTATTCAATTTAAGTGTAATGGGAAGCCTTGGTATGGAGGTATGTGGCACCGCACCATACACCGTACGGACTACGTACATACAATGGGCCATGACATATCATTTCACGCTTGAAACTCTTGAAAGGAATGTGGCACTCACTGACTGGGGTTCTGACGCGGTTTGGATAGACGGAGCCCCCGCCCTGGGGCATCTAATGATGACACATCTGACGGGCGGCGCTTACTAAATTCTCCTGCTAAGCGTGCCTGATTTATAATAAATCCATTTTCAGTTGAATTTATTGTGCCCGGGTCTTCTCCTTTTCACGGTAGAGGATATATCGGGCGAAAATTGTTTCATGATAGACACAGACAAGCAATGTCTAGGTACCGAGCTTAATATCTTTTAAAGGAAGATTTATCGATCCTTTTGTTCATTTTCGCGACTACAAAAGCGTAACCCCCAGTACTCACCCTTCACGTGATCTATGGAGCTCTACCGAACCATTAACTGCGTCTTACCTGAAAAATAAAAATGAGAAAATATCATTAGCGGATGGCTTCTCACTAAAATCAAATCATTTTTTTTTATTTTGGTAACCATTAAATTAGAGTCTCTGCCGAAGTAGTTGGGACAGAACTCTCTCCTGTCTTGAGTCTTCTGAGTGCCTTTCGGCACCCGTTTCAATAAAATAAAGAAAAGGCGTACTGCCGTATTTTTGGGACTTGAATTGGGCGAGGAGATACTGGGAAAAAAATGTTTCTCGAATTTAAATTCTAAGCGAACGGAGAGGAGCGCAGTTATTCAAGTCACGGACGGGCATCTGTCCTCCATCGCAAGTGAAGAACAAATTGAGTCACCGGGAGGGTGGGCTGCGTTAATGAAAAATGCAACGAAGGACGGGGCCGACAACACCCTCGACAAAATCGACATTCAAAAATTGCTTGAAGGGGAGCAAGGAGCACGGTGCTATCCTGGTTATGGTTATGCAGGCTTCAAACCCTGCTTTTAGGGTAGTCATTACGACAAAATGAGCTCGAAGGGTAAATCTTTGAATTTTAATTTCACGACATGATCGAGGAATGGTCTTTGCATTTCACTTGTTTTCCCTGTAAGAAAGGACAATAAATGATTAAGGGGGAACTAAGTGAATGAATGAACAGTTGGGTTGTATCAAAAAGGTTAATTGAATCAATAATCAAGTGTGAATTTGAATTTCGACCGTTAAATTCATATAGTAAGGTTCCCTTTAATATTTAAAAGCATACAGCAAACTCACATATTTTAATTTGCTGTGGTTAATACAGTTCAGTATCTAAAGTTTTGAATTATCGATCTTGATCTACCTTTTAGAGATAGTACCCATCAGCATTTTGAGTTCATGTAATGTACACACCTAACACAGTTTTGAAATTTAATTCTAGGATATTTTTAATTTTCCATAGAAAATTTTAATGTCACAATTCCCATAAAATTTTTGCAATTAATGTTGATGATGTTATTTGGATAGGCTTTAATTTCATCCAATTTCAATTGACCGACTGAACGTCTTTAAAATGTTCCTAGTAATCGTCATGGACGACTGCCAACCGGGTATCTACCCAGACCAGCAAGATATTATTCATGTAATAGTCCAGCACATAACACTGTCCAAATTGACTGAGCTCTGGGCATGGACCTTGTCCCTGGCAAGTTGAATTGCACTCGCTCACGAATCGTCCTATTGGAAAAAAAAAGATCTGGATCCCTTCTTAAAATATTCAGAGCTGCGCTAACTGGCGCTTTCCTCTTTTAACGGAAGCACCCTCCTCAATTTCCAATTACGTGATTTCGAACTTCCCACTTAAATAAGACTTGGAAAAGTCTAAATTACCCCAAAATTCGGTCACACCAGTCTCTAGAAATGCTCTAACATTAACAGCTGCGGTCACGGATGCACTTCAGGATTTTTGTGCAACGCGAAAAAAAGGCGCTCATTTCTTTTCATGGTGTTACAGATCCGATCTTCATTACTTAAGTCACTTACTTTTAGAGCAATTTAAAATGTTTTTGCTGTAAGTCATCTACGGTCACAAAGGGGTTTGTTGGCGGCGCAACAAAAAGATGATAATTGAGCCGTTTATTTTGAAAGTGGCGTAAGTCCACAATGTCATAAGGTCGATTTTACTATATTATTTTGAAGTAAAATCGACCTTATGACATTTTGGACATACGCAACTTTCAAAATAAACGGTTCAATTGGGAAAAGTACCCGAAATATCTCAACCTTGACGTGAGGACTGCATGTCCTTACTTGCAAAAACGTCGTGAGATAAGAACGTGCTAACCTGGAAAATTACATTTCGCGAAATTAAACTCCCCCCGCTGAAGAAGTAGAAGTGTATCTTTTCTTTGGCGAATTTCAGCATCTTTAGCAACATCCCGGTGCAGGACTTGAGAGTTTCGAGTGCATTTGTCATGACAGGAGCATCTCCTACATATCTCTTTACGGGGGAGCCCCTAGCCAGCCAGCTACCGCAATCCCGTAGCTCCTTATGTTTTCTAAAATTATAAAATTGTCACGAATGTGTAAACTTGTCGGGATCTCGATTTTTGCAATTCCTCTGTTTTGTTTTGCTCTGTGTTTCTTCCAGCCATAGTCCTACGGAATGTTTATCCCTTGGGAACATCACAGCACCCCGTCGTTCTGTTTCCACACGTCTGAGACCAAATGCACTGGAGAATTATGTTTGCTTCGGTGAAATGATTATTTTGATGGTGTGCAAGGGGAGAAAATTACGTTAAAAAAGAAAGCTTAAGGATATACTCCACGCGGGGAGATAGATTTACCGGCCCCGAGGTGAGGACCAGAACAAATTATAATTCAGCTCGTCCTCCTCTGTTGGCATCTTTCCTTTTTCGTTTTTTTGGCAAAACATAGCACAAGTGTTTTGAGAAACTCACAGCGCTGGATTTTTAACTTCACCCTCGTTCCAATAGGGGGAATATTTATACATATATCTGAAATCTAGATACCAGTTGGCCCCTTTTATAGAACCAAACCCCCTGAGCTGTTTGCACCTGTATCAGATTGTTCTGGGAAGTTTTTGCTTTTAAATGCATAGTGCCTCTGGTTAGTTTTGCGTAAAGTTTTTTGGTGCATCTGTCGTTCTAGCAATGGATTCTCCAATTCGCGATGCCATGAATCAAAAGCCAGGGCTAAATGGACTTGCACCACGCAGCTCTGTACTAACGACAAGAGTTCGCTATAGGGCTAGTCTAGATTCAGTTTGTTACTCAACGAAATGGTACCATTAAATGACTATTTCATGTCCTCTGCAAATATATTTTACTATGCATTGTGATTGCTGCAATATGTTCTAGGTATACTGTGCATGAAGGAACTAATAAATTTAATTGAAAGAGCCCGGAGAAGTTTTAGTAATAAATTTATACTATGATTGAACTTTTCATTTATTACATATGTAATTTTTCATAAATATACATATATAAAATAAAAACTCCATAAACTTCAGAAGATTCTTTTAGAATTTTGGTTTTCTGGAGCATTTCGGGTGAGTTAATAAAAATTTCGTTATCAACGCTGAAAAACCAATGTGCTTTTTAAGTCCACACGACGTGAACAATTCAGTAAATTCAAAAAAGCAATTCAGCACCATAGAGTGAAACACTTAAAAACTTTTATCCTCTTGTTCCCATTAAGGCTCTGATCAGTTTCCCTTTGCGCCTAATTCCCTCATTTTGCGTAACAAATCAACCAAAGCCAGAAAAGCCAATTTTCAAAGAATTATTTATTTTCCATCACCGCATATTAATTCCTGCGGGAGGGAAAAGCGTCAACAGAAAACAGGATGGACTACATCCAGAGTTATGTATATGAAGACAAAACTGGCGTATAAATGTAACCGCTCCTGGAATTCGGTCATAATAATTCCGGAATTTCCGAAGTTGCAACAATAGCGGAAAAGGGGCGAAGGAGGGGAGAGTTATACAACGCTTCGATGGAATTCATTCAAATAAATTTTCCCGATCATTGATCCCATTTGCAATTCAATGGAAACTCACTTGAAAACACAATAAAAAAAAACAAAGCCCGCGGGGGGAAAACGAACACCTCGTGGCGTAAGGACACATTCTGTGCTATGGGTGGCGCATCCAGTAAATATTTTCAGTATGGGAAAGCAAAACATATGATGGAAATAAAAAGGACCTTCATTCGAACGGAATTCATCACGAATTCAATGTGCCACTGGAGCACTGCGGAGCCCCTTGAATGTGGTGCGATCGACTTTCATGGGGAGGATTATCGGGTAACGACTCAACCCGCCGCTATCCGTCCATCTCGTTCGGACATTTAATAATGCAAACAGCCCCAAAACGGGGATCTGCAATAAAAAGGGAACATCTTTCAGTTGCGACAAACAACCACAAGCCTATTTCTGAGGCTCACACATTCCCTCGCGAGGGAATTTATTCAAATTTACCATCGGCAGGAATAAGTCGAAATCTGCTCCGCGTCAGGCCGGAGCGTTTATTAGAAATTTCCCGCTGAATTATGAGTTGAAATTTGCGCGCTTTCGGGGATTCCCCTCGTCTACTTTTTGCCTCTATCCGAAGAATTCAATTTGTCTAAGGCCATAAAACCTGACACCGCCACCGCCACCTGGCTAGGCCCTGTCCCGGTCCTGCCCACATCCCCCGGAGGCGCAAGAAGTTACGCGATAACGTTTTCTCCCCGGGGGAATCCTGCTAACCAGGAGCGATCACAAATCACAACATCGGCCCAGGCGCGAATGGGGCGCCCGGGGCGCAGTCCTCAGTCATAATCTAGCCCACGGAGTTATGGCCGGTCTCCCTCCGGGAGCACCACGTCCAGGTTTAGTAGGACATTACCTGGACGGGAGGGGGTATAAAATTTCTGTGATTTAAGAACTTGCCCGAGGGCTCCACTACCAAGGCACTTCTTGAGAACGTCGCAAGTTATGGGGTAACGTGCTCCGGGGGATATGGTGTATGGGGGGTGCTCCGGGGTCCTCTGCACCTAATTTTCCGCTAATATAAATTGGGGCGCTTTTTAAATTCTTACTCATATTTTTCACTTGCCCCGTAAATATCGTTCGACAAGTCATTATGGGATCGAGGACGGGACGGCATAGGTGTCGCAATTATTTCTGCGCATAGTTTTCTGATTGGGGGGCCGTAAATTGGAGCCGCGGAGCAGCAGTTGTTCGTGGTGGTCGTAAACTTTTTGATTTACGTCCGATCCGAACGCGCTCCACATTTCCACCGTCTGTTAAACATTTAACTTTATTAGCAACGAATAAATGAAATTAAAGCAGTAGAGGTAATTGGACAACTAATTATGTTCCCTTTTACCTAATGATTACAAATTGCAATCTTGTCGAGTGCTTTTACCAAACGGAATTGTTTTGGACATGTAGATTTAACTTCTCCACAATTTTGTTTTGTTCTTGGCATGCGTTCGTTATAATTTTCTTTTAATTTATATCGTCATAAAATAGATTTTACAGAATAAATAATAGAAAATTGCTTCAATTTTATTTAATATCGATAAAAATTTATTCTCATATCCTCTAATGACCCCTTAAAATTTTCGACAGCATTTTAAAGACATCCGTAGTCTTCTTTAATATCTTCCTTTTCAGTTTTTAAGAAAATTAAACCAATTCTATACGTAAACACTTCCAATTTTTCCATCTAAAAGTTTCGCTCAAAAGAAAAACGCTCCCTTTACTCGGTGAGTGCCACCGACGCGACGATAAAAAAGTAGGTTAGACCGCTTCAACATTAGCGACAAATCAAAGGCTGCGGTGTTTTTAATTAAAGAAATTTCTAATAAAGCCAAAAAGAGGCATTGCACCTCTTATTTCACTAACATCGTAAATTGAAAAACTCGCACCTGTAGAAATACAATCTAGTGACTCTGCCTGTCAGCAACTTTAAAATTTTTCTTCATGCCCTTTTTTTTATAATTTTAAGCAAAATATGCAACTGAGAGAAAATGTGTGCCCCATAAACATCAGTGGAACGGTTAATGACCCAAAGAATCCTGGAAGCATCAATTAGTGCTCATAATTAAGACTCAGCGGGCTTATGTTCACCTGAAACTCATTAACACAGCACTGAGCGCCGCTATTATGTGGTTATGTGGTAATGGGGGACGGTGTACCGCGCCATCACCATCCAGGTTTTGGAAGAGGCTTACGAGAAATTCCAAAAAGAGAAAAAATAAAAAAAAATAGCAACCAACCTTCCCTAACCTGATCCAGAGCTCTGGGACTCCAGAATTCCCTTTAAGCCACCAGACTGGAGCTCCTCGTTGAGCTTCGCAAAAGGCACAGAGGGCACAAGCCACCATAATAAAAACTTGTAGCCCGCATGCATGTAACCAATCCAAGAAAGTCAGAAACATAATTGCTGCACCCTGGAGGTTCAGGGCGCAGCCACACCGGAAGACGGCGAATATTGTGGAGCCAATGTGCCCCCTCGCCAACTACCGTCATTGTTCCAAATTGTAAGGAACATTCCACGTTCGCTGGTAACTACCATGCCGACAATGACAAAAGTACCAAAGAAACGGCAGAAGCCTCTGCAGATGGCCGTAATGCGCTCAAACAGTCCGTTACTAGATTACCAGAACCATAGACCCCAACCCCTTACTCTAGGACCCTTGATAACATACACCCTACAATGTATTTTGTCGTTTCGTTCGTTATGGCGTGTAAAATACGCGACGCCTTACAGCCCAAAGACACGCTCGAACGTCTCTCTGAAGGCAATTTAAGTTAAATTAAGTGCAGACTTGGGCTTAGGAGAATTTTTAAAATTCACCAAAATGTATCCATTTACCGGGTGTTCACCGGCGGCGATAGAGGGGCGCTGCTGCCACCTTGTCGGATTAACGGCAAATTTACCTCCTTCAAATTTGCATGGGTGCAATTACAGCCACCTGATCAGCAATTTCTATTTACGCCCCATCCGCCTATAAAACGACGACCCGCTCGATATAACTTGTTCCCTGTATGGTTTCTCTTTAGTGGCCACAAGGGAGCGCTAAACCACCTTCCAGGCACAATCCCCCCCACTTTCGTCCCGGAACTTTTCAATTAGCCCGGCCGTCACCCACAACCGCTTCCTTGACTCAACCTCTCAAGAGTTGGGCGGCAGGCAGACCCAATCCATTCTAAGTGGGCCTACTTTATCCACACCGTATCCACCTACCCTCCACCTGTTTTTTATAACGGAAAGCTTACGTTTAGCAATCTACCGGCAACAACACCGTTGTCACTGCTCCTCCTCCCGGCTCTCCCTTCAATTGTTGGGGATATGGTATGAGGTTGGCTGAATTTAAGATTGTCGGTGGTACTGCATCACGGGCATTGTATGTGTACTTTGCCCTCTCATCTCTTTCCGGAAAAAAAAATCTGACAAATTAATTTCGTTAATTAGCGCGATAATCAATTCTAATCCCTGAAACTCAAGGGATTTATATCTAACAAAGCAGGGAGTGGGGGAGCTTTGGAATTACGACTAAATCTGCGGCAGTAAATAAGTACGAAAACGCCCGAATTTCTCCATCCCAAAAAGCCATTGGTGCGAAAGTTATTGGATGCTTGCTCGGATGCCTTCAAAACTCTTGAGATTTGAAAACCACCAGTCATTTGCGTTCTGGTCGCACCATTCTTCCTTGCTGTTGAAATAGGGATTTTGCGAAATAATTGCGTTGCGAAATGAAAAGGGTTTTTGTGCGAAAAAGTACGTTCGAAGGACTCAATACTTCCCAAGCAAGTGAAACAAGAGGCTTCTTAGCTGGGATTTTGAAAAAATGCCAAATACAAATCCTCGAAGTAGTATTAGTACACGGGTTCTATTTTACACTATAACAAAATTGGGGTAACCCCTGTATAAGAGAGTGAGAGCAATCTACAACATCGTCCTAACACAGTACTGAAATTGGTGAAAACATCTTATAAGACAAAATTAATTTCCGAACTATCCATTCATTCGCAATACACTGCAAATGTTAAGTGCGTTACACAAATGTATTATTTAAGTTTGAGGTATATTAAGCTTAATTAATTTAAATTAAATAATTTGTATTTATCCATAAAACTCAGAACGTTCATGATTTATCAATGGCACATGTGTGCTACCCATTACAATGAATGATGATAAATCGTGTGGAAAAATTAAATTTTTAATATTTTCAATTGTTTACATATTTTATAACATAATATGCATGCAATTTTGGTTTATAAAGCTCTGTAAAGAAATAACAAGTAAATTTTGGCACTCTCGCAAGTGTGTTGTTAAAGTAAATTAAAAATAAAAATTATTTAAGAAAGATACGTAAAATATAAATGAGTGTAAAAATAAAAGATAAATATAATTAATTCAAATACTTCGTCAGCCGATCTTTCAATTGAGAAACCGACACATTAAAATTGATAACATCAGAATGTAAGTTCAATAATCCAACGATAGATGCAATGTAAACCATAGTTGATAAGGTGTTGAGAAATGCAATGTCTGAGGTTTTAGCTTCTTCTAGCGTTACCATGCAAATTGATATTCTTTTTTAATTAAACCCTAAAATACAACATTTGACCCAATTAAGATGAGAAGATATTAATGTAGCGTTAAAAGCCGGATTGCATAATTTGAGCAAAATTCTAAATTCATTTTTTAATTGCAAGTTTCGTTTTAACCTTAGTCTAGTTTATTGTCTTTTAAGTGTTCACTTGGTAGATTGCATAAAACCATATATATGTATATATTTTTTAATTCTTGCATTGACGAACTTTAAGACAATTTCGGAACGCATTCCCATATTTTTCTCTCGGTCCTGGTCTCCTATAATACGGTTTGCCACAATATAGCAATTTCTAGGAATCTATTTGTCGTGTCATGGGAGGGTTACCGGTATAAGGTAAGTAAGGCCAAGGTTTTCCAACACTATTGTAAATGGTAAAAAATTAGCAAATCTTGTCTAATTGAATTGTAGATATGCGTAGTTTGAAGTTACCGTCTTTCTTTTGTTTAACTATTTAGTCAGCATTTTCGGTTTTCGGAAAATGATTTTATTGTATAGCCCTACCATTCTATGCCTTGAATTTATCTAACCTACTCGTAAAAATAATGCATCACCATTTCGCAAAATCTGTGCAAATTAAGCTCAGACGTGACTCGATTTAAAGAAACCATAAAATGAAATGAAATCAGACAGACCCACTCAAATAATATCCTCTTATCCCCAAGACAATACTTCACCTCTCGCACTTCATTGAGCGTGCACCTTCCCAGCCCAGCGTCAATTCCCCGTCTCAAATAATTCCTTGAGACACACAAAAGCATTTCATCTAAAAATTCATTTGTCGTTCGACACCAGAAAACGAAAGAAAAACTTTTGAAAAGGCAGCACAAACCTCTTAAACTCAACTCACCCCCTGGCATAAAGGCATATTTCCTTAACAAATCTCCAAGAAAGTGTCGATGTCATCACTTTCTCGGAAAAAGAATAAGAATAGAAATCCCCTTTTAAACCCCGACCCGTATATGAATACTCTCCAGGAGTCATTTATTCCGCGTGCACACCGCATCCTGGGGACAGATGCCTCATAATTCAATATGCCCCCAACAGGAGCCATTGAACTGTGAAAGGCTCCCGAAAAAAAGAAATTCTTTTGAGATTAGCCAAGCTCCTCCAACGGCCAGAAGTGAGGACATAAAAAGGAGAACGAAAAAAAACTTTATGTGGACGACAAGAAAGTGACGCAAAAAAAGAAAAAGGGAGTTCAAACTATTCTGGCCTTTCTCCGGTCTTCTCACCCTCAAGAAAGGCCCCACATATAAACGTGACTAGCTCTGAGTGAAACGTCACGCATTTGTACGCGCTTGGACCGTACTGCAGCCTCGCTTGCAATTCCACCCCCAAACCAGTCTCCTTCCCGCCTACATTCTTGGTTCGGCTGCAATTTCTCACGATTCCCTAGCCAGACAATAATCCTTTTTTCTTGTTCTACTTCTTGCTCTCGCTGTTGTGTTTCGAGAGCATATTGCACACCCACCAGCCGGTGTAATGGCCCAGGAAGGAGCACTTTTTTTGCAGCTCAAGACTTCCTCAAGGAGGAGTGGGTCTTTGGGTGCCACCCTGTTACTATCATTGCCTCCCTATGCCTCAAACCTTAATTTCCATGAATTATGGTCGTTACACCCTTTTAATGGATTTCATCAAAAAAGAAAAAAAATTTTTTTTTTCGGTTCGCGCACAGGGCGGTCGGTCGTCGACTGATCGATCACCCTGTGCAAGTGTGCGGTGTATGAATTCTTCGCACAATGACTCCTTCCGCTACTGTTTGCATCGTTGTTGCTGGTAGTTTTGCTTCTGCGACGAAGAGAAAGTGTTAATAAATAAAAACAAATAGCCGTTGGTCACGCTAGTTTTCGGGCATGTTTGAATGGATTGAATGTCCCTAACCCACCCACTGCCAGCCAAACCCTACTAGACCAGTTGGAGTGGCGTCCGTGAAACCTTTTTTATATGCGCGCCTTTTGCCGAGTTTTGCTTTTGCTTACGAACGACTTTGCTGACTGTTGCCTCCTTCCTTAATTAGATTACCCGAAAAGTTATCACCGCTGTTACCCAGTTTCAGTGGTTTTTAACAACTTCTTTTTCGGAAGGTATAATTTGTCGTCCTCGCAGAAGTAAAAAGGAAAAGGTTTTCTTATGCGAGGGGGGAATAATATTTTTTAGCACGTGAGTTGACGATTGCTGCAAGAAGCCTTTCTATTTTTAGAAGTCGCATGAATGTAAAAACGTTTAGTACGCTTTTAACCTTCGAAATATCAATTGGTGCTATTTTAGTGTAAAGCATAATAAACAAAGCATTTTTAACAACTATATAGTACAAAAAAATGATACTAATAACCCTCTACAGCAAATATTGTTAAGCTAAATTTCCTAAAGTTGCCCTATTTATTATTATTATTTAAACAATTGCAGAATACCTCCCCCGTTCTACAAAATCCCAACTATATCATATAGCTATAAGAATTTATATTATAAGGTATTCAAAGCATAGTACTAAACATATTGTAAATGTGAACAGTTTTATTATATCAGAAAAATTCCGCAATCGATAAAAGTCTAGCATAATTACATTATCGAGTATATTTATTAAATAATACAATTTGCATTATTATTTTTACTTAATTTAATTCAGAAATGATTGGTTGTTAATCAATCAAAAATCAAAAACAGAAGAATTGAAAAGAAGATAACTCTGAAAACTCATTTTAAGGTTAAAGTAATCGAATATTTTAATTTCATATCAAATGTAAACAGTTTACGAGACAATCAGAGATATTTATGGAACTTTTCCACTTCAACTCAAATATTTCTAGGAGTCTTTCCACTTTCAAATACTTAATAGCGGATTATAAAAAAAAGGCCACAATTGTTCAATTCGTGCCTTAACTTCTAAAAACCTTTCTACCAACGATGATGAAGCCACAGAAAACACCGCAAGAAATATTTTTCGGATTTCCTCCTACCTTTTGCTCTGTAGAAAATTTTTCGAAACAACTTTTTGCCGAGTCCCACTCTAAGTGGCACATAAAAACGTCTCAGGGAAGATTTCCTTTCGAGTGCATCTTAAGACGCTAGGCAGCTCAGACTCCTAGGTAGGTACTTTTGAAGTAAACTTTCGTAGGAACACCTTTTCAACGGGACCCGTAGATAGTGTGAGAGGGTGCTTCAACCTAAAACCCACAGTCTTTGGTGGCGGCGAGGTCATTTCAGCCCCTCGTAAGGCGGGTGAGTTTCCTCGGGGAGGTCGTTTCTCACCTCGGCAGAGCTAAGAAAGTCCTTCGATGATTTCTGCCTGATCGATCAGTTATTGTCTTGACCCACTTTTGGGCCACTTGGCGGCTGCTGTGCCAGACTCTGCTGATAATGACGTAATGGATGTACCGGAAATGTTCATTGCGTTCCACTAATGGGTGAAAAATTGAAAAAGTTACTTTGAGACACGAAAATAATTCCTGGGAATTTTTAGGTTGTCTTTAGCTGTTGCTTGTTTCACTCTTGGAACGGATGGTTCATTCAAAATAAAAAATATATAAAAAAGCAAAAAAAAAATTAAAGTGTAGTCCTTTCGTGTAATTTATTGATGCAATCCCACAAATTCACGGGACTGATTTGTGTTTCTAATTTACAGCTGCTCTCAGCTCGCATGATTCGCCTTTTCCCAGCCGTAAACCACTAGGAAGAAATGGCGGAATCCTCCAGGAGCCCCAGACCCATTTCTCAGCAGGCAATAAGTGTTCATAAAACACCGGAATAGATTTATACCCAATTTCGCTTGTATTTATTTTCTCCAAACAAAAGGATGATGCCGCTAGCGCCCGCGTCAATCCCACAGGACCTCCTCGGCGGCGGTTAGTCCCACGCAAAGCAGGACGGCTCCGGAAGACGATAATTTTTCGAAGCTCCCCGAAGGGGGTTCGGATTGGGGTTGGTGGTGGTTTAAGCTCATTCCAAATTCGAACCTCTTCTAAGGTCTTGGCTTGTTTACAAACGACATTAAGATAAAGAAAGGATTGACAAATTTATCACCGTGTCATTTATTTACTCCAGGGACATCCCTGCCGAGCAAATCGCTGGCTACTTATCGCGCCCTCCGAAAATGTGCGGGACTGGCACCGGTTTTTGATCCTCTCTTTTGCGGTGGCAAGGAAGCGCCAGAAGTCGATGAATTGCCTGAAGACAATTTGAAAACAAAATTAAGGGGATTGCATAGGCAAATCCCCTTATGAGCCCTGCTTTTAGCGATTAGCTCCTGTGGGAGAGCTGAAACAGCACTCCAACAAAATAGCTCACTTTTCCCGGGGAATTTTCCTTTTGCCGGTCTGAGTGGGGATATTGAGCCTGAAGGTTATGGGTTCGGTCGTATTTTTGCCTTATTGTCTTATCAGCCGGGAGATATGAGTGAGAGAAGACCGATTATCGACGTCGAGACGTATTGGGGCTCGGTAGAGCGTGAATATCTTGAGGAGTGTGCTCTTAAAGACATCTAAATCTAGCAATTTTACTTCTTAAGCTAACTTATGTATGCTTTACGAGTATAATGTAATTGAAACAGATCTTTTTAGTTTGAAAATCGATTGAAGAATTTAGTAAACGACCACAATGCCAATTTTTCCACGTCCTTATTTCATATACAACATAAATTACTTAATTATTAAATATTTCTTACTATCAAATAGGTAATGCACCTGGATCTATCTTTGTATTATGTGCTAATGTATAATATTAAATTAAATTTATTCAACTCAATTTAGCACGAATACCTAGAATCACTTCAACCCTTCTCTACATTTGGTTTTAGGACAGAGATACGGATCAGAAATCATACTTGCTTTTAATTAAAGATATGTAGACATACTGAAGATTGCTTGCTAATGAAAGCAACATTTCATAAACGCCCCAAGAAATCATTTGCAGAAAGGAGGGTGTGTATATATTACCAAAGAAATTTTACGTACGTCGACTTCAGAAAACTCACAGATGAAATTTAATAAGCGAAAACATTATTATGTTTTGAAGGGCACAAAATCAAGAAATTTTTGGAGGGTCTTGTCGCCCTCAGAATATTTTTGAAAACTTTTGAAATTTAAAATTTGCTTTTTGAGTGAAAGTTTTAATGTAAAAAGGAAATCAATTTTTTTTTGTTTGACATTGCGGACATAGAATATGAAAATTAAAGATTTATGCTTGAGGGGGATGTGCACTCCTTTGTTTTTGATAAATGTACTCGAAACGAGAGCCCCTATAAATTTAAATCACATAAATTCATTTTCGAGCAAGTGGCACAATTTTATGATTGTGCAAACCGGAGTATTTTGTTGTAGGTCATAGGAGAAATGGAAAAGAGATTCGTACACACGTGCCATTGCAATAATTTTAGGTTTTATCGCAGTGTAGCTGGCGACACCAGGTGCCGGGACTGTTCCAGAAATCGCTAACAGTTCCTGTAGGTCGAGGGAGGACTTAAAACGATATGTTGGCTGGGGGCTCTCATTGTTATTCTACGCATAAGTGGAGTCATATGGACCTCACTCGCATATCTGGTAGCGATTCCCTGCGCCCACTCAGATTCTGCATCCACTCGAAAGGAAGAATCCGGGAAAATGGGTTATTTCCCGACTTCCTGCCCGGATATAAGAGCTATTTAATACAGCTCGGGTGTGAGGTCGCCTTGCTTCCAGGTCAAATCTCTGACCAGATCTCCCCTATTCCTCCAGGAAATGGAAAATTTCATTTGACGGTGGCGAGAAGTCTAATAACATCCCCTGCCGCTCCCACAGGACTGAAGAGGAACTTGCAAGGGTAGGGAGGAGGGAAAAGAAGGAGCATCTTCGGATTTGCAGTCCCAGTCCAGTGCACGTGAAGGAAACTTTGTAAAATGGTCTTATCCGATGAAACCTCCTCGAGATATGGCGGACGTGAGGACTTACCCTCAGCGCATAGGGCCGGGGGCATAAATAGACCCTTTGTCCCAATTTGACCCAGTTAGGGCCCCTCCCAGTCGGCGGGTGTGGACCAAAACGTTAACAGTGTTCTGCTGGCTCGCATAATCCCTTTTTGTCCGAAGGATAATAAAGCGCAAAAGAGGCGAGTGATGCACTCTGTTTGCCGTGGGAATTTTATGGGGGCTTCGGTAGATGTCACCACAGAGCAAGTGCTGGTGGTGGTGCTACGGGTTTGCTGTATAGATGTCGCCACAGTGTACAGATGAAAAACTGTCCCAGGAAGCTGTACATCGACAGGAATAGGGATTGTGGGGACTAGTCGGGGTGCAATGGAGCGGAGGGATTTTTGTGGTTGTCACTGAACTCAATTGACAGAAATTCAATTTTTCGCCAAAACTTTTCGAAATTGTTTAGAGAAATAAATTCGAACAACAGAGTCGTCACAGTTTGCTGAGCGTGGTCATGGCACAGATGGGGGCCCCCTCTTGGGTTAAAATCGTTTGCGTAAACAGAGCAGAGCTAAACATGACCGACGACAGTAAAGCGCAAAAAACCATAAAACTTTATGGGATCCCTTTAAAATGTGCAAAACTCTCTCGTGCCCGGTTTCTGGGTGGCGTGTTTAAACCAGATATACCCACCAGGGTCCCGGTCGACCTCATTCACATTCTGTGACAAATCAATTTGTCTCAGTTTATTTGAGGGGTATGTATCTCTGGGTTAAATAACCGCTCCGTTCCCCGGAGGGCGACATAAACGTTTGCCTAATTACACCAATTGAATGGGTCTTTTGCATAATTCTGGCGTACTTGACGTCGTACCCGCTTCTCGTCTATAGAGCTATGAAACTATGAAAATGCTCTGTTTCAATTACTAAATCGATCAAACGTTTTCCGCAGACCTAATAAATGCCGGATTGGGCCCTTAAGGCGCTGTGGAAGGGCAGTGGGCTGCTGCGAAAGGGTTTCATTCCGTCCTTCCTTCCCGGAGATTAGACAATCTCGATCTTTTGTCGATCTAAAGGAATACAGTGGGCCAGAGAATTCGACAATGCCTGCAAAGGGCAGGGAATGGATGTGGCTCGTATTAGAAAGATAAAGGCCTTTTGTCCGAGGTAATAACCCGCTCAGAACGGGCGAAACTTCATAAAATCCTTCTTCAGCCACTAGCCAATTGCTTGGCCTAAGCAAACTGAAACCTCATCGGCTTTGTTTCCGACCCACAAAGCAAATCTTCGTCGCCGTAAAACGCCTTCCCGACTTCTTTATTTTATTTATTTTTTTTTTCAAAAAGGGATCAAAAATTTGCTAAGAGTTCCCAAAAATAGGTATGCCACGTACTTACGAAGGTGGCAACATTTCCAGGCCGTTTTTAACAAGAGACGGGGACGGAAGGTGTGCATAAAATGAAATTGACTGCCTCACCACATCCATTCACCTCTGGCTTGATTAACTCTGGAAGTTTCTATCCAAGGACAAGTCTCGCTTTGCAGAGCCCAGAATGCCAGTGCCTTATTTTATTCCTCTTCTTCTCGCTTTATGGATAAAACAAAAACCACCCATAAAGGAAACAAAGTTTTAAAAAAGAAAAATGCGTGTGCTATGTCTAAGGGATTTCGGAGGCGGAGCTGCTTTTAGAGGGCTCAAGGAAATTGCTTTATAATGCTTTTGACGCATTATAAGGACTATACTGGGATTCAGGGAGAAAGGCAGGTGTTATTGTCAAAATAACAATAAATGCAATGGAAGATGTGCTTGAGTAGGAGTTCTTAGTTCTAGGGAATAGTTAGATTTAAGCGTAATCGGGGAAGTATCTTCCGCGCGAGAAAAATGGTGGACTTTCTAGTCCTCCTGTATCTTCTGCTTTCACTTTAAATATTCAGTTCTTATCGACAGTTCAATTCAACTATTCCTTTTATTAAGCTGAATTGAGCTGTCCGCTGAAGACTGAATTTTCGAACACGAAGATTGCGTTACGATTTTGCAAGTTTAGAAAGATGGCCTTTACTATTAAATTATTGTTAAAGGAATAATGCTTTACATATACAGGTATCCCTCGAATAGCACGGTTAATTGGATCCGTGGTATTCGAAACCGTGTTATGCGAATCTATGTTCCGTGTTATTTGTGCGTTGTCGCAATTTTTAGCCGTACTTATTCGCGACTTTCGTGTAATTCAAATGCCATTCGAGGGATGCCTGTAATTTTAATGGAAGGGATCAAAACTCGTGGCAACTAGTGAAAATTATAGGAAAATTAAAGAAGATTTATATTATAAGGCTAAAGTCTCGCTATAAAATCGGAAAGTGTGTAGAGCAAATAAGTTTAAGGAAACCGCATCAGTATCGACATTTATCGCAATATTATTCGTTATTAAATGTCGTTTCATTCATTTCCCATTCTTTATTTAATGTCAAATGCAAAATACCCTTTTGTGGCGGACAGCCCATTAAAATATATAAATACATATTAACCCGATTTTTCTTTACAAAATAAGTCGTAAATGCATATTTTCATTCTGTCGAAAATTGGTTAAAATTTCGTTTATTACTTCGAAAAAAGTGTGGGTGTTATTACCCAATTTTTCAAAATTCAAAAATTGCTAAAAATAATTGAATTTAACCCATAAAAAAATATTTCAGCCGGAACCACGTCGTATATTCATCAGGAAATCAACATTCGTCCAGCAATTAACAATTTTCATCAAATTCTACGAGCAAAAGTAAAAAATAAACGAACAAATATGAATATTTGTGTTTTTCCCCATTGCATATATACGACCAGCAAACATCATATCGAAAAATACTTTCTCTTGTGAAGAATCACATTGCCAAAAACACCCGACACCCGGAGTACTATTGTATTTTCAGTTGGTGTAATGTGGAGATAAAAATTCCACCACCCACAAGGAGGACCTGAAGAGCGACGTCATCTCGTGTTCACGTGAGGAATCAATAAAAAAGTGCCACAATCGAACCTCTAATGGGACCGCCGCCAATAAAGCCACCGAAAATAGCGTTCCTCTTTGAGTACTTTTTCCCCCAAGGATCGATTCGAAATCGTTTTCATATTTTCGAATTAGGCACTTTGCATTTGAAGTGGAATAAATTTATAAAAGTGTCCTCCCGCCTTTTTTGCAGGTGGTATATGTTCCGGTTTTCCGCACTGATTTGTGCCTTCTGGCGCATGGGAAGCTGCGCCAGAATTAATAATAAATAGCCACGCGGCCTGCAGCAGGGAGTTCTCTCCTATCTCCGTGTAAATTTGAATTTTGCTGGAAATTGCTGCTGCTGGCCGAACGGAAGGACGCGGGGAAGGGTGTGATTTAGTTGATTGAACTCCTCCATCCTTGGCAGAATGATGAAGGATACGTCAGTTTATGTACACATAAATTTCCATCCAAGTTTGGGCTCTCGGGTGAATGCGCGGTTTCACTTCTTTTATCGGACCCTATAAATTCCATCTGGGTATAGTACCCGAAATACTCGAGCATCTGCTGGTTTATTCTGGGATGGATTGATGGTGGTTTAGTCCAGCTACCGACCGAAGTACCTTCATTCATAACATTTTAATGCACCACCGGTGTCAATCATAATTTATTTCACCTAAATTGATTTCACTCCCCCGGAACGTAAATCTCATTTCGTTATGGAAAATCTAGAAAGCATAAACAACTGATAGTTGTGTAACTCAGTTTTTTTAAAATCGCTTGAATGCAGTCGGAAATATAAAGGAAACGCCGAGTTCTGAAACAATGCAAGTCCTGTGCGAATCTTGAAATGTTGTGAAAAATATTCTTGATATTTTAGAAACTGAAGGCATAATGTGTTTAGTAAAACAAAACTTTACGAGTTGAAAGAAACAAATATTACAAAGGGAGTAAAAAACCAAGCAATCTCAGTCATATTGCTCCAAACTCGAGCACTGCGGACTCATTTTGATTTTGTTAGATTCTAGAAAACGCCTTTTAAAATTATAAACGAGTATGAAAACGCTTATTCATCGCACAACAATAATTTCATGTTTCAATGAAACTGAATAACATTTCTATTTTTGCCAGTTCTATTAATTTGAGCCCCTGTATATGCTCTTAGAAAAATTACTTAAGAAATATTTAAAATATATGCATAATGAAGAGTGTAGAAGAAGAAGTATATGCAAAAAAATTATTTTCAAGTTTTTCTGCGATGGTTTGCACGTTTTACTTATTCAGGGTCATAGTGAATTTATACGAAGAGATGATTCCGGAAATTACGCAATTTTCCACAAATTCTCTATAAACGAACATTTTAAAGATATTTCATATTTTTAGGGTTCTATTTCCAGGACAACAACCCTGTTGGGGAAATCAAAATAGAATTGTGAAAGTGTTCATTATATAAAAATATATTTGGGAAAGGTATGCGCATAAAAAAGATCAAATTTGGGTACCCCTTCTAATTTGTTCTTACTAATTTCAGCTTTGCACTTAAATATTCGGGATAATTTCATATTACCATTCCCCTTTCTCTTCTTTCATCGTTCACTTCATTTTCCTTTTTTCCCTATTCTCAACTTCGCTTGTCGTCTTAAATAGCAAAAATTATTACTTTAGATGTCGAGACAATTTTCTTTTGATAAAAAAAATTGTTCTTTCTATCCCTCAATAGCCCCGGCATATACGGCCACAGACTATTGCGTCCATCAAAATAGATCCCTACAACTTTTCTCGGTCGCGTCCTTGGGAGGAAAAGGGCTTTACTAAATTACCGAAATAATTTCGAAATGAGTCCTCATAAAAAACGTATACGGGGAGGGAAGAAAAACGTCTTCATCTTGAGAGGCAAATTCCTTGGAAGGGATATCTCAAGATTTTGGGGAGTAATTCATCTTCCGCGTCGGGTAACATCCCCCCTTCCCTTCGTTCGTTCTCTTTTTTTCATAGATCTAGCCCTGCCTAGGGGTAAAACTTGAGAGAGATTAATTTATTTCACCTGCCCTAAAGGCGGGTAACAAATGCGGAACCGAAAAAAACATTTTTTTTTTTTAATTAATTTGTTGTCAGTTAATTAAGACTTTCCGGAATGAACCTTTTGCAGACTCAGACGGTAGAGGTGGACTATATGAAGTATGTCAGATCCGACCTTTATTTTTCGAAAACGAGCCGAAAAAGGACTATTCGTTTTTTATCGTTGAATTAAATAAAGAAAAAATTATCACTGATAAGCGACTTAAGCATGGGCTGAATTCTTATAAAAAAGTTTGTGCGTAATTCGCCTCTTACTGAAATGTTTCATGTACATGTTTTTTATAGCTGAACTACGTAATAAAATTCTTATGAGAATTTTTGTATGTAATTCAGTTATGGTCAGGGCCATCCCTGCTTTCTACAAGTCCAGCAGAGTTTTGTAAGGAATGATGACCACCCTGTTCCTAGTGAGTATTGTTTAAAAAAATCCAATTTGAATATCTCTGCGGTGTGCAGTCAAAGTTAAGAGATTTAAATCGATAAAAAAAAAAACTTTTTACCTGTAGGAATTGCTTGATGTACTCGTTGCCGTTTTCCGCCAGGAAGAGTTGCACGGCGTTCATCACTTGGGAGGGAATTTTTTGGCCCGGGGCCACATTGAGGAGCTCCGGGCTGGGCGACTGGGGGTCTCCATCCTCGGTGACGTGGAGCACCGCTGAGGACGGACTGATTGCGTCCTTATCGGCGACGGAGGCGCTGTGCTTGATAGCCATTGAGTTTGGAGTTGATGCGGCGGTTTGGAGTCGATTCGATAGAGCCTTGCTGTTTTCGTCGGGGGGCGGTGTCTTATAGAGGGCAATGTCGTAGGGATGGTCGTTGTGCTGGGCGGTGCTTCGCATCGCAACCCCCATCGGCGGAATTATACTGATCGGGGTGGGCGAGGGCGGCGATAGAATACGTTGGCGGTATTGCTGCTGCTGCTGAAGGTAGAGTCGCTCCTGGTGCTCGTCGAGGTGGTTTCCGACGACCGACAGGTTTGAACTGGAAGGGTACCGGCTGTTCGAGGACAGGTGATTGAAGGGATTTCGCGTGGTTTTCACTTCTGACGTTGTTAGCTGTGACGTCAAGTGCAACTTGGAAGGCGGGTGGTAGAATTCCTCCGCAATATCAGAAAGATTATTGTTCGTCATAGCCGGTGACGGAGTTGCAACTTCTTCTTTAATGTCTGGAAGTTCGGTCGACGCGGTGCAGTTGAAGGTGGCTTGGCTGAAATTGTTATTGTCGTTTACACCCCCGCCACTCCCCTTCCCTAGCTGGGATGGGTTGTTCTTTCCAGATTTGACTCTGGGACTGTTATCGGCACTCTGGGAAATCTCATTGAGTCGAAAATTTGGCTTCGGGGCTCGGGTTCTGTTATCTGCAGTGTCTGAGGAGGTCATTGTGTTTTGATTTTTGAACGGATTCACAGGAACTGAATTAGGGGCGGGGGCCGGGACGTACGAGGAGGCGGAATTACTCAATCTTGTTGAGTTTTCGAAACGATTTAACACCTCCTCCACCCGGTCGATGGTTTCCTCTACCTCCTGGTCGTTGCAATTGAACGCGATGTTGTTGTTCAGCAGGAGATTGTTATTGCTCCCATTGCTGAGAATCCCGCTGGAGTGGCTCATGTTGTTCGATGTTGTAATTGACCCAGGAGAAGCAGCACCAGCAGCAACCTTCGCCGGGGACTCTCGGAAAAAGTTCTTGGGTCCCACTACAGCGGTCTCGGGATCTTTCCACTGCTGGGTATTTCCATTAACCAGCTTGCTGCCGGAGAAATCCATCGTCGTGGCTGGGGCCCCACAACTGGCAGCTGTAATCCGTTTATTGTCCATTGCCGTTCCCGGCACCACAAAGCTGCCTCCTCCTTTCTGTCCAGGACTTCCATTAGGCAAGATGCTATCAGCTGGATTTTTGGCTGAAGCTTGTTTTGCTGGGGGGTTCGGCGTGGTCGTCTTGGGACTCGCCACACCATCTCCAGCAGTCTTCGTTACAGCGTCTTTGCCCTTCGATGACAGGATTTTGCTGGCTACACCAGTCGCCGATGCCTTTTTGCTCTGGATATCGCCGCCACTGATCTCGCCGCTACTGGTTTTGGGGGGATTATTCCCGTTCCCATTATTTTTATGGCCACTGGGGCTCGAGGTGCTGCTGCTGCTGCTGCTGCCAAAAGGGTTCTGCACAAAGGTCGCCGAGCTCTTAAATATCCTTGTAAAATTCCCAGTGCTGAAATACGAGAGCCCGCCACCCTTGGAGGGGGATGATTTTGTCGTAATGACTCCACTGCCCCCAGATCCACTTCCGGCCAGAGCGGAGAGGGCCGATGTAGTTCCTGGCGCACTAAAATTCCCGGCTTCTGCTGATTTTCCCGGGGACCCGCAGGAAGAAATCTGTTGTCTGCCAACGCCCCCAACGTCCTCCCGACCTGCTCCTGCTCCAGGCGCGGGTGACGGCGATGACGTCGACGGCGACGCGAGGAGGCGGATTTGCTTCGGTTTTGCTGAGAACATGCTTTAAAAAAGGCACTTGGGTCACTCATGAGCATTTTCACTTTACACGCGGTCTGGACACGCTCGCTTTATAGCACACTTTTTTTTATTCCCGGCCGGGTCCTTCGCACAAAATCGTTGTGTTCATGGGTTAGAGCCCGGAATTATTTGTTTGGCTAAAGAACAATTTTTTTTTTTTTTGGTTTAAAATTTTACGACGGATTAGGAAAATGTTTAAGGGGTATAAGCCGGGAGAGCTGGCAAAGAAAAAGGATTGCAATTTAGGGAAATTGTGGCCTTTAAGGGAGATCCAAATGGATAACAAATTCACAGCTTTACAGCACAGAGAATATTTCGTTGGGATTTTATGAATTTAATTTTTTTTTGCTCTGTAAAGTTGAGATTCATAGCGGCCATATGACTTTTACTACGCAGATCCCCTCCCAAAACGAGGCTATTAACAGCTTTTTTGCAAGAAATATAACATTTGGCGTCAAACCTATAATATAATTTGCTATATAACAGTTTAATATAGCAATTTAAATTGTATAACAGATATTTCAAATGCAGGAAGGTAATAATAGCGTCTAAACTTTTTTTTTTCAAAACAGTAATTTTTTAAATTAAGCTTTTAATACTAAGCAAAGCAATGTAAACTGTAATACTCCCTTACTGACTGGAATGCATTGTTTACAGGATTAGCAGCTTTAGAAAATTACTTTTAAAGAATCAGTTTTATTTAAATAGCTAAACAACTTACAAGAACAAGTTAAGATCTTAGAGGACTCGATCGTTTTTAAGGTTTTAAAAACAGCAAAACTTTTTGCTCCTAACTTAAGTCACATGTAAAATTAATGAATCTGTCACCACCATAAAGATGATTTTACCCCTTCTGTGATAAGATTTTGAGTTCCATCAATTTCACAGAGTCCCTAAGGGTGATATTTACATCCGATTGCCAAGTGGACCGACATAAGTACCAAAAGGTAAATTAGAATCCCATTAAACAGTCCTTTGATTACATCTGACTAGGAACTTTTGCAGGTGAGCCCATTTCGAACTTCCACTCCTCATCAAATTCTCATCTAAGTGCTACAGGTTCTAAATTAGGATCAATCAAAGTGTGAACAATTATTAACGTCCTCTCGAATTTCCAGTCACCGACACTGGGACTTTATGCGGGTGCTCTATATAGCAGGGGGAGCCCCCAACACCCTGGCCCATCCTTCATTTCGCCCACTGACACAGTTATTGTGAGAGAAAGTCGAATCGAAAGTGACTGGAAATGAGATTCCCAATAAAATCAGGACGTCCCGAAAGCCCACTTAAAACTTGCTAAAGGACTTTTGAAAAGGTTCGTTAAAAGCTCGATTTCCCAGCCCTACGTCCCGAACAAAAAACAAAAATATATATATATATCCATCCCAGAGGAGCCTCATACTGGCGTCCCTACCCTCCTAGGAGGGCAGGACGCCGCAGAGAAAGACCATTGATCCATCCGATCCATTTGAATACAGTCCCCGGCGGCGTTGGATCTGTGATAGACCTAGACACAGCCTCTGGGAGCAGGACCGCGTTTTTTTTCCGGGGAGCCCTGGCCTAGCCGGGCGATTATGAGAGACACCCCTCTACTTTCTCGATAATATCAGATAAAATTGGAGATTTAATCGGAATCACGGAGGCTTCTGGCTGGCATCAATTTCGTAACACAAATTACTCCCGGCCCAGTTAGGGAGAGAGCTCCGGTGATTTAGTCAGATTAAATCTTGACATGGAATTCTGGGACTTTGTGGGGGGCAGATTTCAAGTCCCGCGCCGGTCAGAACTTAGGAGGATACTTTGAAACTTTACCCTGGAGCGAAAAAATCAAAAATTGGAATCGCCTAGTAATTGGGCACAGAAGTTTCTCCTCCACCGTATAACACTTTGGCAGGAGTTGAGAAAATATGAATTCCTTCCGGAAATATTTATGAGGCGGCATGGAAAAAATGAATTAGAAGACGGAAAAATAACGGTAAATAATAGAGCAACAAGCAAATAAAAAAGTGGAACTCATGCGGGTGCAAAAAGAAAAAAAAAAAACAAATATATTACGGCCTGGGGTATGTTATGCTTGGAGCGAGCGCCACTAAATTATTCATGGTCGCAATTTGGGATTCCGGGCGATCCTAACTATCGTTATTTTTGGATGAGCCCGGAGGACGATGGACGATGAACGACAACGGGACATGCGGACGGATGGACGACGTGTGTTGCGCGCTCCTCGAACCCTCGAAGGACCACTCCTTTTCGGGCTGACATATTAGTAGAAGAAAAATAGCCGCCGTCTCAGCCTAATGGGGAACTCTCCTTGATGGGGCCAGGGATTAAGAATTAGCAGCGGCCGACACATCATCTCCCGAGGGGAGCTCCTCCGGCGACCTCGCTCTGTTGCACGGAAAGCGGGGGGCCTATATCACTTCGCGTATGGGATAGATTTATTGGATGCGTGTTTTTGCTGAATTGTAATTTGGATTAAGATTATTCGTCGCTTCAGGGGTGATTTTTTATGGGGAATATGTCCCTATTGTGAGAACGCAATGACGCTGCCCATTAGGAAAGAATTCTTTATACATTTTCCAAAGTGATACTAAAGGCACTTTTTTTTTATTCAATAAATTCGACATTTTAAGATTAGTATAACAGGTTAAAAATGTATAACAGTTTAAAAATGTATAACAGTTTTCTAAAGAAAAATAATTTGATAATTTAAATAAATTCCTTTCTAAATAAGAACACAGTATAACAGTTAAAGCTAGATTTTAGCCAGTTTAATCAAATTTAAACTCTTATACAGTGTTGTGCGAAACAATAGCAACAACTTCAGTACAACAACTTAATGTAGTTATTTTTGTCCTGTTATTAGCTGTACACAAAAAAAAATATCCTGTGTTTTTTCTTTAATAAAACAATTATAAACAATTTACTTTGGAAAAAATTAACAATTCAATTTTGACAAACAAAAATAAAATATACCAAACTCCAACATATGTTAGTGTACGAAACAAAAGCCACCTAATGGAAAAATTCCAGAAAATGGACTTTTCTGCCAAAATACTCTCACTGTGGTACAATTGTTGCAACTGTACCTAGTCTTGCCATAAATTCTGTCACACAAATTAGCCTGGAATTGTACAGTTATGTTGCACTTTGTAACAAATGAACTGTACGGCGTAATATTCCGATCAGTTTGGTGGTGGTTTTGACTCGTAATCATGGAGTGGGGAGTAAAAGAAAATCGTATCGCTGTAATAGCACTCCATAAGTGTGGAAAAAATAACAAAAAGATTCATTTATCGTGCCATAGAACGATTTAATGAAACCTTAGGCATAGATGATAGAGCAAGGACCGGTCGTCCACGTACCGTTAGAACAGTCAGTGCCATCAAAACTGTCCGAGAGCGCATCCGTAGAAATCCACTGCGCAAACAAAATATTTTGTCGAGGGAGTTGGAAATCTCCACAAGATCGATGAGTAGACTCATTCGAGATGATCTTCATATGAAGGCTTATCGTCGGTCAACAGCCCACATGTTGACTCCACGGTTAAAGGAAATAAGATTGGAAAGATGCAAGAGTCTCTTGCTTTGGCACGCAACCAATGGTCTTGAGAACATCCTCTTTACCGACGAAAAAATTTTTACTGTGGAGCAAATTTTAATAAACAAAATGATAAGGTTTATGCAACATCATCAGAAGAAGCTAAAAAAACGGTTCCCAGGGTGCATCGAGGCCATCATCCAGCTTCTGTAATGGTTTGGTGGGGTGTATCCCATAAAGGTGTCACAACACTCCATTTTTGCGAAAAAGGTGTCAAAACCGATGCGGCGGTTTATCAAACCAACGTGCTGGAAGGTGTTGTGAAACCTTTATCGCAAACTCTCTTCGGTGGACAATATTGGGTTTTCCAGCAAGACTCTGCTCCTGCTCACAAAACAAAAAGCACACAGGAGTGGCTTCGCAACAACATTCCTGATTTTATTGCACAAGAAGATTGGCCATCCGGGAGCCCAGATTTAAATCCGCTGGATTATGCATTATGGACAGAGTTAGAGAACAGGGCCTGTAGAACTCCCCACCGCAATTTGGACAGTCTGAAAAAATCGTTGGTGAAAGCAGCAAATGAAATGTCGTTGAATACCGTGCGTGCCGCTATAGACCAGTGGCCACAACGTTTAAAATCTTGTATAAAAACTAAAGGAGGTTATTTCGAGTAAAGCTTTTATTAATTAATTAACAATATCTTATTAAAATAAATTTCGTTGGAATAAACATATTATCTTTTATTGTTTAGATTTTATGCTTCTTTAAAGTTGTGACAGAATTTATGACACGACTAGGTACAATCGCGTCAAAGCAACTTTACTAATTTCTGATCGGCGAACTAAAGTAGTATAATGGCGCGTAATAAGTTCTCTGATAGTTTCAAAATTAAAATTATTGAGAAATATAAGAGCGGCTATTCTTAGTACTCACTCTCCCAAAAGTATAATATAAATAAATCTGTAAATATATAAAAACGGGAAATTTTAGCACGCGTTTTTTGGGCGGTCAGCCACGGAAGACTACACAAAGGACCGATATGAGAATTTGTGCGTTAATTAAGAAGGACCCCTTTATCACATCGAACGAAATATTTTAAATTTAAGCGAATATGCAAGTACTGTTCGAAAACGCGCCTTAGAAAATAATTTAAGAAGCTACAGACCGGCCAAAAAACCTTTGCTTACAAGGAAACACTTGCTTACTCAAGGTAAATTTGACGGTATGGTATGTTTGTCTATATAAAATTAAATATAAAATTTGAAATTTGCTTCAGACCATTTGAACTGATCCTTAGAAAAGTGGAAAAAAGCGATGAATCAAAATTTATTTAATAAATTCCGACGGTATGATTACTCTACGACGAGGCAAGTGTGAGCGACTCAATCCACGACATTGCAAGGGAACAACCAAGCATGGGGGAGGTAGTATGGACTTCTTTGTTGGTTAATGGTTTAGGTACTTTTGTTGAAATAAAAGGAATAATGGATCGTTTTATTTATGAAAATATTTTGGAAATCCATAATTCCCATATGCCGATTGGGAAATTCCGCTTCGATTAGTGCTTCAGCATGATAATGACCCGAAGCTGGTAAAAGACTGGATTATTGAGAATGGGATTCTAGTCCTTGATTGGTCAGCCCAATCACCAGACTTGTATCCCACTGAAAATCTCTTTGTGATCCTTAAACGGCGAGTCGGAGGACAACGTTTTAGAAACAAAGCAGAATTTATGGAAACAGTACAAAAGGAATGGCAAAAGATATCTTAGACTTTTATTGTGAATTTAATAGAGTCTATGCCACGAAGGTGTGCTGAGGTCATTAAAAATAAAGGCTATCATTCTAAGTATTAAGGACGCAACTAAAAGCTTGCTTTTGTTTCGCTCACTAGCATTTGTTTGTTATGTTTTACATTTGTTTATCTAAACTAAATTGTTAATTTTTTGCATAGTAAATTGTTTATAATTGTTTTGTTAAAGAAAAAACACAGGATAATGTTTTTATTGTGTACAGATAATAAAAGGACGAAAATAACTACATTAAGATTTTTTAAAACCTCTGTAAGACGATTTATAATGGGAATTGTGAGCTTTTCTAAGGCCTCTAGAGTTATTAATGACCATGATTAACGAAGTATCACTGTTAAATTGATTTCCGTTGGAATAAACCATTCAAGATAGGATTTCCAAAGATATTTAATGAGATTAAGATCGGAGCTTCCAGCGGACCAATCTAAACGATTGATTTTTTTTTGGCTAAAACAATATTTTACCTTCTTTGCTTAGTGAATCGACGCATTACCTTGTTGAAAATAAAAATCATTTTCATAAAATTGCTCCAACATGCTGACTAAACTAATTTCTAAGAATTCAAAGTACATTTCGGAATTAAAGTTTTTAGGAAACCACGTTATTTGGAATTTACTAGCAACAAAAAAAGCGGTCACCAAAATTTGATGATATCGAAATTCACCCCGAGAGTTGGACAAATCATGCTAAAATAGTAACCATAACCGGACAATACAAATTGAATCGCTTCTTGTCACTAAAGAGAACGGTTTTCCATTCTGAAGACCAATGGTTGTTTTTCTGCAAATGCCAATCTTGAATTTTTGTGAAGTTGTGCCAAAGGTAAACTTTAAATTTTCGTAACTTTTTAAAATTTGTCTTTCACGTCTCGCAGATACAGGAAGATGAAAATTCCGTATTTGTGTGGAAGTTACGATATTTTTATGGACTTGTCCTAGTACAAGACGTTTTTGTTAGGCAGTTAATTTTTTATTGTTGTTACAATTTCTGTTCTATCGATAATTTTCGCTTTGATTTAGGTAATTCCGGACTGCAATCACCGATCGATTTAATTTATTTGTAATCTCCCGCAAATACAACTTGAAATCTTTAAGAACTTTTATTTTTGTTATTTTTTCATCAGGGAAGTTTAATTTTAAATTGAAATTTTCTTCATTTATTTAATTAAACTCACTTTAACAAATACCCTTAAAAGGGTATAAAAGAAAAATACAAAGGGAAATTTATTTATTATCAGAAAAACAGGGCAGGGCGACTGTTTTAAATCGAATTTCTACTTGTAATGTAATTAAATTCAAATGTGGCATTCTTCACCAAATATATGTGCAACTCTATCTACATGTTTTCTCAGATCAATATAATAATTGATATGGAATACTTAGCAGTTCAGTGCCAGGTATCTATGTAAAAATTTACTATTTTTCTTTTACAAACTTAGCTGTTTTTAGTTGAATTTCCTCAAATAAAAACCAACAGTGGATCTAAATGACCACTTTGAGGAACACCAAATTAAGTTTTTATGACAGAATAATACAAAAATTTCCTAAATGAGCAGTTAGCACCCTAAACTTTAAAAGTTTCTCATTTATACCAATAAAAGTTTTACTAGAGAGAGTTTATTATTCACAGAAAACCAACAAACCCTTTAAATTTTTGGATAAAACTAAAGTTACGTTCACAGCAAAATCTTCAACTGCGTAAAATGTTGTATACCAAAAATTTACATTTAAAAACAAGAAACACCGCAACAATTTTCTAGATCCTTGAGGTAAATTCCTCTTCACCCAGAGTTACCCAACAAAAACCGAAACATTTAGACCAGTTACGCGCTTGAAGTAATTTTTGGAAAACAAAATAATAAAAAAAATAAAAAATGCCAAAAGAAAAAAAAAACTCTAAACTTTTCCTAGACTTATCCCATGTTCCCCGGAGTACCTGAATAGACACACAATTTAGCTCCCTTCATCCCTGCTTGCCAAAAAATTATTATATCTCTCGTTGGCTATTTTTATTTCGAAAGAAAAACTTTTATGTACCCGCCCGCAAGTCGGCCTTAGCTTTATTGCTGTGAAATTTTTCGTTTGCGGCCGAAGAAAGTGCTAAACTTTCTGCACAAACTTCAATTTTTCCCATTTGTTTATATTTGTTGCAAAATAGCCATTAGCTACATTTTCCGCCCGCGTGTAGTCCCCCCTCCCGAGTTCTTCAAATTCCAGATACCGTCGACAGTGTCGCCTCAAGGACAACCCTCCCGGATAGATCTCTTCGGGTTCTGGAGAATGGCAACTTTCTTTTTTTTCGGAGGATGCGGTAATATAAATCAGTACATTCCCCCTGAGCGTATTTTGCTTTAGGATGTCTGTTGATTTTCTGAAGTTGACGACAGTTGAGGAAAGTTTTTGTGGATTTTAATTGGTTCTAGTTGGACAGTTCTTTCAATTAGATCAGATGAATTGGCCCATTGTCGCTTTATCCCACATTATCTTAAGTGGCTTCAATTTGGACTTATTGAAAAGTGCCTAGTTATTGTTATTTTTATTATAAAAGTTTAAGTTCCTAAAATTAATGACTGAGTTTAACTAAAAAACCTAGTCTAATGGAGTTCAACAAATTTTTAAATGATTTTGTTATAAATTTCGACAAAATTAGATTGTATTTGATAGAAAGTGTGCTAAAATTACTAAGTGAATTCGATTTCAGTCCGATCTTAAGCTCTACCATCCGACATTGTTGCTAACTTTTTCTTTTATTCTATTCTGTCCTATTACAAATTGAAAATCGTGTTGCAATACCTATCCCAAGATTAAGGCTATCAAAAAGTTCGATACCTAAAGATATTTGGCAAAGAAAAGCCATGTCGTAATCAAAGACCCTTCGTCGTCCTCTTTCCTGACCATAAACAAGAAAAGGTTCACACTCCGACGCCTCAGAAAACTGCGCCGGACTCGAGTAAATTGGCGGCAATTTTGCTTGCATTCTCTGTCCTCTCGGCACTAGGTTCGTAGTTTTAATTAGGGCCCCAAAAAGGATCCCTAACTCCAGCCACCACCACTTAATTGCTGGTTCTCCGTGGAAACAACAGAGGAAGGAAAAATTGACTGAGTTAGGGCAAAAACTTTCGGATGCAACGGTCCCTCTAGAGCTCTTAAGGGCTGTAATCCATGCTCCTTTGAGTTCAAAGCTTTTTAACAAATTTTTTTTCTTACGTAAATGAAAAACGATGCTAATTTGTCCCCTGGGAAATTCAAAGTGATTTCCTTTAAGTAAAAATAACAATTCCCCGCGAAATTTGAAAATTTGGCTGTATGCTGTTCTAAAAAAAAAAGGAAGAAAATAACAAAACAGGATAAAATTAAGAAGGAAAAACAGCAGTTAAGTGCCCTTATCCCCTGTATCTGTGCCGTAAGCGGCTTAAAGTATCCATTGGAAGGTAAAATGGGGTCCAGTTGGGTACCTTCACATTTTTATCCAGAAAATCAAAATGATCACTTTTCTAAAAAAAAAACGTTCCATTCACATTTTCCATTTTTCACTAAAAATTTACAGAAAGGCCATTCTTCGCAAACACTCACGCTAAATACCACGCGAATCAGTTTCTATATAAATTCAAAAATCCCGCCAAAGTATCTGTAATTCCGGTAATCGCGTATATTTTTTTTTTTGCCCGAACTATCGTGGCTGAGAAGTCGCGACCGACTGAGGGCCCGAAGGTATGCAATGTCGCCGCGCCGGCACACGTACGCGGGCCAACGCGTAGCCAGCTGGTAGGCACCGGTGAAATTGCACGCGCCGCGACGACAAAGTCTGGACACTTTGAGGCGAGAAGTTTCGTCGAGCCGCTGAAAAGGTGCGAAGCGTGCGCGCATCGTCAGCAATTCAGCGCGCGTGGGGAACACGGCGGAGAAGTTTCGTTCGAAGGTGTCTCGGCTGTGAAGAGGCCAGATATTCTCAAGCTGCGGCAAAAACGGAGCTAAACGAATCTTTATCATGGACACCTCTTTTTAGTATGTCTTCAACACAGGTGGGGAATCCTCTTTTACTTAAATTGAGAAGATGCAAAAATCGTGCATTTTATTTTCGACAGAATTCTAGCAAAATTGTGTTTTGTTTAAAAACTGCCCTCTTACTAAATTAATTTAAATTGGAATGTTTTTGATTGATTTCTAAACAAAACCATAATCTTAATTATTTTATCAAACCAATTTACTTTGATGGTCTTGCCCTGAAAGGCTTATACTCAAATGCGACTTCAAGCGAAAAACCGACTTCAGAAAACAACCCAAAGATATTTAGGTGAAAAGTTGTATATTATTTTTCCTAGGATATCATTTTTAAATTAGTAAATTTTTGATTAAATGAATAATAAAAGAATAATAATTTTTTAGAATAGAGATTTCGACTTTTTTGATGCTAGGCGTGAGCGTATGCATTTGTCAATTGCACCGCTGAAAAGCAACTTGTGATTTTCAGGACTTCAGGGCGATTAAAATGTTGGAACATCTCACTATTTATAAAATTTATTTGTTTTCTCCTAAACACAGATTCTTTCAAAGGTTCGAATCCATGAATATTTTACTATTGAAACTATAATCGCAGAGACATTTTATACATTTACCCTTTCATTTAATGGTAAAATCACCCAATTTGGAGGTACCACAAAAACAGGATGGAAAAAGGCTGCAAAACAAAGTAACAAGTCAATAATTCACCAATCTAAAAACTGTCAACAAATACAAATCGACAACTCCATAGTGTCCTAATGCATACAAAAAAATGCCAGATCTTGACAAGAGGTATTCGAAGCAAAAATATGATAAACTTTTCGCTTTCGGGAATATTCCCGAATTTCTATACCGCAAACGAAAAGAGCACAAAACAAGCCAAACAAGTCGATTAATTAAAATTTAAGTAAATGGTCGTGTAGACACAAAATCGACATACAGTGCACAATGGTGGCGTGACAGCTTCACCCGCGAGGGGGCACAATTAACTAACTGGATGAAGTTTATCTTGATAATTTCATTTCAATTAGATCTCAAGTTTTTCTTCTGGCGCGACCTTCCTTCCCCGAAGAGGAGTGACTCGAAGAAGATCCAACAGACGCGGGGTGGGACTATAAACAACGGTGACAAGGGCAACAGCAGTGGGAGGGAAGGTCGCCCGCAATTGAATTAGGATCAGCTTTCCCCGACATAAATGGAGAAAAATTGACTTAACAGGATTCCTAGTGGTCCCGGCAAGTAGCTAACAAGTAACAGGGAAGTGCTTGTGGTTGTTTCAGGGAGGAGTTGGTCGGAAGGTGGGTGTAAATCGAAACATGGTCCTGGATTAGGTTGCAGGTTCTGGCCAGCGCCCTTTACCCCCAGCGGACGCTTTACAGCTTTAAGTAAGGCACTCAGACCCCACACACAATTGCGCGCACGTGTTAGGAGGGCCTGCTCCAGGATCCAACTCCGCTGTGCAGGCAAGTTTGATATGGATGTAATTCGCACGTGGGAGCCATACAATTTGATTACCAGCGGAAGAAGTCACTCGAAGAGGCTCAGGGCTCACAGCGACCCGCCTCCCCTGAACCCCGCCGTTGGAGGGCACAATTTCACTTGCGGAACATTTTTAAGCGCGCGTCCTCAAAAGATCTAAAGCAGGCTCTCCAGCTACCCGAAAGGACGTATGCCAACCAACCAACCATTCGAGGACCTGGCTGAATGCTTCTACCAACGAGCTCTAGTTGGTACGACTGACGAAAGGGTGAAGAAATTCCTTTTTGCCTTTAATAACGCCATTAAGAGCCAGTTTTGTTTACGATTCGTGGAAATTGGCTCATTTGTTGATTTTTGAATGAATCCAGCATCCAGCTAGAGATGTCACGAAGGCCTTTTTGATTTACCAACTTATGACAACCCCTATCCTCCTTTCTTCATCCCCCTCCTTTCCTTTTGAAACCTGATTGTTTAATTTCGCGAATAGTACGGTTAAAAGAGCGATTAACATCGCTTTATTCTGCCATAATTTACAGGGAAATTCGAGGGTGGTTGCAATTCGCTGCCGTTAAGTTGGCAAATGGTTTTCAATTTAACATTAATATTTGAAATGTCAACAATTTGAGGTTAGTGTTAAAACTGAAGTGATTGATGATAAACTGCTTTATTTATATTCACATTTGTCCCCAGACGTCTCTTAAAAAGTTGTCTAACGTCTTGGCCTTTGTCGTGTACTAAATCTGAGCCGCAGACATGTTTGATTTGTCTGAGATCTTCAAAAGCTTTCAAACTGATTAAATCGAATAGTGTCGACCCTTTCATAGTTTTCTTCCTCCCTCGACCCTAGTTCTCGCCAAGTTCACATTTGATTTAAACTTTCTGATGTACTTCGAAGAGGGCGATGGTTAAAGAGAGGGGCAAAAGTTTTCGCTTTTACACAAAACTGCTTTGCCGACTTCCTGATGGTACCATAGCACTGTACACTAACGGGAATTTCCGCGAAAAGTTTTCAGCTGTTGCTGTTGGGTACTCTTGATAGACTTTCGTGAAAACATGAAAATTTTCGAGTTGCGATTAAGAAAAGTTTTTAGAAATACTCGAAAATTTAACAAGAAGTTCGACTTTTTAAGGGAGCATTTAACGTATTTTAGCGCATATTTTTGATTGAAATTTTGTTTAAAATGACCATTACTAATCATTATAATTTCATTATATATATTTAATGCATTTATTTCATATTTAAATCAACGCTTTTAATGCATTTATTTCATATTTAAATGAACGCTTTCCAAAATTCAACCGTTCGTCCAACGGAAGAAATTCTCCATAACTAAAAATTGTAATCACCCGGATTTATTTAGAACTGCTTCCAAAAAAAGGTCAGAAATAGCTCAACGTCTGAAGTTCATTAACTTCTAAACCGTCTAGTGCTAACGTAAAACTGCAGCAATGTTTTTGAGATGCCAATGAATTTTATAAAAACAAACTTTGTGACAGAGAAAAAAAAATTCACGAAAGACCACGTTAAAAACAAAACCGATGTGGAGTCGCGCGCGAAAAAGAAATGCGTCTGTAAATAGAATGGGGAAAATTCTGCATCGCTGCCAATTCGAACATTTTGGCGTATTTTTAGCGTAAACTTGTGGAAAACTGTGCTGAGCCAGTTGAAGGCGATTGGCACCGTCCGGAAAGGTAGCAGTATTAAATTAAAACCGCATAAAACTGGTAATTTTAATACAAAAATAGTCTTGTCGGACGTTGTGTAATATCCGAGGAGCATCTCTAATGTTGAGGTATGACCCAGACAAACGACATACTTAATGAGCTTTAAAGCAAATGATCATTAAAACAAATTTCATGTAGATCTCACAAAGCGCATTCAAATTTCGATAGATGAAGAACCCTTTACCTGACCTCCTTATGAGTTTCGCGCCCCCATTACCTTCATGAGTTGTAAACTATCGTTCTTCTAAAATTTCAGTAATTAACTAAAATTGTTTATTTAAATGGGAAATTAACATTTCAAATTTGATGTTTTTCTGAATATTTCTTGTAAAATTGTAATTATAAATTCCCCTAATTTTATTTTATATGCCTCTGATCCCGAGGTTTAGAATGCGTGAAAAAATATTTAAAGCTGTAATTAAGTGCAAGGTGGCTGAAAAAAAAGCACGATCAAGGGGGAAAAGGTCAAATCTGTGGCTTAAAAAGCAATTAAAATAAAACGCGAAATTAAGTGAGCTTCCCGCATATGTCAGAGTTTTTCCCGGCTGGTTTGGTTTTATCTTACCGTGAAAACCCAGTTCAGGAATGATGAGCAGTTGCTCGTCGGATACATGACACGAATAAATCACTGCGTGTGGGGCTTTTTGCTCTTTTTCGGCTGTATATCGCGTGTTTAAACCAAAAATTTAATTATTAATGAAATCTCATCCAGCAAAAAGTTTCTCCCATCAGAGAACGCTTGCTTTGCACAATTACCGTCACCGCCCCCCCAATCAGGCGAGTGGGAGGAGGATTCAGGAAATTCCCTTTAAAGTGCAAAATCTGGAGCGACTTTTACCTCCGTCTGTGGATGGGTCTTCATCTCCACGTCTATCATAATCTTCATTAGAACCATTAAGAGCATCATTAGCTCCGGGAAGAAGATCCCGAAAATTAGGAAAATTATTTTGTTCCAAATTGAACCGCTTCACAACAGACTGCGAGTGCGGGAGGAACCGGGCTACTCTCTAATTGGTGTGTAATTAGAAGGGCCAAAAACAAAATAATTTTGGCGGGAAACCACCCGACAAGGCCCCCACGATTACGTCAAACCGACACGAGCCAGATAAGTGGAGTCTAAATGGAATTTGCATTGAATTTCCCGGGTGATGGGTTCGATCCCGATTCCCGAAATGAAAAGTAACTGCCGCCTGCGGGAGGTCTGGAGGCTTAGAGCTTTTTATTGGCGCGCTACTTCATACCAAATTAAATTAAATGAAAAAATGCTTAGGTTAATTGAGCAGGGAAATCGCTGTTTAATTGATTGGATGGCTGATAGCTCGGAAATGGGATCATTACAGTGAAATTCGGATGCTATGCGAATTTTGGGATCAACGCGGCTGCTTTTCGTTTTTGTCGCCTGTTGAGCAAAACAGTAGTTGACGATGTTTGCTTCAGCAGCAAAAAGTACAATTTGCAAGTCATTGGAATTTTTTTTCCACGATACTATTTTCATCTCACTTAATTCAAAGAATGTTAATTTGTAAACCATTATTGACCCTTTAAAGGTCGAATTTCATTTTATTTCATTTTAAAAATCCCTAAAAAGTAATTCAAAAGAAAATGGACAATAAAACCTTGATCAAAAAGTTCCCGGAATCACCACCAAGTGGCGCACTCAGTAACACAGTTTTATTTTTTTTTTCTTTGTAGATAGCGGCAGTTTAGTGTTAGTTTCCTCCAAATTTCAGCATCCTAGCTTGACATTTATGAAAGTGACGCAGTGTTGAGTACGTCTGGTTATGTGCATCTTTCGATTTTTGCATTATTTCCTCTTGGCTGGCAAAACACGTCCCCCGTAATCGTTTTCTGAGTCGATTAAACAGTCGAAGGAAGCTAAATCAGGTGAATTCGGCGACTGCGGAATGGTATTTGTTACGTATTTGGTGAGAAACTCGCGAATAATAATAGCATTAAGGAAGCGTCGTCATGGTGCAAAATCAAGACCATTACAAAAATTGAAACATGCAAAAAAACAGATATACTGAACACTGCGTCACTTTCGCAAATTTCAAGCTAGGATACTAAAATTTTGAGGAAATATTGCTGAAAGGTGTGCGCGTGAAGTTTACCTAATATTAAGTATCAGAAAACTTGCAATTGTGAGGTTTGTTTTTTTGAAATTTAAAATTTTCCATTTCCAATTCATAAGTGCAGTCTGTTCAACAAGGAACCGCCCTTTTTCAAAGAAGATAAAAGATATTTCTCTCTCTTTCTGTGAGTGTTTGTACGCCAATACAAATTTATTTCAGTATCGCTTGAATCGTCACGGTGAGTACAATTTAACGATCCCAAACATTGGAGTCAACTGTGCAGGATCTGGAAAGCAGAAAATAATATAACAACGTTGGACTGGCCATCTCAATCCAAAGACGCCTATCCAATTGATACTGTGTGGGGCCTAACGAAGAGCTAACTCGCTAGAAGGCCTGTGTACTACAATCTCAAGCAGCTAGCACGAATTCGGAAGGTATGGTGTTCGATATCGATTAAATATGCGGAAAAATTCGCCGAAAGTATGCCCAGAAGATGCCAGGCTATTCTCGATAGTGGCGGGGACTACACAATTTATTAATTAGTTGCGTCGTAGTACTTTACACATACTTTCATGTAAAAAAAAAATTATAAATAAATATTTCCCCTGTAAGTAAAAAAAATGCGGTTCCTTTCTTGTTGAACCAGACTGCAGATTTGAATTCCATAGCTCCGGAAATTTCTTGATATTATTTTTTATTCAAATTCCTTAATGTAAAGACATTTCGGCGCCATATTAGATGTGCAACTTTAAATTTGGAAGCAGATTCGGGGACAGCATCTGCCAAAACCCTTCAGTTTTGAATTTATGCCAATCCCCTGCAATTTAACTTTTTTTTATTTCTCTTTTTTGGGTCTGCCATCTTGAATTTTGGTATATTTGAATTCTACAGCGAAAAGACTAGTCGATATTGATTTTCATTAAAATTGCTTAAAATTGAGGAATTTCGGTCCCCATATTGGATTTACCATTTTGAATTAGGAAATTTTGATTGGTAAATTCTGAATCAGCATTCCCAAAAACCCCTTAGTGTCACGTCTCAATTTATATAGTAAAATAATGTATTTATCATCTTACGAGAAAATTTTTAATATAACAACAATTTTCAAACCGAACTACTCTTTGATCTTACAAAATTTATGAGCTGTACCACAAAACAACATGCTAATCAATTTGATATTACAACAATTCATTCGAAATGATTACTTTAAGAATTCCTTTGGAAAAAAAATTCCAAAGCTCTTATGAAATATATTTTCTATCCAATACTCGACCATTACCCGTCATCAGAGAACCTGTTGATCAATAAACCGACGCCTTCTTATCATATCGGCGCTAATGTGATTACAATTAACGAACGTTACGTAGCGTCGCAAGAATGCGAATGTGTGTTTTAAGTGAAATGCCGAGCAATATCTCGCGGGAAAAGCTTTCCATATTTGTCTTTTAGCAATAACAATAAGAGATCTTTAAAAAAACAATAAATGTAAAGACAACTCACCGCATAATTTTCAGATTGTTATGCAATTGCTTACCTGGAAGAGAAGAACAAAAATAGATTATATATATTTTTTTCGAAACGATTTTATTTTATGAGGAGAGGAAATTATTTCGCGATATGAGAGTTCACGATATGCTTTACCAAATGAATTTTTTGTGCATAACAGAAATGTCTTTCGAATGCCAATAAAGGGAACAGAAAGAATACATAGAAAGGTACCTATAATATAATATAATATAATACAATAATATAGTTAGTATTTTCAAATGTAGGATAGATAAAGTACAATTTTTTAAATTATGTATTATAGTCAGAGTCAACCCTCTTGCTTCAATATCTCCAACAATTGAGACATCCTTGCTAACCCTATAGAGTCTTGTATCCATAAAATTCCTCGAGAATTTTTTTTTCAAAGATATTCGAAGAAAATTGGGTCTTAAAATGTAGTTAAATAAAACTTGCATTACACTTCAACCTACACTGCACCTTTTATATCCCCTTATTTATTTTTTATACTTGTTTCCCGTTTTTAGCAAGGCAAGCAGCTCCATCAAGGCTTTTATTTCTCATAAAAATACATTGCCTTTAGCGGTTCACTCAATTCGATTTGAAAAAATAACAGAACCCGCCCCCTGATCTTCGCCGCCACTGGCTTTAACATACTTTCTATTACCACCCACCAAAATTGCACATACCATACGCGGGTACTCCGCCAGCAGCATCCGGACTCTTTCGTGCCAGAGTTTACTGGACCCTAATTTTTGAATCTGTTCCTCCAGGGAGTGAAGACATAAAAGAAATTGAATCTGCCATTAACGCGCGTATAACACCCATAACGACTCGATAATCTCACCGCCGACATTCCCCCCAAAATCCTGAATTTAATATCAATTGGGTGGTTTGGGGGCTGGGCAGGAGCACCTCTATCTTATATCTCACCAACTTTGCACCGGCGACTAAACCGACGATACCACGAAAATGCCGCTGCGAATTGAACCATTTCCTTTTATTGCCATTCTTGCCATTCATTTTGAATTCCTCGCTGCTCCAGAAATCTTTTGCGCCTCCCACGATATCCCCTTTGGCCCTGGCGCCCCTCTCGACGACCGGGGCCACACCCGAGGAACGCTTCCCGACCCTCCCCCAAAATATCGCATTACGAGAAATCCCTCAAAATTTATCGATTTTATTATTCAGGTGATGATTTCCACAAATACCTCGGCGGTTCCATAAAACTCACCTGGATACGATTACAATCCGAAATCTACACACACATGACCCTAGGGCCCTTTGGAGCTCTATCCGGCAGGCAGCCAACACCGGGTCCGGGCCCCGGCTCTTCGCGTTTGATCTCATCTCCATGCAATTTTTGCTAATTCAATTGTTTCGTACGAACGGGATGGTCTCGGCCTTTACCCCGGGCACGGGTGGGGCCGGGACGAATACACCGGAACAGGTTTCTGAATTGCAAGGGAGGAGCTCTTGGGGTACACCCGGAAATTTAAAGGTTCGTAATGTCGGGTAAGTGGATTACTGGCTGGAAAAAAGTGGGTCAATATTCATCCCTGCGATTAATTTGTTTCTACCTTTCTTTTAATATTGCAGACTTCCAAAATTTATTATCAATTTTTATTAGATACTTAGATCTTGAAATTAAAATAATTTTTTAATTAGTAAGAAAAATTACCTATGTCATGAGAGGTGTTTTCCCGATACAGCTCACCAGCATTAAATACAAATCGTTTAAATTATTTTGCAATTAAATAACGAAGAATTAGAAGAAAATAACGAATAATTAAAGTTAAAAAATAATGAACAATTAAATTCGTACTTCATTACATTAAATTAAATTGTAGTAAGATTTGTTACTCACATTTGTAATTAAAAAGTAATTGAATTCTTAAGAAATGTAATTATGTGCTATTTTTTTTAGGTAATCATGATTATATTTAAATTCGGACTATGGGTAGTTTAATCTGCGTGAAGAAGCAGGATAAAAGATATGAAAGTTATTAAAACATCAGCGGAGTCTCCGACCACTGGACACAGTGACTGAAGTTACACGTTCGTCTCAAATGTCGAAGAAGGTTAACTCCACGCTCATTTGGGACCTCGGCGTGTGTTCATTATGCGCGCACAACCACCTGCGGTCCCGTTTCTGTAACGCGAGAGGCCGGGGTGCCCCGCACCCTTCCCGTAGAGTAGTTTAAGGCTTAAGCCTTATAAATCTTATGCTGCTTGTGTTGAAAATCAATCGCTTTGGAACAGTTCTGAGAACCAATCGGCAGACCCCGGAATTCCTGGAGGTGTTGTCTTTCGTGAGATCATGATTAATGCGTTTACTATCGGATTCCAATAAAGCCGGAGCAAAATTCCAGGACGTGCGCCGCCGACTTGCAGGGCTGCACATTAAAGGCACTCAGAAGAGATCTCCAGAGGACGACGACACATCCTAGAAATCTTTCCCGGCAGGGACAACAAACTGCCGTGCATTATATTTTTCCTTATAGCATTTGTCAGGACCCGGAAATCGCTGTAAGAATTTCACAAAATTAAATTAAGCGAAGCAGGAGGCAGGAGAACAACAAGGGCATCGTGCTCTGGTACTAAGCCCGACTGCATCAGCGCGTTCTTTTGTGTCCAGTCATTCAGGCATCTCCCGAGTCTTCTTTTTCTGGAGTCTGGAACCTTTTGAAATGTTGTAAAGCGGAAAAAAAAAACACAGACGAAGAGCACACGGGACGGCATCATTCATAGTTGACGAGATTTCCTCCTATTTTTAGATATCCACCGTCGGGGCGGGCCGAATTCAAAAGAGAGATTTCTTAAAACAGATGCCGGTGTCGCCGTCAATCATAATTACAGCTGCAGCCCCTTGGCAACTCCTCCGATGTCGGCCTCGAGTAAGTAGCCCGGCACGCTTTTGTTATCAGCGGCTGTGTAATGGGTCACGACACGTACGAGACGTTATCAAATCGACGATTAGCGGAAATTTTCTTTTTATTTCTAATTTAAGTTCGTGACTCAACTCCTAAGTTAGCTTGACTTCCTTTAAGAAACGGTCCCACGGCGCAAGTGGAGTTGTCTGTTGACTATTCCGGTTCTAACATAATTCGGTGTTAGACTAATTTTTGGTAATTCTAGAGGAAACGCTATTTTACGACCTGATAACAAACAACTCTAGATTTATTTCTAATTACTTTCATTTGTCCTGAATAATTTCAAGTTTTATGAGACGCAATGATGTTTTTAAAATCATGCAATGGTACATGAAGGATTTAAGAGAGAATTAGTGCAAACAGAACTTGGAGCCTTTTGATTATAATTAGATCCCAACCAGACTTATAGTCTTGTAGATTTTGAGCATTTTATGTAGTAAATGTGAGGCTAGCATTAAATTCGACTTAATTTTGAGGCCTTGTACGTTTTGTTATGGGGTAATCTATATACAGTGGTGGCCAAAAGTATGGAAACAGAACGCCCTGAACTAACAACTCTGACTAACATCTTTCTTGCTCATCAGCAGACAACGATTTTAATGTAGAATTTATTTTAATTTATTACCAGCGTATTTCATTTTACTTTAATTATGACAAATAGAACAATTTTAGTGCATTTTCGTTATATAAATTACAAATATAGCAAAAAGGGTAACATTCATTCATATGGAAACTATTCAGTAGCACATGTTGTTCAATTTTAAAAGTAAGTTCTCTCAAGCAATTCTCTTTAATTTTAAGTAAAAATGGTAGGAATTCAATATTTAAACAAGGATTTAAAGCTGATTATGGTGGAAGATTTAAAAAATTCAAAATAATAGAAATTGGTAAAAAGTTTGGTTTTTTAAAGGGAAAGAAAGCAAAATTATAAAGAAGTTGAAAGAACGCGGAAGTGTTGAGGTTGCTACAAAAATCAATGATTTCATCGACATGTAAGAAAGGATTCATCGTAGCCAGAAATAAATATAGGATACGATCCTTTGGAGTGATGAATCAAAGTTTAAAATCTTTGATTCCGACAGCTTAAGGTACGTGTATTGTCCAAAAGGGAACAGATATGGCCATAAGTACAATATTCCTACCGTCAAGCATTGTGGAGGTCTAGAGCATGCTTTTCGTCAAGAGGAACTGGATCAGTCGTGAAAATTGATAACATCATAGAAAAGTTTAAGTACAGAGGCATTTTGGAAAATGTAATGTGCCCGTATGCTGAATGTAAAATGTTCCTTCAATAGACATTTCAGCAAGACCGAAATCCAAATCAAACAACAGGACTAGTTTCAAGGTGGTTCGAAGACAATATGATTGATGTTTTGCCGTGGCAAGCTCAGAGTCATGATCTAAACCCCATAAAAAATTTATGGGGTGAATTAAAACAACGCTTAAGATCTCATCATAAAGTACTACTGATTTTGGATAGTTATAAAATAGGAATGAGAAAATATTCCACTAGTCGCAGATAAGAAATTAGTCAAGAGTTTGCTGAAAAAATGCCATGGAGTTATAAACGCAAAGGGATACGGTACTGAGTATTAGGTAAAACCAAGTTGTTTAAGTCAAGGTTTTATTGTCTTTAATTAAACTTTTATCCACGTAAAACAACGAATTATTTACAACTTTCAAAGTAGAATATAATAATAAAAAAATTGTTTTTTATCAGTCTTAAGAAAAAGCGATATTTGCTAATATGTTAAAGTATTTATTAACCTAAAATCTTTTTTTACTTATACATCAGATGCGAATTTGGAATCGAAAGTTCGTTTGCTTATTTGTTGCTCAATCACATCTAAACCTCTGCTTTAATAGACTTAATTTTTTTGCCACAACCAACAATATTTTTTATTTTGATAATGTTTTTGGTTGCAAAGTAGCAGTTCAAAGATGACTGCCTTTCGGCAGTAATGTAATGCATCCAATGTGACAATCGAAGTTACTCAATTTTAAGCAATTTTAATGAAAATTAATATCTACCAGTTTTTTGGGCTATAGTATACAAATCTACCAAAATTCATAATGGCGGATCCAATATGGCTGCAGAAAATGTTAAACTTCGAGGGTTTGTTGTGAAGATCAACAATAGGGGGTGTTTGGGATTGCTGATTTTGAAGCTGCCATAAAAGTTTCCAAATTCAACATCCAATGTGGCAATTAATATTCCTCAATTTTAAGCAATTTTAATGAAAATTAATATTTAGGAATTTTTGGTTTATAGAATTCAGATATACCAAAATTCCAGATGAAAGACCCAAAATGGTTAAAAAAAAAAAGTTAAACTTCAAAGTTTTACCATGAAATTCAATACATACTAAGGGGTTTTAGCAGATGCTGCCTTTGAATCTGTTACCGAAATGTCTTAACGTTAAGCAATTCCAATGAAATATATCAAGAAATGTTCGGGGCTACGGAATTCAAATCTACAACAATTCATAATGGGCATGGTCAATTTTAAATTTCAAGAAATTCAATATTACAAGAGTGTTATGTTTTCGCATCTACAAAAATTACTTAATACTAGCTAGACCGTATTACTGAATTTTACGCGCACCGTCCAAACCTTTTCCATAATTTTTTGTTGTTTTAAGTCCCAAGAAGTAGGTTATAGCCTGAGGTTAAAATTCGTTATCTTAATTGAATTAAGATCTATCAGCCTATGTAACAAATTCAAAAAAAAAACCCAACTCAACCCATAGTGGACTCTCACTACCTATCTTATCTCTTTTAAAATTCTTCGAGTAAAAAAAATCGCTGAAAGCCAAATTGTGTGTAATTGCGACACCACAAAAAGCAGAAAATCAACGCGTATAGTTGCAAATTAATAAGCTTCAAAACGCCAAATTATCCCGGGAACGGCTTGAGTCCGGAGCCAATTATCCGTGCACCATTAGAAATGATGAATGAGCCCCAAGTCAGCCAAGTGCGCCAGTGGAGCTCCGCAGTGGCTTTTAGCCGCAGCCCAGACCAGCTGGACCGAAATTGATTCGTTCGAAAGCATTCACTGAGCGGGTGGTCGCGGTCAGAGGAGCATCACGTTCATATTCCCCCCAAAAGTGGATTGATGGGAAATAGCGAAAAAAACGGATCGAAAATTGCTGAGGTAACTTGGAAATAAACACCTTTCTCACGGCTAGCTGACTGGAGAGGGGCTCCTCGAGCCGCCGCTGCTCGCTCCATTTACGGCCCCGGTGGCTGAGATCGACCAAGAATTGCTCTTAGAACAAACAGCTGCAGATGAGCAGAATGGAGACCCCGGGCCACTGTGGCACTATGGGAGAATTTTTCGGGTGATTACCCGCCTGATGCGAGCAAAATGGGCGAAAACGACTGGAAGAAAAAAACAGTCATTGGTTACGCAAAGATCGTGCGATTTCTAGAGCAGAAAAGCTTTTTATGGCTACTACCGGGGGGACCCCCTGCCCAACATCAGGTCCACTTTTGTCCGGTGCGCTGATTGTCGCGTTGCCCCTTTTGTACGCCTTGATTTGATCGACGTTTCTTTTTATTTTAGAGACCGAAGTCGAAAGGCGAACACACAAACGTGGAAAAGCCGCGAATTTTCCTAAATGGAGTGCTGGCAGCATAAATCAAGGTTGCGGCGGCTCACTCACCTGGGACAGGTGAGGTTGAACGTTGGACGGGGGCCGCGGCAATTTTATCGCATGAGCAGAGCAATTATCATCGTGTTAAGGTGAAGTGCGACTAATCGCAAAAGGTCTCGGAAAAAGAGTAAACAACGAAAGAGGCAGGAATGCGGCCCGGAGGTACAGGGAATGTGGTCAGGTGTGAATTAGCCCCACCTGGACTTGTGACTTCAACCGGGGGGAAATATTGTCTCTAATGGACAAATAGAAAAGCCACGATTTTAGAAAAATGATAAAACTTTATTTAATTTCGTGCCTCAGAAGTAAGCACGTCGGACTATCTGACAAATTACCCAAGTTCAAATTCATTTTCATAAATGGCCCAAGAAATGGCAGAGCAAAATAAAAGCATGCTTTGTAAATTTGTTATGAAATAATCTACAAGTACAAAAAAGTCTCTGCCATTTTTAATAAAAAAAAATTCCAATTTATTTGTTTTTGAATCATTTCCAATGAGTTTAAACGATGTGAAATTGCTTGTTGAGTTATTCCTAATGTAAGTGCAAGATCTTTTTGCGCTTAGCAAAATGTTTCCATTTTCGCGTTTCCGTACACTTTTGGCTTTGCGCTACGTTCTTTGTCTTCGACGTTAAAGTTACCATTCTTAAACTTTTGAAAACACCAACGACAACTTAACTCACTTAAATGCGCCTCAGCTACAGATTTCTTTAAATTAAAAGTAAATCAAAAGTTCCAACAAATGACGCTTATTCGGCTCAAAACTTAAAATTTTTTAACCAACAAAAAACATCTGATGCTGATACAAAATCGCTAATATTTGAGCCGTTTATTTTGAAAGTGGCGTAAGTCCAACATGTCATAAGGTCGATTTGTGTATATTCTTTTCAAGCAAAATTGACCTTATGACATTTTGGACTTACGCCACTTTTAAAATAAACGGCTCATTTCAAAGTTATGCTGTTAATCGATGTCCAAGAAAGGAATCTTAAATAATTCAAACTTTAAACAAGTCTTACTAAAAACAAAACGAAGACTTTAGCCCACTAAAATAAAAATATAATGATTAATATTTATTAAAGTTAAAAAACATTAGTTTGTGGTTTCGAAATTGAATGAAATAATGAATAAAAATGGGACAGAAAGAAATAAACTGGATAATTTGTGTCATTGTATCCTAATTAGTTATTATTAAGTTTTAAGATAGTTGCCATCACGTACTTGACCGGTTTTTGTTTCTGTTGTTTCAAGAAAATATTCCCCTAATTCTTTTTCATAATAAAATTATTGAAAACATTTTAGTTATATTTTCCGTTCAGAGCGAACAAACAGAAAATACCACAATTTTTAAGATTAGGACAGCGGAAGTCCTGGGAACAAAAAAATTCCTTCATGTCCCAGTAACTTTCGCCTGCACTAAGTAGAATTAAATCCGACTGGCTAAATCTAAAAGAACGCTCCTAATTAATTGTTTGTCTTGGCAGAAATTGTGTCTGCGGAGCATTTAGCCCGGTCATTTGCATACCCCCCCCCCATTCGAAGCGTAATTATGGTCACGCTTAAGTAAACTAAAAAACAAGCAGACCCCATTCCTTGAAACTTCCGTCCTCAGTAGAGTACGCGGGGCTTTTTCCCTCCAAAAGGGGAACGGGGAAAAGTTTGTTTTTGTTCACGGAAAATCAAACAAGCAGAGAACACGAGAAAAGTGCTAGAAAAGGTGTACGGGGGTACAGCCTTTCGGGAGTGTCGTGGGAGAGAAAAACGCAAATAATCTAAGCTCGTGGTCAGTTCTAGGTAAGGTTGTGGCTGAGGTTGTGTTCCGGCACTGCTCCAGAAAAACCACAAACACCCGAGCCCGTGTGAGCGGGAGCAGGGACTGAAAAGTATCTAAATATTGGTAAGAAAATTCCAAGTATAGATAGACCCAGTAGAAGTTGTAAAGTCGCTCGCTGTTAATGACTGAGTTGATGGATGAATGGACAGAATTTGACTTCACTGTAAAAGGAGGAGGTAGTGGGCGCCACGCTAGTCACCCAACTGAGCTCCTCTGCGCTCGGGTAAGGGCGCTTTCAAGTGTAAACAGCGTTAGGCCAATGTCGTCACCGTCAGCCGCATTCGAGGACGAAGGCGCGCACCCTCCCCGAATAGAAGCACAAACAAGGCGAAAAAGAAGTCGTCTAGAAAAGCTTTGCACAAAAAAATCACTTTAGACAAGTGCTGAGCACAGGGCACCTGCCCCCGTGCCCCCAAAGGTAAGTAATTAACACGGGAGCATGAGAGTCAGGAGGGGTGCACAAATTGCTACGGCTAGCTCCCTTCCCGAGACTTCGCTGACATGGCCACTTGCATGAGAAGCAACCGTCGCCGCCCACCCACCCACCCACTTCCCGCCCCCGGGCCTTTGGGCTTCACACAACAAGTCCTCATTTTGCTGCCGTCGACGTTGTCGTCATCGACCACCGCCTACGAGTCTACAACGTTGCGCTACGCTACTCTACGACGCGACGGGGCACGACGGCAACCTAGCTTTTTGCGGCCCACCGCACGCTGCCCCGCGGAGTCCCATGCGCCCTGTGCATGCAGCGTTTCCGTTGCACCACTCGGGCGTAGTAAAAATTCTTGTGAATGAATGGGAATCGACCGATGGGTGCCCAGCGGAGCACCCAGCACCCAGTTCATGACTGGTTGCGTTCGCAGAATGTTTGCAGTTGCTTCATCCACTCGGAGCTCAGTAGCCAGCGGTGACTTTCTGAAATTTTTTATTCTTTTTCTTTTCACCTCTCATCCCCCCCCTCGCAGAAGTCGGATTAATCCGTTCCTATATACAAGTCGATTGCTGGGAATTAGCGTCATTCGATTTACTTCGGTGATGGGGTTACTGCCGTAAAAAAACATAAAAAAAAGGTAGAGTGGAACGCGAGGCTTTTTGCGCCTATCGGGGACACTGCGAGCGATGCGCCCCATCGAGTTTTATTCATTGATGATAGGGCTGGCCTCCAAATGCCACCTCTTTTCCGCCGGTGCCTTGACGCCGATAATTTCAATGTTTAATGATTGAATCAATTTAATGGCATTCCAATTTAACGATCGTGGTTAATGAGAGGGTTTACCGTTTTCTGAAAATAATTGCCGGAGGTACAAAGATTGCCAGTTTTTAAGACTGATGTCTAGCGCTGAATGAAGAAAAAATTACTTAATGACGCCTTATGAACGTTGTACTGAACTAACGATAACTTAAATATTACTGAATGGTAAGTATTGACTGAGCCCACCTGTTTTGCTCATTCAGCGACTATTTCAATTAAATCTCTGCAGTGTCGCCAGGACGACTGTCTATCTTCGCTTCATATCCGTCGAACTGTTTAAAATCTCCTTAACTCTAAAACCAGCAGTTTAGAACTTCCCTAAAAGTCCAGACGAATTTAGTGTGTTTAGCTTTTAATTGCATAAAATTATGTAAATCTCATAAATCATATTAAAATAAAAATTGGCAGGCAAAGTGGGTTATAATCAAACATTTTTCAAGTGCAATGCACTTTTAGTCACGCCCAAAGACTTTTGCACCTGTCCAGATTTTAATTAATTCCATCGAACCGATAGCTTCTCTTGGTATTTATATTAAAATTCCACCAAGACTGTTCGCTTCGCGACTTCAGCCGATGAATGCTAATACTTCTCAGCCTCTTTTCAACGGGATATTTGCGGGTGATATCAATTTGCATGTTCACGGATCGAAGCGGCATCGTGCAGCTAATTGTTGCAATTCTCGCAAAAAAATGTTTGTGTCGTCACCCAGGAGCGCCTACATTCCGCTGCATGACCCGGTAAATATTTAAGGGTTCTAAGTGCTTCGTAGGCTCCTCGATTAGCGGGGCTCCGCCCTCCCGGGCGCCGTACTTCTCTGGCCCCATACCAGTGAGGGATTTGAGTGCGGCAGCTCATATAATTCGCGATTCTTCAAAAAGTGGTACGTTCGCATGAGCACTTTATGGAATTATTCAGGGCCTGGTGCGCCAGAGGAGGCACGTCTAAAACTTGGGGCCACACCAGGCATGTACGAAATTAATTATTCCCGCACCCCGGGCCGGCCCGGGCCCTCCAGAGCCTCTGCTAGCACCTCTGAGGGCGCGAGGGCGGGGGAACAATAAGTGATTATATGACTTGATGTCAACGACTGAGTAATTAATGGGAAGGCTCTGGAGCCCCGGCGAGCTCGAGAAGGCACATAATTTGATAACTCATGCATTATGCACTGTTAAATAGTCCACCGAAGTGGGGCCCTAATTCGGGCTGCGGCGGCGCTTCACCCGAAACGCGCGACGGCCAGTCAAGACCAGCGCAACGCCGCCCGTCTTATGTGCCCCCGGAGACCTCCACCATCGGATTGGTAGTCCCGTCTCGGGCAATTATGTCGAGAAATTACAGGTGAGTTAATCGATAGCACCGTCGTTCTTGCAGGTAGACCGGCCGCCACCTCCCCCGCTTGGGGCGCCGCCCCAACTCTTCCTTGGCTCGATGGGAAATAATTAAATTCGCCGGCGGCGCGGTTCCCTTTCAAGCTTTTCTCCTCGTCGTTTTTCCTGTTCGTTCTCGCCGAGATTATCTTAAATCAAGATAAATCGAGACTGCGGCGCAATGTCGAACTGGAGCTGCCCGGCTGCCAATCACACGTATCCGTCTCGTCCTCCTGCTGCTGAGACTTTCGCCGAGGTGCCCAGCGACTCGGGGTGCTCCTCCGCCCCCACAAAAACCAGTGCTGTTTGTCGGGCAGTTGCGAAAATTTTTATTGTTTTTCTTTTTCACCTCCCCATCCCCGCCAGCATCGTTTTTCCACTCGTTTGGCTAAAGCGTGTGCGGCATGGCTTAGGTAATGTGCATAAAACAAAATAAAAAATAAATAAATGTTTTCATGTTTGCTGAATCGGAGCAAACACGGGCCCCGTCCAATTTGGGTGTTGTTCAAGAGCACCCGCCAGTCACACGAGTCGAGAGCAGAAGCGCCGCGCGGTGCTAAGGGGCCCCTGGTTTAGAGCTGGAACTTTGAGGGGGCCCGTGGGGCTCCTCTAGCTACACCACCGCACAAAGCAAGGCAGCAGCAGTCGGGCTATTTGGCTCCACTTCTGGCAGAAAGAAAAAGGCAAGAGAAACGCGAAAGAAGCAGCGAGCAACTTTTTGCCGCTTTGATGAAAAATCGATTTTTTCTGGTGTAGGAGGACGGCCCTCCGTCCAGACTGCTGCTCATCATTTCCCAGAATTTTTCCTTAAAATGATAGCTGGCCAGCGCAGTCCATTAAATTCCCAAATAGTTTTATCATTTTCCACCCAACAGGCAAAAACAAACGACGGATTCCCCCCGGAAACCCCCGCCATTTCTGGCATTCGTTATAAATAAAAGGAACTCTTCTCGGCTAAAAGTTTCGATGTATGCAGAATCGCGGTGCTGTGTTCTGGAAGCTGTTCGCTCCGCCGCCATATGGGGCGACGATGTTGGAAGCGCTGGATGCTCCACAGGCCCGGCGACCTCCAAAACTTTTCAGCGTCTGCTGGTCTGTTTTTAGAAGAGTTTGTTCTGTTTGTTTAGCGGAATTTATGATTCGCATGTTTTCCCCCGTGGCCCCCGAAGTCCCCTCATCTTTTTCGAGGCAAATTTAGCTAATTGTCTTTTTAGACAGAGAGTTAGATGGACCTGGTTTTTGATGGAAATCAGTGCCCCCGGCCGGGGAGCTTCGAGGCACGTGACTTCTCAGCCTCAATGGGTGAGGAGGGCAATTTTCGTTTAGTTAGCTCTCATTGGAAGTTTTTGGGAACAATGGACTTGGACTCCGTCGAGCATTTAGACAAAGTATCTTTTGTATATTTTTGGTTTCTGACTAATGATGGACTATTTTATCAAGTATAATAATTTCGGAAAATTACTTTGCAGAAGATGTTTAAAGGAGGGAACAAGTTCGTCCTGCAAACTATCGCTATTATGAAATCCTCAGGGCATTTTCTGTTATTACTAAACATTGTCAACATTTCAAAATGCTGATTCAATTTAACAAAATGAATCTATCAACATAATACTTTGGATCCTTATATATAAATCAAACACTATGAGTCATTATAAAATGCTAATTAATGTTGTGCTATGAAAATAATGGACTTCTTATAATTTTAAAAGGCAGTTACTGAATAGTAAGACTATCAAAGAAAGCCTTATTCAATAAAAGAGAAAATGTGATCAGGAAACGCGACTATTCATCGAATGCGGAACGACTTACACTTCTTTCTTAAAAAATGCCAGATATGGTGCAAGAATTATTTTTCACGGAACGCAGTTGCAGCGATTAAATTATGATACCTTTCTGCTTTCATAAAAGCTTTAACATTGAACGATAGGGTTTACTAAGAAATACAATTAACATTTTTTGATAATGAATCGAACCAAAGATTTCAAATGTGCATTTATGGTACAATTGATATGTAAGGATTTGTGTAAACAGGCTGATGTAAATTATTCTGCTAAATTTTAGCTGTATTTTACAGATTATGATAACTAATGTATTGCTAGCTCGTGTTTCTTATGTTTCAGACCACGTTCAAAAAAGAACGAACCCACTAAATAATTTCGGTTAATTATAGAGGAGCATTACTGACGAAGTTAAAAGGAAGCAAATTTTCTACTTGTTGGACTCCGTATGATACAATTTTAAAATGTTCAATTTACCACTAAGAAATGTGTAAACAATTTGGAAATAGACCGACCATTTTATAAATAATTTAGCAAATCAACTGGAAAATAACAAGAACCCGCCGAGCCCAAACATCTGCAACAAGTCCCCCGGTGGACTGTCTTCGCCAAAAAAGGAGAAATGCCCAATTCTCTCGGAAGGCACAGTCCAACTCCCCTGCCGCTGCATCCGCGAGCAGAGGAGTCCCAGGAGCCGGGAGCAAAAGGCATAGGGTGGCTACAACCCTTACACACCCCGAAATCGATAGTCAACAACAAGGACTGAATCGGTCGCCGGTGGAAACGTAGCCAGGGAAGGTTGTCACACAAACAATGCCCACACGGCTGACAGCTTCAGGATTCGATCTTGAATGCTTCTCATCGGGGTTGTGGACACCGAAATTGCCCTAATTTAATGCGCGCCCCATTCACCTACCTGTGGCAAATTGGCATTTATCTGCCGCTGGAGGCTGTCGCGCTCCTTTTCGGCGTCCTGGAGCTTCATTTCAGACTCGCTGAGGCGCTCCTGGGCCTCCCGCAAGCTATCCATCAGCTTGTCCCGCTCGTCGAGCATCGAGACCATGAGCTGCTCGAAGTTGGCATCCTCGCCGCTGAATTGCGAGGATCTCTGGGAGATACTGTCCTCGGAAATGGTGGGCATCACGTCGCACATCATGTTCCACATTTTTTTGCAGTATGCTGGCCCGCGCCTCGATGGTCGACGGTCGCCCCCTTTTTAAGGAAAATCACACACAACAACACGACACGGGGGACTCCCCCACAAAAGTCGCCCTGCTGCTGATGGTGGTGGTGATTGGCTGAGGCTCTGATGATGATGAAGGCCGGGCAGCAAATGACACAGCGAACTCGACAGATCCACCGATTAAAAGACTCATCCAGAGCGAGAGCGAGGTGCTGAAATTTTTTTTCCGTTTTATAGACACTTATGATTCGGGGGGAACCCTTATCAATAAGGCAGATTTATTTTACTCTGATTCGCGCGACACAAAACGATTTTCCCTGGTGACACAGCGACCGATTGCACATGCAAAAAAGAGAGGAGCACCGGCGGTAGTGGCCACGGCGACTCCCCGCAGCAGAAAGCACTCACTTTTTCCTTCACCGATTCTGGCGATTTTCACCCATTTTTCAGAATCGCCAGAATCGCACCACAATCGAGCCCTCGCCAGCCGGGGAGAACCGTCCCGTTTTCACTCGAGGACACCTAGAAACACGACAGAAGTTGGGAAAAGAAAGGCTTTTCCTTTGCTGGAGCTCCCCCGAATTGATTCTGCTTAGCCCGAACGAGTTGAAGTTTCAATGCCGCCCGCAAAAAAAAAAACAAAAGAAAAAAAAACGCAACACGCCTACTCGCCGGAATGTGAAATTCCCGCAGCTCTGGTGCACCGGAACCACTTATCCCATTTAATTAGTTAGCGTTTTGGCGGCACTCACAGTCGAGGGAATTGGTTTTTTGTCACCTTTTCGGTTTTCTTCACCCAGCACAGAAATTCATAGCCCGGTCGCCATATTGTCAAATTTCTAGACGTCAAGTTTTTAACAAGCCCCTTCGCACAGCCATTTGCAGAATTTTCGCGATTGTAGCGCCGCATGGTGTGGAAAATTTCTATCGATTGAGACATCTACGGGAGCTTTTCTACTGAAACTTTAAAATTTTGTGTAGACAATTAAAAGTGACATTTTTAAAATATTCTTTACTAATTATATTGCTAACGCAATTAACAATATTTGAATTGAATGTTGTTTAAAACAATAATTAGAAAAACGAGTCAATTAAGAAAAAATGAAATAACTAACCTCCAGCGCATTCTGGAGGAATTAACATATAACTCAACAGTTGTCACTTTAATAGTGTGTCACCAAGCATAATTCAAATTCGCAAATATAAACAAAAGTCGATTTCAATGAGAAAAATTGCAAAAAACCCAAGAAAAAGACTTCTTTGAAATAATATCCAAATTTTAATGAATTTATGTGTACACCAATAACACGTACGACATCAATTTTTGAGTCAAAAATGCAAATGACGGGCGCAGAAAAACATTTGTTTAGAGATGAATCAAAATTAGCAAAATATACGAAATAATACTTGAGCAGAGCTCGAATTTAAGAGCTGGCTGATTTTGCCGACCCTTGGCAATCATAAAATCTCACAAATCCTGTACAATCTTTGCTATAGTTAGATAAAAACGCTAAATAATTGTCCCCTAGTCTAGGTATCGGTACAATAGTTAGTTAGTGTAGCTTTATGTGTTTTGATCTCCCGTAGGCTCCGTGGGACTCTCACGGATTATTTGGTTTACTATTTTGCTTACTAATATTATCTAGTTTGTTTTAAGGCCACGTTGCTTCCGCTTGATCCTCGCGTATGGCCCCACGGCGGGGTCCATAATAAAATCGTACAAAACCCTCACCCAGGAGGTGTGCTGGGGCATTGTGTCGTAGAACTCCGGTGCGATACGCTTTACCTCGGGCAGGCGGCTGCCAGGAACTGCTGGAAAATCGTGGTGTTCGTTGTGGTATCCCACGTTGAACGTAATCCAGTTGAGGGGCCCGTAGTAGGAGTATGTTTCAAAGCCCTTCGCGAACATGTAGTGCTCTGAAATGAAGTGGCCGGCGACTGGATGCAGCCCCATTGCGAGCAGGGAGCCAATCACCAAATAAGCCAAGGAACGCCAACCGAAAAAGTAGACGACGAGCGCGTCGAAGGCAATTTGAATGGCGGTGTTGACCAGCTCCAGCCGTGTCGGAGGCTTCGGGTTCACAATTAGCGGCCGGAAAATATAAAAGAGTGGCTGGAGCATCACCCAGAAGAACTTACCGATCGTCGTGCAGAACAATTTCGCCTCGAGGAGCGTCGGAATGTCGGTGTCCACCACGTCTTCGCCCTGGTACCGGTGGTGCTCCAGATGGTACTTCCGGAACGATATCGACATCGGTACCCCGATTGGGAGGTTACAGAAGAATCCCAGCATCCTGTTCGCCATTGGGCTGGAGTGGCCGAATGCCAAATTGTGCGAGATTTCGTGGACTGCTAACATAAGGGAGTGGTTTAAAATTCCCCCGAAGCAGTAGGCGGCCAGAAGAATCATCGGCCACGACTGATTCTTGATGATGAACAGGGACAGGATCTGGATCAGGACCATCCCTCCGGCGACGTACTTGAACCACGGATCGTATCCAAACAGCTTCTTGATTTGCGGGTATTTTTCCAGAATGATTTTGCGCCGGGAGGCGTGGGGCTCCTCCGTGTAAGACCACTCAAAATTCTCCCGCGAAACGTGCTGCCCCATCTCGGCGTTTTATGTATATACAAAAAAAGACACTGCACGGTATATTCTAGGAGAGCTGGACCCAGAAGTCCCAAAATTCCGTCCGGGAGGCGCTCCCAAGTTGTTGACTCACCCACGGGCTTCACGTGAAGTGTCAAAATCTTTCTTTGGTTAAAGGCGGCTATGACAGCGTCTCGAACGCACGGTTAACGTTGCTGCGACCGTGGAACTGTCGCCGGCTGTGTTTTGGGGCTCCACGCTACACACGAACAACTCCGCCGCACAGCTTGAAAAGCGGCCCCTTTGAAACGCTTGTTGCGTCCTTCAAAGGTCAAGGCCTCGGCTCTTTGACTAGACGAGGGCGGAGCACCTTCTGCTAATTGTCTGAAATTTCTGAGAATTAGGGCCCAATTATCGCGGATAAGTGAAAAAGCTCAGATTAGAGCCCCGCGACTTGGTGCAGTTGATTGAGCACTTACCGTTGATTAAATCGAGTGGCTCCGCTAAATCACCTACTGACGGATTTTCTTTTGCTATCTTTTAGACGGGGCGCAATTTTCCAGTTTAACCGAGAGAAAACACTTCCTAAAATGCACTGGGCTCTAAAAGAGCGCGAAACTTTGCCTAGGTGCCTGCTCGAATTCTAGAAAAGTTAGCCTCTGGGAGTCACACGAACCCGCTTATCTAACAATTAGAAAGTTTACTTTAAGCTGTTTATCACACAAATTCACAATTTTATGTCGATTATTTGAACAAATTGCATAGGGTGCATTTGGTAAAATGAGCCCCAGCTTTGCTCCTAAAGTAGTTTAAGGTTTTTAATGGCAATTTAAGCATTAGTTTAAATTCACATTTTTCTTAAGTAGCAACATTAGCAATGTTACTAAAATCTTCAAATTAAAATTTGTGGGTCGATTAAATAAATAAAACATGCAATAAGTTGATTAAAATATAAATCACAAAAAAACTGGTCTCCAGACTAGCAAAAATAAATAAAAAGCCCAATAAATGCATGTAAATAAATAAAACAATCAGTTTAGTTGTAGTTACCATATTCACTCAAAATGTAGGAGTTTTTCGAATATTCAAATTAAAGCCGTAAACTTAATACGTTTCGCTATTTATTGAGTATAAAAGAAAGATATCTACGGAGGAAAGTTTGAGTGGAACGGTGTTAAACTTGCTATTGCTGTAAATTTTATATTACAAATTTTAGAAACTCTGTTTAAAAATTCTGGGTGTAGTCGAATTTGTAACCGAGCCAATTTTCACTATTTTTGCTAATAATAAAGTGAATTACAGAAAAAATGATATGTTTTCTGCTTTATTTATTTGAAGACCATCAACTGAAATCGTCAACATACTCAATAAGTATTTTAATAAAATATGGATGAATCTACAGTAAAAATCAGAGAAAGAGCTACAATAAACAAAAACATTAGAAATCACAATATTTTCATAGAGCCAACGAGTCCTAAGAAAGTGGAAAGGAGCACTAAAGGATTAAAAAACATTCAGAACCAGGGCTAGGTGGAATTACAACAGAGGATGTAATAACTTTAGTTGAATGTATTAAAATACCGCTAACAAAATTTATAAATGATTGGTTCGATGGTGAAACCTTTCCAACATACCTAAAAGAATTTATTATAATACCAAATTTTATATTGGAGGAGGACAGAAAGACAATCCATTGAACTACAAAGCAATTACAATAGTGAGTACAATCAGCAAAATATTTGAGTGCAACTCGTAAATGCATAAAAGAATTTATTACAACAACCGGGGATTCAATTGTAATCAGTTCAGAGTAGTACTGAATCAGCGGTGATAGATGTGATTAAGACAATTAATTATGATCTCGATGAAGGATATTCCTTAGCAATTTTTATAGATTTGCAAAAGGCATTTAACACTGTAGACCATCATAAGTTATTAGAGCTTTTGGAACAAATATGTATCAGAGGAATATGCAACAATTTAATTAGGGATTATCTGTCATCGCGAACTGCAAAAATTAGACTTAGTCAGTATCACAGCAAATAGCAAAAATATAAAAAAGTGGTGTTCCACAAGTGTCAATCTTGGGATCGTTATTTTATCTGTTGTATACCTAGTCGTGCCATAAATTCTATCACAACTTTAAAGAAGCATAAAATCTAAACAATAAAAGATAATATGTTTATTCCAACGAAATTTATTTTAATAAGATATTGTTAATTAATTAATAAAAGCTTTACTCGAAATGACCTCCTTTAGCTTTTATACAAGCTTTTAAACGTTGTGGCCACTGGTCTATAGCGGCACGCACGGTACTCAACGACATTTCATTTGCTGCTTTCACCAACGATTTTTTCAGACTGTCCAAATTGCGGTGGGGAGTTCTACAGACTAACTCTGTCCATAATGCATAATCCAGCGGATTTAAATCTGGGCTCCCGGATGGCCAATCTTCTTGTGCAATAATCAGGAATGTTGTTGTGAAGCCACTCCTGTGTGCTTTTTTGCTTTGTGAGCAGGAGCAGAGTCTTGCTGGAAGACCCAATGTTGTCCACCGAAGAGAGTTTGCGATAAAGGTTTCACAACACCTTCCAGCACGTTGGTTTGATAAACCGCCGCACCGGTTTTGACACGTTTTTCGCAAAAATGGAGTGTTGTGACATCTTTATGGGATACACCCCACCAAACCATTGCAGAAGCTGGATGATGGCCTCGTTGCACCCTGGGAACCGTTTTTTTAGCTTCTTCTGATGATGTTGCATAAACCTTATCATTTTGTTTATTAAAAACTTGCTCTACAGTAAAAATTTTTTCGTCGGTAAAGAGGATGTTCTCAAGACCATTGGTTGCGTGCCAAAGCAAGAGACTCTTGCATCTTTCCAATCTTATTTCCTTTAACCATGGAGTCAACATGTGGGCTGTTGACCGACGATAAGCCTTCATATGAAGATCATCTCGAATGAGTCTACTCATCGATCTTGTTGAGATTTCCAACTCCCTCGATAAAATTTTTTGTTTGCGCAGTGGATTTCTACGGATGCGCTCTCGGACAGTTTTGATGGCACTGACTGTTCTAACGGTACGTGGACGACCGGTCCTTGCTCTATCATCTATGCCTAAGGTTTCATTAAATCGTTCTATGGCACGATAAATGAATCTTTTTGTTATTTTTAGCGGTTTCAACAAATTCAAAATTTCAGAAGCGTTTTTTCCACACTTATGGAGTGCTATTACAGCGATACGATTTTCTTTTACTCCCCACTCCATGATTACGAGTCAAAGACTGTCACCAAACTGATCGGAATATTACGCCGTACAGTTCATTTGTTACAAAGTGCAACATAACGGTCCAATTCCAGGCTAATTTCTGAGAAAGCGCGCATTAGAAATTGTGTGACAGAATTTATGGCAAGACTAGGTATATATAATATTCAGAACGTTCAACTAAAAGGTAAATAAACGATATATACTGATACAGGGAAAGAACTGAAGAGGAATTGAAAGAGAAAGTAAATGGGGATTTAGTATAACTCAGTAAGTGGCTGCAAGAAAATAAGCTCATACTAAACATTGAAAAAATCAAAAACATGATATTTAAGATGAAAATAAACAGGATATATATCCATACATTCAGATAGAAGGAATGAAGCATGAAAGAGTTTCTGACACACATATTTAGGCCTCAGGTTGGATGAAAATTTAAATTTTAAGACACATATAGGGACGTTGATAAAGAAAATCACCCCAATAATAGTAGACCTGCCTAAGCTAAAAGTTAACTGGTTTTGTTTCCTGTATATACCACTTACAGTCACATAAAGTACCGAATATACATCTGGTCACAAGCGCCGTAGTACAATCTAGAACGTTTACAGAATTTAATGAACAAGGCTCTTAAAATATTGAATCGTCTTCTGTGGGATACACCAACAAAGAATGTTTATAGAATTACGAATAATTTTAGCTTGAAGGAAGTAATACAGGCTTTAAAGGCAAAGTACATGCACAAGGTAATAAAGAGAGGAGATTTAAACAAATTCAGAAAAGCCATAATGGATTTTGTTCGAAAAGGACCAACTATCAAATAAATATATGACTGCAATTATAATTTTATTTTGTATGTAAAGATAGAGTTTTTTATATTAATAATGCTATATTTATATTAATGATTATGATTAAGTAACAATTCACATAATATAATTTTTGTGGAAATCATTATATGTTTAAATTGCTCCAGTGTCCAGTTGTCTGAGCCTTTTTGGTGCTAATAAACTTTTTAAAATCAATGTGATATAGGCACTTTTGCAAAGGATCCGCGAAATCCAAATTTTAACGCCGGAGAGGTATAGAATTAGGTAAATGTATCCAGCAATATGCTGAGAAGTGCGTCAAAATCTGTTATCATTATTAAAATTTATATGAAAATGTGTATGCTGGAGTGTTTTTGGTTACTGATTACAAATTTGGACACAAAAGACCCATAGATCTAGATACCAAGTGTAAGTGAAAATTGGCATAAAGCGATTTTCAAAATATCTGATTTTTAAAAAGGCAATTATTACAAATTTTGGGATATTTCGTATTTTGCTATTAAGAAATACATAATTAGAAATTCCGACTTTTATTCAATTTGCATCTAAATTATTTTTTTGCGAAATTAAATAAGATCCAAGCACAGCCTTCATAGAATAAAAGCGTTTTTGATAACTCCCCCAACTTTTGGCCACTACCCTAAAATTGATTTGGCTCCATTTGGGGGTTTCAGCAGGGTCAAGGACCAGTAATGTGGCTGAAAACATGCAAAACATGAACAGAATTACCAACGACCTCCCAGAGTTACTGCCAAAAATACCAGAGAGTTCCATCGTCAATTTGTACCCGAATAAAACCCACGCTAATTTAAAAAGGTCTCCACAGGTGAGTTAGCTGAGATGTTCCAACTGCTCCTCCAGTTGGAAGTCACTTGAAATTCACAAAAAAAATTAAAGTTCAAGAACATATCAGAGGCGTCCCACAGAGTGGATCTTGGTCAAAAATAGATCCGCCCGCATAAAAGACCTACCACATACAGCAGAAAGGGGCGGAGCGCGCAGCTGTTCTCATATTGAACCTCTTGTTGCTCCAATTTAAATCCCTACTCCCATCTGGGGAAGGATGGTGTCAAGGATCCCGGAGCCAAGAGCGGAGTAAATCCGAGCAAGAGGGTCCTATTTGCATTAATGTCGAGCATAAATCTGCTCACCTTTGGCTCCACCTGTGTGTCTGGGGCCGTGTTCGTGGAGCCCTACGCCAGTTGTCAAGGGCACTTCTGAAGCAAAAAGTAACCGGTGCCCATTCGGAGACCCCCCGACGACTCCTTTAAATTATTCAGCCGCAGTTACTATGCACAACAGCACCTTTTGTCTTTTTCCGCCAACCCCAAAGCAGCCCCATCCATTCGCCTTAGAGCCCCATACACCGGCTGGGGGTGGTGGTTTGGTTTGGAATTTTATCGCTCCAGTCGAGTCGCTACCGCTGATATTGAAATTACACGTTTCCACTCTACCGGATCCATTTCGGACCCCATCTCGATTGATAAAACGGCGCTATAATGCGGTCACGAGCATCGGCAGTGGGGCGGAACGCCACATGGGAAGCGCAAACAAGGAATGCTGCAAACTCAATTATATAGCTTGCTGCCGCCTCGCCGGGATACTGAGCCATACACCGGTCTATTTTTGGAGCTCTGCTCCTTCTTGGGGGGGCCCCACAGACCCATTTTGAGACGGTTGTTTGCTACGAGCGCTAAAAGGGGACAAAGTAATGAAGCGCCCTTAAGTGGAAGCGGCGTTTATGCTACGATGCGTTTTATGACCAGATTCGCTCCAGTCCGTGGGGCTTAAGCAGTTTATTTGCTATATACAGAAAAAAAAGGGGGAGCAGGTCCACGAACACGGCAGGTTGTGTGTCCTTTCTTCGCTTGCTCTAAAAGTATCTCGAAGTTTGTTCGGATTTCGGAGGGAATTCATCGGAATTAATTTAGCTACCGGCGTGGGGCACATTCCTTACAATTTGTAGGGCTACAATCAGTCTAGGGCAGGGGTATGGAGCCTTCATATATTTCGCTTCGGGGCTCCATGAGGATGGAACGGATATTTCACCATGATCGAAAGCACCCACTTCTTAAACAGAGTGGGAAAAACGTGCAAAAGACAATTACCTGCAACGTGCCGGATTTACGGAGTTTCTAATCAATTAGGTAACTCGTCTCAGATGAAGCAACGGGGGAAACAACTTGGGAAAAACCCACTTCAGTTTTCTATTCTAGTTCTGAAAAAAAGCAACAATAATATAGTAAAGTTTTAATTAGAAAATAACTAGACATACTAAGTTTTTTTGGGATGTTCAGAGCAAAATGTTAGGTATCCAAAATGACTTCACCAATTCTAAAATTCTTCAAATTCTGCTTGAAATCTGGAATTTAAGGTCTATTTAAGGTACGCAGTTGAAAAAAAAAGAAGAAATAGAAAAACGGGAATTTATAGTAATACACAAAAATATTATGAATAACAATTTTAATTAATAAATCACATATATACTCACTTATCATACACGTCCAATAAAATGAATCTAATATCCAAAAATTGACACATTTGCAATTTTATGTAAAAAGTACAGATAATGGGACATTTTCTGTATGTAAATATATATCGTACAATATAACACAAAAAATTCATTCTAAAACAAAGGTTTAAAAGTTTTCTATTATACAAAAATATTGCTTTAAAAAAACAGCAAATAAAATTATCTAGTCTATTTTATCGACACAACTTAACAATTAAAAATTAAATTCAACAACTAAAACTGATCGTAAATTGTAACATCTCTGCTAAAGGTCATATAAATGGCTACAAAAATATTTACAAAATCACATGTGGATCCGTCCGGATTTTAGTTTTAATTTTTGTTTTCCGGAGCAATGGGGGTCGGACTAGTGTTACATACATCTGCTATTTTTTTTTCGTTATTCGTTTTCTTATCAGAATTTTTAAAAATCTATAAACGCTAACATTTTTCTCTCATGCTTAATGTATAATAATTAGGAAATTGGTTTTATTACTCGCTAGCGACTAGTTACATCACAATAAAAAATATTTTTTCTTGATCATTTTCCTCTACTCTGTGTTACTAAACACGCACATCTAAGTTAAGCTATTTTTTTTTGGTACTTGGGGGATATGTTTTTTTTTTAATAATATTTTCTTTTTTACAAGCTTATATTTCTATTTTTGGTACTTTCTCTTTATATCCTCAGCTCCCTACAACACATTTGGACTTTTGGTTTTAATTATTGTCAGTTCGGCCTTTGTGGTATCTTTAGTTATTTAAAAAAAAAATGTGTGGAACTCATAAGGACAAAACTCGATTACAGTAAGATAGGTGACGGAAAGGAAAAGGAGTCGTGTAGAAATGATTTTTCAATTTTCAACAGCGTGTAAAAGTGGTAATTCATTATAAACAGGAAGTAGAATAAAATCATATGCAGAGCTATTTAAAAACTATACAAAATGTTGCTTTTTATGCAAAAAAACTGAAATCAAAAGGTAGAGTAAACAATTTAAATAGGCATCTATTTTAAGTATTGATAGTTTTTGAAATCACAATTTCTGTAGAATACTTGGTAGCTGTTTTTTAGAGTCTTTAAAACCAGAAGTTTATCGAGAGTAAGTAATTTTTTGGCTTACCACGGCGAATTGTTCTTCTGTTCTGTTTTCTTAGATGATAAAAAAGAAGAATCTATTTGGAATTTAGCCCCTGGCAAATAGGTTCACCTAAAAATAGCTCACATAGCTCTTGCCCGTTTTTGCGACACGGAATAGAGCGGTGATAAAGCTCACTTGAGTGTGAAAAGATACACTAGGTGAATAGCATCCTCAACATTGAATGAGGATGTCCCAAGAACAAAAAGCCCACTAGACCCACATAATTGAAATTTCCTTCACCCCTAAAACAGCGGTATGTGTTTTTGCCTCGGTTGTGGTCGGCTACTATCAGCCACCATCCTTCCGAAAGTGGTTAGTCAGCTCTTTGATGGCATCTTCCAGTTTTACACTATTCCGAGTCAAGTGACCTTCATGGCGTGTCCCTTTTGGGATAGTACCCTCCCTTTTCCTAGTACGTCTGCCTTTTTGGCAAAAAGTAATTTTGGCATAATTCTGCTAGATTTTGGCTCAGTAGTGGCGAAGATTGACTCCTGCTTGGAGATGCAGGAGCCTTTTCTGGACCAAAGCCGGTACGGTAACCAACAAAGTATTTTCAGTCCCTGAGGGTAGGGAAAAGGGATGAATTTCATTATCTTTCAGGCATATATTGTGGCGTCTCCCTCCACCACCTCCGCACTGTTATCCTTTTTAATTTGCGCGCTTTGCATCATTGTGCGCTATTTTTGGAAACAACTCCATTCCCTGGGCGGGGACGGAATGAATATTTTATTAAAGTTGGAAGAGGGAAGGGGTGGAGGAGGCGGTTTTCAAGTTTTATCTTTCCACATGAATTGCAAATTTCATTTTTGGTCGGATGGCTTCTCGTCTTTACTTAAAATCTAAGTTGGTGGTGGTGTATCATATCTTGGCACCTTGTTCCCTTCGGTCCACAGTCTCATGGACCTGTGGCTAACGAAGACGTGTATCGAGAGTGTCCTAAGCTGGTTCATAGAACCTTAGGCTGCTGCATCATTTTTCTTTTTATATTTAGTATTTTATAATTAAACTTATTTAGAAACCTTCAACATCATCGTAGTTGTCCTCGCAGGATGATAGCCATTCCCAAATACGATTGCGTATCGCTGTCTGGTCAATGGTGGTTTCCAGCCCGTAGCTGCTCATCAGTCTTCTAAGTCTCGTCTTGTTCTCGTCGAGCGAGTATCTGCTTTCGCGCTGGTTCAGATAAACGCAAACCGAGTCCTGATCAATTTCAGGGGCCTGGGAGAGCAGGGTGGCTGACTTCGAGCTAGCCAATTTCGAGTCCATCCACCTGTCCTTCATGTATTTATTTATCTCAGTCACTTTCGCCCGATTCTCCTCGTCGTGGTCTAGGTACTTTCGGAAGCATCGTATTAAACGTGGGGTAAATTTGCGGAAGCTGTCTGGAATTTTTGTTGTCTTCTTTTTCTGATATTTCATAAAAGCGGAGTAGCTGGAGTCCTTAACCCAATCGGCAGATTGCCAGGGGGGACTGCCAGTTAAAATTGCATAGAGCAGGATTCCAAATTGCCAGGAGTCACTCGATGTCCTACAAATAAATCGTTCGTTCTTGACTATCTCAAGGACTTCTGGTGGCAGGAAGGACATCCACGTGTGCCTGATCTTATTTACTAAGGTACCTTTTTTGGTAGTCGCCCCAAAATCACACAGTTTTACTCTAGAAAAATCTGGAGCGAAAACTAAAACATTTTCAAGCTTCAGGTCTCTGTGGACTAAATGTTTTGAATGCATGAATCCCAGAGCTGAACTGAGCTGCTCCGCAATCATTTTGCACGAGGACTCGTGCAGTCCATTGGGCCCCAAATTCGAGGCCAAATCCCCGTATGGGGCGTACTCCTGGGCAAACACGTAATAGTCCTTCGTCTGGAATGCGACGTTGTATGCACTCAGTATGTTCGGGTGGTGGCTCAGTTGGTAGCTGTAGTGGAATTCCTTGATAAACTCCTTGACGCTAGTCAGCTCGACATGGACCGCTTTTAAGACGACTGTCGTGTGGGTTGGTCGATGGGCCGCAAGGAGAATTTTTGCGAAACATCCTTCGGCTATTGTTTTTTCGATGTTGTATTCATCGGTGAAATTCACCTCGGGTAAGTGTAGGTCCGGTATTAGGTGCAGGATTCCACCGTCACTGTTATCTGGTGCCTTCTTATAGATACTGTTTCGATGGACCAAATTTGGTGATGGTTCACTCTTGTTGCTTCCGTCTGATAGTCTCATGATGCGAAATGATCGGCGCTTCTCTGAAATTAATAATTACAAATTTTCGATTAGTGGGAGTTTTAACACGATAATTGAATTTCTAAATATAATATAATGCAGTTTGAAACGATGACAAAGAAATTGTATACAAACAAAATTGGGTTAGAATGCATTCATTCCTTATCGACTCATAAAGGAAAATGAGAATTGAAGTTGGAAATTTTTATTTTTAAATTTAAAATACGTATGTGTGACAGGGGTACTGTTTGATGCGTTATTAAAGGAATGAATTTCCTTCACTATTCAAAGTTCGACCTAAAGGTATCACGCCTTTTTAGATTCACTTGGTGAAATTCACCTCATGTCTCTCTTTCTCTCTATTATATTACATACTCCTCTTGATAATCATTAGAATAAAAAAAAAATACATCAAGTTCATCACTAAAAATAGAAATCCCTCGTTGCTACAAACAAGGATAAAGGGAAGCATCTAACACAACTTACGGAGAGTGATTTATTCTAAGATTGTTGCTGCCACGGTTACAAAACTAGAAAGTCATAAAGCGGATCTGTAAGAGATTTACCCCGCAAATAGATTTCATCTAGTACAAGAGTAACGCAAAAAAAACCCCTCCAGCAGAAATCGTAGAAATACGCAACCATCGGGGGGAGCTATTTTGGGTGATTGATGGCTTCTTAACTAAAAAGTACAAAAGTGAAACATTGCAAAATTTTCCTGTTTTGCTATTTGAAAGGTTGTCGAGAAAAGATTTAACTTGTTGACGTTACATGCTTTTCATCCCCTGGTCCAGGTCAGGGTTATTATGTTGGCGAAAGACCTTGGCATTAGCCTTGTACATACCCCCTCCTTGCTAGTGAATTTTTTCCATATCATAAGTCGGCAACTTTTCCTTGATTTAAGGGTGTAATCGTTTGGAAGCGATTTATTGAACATTTACATTTCAAAATTTGTGAGAGGGTGGTTTCGTCTTGTAATCGATAACAAATTGTGCTAATGGCCCTGAAGGCGTTTCCATAGAATTTTAAATATCATGTTCTCTTCAGTATTTATGGTTTTGTACCTAAGGTTACGAAGGAGTTTAGAAAAGGTTGAGGGAAAATTATTTAAAACCACCACGGGGTTTTGAATTTTGAAGTTACTTTCGAAGAAGTTAAGCTTCCCCTGAGAAGAGGGTTTAAGAAAAGAGGAAATTATCCTGGAAGACTTTGGCTAATTTTCCGTTTCTATTTGCCTTCGTCTTCTTACACACCGCTTAGGATTATTAAACATTTAAAGCGTCTCCTACAAGGCGCTCTGTTGTGAAATTAAAAAATATATATACTTATGAAGCTTTCAATAATTGCTTAACTAGTGCTATCTGTTATTCATACTTTTACTTACAACCACTAGAACCATCTGCTTTATTGTTGTTTTTATTTTTATTGGTCGTTCTCAACACGACCCTAATTCAAAGTCTTATATCTCAATTTTCAGTCAATCTCGCTAATTTATCTCATCACCACCTTAAGTCATTCCAATTGAATTTCAAAATAATGTACGAAATCATTGCAATATGCGTACAAAATTAAGTGAGGCTGATTATCTTTGAAAAATTTTTAATTAAGCCAGCCACCTGCTTGTGTACATACACCCAAGCAAGCACCTAGACAGCTATTAATCAAAAGGATGGCTTTGGTCCTGGAGTCCTAAAAATAATTAAAATCCCGGGAGGCTCTATTCCGACACCTGTCTCTCAAATTGGGTATCCTGCTGAGGGTAGTTACACTGAGACAAGGGAAGGAGTTCAGCAGGGGGTCCTTAATCCAAAGACTTGCCCCGACCCTGAAATTAATCGAATCATCGACACGCTTCCCTGAAAGGTATTGGAAATGAACTTGAATGAATCCCCTGGGTCGTTTTAAATGAGTTTGGTCAAGTTCGTATCCGGAAATCTCAAAGGGAGAAAGGTCAGGTCAAGTACATTAATTAGCATCTGGTGTGTATGCTTGTTACCAGCAAATTGGGTTGATTTTATCGCGAATCTTCCATCACACAGGTGTGTCGAGGTGAAATCAATATGAGCCCACTATTTTTCGAGTCAGCCTCCAATCGAGCAAGGCTACTGAAAATAGAATCAGATGCGTCTAGGTCAGGGATACACAGCCCAAATTTACATCGGCCAATATTCCGTAAAATAAAAATAAAAAAATTGAGATATTTCCAACATATGTCAGACACTGAAAACACTGTTTTTTTTTGTGAAATGGGGCACAGCAGTGGTGGGCCAGTGCCTCCGTAAAAACAATTTCTTGTTTCAATCTCGCGAGTGAAATAAATACAAGGTGGAAGTTATTTGATTATCGTCATCATCGCCTTAGTCCCTTGGTTACCAAACGAGACAAGTAAATAAAATTTTTAGAGTTCATAAACAGTAGAACTGCTTGCTCTGGGTAAGAAAAAGGTACTTTCATTTCGCTGTTACCCACGCACCCCCAGGCGCACAATTTCCCTGAGGAGGAAGACCCAAAACAATTTTGACCTTCACTAGAAAGAGTATATTTTTTGGTTGTTGCGGTGTTGTCAAACCCTCCAGAAATTCACTTTACCTCCCACACACTATCGCTTCACCGTGCACCCGCATACCCTCCTTCAATTCATCGCATTATTTCTGCTTCTGGCGACTGATTTAAGTCAGGAGAGTTTTTTTTTTTTAAAAATAGATAAACCAGATGAAATTGGGCTGCGTATCGCATGAAAAATAAAATTAATTCGGAGAGGACGGAAACAGGCCCCACAGCGGATCCAGAGAAGTCTCGACTGTTGGTTACAAACAAACTGAAGAAATTTTCATGTTTCTTTTTTGTTTGTAGTGTCTTAAGGAAAAGTAGAAATCGCCGAATCGTTGGCTGTTGAAGGGCAAGGATGAGTTTGATGTTTTTTTAATTGGACGGATTTATGGTGCATGCCCGCTGCGTGCTTTATGTTTACGATCGGCGCGAATTTATTTACATCGCTATAAAAGCTTGTTAGCAATTTGTGAAAAGCCTGTTTTATTAGCACACCACCAGTGCTGATAGCATTAACTTTCAAAGGGATATTGCGAAGGATTTTACGGATGAACATTTTCCTTTTTCTTAGATTGAATGCAAAATGTGATTAAATCAAAAGTTACAAATTTCTTGGCCCTATTCTAATATTTAACACTTCGGACTTTTCGACTTCTCTTTTAGAATTTTTACTGTGGAATAGAATTCGTTTTTTATCGTAATCTTTATTAATTGGGGCAAACGGTTCAAAAATTATTCGTCTGGGATATTAACAGATTCTCAAAATAAGGTTCCCTGAAATCAGCTTCAGAGATTTAACTGCATTATATAATTTTAGTTTTACGTATGCTTTAATGACTGCTGTTATGATTTATGTAATTTTACAATTTTTATGCGCTTAATTTAGATTTTTAGTCCAAATTCAATTTATTTATATAAAGCAACACCGCATAAATGAGAAAACCCACGTTTCTATATATCAAAAATTGTGTTTCAAAACACGTGTCACATGATAGGCCTGTCATCCAGACTATCCCGACTATTTTTTCGCTAGATAATTTTGCATGGCGCTCAGAACGCGTGTCATTAACGAGGACACCCACAGAAGAGGCTCTTTGAAATAAATACGCAAAAACTATAGCGAGTAATGGCATATGGTTTAAATCTCACGTTCCATCTTCTAATGAGGTGGATATGCTCCTGAAGGACTGCGGAAGGAAAGGATTGGTATGAAAATAGCTTACGTTCCCAGAGAGGAGTCGTGCGAAGACTACTCGCGTCGTCGGATTGTCTGTGGCTTCTGGAGCATCCAACCGAGTCCAAAACAAGCAGTACTTACCGCCCAAAATATTCCAAGAGGCATCTTACAAAGTCCCCTGATCTTCGCCACTTGGGAAAAATAATTAACTCTCTGGTTACAGAACCACTTTTCTCCCCTGCTACTATCACTTTTGGGACGTTAAAGAAATAAAAAAAAAAAAACAAGTCCCGGAAAAGAGTTATATGATGGACATTTTGGCAGGGGTACATCTGTGAAAAAATTTTATATTTTACTGAAAAAAAACGGCGACTAGAGAAGTTTTTCTTAAAATATATCGAATTTTTCCTGTTCGTCGCATCTTCTCTTTTTTTTTTCTTGGGGTTTATTTATTTGAAAATGTACCAGACCAAACCCCAAGGGGGAGAGCTGCTAAACGGGCAGTTTTCAACTCGTAAATTTTGGACATTTTCCCTGAAAAGAGTTTCCCTCGTCCCGCCTGACTTTTTATCTTTCTATCTTCGCCTGGTCTAGGCGCTGACGTCAATTCGCTGGGGAAGTAGAACAGGCCGGCGGGAACTGACTGGTTGACTGGCCAGATAGAATCATGTCGGCTTTTCCATTTTATGCGAGAAACTGTAGAAAAATGGAAAAATGCGGCCAAAAGGGTAAAAAAGGCAAAATACCACACAGAGGTCGTTTTCAGGTGGCTATTCAAAGATATATTTTCTAGGGGTTTCATGACCCATTGTTACGCAGTTCCTCAGAAAGATGTATTTTATTTTATTGTTTTTAATGGCTTTTTTTTAACTTTAACCAGACTTTTATAGCCGGTCACTGCCGTTTTTATGTGTTCTCACCTCGTTATGATTGACATCAACGACGGCGGCGCATCCTGATCCAGACCGGATGATGATTGGCTACAACGGCCTACATCCGACCGTGTTTTGTCGCACCAGATGAAAGGCTTCACAATCTGGGTCACGCTAAAGTCGTCTTAAATATTTTACCCACCCTGTCAAAATATTGAGCGCAAAAAATATTTTAATAGAGTCGTTTCGGCGTATTAAGAGAGCCTCACTGGGTGCTTTCTTTTCTCCACTTTTTTTTTCTTAGACGTATAACTTAAAAAAAAACTTCCCGCAGATTCTCCTGAGTTATTAGCGGTCGTAAATTTTGTTCTCCTAAAAAATAAAATTTGTTTTAATGTTGGTGCCAGTAATTTTTGGAATAAAGTGATTAATCGAGACAAAATAAAGTAGGACAAAAAGTGAACAAGACGGGCAATAGTCGGCCTTGGTCCTGTCCATTTTATTAATAAGCCACGTGTCGACATGCAAAGTGCGAATGAAGTGGTTTTGCGCCCTTTCTAGTTTTTAAAAATGGTAAAACGTGCCCGACTAAGAGCCGTATCCCTTTTTTAGAGTTTGGCTTGTATACGCTAATTTTTTTAGGGATAATGATAGAAGAGGGAATCCTAGGGATAAAAGTTTTTTATGGTAATCGCATCCAAAGAAATAATTCTCGTATTTTTGTATTTGGAATTAAACAACTTTAACAGCGTCCGGGCACGTGCAGGACAAGTTAATTAAAATGAGAGGGTTTGATTTGAGTGAGGCGATCTAATTCAATTTTGTTTACAAAAGATGGGTCCAACCACAATTCAGATACCCTGCGAAGGAGCTGTGGACAAGCTTTGATTATTATTTTAAAACATCTAAGAGTAGACCAGTAAATTGGAGTTATCTACGAGGCAATCAGTAAATTGTACACGCTGAAAGGATGAAAGGGTCTTCTCTGAATCTATAATTTTCTTTTGTTTACAGGCTGAATGATGGATATTTAAAAAATATATATAATAAAATTAGGGTCTTCTAAGAGCTTAAGATAATTTGTCTAATATCTAGCGTGGCCAATTTTTGTTAGTTGAATAGTGGAAAAATCGAATACCAATAGGGTTCTCAAGCTGAATTATTATTCTTAATTTGTTTCTTACATAGACATTATTTCTAAAAAGGTTACTATAAGTAGTCATAAAAATATATATATACATTTATTTTTCTGCATGTCGTTTTTTAAAAATATTTTTGATAGATTTTACTCATGCATAATTACGCAAGTAAAATATTTATAGTAACTTTCTGACAAAATTCCTTCAGTAAAAATTATCACAAAATATTTATTTTTTGCTTATACCCCACGCAATAATATTTTTCATTAAATACCTCTAACCTTCCTACTCTGCCAAGGTAAAAACAAACGTAATAAACTTACTATTTCTATTAAATATGCCCTTGACTATCGCATACCCCTGCTGACCAAACAGAACAATTTTTGTTTTAATTCGGTAAAAAATGTTGTTTGCTTTCCATAATTCATCCGATAAAAAATGTTAAGCGTGCAGAGAAGAATGTAAATATGTTACAAAATTTATGGATTTTTGGAAGCGCAACAGTATGCCGCAGGCCGTTCAGCACAACAAAAACAAGCGACGAAATTGATAGCATAGGTGAAATTCTGTGAAATAAAAAAAATGTAGATATAGGTGAAAATGAGTGAAATAAAAATTGTTTTCCACCGAATCCTCCCCCTTGTTTTGTCTTTATCCCTCGTCCTCTCTTAGCAATTCTGAGAAATTGCTGGCATTAAAAAATCGCTATTTAGAACTGCACGCCAGGTGATTATTTCTGAGAAATTCAGTGATAAAAATAATCACGTAAGCGATGAAAATAGCATCACGCTAAGGACGCACAATGGCCGGCGGTTATTGGCCACTGTCCATTGTCCACATTGTCACCCGTCCAGTTCAAGAGGTTTCATACGAAGAATCCATCCCATCGCATTTGTCTCGAACACGTTCGGCCTCTTCTACGGGGCAGAGTGAGAAGAGGTGATTGATTGACGTGACAAAGTGACCGCGCGACACCAACGGTGATGATGATGCTGCTGCGGTTGCTGTTGTTGGTGTTGATGATCACCTCATCATCCTTGCGAATTTTTGGGTGCGTCTGTGCGTGCGCGACGTGGTGATGGCCTGAGATGGCCCCTGGCATTACGAAATATACTTTTGAGATGCCAACCTGTAAATTGTTGGTAGGTGATGAGATGTGGTTGAAAGCGTAGGCGGCACAAATAGTATCCAAATGTTTATTTTTAGTGGACCGTCTCCAAAAATAATAATAGGCGAAAAACTACAAAAGAAATTACGCGGTGCGATACTAAACAGAAAATATTTTTCGAAAGTGGGACCAAGGGGTGGGATATTGCAGTAAATTCGCACTCGGTGTGTCCCGAGTTTTCTGCTTTTTAGATAGATTTTAATAGTCCCCGTATCTAGTACAAGCGCTAAAAATATCCATGGAAATTTATTTTAGCACCCAAAGTGCGACGAGTGTCTTACTCGTGTTTTTTTATCTCTATTAATATTTATTGTTTATGTAATTCTAATTTGAAGGAGACTGTTAAGTGGCTGTATATAACCTGGCCTACAAAAATAGCATTTATAATTAGTGCTAAATCATTTTTTTTGGACGAGGAAAATCACTTTCACCTCTTTTCTCGATGGCAATTCATATCTAGCGCATCTTTTGAGGGGGCTTGAATAAACTTTTGAAAACTCTAAGAAATAATGATGATGAAAAACATTTTCCTGGCAGTGATATAGTTCTAAAGTGATTTACAGTTCTGAACAAACTCATAAAAGTGGGTATCAAGTCGCCTAGTTAACCCAGAAACCAGTAGCCCGGGAGCGTGTTAAATCGTCCTGAAAAAATGAACCAATTTTCCGCAATTCATCTTGATGGCACAAGAAGGCATCTTCTACACACACAAAAAAACACGCAAATTGAGACATTCTCCCACTCTTTCGCGCCCTATGCCAGTATTCTACATTTACACCCTGTGCCTTAAGGGTTGCTGTTTTTTTTGTGTTTGCTTTACACGACTCTAGAAAATAATTCCGTCATATTCTAAATATTGCGAAAGTTTGTCAAGCGCTCAAGACGAACTTTATTACTCCATCCAGCATTTCAGATTCAGGCACAGGCAACAGCATCCCCCCAGAGGGGTAACACCGCGTGCTAGCTTAAGAGGCTTCATTTAAGACGTGCGCAAGTCGGATGGCTTCTTGAAATCAATTTACATCGCTCGGGGGGGTTTTAACGACCCTGTAAATTTCGCATGGAGTTTTTTGATTGATGTGGGGAGATTAATAACAAAAGCGAAATCTCGCTAAAGCTGGCACAAGTCGATTAACTTGGCAAGTCTTGATAAGGCCTTCTAGTCTCTAATGAGGATGCTAAGGGGATTGGGAGGGGATTGCGAAAAGTGTCACCATTTCTTATCGTTGAAATAATTCTTTCCCTCGAGCCTGGGGGACATCCTAAATGATATCGCCCCCTGATTGTTCCGGTGACAGATTTGTGTCCATTTACCTTATCTGTGCCAAAAGGGAAAAGTTTTATTAAGTTTTGCTCTATCGAAGGAATGAGGAGAGAGCTCGGGCCTTATAAACGAGAAGATACCTGACTTCGACTGTAGTCTGTGCAAATCTGCCCTTTGTGGGGGCGCATAAAAGTAATAGCTCCCCTATGCCGCCACGCATCACATCTTGGTGCCATTGAGGATGACTTTGTGCCTAATTAGTGAGGACACTTAATGGCCGACACACGATAAAATCGGGGATGGTGGGGTAAACAACAAATGCGATCAGTCGCCCTGATACAGATGTTGTCGAGGACAACAAAGTTTATACATAAATTCTTTCCCCGCAAGTAGTACGATGAAGTGTGGTATGCTCCCTCTACACCTTTGCTTTTTCGCCATCACTGCGGTGCGTGGTTAGCGACTGATAAGAAAACTTTCCCTCCGGCAACGCAAGTTAGTTAATTCTCGGTCGTTTTATCTTAATTGGTAATGAAGGAAGTAATACCGCACCATATTTCAAGGAACGATAGGAAGGGGATGGGGATCAAATTGAAGGTGCTTTCTGATTAAGTACACGCGTGAAGGCACTTCGGTTTTTCGTTTTTATCTAAATGTGGGTCAAAGTCTATCGGAGCCCTTTGTCGCTTTATGGGAAAATGTATTTTATTGGAATAGGTGCTGTCGAATTTTATAGAGCTACACATGTTTCTAGAATAGTGCGAATTTTAAGGTGCTAGTCATGCTTAAATTTTTGGGCAGATTAATTTTTTATGCAATTCTGCTATTAGAAGGATTTTATATGCAATTAAGCTATTAGTGGAACTTTATACTTCATATTAGAGGAATTTCTTCTTGTAACTCTTCTTTCAGAGTATGCACAGCTAAATGTAAACCCAACATACATACTAAAACATAGGCAAGACTAAAATTCTTTATGCAAGAGCGATTCGCAAAATAAAAGGTATGAAGAACAATATTTTAAAAATAACTTTCACTATCATCTTGGAACATGCATTATCGACTTCAAAAAGATGTTTTCTACCAAATCTGCTCAAAATAGCAATTAAAGGTAAAAATAGTTTTATCCCGAAAAGGCCACTTATAACAGGAAAGAGGAAGAGAGAGAGAGTGACCACCTGTTTAAATCGATCCACTTTCCAATGACGCTAGCAAATTTCCCCAACTTCTCTGCAGAAAATCCATAAATTTTCAAAAATTGATTTATTTGAACAATTGTAAAACGAGAAGAAAACCTATCAACGCTAGAACGATATTTGCAGATTTCAAATCAAAAATAGAATCATGGCCGAGGGGAGCTGGGAAGGGGTTTTTCGATTCAATTGCAGCCGCCAAATTGCTTTGGAAATGTTTTGATTTTCATGCTCTTTGAGGAAGGTCATGTAACTCAGCATGTGCAAGTCTTATTTCTTAATTTCCTGCACCAATCCGCAGATTTACGCGAGTAAGATGATTTATGTTCCGTCAAGTACATAAACAAGTTTGGCAAGGAAATCAATAAAGCAGTTTCGCCTTCGAGCGTCAAAGTAGCCCATTTATTTAATTTTCCAGCTTTGGTTAATTCATGGAATAAATCCAAAATATTACGAAGCATGGTGGAAAAGTAGGTTCTTATTACATGCATAATTAAAAAATTAAGTATTATTCATGGTTTTTTTTTCAAAATTGAGAAATTAATGTAAAACAGTAGAATTAAATGCTTTTTTGGGTGCACAATTAAAACGTTAAGTAGCGTTTTTCTCCGAATTCTTTACGTTTTTATAAGGAAAAGGTGTTTTCGGGTTATAATCAAAATTTTGAATTATTTTCTTTTACTTTAAAGGGCTATTTTTTCTTTATTCTGCCAATTGACCACAGGATTTATTTCCCATTTACAAATTGATTGATTTTCAGATAACTGAAGCTAGTCAGTTAATTCACCGAGAAAAAGCTAATAAAAGTTGCCCCTATCTCTTACGTTGGTTTGCCTTTTTCTACATAAACAAGAAGGAAACTGGAGTGTAAAACTTGCCTCGAGCTCCAGGTTGAATGCTTCAATGCCTTGGTACACGCCAACTAATCCTCAAAGGGATAATGAGGACTGAAACTTTATCTGTCCAGGATTTCCGACTCTCATCACTTTCGGGATGGGTCTGGTGAGCGCGTTTATCCCGTCGACTGTTACACGAGAAGGTTTTTGCTAGAAATAGAAGCGGAGATCAGTGGCTTTGCCGGCATGTGCCACAATTCTGGAACATTTTGTGAAAATAGGGATGGTGCCCGATAGAGAAAAGTTTGTTTAAAACTTGCCACCTCAAAATACTAATTGGCTTATTTTGCGCTTCAGATATTTGAAATTACTCGGTTTCGGCTTGAAAGTTGTGTAAATAAACTAGCGTCGAAAGTCTAACGAAATTTCTTATCTGCGGTGGAAAATTGTTTAGATCTCAGAGAAAGCGGATTTTCTGTGAAATCATATTTAAAAGTAACCTCCACTGAATTTTACCTTTGACCTTTGTTTCCGCCTACACTTGCAAAGTGGCTTTTAAGAAGTGTTTCTTAACTTTTCAAACATTCCATGAGCATTCTAGGAAAATCTATAACACCTAATATTGACCGAAAATTCTTTCAGTAGACGAACTTTTTCTCCGGATCAAAATTTCAATAGGGTAAAATAGTTCCTCGAGAAAACTGGGATAAAAGGGATGCCCACATTTATTCAGTTTATTGGCGCTTCATCGGCATCTTCTCATCGATAAAAGTGGAAAAGTCCGTGACCTGGATTTCCTCCTGCCTCTGCTTAATCAGCCGTGATAAGTATGCTATCAGGAAAAAAAAGGAAAAAGTTCTTTCTAAGTTTTATTTTTGACGGTTTTATATCGGGGAATAATAATCCTATTTTCGACGACTACATTTTTAGATTGTTTAAAAGTAAGAATAGTCACGTTTCCGGCGATTGGTTGTCTAAAACGGTGTTTGAGTTTTATTATCAAATGCGAATTTTGATCTAAAGTTAACAACTCACAGTCGAAAAGGCCATAAATATCGCCGCACTGGAAATTCGGACTGTTCAATTAAAACGCAGATTGCTCCTCCGCAAGTCATCTTCCACCCCCGCTCAGTCTGTTTTGCTACAAGACAAACAGATCGCATGAAGAAGTCGGCTCAATTTGATTTTATAAGACTTACTCACCGGACCTATATTAAACATCAAAAAAACGTCTTGGAAATCTAGTCGAAATCTTCAGGCTGCTGCGCCCGTGACGTAAAACGAACAAATTCATTTCGTTTTATTTTCTTTGGGGGAGGTGGAAAAGGCGGGCAATGAGGTTTTCCGTGATGGACACTGGCCGTTTGAAAACAGATTCCATACGGAACTATGTTTACTCAATGTGGACCTCTTCAAACGGTGAAGAAATTGTTTTTTTCTTTTGCAAAAAAAAAAAAAAAAGAGAAATTTAAAAAATTGCGCGTAATGAGTCATTTTTCATTCCGTCTTTTTTATTTATTTAATTTTCTTGATTAGCTTGTCGTTGCTCTTATAAATCTGTTCACACTCTTCTTTTTTCTCGGTTGGGGAGCTGCACACGAAGCTGGTCTCAAGAGTAAAATGTGCTTAAATGTGGGAGATAACTTCCAAATTTGATTTTTCCAACGTGAAATAGTATTAAGATGACCTTTTATAGATGCAGCATTGGCTTTTTATTTTTGAATATATGTTCTTTTAGGAATTTAAAATAAAATAGTAATTTTACTAAGCAAATAAACTTTTAGTACCTATTGCAATAAATAAACCGAAGAAGTAAACGTTCACACTCAAATAGCACAGGCTCAGTTTATAACGAATTCATAACGAGTATCTAGTCAAAAAAATCATTATTAGCGGAGAGTGGGGTAAAATTGAGTAGTGAAGTAAAATAGGGTACCCCTAAAATTTTCTAATTCAAAGATCGATAATAAATTTAATATAAGTAATCCGTTTGCCCCTATTAATGTTGCGAATGATATCGAATACACGAGTTAGAAAAAAATCTTTTTTGCTTTGATCTAATTTGACTTTAAATTTGTAGCGTGATTACTTTATAAAATACTAGCTTGCCCGTCCCTGGCGTTCCTCGGGATGCCAATTATTTAATTTACGCAGCGAACGCGGAGATTATTGCTTTTTAAATTCTTTTATTTAACTTACACTACGTGTCGTCAAATCCTGAAATGCGAAATTTTTATACTTAGACTTTACCAAACTCAATGAAATTTGGCAAACATGTATAACTTCGGTGACAATACAAGGTAGTGGTGCTTCCCGAGCAAATCCACCCCCGCATCCCTTATTTCCACCCACGCATCACTAAAATCATTGTACTTGTTTAACTTTTTCAATTTTAACTTATAAATCATTTATAACAATAAATCAATTTTAACTTATAAATCATTTATAACAATAAAAAAAGAATTTTTTTAAAAATTTTTTTTTTATATATTACTTGTTTACTGATATTCATCGTCATAAGTCGATTAATTTTCACAAAACATTCATCAATTGTACTTTTAAACATTCTTCGTGAATGAGTCTATTTAATCGTCAAAACAGGAACAAAATCTCATCAGGAGTCATGGAAAACAGACAGATATAGACTTATTATTATTATTATTATTATTATTTATTTTACAATTTAGAATGTAATTTTTCAAATTGCTTTCTTATTTTTCGTGCACTCAGGAACTAAACCCATATGTGTTATTTTTACTTTTTTTTTAATCCAAGGTTTAAATATGGGAATCGAATCCACAACTTCAGGATGGCATACTTTGTACATCACAGCCAAATCGCTCAGCCAGCTAGACATAGATGCGGAGGGGTAGTTTGTTTTAACAACCGACTTTTCGAGCAAGCACAAATATATGTAGGTTGAATATTCATATATGCTTATATAGATTTGACAAAAAAAGAAAATGAATAATTTAGTAAACATTTTATTTTATTAGTAGGCAACTAATTTCCCATATAAAACACATATTCCTATATATAATATCACAGGTGTGACGATGTGACGAAATATAATAGTAAGTATACCAAAATGCTCGAATTCAACCTTGTGTCAAAACTTTAAGTCAATCAACCGTCTACTTTTCGAGTTTTGCGACATAGAAACATACGCAGTCTGAATTTGTTTTTTTATATATATAGAAGTACTGTTTGTAACCAGTTGCATTATTTTCATAGGACATACAAATAAGATATTAAAATAAGAAATTATATTTATAATATTTACAACCGTTTATTCGGTATATGAAATTTAGTGTAGAGTTATTCGAAGGGGAAAGATGGGATAGGTAAATAAGCACGAGATCATACTAATCGATTTTGCCCTTTTGACTCTACACGAAATTGTGATTCTGAAATATTTCTTTCGATTTTAGAATGGTCATCTGATCCCTTGGATAACTTTTGTGAATAAAGTGAAAAAGTGTAAAGAGACAGACCTCTTATATCACCAATACATTTTAAAATTGTACCTGCATGTAAAAATTATTTTTTATATAAACTTAAATCCCGAAAAACTGATTTCCATGAAAATTGTATTGTAAAATGTGGTAAATTACATTCTTAATATAGAATAGAACACAAAATGGGGTTTTATTATATGTATAAGAAAATGAAAAAAAAATAAATAAATAGGACAATTAAATTAATTAAATAGGAAATTATAATTGATATGAAATTGTAAAGCCTTGACAAACCGACAGACAATTATTGGTTTATTGATTAGAAACAGCTTTTCTGATTTTTTAATGATATGATTTATGTACATAGCTTTTCTCAGCAGAAATTTTGAAGCTTTGTATTTTTCAATTCAATTTGGGAAAAATTAAAATAGCTTTCCAATTAGACAAGTCTAAGCTGGTACCAATTAAATTTTACCTTTTGAATGAAAAATATTCAATCGACCAAAATTAGACTGACGTAGTAAAAATAAAACATATAAATGACGCATTTTGTATGTTTTGGAAATTTTTCAAATAAAACGATTTTAAATGTATGGACGTAATTTCCGTCATTATTAAACGTACATAAATACATCAAAGTGAGCCCTAAAAATAGTAACCCTCCGACCCTGGCTTAATGTCCTAAATAAATCAAAGTCTGATGAACGTTAAGCGGAGAACGGTAGGGGGGAAATTTGTGTCCCTTCAGCGGAATCCAATTTAAAACGACCGCAAGACATAGAAGAATAATTGAGGGACAGGGCATTGTCCAAAAAAAGGTCAATATTATCCTGAGAGTCGTTTCGACCTTAGCGCACCGTATTCAACCAGCCCTAGCTGATTCATTAGAAATGTCTTGGCCGCGCCACCCCCGTCAGGTCGTCTCGTATAAGGGCAGTTACAGTTTTGTTCAATTGAAGAAGATATAGGACGGGGGATGGATACGAATTGTTAAGACCTCCCCCGGGGGCGACCCAATGAATTAGACAGGCCACAATAAAAAGGAAGGATACGAAGGTATTATCATAACCATAACCAGGGGCTATGAACAGAACAACCCCCAGCAATAATCGTAAATCAGGGCGAACAACGAGCGGCTCCTTGAGACGAACGAAGTCAGTCTCTACAGGTGAATTTACTTTTTTCCGTTTGCTTTGCTTGCTATGTTTTGCCGACGCTAGTTACGCACTTTTTAGAGGAGCAAGGGGGGATATATATTGTAAGATTTTTAACTTAATGACTTTTTTATCGTACTCACCAACAGTTGCTGCCATGGGTTCAAGTATCCTCTTCAGGTGATGGAGATAATCCAGCTTAATCACTTTTGGCGGATTCACGGTGAACAGAAGAAATTTATTAAAAACTAAAGCACACGCACACACAGCGGGGCACAGGGCAAACAGTTTACATTTTTATTGATCCTCAAAACACTGGACTTTGGGAAGTAAAAAAGAAGTCCTTCAAGTGATTCACTTCAATTTTATGAATTTATTCTTCTAAGGAGTCAGGTGTATTTCTTTGAATCGTTTTTACTGCTTTTATTTTCTTTAATTCACTTTAATTAGGGATCACACAAAATTCCGGAAAATAATATTGTCTTTTTTAACGATCCTACAGAATTTTAATAAAAGATATTTTCCGTTTTCCTAGCTTGCGCTTTTCTAGCTCTACAGAATTTGTGGAGACAGAGTTTGAGATAAAAGAAAAGCCTTTGAACGCGACGATTCCATGGAACCAAATGCTCTCGAGCCGAACTTGTTGTCCATTTTATACGTCACCTCTGTAAACAGTCGGATTTTCTCAAATTTTCCCCGGATAAGAAATTTTCTCTCTCCGCGTTCTATCGAGGGAAACACGAAAAAAGCTTTTCACTTTATTCTAGATTGGTGGCGGTGGCAAATGGGCTACTTGTTAGCGCTGGAGTTTTTCTAACAGAAGCTTTTCTGAAAGGTATTGCCAGAAAAATACTACGGTTTCGAAGGGAAAATTAAAAACGAAAATTGATACTAAAAAGTTATGAATTATAATAAAATGTGGATCATGGGACAAGGGCTACTTTTTAGATACAACAAGTATACGAGTATTATCAGAGATTAAAAAACGAGCTGGTTTATGTCCTACTGGGACTCTATAGGAGATTTAGAATAGACAGAATCTTTTACTTACTGGGAATATTGTCCTTGATTTTTAATTACGTATAACACATTGTGAGTCTTCTTATTCAAGATATTTGCTCTGGATACTTTCAATAATTTTAGTTGATATTGGTGGTGCGTCCTACAAATTTTAAAAGCATAACAATTACATTAAATTCTTTTATTAAGGATCAACAAAGAAATACCTCTGATATGGTAATGTCCAAACTTGTCTTCAATTCCTCGTCACTTTTCCCGGCACATCCTCTCTGCTAAAACTCTCGAGCCTCTCAATAAGCTTCAGGTGGTCGTTATCAGTCTGTGCCCAAAGGTTGGTTTTCTCAGTAGGAGTTTTGCACTGAAAGCTCACGGGGTACCTTAACAAATTCCTGCTTTCTTGGTGCACCAGCAAACAGTGGGGATGACGTACTTACACTAAATATCCGCACCTTAGTACCTCACTACCTATTCCATTAAGCTCCTGAGAAAGGCAAAGCCACCGAGTATCTAGTCCATTCATTGCAAGGAGCAGAAAGGTAAAATTCTACACTGTCTTTTGCACCCATTCAAATTCAGTGGCTCATTGAAAGGCACGTGCATTTTTAATTGCTCAACAATTAGCGCTTTGTGCATGCAAAATGAATTTAACGAGTTCTGTTATGCAAAAAAGGTTAACTTGATTCATGATATTCAAGGTACAATGTCCTTCAGGTACTCATGGAAATTGCGTAAATAATTTCGTAACTGCTCTTAAGGTGAATTAATTGGAAGGGCCTTTAATTTCGGGGAAAATCTGGAAAATTAGATTATACCTGCCCAGCATGTTTCGACCCACGTGTGTTTTTTTTGGAAATTGAAAACTGACCATGATTTCGGAGCGGGGAATTTTGAGTTTTGTTCGAAAAAAACGCAATGTAAGAGCGCGCAACAACGACGATTAATCTTTTATTACGCGTCGAAGCAATAAATCAATTTTCTCTTTGTTTATTTTACATTCAAGCTTACTTTGTATACATATTTTGGAAAATAAGAAAACAAAAAAGTGTTTCAGATATGAAATTTGACGGGAATCGGGAGGTATGGCTATGTATTTTTTCCTTGTTCTGACTTTTTTCTTATAAAATTTAAAAAGCTATTCAGGGAAGATAATGACCTTCATACTGAAATTTCTAAAGTTTGTATGAAGACTGACAAGCCTATGTATACGCATTTTCCTTGTTATTTTTTTTTTGGGTATAATTTAGCTCTGACTTATTGATGAACTTTCCTTTTGCCAATTTGCGTTTTACCTGTTTATAGGATGGTTATTTATTGCGGAGGAATATGCCTACCACAATGGAGTTTAAATTTTTCCTCCTTTAAAATAAATTTTTAATTTGTTCTCAAGGTTAATAAGGGCAAACCAGGGGGGAAATACTTTCGGTAAAGCATGAGAGGAGGTTGTGTTGTAGGTTCAAGTAAAGTAATCAGTTCATTGTTCATCGCCTCTATTCAGCTAAATATAGAGACTGACTATCACAAATGAGATATATTCAGCTATATACAGCTGGAGCTGAATAATCACAATTTGCGAAGTTTTATTGAGATATAAATTTTTTTTAGGAGAAAGGAGGAATTGTTTACCAAAATATGTGAACAACGCTTCTACTTGTTCAAGGTCTGAACTGCTTAAGCGAAATAATTGCCTGAATTGACCAGTCATTGAGTGATCATATACAAAAAGCCTCTTATTTTCTCGTTTTTATGAGCAAACCCATAAAAGGAATTTTTTTTTCTCGATGCCCTTGAAAATAAAATTTCATATCATTCCCATATATTCCCTCCCAGAAGTGAACATCAAAAAAGATTTCCGACGGTAAAAGGATAATCGAACGGAAAATGTCTCTAAAGCGGCTTAACCCTTCAAATAAGATGGGTCTGCAGCGGTTTACTTAAATATATATTTTTTGGGCGGAAGAGTCAAACGACCTTTGCTCTTTGCTGAAAATGGCCACAGACAAGTACGAGCAGCCGAAGCGATATGGGGAAGATTCAAAAATTTTGTGGCCCTTTTGTGTTACGTTTTATTTTAACTCCTTTTTTTGGAAGTCCCAAAGGTACATTTCGATGGTGCTCTTTTACAGCACTTTGAGCTTGAGTTAAAGGAAACTTTTACTGCCTCTGGTAAGCGGTAGCGTGCTTACCTATTCGAAAGAATTCTTATAGCGAATTACGTTGCAATTTGTATAATTTCTAGTTTCAAAAATATCCTATGGAGCCTAATTCAAGAGAAACACTGGTGTAAATAGAATTAACCCTTTTCGAAGATTTACCCAAGTAGAAATTATGACTTTTTTAGTCTCTGCGGTTATTTTAGACACATCACTAAATTTTCATCTTCTGCATTTCGTGCTGGGCTGAATGATTCCTGCTGTTGTCTGGATTTATAAAAATTAAAATTCGATAGAGGAAAAATTTTTTACAATTAAAATATTTTTAAATAGCTTTTTGACTCATGATGCGTAGGATGAGTCTTAATATTTATGATGTTCTTTAACATAAATTAAATACTATGAACACCCATTTTAACGAACATTGGATTAAGCTTTGTTGCTATGGTAGGCTAAATAAAAGAGAGTATTATCGAATATCGTCAGCTACACAAATTGACTTACACCACTCATCTTATTCGGCAGGTCCGCCCACTTCAGTGAATCCTTAAAAATCTATTGAAATGGAAAATATATTTATGATTTTTTTAATTGAGTGAATGTATACGTATTGCTCCAACACTTCCAGATTCTGCAACACAACTGCTAGAAGGGCTACAGAAAAGAGTCTATTTACTACCTTTAAAAAAAAGAAGGTTTTCTGTTTGCACGTAAATATGAAGATACGCATACTGTGGACTTTCTTGGAAGTTGTTGAACTGATTAACATGCAACTTCTTGCAGGAGAATTTTCATGAACCCGAGAATGTTTTATACCACATAAGGTCAGAAGTTCTTAACATATAAAATATTAAAATTATTATAGTTAATTTATATACCTATACCTAAACTTAACCTATAGCTAATTTATATTTTACGTAGTGTTTTTTTTGTGGAGGGTTTAAGTATTATAATTTCATTTGCTATTCTTTTTGCTTTTACAAAAAGTTAAATTGATGCAAAATTACTTCGATATTGTTTTCAAATAAATTGCACGTACCTATCAGTTTTTATTACTCTGTAATTTAGGAGATGTTTGCAATTTTAGGCTCTGTTGAAAGCCAATAAACAGAAAAATTTGAAATGATAAACTTAACGCAATTGCTGGTGGTGGCAGCCCAATCCACTTAAGTAGGCATTTCGCACAACATTCTCGTTTGGATTTATTGTCCCGTCAACACAATTCAACAACATCTGTTCTCTACCCTCCCGAAAATCAAAATTGTTACGGCCTAACGCAAATTTATGTCGCTGCCCCGCAATTGACTAGGCTTCAGGCGTCTAATTTGATTCCGTCGTCTAATGGCATTTTTGTGTGGATCCTGAAAACGAAATTTGCATTTCCAAGCCGCCTTCAGCTGATTTTGGAGCTATTTCAATTTTGATGAATCACAGAAGTGCCTGGCTGTTGGCTGGTGCTCTCTGTTGGCTAGGTCCCTATTTTGTCCCCGTGTTCCATCGACCAAATATAGGCCGGGCGACTATAGGCATCAGTGGCAATCAGAATTCCTCTGGAGTTTGCCATCTATCCAAATTTTTCCCAGGATCAATACTCCTGACCTTCAAGATCCCCGGGAAGAAACTACCTCCGGGCAGCCGACGAGATAAGGTCTGGTCGCATTTCTATTTCGATAATTCTGAGGGGATTCCGCCTCCACTTTTATGTTGTCCCAATGTTTTGATATTCGGATCATTGACTGGAAATACTTAGGTTTATGCGGTGGAGCATTACTGCCAACATCCTTGCGGCCATGATACATCACTCGAATGCTGCGTCTTGGAGTATTTCGAAAATACGATTTGTATCCTTGCGGTTTGTCCTGTTTTCCTTCTCTGAAAATCAAATCTCCATCGTGCTCGGCACACGTGTCCTTTCCTTCTGCTAAGAAGTATCTCTCCTTGAGAATTCTTACGACTGTCATCCCGCTGACTCTGTACATTTTGTTATTTTACATGCGTACAAGTGTGCATTTGAGCAGTTATACAGCACACGCCCCAAGCCCCACTTTAATCAAGAAATTGTGTGCAATAAAAAGAAGCTGCTTTTACTTGAAGTGTGTCCCCAGCAGAACCGGAGCAGAATAAAATATGGTAATTGTGGAAAATTCTGTCCATTTACCCTGCCCCTCAACTCGCAGTGATTTTTCAATTTTCGCATGTGGCAGCAAGTGTTGTCGGCTTGGAAAAAGGCTAACATTACCGAAATGTAACGAAAGAGGAAATCAGTCGCTATAAAATGGGTAGGTTTTGATGTAGGTGCCGATCAAATTAGGCAGGATTACCTTCTGTCGAAGCATCAGACTATTTGATACAAATTTTGGGCTGACTGAGTTCTTTCTCGTTTTTCGTGATATTGACAGGAAATTGGCACCCGGCAAATTGAGTGCGAAACATTTTCGCCTCTTTTATGTTTCCTATTAGCACAACATCTCGACCCGAAGGAGGGATCTTGAACGAAAGGCGCCAATCGAAATGACTTACATATTTACATTTTAAGGAAATAGGTGTTAAAATATAGATCTACAGCATTTGGATATCCCATTGAACTTATTGGGATGGATGGGAATGTCCCTTTTGATTATTTTTTTATGGGTATTACTAGCGAAAGCTGTTAAAAGATTAAATAGGAAATTGAGTTCAAAAATCATTTAAGACGAATTAAAACGTTTCCAGAGATGAATTACGACCTTATTATTATGGGAAGCTTTTTCTGCTGAAATAAAATCGTTTTTATGGCTATATATTGTTTTTGTTCTTATCGAGTTATCACTTTTTCAATATTAAAAACCAAAATAATGAAGTTGTAAGGGCTGCTATATTAAGAATTCTCAAATTCATCTAGTGTACATGTTTAAAGAAGTACATTAGCTAAAAGGTCGACTAACTTTAAACGTATTTTTCAAACCTCCAAGGAATTCCTCGGAAGCAAATTTCATTCGGCATTATAGGCAATCATAAAGGAAAAGCCTAACATTTCCTTAGTCCCCAAATCCAAACTTTAGTAGACATTTTGCTGTATGATTTGAAAAACCTCCGCTTTCGTGGTAAGAGAATTCATGTGAACCATTTCTAAAACAAAATTTCCACAGCACGTGGACTGCGGCATTCTCACGGGAAACCTATTTCGGAACCAATGTTCGTTTCGTTTTATTGACATCTAAAAGGTTAAAAAAAAATCGGCAACCGCACACAAAGCACACATCCCCTCAGTCTACCTTGAAATATAAAACAAAAAAAAACAAAAAATCAAAAAACAAATTAAAATTTAAAAATTCCGTCCACGTTCGAAGGCGATGAAATTATTGGAAATACGAAACGGACTAAATATTTGGATTGGACATGAATTATTGATGACCACAAGATTTCCAAAGAAGGCAGAGAAGGCAAGGAACGTTTTGTGAGCCGACGTTAATTGGCTATTTTTTTGCTATTTTCGGGGATGATTCTGGCAAACGATTCATTAGCCTGGGTTATAACAATCTACAGAAAGAAATTCGTGAAAGAAACAAGGACAAATACCAAAAAATTCATACATGCGTCATGCCATTTTCATTAAAGTCCATTGCTCCCTGCCCTTGAAGGTCAGGTCGTTCACAATTTGCTACCGGGGTTGGTCGGGCTGAACCTTAATATTTTCAGCGATTACGCAAAAGTCGTCAACGTCTGCCTTCAAGACGAGAAATCAAATGGTGCGTGAAAAATCTTTTGATGTTATGGATGGCAAACACCCAACTCAGGTCGTCTAATTTGCTGTTGAAGGCGGTATTTTTAAAATTAGAAGAAAAGTCTTTAAAGGGTTTTCCTGATTGTAAACTCTCGTTTTTGTTTATTTTTTATAATAGATATTTTCAATACTTTTTTAAAGGATATTCTGATTGTAACAATTTCATTGTTTTGGTTTGTACTCACTTAAAAATGGACCGGTATGAAAGATTGAAAGATTGTGTAATTCTACATTTTCAGTATTAAATTATTCAGTAGAGATATATTGCTGAAAATCTTAAACAACACATTTAGATATGTGTTAAATAAAAGAATTGATAAAAGATGCAAAAATTGTGTGGTTTCCATAAATCTAATTCATCTGTAGTACAGATGAAGTACGTTGTTAGCCCGGCAGTTCGTTTTTATCCCTTTTTTTCGTAATTACAGAATATTAACTTAAAAATATACCCGGTCTTTTCTTAGTAAATTCATAGTAAATAACCATGTGTCACTTGCACCCCTTTTTTATTTCTAGCAACAAAATCAATGATGACGTCAAGAACGTAATCCTGGCGGGCATTCATGCATCCGGCCCGTGACCTTATGTAACAAATAAATCAGTTCAGGGCGCAATTGATTGACGTCATTACTTGAGAACAATAGAAAAATTACTGCGGGTAATTCTACAGGAAGGACAACAAATCTTAGGTGTAGCAACCCTTGTTGGTTTGCGTGCCTTTTTCTATTTTGTATAGGTTATCCTTCTGGCGAAGGACTGCAGTATTCCCACAGGCCGACTCCAGGAGGTTATCGAATTCGATTGGGGGTGACGCGTTTATGCGACTTGATGAATGAATTTACGTCGGGGGATCCCCACGAGACTTTGTGTCCCATTCATTTCCCTACAAGGGCCATTACTCCCTGCTCGGGGGAAGTGGAATCGACTTCATGTGGGCTTTTGTTTACAGCTTGAGTCGTGTAAGCGCGGACGGTAAACAGGTTCATAAGCGAAAACAAGTGACAAAATGCCTTTGGCATGACAAGGGTATGTGCCTTCCATCTTATAGGAATTTCACATGCCTGTCTAAAAAGGGGATTTACAATCTGCGAAAGTCCCGTGACGCTCTCACGCAAGGTGGCTTCACATTTTCACCAACTTTGCGGCAGTTACATCGGATTTTTCCCAAAAATATCTGAGGGGAATTTGAGAGTTTAATAATTTAAGACGTTAAGGTAAACAGTACCACTAGTAGGCCAGAGATATTTGGCGGAACAAATGGAACACGCGTGATTGCATATAATTTCTTCGTTTTTACCCGCTCGTATCTAAATAAACAAAATCTTACTAAAATTAGCGCCTCGCTTACGCGAACACCGATTTTAATGGCCAGCGAGCACGAAAAAGGCTCATCATTCGCACGAATGGGACTATTTGCGCTTTTGCCGAGGCTATTTTTGGCATCCAGTGCGCTTTTTTAGGCCTATCCATGCTGCAGTCTGGGCTAATTATAGCGCTCGACAGGCGTTTAATTGCAACCACTTAACACTTGTTTCCACCGCGGACCTCCTCCTTTGCCCCCTAATTAATTGCTGGTGACTCCTGTATCGTGTGATTTTCCAGTGGGGCGTAAATAGGTGATAATTAAACTTATGTGTAACGTTTAATTTGTTTTCTAAATGTAAATAACGAGATTTTTGTTGTGTTTCGAACAGCTTTCAGAAAAATTCTGATGTGAGTCAAAATGTTTTGCGCTAATAATTTTGGGATATATTCATACATTGAGAATCATCACATTTAACTCCAAGACAGTGTTTGAACACATTTGTCTGCATATCTAAAAAGAAAGAAACCCAACGTTAAATTTTGTATAATTAGATAAGATGAATTTTAATAACAGGTTAATAATGTAGAAAAACACCAATATATCTTGTTTAAATAACGTTAAGCCATTCATTGCTGAGGTCATATTCAAACAAATATCCAACTATGGCCACCACGATTATTCTCGTGCACTGATGAACGTTTTATTTGAAAAGGTTTATTGGGATTAGTTGTACCTATACCTTTCTTACATCAGAACTTCGATAATGTGAAGAAAAACGGATACAAAAATATTGTTAACAGAATAGCCCGAAAAGTTGTACTCGTAAAATGCTTATTTAGACGCTAACTGCCAGAATGTATTCAATCTATCCAACTATTACGTGTCAAAATTTATGAGAAAGTTGTGTGGTCTAGTCATCAATTCATGCAAAACAACTATCGAATGTTTCACCAAAGTAATTAAAAGTATTTTTGAATTATTAAAACTAAAATTGTCATGGCATTGGCACCATCCCAGCTAAAGGCAACTTTCTTGCACTTTCAAGGCGAATAAACTGTGACGAGAGTGCACTTCATCCAGGCTGACCAATGCACTAAATTGCGTTTCTATATTGTCTGGGCCTCTATTTTTAGTTCCTCTTGCCGGACTGGCTGGATTCTGTTCGCAAGTTCAAAGCGTGCTGCTTTTAGCGCCTCATTAATCCTCGTTATTTTTCATTATTTTACATCTAGACGTGTGCGCAATCAAAATCCAAAAGTCGTACTTCTTTCCACCCAGGGCTAGACGCGGTGTATCAATGTTCGAATATTCATTTCGTTCTATTTGTAATAAAAAAAATTTCTTTCAAGCAGCGAAGCAAAACAAAAGATTGAAAAGGAGAAAAAGAGATTTAAGAATCATTGCCCGGATTAATTTCCATGCTGACGCCGTAATGTCTCTGGCGTTCGTATCTTCGCATCATCTCGCCGAATCCCAATCGTTGTCGGTTCCGGGGGCGGGCAGAGATTTTCTTGGCGGGGACTATCCAAGAAGTTGGGTCTGGTCTACAAATCGCTACAACCACAACATTTAAACTGACTTGTGGATCCTCAAATTACTTCCCATCGTGTGGACGGTCCACTTTTTTTGTGAAATAAACGATTTCTTTTATATTTTTACGTTTACTTTTTTATAAAAGTGATTTGTTGAAAGTGGTCAACCAGCGTAGGATGTGCGGAGTCCCCCCAAATTAAATGAGTGGCAGCTAAGGGCAATTTCGAAATTTAACGACTTTCCGCTTGACGTCAGACCTGTTGGAGCAATAAATTTAATGTTGACGGGTTGACATCGGTGGATGGGATTATATTTAGACAATATTTTCTGCTTCCCCGATAAAATAAAAAGTAGCGTACACTACAGTGCGTGCTGCATGACATTGGCAAGTTGAATAGTATTTTTAGTTGTTCTATCATGCCCCGCTTTCAACACCGACTAAGATTTATTAGGACCTTCGATCCTTGATAAAATAATCACCTTGGGTATTAACGCCCTCAAATTGGGTCAGAGTTGTAAAGAGGGATTCGCTTTGAACTTGGGAATAATAATAGCCGAGAACCTTGAAAATTAAATAGTAAACGGGCCCTAGACTAGACGTTCTGGCGTTCTGTTTTTGTTTACAGTCGTATTTTTTTGATTTCTCGACAAATTATCCTATTTATAATAGTTGAGCTAAGGGCGGAGGTGCGCTAAAAAGATTTATTTTGAGGCACTGGCGTAAGAAACTATATTTGCGAAAAGACATTAATAAGTCTAGGTGGAAAATTAAAGGCACATCTGTGCAACTCTCTAAGGTAAGGATTTGATATTTTGATTTTTGAAATTTATTAAAAACGAGTAGTTTCGCAAGGAACATTCAACGTGGCGAAATATAACATATATATCGTATTATTTCTTCGAGGACGAGGATTAAGTCCAAATTACCGGTTTGGCCCAGAATTTTGTAATTGTCCCCTTTAAAAATGTTGACAAAACTAAGAAAAGAAAATTTCTTAACACATATCTCCTCAGCAATATTCTTTAGTTTTCTAAAGATCTGATATTTTATAATTTTATTTTAAAATATTATCAAATGGTAGTGATCCAAAAACATATTTTGTGTTTATAAATAAATAAAATGCTAGTGGCTTAAGATTAGCTAATTCGTCAAAATTATCTCTATGCGAGCAGTTATTTGGTAATTTCTTTACGAGCTATTGCGTCTTTAAGTCTCGTCAAAATTTCGTTCTTGTCTAAATTGCAATTACAAGTGGCAGTGAAGGAAAAATTCTGAAAATTGAACCAGAGTCCAATGATCTAAAATGCATGGCGAATAGCCCAAAATGTGAGTAGTCGATACGAACAAGCCTGGATGTCGTAAAAACAACAATTTTACGACGTACCCAGAAACAAGAGGCGCCACTTTGGGGTGCTCCCTCAACCGCTTCTTCCGACTTTGAAGATTATTTAGAGAGTATTGCCAAATTACGTCGAGTTCAATAATCGAAATTGGCATGTAAAAATCCCATTTCAGTCCCGGTTGGCACAATTCGTTCGGTTTATCTGCTCACGAGTGTCGCATTTGTTACCTATTTTGTGAAGCACCCAATTCTATTACTACTTTGGACTATATTTTACCAGGAAAGTTACTAGCAGTGCATTATTTTCTGCGATTACGACGTACGAGTATTGCTGGATCCGATGAAGCGAATCCATCAAGCACTCATTCAAGGTCACCGCAGGGAAAGTGTTGGCCATTTGCCAGAATAAATCCTGGAGCTCTATGTGTTGACCACAAATCCTGGCAAAACGCTGGAAATCTGTATTTTCAGTGGTTAACATTTAAGTGATGGAGGGATTTTAGGGTGGCTTTTTCACAGCTCTTCTTTTAGCAAATCCACTAAAAGCGGATTTTAAAACTTGCAAATTTGGACAGTCCCCGGGAATATCCGTCGTAACCTTCATGGTTGGTTATGAAACATCCTCCTGGGAATTTTCTGCAGTTGTATCGTACTACATGCATATTTTGTCGGAAATTAGGGCAATTGAGAAAGAGGTTATCTTACTTTTTAAATCTAAATTGGGACTATGTCTATTTCTGTAATCTAAAAAGTGACTAGCTAGCAAGCTCTATCACCGGCATATTTTCTCAAGACTGCACGCGATGCACTTTAAAGTGCGACGAAAGATTAAGGAGAATTTTGGCCTGATTATCGTCGGTCTATTGTTTACTTGATCAGTTTCTTGCCAAATTAAAATCAATTAAAGTTCAATTCATAATAAAATTAGGTGGAAAATGCAAAGTGGAACGGATTTTAATGTGGCGCTGTCGGCAGTGGCTATTTTCAGCGGGTCGTTATGTTCATAATTTTTGTTAAATGTGTGGTGTCTGCTGAGAAAAGTTTAATGAAATTGGGTGGATCGGAGGATTGGTCTGTTTTTGAATATTTCGAACTCTGTTAGAAAACAAAAAACAATGAAAAAATTAATTAGGTATTTCGAAATGGCAGTGACTCATGCAAAAATACTGCTTTATTATCAACATTTAACTGTCTCTAAATGAAAGAAGTGTCACTGACGTCCGGTATTATTTCGAATTGCCACTTTGAATATAACTAACTCAAAAGTCTGATAAGCTATCTGTACACATGTCTTCAATATTCTGACAATTTTTAAGGATAAATATCAAGCTTATTTAAAACTTATTTCCTTAATACATAACAGAATAACTTCCAAATTTGAGAATATACTAGGAAAAGACCCTGAACGCACTGGTTAAACTTAGCTCAATGATTTCAGGGCCAGAAAGATTTATTACTGCATACATTTTATTTTATATACCCGTTGAATAAGGGGATAAAATGTACATGATCAAGAATAAGTTTTCTATGAATATAACAATGAAGGGAAAATAATATGTTCACAATTTATTTGCATGTCACGAGCATTGTAAGTAATAATTAGTATAAAAGGCGATTTTTTGGTAGTGTACAAAGATTTTATTGAATTATATATTTTCTATTTTGGTTCAATACCTATTGCCATCTTCTTGCCATCTGCAGTAGCATGATTCCACGCTCATAAAACTTTTGATCTTTGCTGCCAAAAAACTGATCGAAGTAATTTTTAACGGCGAGTTACTAAACTTATATGAGACCTTGCATTATCTTGGTGGAACGCTACACCTTTTCTGTTGATCAATTCCAGTATTTTCTGTTTGAGCGAATAATTCAATTTGTCCAGTTGGTGAGAGTATACGTCGGAATTCGTCGTGGTATTGCCCGGTAAAAGCTCACAAAAAAAAAACCGATTCCCTTGAAATCCCAAGCAGACAGCATCACCTTTTTTTTTATGTATATCTGCTTTTGAAGTGGTTTGAGCCGGTTAATGTTTTTTATTCCATGATCTCTTGCGTTTAAAATTAGTGTAGACAATACATTTCTCGTCCCCAGTAATGATTTGCTTCAAAAATGGATCATTTTCTTGACGTTTGAGAAGCAAATCACAGATATCAATGTGACAGATCAAATTTCTTTCTACAAGAATATGTGGAACCCATATGTCGAGTATTGAAATTAAATTAAGGCGTTTCATGTGATCATGAACGGTCGAATTCGATAAATTTAATCCCTCAGCAATTTCACGAGTTGGTTTCGGCGGTTTGCATCAATCATTTCATTTATTTTGTCTTCATCAGTTTGAACTGGCCTTTAAGAACGTGGCGTATTTTCAACATCAAAATTGCCAGAAAGAAGCTTTGGCACTGGCGTTCTGTCAGTACACATTCTCCATACACATCCAATAATTTTTTTCTCGTTTCAACATTCTTATCTTTTAGATAGTAAAAAAAATATATATGCCGAAAATGATGCTTTCGATTTTCCATACTTAATAGGACCAACCCAAGACAACAAAGCTTAAACGGGTATACCCGACCGCACGCTTACGTAAGTTTCTTAAATGAATTTTTTTATCTGATCGGACGATTAACCAGTTAACTAGTTTTAACAAGTATACTCGTTATGGATAAATGGCAATATATTGTGTTATGAAGAGTAGACATGTGGTGTATAGTTATCATGCCTATTTAAATTGTAGTTTTCGTGAAAACTGAAATATATTCGTAAATTTTAAGATGCTTTAAATAGCTGGAAGCCAAGACCGAAAAAAATGAACAAATACAAAATATTTTGTAAAGGAAATTTGTACCCATTACGAACAAGGTGGCCATCGGTTTATTTTTGCGACACCTTTATTTGCATGTTTTGAAAATGGGTGAACACAATCGACTGATTAAGTTTTTATTTTACATTTTTTTGGAATTTAATTCTCAAATTGCTTTCTTATTTTTCGTGAACTCGGGAACTTAGCGCATATGGGACTTTCTTTATTAGTTTTTGGTATTTCTTTTATATCTGTTTGTTGTTTTTAACTTTTGTTTTATTATTTTTACTTTTTAACCAGTGTTTTCATAGGGGAATCGAACCTATAAGCTCGGAATGACATACTTATATCATAACCTACCGTTCAGCCAGCCATGCCACTCAAGGCCCCAAAGATTAAGTGTTAAATTAATACATAAGAAATTAAATATATTGGCACCGCAACCCTTGAAATGATATAAAATATTTTGGTGCCGTAACCCTTCAAAACGGAAATTTTTAAAAGGCATACTTTGGTATAAAGTTAATTTTCACCGCATAAAAAGAAAAATTAAGTGTACCTACATTTCAAACTAAAGTAATTTGCTGCTATACCTCGTCCATAAAGTTCTACACCCTTCAAATGTTATATTTCCAACGAAATTCGATGAGCTCCTCAAACGATTAAATTTACAGACAGTATAAATTCCCCAAAAATTGCAAACCTTTTAAAGTTATGTCGATGTAGGGCACGTGGCCCATTAAAATGTTCTCGGTATTAATTTCTAGCAAACGAACAAGAAGTTCTCGTCGACACGACGTTTTAATGAAAAGGCGAAATAATGAAAAAAAAAGAAATACCTCAGGAAAGTCTCTAGTCAGCTCAATGTCACGAACAGATCTTAAATAAAAATGTGAAACTTTTCCTGAATTATTCAGACCGTTCGTGTTAAGAGCTGCGCAACATCCTGGCAAAAGGAGAGGTAAGAACACTTTCCGACTGCTCTCTGTAGCCGAATGACAAAAGCCGCGAGTTTTGGGGTAAGTGGTTATTCTTACCCTCTTCATTCCTCCTCCCGACAAGAAAGAGCTCATTTTAGTAATGAGTCCCGTCCTCGGATTTAATAATGTTTCAGGTACAAAGGCAAATGAGTAAACCACTACCCTCAAGGGAAAAACGACTCCCTTTCTGCGCTCCATCCCTGCAATATAACAGGAAGGTGCTAGACACTTCGTAGAGAATGTGGATATAATTCTTCCAATGATTGTACTCTCGAAAAGGTAAGGCGTAGGAAGGTATGCGGGTTATGGCGGGCTGGGGTGCAATTAAATTGCTATTTGTCACCTAAAATAAAGCCTACTCTGGCGCTTGAGCTTAAAATAGAATAGGCCCTTGGATATGGATAAGCCCGAAAATAAGGAGATTGCGAATTCCTAACCCTTCTCATCTGGAAGTCACGACCTCGGCAGAGCACTCTACATGCCCGGGAGGCGGAGTGGCAAGTTTAGAGGGCCATGATTGATGCTAGTAAAAATAAATCTGGGAGGGGGGGTGTGTGGGGGAGTGGCAGTCACCAAATTTGAAGAACAGTTTTCACAACCTGAAGCATAATTGCTGCTATTTTCGTATTTACCACGAAGGGATCAATGCCTTCAGGGAACTCTTGGAGCAGCATAAATTGGCTTTATTGATTTCTGGTAGGATGTTGCTACGCTGCGACAGCTGTAGGTTTAGCTTAATTTGGCGAAAAATAATTCTTTTTCTCTCCTTTGTGATGTCTATGGCTTCCCTCAGAAGAAGGACATTAGATGAAGAAGCCCTCGGCGTTAAGTGCTTAACAACTCAGTCAGTTTTCAAAGTTTACACCTTTAAATAATTGTTTATTGATATCTGAGGAAATTTAACTGTTTCGTTATATGAAAGCCTGCAATACAAAGAAAATGTCTTTTTCAGGGAAGTAACCCTAAGAATTTCACAACTTTTTAGATATATTTTAAGTAATCAGATTGTCGTTACTTTTACTAAATTTAACTTGTTGCTCTTGAATCGAAAATACAATTACACAAACAAATTCTTCCGTTAAAATAATTGATATGATTCAAAATTCCGAAAATTATAGTTTACTTAATATTTCCTCTAAAAGCTAAATCAACGAAAGCTCTGAAAAATCAATCGTTTACATCACTTTTATAAACTGATTTTCGGAATATGCACACGAGCTGAATTTAGAACAAACAAAACATGAGTGTAATTGTTTGGCAGAGTTTTATATAAACTGCACTGCAAATTTTCCCATTTTTCGTATTTCAGTGAACTGGATGCATTCAACGAACTGAAGGTGAAGATTACAATCGATTGGTGCTCTAAATACACCTGGCTAGGCTACGCGAAATTAGCATGTGTGACGAGAGAACCATGCTGGGGTAGACTCGGCAGGGGTTCCAATTTAAAATTCCGATTTAAAAATGAAATTGCTTTGATATTTTAAGTAGAAAAAAAACTGAAACCGCATGGGGTGGATGTGGAATCGAGTGCTCCTCTTGCATGTCGTTAGAGAAAAATAGGAAATAAAATATTTAACAGTTGACGTCAGAACTCATGGGATTTGATGGCTGCAATGGTCATTTATAGGGACGATTTATGGATTTCACAAGGAAGGAGTTTTATCGTGAAATTTTAATGGAAGGTAAAAGAATTGCAGCATGTGGTTTGTTGCCAGTATTAAGATGATTTTTCATCTTTCCAAATTGCTGATTTCTAAGCAGAAAGCAGTAGTAGGAAAAGTGTCTTACTCAAATCCTAGTAGGTTATAGTTAGGTTGAAATGACTGCCTAGAAAGGCACACTTAGGTGATTTCTGGCTCATTGTGTTACCACGTACCGGTTTTACGTGGAACTTCAATCCATAGCCTCTGAGATGGTAGTCTAGCACGCTAAAAACGCCAGACGCCCTTTAATTCTAGTAACTTGATTAATTACAATATATGAATTTTAAAATTATTTTAAAGTATCATATTCATGCAATTGTAACGAATCGATATATAATTTCCTCTATTAATGTTAAATATTATTATAATTTAATTAATTTACGACTTTGCGAATTTATTCGTCTGCATACATTTCTGTGAAAAGCGTTTCGCAAATATTTGAATTTTAGATTTGAAACTTTGTAGCGCAGAAGTACTTCCTTATCGCACAAGCCAGCAAAGCATCTTTTATTATTATTTTCTTATAGTCTATGAAACGCCTACCCACCAAATTTAACCCTACATCGCTCATAATTGCTAATGGCAGAAATTACACAAATTATAAAAGCTAGCTATCGCAGACATTTCCATTTTATGAAATTCAAAATCTTTCTTACCCCGCCATTCTTTCCCTATTAATACTCGGGTGGTAAGGCTGCAAAGTTGTCTTGAGATGTCTCCCTATTTTGCTAATCGCCAAAATTACGAAGGGATTAGCATACGTCATACCCTAAGTCGAGTAATTGCTGACTTCATGGGGCACAAGGCGCTCCCGCTACGCATTCACTGAGGCTGCGGGCTATTTATATAAACCTCACATCACTCGGGCTCCACCATCCCTTTGCGATGCTCTTTCCAAGGCGAGTGGGGCATTGTAATTACCATACGCACTTTGTGTAGCCTGAGCGCCTTTAAAAAAATCACAAGGGAAGGTCACCGGAGTGTTAGGAGTGCTTTCATCTGAAGCACTCAGTCGAGATGGCTCCAACTTTATCCCCATCTCGAAGTCCCAGCAATTTCCCTTTTAATGAGAGCTCGTTGAAGAAAAAAAAAAAAAAAAGGTTTTAAAGGTCTGCTGGGTGGTCTATCCAACCGGGAAAGCGCTGAATTTAAAATTTCAAATCCCAAATTACTCCTCGACATTGACGTCATCGTGTTACAATAAACATTTTAATTCAGCCCAAGTTCGCAACTCCTTTTCGAAAGCTCGTGGGGTGCTCTATACTTGTCACTGTTTTGGTGCGGGGGTGCTGAGCGAATGAGTACCGAATGCCAGTGGACGTTTTATCCATTTGTGATGCGATACTGGGGGTGATTCTTTGACGTCATACAAAGACGAGATAAGTCAAGAGGTACAGGATCGATAATCGCATTAACGGGTACAAAAGGGGTTCACTTTAGCAGGATAAATTCGTTGAAAGGTGGGAGCTATTCGAAGAAACCATAAGACCGCACCGAGAAACAATTCATGAGGAGGATATTAAGTTTTAAGGCAGACTTCGCCTTATGGTGGAGGATTTTCAATTAATGGAAGAGACTTTGGTATCCCGGATCGGAGATTTATTGCATCTGGGAATGGTACAAGACTGAAAACGGTTGAGCTGTTGCGCAAAGTGGGCAATTACGTAGGTTTTAAGATACTCTAAGGTCTTCCTTTAATAAGAAGATTTAACCTTATCTTAAAATTAAAACGTTTTTAATGAAGTTCTTAAATTATATAATCACTTCAAAGGGCACACTTTTGCATATTCTCATCAAGTTCACGTGCAAAACTACTTGTTTTTATTAAATTAGGTACACATTGCACCACGAAATACAGTGACTTCAATTTATTGACCAATGCGAAACTAATATTTAGTTTTATTTGAATCCTTAAGTTAGAAAATAGAAGAGGGAGGATTGACTGACTTTAGCAAGGCATTTAATTTATTAAATTTAATATTATTATTTATTTTAGGAATTTTATGCACGGCTCCAAAGGTCCCAATTTATTCTGGCGTAAAAGCAACAGATCTCTTGACCTATAACCCTAAATATTCTATTGGGGCTGAAACCAAGAAACTGCGTGATCAGGATAAAAGATGAAATCCCTGACCAATCTATGGTCAATCAAACTGTGTATTTCAGATCATATTTTTGTTGAAATATGACGTCAAGCACATCCTTACCCTATTGTCGTTAATTGGCAAGGAAACCAATTTTGGGGATGTTATAATAGTCAACAGCAGTTATCCTGCCTATGTCTTTAATTCATCATACATCCGTAACCTTGATGTTTCCTCCTCCATATCTAACCGCCTGCTTAATGTAAGATCTTATCTTCCACTTGCATTGCCGTCCATCAGGACCAGTTCGGTTAATTATGGTCTCATCGGATCAAATTACTTTTCCTCAATCTTCGGTGGTAAAATTCTTACAGCTTTTGGTGAAATTTAACCCTGCTTGATTATGACGTTTTCTTAGAATGGTTACCTTTGTTCGATCGTTTAAGTCATGCTTTCAGAGATCTTTTTTCACAGTTTTGGTCGAAGCGTTTGTACTATCGGATGCGGTTAAGTTCATCTTTTATTAGTATGGCATTATCCTCACCCCTTGTCCCTTATCTATCCTTTACATCTCGCTATTGTGACTTGCCGTTCTTTGGCTACTTTGCTGGCATTAACATTTAATTAGTGGGTTATTTCCCGTTGAGTTTGATGTCTGCAACTTTAGTACTATCGATGAGCTTTGTCTAAACAAAATTGAAATATACACGAAAAAAAGGACAGCAACAATGCAAATTTCAATTATTTTTATATTTTCACACACTCGCATTTTAACTTCAGCTCAATAATTTAAAAGCAATTTGGCTTTTTACTAAAAAAAACCCTCTTGTCTGTTTTACGCATTAAAATCAACTAATTGATCAAGTGCTTAGAGTTGATTTTAAAATTAATAAAGGTCCTCTATGAAATTTCTTCTAAGAGTTTTTCAGTAGGTACTCTCAAAAGACGAAATATTTTCTCCACGAAATTTTTCGAAAATTCACTTTATTTGATCAATAAGTTGAATCACTGTATAATCAAAACAAATTAATTTGTGGTTAAATGTTGAGTTTTTTTATGAATATCGTTATGCGTTTGATGATATAAAATTTTCTATTGACTGCAAAAGTAATATAACATCTGAAAGAGTGGAAAAAGAGTAAAAGCCTGGAATTGCATAGAATATAAAAAGTGGAGGAAACCCAAAAACAATGGTAAGCTGCTTTTAGAAAAATATGCTGGAAAGTACCCCCACAGTGTGATTTACAATAAACAACCTACTCGAGAATTTTTATCATTCCTTCTGCTCGCGTGTGCACTTTTCACAACATGTCTTCACGGCATCCAGCAGCATAAACAAAAACCCAACCGAGTCCATCGCCCCCTCGGGTACTTGTAAAATAATTGACTTGCCAGAAAAATTCCTCACAATTTCCGTAACCCACGTCAGTGCAACTTAATTTTGTTGTTTACACTCAGCGCGAGGTCCTTGCCTTCTTTACGCCTTTCCTTTTAACCTGTCTGGTTATAATTTTTTTCTTCGAATATAAAAATATTGCTTTTTGAAAAATTGCTCTTTAATAAATTTGTCACGCCTTTGAGTTCAAACAGTTTATTTTTTTTTTAAAAAGTGTGCCGCCTCAGGTGCCACCGCCGGATGCTCATAATCAATCATGTTGGCGTTCGTGCGCTTAAAACACGTGCCAGCACTTTCTCTTTTCCAGGGAAGATCGACATAAAAGTGTCACCTGGAATCCCTGGGATTTCTTTTATTACTTTAGACACACCTTCAGCACTGTGTGGCCGCGGGACTTCATAAACGAGGGTTTTGTTAAAGTAGGGTTAAATGAAAACTGAACGAGTTTCAAGAAATAAAGGAGACTAAGGAATGGTATTAATTTTCAATTGTTTGAACGTGACCCCAGCTCATTATGTAAAAATAAATGCAGGACTTTAACACTAGAACTACCAAAACCATTCAATTTGACTAGTATTCAATTCCTTCCTTCATTTAATTGTACAATTTTTGTAATTCTCTTCTGATTTATGCCAAAGTTTAATGGAATTGATAATTACGACATATTCAAAAACCTTTTTCCATTAATAATTATTTATTCAAATTTGAAAGGGTATTAAATTAAAGGTGTTGAAAGTTGTTAAAATTACAGACTTGCGCGCCAGTAGTTCTAGTGTTAAATGAGAAGGTTCTTTTTTCATAACCTTATTATTGTTATTTTAAGCCTTTAGTGTTAAACCAGAAAATCGAGGACTTAAAATCGATTGTAATAAAAATTAATACAATTGCAGGGTAATTTTGGGGATGAATACACATTTAGACATTCAAACTGTCCTATTTAAAAAAATATTGTGATTATTATTCAAATAGCACTGGCTGCATTGCGATAGAATTTTAAATTATAATATTTAAATAATGACTTTTTAATATACATAGCATATATCCTACGATGTGCCTTTAAATGTTTCGTTTCTATGCACTCTCAGGATTTGAATTAAATTTCTAATTAATTTTTGTTTATTCTAAGTAGTCATATATCTTAGATTTAGGGAATAATCCCTCCTCTACCCGTTGGATATTTCTCGAATGTGTGGGAATTATTCTAGAAAATCTTAAGGCGCTTTAAAGGGATTTGCGAGTGGCAAGAACATCAGGCATAAAAACCTGTGAACCGTTAAATCTTGTAGGAGCCAATCTCGCCTAAAAAGCCATCAATGCTTCAAATACGCGATGAAGATGGGTAGATGAAAATCGTTCCTAACTCACGCGAAAGGATTTTCAGGATTTTCTCGTGTAAAGGGACGGAAAATTTCCCGGCAACAAACTGTTTGGGTAGTGGATGTGTATTGAAATTCAATGATTTTTCCGCGCTTTTTCACATTACCACTTGCTCGCGCCTATCGTGCCGTACCGGTGAAATTGAGTCCTTTCTAGTCACGCATCAAAAGATATATCTGCGGTGTTCTACATACATAAGGCGGTCGTCTTTGCCGTCGTCGTCGCGGCGCACAGTGTGGGTGGCCGGGCAATTTTTGGTTATTTTTTACTTTCCTTACTTTCGCATCTACACGTCTTGTATGATCTAACTGTAATGCTAAGTACCTTTGGGGATTTTGGGCACGTCACAATATAGAAACGCGGTTCGCATACAAAAAGGGATGTTATGCATACCGTTCGGAAGGACGACGGTACCGCCAAACACTCCCTCGCAGGTTTATCGGGAACGGTGGACCATTCCCAGGAATTGTGTAATACCCGGGGAAAGGAAGAAAGGATTTTCTGGATTTTGTGGAGGCGGTGTATACTTTCAAGGTCGCTTAGAGGTGGTTTGTTTATGAAAATATTTTGGCTGATTTTGAAGGGTGTATTACATTTTAGGCCGGTCTGAGAGGAAAACATATTAAAATTTAACTGGTGTCGAAAAGTGGGGACTTTCAAGGAAAATATTGACAAAATATTTATACCTGCCTTTTTGCATATTCACCTAAAGATATAAATGAAAGTAGATGCAGATTGAGTTAAGCCACATTTTATTTATCCCAGGTTGAGTTTAAAATATGCCAGTGCCCCTTTTGATACTTCTGAATAATTGATATTTTTTGTCCAAAATATGCCTAAATGTGATAAAATGAAAAATAAAGAATAAATGTGAAGAAAGTGAGTTAAAATAATAATTTTGTACATAAGGTAAACTGTTGTTTTGGGTCCACATTTGAAGAAATGAATGAAAGAACTAAATAGCAAAATCTGTTATTATTTAGCAATATAGCCGTAGTCTAGATATACTCGAATTTATTTTAAAGTGCTTTATGCGTCTTTACCATATATTCTTGCCTGTCTGACTAATTCTCCCAAATAATAAAAATTTCTTTATCCCAAGAGATGCGTTATAAATCTGGGCTATTAAAAAGTTTGAGCAGCCACAAGACCCAGTGATTTTCCTCGCATAAAATTATTCCCTAGAATCGCACTTGCTTTGGCATATCATTCATCGTGCCAGCGGAAAGATTCGCACTCGCACCGTCCAGCAACATGTTTTCATTTCTCCCAGAGTCTGTTAGACGTCTCACAAATTTCCCAACCGAATGTCCACTTGCGAACAGATTTACACGTAATCGAGCAATTAGTAAACATCGTAGACAAACTCTGGACAGATCAAGGAGGAAAAAATATTTCGAGTTCAAGGCCCCTGGATGGAGTGATGCCAGTTTGGCTAGAGCTTTGTTGCTATGTTGGTGATCTTCCATCGGAGGGATTGAGCAGCTAAATCAACCAGATCGCTTTGTAATCCTATGCCTTGTCATTATTAAATCTTCTAAAATAGAGGAAACAAGTCGGGCTGTTTATTTTTACAAAAATTTTCTAAGAACTAAAGAAAATCGCCGCAAAATACACGCGATTTCTTTATTGTTTCTCTGCCGAAAGAATCACCAACTGCAGCTGATGACGCGGTTGCGTTCCATTAGACTGTTTCATCTATTCGAAAATTGTTCTGGCGATTTAGAAGGAAATTTTTAATTTTCGCATTTTCAAAGGCACAGATAGATGAAATAAAAATTGATTTAAGAACGCAAGAAAAGTGCCAGAAAGTTTGACTTTTGATTTTATGAACTCCAGTGGGAGTTTCCTGTCCCTGAAATTTCATCAAATAAAACACTAAACAAGTCCTTTAAAAGTTTTTAGCCGCTAAGGGCCAATTAAGATGATTTATTTGGCGTTTAATTAGAGCCCAAGAACCCTGCAGGAAGGACAAAGATCCCCCGTTGGAAGCGAACTTGATCTTAGACGCATATCTTCAAATTGTTCTCCCACGCAGCCTGCCAGCACTGTTTTCCCTTTTATCCTTCATAAGAAAATTTTTCATCTTTTCGGACAGCGGCTCCTCAGTTTTACGGAGATGAATTGAATCTCATTCCTTAAGACGATATCTCGGGTTTGCAGAAATCTCAATGAATTTAATGCCTTCATTTGGCCAGTTAACTTTGTCCAGTTTTCTTAGAAGTTGTTGCTACTTAACAGAAACGGAGAGATTTGTGTTTTCGTTAGGTTTTACTTAATTGCTATGGACAGGGGCACTTACAACGATTTAGCAGTGTTCGAAACATGACCGAATTATGAATATCAGGGAAAAGTTAGGAATGTTATTAAATTAAGAATATTCCTCTTAGTTAGATATTTCTTTGAAAAGGCTAAAAACGTGAAATCCAGAATAATAAAGTTTTGCGGAAGTTAAATTATAAAAACTGGATATTTACTTTTTTTGACTCTATCGGCACTATGAAATCGCAGAACAGAAATCTGTTCTTCTACAATATAAACTTTTAAAAAGCTTTACAAATTCTGCTTTCACCACAAAAGCTTTCAACCTCGAACGTGTCTGTTGTTCTTCTGATAACTTTGTTTTTATTGTTTTCCGCCGTTCTCAACTAGAGGAATCTTGTAATGATTTTATTTCATTATACTTAGCACAGAAGCACAGAAGAAGCATAAGCTAAAACTTAAAGGCCAAGAGTCCTTCTGATGGCTATTCTTAACCTTGTGGGAAATCAGTTAGTTTATATGCATCGGTCCTGTCCGGAATGAATAAGTAAAATGTTGTCTGAAACGTTCATCTGAATGAATAAGTAAAATGTTGTCTAAAGATATTTTATTCAACACTCCTTTTTATCAGCTCGTTAGTCAATTTAAGTCCTTCATCAAGTTTCGTTCTATCAGTCCGAAGACGGTCACATTGAAATGGATATCCAGTGCTGGCTTAGAGATACTTTATAGGAAAAAAATCCGCATCTAATTTACTGTGGCACTAGAAATTCATCTTTTGAGCCGGGGAAAAGAAAGTGTCGTCCCCAAAATAAATCAACCCTAGAATGCAAATCTTCCATAAATAGCCCTCATCATGATTAGAGCCTGATACCGTTTCCAATTTGAAGAAGGTTACTTTTTTCGAGCTATTTTTTGAGTATGAGATCCATATCTCTTGATGCATTTTTTCCGTGCACAGCCCCGGCACCAATACCCCCACTCTCCCTTACGAGGCATTAAGTATTCCATCGAGTTTGCTGGTGCGGAATGAAGAAGCCATTCGACAGTGACTTTGTCGCTAAGTTCAAGGATTTTGAGGCGCTCCGCTCGGCCATAATAGTGCCAGACGAGACTTGAACGGGTGAACGGACCCATCAGCCCTCAATGTTTTTTTGTCTTAACCACCGTCACGATAATTGGCTCAGAATATTTGGGCGGGGGTGGGTGGTAAAAAAGTGACATAACCCAACCGCAGCGATATAATCTTACAATAGTAGGCCGCCGGCCAATGTCGTAACGACCACCCGGTGTCCACCCACAGTGGCATATCGTAATGAGAATTTGCGAAACACCCTGTTTCCAATTGTGTCCCTGAATTGCTTTTAATTTGAGCAGTTAATTTAACGACACGACGATGGGAAGAAAATTCGGGGGTTGTTAATTTTTTTTTCTGCTTGATGTCAGCCTAGATAGGGATAAAGTAAAGCCGATGAAATGGGACTAACAAAGTTCTTGACAGGACAAAAGGAACCCTCAGAGCCCGCGGGCTTAAAGGAATCGAAAAAGAGACTGATTGGTTCCGACTTAATTATCCTGTGGTGGATGCGATGAAAAGGCCTTTATGTAATTGTTGTCTGGGCGAATTTTATTTTCGATTATTTGTCTCGTGGGATGTTTAGGCTTTAGGGGTTGCATTCAGAAGTAGGTAGTTAAAGTTTGGATTTGAAGTTGGTAATTTGGAAGGTTATTCTTTTTCGTTTCTTCTTGATAAGTTTATTAAAAGAAGGAAATCATAATAAATAAATAAGATGTTTTCCTAGAAACTTTGATAATTAGTTTATTTCAATCGGCGTCTAAGACTCTTATGAATCGTTTTATTCTTGAAATAATTTTTTTGAATTTCGTTGATTGAATGAAATCGATATTGATTTCATCCGTGTTTTCGTTTGTCTAATCTGCTCAAAATAGAATCGAATTATGAATTACTATTAAGGTATATCCCTGATTTCGTTCGACTGACGTTTTGGAGTTTCAAAATTTAACAAGACATAACAAAAAATCAAGGCAAACGCGGAAAGCGACTACGTTTTATATATTTACTGATACTGATTGCTCTTAAAGTTGTGATATTACTAATACAACATACTGAAACAAAACGCGCAGAATCTCTTCTTTTTAAATTGATTTAAATTTCCAATTTGATCGAAGCATAGGACAAAAGCTCGAACCCAAAACATGTAAAACAATGTAACAATTTATATACCATCTATTAAGGGCGGAATATTTACTGACTTTTCTGTTTTTAATGTGTTACCGTCCTTTGTTTTAATAAGAAAAAATGCTATCTTATCGTATCTCTCAACAGAAAGTGACAACTTCCACTATCTTTTTCAGCTCGAAGAACGCTTTATTATTCCGATACGATTAATTTCTTTTACTTCAACAAATTCCCTTAATCCATTCAAACCTGTACATTGGAGGAAAATGAAGGAAAAAGGGTTGTTAAATGACAAAATTCACTTACCTACCGCTTTCGAAGTATCACTATTTCTTCCATTTTGAATAGAATTATGGTAATCAAGCTTTTAGCGCAGCTTTTGATTCCTTCCGGAACTCTGCAATCGCATCTTCCCCCATAAAATATCAACCTGAAGAAATAACGCGATAATGTAGTTAGAGAACAACAAGCGTTCTAAGAGCACAAATGTTCGCGGAAAATCGCAAAGGAATCTCACCCATCAATTTGCTCGTCTACCCGTCATTCCATCGCCATCAGTGAATTCAAGGTTCAGGAAAGCGCATTATTTTTTTGCGGAAAGAAAGGGCAGAAAAAGGACGCGATACCTCCGGGGAAATTAAATCACCACCATGCCCATTTACTTTAAATTGATGAGGAGGACGGAAAAATGGGTAGAGGGTTGTGTCGTGAGCAAGTGAAGTGGATTAGTCCTGGTCCGGTGAGAGGTCTCTATTTTTAGTTGACATTCGAAGAATCCGCGCCCATTCGCTCGTCCTGGGAATATATTTCTGTATGACACCACCCCACGCTAACCAGAGCTTCTTCAGCCGACTTAAGCTTCTTTAGGACTTTAGGTGTATCTCGAGCAGCCACACACGCCCTTCAGGACGAAATAAATCTCCCAAAGTGGCACCAAACAAACAGGTCTTTTGATGATACTTGACTGTGTGTCGGCACGGATGATGCGACGTGCGTGGGCGAATTGGGAGTTGTCCACCATACCACCGGTCGGGTTCATCCTCCGGGCCGCTACTAGGCTGATGGAGATAGCGCTATCCCTGAAGCGTTTGAGGAGCGTATTATTTCGCTCCGTCGGGATTGAAACAAGTTCGGACAAATTTAATTTGTTCCACAATAAAGTGGGAATTAGCCCCGAATTTATTTCGGGAACAGGAACAGGTGAAGGATACACCCCAAAAAATATATCCTTGAAACCATTTTGGGAAAATTGTGTTTGTTTGTTAATTTTTCCTTTTTTTTTTGGAACCTTACAGCCTATTGGGAGGTTTTCTAAAATCCGAGTTTCTAAGAAGAGTTTCTTACCTGATATTATACATTCCCCTTTTTTTTGTACTTGAAGGGATTCCATAGAAGCTCTGCCTACTCATATCGAAAACAAATTTTCCTCGCTTTAGATGATGCTTTAAAAGTTGAATTCCAGGGTCTTTGAAGCCTTCACTCCACTCAGCAAGGAGAACCTTTCCCGTGAAGAGTCCTCTCAGGCGCTTTTCTGCGATTAAAGCAACAGGCTGTAAAAGTCATTGAACACATTACACCCGCCTACCTCTGATAAAAATACCTACCTCTCAGGGAAAAGCTGTGTCAGTAGTTTTCCACGGCAGGAAAATTACAGCTCAGGTAAGACCTTGATCAGTGCGTGCTGTTGTGCAACGACGGTGCGGTTCCAATGACCCCCGGTGAGCTCACTTACACTCTTTACGTCCGCGAGGTTAAGGAACCCTTGCAATAGCCAGCGCTCCCAGATTCTCCATCGCGCGGTGGGACTGTGTCCACTGCACAGCAAATTGCATGTTTGTCCATCGCTTGTCCAAACAAAAACTTTTTCGTTCCGTCCTTCTGCGGTGGGATTGGGTGCTGTGCTTCTCCGGGCTCGTTCAGAATCCTTGGACTTGGACTTGCCCTTGAAAACTGTTTCGGGATCGAAACAGGATGTGGGTGTCAGAAGGTATGGATGATGGATGCCGAGACGCACCCGAGTGGGTCTGAGGGAGTGAAGTGTTTTTCCATATTTTTAAGTAGGCCTTTCGTTTTCACTTTTTTAATAAATCCTTATTTTTGACGGGAAAATATTCCTGGATGCTGTATGGATTTATTGGGTACAAAATTCTCCATTACTTAGCAACTTGTGTAGGTGTTTTCGAGAACCAAAATTGCTTTAGATTAACATTCGATGAGAAGAAATAAAATCTGAAAAAAAAAATTTGAATTAAAAATTCAAAAGTGAATTGGGTGAATGTTCTTCTTGTTTGAAAATTGTTTATTCTGCTTTATATTCTCTTTGACTTAGCTAGCGGACAAGTTTGTTACTTGAAGCTTAAATAATTTGTATTTTTTTCTTAAAATCCATCGCAAATCATGCCTAGAGTCACGTAGAAACATATTTTCTTTAAGATCACAGATCGTGGCTGTCGCAAGGAAATCAACACCTCAGAGCAATAAACCCTTGAAGAAGCCTTCTCGCCCCACGAGCCACATATTTACGTAATTATGGGCAGGCACCAGATCTCTTTAACTCGAATTTTCACACAATTTGTGGAATTTAAATTGAACATGACCAATTATTGACGTCATTGGCGGCAGTGAAAGAGAAAATAATCGCACGGGTCGTCGCCTAAAAATACGTGTGATTATCGACGTAAATCAATGGATTATATTTTCTTCAAGTGTAAGGCGAAGGCGAAACGATGGGCGGTTATTACTTGCTTCACCTTTACCCAAACACTTTCTACTTTTTCCACAGAAAGAGGAGCCTATTTATATTTTTTTTCTGCTTATATCAAAAAAATATTTCTCTGAATTTTCTTGCAAAAATTGCCAATGCAATAATTTTTTTGAAATTCATTTTATTTTCTAGTTAGGAAACGCTATTTATTGATATCACCGGACTATTTTTGGTTCCAGTGGACATGGGCGGAATAAATTGATTTTATTTTTTTTTTTTGTTATGTCTATTCAGAGAGAAAGTTACGAAAATTCTTCCTTGATGTTGAAAGTGAAAGTGTGACCAGTTAGTTAATCATGTGAATTTGCTAATTTATAGTTTTGTATTACGGACCTTTACACACTTCGGAAAATTTATGCTTTTAGTTTAAGCGGCTATAAATATATACATACAGGGTGAACTATTTTTAATTTGGATTTAATTTTACTATAAATAAAAAACGAATAATATGGTTTCTTAATTCGACAGTACAATTTTTCTGGCTAATTTATGGTACACCACTTCATTCAAATGACTTCCTTGATTGGCCTTGCAGTAGCCCAAATGATTAACCCAACTCTTTACTACATTTTCGACTATATGGAGGTCTATTTGACCAATTAGCTGCACCAAATTCGTCCTTAAGAGGCTCAATCGTTACTGGATGGTGAGCGTAACACTTATCTTTAACGGTTCCCTACAAATTAATAGTTCAACAGAGTCAAATCGCAATTGCGTGGTGGCCAGTGCACATCACCAAAATTGTTACATGGCTTGTGTCACACGGTACACCATCTGCACAAATAATCAGTTATCATTGCGTGGTAGTGCTCACTATTCACTGTAACGCATCTTCCATCCTTATTTTCGAAGAAAAATGGCCCAATGATACTACTGATTCAAAAACCATACCAAACAGTTACTCGTTAAGAGAGTGCATTGACTTCTCAACAATTACGTGTGGATTTTCTGTGCCCTAGATGCGACAATTTTGCTTATTTGTAACCACCGAGGTAATCAGAAAAGATGATTTTTTGGTAAAAATGCTCATCGTGTTCCAAATGTTCCAGAGCCCAATTGGCGAATTGAAAATGTTGCGTATGGTCATGTGGCTTCAGCTCTAATTTAATTTTGTACGCCATCATTCTACGGTCTTTATGGACTTCATGTACCGGTTGTTGTTTTTGCACACTCTGAGCAACAGAAGTAATGTTTTCGGTTGTGTGCACTGTACCAGTACGAGGACTTGTTTTTTTTTTATCCAATAAAGATTCAGTTTCACGAGCACGTTTCACAACTTGATCCACAAATTGCGTGGAAGGCGCTTCTTTTTTGCCGAATTTGGAATGTAATTTTCTTACAGTTTCGGTAGAAGATTCACAATTTTGCAAGTGAATTTTTATATAATAACATTCGAGTTGCCACATTTAAAATAACCAGTAGTTCAAATTCCAAATTATAAATGGTCCACCCTGTACAATGCCTGCAAAATCATAATATAAGCAGAGAGCTTTAAAAAAAAAATATTATTCCCTCTAACAGGAGTTCGAGAATGTGTTAACCGATATGGCCCAAGAGAATTATGCCGCCAGTGTGCGGTATCTTAAAGTTGCGCAGAGCAACCAGGACTAAAATAAAATTACGTTTTGCTCCAACGAAAACGTTGTCTCTTTCCCTAGTATCTAATTATTTTTGCCAAGCATTGTGTACAAATAAACACGAAGTATTCCTTTCGCTTAAAGTTGTTACTCGAAGTCCCTCAGGGCTCAGTGCTGGGACCGCTGCTAATCTTATCTCCTTTTAAATAAACTTGGAACACCCCGAGGCAACAAGTTATATGAAAAAGACCCCAGCCACACATTTTATCTTCCAGTTGATCTTGGAGAAAAAAAGAGACGAATTGGACTCATCAAAAGCCCTATAAAAACCACCCCACAACCCCGCCGCTCCTCCGCCGTAATGGTACATGATTTAGCGTGCCGGGAAAGAATTTTGCGTGTCTATAAGCAAACAGAAATCTGCAGCTCCAGCAAAAATCGGCGACGCAATGAGTGTGAGCCCCAAAGGCTGACGGAAAGTAATTTTTATTAGCAATTAGAGGGGGAATAATTTTTTCGATGGTAATAAAAGCAGTAAAACCTTAAATGAGCCCCTTTATACATTTTCGTGCGGCGGCTGATGCGGGTGAAAGTGGCCCACCTCAACCTCAACATCTGGGGATGCTTAAGATCACCGAATGAACTGCGTAGTTAGGAGGCATAGCATATATGTTCAAAATCAGATTTATGTTTTTGAGGCTAATATTAGGATTGAGAGGAGATACACTTCAGAAGGCAGTTGTACAGGTTGAGTTTGAGATATGGAAGAAAAACATGCTGGAGGCTCGTTTCTGGTCGTGATGTGCGAGGATTCTTGTTGCTGGTTCTACGTAAAATTAAGAGGTGCGTTGTATTTTTGAAAGAAATGCTCATGAACTTGATGCCGAGTAACAAGAGCCGTAATAAGCCAGCAAATTATTTCCACAGGCATGATATTTAACCCTAGCACCCTACACTCTCTGTATAAAACAAATTACCTGCAAGGAGTTACGCACTACCCAACATTTTTAATTAATTCGGTTAACTGATTGTTTGTTGTAGAGAAACACATTTCATTCAAATCCTAAAACTCAGAAGGGTGAAATAGAAAAAGAAGTTTAAATTTATTTTTCGCCGTGAATTTTCATTTTTTGATTAAACAAAATAAGAGATATAATTAATTTTTTCTTTAAATTTGTTATACATGTATTTTGGAAAAATGTGTTTTGTTGACTCTTTAAAAGGACTGAACACACCAAACCTCAAAAAACAAATTCAATATTTTCACAAGTTAAATTTTGTTTTTTTTTTCCTTTGGCGTAAGAGAAAAAGTGTTTCGAAAATTAATTTTGTATTGAAAAGTAGTAATTTTTTATTATAAAAATTGTACACACGCATAGAATTATAAATGAATAATTTTTGAATTTTTTCATTTACTTATACACACTATAAGATGTTCTATCATGCCAAATTTCATGATTTCAGGTCAACGAGAAGTATTCTGTTAGATTTTGATGCATTAGTCTAGCGTTAGTCAGTAAGCAAATATGCTTTGGAAAGCCGTATGTTTTTATTGTATTGAGTTATAATTGTTTAAGGGGATTTTGAGGATTTTATTTTTAGTATTAAGTTCCACTTGGTATCTATTTATTTATTTATTTATGACAGTAAGACATACAATATCTATTAGTTTACGAGAGCTTGACAAAATATCACAGAAGTATTTATATTACTATTATAAACCTGGTTTAGATAGTTCGCCCTTCTAATGCGATCCTGTAAAAATTTGATGGGGATTGGGGAACCGTCCTAGGGTGATACTGATCCTATATAAATAAATTCTGATTTCATAAGCAATGAATTTTTTTTACATGATTTCGACTAACGAATTAAACACTGATTAATTCCGGGTTCTAGACGTTGACAATCGAGCTATTCTTCCTATAAACACACAAATCCAGTTCTTAGTAAGTGCAGCCGATGTAATTCACTTATGAACAGCTTCATCTCTAGGAGTTAAAGTATATTGAATTCCCGGTTGATTCCTAGAGTTAAAAGAGAACGTTTGGGACCCAAGAGGACGTTTCTGAGGCACCTAAGTCCATTTCAAGTGGCTGTTTGGTGCACTACTTCCAATCCAAATTGACACCTTTATATATCGTGTCCTGGGGCTCCACCTTCGATACAGCTAACGGGGTTACAATAGAGCCACCGAAGTGTATTAGCCTATGACGGCAACTATCATATATTAAGATTGATTGACATTTCATGAAGTACTTTTTTACTCGATTGAAAATGGAGAGTTGTGCAACTACAAAACAGCATTTGCGGGAAGTGTTACTGCATTACTTCATTTTAAAGAAAAGTGCTGCTGAAAGTTGTTGGTTAATGTCAGAAATTTGTTGGTGAACCTTCTCCATCTATTAGTTTAGACGACTTAAAAGTAAAAATTTCGATGTCAGTAATAAAGAACGTTTTGCAACACAAAAAAAAAAAAACAATTTCTGATGCAGAATTGGAAGCTTTTTATTCGATGAGGATTCGTGTCATACTCAAAAAGAATTATCAGCAGCATTAAATGTTAGCCAACCACGTATTTCACAATGTTGTAACGGGAATGGTGCAAAAAGAAGGAAATTGAGTTTTACATCAACTATTTGAAAGACACCTTGAACGTCGAAATATTTGTTATATGTTATATTTGCGAAATACTGCTTCAAAGGCAAAAAAAAGGTATTTTTATATCAAATTATTACTGGTGACGAGGAATAAATTTCTTACGATAATCCTAAACGTCCGAAAGCATGAATGAAGCCAGGTAAACCAGGTCCATCAAGCCAAAACGCAATACCCATGGTTCAAAGGTAATGCCTGTGTATCAGGTGGTACCAGAAAGAATCAGCATTTTCTGGAGAACGCTTTAGTTCGTGTAGAGATATTACAGGCGTACAAATAAAGCTGGACTGCTCAACCTCCAGTCTCAAGCGTTCACCTCTTTGATAATCAGCTTCTGAGGTGGACGAGGGAAGATGTATCTGATCAGTACTATCGCTATTCATTCGTATTGCAAGGATAGGACAAATTAGGGTCGAATCAGGATATAAGATCTCACACCGGAATTAATTTTTGCTTGCATTTTGACAGTCATAATCTATGCTCATTAGACACTCTATAAGGAGAAATTGGTTACGATTTAACCGGGTTCTCAAATTCGACGATTTTCATTGGGAAAGGGTCAAATTGCTTTTGTGCGATTTGCAGTCCTAAATTACTATTTCAAAAAGAATAAATTTACTAGCAACATAAAGCGAATTTTAATCCATTTTTATAAGCTAAAAGTTGTTTTTATAGCCAAAAGTGAAAACAATTTCGGAACGCACAGAGTGGCTGTCACTGCTTGAGAGGGAAAGAAAGGAAAGAAACATCTAATCGTCCGCTTCTAGATGAAATCATGAACGTGAGCGGTTCATTATATCGTACTTCATTAGGAGATTCAAAAACTAGTTGGACAACTGGATCGCTTCAAAAGAAACAGTCTGCTACCTTCAGGGGAATACGTTGACTGCCAGAAAGATGGGGAAGAGTTGTAGATTCAGATGTAGCATAAAAAATACAAATTTAGATAATATGCCCAATACTAATTATTTTTAAATTCTGTCTTATATTCTGAATAGCTTTTGAATAACTAATAACTGAATATGTGCAAACAAAATGTTCAAATCATCAAAATCATTTTTTCCACCTTTAAACAATTTGTTCCTGAAGAGGTTAAGGGGAGGCTCTCATCTAGAATCTTGAAATTTTCGATTTTTTTTTTAATTTCATATTATTAAAGTTTAATATGTCTAGAATGTTCCTTTAAAATATTTTGTTGATCCGAGCACTAGAACGGATTCTACAGCCCATTGGTTGTCGCGGTGTCATGATCGCAGCGGGGCGCTCTTAGCCTGTGCCGCGCGGAGTCGGGTCTCGGGCGCGGCGCTCGGCATAGGTAAAAAACTTATTGTCCGAAGGAAGCAAAATTGAATAGATGATTTTAGTTCCCTAAATTTTATATAGGGAGCAGAACATACGTCGTGAAGGGAACTTAATAAGGCGTTTGCCTATAATGTATATGAATAGTTAGTGGCACAGTCGACGAAAAGTTACTTAAACTTCAAACGCGGTTATCTCAGAACTTTGTTTTTTAAGATTTTACAAATTTGTGTACAAGATAACTCAAAAACGGTTCAATCAATCAACTTCTAGTTTCGTGCATATTAAAGTAAACAATTTTCTTCATAAAAAGAGTGGAGCACATTTTGAAAATTTTAACATTAACTCCTTTTTGTTAGTCATAAACTATGAAAAAAAACAGCCAAAAACGGCACAAAAATTTCAAAATCGCGCCATTCCGTCAATTTTAATTTTTTTTTGAAAGTCGTTCACTCTTTCTGAGACAAATTTATTCTAGTTTACAATAATGTCATCATTATTTGATTTCAGGCTAATTTGCGACCCCTAGATTGTACACAGCTGGGCAATTTTCGAAAAACATGCCTTCGGAGAAGCTGAATAACGGGCGCCATTTTGTTTTATTTTTGCATAAAAAATTTTTTTTGTACAGATAAATGTACAATAAAAGATACTGCCAAATATCACATCCCTATGTCTTGTCATTTTCCTTCAAATAAATCACGAACTTTACCTACTTTTTAGCGCGCTAGATGAAAACCTCCCCTTAAAGAGAATGCGTGGGGACCTTTTAATTCTTAAAACAAAGAAAGGCGCCGGCGGAAAATCACCCTATCACCCAGAATTAGACTTGTTATTTCTTTGCTTCTGAGAAATGGATCAAGAACCAAATTAACTTTGTGGAGAAAACAAAAAACTTCCCCCCCACTAATTACAATTAATATTTTTTTTTCTCCGGGCAAGTAATATTTAATTTATGGCATTTTTCGTAGATTACAAAATTTTTAAATGAATATTCTCAATCAGCTCAAGCCTTGGAATAAAATAAGATTAAAAATAACATCCCCACGCTTTGGAATTTTATTATTTGGGGAACAAGATCTACATGAGCGTGGGGGAGTTGTGAAAAATTCCAAATCCTCATATCGATTAACGTAGGAAGCATGGGCGGCTCAAAATGTTGGGGACGGCTCCAGAGTTCCGGAATTGTTTAAAAAACGTACTTCTGCAGCTTAATTTATTATTTAAAAGTTTAATTTCTTACCTTTACAAGACGAGCTCATTTTGGAATTTAGTGCCTGAGAATATCACCGGAAAAAAGCAAACTGAAAATGTATTGCTTTTTTTCTGTGCTTTTTTGTGTCCTTGAGGCAATACCTTTAGTTCCCGGTGCAGGCAAAACTAATTAAATTAAATTTGTTTGGTCCGCGGCTCCTTACACCCTCAACTTCAATCTGTCGAACGCTCCACTGAAAGCAAAACACTTCAAGGGATGTTCCGAAGCGCAGTGGTGGGTGTACGCACTTTCCCGAAAGTTCCAGATGAAGAACTTTAATAAGCTCGCAGGATGTTGCATCGACTAATAAAACTATCCTGTCTTAAGGGTGCTTTTTAACAGTGTAAAGAGGGAAATTTCCGCTAGGTACACAAACGTCCACAAATTCAGAGTTCGTAGTGACGTCTTGAGAGGCTTCTTGCGGTGCAAATTTGCGAGATTTTGGCTTAAATTCTTCAGAGCTGCCCCTGTAGTTTTTTATTGTCTTCAGCTGCGAACAGACTTTGAGAATATTTGATAAAACCGTAAAAACAGGTGGAAGGCGAAATGAGCTCCTCAGAAGAACTGTTCAACCTCAAGAAAGAGCTTTTGGTGAGTTGCCGGAGTAAAATTCTCCAAATATTTAAATTGCTCTGGTTCCTATTTTACGAATATTAAAATTATTTGCTTTAACATCGCATCGAACAGACGATATTTTAAAAATTCTTAGCTATTTATCGCTAAAATAAAAGAAATCGCCGCGCTGAGTTGTCGAATTGGACGCAATCATGACGTGTTTTGACAGTCGGTTACAAAATGTTCGCCTGCGACTATTTAAAAATTAAATTTTTAAATTATTGGTTTAAAAACACGCTTTATTTATTTTATTTCTGCTTATTCGGATAAAGTTTCGTTGTCAATTTTGTAAATGAAGGCATGATTTTACCACCTTAAGTACCGGTTCCGCAAGATAGCGCAGAAAATTTCAATCTACTACCGATGCCTGGTCCTGAGTTGATGCGAATTTGTAAAACAGTTGACTTCAAAACCATGTCTGGAGCAAATTCAAACATGTTTTCTCGAAAATAGATGAAGTCTGAATAAAAAAGGCTTTTTTTAATGCTCACGGTCGATTCTGATTTCTTCATATTTTTCCTCATTCGCATGGGATATCTTTATTAATTTTTTGATGCTATAGGTAAATTTTTCGGTAAGGCTGGTTACTTAGTGAATTTGGGCATTGCGAATATCCTTAATATGAAATAAGAAATTTATACATCATCTCCAAAACTCTGTGTGCCTTTGAAAAAGGCGACGAGGTTGACGTCATCGCTACTGACTTCAGCAAGGCGTTTGACAAAATCTCACAAATTAATTCTCTTCAAACTTCACTCCCTTGGCTTCAATCGACTCTTTTCTTCCTGGATAAAGTCCTATCTTGAACACCGCCAGTACAGTGTCCTTTTCTGTTCCTCCTCTTCCAACTCTTTTGTGGTCAGCTCGGGGGTCCCTCAGGGTAGCCACTTAGGTCCGTTGCTTTTCATTTTGGCCATAAATGACGTCGAATTTGTTATCAAACGCTCTGACCTGTCCATCTATGCCGACGACATGAAAATCTCTAAACGGATATCCTCTACCTCGGACCCCCGCCTACTCCAAGAAGATATCGATAATTTTGGCATTTGGTGCACAAAAAACTCTCTTGAGCTCAACATCTCCAAATGCCAATCCATTACCTACTCCCGTAAACGCCCCTCTTCGCCCTCTATCGCTTGTCTGGCGAACCTATCCCCTCCGTTTCCTCTCTTCGCGATCTAGGTGTCATCTGCGATAGTGAACTTAACTTTCGTGAACACTTTGAGAGTGTGATTGCCAGAGCCAACTCCGCGCTAGGCTTCGTTAAGCGGTGGTCTAAGGAGTTCCTTAACCCGTACGTCGCCAAATCCCTCTTTGTTACCTTCGTTAGGCCTCTCCTGGAATACGCTAGCCAAGTTTGGTCTCCTTACCAATCTACTAGCATCAACAGGATTGAGTCTGTACAACGCAGGTTCCTTCGTTTTGCCCTACGTGAGCTCCCCTGGTCTGACCCTCAAAACCTTCCGCTCTATGATAACCGCCTTCGGCTTATTAACTTGCAGCCTCTATGGAAGCGGCGGGACCTTGCCGATATCACATTCATTCATCAACTGCTAATCGGCGAGATCGACTGTCCTTCTCTACTTGAGCGGATCCCTATCTACACCAATCCCCGTAACCTCCGCTCGGCCCCTCTATTTCGCCCTCCCTACCATCGAACCAACTACGGTCTTTCTGAGCCCCTCACTAGAATGCTTCGAAGAGCCAACTCCTTCCCTTCCTTCGACTTTCACCTGAGTAAAAATTCTCTCAGGCACCACCTAAATAGTCTCCCCTAATCTGCCTTGTCCTCTAATTTTTAGTCTCTTAGGTTAGCGCTAGTCTTAAGTTCATTTAATTGTACGTAGCTTGTATTAAGCATTAAATTAAATATACAAATATAACTATGATTTATCTGAAGACCCTAGTGATATTGTGTAAATTCGGGGATTTGGGTATAGGATCTAGTGCGGGACCTTCAAATTAATTAGGGTTTTTTTTACAATGACCTCGTTGTTAACTGCGCCTTCAGAATGATCTCGTTGTTAACTGCGCCTTCATGGTGATCTAAGTGGACGCCAAAAAGGACATCGTGATTCCACTGAAACTGAGCTGCTGTTCTGCTTCCTTCAGCTGTCGCGATAAAAAGAGAGAGCGATCGGTAGTTAAACTTCGATAATTAGCGCTGATAACAAGTAGTATCTCCAAAGTCTCCTTCGTGTATTGTAATGGTATGCGGCAGTGATGCCACCAACACCCGACAATAAGCATTACAAGCCACCTCCGTTTATTGCAAAAGAGCCGGTAGTGATGACAACAATTGTAATGTTAGGAAAATGCAACAGATATTGAGATCTATGATAATAATTCCGATGTATTTTTTTCAATAAAACCTAAAATGCATTCTATTCTATAATTCCTGAAAGTCTCATCAAAATTGATTTATAATGTAAAAAGTAATAAACATTTTTGTAAATTTTGGGAGTGCGTGCAATTTTGCATGCTATTCTTTATGTATATCTCAAAAAATTTATTAGCGGTCTTTAAAATGTAAATTTAAAGGTAAAAACGAGTTAGTGAATTTCTTCGGTTTCTTATTCAAAAACTCCGATTGATATTACTTATTAAAAACAAAAATCTACGACTAGTTCAAATTAAATTTGCTGATTTAAAAAATAGTTCACGCTTTATTTTATTTGTGGCTATTCGGACAAAGTTTCGTTGCAAATTTTATAAATTGTATTAATTTACAAATTCTATTAAAAAAAAAACCTATTTTACATTACTTATTAAAATCAAAAAATAATTTCAGGAAAAGGAGCTGGAGGAGCTTCAAAACGGCAACAAAGAACTTGCAAAAGAATTATCTGAATTAAGCCAAAAACGTAAAGATCTGCTAGAAAAAAACATTAAAATTTGCAAAGAAAGTAATTTTAGTCATGAATCAATTTCAATTTATTATTTCTCTAACAATTTATTTTATAGACAGCGTTTTAGAAAGCGAAATTGTCGGGCTGCAGAAAATGAATATAGAAATTGAACAACTCTTGGAACTTTTCGAAAATTCTGAAAAATACCAAAAAGATTTAAAAACAAAAAGCGAAAGTTTGCAGGAAACTCTTTCAAATTTTACGAGCTTCTGCAAAGAAGAAAACAAGGACCTGCCCCCCTACAAAGTGAATTTTATTAGCTCTGATTTCTTAGAATTTTTAATAAATTCTCAATATTTCTAGCAAGTAGAAGAATACAAGACTGAGTGCAAGAATTGGGCCGATAAACTTGCAGATGTAGAAGATAAAATTGCTGAAGGTGAAAAAATTAACAAAGAGGAGATCGAAAAAAAGGAAGCAGAGATTCAGGAAATGATGAACAAAATTAAGAAATGTGTTCAGCGGAAGGTAGAAAATGAGTGAGTTGAGCGCTTCTATTCTTGTAATTTAGTCTTTTTAATTGTCGATTTTTTAAAGAAATGAAATTATGGAATTGACCGGATATTGCGAAGACATGAAGAAAGAAGTGGAAACAAAAACGAAAGAAATTTTAGAATTGCAAAACTATAAGGCCGATTTGCAAAGTCGAATAACTGCACTTACAATTGAACCTTCAAAGCAAAACTCTGAGCAAAAAGAGGAAATTTAATTATGATTTTTGTGTAGTGTACAGAAAATGTTTTACTGTTTTATTTAAATATTTGGTATTTATTAAAAAAAAAATAAAAATGGATTCTAAATTCAGCTGAATAAAATACCACCGGTTCGTTGCTGTAAACTTTTTTATTAGCATTGCTCACAATTTAAATTGTTAAATGAATAAATAAACCGATAAAACTGTACACTGCTCGAACTTAACCATCATTTAAAGCACAACCAAAAGTCTCATTAAACCCAATTCAACCGCTTTTTTCAACTTCAGTGCCACTTGACTTGGTGTCATCGCTGTTGCTAGATTCAGGCGCCTTTTCGGAGATGCCCATCCACGGCAGCCTTTTTTCCAATTCCATCCTGTATTTCGGGTGGCTGATTGCGTACACCCAGGGATCAATGCAGGACACCGCTTTGCATGCGATTGCTGGGATCATTGTGGACAATGGAGTTAAGATTTGCCTGGAGGTAAGAATATTACAAAATTTATGAAAAAAACACATTTCTGTCCCATTCGAATATTAAAAGCCGTCCTGCCTGCAGTACACAGTCGTCTGCTCAATTCAGCTTAACATTTGTAGTTGCTGAATTGCGCATTCGGCTATTTGATTTTTCCGCACTTACTTATTTCCAAACGCTCCAATCAATGTTACAATCGCGTATGGTGTCCAGGCGCAGACGAACAGGAAGAAAATTGTAAAGGCCGCCTTAGCTATTCTCATCTCAACGCTTTGACTTTCGTCTTTGTTAGCTGCAAGAGATTTAACATTCATCTTCTTAGCCTGCTCGCGAAGCATTCGCTCGTGGGCTTGTACCTGTCAATAAATTAAAAATAATATTTATTTGGTGCAAATAACGAAACCTTTTAAATCAGAGTCAATCAGGCAGGAAATTTAAACTTAGTGAATGCTCCTCGCTAAAGAGGCTCATAGAAATAAGTATGAAGTTAATATTTTATTAACTCTTGATAGAGAATTTCATCGATTTCATTTCGGAGAATTAAGGAATCAAAATTTTCAAATTTTATAGCGTTATTCAAGACATCCCAAGTCTTTTCAAAATCTAAAGCTTTTCTTTTCTTTTTTTTTTGTTGAATTCTCAAGGATTAAATTTTGTAAACTTACATGAAGGAACAAACGATAGTAGAAAGTGCAAATACAAATCATCGGAATCGCATATGCCCAGGCAAATATACATCCCACGAAAACTTTTGTATCGTGATCGTCAGTTAAGTAGTCAAATGAGCAAGTCGTAAGGAGTCCCTCTGAAATGCAAAATAAATAAAATTGTGCCTTTTTTAAAAAAATATAAATGATCCCGCACCAGCAGCATATTTTCCCCAAATCTTGAAGAATGGGAAAATTGTAAAAGGCATTGTCCACAGCCATGTGACCACCACTAAAATTCCGGCTTGCACAAAATTAAGTCGGCCGTCTAGTGGACTCGAAATAGTCCTGGAATATAATTCGAATTCGATTTTAAGTTGAGATAGGGGACAAATGAAATAATTTCATACTTGAATCTGTCGTATGCAATTATTGCGTTTGTTATAGCACCTCCAATGCCAGAGACACTGCCAAGTGCTGCGTAAATGTTACATCCTAAATCGTTTCCAACAATTCGTTCAGCACATGAATTAATCAAAAACATCGGAATTTCCAGCATCATTATAAAATCGAAGATGGCCAAGTTTACGACGAATACGTTGGATGGCGTTCGAAGAGATTTTGCGCTTAAAAGAGTTTAAGATAAAGCAATTATAACATTTGTTTTGTAATTTTTATGTTAAATCATAATTTTTTAACTGCCAGGTGTTATTCAGCCATATATTCAGCTATTGCTTGTGCTTGACATGGCAGTTGAAGGAAAGGTGATAAAATGGGAAAAAATACAAGAATTTATATGCTTACGTTGAGAAAATCCAAATAACCATTCCATTTCCGAACAGTGACGAGAGCATTAAACCAGCATAAATCAGAACCAGCATAAGGTGCAGATGAAAGGCTGGCGCTGGATATCCTCTCCAATGGGGGTGCACTAGGTGCATAGCTTCCATGGGCAGATTCCATCCCAGGACACGAATCTCCTCGCTTTATAAAAAAATAATCACATTGTCACAAACCGAATATCTTTGTAATCCTTTTTATCCAAAATGAGGAAGTAAAAAATGTAAGAATTCACCTGCTCAGCTGACCGAATGCTGCAGGTCTTATGAACGCAGAGGTATCGTTCGCGAAATCCCCGTTGATATACATTGTATTTTTTTATTGTATATTTTGTTATTATTATTATTTTTTGGAAAAGAATATCCCCGCAACTCCTTTGTCTTTTTGTTTAATTTGCGCTAACGTTTGCTTGTGGCCTTTTACAACCACCCCGCACTGTTAGGTCGACCGGTTTGTTCACCGAAATGCAAAGCTTCCGAGGTGCACTGCTTTTATATCGTCTGATTTTTGCATTTTTACTTGATTAAGCCAAACAATGGCTGACGAGAGACGCTCTTTAAGCCCTTAATCGTTTTAATTACAGTACAGGAATTTCTTAAACGCAAAGTTTCTGCCACATTTACATGATTGAACGTTTGCCCTACATCTTTTATAACCCCCTACTCCGCAACCGCAGCCAAACCAGGAAAAAATAGGCAGACTTGACCACAACATTTCGTCCCTCGCTAATCGGCCAAGGTTAGATGCGCTAATCCTGGCGGGATTGGAGAGCTTCTTAACTGGCGGAACGTCGAATATGTGGTGTTTTGTGCAATCTCGGCGAGACTTTGCTGATGGAATTGTTTCTAAATTTAATTAAAATCAAGACAGAGGTAAGGCGATTAGTTGCATAGTGGAAAAGGGGACCATCGAGATTTTATGGAAGTTTGCACGCGATTTTTTACAGTGTTTTAGACGAAATGTAAAAAGGCAAAAAAATAAATTGCAGCTTAGTGGTCACGTTTTGATTTTATGTCACTGTGATTGACCGTAGTGACCTCAACCTTTGAAGAAAGCTTTTTTCGAGTATGTGACGACTGTTCCTCTTTAAACACGTTTTGATTTCAACGAGGTCTGAGCCTTAACGTAGTAATCGTAAGAAGTGTAATAGAAAATCAGTGTTTAGGGTCAATGGTAGTTGGGGTGGTTCAGTCCGAGCCTGACGAACCTCTAAGTCGACTATCTAATAAATATAATTCCTAGTAAACATCTTTGTTTTCATATTTAAAATTAACTATCTGAAATACCACTCCTGTACATAAAACTTCCATACATTTTATAGACCAATACTATTTTTTTTTTACTCTTATATTTTTTTGTTAACAACTTTGGTATTACATTGCTAAAAAACCGATTAACTCTGTATTTATAGTTTCTTAAACTTAATTAACAATTCTAAAGCCATGCTCATCAGCTTCCCATCTCACAGTAACCAAATTTCCATCATCCCTTTTATACTGGTATTCTCCATTTTTAACGAAAACAATGTTTCCATCCGGCTGAGTGTTCAATTTCCCATTTTCAGTAACCAATGTTCCATCGTTTAAGGTATAAGACCGATGATACTCATTTTTGCCGGTTTCATACAAATCCTGTTCTGCAACGTGAATTGGACCTTCAAATTTCGTAGCATCTTCTTCATTAACTGTGAATATATCCTTCGCCACTTCGTCGCTAGCTCTATGAGCGTTTACATGGGGGTTGTAAAGTGGAGCATTACTAAAGCTATTTTCTGAAGCCGTAATATCCCAATCAATGGAATTGTGTGCAACAGTTTTTGGACCTTCTGAACCGTGAGCGATAGCCTCATAATGGTTAATCGAATGACTGGAGACTGCTGGTGCATGGTGAGGGCTTGGAATAGGCTGAAGGGCATAACCCCAACTGTCCTTGGACCTTGTGCTGATATTTAAAACCGCTCCAGGTCCATGGACGAGATTGTAATTATTTCCAAGCGGAAGTGGAAGTGCTTTTTTGTTTTTTACTCCTGGTAGAATTGTTCCTGAATGGATAACTGCAGGTCCAGTCACTCCCGTGGGAACGATGGTGTAATTAATCGGATGGTGTGGGTACTTTGAATGGACTGCGTTTGATGGGTGAATATTAACTGGAACTGGATGAAGATTGGGTGGATAAAGATTTGCTGAATGAACATTCGCTGGATGCTGAATAGTCGGCGAAAGTGGATGGTAAATTGGAACAGGTTTTGGCGGGAATAAAAAGCCAAACTTTCTTCTAAGCAAAGATAACAATGTAGCATCACACGTCGTGTAGATTAAAAATAATAAAATCTGGAAATTGCATTAAAAAAAATTAAATTATATTTTAATGCTAAAATAAGCTATTCTATATTTCTTCAATGCTTAATTCAGCGTGGTATTTTCTGAAGCTGAATTAGGCTTAATGTTTGAATACACAAAAAAAAATTCGAAAATAAACTCACCAAAGATAAACACTTCATGATGATTTCTTGAGGAGTAACAGCGAGGCAATGTGTGACTAAAATGCACTTATTTCGGTTTTATACAAAACTTAATGGAATGCGACTTTTTGGTCATTAAGCAGGTACGTAAACTATTTCGGTACAAGCAAAGAGAAAGAATTTCTGTCCGTCTAATTATTTCTTGGAATGTCGAATTTACTTTCTCATAAAATTTCATAAAGAATGTTTCGGTATCTTGCGACATTGGAGGTTTTAATTACTGTGAGAAAGTAAATCGTTTCTCTAGTTCTCTAGTATCAGGTGAGTTCAAGCGTTGTAAAGGTCAGGTTTAAAATTGCATTAAAGTACAAATACAAGTACAAGAAAAGGGCTAAATAATTGGAGTATCTCGGCAAAATAAACTGAAATTGATCATTTTTAAAATTTATTTATTATGGCTCTCTCTGTTCCGATTTTCTTACACTGATTACATATAAAAATCACTTAATATATTTGCGCAATATATCTCTCCTGAAGTAACCAATAAACGAAAACTTTTCTACTAATTAATCTTATAGAAACTTGGGTAAAAATGGAAAGAATCTCGCGTAAGTATTAATATAAGTAAAATTTAAAAGTGTAAATGTAAATAAAATGTGTAAAGGTAAAAATAAAACATAAAAATAATCATCGGGTAGATACAACAGCGGTCTACATACAAAAGTTTTTGCATCTGCTATATTCCTCAGTTACGCTCCTATGCTTCTATTTTTGTTCACTATTTATCCCTTTATTTATATTTATATATATTTGCAAATATACAGCTTACAACTTAAGTAGATATCTTCTCTATCTCCTTCTCATTTTGTATAATTTTTACTTTAGTCGTGCATATTTTTTACAGATGTGCAGTGAACATAAGTCGAAGTATTTCTGTTTAATAAACAAAATAATTTATACAATGCCTGAGTATTACCAAAAAAATGAGGACTGCATTGCGTGTCCCACACTCCGTCCGAATTTATCGAGCTGGACTAAGGAAGATTTCAACGGCAAGATAAAAAAAGAGTACATTGCTGCTGTGTGATTAACTTCATTAACAAGTGAATAAGACTGTGTTTTAACAAGTAAGTCTCTCTTTCTATTTCATTTATGGAAAAAACAGATTTCAGCTGAAAGTGTGGAAGATCCGAAATATTTTGCTTAAAAATTGGCCAGCTCAATTCAGAAAATCAGGATATATTTGAGACACGAAATGAGTAACTTTACATAACACATTATTTATAACGGATAATTACCCTATTTCATATTATAATGGCTTAATGATTGATTTCACCATCAAAAGTAATTATTTAAAAAAAATTTATTGCATTACTGCCGGCAGAAGTATACGGGTTGCGACTTAAAAATGAAGTTAAAGACAAAAGTCATTATGTTAACTGAGATTGCGAAAAGATTACTTAAAAGGTATATAATTAATTAATTTAAATCGATTGCGAAAAGTCCGACGTTCTTAGACTATAAGTACGCTTTACAATGTTCAGGGCTAGAGCGCGTCGGGATAATGCACGGAACAAAATTGAGATTTTATCGAAATGGAACTTTGCCTTTCATTTTTTTGTTTTTTTTGTTTTATATTTTGCTTAAAGTGGTCCTCGACGGCTTACAGGTGGACGCGTGTGATTGTTAAGTGTTAACTTAAGTTAATAAGGAATGTCTTTAAAATACGAAATCATATTAGCCTAGAAATATCAACAACTCTTGTAATTGACTTGTTTCAAGTCAAGTGCTCTTGATATGTCGTTAGTATTCTTTCTAAATCTAGCCGCTATTTCTGAATTTGGCGGCTGCTGATGTTACTTTCCTTGTTGCGTAGGTTTTGGCTGGGATTGGCGATAAGTAGATTTTAATTTCAAAGTTGTAATGCGAAAAATTTTAATTAGACTGCATTTAGAACCCTCGCTGAAAAAAGATAACAATTTTAAGAGGTAGCAAAGCTGAAAACGGGTCTTCCATTTAATTATAGTAAAGTTGTAAGTCTGTGGAAGGAGTCGAAGGAATTCAATAAAGGGCATTAGGAATAATACAACATTCTTAAAAAAGAGTTGTAAAGTAATCGTTCCTTTTGGAATTAATTCCCACCTAGACATTAATCTTTGAAATTTAAATTTTCTATTGAATTTCTAGAATGCAATTTTTGTTAAAAATTTAACAAAATGTGCAAAAATGGTTAATTGTATGTAGCAACAAAAAATAAACTCTGCCAACCTTTCTTTTTATGCCAAGTACGCAACAAATAATATATCCCGTTAGTCTTAATCTACGTTTACTAACAATTTCCTTAATTACCTAAACAGTCTTCGAACGCAATATGTAAGTGTCGGTTTTTATCCCGTGTGCCTGTGTACAATGCCTAGCTTCAGCACATAATCTCATAAGATAAAAAAAAATTAAGTTCGACAAAATTAGTACACCTAAAATTTTGATTCGATTTAAATGGCAAAAAAAAAATAATACTTAAAAATATTGGCAATAATCACGTAAGTAAAATAGGAAACACCGAGTACATGCTAAAAATTACAATTAACTAAATTGAGTCATTGTAAGCCGCCGAAATCCGCCGGAATAGTGTTTCCAAATTAATCTCAGTTTTGTTTTTAAAGTTTAGAATTGCTATACTCAATTGGTTGTTCTTTTATTTTACGTTTAAGTTTTTGTGGTTCAATTTAATATACAATTTTTGACCTATTTCGTCACGGAGAAAGAATTTACAAATCTCTTAGTAAAATTTGTATTTTGTGTTATTTGTTTTCTTTTTTAAATAATATTTTTTTCTAGTTAGAATTTGGTTGCTTTCTAAAAACCACATTTCGCGCGTTGTCTCTTCGTCTCTTTCTCAAAAAGTCTCACTATTTATATTATTTGCTTCTTGTTTTCCTTAAATAGTTGTCTCTCTTAAACCTATAATTTCACTCTCCTTCTTCCTACACTGCTTGCATCTTTCAATTTTCATACTGTCCGCTGTTCAAAAAAACCCATCGTCAACACACCTTTCATTAAGTAGAAAGCTTTGTTTATATAATTTGTTTTGCTACATGTTAATTAAGAAAGAGATCGAGTCATTCCTATGAATCTGGGTTTTTTGTCTTTTTGTGGGAAATTCTTATAATATTTTAAATGTAACCCATTGTCGCTTCGGCAGTTTTCTGTGCATATCCAATGTCGTCGGTTGTTTCATCGTCTTTTTCATCAGTGCCTTATCGTATGATACAGCTATTAATTAAGCAGAAAAAATGAATAGATCATTAGCATCCATTGGTGTTGTTTTTGTTTTTGTTGTTGTTGAATTTCGTTCTTTTTTAATTTGTATAGTTATCGAATGAACCCAAATATTCGAGTGCAGCTCGATAGCAGAAGTGGTACTGGTCCTACAAGAAAAGGGAAAGAGTTCAGAATTTTATATTTAAGAAAAACATACATACTAGGGTATTTTTTTGTTATTTTTTATTTTATTTTAGATAATTATATTATATCATTCTTGTCTTTAGAATAAAAGTAACACTTTTATGGAGTAATTGTACGCTTTAGAATACACTCAATTTCTAAAAGATAATAAAACAAAGTGGAATTTTTTTGACAATGCAGGGGTGGTAAGCTAATTATCACATCTAATGATATAACTTTATTTAGGAATAAAATAAAATTAAATATCACAATTTCATTAATCCAATATTTGGTTTTTTTTTCGAAAAGGACACTTTATAATTTTTTGAAAATATATTTAGAGTAAAAGAGTTCAGAAAAGGTTTAATAAAATAAGTTAATAATAAAGAGGAAAGTTGGTATGTGTGATACTAAAAAAACTTATAATTTTATTAGTAGAACGAAAATAATATATCATTTAAATGTTACAGTCTTAGTTAGTACTTCGTTTGACACCCTTTTTGAGTTTTTTACGGCATCATCTCTGCATTGAGGATACTAAGTCAGCAAATATCGCAGGGCTAATTTTTTACCACACTTGACGAATGGTGTCCCATAATTCTTTAATTGTCATCGTTTTTTTTTTTTTTTTTTGTTGAACTACGTCTTTTGCGTTTTTTGATAAATGACCCACAAATTCTCTAATACTTTGTGGAGGCCATTCTATCACATAAATTTGACGCATATCAAACCATTTCTTAACAATGTGAGAAGTGTGGAATCCTGCATTGTCTTGCTGGAATATTCATTGGCGGTATGCTGGCAATGGTAAGTCTTCAGAGAATTATTTTTGACGGTTGGCTAATAAGAATTTGTACTTAAAACTATCCATTCCGCCTTTTATTTCAATTGAAGTGACATTACCGTGAGCGTTAAAACAGCCCAAACTATAAACCTTGTCACCATCAAACTTAACCCTCTTCCTGTTGTACTTAGGGTCCAGTACCGCACGTAAGCTCTCCCTTCATATCTAGTCAAATTAATTTTAGATTCTTTGTTTCAAATAATCGAATTCCAATATGCTTGGTATTTTAACTGGTGACTTTTAGCGAAATCTAATCGTTTTTTTTTCGATTGCCTTTTGTAATCTTTGGTTTCTTGAGACTCTGATATCCTCCTGCTTGACAGTCCTAGTCGATATGCTAAGGTCGCTTTACCTCACTGAAATTGCGAAAGGGTCCTGAAGAGCATGCCTGATTATTGGATTGTCCTCTCGCTTAAAAGTTTTCTTCGACCTGGATGCGTCGATGCTTCCAATAGTTTTTGGAAATATTTCGCATTTTTTTCTTTGAACAGTCCATGTCCTGGCAATTTTACTGATGTTTTGCTCCTTCAGGAATAAATTCCAAATTAACCTCTTTTCTTGCCTCGTTGAACATTCTTGCCCATAATTCTTCTCATTTGGTAAATAGCCTCCAAAATATAAGATGAAGACAAAAAATGGAAATGAAAAAAATGGAATTTTCCGCACCTAAATGTTAGGGTGTGCTAATTAAATTGCCAAAGGAAAAAAGGCATTTTAACATTAGCCTCGTATAGGTTACAACGGTAATGCGCAATTGGTAACTTCAGAATTATTTAAGCATGTACGAATAACGATAGATCCTTTAAACCGTTGACATTTATAAACAAATAACTAAAGCATGTTAGAGGCAGAAGCAAGAAAACATATTTTCTTAAAGGTGTGCTAATTAGCTTGCCAGCGCTGTATTTAAACAAATATATCTTTGAAAATATTGAATTAATCAATTGAGTACTATGGACTTCTTTAGTAGGAAATTTAAACCTCTAAAAAATGCTGCTATGAGAATTTAAAAGAAATGTTTCCTCCGACTTATTCACATTTAAGTGAAGCATCATTTCTTCCATATTAAATAGAAAATAAACTCTGTTTGTGCCGCGTACAGGTTTCACTTAAGAAGCTGAAATTTCAGGAGAATTGCCTCGAGATACAATAGGAAAATATAAGCCAATAAAACCGAAAAAAACAACCTAATAAATACGTTATAATGCAATAATTCAAAAATAAATATCATCGTTATTTAATTTACCTCTGTTTGCACCATTGCTGGCCGTTGTGCCCGCAAGATTCTTACAGTCTGAAAAACATCTAAGACACCTTCATACTGCATTCGCTCAAGGACGATGCTTAACGTTATAAAGACACCGGTTCGCCCGACACCAGCACTACAGTGCACGGTGATTGGCCCGTCCTGGCCGAATTGTTCTTTTGTTTTATGCACCTGCCCGATGAAGTCAATAAAACCTTCACCAGATTTTGGAACACCTTGCTCTGGCCAGTCGATGAACTGAAATTGTCGCACTGTTCGCGAGGACCCATCACGGGCATCAGTTACCTGGAAAGCAATGGTGCTTAATTAGTGTAATTTAATTTAATATAGTCTAGCTTATTAAAGACAAAGCTGAAATTAGTTACTGAACTTTGGGCATTCAGGCTGAAAATTGCACATATTTAATTTAATTCGCTTAGTACAAGCTACAATAAGGAGTTGAAATTAAACTAATCTAAGAAAGTAGTAATAAGAATAATAAACAGAGAACACAAAACAGATAGGGAAGTGAGGGATGGGTTAATGTAAGGATCGGTAGATAAAGGTTTGAGGGAGGCCTTGCCAACATGGAGGTTGAATGCGATTTTTGGCCTTTCGCAGCATTCTGGTGAACCGATCCAAGTGACCGCAGTTAGTTCGATGGCTTACGAGGCGAAAGATGACAAAAGATTTAACGTTGCGAGGGTTCGTGTTAAGGGATATGCTGTAGAGGAAATCGGGTAAGCCAATGGAACCTGTTAGGATTTGATGGACGAACAAGATGTTGGTGGTATCACGATGTCTGATTTTTTCAGTGATATGGGAATGGAAGTAAAGCTCACTGTTGCAGATAACGAACATCCGGAAGGGAATTCACTGAGGGCATGGGTTCACGTAAAAGAGTATAAGGTCTAGGAAAGGTAGAGGTACGTTTGCGGGAATAAGTAATAAATTGGCATTAATGTGTATTTATAAAAAAAACAAAATACTAACTTTAAACTCCCTCAATTTATATTGGGGCATGTTGTACTCTGCGATAGGATCGACGACGTAATATTGGTAGCGGACAGAACGTTCGTGCGGCCAGTACTGGTAGCACTTCTCCTATAATTTTAAGAATAACTTAAGTAAGGAAGAAAGCTCTACTAAAAATTGGCACAAACTTACTCTTCCCATTTCCTTGAGTTTGGTCAGCATAACGACAATGGTCGAATTGTGCTCCCACAGCATTCTCCAGAAGTCCTCAGCAGTTTCCTGGAGGGGGCCCTGAGCTGCGATGTAGGCGTTTCGGTAGCGATATCCATCGATGAAGCTGGCGTTGATATAGTCACTTCCCTCGATTCCATGGATCGGGGTCAAATAGACCCGAGTAGACTCATACGGCAAGATGTGCACCAGTCGATTTTTGTGTTTATTACACGGCAAGTTGGCAGTCACGAATTTCGAGGAGTCCACTTTAACGTTCGACAGCTTCTTGAATTCGATCTCCATTCCAGTGATATTTTCCCCGGGCTCGGTCATGATCAGTTTCTGGAGATGGGTGTGAAGATTTCGAGCTGGGACCTCTGTGTTGCCGCAGATGATCGCCTCCAGAATCGCGTCGTGGATGAAGATGTACTGGTCCTCCGTTTGCACCATGTAGTTGCGTTGCGCCCTTAAACAGGTCACGTGCCCGTAAATGTCGATGATCTTTTCATGCTTCATCCTCTCGAGCATCGAATCGATCACAATGTAGCATCCTGTGCGACCCACTCCAGCTGAACAGTGGACGATTACTGGTCCAGAGTCTGGCGGAGTCAGGGAGCGGCAACGTCTTAAGAATTGAAGGAATGGGGCAGGATGGTCAGGTACTCCGTGATCAGGCCATGCGGTGAATTGTAGTTGCTTAATTTCGCGCCTCTCCGGACAGCCCTGCTTGTTCACTTGGAAGGTCCTGATGCTGTACGTGGACAACTCCTGGGTTTCGGTTATTGTGATGTACATCTGTCCGTACGTTTCCGTGCCTCGACTGGGCCAGTACTGATCGCACTTTATCCGTGCACGCTCCTCTAGTCTCGTCATCATGACGATAGTTGCTGTTTTCAGTTCCCAGCACATTCTCCAAAAGTCGGCAAAGGTCTCTTGGAGTGGACCTTGCGTTGCAACGTATGCGTTGTGTTTCCGATATCCATCACAGAAATTAGCGTTAATATAGTCCGATCCTGGGACTCCTTCAACTGGAGCGAGCTGAACGCGACTATGGTCGTAGGCGGTCACGTTAGCGTACCGATTTTTGCTTTTATTATACTCCAGGTTTGAGTGATCCCAGGTAAATTGCTGTCCAGGCTCAATACTTTCGTATTCCTGGGAAAATTTAAGATTGTCATTCGCTTTCAGGCGCTCCACATGATTGGCAAATTCCGAGATCGGGATCGGAGGATGGCTGATCATGCCCGGGGTCTGGAAGTTTAATCGTCTCATATCAACTGGATCGCTGGGCGCCGGTCCAGCCCCCAGGTCGGCCGCCATCAGAGGCCTAGTTACAGCCGCCTGATCTGGGGTCTTGCAGGGTTGCCTCCTTCCCCTCGCTATATAAATTATCACAAACGATGTCGACAGCAGCAAGGCTGTTAGGATTGGCAAAATGACCCACAGCATGCCGGGCTCATCCGAGTTCTTGTTCACTGAGACTTCGGGGTCCAGTGGCCAGTTGGGATCGGGCCTGTGGGGCCTCTCACCGGGCGGCGCTTCCCTCATGTCCAGCGACAGGAACTCAGAAAAAGGGCTCGACGTATACAAGTGCTTTTGCGGCGTATCTACAACAGCTCGTACAAAAATTCGGTAGCGCTTATCTCTCTCTAGTTTACGGTTTGTGAAATTATGATAGTCATCCCCCGAGCCTAAGTGGAATGTAAAAGGTATGGAACGTTGGGGGAATTTAGCCGCGATATAAGGGGCATTAGGCCGCTCTGGCTTATTTCTACCGGGTAGTAAATCTTCAGTCAAAAATTGGTCAGGATTTTTGTGCAAATTCGATTTGTCTTCAGGAACTACAACTAGGTAATAATGTGATATGGGTCCGTACTCCTCCGATGCCTGCGGGAGAATCACGAGGATCTCTTCGCCGTTGACAACCCCATAAAAGTCGGGCTTGACCATGGGCTGCGGGGCTGCCATTTGGGTTGTCACCGTGATCTTTGTCGGCGGCCTGTAGGAGTAGTCTGCGGGAATGGCACTCACGTTCACGTTGTAAGTCGTGAACGGCGACAGCTCGTTGATTGTGTGCGATTTCACGTGGTGCTTCAAGGTGATTTCACGCTGAGGAATTATTTGAGTTTGCGAGAATCCCTGCGAGTCCACGAAAACCTAAAATATGAAAATATTTACAAATTAATTCCATAAAAAGAGGTAGAGGTAGTCTTCTTTTGCATATTATTTAATGTTTGCATTTTCTTAAAGTATACCATTCCACGATAAGCGCGCGATCCTCATCATCTCTATTTGAGCTAACGATTATTTGTATTGTAGTTATACCTCCGAATCTTAAGTTTTAAAAAAATGAAATGAAATGAAATGTCGAAGGTACAACATTTTTATTTAGAGCAGTTAATCACGGTCGAATTACTTTTTTTGAGGCGGAAATAAATAAAAATGAATAGTACCTTTATTGCGTCGAACGAGATTTTATAGTTGATGGGGTTGAGGCGTATGGGTGGTGACCAGCTCAGAGTCATGCTATGAGTGCTCACGTCATGAGCTCTGAGATTTAGAGGCACATCTTCTGGCTTTATTTTGACTGTAACTTTTTCACTCAGCCGTCCTAATCCAGTCTTGAATCTCGCTGCAATTGCGATCGCATATTGAGCGAATTTCTCGAGATTTACCAAATCTGCAGATTCGGTTAGACCAACTGTTTTCGTCTGCCATTCGTCGAGATCTTCAACAGCTGTCATAGTATAAAAGATTTTGTATCCCAACAGTTTTCCCCGTGAAGGGACTGGTTCCCACCAAACTTCGGCTGTTTGCTCAGAGGTAGCTACTGCTTGAACAGACATCGGGGCGCGGCCCATGTCCCTTTCAGTCTCAATTAGGATTTTTTCACTAAAGGGTCCAGCTCCCTGCTTAGTGTACGCTCTGACCCGGAAAATGTACTCCGTGTTTTCCTCCAAATTCGTGAAAACAGCTTTTTTGGTGGTAGTATTCCTTTCAGAGCCCAGGCCGTGGTCGATCTTTTTGTGGAACTGGACATCGTACCTGGTGATCTGCCCGTTTCTGTGCTCCCTGATGGGCGAATCCCAGGTGATGCAGACCACATCGGGTGTCTGGAATCGAACTGATATATTTGATGGAGGTCCTGAAGGGATCCCTTCCGGCGTTTGTAAATATTTCACCGTCTCTTGACCAATTCCAATATGATTCATTCCAGCCACCCTAAACTCATACTCCACACCCCGTTCTAAATCTTTGAATTTCTTAACGTTCGAATGAGGTCCTTGGAGTGTTTCTTCATGCAGGGGTTGGTCTCTGACTCCCCAGCGGAGACGGTATCCTCGAAGTTCTCCGTACGTCTGAGCTGGTCGCTCCCATTCCAATTCTATGGAGACGGTCGGATCTCGTTCCAGGATCTTTAGGCTTACAGTTGGTCTTATTGGGACCCCTCCTGGAGTTTTAACGACGACTGCAGCACTTCGATCACCATCTCCTTTTCGTGTTAAGGCAGCTACCTGGATAGAATATCTCGTATCTGGCTGGAGACCAGTAACATTGTACTCTAAGGTGTCGACTACATCGAATTTTAGTGGTTCGTTGAGGAAACCTTTGCCCTAAAAGAAGAGAAGGGAACATTTTTTAACAATTTTACAAGGTGTACTTATTTTAAAATCGTCATTTCTGTCACTCTACATTTAGTTCATATTTCGTAATTTAAAATTAATGGGAAAAAACTTACCTCTTCTTTCATCTCTTGTACATGTATGTGATATCCCCGAATTATACCATTCCGATCTTTTTCTAGAGGCGGTTTCCAGGTAACATGTATAGACGTAGAATTAAGTGGAGTTGCTTTAACATCTTGAGGATCTCCAGGCACTAAACGGTTTGAAAAGAGAAAATAGAAAAGAAAACGATTAGTAACACTATAAAAATCGCTGACTTCTTACAAAAGAATAACATTTGATTAAAAACTCTCGTATGTTTTTTTTTTTTGTTTTTGATAATTCTCGTGCGATTTACTTCTATATTATGCATTTTTTTTTCTCGATCATAAAATTTACTATCGCGAAACGCGTACAAATTTCGTTACTTTGTTGTTACATGATTTTTTCTCTAGTTCAGTTCGTACCAAGACCGGTTTAGGTTTTTTAACAATTCTCTTTACATTTTGCCGACTGCTGTTAGTCATATTAATTTTACTTTATTTTTTAGAGAAATTAATGTCGATTAAAATAAATAAATCATATAAAAACTGAATAACACTGAAAACATAAAAATATCTCACTTAGAACACTAACAACCATCCAAAAGACAAGAAAATACAGATTATTATCATCATTAGTAAGGGTCTCATACATGTGAGTGACATACCTGCCCTCCTTACGCAAGAGCTTAAGATTTCAATTAAAAAAATATTTTTGTTTTCCATAAAAACACAAAAAAAAAACAAAACAAAACATTTATTTACAAAATGCAAAAATTTTGATTAAATTTTCGGTAATAAATATCCCAACAAAAATATCTCGTATGCGCTCAAAAAATTTTAAAGGTTAGTCAAAAAGTTTCGTTATTTGGATAAAAAAATTGTTAGAGCAAAATCCGAAAAGGTAAGCAGTATTTGGAAGAAATTTTAGCTATTTTGTTTAGATTTTACAATTTTAATATTAAGTAATTAATTAAGAGCTTATACACTAAAAAAAAATATATCCTCATCAGCGCTCTATAAAAAAATTGTATTTCTTTTACAAAAAAGCGAAAAGTACTTCTAATTGTTTGCAGCAATCAAAAAAAAAAATATATTCATTGCAACTTCAAAAAATGTTAGCATATAAATTAGAAATATTAACTGAGATCGGAAATGTTTTGCTACTCCTGCAGTCAGTTAATATTTAACGTCATTGAAAAATACGAAACACATCTTTGTAAAAATTCAAAAATATCGAAAATAAATAAAGTTAACAGTTCTTCACTCTGGCAATCATATAAAAAAATGTTTTTTTATATAAAACAAAGGCCCAAGTTTCGTCTGGACGGTTTCAAAAATTAAAACAAAATTTATTTCAGTCACAAAACAGCGAAAAATCGTTCAGACACAAAAATTTTGTAAATTATATTTAAACAGAAAATTTACAAAAAAACAATTTGCTTTAAAACTTAGATCGGTACTCACTCTTTTTCTCTACAAAGTTTCCCCCAAAACACGGACGCGGAAAGTTGGCAAGTGGTTTGATTATGATTTTTGTTTAATTGAGAAATTGCAGAGAGAGGTATTTTTTGGTATATTTGATAAGTGGGGTGCCGATGACGATCGAAGTACCCGAAATATTATTTTTTGTGGCCGCAAAAATTTATCGAATATGAAAAATTACAAAGAAAAAAATTTCATTTTATTTTTATTTTGCTTGAGTGGGTGGAAAATGTTATTGATTTTTTAATTTTTTATATTTTGTTTTTTTTTGCGGTTCTGATAAATAAAAACAAACATTATTTGCTAACAATTTATATATAGAAAACTCTCTCCGGCAGCATTAAGAGTTAAATTGTTATATTCATCAAAAAATATTTATTTTTATTAGTTATCAAAAAAAAAAAAACGTTATTAACAATATCATCAAATCAAAATACAAAGAAGATGAACATCTCTTTGAACGCGGCCCACTCGCACAAACAAAATTCAACAGAAAAGAAAATTAAGTAATATGATTAATTTAAGGAAACAAATTCTTGAAAGCAAAAATTTTTACAAAAAGCAAAAGAATCGTGCACCCGTCGCACAAATGGCACAAACATTTGGTGGTAGTTTGTTTGTTTGTTTGTTTGTTCTTTCAAACATTTCCTGTTTTGCACAAAATATCTTTTTTTAGGGGGAGGTGGGAGGCTTGTAGTGTTGAGAAAACGTTCGTGTATTTTTTCGCGGTGGCGGTTTTAAGAGCACCCTTGGAATTTTGTTTTGGGGTTTGTTTTATTGATGGTTAAAAGTAAGGAGATACACTGCAGAATTGGAGTTATTGGCCTGATTCGTTCATTCACACATTCACGCATCAAAATCAAGAAGTGTGAAAAAAGGGTTTTTAAATTGAATTTTTTTTTTATAATTGACAAACTTACAGAGTTTTTGCTTGGGCCTGACTTGAAGGTATTTGGGTTTTCCCGCCTGAGTTTAATGGAAAAGTACATTTTTAGTAAAGTAGTTCGAGCCAATTTCACTAGCCAACAACAAGTGGATATATTTTCTAGGATTTTTTCTGTAGATTTCGAAATAGAGAAATGTGGAGTTAAAAAATACAGAAGACCATATTTTGACTATTTTTGAAAAGTAATTAAAAACTAATGGCTTGATCTGCGGCTTATGTACCTGTGATTTTTCATTTTCCTATCTGGTTTAGTTTAGATAGGAAAATAGTAGTTGACTTAGATTTTTCAAAATCAAGATTTTAAAATTTGGGAGAAGTGCATCAAATTGCCATGATATTTACCCATCGGAATTCCAAACTTTGACCCGGATACATTTTTGGATTAAGTTTTTGACGGAAAGTGTTATACACACTGCAGGTAATTTAATTTAATTTTTGCGAAAAAAATTTTTGATATGGATAAATTTCAATTCAGTGCAAAATTTCTTCCTTAACTTCCTGAAAGAGGAGTTGCCCATATGGTGGGCACTTCCACCAAAACGGCACAAAATCATAAGATGTGAGCTGCGGTTTCCCCGTCCTTTAGACATAGTTGACATTCTGTCTCAACTAACAGACCTATTTTATATAGGTGATATCTCAACCCGTAGTGGCCAGTTAAGTAGTCCACCAGTATCCTGAGACCACTTTTACTCAGGATGGTGGTGTTGGATTAAACATTGGGTTTAGCAAGCTCTTTAGCTTGCCATAACCCCGGAGCATTGTCCCAGTATAGGGTTTGTTGTCTTTCCACCACAACTTTGGTCGAGGACTAGCTAGGTAATGCTGCAGTAGGTCTAGATACCTAAATGAAGATCTTTCTCTAGCCAATTTATCGGCGACTTCATTCAGTGCCGGATTAACCCAAATGGGGGCCCTAGGCCATTCAAATTTTGGGGCCCCCTTTTTTTTAATAATTGTAAAATTATTCTTTATTTATGCATTTATAGAATTTAAACAGCTTATTCATATCATTTAAAGGTTGTAAACACAATAAAACAATCAAAATAGTTTTCTCGGGTCTTTAGCGCGCGAATTGAAATTCGAATCATCATATGAAATAACAATCGAAAGAATAAATGAATAAACATTTTTTAATATTTTGCGTTTAAAAATACATATTAATATGATAAATAAATTGGTTGGAAAAAAAATTAAAATTTAAAAAAAAAGAAAAAATTAACTTGAAATTAAAAATTGCATTAAAAAAAATTCATATCAGATTTTCGTGGGGGCCCCTGCCCGTCGGGGGCCCTAGGCCATGGCCTAGTCCGGCCTAATGGGTAATCCAGCACTGACTTCATTCAACGCCGGGGTGATCTGATACCCAAATGACTACCGTTTGAGGCGCCCAAACGCTAAAAAAAATTCGGAACACTCTTTGACGAGTTTGCAGAAAAGCCATGAGTGCCATGAGGACCGCTTGGCTATCAGATGGTGCTGCGCTTAAGTCCTTTACTAAGGTTGAGGATGGCGCAGATTTCGATGGCAAGGCTTTCGGCCTGGAAAACGCTGGGCCACTTGCCCATTGCAATCGAGACGATATTGGGTCTATAGACATTAGGTCCAGTGCAATGTTCTCTTTTTTAGCCATCAGTGTACCAGTTAAGGCTACTGGAGAGTAGAATGGGACCTTTGCTATTTCAACCTACGCGTTCAGAGATAAGAACCTTCAATTTCTCTTAGTTATTGTATATAAATACAAAAGAAACATTTCGAAATAATTCGTCAGTTTTACTGTTTTTCATAAACTGGTTATTTCCTACAATAGATGGCGAATAAAACGTTGGGCATATTCATTAAAAACTTTGATAAGATGTGTAAAGAGGTCTATGGACCTAAATTGTATTCGATCCTAGATTAGGACTCAGACTTTCATTTAAGCCACATTAAAAACTCCTATGATGAACTTTTATTTTTTAATAATTTTTAAAAAATTCCCACTTTAACTTTTTTCGAAAGCGTGATGTGATGGAGCATTTTTACTATTTTCCCGAATTCGTAAACTATGGAAATAATTCTATCGAAATGATTTGCCCAGTCTTTGGAGACAAACTAAAAAAATTAAATTTGTTAACCAGTTTGTAGTCGATAACCGAGACATTTTTATTTTAGCGGCATAAATAGCAAGTCTACTGAAAATCAATTTTCCTTATAAGCCTTTTAATTAGTATTAAAAATTTCTTTAAAAGTAATACGCGAATCTTCTGACAAGATTTTAAACGCCATCAATCCCCATCCAACAGTTCATAAGTTCTAATCCTGCCAATATTCTACCGTGACAAAATCGAAGACGCTTTAAAAATCTCTAATAACTTTTGATCCTTTAGTACCACAAAAAGAAAAAAACAAATAAAATAAAAGTTGAAATGTTCATAGATTCATCGACATAACACAAAGTGTAGGTGCGACCCCCCCCTCTATGCCTCGGCGTCTGTGATCTGGGAAAACTCTCGCTTTTCCGCGACTTTTTGGTGGAAAAACTTAAGGAGCTTTGCATAAAATTTTCTCAAGCCATCGCACTTCGCAGGAGTAGCAGCATCAAGAGACGCCGCCACCTCCAAGGGCTAAACAAAGTCAAGGATAACTTTTAATCCGGTGGTTCTTGAAACGCGTGAAGGGCTCAGCGGGAGATTTTCATGTCACACAAGTAAAAAAAAAAAAACAAAAAATTCACAGCGAGCGTAAGTCGGAAAATTCCCCAGTCGCTGTTTTCGGGGAGGGAGAGGAGGGAATTACTCTGCTCAGCGCGCGGCGCCTAATTTGAATATCTGGCAGACGGGAGTGTTTGTTTCTTCTTTCGGGTGGGAGCGAGGCTTATAAAATCTTGAAGAAGGTCTCATGTTTCACTAGAGATTTTAGGTAGCGAATGTGAAGATTTTATCATCACAGTGAAATTACGGGGAGCAGGGGAGTTTCATTAGTGATCATCGGGATTTTTTGGAGTTAGAGTCCACACAGATCCAAATTTTTGGAAGCGCGAAGGGAGAGAAGAGTGGAAAAGGCGGTAAGTGCGGTAATACGTAACGAAATGCTCCAGAAGCCAAGTTTTAATAACTGCGCGAGCAAAGAAGCCAAATTGCGCTAAATTGAAATTAATACTCTGGATGTTGGTACAAAAGGTGGGGGCGGGGTCTTAATGACACTCTAGAGAGATGCACCCTTTGGCGGTAGTAACGATGTGGAGGGGAGAAGGAAGGGGAAGAGAAAGAGTATGGGGTGTTCCACAAATGTACCGCACTCGTGGCATACACAGAAATTACTTTTGGAGGTTGTGCCATGAAGCCAAACACAAATTATTTTCGCTGTATATATAAACTCGCCGGCTCTTAGTCGTGTTTTTTTTAAATTTTTATTTTTTTTTGTATTCCACCCGCACCATCGCTTCATTTTCTGCTGGTTTTGTATGAAGTCGGTACGGGGGAGAAAACTTTTTCAATTAAATCGCAAAACTTGAAATGAAATATTTCGTAGTGCTGCACCTTCTGGACGAAAATGAGGAAGAACTCTACAATTCGCCGCAGCGACGGAAGCCTCACACAATTATGCAATTCATTTATTCGACAGAGTGCTCCTGGGCATGAGTGAAGAGGAGTGGAGGGGAGGGGAGGGAAGGGAAGGAAAAGCAGGGATTGGGAGGGGTGTGGTGACCCCAAAATTCAGGAATCAGCCCGGCAATAAGGACCGGGAGAAAATAATTTGAAATCAGCCCGCCATTGGCGCTGATAAGAATCTAAGTGATGAAGCGAGTTTCGAGCGAGCACAATGGCTGCCATTTGCGGCAAGTGTGATACCTGTCCGAATGAATGGACTTTACCGTTATTTCGCTTTGAGTGGAAGGTAGGGGAGAGAGTGTGTAATGCGGCGATAATTGTGGAATATTTTGAAAGGCTTAACATGTTCGGTCGCTTCCATGAAAACTTATTAAAAGGATTTTTGGACACAATTCCGTTGACAGGGAAATTTTGTATTGTTCTCTATAAATCATGACTATTTCTATTTGTAAAGGTTTGCACAAATCTTCAATTACTTTATATTATGGACTGTGGGGCAATTATGTTTCCAATTTTAGGAAAGAATCATTTTGGTATTTTACCCAAGTAGCAGTCATAACTTAGAATTCGGCTCGCTTATTTAATGCAGTTTATTTTATCCAGGTAAGGTAGGTATATGCTGTTTATTAAAATTTTTTATTGTAAAATGGAAAAATTGACTTATTTCTTATAAAAGTTAAACCTTCTACAAAGTTTAATTGAAATTCGAAGAAGCCGGGTCTAGACATTTTCTATTTTGGGTAGATTTTTAACAGTGCCTACTTTTTATGAATAAATTTCAAGGTGTAAAAAGGTCAATTCGGTTGAAAACGTAAGTTCTAAAAATTGAAATACATTTACACGTCCACACATAAAATTTGGTTTTATTAATAAATGTTTGAGGACTCTGTTTTTATTTTGTAATATTTACTAAAGTCGTCTAGCTCTCCTGAAAAAGACAGTTGAATTCGTTCAATGGATTCATTTCATCCTGAGAGTGAATGGAACATGACTACATGCTCGAAAACACTTTTCTATAGATGCATTTTGGAATTATGGCAAACGTCATAATCAGGAGTAGTGGATAACTCTAGAAGGACCCCAAGAGCGTGCAGGAGTCGCAGACACAAAACATAATCACCTCGTCAAGATCGTCGCACTGAATCTCCAGTTCGCATCATCATCACTCAACCATTCAACCCCAAATCATACCACCCATGCACTTGCAGTCGCCAGCATTCATCCAATCCACGGACCATTCGGGGCTCCTCACACTCAACTCATCTAGCGCTAGATAGCACGCTACTTAGCCACTTGCTCTCTGCCGGAAATTTTACAGGGTACATAACACAGGCACGCGATTCTCAGGGCATCAGACAGGTGCTGGAAAGGTGCTGTTGGGTGCTTGCGTACGTATCTTTTTTCGTGATCGGTGCAAAGAATGTGTGCACTTGCTCTGCTAAAATTAAAAAGGTGGAACAGCACAAAAACACAAAAAAAAATTTTTTAAGTAAGGTGAGGAGCATTGAGGGAAACAAAAGCGTCGACGGCGACGTCTAAGCCAAGTTGAAACAAATTTGTGAAAATGAAAAAAACACACGCGTGCACCGTGTAACGCTGGCATTTGGGGAGGTGGGATATAAAAATGATTATTTTTATTAAAAAAGAAAAATAATATGGTAAAAAGAGGAAACGAACAAAAAAGGGGCGAAAATACGGTGCTGTGCAGAAAGGGTGCAAGGTGTGCTCTCTTTTTGTGCTGCAGACTTGTGTTAGCTACTGTGCTCCCGGCGAACGAACCGGGCCTTAGTGAGGCAAAACAAAAAAGGCGAAACAATAAACGGAAGACTATTAAATACAACAAAAATATTTCACACAAATTATCATATTATCACAGCATCCCGTTCCCCCGTCCTTTTCGGGATAAGGACAGGATCCGGGATGCTGATCCCGAAGACAGGAACTGAACTGAATAAAACCCAAAAAGTACGAAAACAGATGAACCACTCTTAAGAGTGTCTTACTAAAATTACACTAAAACACAAAACTTAAGGAAAACATACGTAAAAAAACAACAGGACCCTGTGGCTCCTTAATAATTAAAAAAATATCCACTACTTGTGCGTTTCTCGGTGTAAGGGAGGTGACCAAATCTTACAGTGCGTTCTCATTACTTGTGCGCTTCAATTAATTAATATAAATATTTGATAACACGGTAAACATACGAGTGTGCTATAATAAATATAGGCGAAATATATGCAAGTTGTGCACTTAGTCAATTCAATTTAAAAAAACGTTTCATGTAAAAAAAAGTAGCTTCAAAATTAGACAGAAAATTTACAAATTTCACTTTTTTCTGTATTATTATTTTTTTTTATTTGAAAATAACTCAGCTAACAAAACTTAAATGTTTAAGATGCAATACAAAATGCTCGGCGATGTTTGAATTTCTGGATTTATTCTTTTTTTTTGTTTTGTTTTAAATTAAATGCTAACTTTCAAACATGAACAAAAATACATTTAATTGCATGCAAATTTAATTTATAATTTTATATTGAGAAAAATAAAAAAGGGATATTTTAAAATAAATTTACCAAAATTAAAATTTCGGCATATCCCGGAGAGGGTTGTACCGAATTAAAAATCGTAGCGGCTCTCAGATCTAAAAGGTTTGCTTTTTAAAACATTTATTTTTTTTTTTTTTTGTAAATTTATTATAACAAAGTTCTACTCAAATTAGCCTAATACTTTTAGTTTTTGTAAGATTACTTCCTTATAATTATCAGTCAGACAGGCCCAGAATGTTTTAAAAATTAGTTTTCGGTACCTAAGTATTTTAGAATAATGACAGTAGCAAAATTCCTCTTAAAGTGATTACTTTGAGCCGAAAATGTTACAATTAAAAGGAAAATAAAACGAAAATAGAAATATTTCATAATATCCAAAAATTGATAAATTAAAATTAGAGTAATTAGCATTACTGCGTTAAACATCACCGAGCGCAACAGAGGAATAAAAATATCTACTCAATTAAGTACTACAAAATATGAGGTAACCACATAACTAAATAATTAAATTGTGAGAAGGAACTGTGGAAAGTTTTATTATATATATATTTTTTTAAATAGGACATTTATAAATTGATTGAAAAATCAAAAAATATGTTTCGAACCAAAAACACAAATGTTCTTGCAGAAAAATTGCCTTGCTTCACGATAATAAAACGTCTTCAGTCAGGGAAAAAATAAATAATAATAAATAAATTAAATAATACTACACAAAAACAATATAAAGTGAATAATGGAAATTATTTTCTGTTTTTTCGTTTGTTATCTCATAATGCTAAATTCGCTCATATTTCTCATTGCTAAGCTGTTTAGCTTTTGTAAAACTTTAAAAAATTCAAAATAAATTAAAAACAAAACACGTTTTTTGTTTTTCTTGAGTAAATGTTTATAAGTAAAAAATTCACATGCAAAAAAACTGCAAGTGTGCAAAAAATCTCTAATATAATTAAAAACAAAAAATTTAAATCCCTTCGGATTATGTTAAAAAAAAAACAACGTTTGGTGCGATTGAAATGCAAAAAACATAACGTTCGATCTGCAAAAATTGTGTTCTTTTATATTAAACAAATAAACGAATACAGAAAACATCAACAAAACGTTGCATTGTTCCGCAAATGTACTTTACTTTTGTTTTATAATAATTCGGCAGATTCCAAAAAACAAATTCGATAAATAATAAAAATAATGGGGAAAAAAGTATTATTCGTTATATAAATAATAAAAAAAAAAAAATTTTGGGGTGCACGACAGTATCTCTGTGTTATGTGTAACTAGGTAAAAATATTCCTACGAATCGGTTTCTTACGACCAACACAAAATTCAAATACAAAACGGGTGCGCAGAGTAGTAACAAAAATATATTTAAAAAAAAAATTGTCTCGTTTTGTCTCAAACTAAAGTACAGATATCAAAAACAAAATATTTTGCATTGCGCTCCTTCATAATTTGTATGTATGGAAAAAGTTATTATTGTATTCGAAAGACAATCCAAAAAAAAACACTTTTCTGGTAAAACTATTTTTTATATATAGGTCGAGTTCACAAAATACCACAAAAATTACGGTGCATTTAAATATCTTTGAAACAAATTCTTTCATCAAAATGCATTGTGCCAATAATTCTTTGTTAATTACGAAAAATATTAAAATTAAGAGCTCGAACCAAATCTTAATTGAGAACTTAAAGGTGCGACGAAAAATAAGAATGCAATTTGAAAAATTGATCTCATTTCATGCATTGATCCTTTTCTTTTTATTGTCTCTCCTGCCAGGAGAAAAGGTTAAAAAACTCACCGAGAGGAGTGTGAATTTATTCACTTTTCAAACTCGTCAAAATTGTTCTATTTTAATTAACTCCTCGTGCATGGAATAAAAAGGTGACCATGTAGAAAATTAAAAGAGGTATTAAGTTCTTAATGTAATGAAAAAAATGAAATTTTTCCCAAAAAACCTTCCAGAGAAAATGTTCATTCATCATGCTCTTGTATGTTATTTAATTACCGGCCCTGAGATCAATTTCCCACTAAAAAAAAACCCATACATAAAAATATAATGCTCGTGACATTAAATCATAATATACAACCAGAAGACTAAAACATATATTTTTAAGAACGTTCAAATAAAGAACCAAATGCGAGTGTTGCCCAACACTAAACATCAACAATATATAAAAATTTCATATAGTTGATATATAAGTAATATGAAGAACTTAAAAACTAAATATTATAGATAAAGTAACTTTATACTTCTAATTAAATTATTTGTTCAATGAAAATATTGACACAATTGAACTGAAAACCATTGCGAAAGTTGATTTAAATAAAATAAACGAAAATAGTAACGAATAAAAAAAAACAACTGAGATTTAGTTGCAAAATAAATAAATACTCGATCTGAAAATCGATTGTTCCATTTGATAAAAAAATTTGGTTTTTCTCTATTTTAATATTTGTTTTTCCCTGTTTTATTAATCGAGCCTTATTTGTGGACTTTTGGTAAGCGGTAAAATTAAATTTTCATAAAATGAACAAATTCCAGAATTATCAAGCCTTTTTTAAAATCCATTAAAATTATTTCATATAAAAAATGTTAAGTTATTTATGTATACGAACAAATTGTATCTCTTACAAATAAAATACAGTCTGTTTGGTAAGAGCGTATCGACGATTTCGCAGAAAGAAAGATAAAGAGACAGAAACATTTCAAGGGGAGGGGATGAGTATTACTTTTATATATGCGGGTCATGCTTAAAGTCTCATTTTGCGTTGAACTTTCTACTGTTAAGATCGATTTTCAATATGAGTGCCTTATTTTATAAACGTTTTGAAGCTATGTTTCTTTGCCTTCATCCAAAAGGATCTAAATGGAATTATTCCCCAGCAGCGAGATATATTAAAAAGGATGCGTCTTTTGTAAAGAAGTGGTATAAGAAGCTTTCTGAGGAAAAAAACGTCAACGACTTGCAAGGATGGGGTAAAATAAGAAAAACATCACAAAAAGAAGACATCGCTTTTTGAAAAGGATCCACAAATGACGCTGAGGTGAGCTAAAAGAAAATTAGCGGAAAAACGTATTAACGTATCTCTCAAAGAATAAGGGAAAATTCCCTCAAACACCGCAGTACTACTTTTATCCGAAAAGCATATCGAAAACCGTTTGAAATGGGCTAATGAAAATTTAATCTGCGATTGGACAAACGCCGTATTCACTTCCAAATCAGCAGTTTAGGCATATCAGGAACTTAAACGAGTATGGTTAAAAAAAAGGGCGGCATTACATCATACGCACTATAAAACACTCAATAAGAGTTTATTTATGGGGATGCTTCTGTTCGCAAGGATTTGAAAAATTGATTGCTTTTACTGGAAATCTGAATGCAGAAAGGATACTGTAAATTTACAAAAACGGGTTATTAAAGTCTACAGATTCTTGGTTTAGAACAGGAAACCGATCGTGGATTTTGCAAGAAGACAACGATCCAAAACACAGACGTCGTCTTTGTACCGAATGGAAAGATCAAGAGGATATCAATGTCATGGAGTGGCCCTCACGAAGTCCTGATGCTAATCTAATTGAAAATGTGTGGGCCCTTATGAAGGCAAAGCTGCAGCGGAAATTTGTTTTCATTTAGCAACAAATAAATCATCGGTAAAGAAAGCCTGAAGGGTTCTATCACTAGAATATGCTGAAAAAATAGTTGAAAATATGAACAGTAGATGTATAGCTATAATAGAAAATAACGGCGACTTCACCAAATATTAAATGGATTTCGTAAATGAAAATAAAGTAAATAATAAGGTAAAAATAATATTTTGTTAATTTTTTATCGCATTATTGAATTCTGAACGATATACTCTTACCAAACAGACCATAGAAGTGATAGTGCTGATTTAGCAATTTAGGGAAACATCAAAAATATTCCAGAACATTCATGTTGTTGTTCATTTTAGAAAATATTGACGCTTACGATAAATTAACGGCAGGATTTTCAAATCGCACTTTTTTCAAAAATCAAAATCCAAAAACAAAAAATAGAATTTATAAATTAAGTCGATTCAATGTAAACAAAAACTTCAAAAATCACATGTGCATTAGCCAAAGTAAATATTTAAAAAATCTTATTCAATTTTGCAAAAAACTCCATTATAAAAGTATTCTGTACATCCAAAAAACTTTGATGCTACAATAATTGAATAGTTAGAAATGTAATATTAATTCAAAATTTTATTGCTTATAAAAATCATGAGGTTAGCTCCATAGACATCAAAAATTCATTGTCCATTTTTGCTATAGAAACAAAATTTATTTTGAAAAAAATTTAGTTCGATTTATTTTTGACAAATCCAAAAACGATCCTCTGCCGCAACCTGCAAGTCTACTAAATATTCAAAATTCAAAAAAATTTTTTTTTTCCTGTGTGCAAAAAATGTTTTATTAGTTGTATTTCTAAAGAAAAATTTCAAGTTAAATATGCGTGCCAATGCTGACGCCATTTTGCATGCGTCCAAAAAATTCTTTTCAAATTTTAACTGGGATTCGAAGGATTTTAGAGGAATGAGGAGGTGGTGCATCTTGGGATTGGGGATTTAAGTGAACAAACACAAACAAGTAAGTGCTAAGGTTAGTAATAAAGCAAGATACGATACTTATTAATTAGTTATTAGTTAAAAAAAAAATATAAAACAATGGAAATGAATATCAAAGAAATTTTGATATTATGCTTTTTGTTTTCAATTTTTTTTTTCTTAGAATGTCTGGGAATACATACCGTCTTCGTGGGTTCGTACAGTGATTGGATGCGATCTTGGCCCATCACCGACCGATGTACCAGCCAATACCCAAATTTTATACTCGGTCCAGCGCTTCAATTCATCTAATATAATACTTGTTGCGTTTAAAGTCGTTATTGTGGCCTCACTGTCCGAGCGACCGGCTTCTATGACATAAACTTTGTAATAGACAATTCGACCATTCGAGCGCTCTAAGGGCGGTGGTAGCCAAGAAACGGCGATCGTTGTAGGGCTGGTTGCTTCTGCGGTTATATTTCTTGGTGGTGCACCGGGTACTACGAAGATTTTTTGTTGTTTTTCGATATTTTTGTTTATATTTTTTTAAACAAAATTAATAACGATACATTTTTATTATATATTTTTTTCTTTTTTTTTAAATTTCTTTACTTAAACAAAACGGATTTAAAAAATAAAATTATGTGAAAAACCAATATAAGTTCTATAAAAAAAAAATATATATGAAAAAAGGAATAAATATAGGTAAATGGTTTATGCAATTTTATCGTTTGTAAATGGAAGTTAAGAAAAAGTTTTTTGGACATCTGTTGAGCTGAAAAGGTCTTTGCTTTTTCATAATACATCGCTTTATTGCATTTATTTATTTACTAAAAATCTGATTTAATTTTCTTATATAATTAAAAGCAAATAAACTGGAAAATTATCATGTTCCTTTCTTTTTCGTGTTAAATATTTCTTGTCAAACGAAAAAACAGAAAAGCTACATTTATTTAAAAAAAAAGGATATATATATTTAAAAACAATTTATAACTTAACAGAGCTCTACATCTTCACTGCATCAAGTAATTAATAAAATTGGTTAAAAGCGATAATAATTATTGAATATAAAAACGTTATCGAGTATTTTTCTTTTTTACATTTTGGCTAATACAGCAATGTTTGAAAGCGTCTCTCTTAAATAATTTTCTACATAAAATAAAGTAAAGAATCTTTTGAGGTTGCAGCGTATGCCTTGCGTTCCACCGTTTCTAATATCATGCAAGAAACATCAAGAACATTTTCGTGTTACTTAAAAGATTTTATAAAATAGGGGCTTACTGCATGCCTCTTGCAAGGGAGTTGAAACGTTCCTGGAAGACAGTCCAAGCATCCAGATGAGCACATTCTAGAAGGCATGCTTTTCAGACGAAGTACAACCAAATAAACGATGATAATTCGATTGTGAGTCGTTATATTGCAGGTTTTGATCAGTTGAAATTTTAGGATAAATAATCATTTCGGAATTGGCTTGCAAATAAATAAAAAAACTATTTTTTTATTAAAAGTTATAGACATGAGGAGAAGTGAAAAAGACGATGGACTAATAGGGTTTGAGGTAAAAAATATTTTGGAGCTTAAAATTTAAAATATTAATTTCCAATATTTTTAAAGCAAAAACCACAATCCTGTCACACAAGCTCACAATCAAATTCCGAAGTTACTGAGCTCTGTATATAGACAACAAAGAAAATTAACGTACTGAATAAGGATAATTGTCCAGATTTTGCAAAAATTTACCAAAAAACAGTAAGGAATTGAATATTGCTTTTGCATAAACCATCTTAAGAAAAAATATATATAATAAAAACTGTAAGTGAATAAAAATTTTAAGAAATTATTAACCTAAAAGAAAAGTTATTAAAAAGTGAGAATTTAAGAAAGAAAAATGGATAGATAAATAAGGGATAAATTGCTGAAAAAAGGTAAACCACCAGAACATAAAAAATATTTTTAATTCATAAATATATTTTTTTTTTTGTAAAATCAAAATGATACTTTGTTTTATTAGTTATGCTTAAATGTAAAAATTTTCAAATTTAACTATTTTAAAGATTTATTCATATAGCAAGTAGACATCAAACTCTGATAGGTGAAAATGACTGAAAGTCACTAATTTTTTTAACTTGATAGCATCAAATCTACAATAGCCTTTACAACAAACTAATGTAATTTTTTCTTTTGCTTACAAAAATTCTATTTTTACTGTGGAAAGAATTACTTACTTATTTTAAAATAACTGAAATATTAACATCAAAAGCATACTTGTTTCAAAATTAGCTTTTCTCGAAGAATTAAAATGAAAAAAAAATAAATAAAACTGCAGACTGCATTACCCTATTAACTTTAAAGTCATATAAAAATTAACCAGCTTCAAACGGTTGCATAAAATTATATAAGTTAATATTTCACATCCCTGACGTAAAATTTACAATTTAAACCTAAAACATTCTCTAAAACAGCCAAATATCATTCAGTGCCGGTGCAAGTGCTTGAACCTCCGAAGAGGGGAGGAGTGCATGCAACTAATATCTCACAAAAAAAAACCCCTAATTGTTTAGAATATTCTTAAAATAGAGGAACTTACTTAAAACTGAACAAACCATGCATTGAGTTGCTGAAAACATCCAAGAAAATCTTACAAATTGTAAAAGAACACTCATCCTTCCAACGTTCCACGCACTCATTCACAAATAAAATTTCAATATTTCTCTTGGGAAACATTCGTTTTTCACCTCTTAATATGCTAGACTATGAACTTTGTCCAAAAAATTTTTAAATAATTCAACAACCAAACGTCCTCTTACTTAAAAATATAAACAAAAAGTTTTTAAAAAAAACACGTTTAGTACATCACACAAACGTGGAAAAAACGAACGATTCATGTGTGTTAATTTTTATTTCTATTACGAAAAAATGGTTTCAACAAACTCTATGAAATGCTTGGAAATATGATCTATGTAAGTTTGTTTACAGTAGAAGAAATGGAACTGACTGATGTCTTAAAATGAATTCTTTAACATTAACAACTAAAGTAAATTTGAAGGTTTTTGATGATTTCTCATATCATTCCGTGAATTGTGGATTTTGTTGCTGCAAATGATTTATGATTTGTGGTAAATGTAAGGCAGGCATGGAATGCTGTATATTTTTTTGTATTTCTTATGAGAACATGTGTTCAGAGATGATTTTGATTTGGTTCTAAATAATAATAATAATCTGTATATTGTGTTTACTATTATCATTAACTAAAATCGGGGATGTTCTAGAGTATTATATATGATTTTGGAATTATTTCATGCTGTGATATTTTTTTATAGTTGTTTTCTGTTTATCTAAAAAGAACACATGTGTCTTTGCAATACACATGAAGTCAAAATACGTTCCCAAGGAACATTATAAATTTTTATTTTCTCCCTTCATAAATTTTGTAATGTTAAAACCCCGAAAAGCATAAATGCGTGCTTGTCTTATTCCAATTTTTTGTTTTCAGATTTATAATTAATTACGCTTTATTTAATGCATAAAAAAATGTTTCCTGAAATAATTCCAACATCGTATAGGAAAATGTTTATCTTTTCTTTGAAGTGTTTAGTGTTTGTCTAAGGAAATGAACAATTATAAACTAACCAATGAAATTGGCTCAACAATTTTCCGATTATATTCGGATTTGTATCAAAACAAAAAGAAAAATGTTTCATAAATTTTTTTTTAAAATCCAAAATAATAACCAGTTTATCCTTTCAACGTCTTGTTCATCAAAAACAACCATTGATACCTTTTATATCCACAGCAAAAAATTTAATAACAATAACACTCAAAAAATCAAAAATTTTACTAAGTGTAAACAAAAAAACGAATATTCAAAAAAGAACTCTAACACTGGTTAAGTTGATTGGTATCAACTTCTAAAAGTTCACTTTATATGAATCTTCTTGAGATTGATTTCTTATATATTTTTTAATCAAATCTTCTAAACATTTTTATATGTTCTTCAAAAAATTCTGTCGTTTCATATACGAATTGTTCACGTATATTCGGCTGATTCTAATTTGTTTTTTTAAATTCGAAAATCGTTTCTTAATTGGTCTACTCATATCACTCACAGCATTTTAAACGAAAAAAAAAGGTATTTGCAAAATTTTGTTTCCTAATTTTTGGGATTTACCTGTGTCCTGGCAGCATGAATTGGGTAAAAAGAGAGGGTCGGGAAAGAAAAGGGCTTCATAGCAAATGAGTGTTTACGTTTAAAATTCATCATTCATTTGCCATGCGACTTCGAAACAGAAAATATAGAAGGGGAAGAGAGAGAAATTTTAGAGAAAGTAATTTCAATATTTTCTTACCATATTGTTTCGTTCGGACGGGAATTGGTGGTGTCGTAGCTCCTTCTCCTCGTTGAGAACGCGCCGCTAACCAGATATAGTACAAGGTATCAGGGTAGAGACCATCAAGCGTGTACGACTCGGTATTCGAAATACGCCTGCAGTTAAAAATGAAATCTTTTCAAACGGTTCGGGGCATTCCTTAAGCCTTACTTGTGATGTTCTTGATTTGCATATGTGTCATTCCAGTATAGCTCATAGTGGACAATGTTTTCGCTGGAATGTGTAGGTTTCGACCACTGCAGGGTTACTGCGGTCTCACCAATATCCGTTGCTCGAAAATTACTTGGTTGCGAGGGAACACCTATAAAACGCCGAAAACATTGTATTTATTTTATTTCTCTGTCCTATTTTCCTACTATGTCTAGACTGGGGTTCCACAAACCCCAATCAGTAATTCCAACCCATTTTTAAAACAACAATCCTGCTAGGATAGTAAAGGGGGATAGTGTGGATAATGACGAAAAAGTGTTTAAGGTCTCATGAATTGGTTAGCATTTTAGACACGCTTTCAATATTATGAAAATATATCGCTTAGAACTTTTGTAACCAGAATCAAATCAAACAAAACGTTTACTTTACATTAATTAAAAGATTAAAAAAGCAATTAATGTAAAAGAATTTTCCCAAAATAATGTTTAATCGTTACACATATCATCTATAAGCAGAAGGCACAATTGAAATAAGGGCGTCTCTCTCTCTCAAGACCTACATAGAACTGCAAGCACATATTTGTTCAAGTTTATGATTCAAAAATCAAATACTCAAATCCGCATATCCAATTTATGGATTTAATTTATCGCATCACCGGTCATTTCTGTTTACTTGCAAATATGTGTGTATGTCCCCGATGTGTGAGGATCCAGAAATTGCTCAACCGCCTCCCCTGCCCTGACCTACCTTTAATATTAGTTGGGGGTGGGTTCGGTTGTATTAACAGCAGTAAATATACAAAAAAAACCCTCCGTCTTTCCCTGCCTGAACTATCCAACAAAACTCTAAAATATTTCGGGCACCGGGTATACCTAGGCAGAGTAAACTGCTAGACAAAAATATAGTGAGTGGGATAAAAACGAGTGAAAATCGTGAATGAGAGTCGCACAGAAAAATAGCGAGGAATTGATTGAACTAAATAAAAACCCGAGGCCCTGGGAAGGTATAATTCCCGCAGATATGGCTGAATATGCACGCCTGGACGCTTGGCTGAATGTGCTGGAGCGGATCGGATCAGGTCTCCTGGGTCTAGTATTTTTTTTTTTTTTTTTGGGTTTTCAGTTCATATTTATTTTTTATAAGTATTCGCACATGCCGCTTTTTATATTTGTGATATGACAGCGACGAGTATTTTACGCATCAATGGATGTTCTGAACCGGTGGATGTTTATAAAAAAAAAATTTATATTCTGCACAAATTTGAATGGGTTCTGAAAAAGTCGATATGCTTTTAGGTATGACCTTTTTAGGCTTTGTATAATTCGAAATTAAGATGACACAATTTGTCGAATAAAAAAAATATATATATATATGTGATATTGGCACTTAGCTCAAAATCAATATCTATTCGGTCGCTGCTTTTGAGTAGTTGAATTACGAATCTGTTTTTTACTTTCAGAGAAGAGAGGGAATTTAAATATAGTTATTTTTATATTTTTTTAAAGTTAACTTTTTGTTTAAGTATTTTTTAAGATTTGCCAATTTTCTGACTGATAAAGAAAGAGGACTTTTTGTAATTAGATGACAATTTTGATTCTCAAAATGCGAATTTAATAAAAAAATTATTTTAGTCTCACAATTTCATTGTGAGGGCTAAGGAATTAATTTTCCGTTTGATTTTACAATTGTCTCGTACATTCCGCCTAGAGAAACTACCCTTAAACATATTGAGCAAATTACCATAAGACTCCGGACCTAACAAGAATCAACAAATTTTAATGAACCGTTAATCAAACTCCAGACTTTATTGAGAATCCCCAAGTGAGCCATACTGTGAGGAGTGAGGACTCGGATATTTGCATTCAGGCAAAACAGGCAAATATTTGACCAGAGCGGTGTTCACCAGACCCCACATCTGGCACCAAAGTAAATTGCGATTGAACACAGTCTCTAAACGGACAGAAGAGGATCGTGGGGGGCCCTCTCGGACGGGGGCGGAGCGCTCGGTACCGTCAGACGACGGACGACAACCTTATTAAACGCCATTAGTTCCTGGCGGAGTCCCTTTGTCGGACGCAGGCCACAAGTCAACTATTAATTCACCTCTGGCAATTATCACTTTGTGCCAGATTTCCTTAATACAACTCGCCTCCCGTCCCACAATTCATCCGCTACGGCAGATCCGCTTAGAATTCATCTGCAAAATTAACCCGACAGAGGCACAAAGGACGTCTCCAGCCGGAGCGTGAACATTTTATCCTCAAAAGGAAGAGGCACAAGGACGACACGGCCATGAAAGTATTGTATAAGCTGAAAGGGTGAAACGGAGGTAGGGGGCGTTTAGTCTGGAAGCCGGGTACGATTCCTGGTATAGTCGGGACAAAGCTGGAAATTGTAAACAGGGCACGTCCGGATTTATTCATCAAATAAAATTGTAGGGTATGCTCGCAACTGCGACGAGTGTGGTTCATGCACCTTACCTTGCTGGGTTTTGACCTGGACGGGAGTGGACATGGGGCCGGCTCCCATCGAGGTGAAGGCCTGCACCCGGACCGTGTAAATGGCGTGCGGCGTTAATTCCGATACCGTCGTTAATTCGCTGTTGTCCACCATTTGCGAGTCCCAAGATGCCTCCGGCTGGTTCGGGTTTGTCGTGTAGTACACCTTGTAGCCCTGCGAAAACGGAAGGTGGAGTTTGGTGTAAGTAAACAGTGCATTCTGCATCCCGGGCCCAGGGTCCAGACCCAGGAATTCATTACGCATAAGCAGGACCAGAGGTCTCCGGAGGACCAGGGAGTTGTAATAAAACGAGACCAAAAGCATATTATATGTCCCGGCTAAACGTAAACAATGTAAATCTAGGGAACGGTGTCCACTTCCTGGTAAGTTCCCCGGATCGTCCTGGACCCCGGTTCGGCGGTATCTCCTGGAAGGAGATCCCCAGATTCACTTACGGTCACTTGTCCATTCGGTGTCTCAGGTGGCTCCCATGTAATAACCATTGTCGACGAGCTTAATGGTCTCACTTGGACGTTCCTCGGTGCGCTTTCCATTTCTGCAGAAAATTGAAGATCAATATTATTCCAAATTGGTCAATTTGGTTCAGTTTCAATTTAGACAACTAAATAGGAATTCATTGAACGCAATTATCAGACGACGGCGGGTTTGTAGAGGGGTGTTCGGAAGCCCCTCAAATAGCCCAGAAAAGGATCGCCTGGGGTCTCTCTTCCTAGAACCCTTCCCCTCCTCGCCTCACATCCGCTTCATCGGCAAATAGGGCTGATGTTAATGAGATTTCCGCCCCGAGCTTACTGTTTGACCAGACAATTGGAACGGATAATCATTGCTATTTACCGTTATACAGGAATTTATCCCAAGGATGTGGCCAAATGGTACAGATACATATCTTAGGGGATGAAGGGAGTACGGAGCAAGTCCATTTTTTTCTCGAGATGAAAGGACAATTTGCATATTAATGTTAGTGTGCAGCAGTATCCAAGGTATTCCGTATTACTATGAAATGAGTTCACAAGTCGGGAGGTAACTAAAACGACGAGAACGAAAAGTTAGACATGCTTCAAGCAAATATTTTTAATGAGATGGTCCAGGATAATTTAAAGGGGTTTAAATTTACCTAAAATTTTTTAGCTAGTTTATACCCTGGACCTAGAAACAGATATTTCTCGCATTTCAGCTCATAACAAGCAATCTCTGAAATTTCCGTTCAAAATGTGATGAAAAGACGTTAGGGGCTCTGTTAATTTCGCCTTTTCGATTTTTTAGAACAGTTATAAACGACACAGCAAGGTTAACGATTAAACGAATTGTGCATGGAAAAAATAGTTTTCAACTCTAATAGTAGGAGTATAAATAAGTCTCCGTCGTTTGACAAAAGATGGCGCGATCATTAAGGTATGGTTAAATTTATCTGATGAAAAAATGTCGTAAGATTGGACATCTCTTGATAACATAACTTTGAAATATCAGCGATTCCGTATCAGTATCAGATGTTTTTTTTTTCGTTAAAAAATGTCCACTTTTGAACCAAATAAGGGAACTTTCGATTTACTTTTTTAAATTGAAACTGAGGCGCATTGATTGCTTGTAGAAACACATGATAAAGCTGCCTTAAATACGAGAAGTTAGTGTGAGTGGTTTCAAAAGTTTAACCAGTTAACTACGGAATTTATTTTTAAAGTCCTTCACCGGGTGTGTAATTAACACATTGAGGAAATATCCGTCAGGCCATGCGCGCGTTTTTTAGAAGTGCATTGGTGTTGTGTTATAGCATTCCCACTTCTAAAATTGAAACTCAGTCAATGCAGGATGTTTAAACATATTGGGGCCATTGTTTCTTATCGTAGAAGATAATCACGTTTATGGATATTCATTCAACATGTAAAGCGCCAAGTTTATCGTCTCTTATTTTATACTGTCAGTCACTGATGACTGACGCGACCCGATCGAAAAGTTCAGCGCTAGTCACCGGTGACCAAAGATCATGAATTACTAGATGGGACACTCTCTATACAAGCTTAAAGCTCTAACCCATATGCAACTTCTAAAACTGCCTGGGGTAAATTTTTCCATTAGAGAAAGTAACAAAGAACTACTGCTTTCTATGCCTTATCTAAATTCCAATAAGAACGAAAGAGATAAGAATAAGCAGCCAAAAATTCTCATCTACAGCACTTACAGTGTAGGCAATAAAATGCAGCGTTTTTTTACCATGCATTTTTAAAGGCGGGCCAATCTGTCGGACTCGCTGTGTGCCTCTGCATGCATGGTGTTAGTGCTGTCCCCAGGCAATGTTCCAGCATAGGGAAATGCTGAATAGAGAATGGGGAACAGGCAAGTAGCACACTCAGAGCATGTATACGGATGCGGGTTGCTTACATTTTTTCACTGTGGATTTTTAAAGGCGAGCCAAACGTATTCGAACGTGTGCGCTGCTTTGGGTGGTGAAACGTGATTTTAATTTTCGTTCCGCCTCCCCCTAAATTTTTGTCTTTCCCTCACGCGTGAGCCCTTTATGACTATCCACTTTTAGCAAAATCTGCAAGGTCGGTGGATTAAGGGGACCAAGGTCGAAAAAAGATAAGGGAATACGTCACGAGTGTCCCATCTAGTAATTCATGATCTTTGCCTGTGACTGACGCGGCCCGAACGGAAAGTTCAGTGTTAGTCATCGATGACCGACGTGGCAGTCAATGTGTTAAAATCAAGCGGTGACACATATACACGTCGAACGCAATACAAACGGTGCACAATAAATTTTGCGAAAAAATCAAAGCAAAATGATAAGGATTTCAGTATTTTAATCAAGTCAACCGCACCGCAATAGAGTTTTAGATTGACGTGTATGTACGTCGAACTCAGTTAATTGGTTAAGAATGGTGAGTTTGACATCGGAGACAAAGAACGTAGCGGAAGGTCGAAAATGTATGGAGACGCGGAATTACTGGTTGACGATTCATCCATTCAAGAAGAACTTGCACTTACATTAGGAGTAACTCAGCAAGCAATTTCGCATCGTTTAAAGTCTTCGGGAATGATTCAAAAACAAGGATATTGAAATTTTTTATTAAAAACGGCGGAGACACTCGTATTTATACCCCCAATATAAAATTTTGTGACAATCAATAGAACCTGTAAGTCCTAATTTGGTACTTTCAAGTTATATCTCTAGATATTTAAATATGGAGTTTTCTATAATCAGTATGGCTTTCGTGATATAGTGAATTGAAATCTGTAATCCAAGATATTTCGAATCAATCAATAATTTTGGTTCTATATTTCGAGGATGGCTTAGTAAGCCACTTCTCATCAAACATGAAGAGGTCTTGAACTCAGACCTGGAGTGGTACTGGGAAACTCCATCTGGGTGCAGTCCTAAATGTATAAGATAGGGGTGGGATAAGGTGGCAAGGGGCGGCAAGCGGTACTACCAAAATTTATTCATCTTACTCTGGGTCTGGCTAGCACGACTATTGTCTGTGGTTGTACATATGCGACCCAGTCCCCCAGGAGACCGGGGGTTGGATTTTCACATTTATATGCATAATGCCCCTTTAACTGCCATCGCCACTACCCCATTACGCCTCATACGGACGGAACATAAAGAATTATTTGACATATTGCACTTTGTTGAACACGGCATCGTATAAGGTTGCCAACAGAATGTACAAGTTGTTGCATAAATTTCCTTTTGCAGGGATCTGAGCCTGTGTTGCTGCTGCTGCTGCCGACCGGGTCTCCTCTGAAGAGCCCCGCGTAACCCTGCTGACCCGTGCTAGTCTCGGGACTCTCCAGTTAGTCTTAGAGCCTTTCCGAAGCCGGAGAAATATGCGTCGCTTAGTGTCCGACATTTAACATTGTTAGTTTTGTAGCCCCGACCATCCAGCGAATTGAAATAAATTTCATCCAGCCGACATCCGGGAGCTCCTCCAGCAGCAGTAACAAACAGGATAGGAGCCAACCTCCTTTTCGCTTTTCAAGCGCGTTTTTATCATTCTGTGATAAATTTCACTTCAGCCATGAGCTGCATTTCTTGTGAGGCGATTTCTACTATAAAACTCCTCCCCATTCCTTCTTTCTAGCTATAACTGCTGCCAAAAAATCATCCCCTTCTCTGCACCTAATTTCTCTACGTTATTCTTATTGAAAAATTGCGACTTTCGGAAACACCTGTCCTCGATGATGCAGTACCTTTTCCTTATGAAAATTTTGTGTGCAACATATGATCCATTTTGCAAAAAAATAAAGAAATTATATATGGAGGCGTGCTTTCTTGTTCTGTCCAAAATTATGCTATTTTTAGATTTACGAGTTCTGACGATAACTTTAAAAATATGCTCATCTCAGGGCACTTACACTACTTTAACCCTTTTAAAAATATATTGATATTGTACTAATTACGTGCTAATTTTTAAAGGGGCAATAAGAATTCCATTTTCACACAAATTTATATTAAAGTGCAATAACTTTTGCAAATTCTGCTCTATATAATGAGCGCAGCTACGGAAAAATTACTAGAAAAATTAAACTAATTCGTTATGTTTTATGTTTCAGTATCGACCTATTCGCTGTCTTGATTTCTTTTTAGTATAATTTCATTTTAGACAATCCGGACAAATCTGTTTGTTTTTCTTAAATTATAGCTTTATTTAGTAACAGTATCGCATTTGTACATATTTTTTTAAAACATTGTACGCATTTTCAATTTATTTTTAAATTCTTCGATTAAGTTCTATTGGCTTATTAGAATTTTTGTTTTTATAATATAAATAAATAAGATGCCCGTAATCTCCCGAGATTTTCGACATACTTCTATGCATCCATTGTTAGGGTCCATGCAAAGGCGGTTTAATGTTCCTGCATGGTCCCAGAGGTTTCTGGATCATTCATACTATTCCGTTCAGCTTCTGGAACATACTCCAGAGTCGTTGTTCCTGAGTGGAACAGCCACATCCCGAAATAATTAATAAATGTTTGGCATATCCCCGAAATCTTAGCAAAAACTGGCGAATATTCCATGCATTCGCCTTGATATAGCTGCGGCGAACATGTTTAAAATTAGATTGATGTGGTTAGCGGTCCTGCCGGAGGACTACCCGAATCCATAACCTGGATCCATCTTAACGTGTACCATAACGTCGCGTGGTAGACCAGATTTCCGGGACAAGGTCGGAGGAACCCCACCTTTTGGATTTGAAGGGTGCGAGCCAACCGGAAAGGGCGGGAAGTGGCGTGATTACGAAATTAAATTAAAAGTCTTTTGGAATATGAAATGAACTCGATATGGAGATGAATTGGGTCATATTTGCTGGGGCGGATACAATTACAGAATATGGGGGCTGCATCAAGGGTGTCTGAATTCTGTTTGAGCAGCATCGGCTTGAGGCTGTATGAATGTGCGCTGGAGTTGGTCTGGTGCTTGATCCTTTAAGGGCCGGAGGTAGGGCTTTAATCAGCTATGCTGTTTCACCCATTGAATTTCAGCTTAAATGGCTTCAATCAATTTACTCAATCTGAATTCCTTTCGACATCACAAATGCACAGACACGACATTTAACAGAAAAACATGGATTTTTTTTTTTTGCAATCGTGAAATACTTACTGGCACCTCCAAACGTGAAGTCACCTGTAAGCGGGCGTTGGGAAGGCATAGAAAAATTCAAGAAATTTGTTAAAAGCCTAAAAACAAGTATAATAGCAACAAAAAGGAAAAAAAAAACATTTCTAAGCTTTAAAACGTTTCATTTTTACATAATTATAAAATTAAAATTGTCCAAGGACTTACATGGAGAAGGACATTCCACAAATCACACAGTACAATGAGCGCGTGAAAATTTGTTTAAAAGAGAAAAAAAGCAATTCAAATAAACTGAACGAATAAATCCATAAGGACTTTAAGATCGGAATTTCAAAAAAAAAAAAAAAATTCTTTAGAAATCCGGACCAGTCTATTATTTTTCATAGGGCTAGTACTTTTTTAGGACTTACCGGTCTCACCAGTGGTACAAGTCGCAGGTGCGGAAGGCGGTCCTCTTCCGATGTTGTTCACAGCTATCACGTAAAATTCATATTCCGTGTAAGGGCTCAGGGCTCGGACTACGTAGAACATCGTGATGATCCCACTAATCTCACTAAATGCCTGCAAAGGATTTTCGGTGTAAGATACCTAGACGTGGATAGTGCGGGCAGAATGCGGATTTTCAGAAAATTTCTATGCCCACTTACCTGATTCGCGTTCTTCGGCTTGTACTGGATTACGTAGTACTGGAGGTCCTCTGGGCCCTTATAGGACCACTCCAGACGCACCGACGTCGCTGTTACATCTGAGATTTGCACATCTGTCGGGGCTGTTGGTAGTGCTGTAGGATGTCCAATTTAAGATCACAATTAGTTAAGTTTTTCTAGTTTGGGTATTCGTACTTATTTTTTTATATTTTTACTTACATTGCACTTTTACCACAGCAACCTCTTCAATTTGACCCAGAGAAGATGCAGCAATGCATGTGTAGTTAGCACTTTGCTGAATATTTTTCAGTTCAAGGATGTTGCGACCAATTGGAATCTCATTTTCAGGAGTTAAGTCTTGAGCACCTGTGAGATAGTACCAAAATAAATAAATTGTTATGTAATTTTGTATTTAAGTTATTTCCAAGTCCACTTTTTAACATTTCAACAATTTCTCAATTTTTATGAAAATCGAAAATAGTTGAATCTGTAATTTCCATAACATAAATAGGATACTACGATTTGAGGACTATTTGAGGTAAAAAATATAAGTACAAATATAAAATAAATGACTCGAATATTCTCTTAATTATTTTAAGCTACAAACGATTAATCGATACGAACTTTTATTATTATTCGAGTCCTGATAGAAGCAAAGATCAACTATCAAAGTATACCGACTTCAAATAAACCTACGAACCTACAAACTAGCCGCTAATGTAAGAGGAATTCAAACAAAAACAAGCCACCAACCGAGGCTGGCTGTTATTAAATTAATTGAATTCTCCCACAGGTCCCCCCCTTCCCCGCATGAATAATTCTGAAATTGTGCACTTCTCTTTAGACCCTAGAATCTATTACACGTTAGAATTTGCTAACATGTGTCCCCAGGCAAAGGGAGGACGGACTCCATCAAATATTTGTCCCCAAAGAAGGTGCCCTCCATCACTTAATTACATTAATGCATTTACGACTTCATAAATCGGAATGATTATTATTTATGGCACACCTTGCTCCCTTCTGGCCACGTGGGCGACACCTGGCATTCAAGTGATGGGGCTGGGAGGGTATTTTGGTGAGTGATGGCACGTCATTGCCAGGAGGGCCCCATAGCGGTATTGATGTAAGGGCCGTAAACCCTGAAATGATCCCTCTCTGGACACTCGGGAGCCTAATCAAATGGAACACAAATAAATACGGAATTTTCGGCCGATAAATTTCCCGGGCCAATAAATTTTGCTGGGGCTTTAATTACCGCGCGCTGGTTCCTGAAATTACTTTTGCCTAACTACTAAAAACAGTGGGCCACCCACTTATACCTCCTCCGCGAATCTGTGGAATGATGGGGGGCGGAGTCTTTAGGGTGCGGGCCCAAAAACCACTGCCTCATTTGCACTTAACGTGGCCCTAAGAGGGGGTGTGGGTGGGTGGGGCCAGGCGGCGGTCGGGATCAGCCCGCAGATAATTCATTCTAAGTAATCTCAATCCCTCATACCTTTCATCCATTTAACATGAGGCATCGGTGAGCCGACCGCAACACACGAAAGATTTAAATTAGCGCCCAGCATAACTTCGTTGAGGGGCTCAGGTGGCCTGGAGAAAGTCGGCGGCACCCGTCGCACCTTGACGTAAAGCGATGTTGCCTTCGAGTGTTCGGTACCGACAGAGTTTTCCGCCACACACTCATATTTTCCCTGATCTCCCTCGTTGGCGTTTTCAATTTGTAGACTTCCTGTAATGAAGGGAAAAACGTGGAAATTAGTGAAATTCAAAGTGGAAAACGGGCACTTTTCGTGAAAGGAGGTGAGGGGGACAAATTTGCGGTAGCTTCTTCGTGAAAACTCAAAAATTCAAAAAGTTTTCGGCTTTTCGAGACTTAAGCTGTGTTAAGGACGCGACAGAAAGTAAGGATGGTTGGGCGCGCGAAAGTTTGCAATAAATTTTTTCGAGAGGAAAAGTGAAGAAAAGCCACCTTAATGCGCAACGATGAATTTTCTAAAGTGGTTTCAGTCATTTGTGAATTTTCTTATTTTTTTTCCATAGCTATGAGATGTATGTACACAAAATTTGGCAAATTTGAACGTTTTACAGGACACGAACAGCACCAACTGAATGAGTGACTAAGTGGGGATATTTGCCACAAAAATTTCAAATTAAGGGCCGTTTTTAAAATTATATATAAAAAGGTGTACAGGTGTACACAGGTAGTTAATGGAATAGGCTTTACTATTGAGTGCTTGTTAGATGTTTGGGAATAAGCTGACAAGCACGCATTTAACTTTAGTATGATCTCTAGAATTCACTTTATTTAAAGCGGTATAAGCTATAATTTCGACAAAAATAGTGTTCTAAATTCAAATTGCTATTACTCTTTTAAAATATCATAATAATGTTGCGATATCAATTTTTGTTCTGAATTACATCTCTCCCAAACCTAAAAAATAAGCATCGTTAGGCATTTGAGTGTATACTAAAATAGGATTTCCAACAGAAAAATCAATCACTGTGAGAATAGAATTTAAGTGACATATTGCAAAAAGCATTTTGAAATCACACAAATGCAGCTGTAAATTTGTTAGCATGCAGAGATTCTCCCAATGCTTGTTCCTCGAAAAACAGAGGACGAGTGCTCTTTTATTCCCAAAATAATATTTTCGAGGACAGTCTGACCCAATATCATTGACGTGCCGAGCCTTGTGCTAAGGCAATTATTTTTCAATTTTGCTGCCACGACAGCAAGTTCCTTGACAAATCCATTGGCAGAAAAATGGTGAAGGAAAAAGGAAAAAAAAGGATTTATAAATTAATGGAATAGTCTCAGTTGAGAGGCGAGTAGTAGAAAACGAAAAACCCGGAAACAATTTCCATGCAACGAGACTAAATATCAAAACGACAACGCTTGTGCCAGCAGCGTGAAAAACAAGTGGAAATTTTTCAAATAAAAATGGAAAATTGAATGAAAGCACAGACAGCGAAGTGAGGCGTCCTCGGGCATGAGGTGGAGCTCCGACCGGGAAGAAAGGATTTTGTAGGATGGCTGAGGACGCACGGACGTGGGGCTCCTCTAGGACGATGAGGAAACGCTGGAAGCTGCCCGGTGATGGCAGGTAGGAAAAATGAAATGCATGCGGGCCCAAGCTCTGCCCCAGCGCCTCCGTCACCCGCTGGCTGGCTGGCTGGCTGGCTGGCATGACTCCGCGTGGAAGGAAGCGTCTGGGACTCTTCTTCTGACCGAAGATAATTCACCGGAAGCTCAACTGCAGTAGGAAATGAACCATTTTTAACATCCGATGTTATCTACTCCGAAAGGAAATTGCCTGCTATTAAGCCGCTTTAATTTTTCAACGTTTTTGCAACAATGGACGCCCGAATTCGTTTGAATTTAATATGCGGGATTTCTGTTAGAAATTGGGACAGGAAGTTGTTTAAATAATCTAATATAATATTTCTATGAATTAGCCCAGTTTGTTTTATATTTGTTTTGGAGACGCTAAAAGTCTTTTGAATAGTCTCATTCATATTTAGATTTGTTTAAATTTTGTCCCAACATTTTTTTAATCTTTCTAGTATTTTTCTTAGTGAACCATAAATTCCACAAGGCTTGCAATTTGAAATAAGCATTTCAGCGGATTTATAAAATTGAAATTTCATTTCAAGTTTTGATTTAGTTGTTAGGTCAACGGGGGCGGATTCAAATCCCACGCATAACCATGGTCTCCTGTGCTACGTGGTAACAAAATGGGCCAAAAGTGGCCTAAGTGTGCCTGACCTAGCTCAACCGCGTCTCAACTCATATTTAAAAGAAGGCATTTGATATTAAATAAATCATGCGTAATAGGAAAATATGTCACTCCCGGCTTCTTCGATTTAACAAAATTTGGTTTTAGGCTAGATATCGTTATCTTGGTAGATCAGGTTTTATTACTGTCACAATTTTGAAACAAAATTTGTCCCAATTCAACAGTAATTTAATTGTAATTTCTAACAATTGGCCATTATTTCATCAGTACCATAATGAAGTACTGTCACAATCTTGTCACAAAATTTGTCCCAATTAAAAAGTAATTTAACCGGAATTTTTAATAATTTAGCTATAATTTCATCAGCACCATAACGAAATACTGTCACAATCTTGTCCTAATGTAACGATGAGTGCAGCCAAATGTTTTCGAGCTGTTAAAAAATTTATGGAGCATAAAGCTGCCTCTCTCCGAAGGAATTAATTTTACCCTTTCGCCAACGTCGTTCATTCGCTTGATGTGACTCTTTCTTAGCCCAACGCCAGCTGGGTACTCGTCTATCTTCTAATAATTGTTCCGTACGCTTTGCATAATTGTGCTATCATCGCACAAAGCATCTTTGTATACCTTCTTTACCCGAAGGACGACGCAGGGTCGGGGATCCCCCTCCCCCGTTGCTGTAATTATGCATGGCCTGCTCCCGGGAACATCTGTCACAATTCCATTTTTCCACACTGTGGCGGCATAATCAGACCGCCCAAAGACGAGATACTCGGAGCTGTGGACATTTTTACAAGCCCTTTTTGGGGTCGGGGTGTTCGTGCTGTTGGAAGGGGAAAGCCGTGGTGGGGGGAGGGGGCATCAAGGACGAAACAAAAGATGAAGAAGGGATTGCTCTTGTTACCGCTGGATATTGTGTAGCACTTTGAAAGCATTTTCTGGTCGTCGTAAAGGGTCATGAATTCAGTCAAGGGATACCTGCACCCTAACCTCTTTTTGGGGTTCTTCTCATCGTCGTCGTCGGCTGAGGCCAGCTTGATGCTTTCAAGTCAAGTGAAAAATGGGCTGGCTGTGCTTAGAATTTCTGCGATCAAATTATACCTTCATCCCCCCCAGCTGTTGGCCCCTCCAGTCAAGATACTTAGTTGATTAGGATACGCACTAATTAAGTAATTAAATACGAACATGATGCGAATGGAAACCAGCCTCCTTTCCCAGCTTCCTCCAGACTCACTCAATGTTTTCGCAATAACTTCCAGGAGTGCCGACGATTTTCGGGAGCGGTGGTTCTGGCATTTCTTCTAGAATTGTTTCCTGGCACTTCTCCTTCCTTCCTCAGCTCCCGGCCTAGTCCCGGAAAGTGTTATATCTACTCCAGGCGCTACATACTCCAGATTTAAGTAAAACACTTTTTATGAGGCCAATAAATCTTGATATTGTCGGGAGCTGAGCTTCGTCCATAAATCTTAAGAAGCACCAACCACCTACCATCCCCCCCACACTTTGCAGAGTATCGCAGACACTCGTCATATTTACCTTCAGGATTTTATGCTAAGCGCTGGTACGGGTGGGAGGGGATGTAAAGCACTTACGGCAAGGTGTGTTTTGATTTTATTTATTCCACCAGCCAGCAAAGTCTTAGTCTCAGCGGGCTCCATGTGGGGGCCAGAGCGCCACGACAGGGTGACTTAAAGGCTCTTCCACGCTTTTGGGAGGAGGATGGGGTCTAAAAAAAAATTTTCAAAAGGCGTTTGATTGATGGAGTCAACGTTCAGTACCTTAAAATATGTTTCGTATGCACAATGACTATTTTGTTCTATTTTAGTCCAACTGCGCTCGTCGGAATTTTTCATTAACTGGGTGGATCCCAGAGTGTGGGATGAGAACCAGGGTGAGGAGCCGTAAAGTTGTGGTTTCTGCCTCCACGGCAGAATGATAGCACTCTTTCGGAGTTATCTTCATGCAGAAAAGCATACAGGGGCTCTGGATGCATCTGCATGATTTATAGGATAGAAGGTATGCTTGGGTAATCAGAAAAGTTTTCGCCTGTAAACCAGGGGATGAATCTTAAATTCCCTGGATAGAGGTGTACTCGGTGGGTTTTAGGGTTAATTTCATACCTAAAAATCCCCCCATCATAAAATCTTTTACATTAGCCGCTCTGAGGGGTTTTATCACCTTAAAATCCCTATCAAATCCGAAATTGTATCGGATTCATAATTAAAATCTCTACTTCCCCCCATTCTCTCTTATAGGAAAAATAAAACCCCAATAACCCGGACGTGTTCAATTTTACCAATTCGGAAACTCATTGAGGTAAATTTCATCGCTTAAGGGGGTGTTAACAAAAGCTTATAAAACGTTTATTTAGCGAAATTTTTGCCAGAAGCTATTAAACACCTTCACAGGCATTCAATTATTTTTCATAACCCGCAAATAATTTTCCGCCGTTTCATCCTGAATTTTTTTTGTTTTATCCAATTTTTGCAATTTTACCATACTGACTCAGAAAATATCCAAACTGAGTTTCAATGGAAACATTTTTGGTGGGTTTTGTATACATTTTATAGTCGAGGAATGTTTACAGAAAGGTCAAAAACTCAGAGCTCATGGGCTCATCATTTAATGAATTGCTTAATACTTTTTTTGAATTACGTGTGAGAAAAGTAATAACAGCGAAAATCGATTGAAAATCGATTATTCTCCATTCTCACTCTGTTTTACTGATTGAAAAAACAAAGTCGAGGTAGTGAGCTCAACAAAATAAATTGATTTAATTTTATTTTATTTTTTGTGTTTTTTAGCTGATTGCAATAAACTTTTATGACAATTAAAGTTTAATTTAATTCTTTTTGAAAAATCGTTTTCGATTTAAAAATAAAATTATACAGAGGCAGAATGTAGCGTTAAATTGTACTTAAACTTTTAATAGAAGAAAATCAGGGTTAATAGGCGTAGTTTTTCAGATTCCCAGTTAATTTAATTGGAAAGCCGACAACTAAATGAAATAAAAATTAATTTGCATTGCTACAAAATGCCCATTACTCTTTTCGTTTGCTTGAACTCATTTTTATTATTAAAATATTAGTCAAATAAGCATTTAATTGTGGATTTAATTGAAATATTCTTTTAAGTAGAGAATTTCCAGTTTTTAAATTTATACACATTCTCGCATTCTCCTGAATTTCACAACTGAAACATTCCAGGATTTTTTAAGGGTAAAATGATAAAAAGAGTCATCTTATAAATCTCTCAGGAATTAAATAATTCTTAAATTAAAACTATTGTTAATAACTATAAAATTAAACTATTTGTTATTCTTATTCCTTACTAGAAAGTCTAAATTATTTTCATTACAGATGCAAATTGTGTGAGACCAAATTCATAAAAATCTATTCAATGGTTGTTGATTTTTAAAATTATAAACATACAAACATACAAAATAATCTTTGATTTTGCTGTAGTCGATTTACGAAAATCCCTTGTTCCTCGTTTAAAAAAATTTCCTCATTTTAAGGAGCTGCTGAGGCATGTCTTTAATTCGTTAGAGAAATTTTACGACAAAATCATAGTCGTACAGCGGACCACTTGTCTTCGCCATTATCATTCCATAAAGTTGGAAAAAAAAACATTTTCAGAAACCCCCAAAAAGTGTAAGAATGCAGAAAAAGCTAACTGAATGAAAGAAGCGGAACACATTTTTCTTGGTAAATTCTTTCGAATGCTTCATAATTGGACCTAATGGCGTGGGAGTGCGATTTGATTCAATTATGTCGTTCTAAGAGTGAACCAGCAGGCCGGCCGCCGCAGCCGCCACATCCTGTAGGATACCTTCCTTCCCTCTTTTCACATTTTCTTATCGCATTTTGAGTAAATTGCTCGGAATGTTGGAAGTAAATCTAATGGACATCTTCTAGATCGTCGGAATGAGAGGGGTATTTTTCATAAGCAGCTAGAGGAAACCATACAGGGGGAGGGGCACAGAAACAAATTTTGCTGAATTTTGTGGACGTGAAGGTGAAATAGTCTTGTTTTTGTTTGATTTATGTGACATGACTGTAGCTATTTATGGATGCCTTAACGAAATGGTTGTAGCCGTCGACGCCGTTGTCGAGAAACATTTTTCCGCCACACAAAAGATATATAAATTAAGGGGCAATTTTAGCACGTCAGCAAGGATTCATCAGAATCTGTGGCTGAACGAAAACCGAGCAGGATCCGAAGAATGCTCGCAATTGCCAAGGAGGCGATTACATGGAAAATGACATGGGTGAGATAAAAGGTATAAATATATTTTTTTTTTCGTGAGAAGGGACGACAGTGTAACAATTTCTGATATGGATCAGTTGTCGTTGCTTATGGCATAAGCTTCAGGCCACACATTCAATTCCTTGGAGTATCATCTTTTGTTTTATACTTAGATCATCAAAATCGGCTTATAAGTAGGACTAATAATACTCGTCGCTACATAAAGTTTCATATGATTTTACTTTAACAGCTGATACAAATTTTATTTACCTATACCTACCTAAATTATATCCTTTTAAATTTGCAGCGTTGAGTTGTTTAAATCAACAATTAATTTAACCGGATAGGTTTAGCGGAAATATAAAGCTACTGATGAAATGATTCTCATAGCTTTATAGCACTGAATATGCGACATTTACATAAGTGAGTTCAATTTAATTCAAATATGTTTGTAGTGCTAAATTATGTTGCTCTTAGGAGTAGAAAAAAAATTAAATTAGAATATCGGACTAATTGAAAAAAGACTGTGATCCTTAAATATTCGAATTTTAACAGCTGATGGCAAACCGCAAATCCCTTTAAGGATTTTTAATTCAAATTTTTTCAGTGTTTTTACCTCTACTTTAATATTTCAGGACCTATTTGGGTATTTCTGTTTCTTCATCACGGCGTTTAAAACTTTTTCATTAGGAGAAAAGTGGACATTTTAACACCTGGTGCTAATTAGTACTCTTCAGTTTTCGGTTTACTTTTAACATGACCATCGAATAACGGGGGCATGACCGAGGTGGGAAAAAAGTAGAAAACTAGGTTCTGCTGTCGGCCTTGGCACTCGCTAGAGTCAGGAGGCTTAATAAGATGTCAACTATCCCATGAAATAATCTTTTTTTTTTTTGACTACTCTCGGTGATAGCGCTTAAGAGAATTTTTTTTTTATCTAAAAAGTTCCCACGACAAAATTGGGATTCTGTATGGGGAAGGGATGATAGGGGAAGGAGGAGCTCAAAAAGCCAGGAAAATAATCGCATGAAAAATTCAAGTGAAAAGGACGACAGAGTTGAACCTCCTAAATTAGGAATAACAAAATTCTCGCCATCAACTTAGGAAAGTCGCCGGGAAACTTTCTTCCTCATTTTTTTTTTTTGTTATTTGTTCTCTTCGCCTGGTTCATTCTTTGTGCCATCCTACGTCCTGTGGAAACTTATAAAATTTTTATAAATCCTTGTGCGGCTTAATAGAGTCCCGCTCTCCTCTAACTAAAAGTTGGAAAGTTCTTTTCCTACGGAGGCTCGACGGCGCGGCGGCGGTAAACTACGCCCGACATGAACGTCCCCCTGTACTGCCACTTACGCTCCAGAGTCCTGAATGACCGGGATGAGGTCGAGGATGGGATTCCTCTGAAATGACCTGGGACCAGGACCACTTCTTATGAAACGAGGTACGGCGGCGGGAGTACTCCTCCTGGTGCACGGCGGAGAGTGGCAAAACGGTCAAGTGAAAAATATTTCATGAATTTCTTACAGACGTAGCACACACAAATAATTTCGATGAGGGTTTAGAGAAAACAAAAAAAAAAAAAAAAAAAAAAACAGGAGACAGTACTAGTGCCAGGTGGGGGGTTGAGCCGAAAAAGAAAAGTTTCTCAAGTGAACTGGATGCTGCTGGAGAGAACGAAAATGGAATCCTCTCCTGCCGTGTTCCGGTGTTTGTTAGCGTGCTACAAAGGCGAACAAATAAAATTTAAGAACATCGTCAAGGACCAGATGCGCACTTCCCGGCTAAAGTGGCATTAAAACTAGGGCAAAAGGCACAGATTAAAGTAATAATAGGCAAGGTCCAGAAGGGCGGACCGACCGAAGGGCATTGTTTCACGCCACTTTGTGCCTTGTGGGCAGATGGGTCACTTTGGGCACTTAAGACCACAGCCACATTCGTTTTACTTTTGTATTTTTATAAAGGGAATGAGGTATTTTCTTCTTTTGATGGACTACCGAGTACGGTATTTTGAGATAGAATTATTGATGGTGGTATAAGTACAAGTTCTTGTTATTAAGTTTAAGAGACTTTTAACTTTTTCAAAAGTATTTAATACCGCATCTTACCCTTGCCTCAACTGATTAAGTTTGAGTTATATTTTTTTAAATGGATATTCGAATGTAACATTTCAAAGAGAATTTTTCGGTTTGTCAAACGGGAATAACTTAATTACATATAAAAGGGTCCATTTGACCCATTTGAAATAAACGTTCATTTTTAGAACGAAGTACTTAATTTATTAAAGGAAAGAAAATGCCAATTCTGATTTCTAATAAAATAATCAAATATACATATATTTTTATTTTTATAAATAAAAGAATCAATTAATTCAATCGTAATGATTGACTGATTTCTCCTTTGTATATTTTCTTGAAATAAATTTTTTCTCAAATTATTCAAGTTTCATCGTCATACATTAATCATGCTGACTTTGCTTAGTGTCAGGAAAATCATTCCCAGTTTCACGTTGCTTATCTTCAGGCTTAGGTTATTCCCCGGCTAAACTTGCTTCGCTTATGTTTTGGAATTCTTTCTAGAAACGGTCTCACTAACCGTGCGGACATATTCAGGACTGCACCAAAAACTGCATTCCTTTTTCGTTTATATACATAGAGTATTTATTGGCGGGAGTGTTGCATGTGTATCTCCGATAAGAGTCCGTTCTATTTATGCATTCCGTTATATGGACCCTTCGATGCACATAAAGTAGCAAAGAATTTGCCTCAGTAAAAAATAAGCTAAGAGAAACACGGAAAGCGAGAAATTGTGTAGTCAAATAATAACTCAAATGAACGAAATAAAATAACAATGAATATACGATTATAATTTTAAAGTAAATTTTAAAAGGGGTCATTGTGAAAACCCTGTAGAGATATTCTTTTTTTACATCTTATTATAGGGGTATCTGAAGGTTTGCTATTAAAATGAGGTCTTAGTTGATAAATTTCTATTTAAGAAAATAATTCCAATGATAATGTCGTTACAAAAAGTGCTTTAAAATTTTTTTTCATATATATGTATGTCCTCTAGCCATTAATAAATCTACAACCGCACTTTGGGTAACCTCTGAAAAAAAAAATAAAAATAAAACGAGATAAAAGTCGATCTCAATCACTTATGCAGCTCCTTAAATTTGAAACTTTTGTAACTAAATTTGACCCATAACTCATGACGAAAAAAAGGAAGCTGACTGTAATAGGCAAGGGGATGTAGGGCGTGGGCGGGAAAAATCCCTTAAGGGTCTTCGTATGGGGTGGAAAGGGAAAATTTCCATATTATCCATGCGAGCCACGATAACGAGGAAAAGCACACGAAGTTGCCTTTTTCGTCCTTTCATTTCCTTTCGTTATATTTTTTTTTTTGTGAATTTTCCCATTTTGCGTTTGCCTAGACTTTACCCATGAAAAGAAAAGCCTTACAGTCCATTTTTCGTGGGATTTTTGAAAAACCCACATGTGAAGATTGAAACGGTGTGTCTCCTTGAATTGTATTAAAGTTGTGGGAAAAAATACGGAAAGGAAAAACGAAATTCTAAAATAAGAAAAACACAAACCCTAACGGGGGCAAACCTGATGGGTTGGGCGCGAGGCAAACAGCTAAGGGCCGGGTAGGTTCTGTGTTTCCGGCGAAATTGTGCCATCTAGTTATCCAGTGAAATCCTGACTAAGCTTCCTTTAAGGAAAATGAGATCCTCTTAAATATATCCAACAATTTCCCTCTGTAAAATTTTCCCCATGTCACGTTATAGCAGCGATGTGCTACATTTCCCCCGATCCACACCCTACCCCTGGATAGGATGTTGACGATGTTGATGCTCTCCACATATATGCAGCATATGCCACATATTTATGTAGCTGGCCCCTCATCTAGTCTAGGGTCAGGTCGCATTAAACCTCCTCTCCTCAGTCCAAAAACCCCAAAGGCCTGGACATGTGTGTGCTTCCGGACGACTGTGTCGAATCAAATCAACTCCTGAGTTACATAAATTATGTTTTAATGCTCAGCGACTTGAAAGGAAACATTTTTATGGGTAGAAGCAGTGAAAATAAATTCGCCTAATGGCGAACGTCGACCATTTCGGGATGCAATTTCATATGTTTCCTGTGGCCATTCTCGTCCCGACGGCAAATATATGTCCTCTGAATGTATGAAAAAAAAAAAAACAAACAAACATAATTTGTGCACTCGGAGATTTTTGGAGTTGTTGAATTTTTTATGGAATAAATTAGATTGCAGAGTGGAGGCATTATCTGGAAATAATTCCGCTTTTTATGACGCAATGTACGCTTCTGCCTAAAGTCTAAAAATATGCGACATGTTTCGGCAGTATGTATGTTTTTGTTGAATGACTTGTTCGGCATTATAATTTTAGTTGAAATGGTCCACAACTTTTATTGTATGACTACAGCTAGTAAATATGTCAACAGAGTTTGAATTTATTATGCACTGTATTAGAGGGCTATGAAAAATGAGGTATTTGTGGGGTTTCCTTTTTCAAAAAGGTATTTTTAGGAATTTTCGGATCATATTTACAGGTAGACATTTTCAACCGATTTGACTACTCTTTCGCAATTCCTACTATTTTATTCCTCTATACAGTAGGTTAATATTTAAAATATTTTGAAGCCTTTCTTTTCATAAAATACGATGATATATCACAAGATATTTTATATATTTGCACCCTCTTAGCACTTGGAACTGAATTATCAAATAAAATCTAAATATTCTATTGATATTTTAAAAAAAATATTAAAAAACGTCTATAGTATCTGAATTCCTCCTTACAAAAGTATAGGGAATTTTATACCAGAAATAAAATTTTGTATATAAAGGAAAACATTCTTGTTTATTTAACATACATTAATATTTTATAACATACATTAATAGTGTAGTTTGAATCATAGCTTTTAGTCTTCTTGGCATTGATTCTACCAACTTTCCTGTTTCAAAAGACCCAATGTTTTACCATTCTTCCCGTATTCTTTCTTAAAATTGAGAAATATTAGACGGGTTCTCTTTCCTCAATATTTTTCCCAAAATTTACCACAAATAATCTATAGGGTTAAAATAAGATGATTGCGGGGAGCAGCAACAATGATTTTGTATTCACAGCCGTATTTTTGGGAACGTTATGCTGTTGAAAATAATAATTATTAATTCCAAATTTCTCCACGCTGTTCTCTATGTTATTTTACAGGATATCGATGTAATAATGATTGAATTTCAGAATATGCCATACAGACACCCTCACACCATTATTGACCCACCCCCATGTTTAACCGTGCGCAAATGTTTTGTATCTAATGCTGAGTTTGACTAAGAGTTAAATTTGTGAGAATGTGATAATTTCTAATATATATAACACCAAAAGAAAATGTGTTTTCTTTCAAATTTGAATTTGAACGCTTTCTTTTCAAATTTGAATTTTGAATTGAACCACGATTTAGTTTGTTGCTGCACTAAATAAAATGTTGTGTGTGTATTTGTTCGAACATTTTGTTATTGTAAGAAGGTGAAATTAAAGTTTCGTTTGAATTTTTCAAATCTAATATAGCAGATATATAGCGCCGAATTTCTTAACTTCAAGGAATTAAATATTCTAAAAATTTCTATGTCATGTGTGATGTCATTAGTCATATCATGTGTTATATCATGTGCCAATATTCACCTCACAAAATGCATTAATTGCGTACTTAGTTACAGTAAATAGCAGAAATATTAATTGTGTTTGACGCGCCTTCTATGGGAAATTGTAAAAACCTTTTATTAACCCTAAATCATATCGTAATCGAAACATTATATACTGGCAAACTTTGAGCTCAATCGGCCTAGTAGATTCGGAGGCTATACAATTCAGATAAACAACAATTGCTTTTTATATACAGGGTGCTTCGTAAAGAAGTGTTCCAACATGTACATGGACATGTATTTTTTCGTATAAGCCCTTGTAAAATTTCGCGTGTGCAGGAAGGTGACCTCATAAAAAACGTAATAACTTCTGTTCGAACTACATAATCATAACACGGTAAGGTTGATTGTCATATGTTGGAACACTACGAATCACACTTACGAATCATCCTGTGTACAGATTAAGTAAAAAGAAAAGTTTGAAAGTGCTTTGAATATTGAATAGTCCCAAAACTTTCTTGCGTCACTGAATATTTTTCATATAAAACAAAGAGTGGGATCAAAGATCATTACAAATGCGCATTATTCCAGAAAAAATATTTCAATTTGAATTTATTCTGTAGGTCTGCTCTCTAAATTTGTTTTTTTTTTGTTGTTGTATATATCGATTTACATTCGAACAATAATCATGGTTCCAATTTTATTCAAAGTAGTTTCATTCTCGTTTTACTGATTCTCGAAGACACTAAAGAGGTTTAAATTTCCATTTGAAATGTAAGCAAAGTTAAATTTGAAATGAATACAATTTTAAAGATACCAATACCGCTAAAAGAAACCCTTCGATCTCCTTAAAAAGTAGCAAAAGTAGAAAGTATCTCTTTGCAAAGCAAGTAGAAAAAGACATTATTTTCGAGATATTGGAAATTTCTTTCAAGGTAGCAACTTCAATTTCTTAAAAACCCTCGACACCCTCAGCTTTAACGTGCTTCCAAAAGGAGGAGACAGTGGCACCATCCGAAAAGAGAAGTAATTGCTTTGACTTGTGTTCCCTAGAGATTGCATCTGTGGGGGTGGGGATAAAAAAAAATTGGGTGGGTCGAGTATGAAAGAGATACATCCAGGGGGTTTGGAAAACATGCAATCCTACTGGATTTAAGCACAATTCGCATTTCTATTAAAATAACCCAATCCCAGGCACTCCTGGAGCGTTTCCTTCACTGTGCTTGTGTACGCTCGCGCCACCAAAAAGATATACAAAAATGAGCGGCAAAGGGATAAAATATAAGTCACGTTCATCCTGCACAGCTTGCGTTGAAAGCGAAAATTTCGTGATAGCAATTTATCTATTCAGGGAATTTTCCTGCAGGAAAAGATTCAACTTTTCTTCACGTCCTGGCGGCGCGGCGACGGCATCGCCACCCTGTGTACACACACGGGGCCTTGTGCACACAGCTAGAGTAATTTGGGAAACTCACTCACTGCATTTGCAGGATACATTGAATCCGAAGTTCCCCGGATTCTGGGATTCCAGGATTTATCCCGGCCTCGGCCTATAACCATAATACAGGGTGTAGTACGATAGTGTGGTTGAATATCGATAGACGGCACTGATAGCTGCCGGTGATAGGTGGTGTCTCGTTTTTAACGATGCTAGCGCCGACACTCGGCGCCAGCGGGTGATCTGCTATATTCCGTGATGTGGGAGGAAGAACTCCGTCCAAGGACTGTCGGCCGGGTGTGTGTAATGCGACCCAGGCTCGATTTTCTGTAAATACGGCTGGAGTTTGCACCCCTACCAACTCACTTCATCTGCGGGAGTAGCCCGTCCTGGCCTCGATCAGCTCCTTAACAAATATTCTTATTCTTGTCAGTCGCCCGGTATGCCCAGGAATAACTTGGCAGGAGGTGGAAAGAACTTACAGAAATAGTTTTTTCCGGAATTGGTAACTATGCAAGGAAGAGGGAAGAGCTCTGCTCTGGGAATTTGATGGCGCGCCTGTGGTAGCCTCCCTGCAAAAATCCCTGAGAAATTTCAGTTCCCATCTTTATTGTATTCATGGGACGTGAAAGAAAATTTTGATTGTTGGATTAAAAGAGCGATTCTTCTCAGTTTCCGGTTATGGTCCATCGCTGGAGTGCTTTGAGATGGCGGTAGCCAGGATTCGTCCGGCAAAGAAGCTGCCTTTTACTTGGCGCTGAATTTAAAGAGGTTGTGGGCGGTGCAAAATAATAAAAAGGAAAAAGTCAGAAAATAATCCCAATGAATAGAGGTAATTACTGGAGCTGAAGAACAAAGTCGGACCAGAGAAATTATGTTCGCAGGTTCGCCGGTGTTTTAATTGGCAGCAATTTTGCTCGAGGCGAGAAAATTCGCCCGGATAAGGAGTACCCGGCCAAAGGAAATCCAATCAGGCGCCAACTTGCAGACCCCTGAAGATATCCCGGGTAATGTTCGGCTGATTGCTGAGTGCCGCTCAAATGCTGTTTTAAAACGAACTTTATTTCGATGTCTTTGTTCCGCCGCCATCGATTGAGCCAATGGGGTTTTTATGGCCTCTGCACTGTTGGCTTTTTGCGCCAGCTGAGGAGAGGCGATGTACCGAAAATGTTTGAAGCACTCGGCGAATTGAATGTGGGTCTTCTTTAACTAGTCCATCCGTCTATTAGGAAAACGAAAATGAAGGGAAATTAAATCAAGGAAGGCATACAATTAGTACGAAGTAAAATTTCGTTAAAAACTTGGGAGGATATTTCAATTTAGCATTTCGGAAATCTTTAAATTTAGTTACTGGCATTAGAAAACGATTTGTACTATGTTTGATTTACTTCGCTTTTAGCTTATGTAAATTTATGTTATATATACGATTAAGTTATCCTAATATTTTACCAAACAAACTATTCTCAAAACTTTAAATCTCCATTTGATTTACTGCAGCCCACTGGTTCATCATCGTTCGGCATATTTTAAGAAAAATGCTTATATCTTATTTGTATACAGTCCGTAACATACCTGCACCATCTAATTTTTAAATTTTATTTAATACTTAAGGTAAACTGGAAAATTGACCTCAATAATAAATTCATAACTTAAAAGATTTGAAAAAAATCAAGGAATAAGGCTAAAAATGAAAGAAGTAAATTACTGCTTATTTCGATTCTGGTTTGAGTTTTCGAGCGATAGTCAACAAATTAATTGATCGGATCGCGCAATGCGGAGTTTTTTAAAGGATCCACAAGGATATGCTACCAAAAAACGTCCTGGCCGACCTAAAAAAAAAAAAGAATGACAGAGCATCATATTTGGAATTTAACCTTAAATGCGTTGCAAGATTGCATCAAATTCGAGGGAAAAGAGGCGAAAATGTTTCTCGGATGACCAATTCTCGAGTTTTAAAGTGAAGTCCTCATATTGTACGAACCAAAATGAAATTTGCATCATTACTAACAGAAGTACACAAACCAAAAATACTAGAATTTGATGAAAATAATATAGACCCTCAGTAGTATCGGCAAGCTACGACTCGCTTGTAGATCTTCTAAAATAAATAGTAAGGATTACATAAACATATTAAATGCGCAGCTTGTGAGATCAAAAAGACAGTAGGGAAGAGAAATTATAAGAACACCGATGAACTATTTGAAGCATTTAAGGAAGCTTGGTAAACCATTCCTACTGACTATTGCGAAATCTCATAAATTCAATGGCAGGGCGATGTTAGACTGTAAAACATATCTTACAAAATATGAATGCAGCCTTGCGTATAAGTTTAAAGCCACCTTGGTTTTTGCACTGCCCATTGAATTTAAGTTTGAATGTTGAAAATTTCAGGTATTCAAATACGATGATTAGGTCGTCACATCATCATACATAAGGTGGAATTTAATTGTAAGAGAATGTAGTTCAATTAATTAAGAAATTAAGGAACTAAGTTAAAATCACTCTACAAGGGCATGTGCAAAAGTTTAAGGCCACTGAAGTACATGCTGAGTAGGATATCAACAGCAAACGCACTAATGGTTAATTTAGCTGTTATTTTATTCAGTGCGGCGTCTGATTGTGTTCTTTGAGTAATTATCGTATAATTTTGAGTTGGTCTATCCAAAGTTTGTTGAACTTTTTAAAAGAATGGGTAAGAGAAGAATTGATAGCATTCTGTGATAAGTGAGTATTCATATCCTTTAAATACTGGCTGAAATTTATAAAGTTGCTCTTAAAAAGGTTGTGGCTTTGCACAAACATCAGAAGATATGAATATACCGAAACCATTGAACAAAAGGTTCGTTCGGGACGTCCCCGTATCATGGATGAAGGTTCTAAACAGGCTCTAATTAAAATAGTGAACAAAAATCGTTTCCTCTCAAATATAGGGATTTAAATGCAGTTCCAATTTTCTACTGGAAAGGATATATCTACGGCGTATATTCGAAAACTACTCTGTGGAGAAAATTTGAAAAGCCAGCCAGTGGTAAAAAAGCCTTTAATAATTTTAAGAAATGCCAAAATTTGCAAGAAGTGGTGTCGATCACATCGAAAAAGGACGGTATGTGATTGGAAAGAAAAATACTTACCTGAATGTGTCCAACAACAAACTCAAGGAGGAGGTGGGAAGGCCAGTGTATTGGGTACAATGTCGTGGTATGGCTTTTCTTATTTGCGTATTATCGATTGAATGATCAATAAGGAGAAATATGAGGAAATTTTGCGTGAATTCTTACTACCTTACATTGAAGTAAGTATACCTCTATGTGGACCGATTTTTTTCCACCAAGATAATGCCAGGCCCCATACAGCCCAGTATACACAAACGTGGTTTGAAGAAAACTGTATTGCTGTGCTTCCTTGGCCACCATCAAGCCTGGACCTTAATATTATAGCAAACTACTGGAAAGTTTAAGGAGATAGGCTAAGCAGCTGTAAAGTTAATACTTCAGAACTGAAACTGCATTTGCAGGAAGAATGGAAAAAAAAGACAAAAATTATGGCAGAAAATTTAGTAAATTCACTACCAAAAAAGCTCTGTGCTTGCATTGACGCTAACGGATTGTTTTTTAAAGCTTAAAAACAAAAGAAGAAACAAATAAAAAATGGGATCCTTAACATGAATTTTAAAGGCTTTAAACTTTTGCACAAGTTTTCTGTTAAAAAATATGATTAAACTGTTTAATTTCTTGATAAACTGAAATATATTCCTTTGATAATTAAAAAAATCGTATGTGTAATCATTGTAACCCCCTACCATCATTCTCGAATGCTGGAGTTTCCAAGATACAAAGCATTCACCTTAACTGACAATAAAAGAATGAAGGTCGCTTTAAATTTATGCACAAGACTGTATAACAAGAAGTTAGAAAATGTGTAAATAAAAGTATTTTCTTCAAACATTTGTTCACTGTCTTTAATTAGATGCTCGCTTTAATATTCCAGCTTAACTACGTATTTATCTTATTCTCACGAAACATCAGATGTTTGCTGTTTAAGTTTGCATATAAAGAACGATAATTTGAATTACATCGGTTCTAGGGGCTTCTGGAGTTCAGTTGTTAGCACGCTGGACTGCCGTCCCAGAGGCTGTGGGTTCAAATCCCACGTTTAACCGTGGTCCCCTGCGCTACGTGGTAACACAATAAGCCAAAATTGGCCTAAGTGTGCTTTTCTAGGCAACCATACCAACATAACCTAACCTAAATCAGTTCTAAATATTATTTAAAAGAATATTTTGCTCATAAAAAAATGAAACAATTATTAGGAATATTTCCATGTCTCGCTAATTAGTGGCTCGCATCTGCATATATAGATATAAATATATATAAATAATAGATTTGCAATAATATAACTTTTATTTTACAGTATGTTTGGTAACAGCGTATCTTTCATAATTCAATAATGTGATAAATAATTAACGAAATATTATTTTTGCCTTATTATTGACTTTATTTTCTTTTACGAAATACATTTAATGTTTGGTGAAGTCACCGTTATTTTCTATTATAGCTATAGATCTAGTGTTCATATTTTCAACTAATTTTTCAGCATATTTTAGTGGTAGATCCTTCCAGGCTTTTTTTACCGATGATTTAAGTTGTTGCAAAGTGAAAGCATTTTTCCGCTGCAGCTTTGCCTTCATAAGAGCCTACACATTTTCAATTGGATTAGCATCAGGACTTTGTAAGGGTCTCTTCATGACATTGAAATCCTCTTGATTTTTCCATTCGGTACAAAGACGACTGTGTTTGGATCGTTGTCTTCTTGCAATATCTACGATCGGTTTCCTGTTCCAAACCAAGAATCTGTAGACTTTAATAACTCGTTTTTGTAAATTTGGAGTATTCTTTCTGCATTCAGGTTTCCAGTAAGATCAATCAATTTTGGAAATCCTTGCGAACAAAAGCATCCCCACATATGAACTTTAATTAAATGTTTTACAGTACGTATAATCTAAAACGGTCCATTTTTTAACCATCCTCGTTTAGGTCCTTGGTATACCCAAACTGATTGGCAGTGAGCACGACGTTTGTCCAATCGCGGTTCAAATTTTCATTAGCCCCTTTCAAACGGTTTTCGATATGCTTTTCGGATAAAAGTGGTTTGATTGTAGTACTGCGGTGTTTGATGGAATTTTCCCTTGTTCTTTGGCGAATGGTATAGAGAGACACGTTGATACATTTTTCCGCTAATTTTCTTCTAGCTTGCCGCAGCGTCATTTGTTGATCGTTCTCAAAAAGCTTCAAAATAGCGATGTCTACTTTTTTTGATGTTTTTATTCTTTTATCCCTTCCTGGCACGTCGTTGACGTGCGAAAACTTCTTACACCACTTCTTTACAAAAGACGCATGCATTTTAATAGATCTCGCTGCCGGGCCATAAGTCTTTATAGGTTCTTTTTGATGAAGGCAGAAAAACATAGCTTCAAAACGTTTATAAAATAAGGCACTCATGTTAAAAATCGATCTCAACAGTAGAAAGTTTAACGCAAAATGAGACTTTAAACATGACGCGCATATATACAGGTAATACCCATCCACTCCATCCCATCCTTTCTATTTCTTTCTGAGAAATCGTCGGATACGCTCTTACCAAACAGACTCTCAATGTATTTTCGGGCTTAGAACATAATATAAACTTTTCCGATGTCCATAACAATTTACGCACGCAATTTGTGATTTATTATTATTATTATCAGATTTACTTCAAAATCAAAACATAAGTTTTGAATCATTCATTGTTTAAAGTTATAAATATAGCTGTATCTGTTATATCTACGAAAAGAAAATATCTGGGTCTTATTTTATTTTTAAAAGGCCTAGTCGACAATATCGCTACAGTAAAAGACTCCTTAGGTCTAAAGTCACAAATTTTCCCGAAAAAAAAAAATTAATAAATATATGACTAGACCATAAATTCCCTTAAAGTTCCCTACATGCTCCGGAAATGCATAAAGGAGCAATTCCTTAATATTTTTGATAACACTGGACCCTCTTCCATCATTCATGCTCCTCAAGGGACCGCACACCGCACTCCGATTGGTCGCTGAAACTGCGCCAGAGAGAGGGGGGAGGGAAAAAAAAACTTATCTAGCTAGTGGGTATCCACCCGTATAGCGATGGGGCCCCATAAAAAACGGACATCAGCCCCCGCCCCTACCATCCCTTGCGCGCGAGCAACCAGCACACAGATTTGCGCAGAGTGTAATATTTTTAATGTTTTTATATCCACTGACATGCTACCGATACGGGGGAAACATACGTTTCGCATTTGTGCCCTTTTTATCCGATGATATATGCTCGCATTTGACATAAAAGTGTTATCGATGCCTATAGATAAATAAGTCGATAAATAGCTGGGCTGGCTGCAGATGGGATGGGGGTGGGGATGGAATGGCATTCATCCCGGCCCGTGGGCTGGATGTAGTTTTTTTCGGAAATATTTTCTTTTTTTTTTTGTCCAGGACGACTCATCGTCAAGGGCTGCCCAATAGATCTCTACACGTCTACTGCCTGGCGGAATTCGGTGTCCAAATGAATACATTCAGAGCATGCTATGTTCGGGCTGAATATGCTTGGTGGAGAGGGGATAGAAGGGCCGGGAGAGGCAGGAAAAATGTGGGCCCATAAAAAATTAATAGTCCATTGACAGTCCTAAATCATTTTAATGGCAAATTCTGGTATCCGCTCACGGGCAGCACACGCCCGGCGGGCTCTCCGGCCGCTGGGTTTCGCCCTATTTACATTTGCGACAGGAAGAAATATGCCGACATTACGGGAAATAGCCCGATTTCTTCATATCTATTTCACCGGGTGACCGTCAAGGATGCTTTTCGACTGTCGTCACCTCCTCCCACATACACCCCCCTCCCCCCCCAACTGTTCTTCTTTCACAAATATTTTCGGGGGTGCAGGGACTCGAATTCGTAAGTTTCTGTGGCATACACGCCAGAGTCCACCCTCACCTGGATATCAAGGAGTCAATTAGTCACGGCCTGTGTGGTGGACTTCTTCTGGCAGGTGTTAAGCGTCAATTTTTCTTATCTATCCCCTCTCCATCCGCTTTCTTGGAAGGTTTTATCAGAAGCAGGTGTTTGTCATTTACCTGGCGGGGTCCCCGTTAGCCGCACCACCTTTATAATTGAGGTGAACCTCCGAATTTGCTGTCGTGAAGGTTTGGCAAGATTTCCGGTACAGAGAAAATCACGCAAACATCTCATAACGCAGTCAAGGACCTTGTGAAATTTTCTTTATCTACTGCGATTCATTTCTTTTGAAATATCTTTGCTCGTTTCACATAATTGCGTTCATTTGGAAAATTGTGACTTCTAAGATGATGTAATTTTGCAGGAAGGTGATTTTTGGACAGGCAGGTGACCATCACCGTTGGCATGTGAAATTCCGCTTTACCGATGCCAGAAGTAATTATGGGTCATTTATTTCCGGACACCCTCCTTTTGGGACATTTTAGGGCAATTCGTGCGGTAATAAGGGGGCTACAACAAATAGTTGATCAGAATATTATTAAAAATATTTGTTCTGTATTCATGCAGTATAAAGTTAATTTGAAAAATATAAACTGGATGTTTTTCGTCTCTCCCGCATAATGGAAAACTTTCTAAATTTGAAAATTTTGCTGTAAATTCTGCAAAAAAATCCCGATTGGAAGTAAATTTTGGATTTATTGTAGAAAAATTGTCCTCGACGATACTGAATTATTCTTAAAATTACACTTAAATATACGAGGATAGAAAACCTTTTTATTTTTACATGTAATGTTTAAAACAACATCAAATTCAATTGTAAAGTGTATAAAACCTTAATATTATGGTTTCTGTAAATGTTTACTTTTAGGACCTGTAGCTTTTTAGTTTCATCGACAACATTGTCTCTATAGGAGGACTACAGGAAATCGTATGTAATTGAAAGAATTTGCTGAAGAAATTCTATTTGCCGTACATGCCAAAGGGGTCTTCCATCAAACATAGCCTTTAAAAATCATTTCAACTTCCTGTCCATTGGCAATTTTCCAGCAATTTTGTATTTACCCTTGCACCTGTTGGTGTGCCACATCTCTGAGCGCAATCAGAGAGATGTTAAATTGAACGAAATCGGGAAAAAAATTGCTTTCTCCCCAAAACATAAAATAACAAAAAAAAAAAAAAAAAGAAAAAACTAACAGCACACAAAATAAAAACAATAAAAACGGGGAAATAGGGAGAGAAAAAGAAAGACGACTTTGCTGAAACAGGTAACATTTACCGAAAATTCCCAGGTAAATGAATTGTGTGTGTCCTCGCAGAGAGACAAAAGCGAAAACAATTTTAAAGGAAAACAAATTCCCGCCCCATTGCCGCAGGACATGTTATATATCTATATTGAGGGTGAGTGGTGTTACTTGTTGTAGGTGGGGGTGGGTGTAGGGTAGGGATGAGAGAAGGGGAACATGTTCGTTGGAAAATTTTGTGTGCTTTTGCTTTTCTAGATTGGTCCTGGCCGTTCTCGGGAGGAAAACAGGACGTAAAAGAGCAAAAGAGGCACTTTATGATTGGGATCAGTCCTCGGGGACGTCCTGGCAAAGATTAGCTTTTAAGGGCTTATTAATATTTCATAAAAAATGATAATTGAATTGCTGCGCTCTTTGCCAATTTCATATTTGAAAGGCGGGTGCTTCTAAAAACTCTGCAGTGTGGATCCCATGTGGGAAGTAATGGTTTTATGTGGAATTTAAGTGATTCCTTTTTAGAATGTCCTTTGAATTTTGATTAGATTGTGACTATTCCCTTGTCGAATTTTGGTAATCAACGGAATTCTTAAAAAACAATACACCCAAAAATATGTATAAAAAATAAAAATTTAAATTAATGAACCGAAATACCAGTAGGAAAAATTCGTATGATAGATAGAGACCGGTCCCTGCCAGTTTTGCCTTTTTTGGACTTTCCCACATAGTTTTACTATTTGCCAAGATTGCAAACTTTTTTCCCTTACCACTTGTTTAGTTTTTAATTAAAATTTTATAATTTTAATTCGTAAAATAGGCTAATTCGAAATAAAGAAAGGATATATAAAAATATACATGATTTTATATTGTACTCTATGAGTCGAACGATTAGTTACAGAGTAGCACTGATTTAAGTTTAGTTATCTAAGGTTAAAGGGTATTTGCTCAAATTTCGAAATTTGGCCAGTTTTGCTACGACTTGGATGTTGGATCACGATAATTCACCGAGAGATTCTGGGTCGAGGTCCTTAAGGATGTGTCCCCATATGCGCCGGATACGTTTCAGAGAGGGGCGAGGAGGCATTTGGGGCCCTCGTCGATGCGGCCGCTGGCGCTCACTTGTGATTGCACGGCACCACATCAGGCCATTAATCCTGCAAGCATCCGGCGGTAGTCATGTGGAAGCAGGCGGCAAAAACTATCTCACAATTGAGACGAGCATTAGTTATCCTTTTCCGTCGGTGCGGTGGTGTGAATTTAGATTTATCCGTCGGACTCGCTGGCAGTTGATTTTCCACTACATATCCTTAACAAACGTAAATCCTTAAGACAGATACCGACGTAAATTTATTTCTGCATGTAGATGGATGCATGTGAGCCCAGCCCAGCCACTGTATCCTTGTTTACTCCTCTGGAATATTAAAGACCTGATGCCAGGATGGGTTCAGCTCCTTGCTACGGGATCCGGTCGCGGTGGTGGCATCTGACTCCCGTCTTCTAAGGTACTTGGGTTTCGTGGCAGCCGATCCTCCTGCAGGATGGTGAGCGGTTTCATGGTAGCACGAAGGAATTACAACGGAAAATGTAAGTAGATCTGGCCATGCGGGGGGGCCTGGCACGCTCCTGGCGCTTTAAGCTAACGTGGCGGAAAAGTATTCAGTCCCTTTCACGTGTTCAACTCCCGTTCGCCACCATCAACCCCTTAATGTTAACTTTGCAATTTTAGAAATGCATGAGAAGTTTGTTCTTCGTACCAACTAGCGTGACGTTTTCCACAATGCTTTTCTCATGTCGTCCTACCAGAAAAAAAGTGATCAGTCCTGTCTACCAGCCCGAGAGGGAAGCCGCCCTTTTGCTCACCGCTAAAATGTTTGCTGTATGCATTACATCGGAACGCAAAAGAAATTTTATGTTTTTCACAATTGCTTACTCCCCCGACTCCTTCAGCTATTTAATTCTGGTGAGCTGTGGTGCATTTTCGGATATTAAGGAGTACGATGATAAGACGATGGTGCTGCAAACTAACAATAAGAAGGATATCCGATCTTAATGAAAATTTTAAAAGAATTAAAATAGCGCAATAGCTAGAGAAAAATGCCCAAGTGCCCATATACAGGTAACAAAGTTTTTACACGCTTTGCAATTTTTCACAACTTAAGCTTAAAAAATGAATTGTTTTTAATGGCATATTTTTGAGTACTGTAAAAATAAGTTAAGGAAGCTACTACTAATTACCTTAAAAAACCAATTTTTCAAATGCGGATCGCTAAGGTCTTATTAAGATAAATTCATTAAGTAATTCATAATTCGTGTCTTACAAGGCTCAAGTTCCGTAAATATTTAGTTTCTCATATATTGTAAAATTCAGCAGTTGTCTAGTTAAGCTGAACTGCGCAGTTTGTTGCAGAAGCTGAAATCAATTCGATGTTGAATGAAAACCATCAGTTAGATGTTATTTTCATTTTCGAAATTTACTTGGTTCAACATCAAAAAAACCTCCTATTATAAAATTCAGTTTATGTTGATTTCCCAATTCAGCTACTGCTCATATTAAGCTGAATTGAAAACTTAGCTATAGAAGGGTGAGATTTTTGATTATATAAAAAAAATGGACATAAATTCAGATTGAATACGATCGTACGCAAACCGTATTCATAAATTCGTCGAAAAGTTGACTGCATTGTTCAGTAATTTCTCTTGTCAACATATTGGTGCGAGTTTTACTTTATGAATTATTATTTAGCTATTAACTTACCGTCAATTAAAGAATATCGTGAATTTGTCATTTCAACTTTTGTCTGATTTTTCATCCAGTAGATAATTGGAATTGGATTTCCAATAGCTTTGCACTGCATCACAGCGGTGTGTCCCACTTCAATAACTCGAGTGTTAGGGCCTTGTGTAATCACCGGAAACCCAGGTGGTGTCTTCTCGCCTGAAACATAAAAAAAACCATTTAAAGTGCTCTGATATAAGATTTTTCAAAAATATAAAATTTTAATGAGTTCCAACCCCCGAACAACTTTGGTGAAAAATTTCTAATCGTGACGCCCCATTTCTTGTCCCCATTTTGTTTTAAAACAAAACAAAAAAAAAATATTTTTATAGAGTGAAAAATATGGAAGGAGGGTATCGAAGAAGTTTGTCTCACCAACGCAATGTTGCAGTGTTTATCTTCCTCGTCCCAACCACTCATACGTGCAAAAACTTAAGGATTCAGCCCCCACTGAATATCCCCCAGGATGCTTTTAATGAAATTGGAGGCACAGGTGATGCTCGGCAAGGAGGCGACATGTAATTCGCGCTAAGTGCGCACGAGGGGGGTAGAATTTCAGCAGGTGCGAGATAGCTCTAAAAAATTCGCTAATGCCTCGATAGAAGCACAATGCAAGCAAAATGAGGGGCAGCAAGAGTAGGTAAAATGGCACTACCATTCCACCCATATACGATGGTGGGGTTTGTTTACCTGTTTGCGTTTTAATGGACCCTTGAGAATCCCACCTGATTATACATTGTCCTTAAAACGTGAACTGCGCTTCATTTGCAGTTACGATTCGCGTTTTTTTTTCGGTTTCCCATAAATTTCAGATAAAGTCGCGTGTTTTTCGGCACGTACAAAATCAGCTAAATAAGTAAACAGCCAGTCCAGTGGAGGTGGTTTGGCTTTTGGTTTGGTGGGGGGCAGGGCGGGAATGGTGTTAAATTTTTACGATAATTTCACGCTGTTATTGGAACAAGTGGATTATCAACGATAAAGACGAAGCTTAATAGGCCCTTCAAAGAGATTGTAAAGCCTTAAAGTGGTTCATTTCGCATGGTTTCAGGAGTCCCCGCATAAACCGGGCGCCTCTTGTTTTTCCCACTGCTCACTTATTGCCACTTTGCTAATGCGAGCCTGGGCGCGACTCCGGTTCTGGGTGCGTGGAAGGAGGGTGTAATCCACCCTGAAAAGGGACTCTATTATAATGCCACGAAAACGAGGACCATTATGGGATGGAGTACACCTCGTCTGCGCCCCGTCCTCCAGAGGAGTTGGGGCACATCAAGGTGTGAAATGGTCGAGATTATGGCTTAATTTATATTGTTTATCGCGCGCAATGAAGCCTGTGCATGGAATGTCTATGGCCTATAAAAGTTTTTAATGAGATCGCATTAAATATTTTAACATCTCATGGATTCTGGAGTGTTCGGTGCTGCAGCCAACATCCTGCGGCTCCGGTGTATACTCCTGGCCGTAGCACAAACAACGACAATGGATCCTGGAGATTTCTGGCTGAATGTGGTTAATGGAATCACTTCAAATTTACATTTTCCAGTGGATATTTTCGCTGATTTATGGCAAGCGGATTGAAATATATCTTGCAGCTCTGGGAGACATTTTTTACCCAAACGTACTGCAAGGGATTTGCTTTCATGAGACAAACGAAACATTATTTGATTTTACGCGCAAGAAGAGTTACCAGATAAAGCCAAAGTTTTTAGGTAGGTCGTATGTGGTTTCAATAAACCAGTTTAACAGCAACTATGAAAAGCTATACTAGATTGCTTTATATGTATTTAAAAATAAATTTAAATGTTTTGTAATGATAAAAACTATACCAATCTTATTTAACTTACGGGTGCATTATAAATATAAAGCCTTTATTAGAGTCCTTCGAGTCAATTTTACCATTAACTCCACTGATATGGTAATATGGTGATATGAATTCGAATTTTAAATTTTCGAGTGTTTGTAAAGGTATTCTTTTATAAAAGCTAGTTGTGATAACTTTCCCTGCCTGGAAACTGATATTTGATTTTAGGCATGATACGACCATTTTATTTCTGCAGTACACTTTTCAATTCAACTACTCTTTCTCTTCTCCTGAATTGCGAAGATAAGTGCTAAAAATGGTTCTAAAATTTTTAGTAACATAATACCCGAGAAACATATTAATTTTTAATTTTGTTTACTATTTTTTGAAAAGAGACATCGTTTTGAATTTAATTAGGTTTTAAAAATAGCGTACTATACAAATTCTAAACAGTATACGATTTTTATAGAAAAAAGTACATGGAGTTTTTCAGAATTGTTGATTTAAAATTGTTTGTAAGTTTTCAAAAATTCCATATGGTAATGAATCACATTTTTAGTTTTATTTTCGTGAAAATGAGTATTTAGGAGTTTCCGTAGTTGCTAAACAGTAATTTAAATACCATGCATCAAAATTAAGTAAGGTTCTTCATTTCAAGTTTTTAGTTGTTAACTGCTAACTAATTAAAATAAATTTCTATGGTTACACAGACGACTAGCTTTAAATTTCCATAGTTTGGTATACCAATGAATTAATTTTCTTTGATTCTAAGATGTATACTCAACCCAATCGTTTGTAGAAATACCGTTGAATATTACGCTAATTAATCAAAAGCTGATATTCTTGGTTAATTTCCAGGAAACCGATTCATCTAGGGGAATTATGTTCGCCTCCCATTCATAATAGCTGCAGAGACACAGTCTCACAAAATTTGTGCTATAAACTCTGTTCATTTCGAGCCAAACTCTGCCATTGTCGGCATAATTGCGTGATAGCGCTTAAATTTTCCTTTAAATTGGGTTAACTGGCAAATGGTGCACTTTTAAAGTGCGCAGGCAGCACCTGAACGCAATTAGAGGAGCTGTGCAATTAATGGCCCTGCAAAACGCACGAAATCTGAGCGAAAATTAAAAACTTTACCAGCAGAGGAGGGGGCATAAAGTCATGACTCAATTAGCCACAAGCATGGAACTGCAAAAAAAAAAAAGGATGAATATTCCCGGGCGGAAATGCTTAAAATTCTCCTAATTGCAAAGATATTCCCTCTGCTTTATGCCGGCAGTGTGTCGTTATATGTGGCATACATTTTCTAGGACCGCATCTGATAAGCGGACGTTATCCATTTCATTTAGAACTCCGCCACACCGAAAAGCGGTCCTCCGCCCTTAAGTTGAGACTCCACTTTTGAAAATGAACTCTCTGCCTCTCGGAAATTAAATTGGCCTCGAAATCCCTCGGTACAGTTAAAATTGAAACACATGAGCCTCTCTTGCAGGAAACGGTAGCAGCGGGCTCTGTAGCCCTTTCCACAATTTTCCTCCGCCGGAAGGGCGCAACAGTGATCCTGCTGCTGTAGAGCCATATAAACGAAATGTAGCTAAAAATGAGGCAAACTGTTGACACTCGCCCGCCACTCGAGTGAAAAGATTTTCGAGGATAAGGAAGAGCCTCCTAAGACGTTTTACGGACCCATTAAGACAAGCGGCGGCATATGCAAATGCGGCCGGGACGTCTCAATATAAAAGAAAGGAGGTTCTTATTAACATATTCCCCACATATGCAAAAGTCCCAGGGCTCTTGTACTTTTATCAAGTCTTTACAGTGCCGTTCCTTCTCGAAGGTGGCAGTTTAGTCAGGTCTTAAATGCCGAGGGTGGCACATTTTCAAAATTCATTCTCTTGCCGTAGGGCCCCATCCCTCGGGATGTTTGAAACTTTCAACTTGTTACTGCGCCTTCAAAGTGACACGGGGCGCTTTCCCGGTGCTCCTGCTTAATTTGAAAATCTCCAGTTTTTCTACAGATCGCGAGTTATCGAGAGCAGTTTTACTGGAAACAACGAGAAATTTCACCCACTTGGTGTTAAATGTTAAAGCATAGTGTCCCTGCACAGCGTCGGGAATGAATCTTGGCCTAGCTCAAGATAGTGCTGCGACCGCAATCCCCGGGATCAGAGGGGACCATTTAAATTCGAGTCCTCCAAATTCTACTTGTCGTGCAGAATTCAGCAAAATTTCGGGCTCTGATGTTTGTTCCCCGCGAAGGGAACGTATAATGGAATTGTTTTTACCTGTCGAGGCATGATCGTGCCCCATCCACTACCCCCCCCCGAAAAGCAATAAACTGACCTGGAAGGAATTTGATTGTTTTTTGTAGCGCATGTAAGGATTCCGAGTGTAGGAAAGGAGTAACCGGGAGAAATTAATGAAGAAAGGATCGCTGGGCTAAGCAAAAATTACATTCCATGCTTTTTTGCCCCCCGAAAATGTCTCCCGGATTGGTCCTGGGTCCCGGTTTCAATTTAAATTCCAGCAACGCTCACTCCCATCGGGCTCATATTGCATAAATTTTAATTTTGCCGGGCAGAAAAAAATTATTTTCGTCCTTGAGATCTCCTACCGAATTAAACAGAATGCATAGATTTTGTCTTTACCAATTAAATCCCGGTCAGGACTTCTCCTCGTTTTTGTTGAAGCTCCTCCAGTCCGGACGGTCGGACGGACGGTACGCGGAACGGGATGAAGGGTTGCCCTTTGGAATTTCTCCGGCATAAATCTGGTTTTTCATGGCAAATGTTAATTAAGGACTAAAAAGGGACAGGGGGCCGAGGATTCGTTTATTTAGTCAAATTTTCAAGCAAATTAACATTTTAATGCTTTCAAGGTAAAGCGGAATAGTTTAATTATTTAAGGGCGATTTTCCCTTCGCTAAGTGGAGCGTTTATCCCTGACGTTCATTGAGTTTTCTGTCCTTCTGTCCGTTAAGATTCTTAGTAAGGTTTTTCCGAGAGTTTTGACAAAGTTTTGGGGTTTTCACGTTTTATAAAGTTGGACAGGATGGTGAATGAAGATTAATGTGGACTGGAGTTTTGGATGACAAAATTTCAAGGAGTTCCATTTAAAACGTTAAAAAAAAACCCTTGAGACAGATTTAGATTTTGATGGTAAGACAATTGTTGATGTTTTTTGCTTTGCTTTTAAGGTAGATTTATATCCAACCTACGTGAACAAACATAATTAGAAGAATATAAGGATATTAAAAAGGGAAAAAAACATTTCAGATACCTACCATAAGTCGAAGAATTATCGCACTCATTACCGCGAAATTCAACATACAGTATATGTTTAGATAGACCCTTGATTAGAATATACTTCGCAAAACTAAAAGAAATATATCGTTATAAATATATATATACACTGGTGGACAAAATAATAGATGTGAATAATATTTTTGAGATATTTTGTTTACGAAATTCAAAACACAACATTTTCTAGTCTGATTAGAATAGGCAAAAATTGAAGACGAGCCAAAACACGTCCAAGCAAAATATCTGTTAAAAATTAACTGAACATTCAAAATAGTCGTGCTTGTCAGCATAAGTAAGGAACATGAGTACCAACATAACGCCAAAAATCGAAAATCGAATGTACGTAGCTCGCGGAAATTCAAAATTCGCGATACTTTTTGAACAGACCTCGTAGTCGACTAAACAAATAATCAAAGTAAAGTAATGAGGTGCTAATCAAGCATATTTAATCAATTATGGAAGAGAACGTGTGAAGTCGTGGGAAAAATCTAGTTATGAATATTCCGCATCTTGGAAAATTGTATATAAAAACAGAAAGTATCGAACAAAAGGAAGGCGATGCTAATTATTATGAAAGTACTACTTTCATTTTTAATGTTCAATTTCAAAAACAGAGCAAATTATTTCCAAAAATCTCTGGAAAATTGGATGATATTTTTGTGGGACATGAATGGAGTGTGAACCATATAAGTAGAAATTCCTTAATCAAAGATTTTCCGCAATTTCACGTGAATTATTGAAATCTGAAGTGGAGCTTCGAAGCGGAAGAAGGGCTGTTGGTCGACTACGACGACGGCCACATCACAGAAACTCCTCGAAATGCGGAGGACGAGGACTGGAACTCCGTTGGCGTCAATTATTCACAACCCATTAAGCTGAGGACTATTATTACTTGTCTGAGCCGAGAAGTGCTCACAATGTGTCTTAACTGGCTGGCGAAGGTAACTCGAGTGCCACAGCGAGTTTGCTCTAATTAAAAATTCACATGTGCCGCGATGGGGTTCTGGTGTCTCTGCCGACTGCCGTCACCACCGTTCCATTAGAAGGTATATCCTGGCTCTTTTTAGTCCGCAGGAGCAGCTCCATTAAGCTAGAAACTAATGGAAGCCCCCGAGTGATGCCCTGTCTGCTGTGCCCCCCACTTGGAATTCATCAAACGCCCACCTTTAAGACGATTGCCTCAGACCAAAGTGATTTATACCATTTCAATTTTATCGCATATTTTCCTTGGGAAGACAACGACCTTCCGCCCGCCTCCAAGACTATCAACCTGGCTGTGGGTCAGAGAGGGGTTGCGGTATGCAAACCGAAAGTGCTGCAATAGAGGATCCATCGCAAGTGCCCTTTTGACGTCCGCAAGTGGTGGTAGCGCCCCAGGGGATTAGCACGCCAGATGCAGGGACCTTGCGTCCTATAATAGTTTGCGAAGGCGGGGGCGGGAGAATGATATCCCGCCCAGATTGAAAATAAACACGGGAAGCGCCATAAAATTTCCATTTGCGGCGGAAGCACTCATCAAGGTGCACTTCGCTATAAAAAGCATAATAAGCGGCCGCATAGCTCAAAGCATCCGTTCATTATCCGGAGTGGGCCCGGGCCGGGGCATTCTAGGAGCCAGAGTTGGGGACACTCCCGCAGCTGCGTAATGCTGCTCTGCTGTGCGTATAAATAAAAAATTTAACAAACCAAAAAGAGAATAACGTTCAATAGCATTCAGCCTAAGTGGATAATAAATTTTAGCTCAATGGCCCCGAAAATGATGCTTTGTCGTTCTGCTCCTGCTCCTGGTTTTCTGGGTTCTGTTCAGGATGTTCCACCAGTCCGGACGGTGTGTGCCCTGAAGGACTGTTCCACTCCGCCAGGAACCTGGAGAGCACACAGCCCGAGGCCTTAAATTGCACAGGGGCCAAGTAAACCGATATATTTCTGCAGATTCCTCCTGGTTGCTCTTGGCCACTCGGTCACTTCTTCCCTGGACCGATTACCGAATAAATATATGTGGTGTGCGTGAGGCTTTCATTTATATCTCGGGGAATGACGACAATGGGGGCTCTTGCAGCAGAACGCTAACTGGGTCGCTCCCGGATGGGACCCCAGGACGGGAATAGTTCTACCATACTTTAGCCCTCGGTGTCATAAAGCCTAATTGAACTGGAGAAAGTAAATGAATGTCGGAATAACCAATTTGAAGGCTCAATGAATTCCAAGATTTACTCCGCTTTATGGTACCTATACCTCACAACTTCGACAAATTGCAGGGACGTTTTTCATATACGTACGAATATACAATATAATGAATTTGAGGCAATTGGATATTTGGAAAAAAACGCTTCTTTTGGTTAATGATGCAGCCACTAAATATCACCAATTCGCTGGATTTTATTGTACTAAGGATTTTTAGGTGTACTATACGGCCTCATTGATGAATATTAAGAAACAGTCACGCAAATTGTCCTGTTGGAAAATCTCTAATTATATTTTTGGTACTCGTAAATAGCAACTTTGTTGCTTTTAATTTTGGAACCTATATAACGTCTAATGTTATTTTAGAAAATATATGCGAATAGAACTTGCTGTTTTAAGTGCATACACCATAGACTTTAAAAAAATACAGCAGTATTATAAACTTAAATATGTACCTAGTATTTCATGCTTTAATAAGAGAAGACTGTAAATTAAAATTAACTTATGTTTTACTTGTATCTTTAAAATATTCAGGAGTTTTATAATAATAACTAATATGACATGAAATGCTATTTCTTGATTTTTATACAGTCATGTGTAAAAGTTCGAGTAAACAAGAGAGTGTCAGAGTTCTGGTTTTAAATTCTACCATTCCTCTGTTTAGAAATCTTTCATATATTTTCAATTATGTTTAGGTCTGGGCTGGTGAAACGTTGATATTGTTTTCTTGAAATGAGTTCAAGATAGTCCTTGCAGTGTGTGGACGAACATTGTCTTGTTGGAAAATTACACCGTTTAAGGCATATTCGATTCCATAAAAGGCAATATGTTCTCTCTGCAGAATATCAACATATATACCGGCATTTATGGACTCTTTGATAAGTTTCAGCTCTGTAAATTCCTAACAACACCACCCAAAACCGTAACCTTCCCTCCACCATATTATTTTTCAACATTAACATATGATAGATTAAATTTCTCCTTAAGAAGAGGACAAACTCAATTTTTATTCTTTTGTTTACACCTGAAATGTGTTTTCATCAGTAGGTAGGTAGGTAGGTTGCTGTGGCTGCCTAGAAAGGCACACTGAGGCCAATTTTGGTCCATTGTGTTACCACGTAGCGCAGGAGACCATGGTTATTCGTGGGATTCGAACCCACAGCCTCTGGGACGGTAGGACAGCGCGCTAACAACTCAACTATCAGAGGCCCCTGTATCAGTAAAGAGGGTCTTTTTTCCATTAGTGACGGTCCAATTTTGCCGATCTTTACACCATTTCGATCATCTCTTCACATGACTCTTACTTAAAGTGGGGTTTTTTAGCGGTAGTCCGTTTGCGATAATTTAAATATCACAAAATTCTTCGCACATAGGCTGCAGATATTTCGACGCCAGTTTTCGCTTTAAGGAGATTTGTATGATTGATGCTGCTTCCAGTACGATTTTCTATAAAAGCTAATAAAGCTAATTTTATCCTTTCTGCAACTATTCGAGGACGGCCTGTCCATTGTTTGTGATTAACTAAATTTATTTGAATGCACTTACGGATGGTGTGGTGTATGCAAGGTTGGCTAATTCGCAACTATTTGCCTCTGTGAATTCCCTGCATTTTGTAAGGCAACGAATTGGTGATCTTAGAGCTCTTTTACCCATAATAACTCTTACTGGGATAAATACGCTAAAGTTGCTCTTTTTTTAAGGAAACATCGTTAATTAGTGAACAAACCTGCAAACTGCACAGTTCTGACTTATACTCTTTAGTTTGCTTATTGTCTTGTCGAATTTCAAAAAGCATAAAATCTAAACGGTACTCAATAAGAACCTTTACACAAATATTTTGTAATAATTATTAAGCTTTTTCAAAAGTGTATTATTTTCAAAAAATGTTTTTGGAATTGAAAAGTAATGCGTTACGAACTAGTTTAAAAATAACGAACACAAACTAGTTTAAAAATAAATAAATTAGAATTAGTTCTTTTCAAAAACAGTCACAGAAAAAGCACAAAATTTGCAGAGACATGAAAATATTAAGTGATTTTAAACTTTTGCACATTACTGTATATTATTTATTTCAGATGTTATTCCTTTTCAATAATGTTTAACCCTCAAATAGCACAGAAGCGCAAATTCGTATGGTCAACATTTCAAAACACTAAAATATACCACACGTTAAATTTCAAGGTATTTCCGTCCTCTTTAAACAAATTATTTATCCGAATTGTTTATTACGCTTAATAATAACTTTGATACTTTAAAAACTTCTGTTTGTGGGTATTTAAGCTAGTGTGCCATTTTATCATTGAGCATACTTTTTTCTTGTAAAAACTAACATTAAAGATTTTGAACAAAAATGTTGGCTTTTGAAAAATTACTACTATTAATAATTTAGCTTACTTTTGTTTATGCCATTCACTTAATCGGTAAATTTCACCCCAAAAATTCTATCTTTGGATATTTTTTGGATGATATTAACATTGATATCGTAAAATTGCAATTCGCACTAGTGTGCGCATGCGATTGGCCGTGTGAGGGGTTTATGGTATGAGAGGGTATTCCGTACTAAAAACTGGACATCTGCTAACGAATTCCATTAAGAAAAATGCATAGATTGGTATCGATTTTGTTTAAACTCGTAGATACGAAATGTTAATGAAATGGAAAAGCTAGCAGGAAGAGTACTTCAACTTATATGATTTTGCAAAGCTTTTTTAAACAATGTAATCGTTTGATGATTGGGCTAATGCTTTTTATATTAAAAATAAACCGAAATCCTCTTTTATTGCTATCCCCATCATTACGTAATCATGTTCATATAAAAAAACGTTCGAGCCATTCGTCGCGGTGATGACATCTTTAATGTAGCATGTGTCCCCAGAGCCGTGCATTACGTGTCCCCGGAGTAACATAGAAATCAAGGAGCACTAAAAAGCGCGATAAAAGGTCATCATCTCGATTTTATCACTTAATGTCCACATCCCCAAGAAGCTCATTCGCTTAGAGATTTGCATTTTGTGCTTTTATATCCCCGCATATGTCGGATACCGCTGGAGTCTCGGGTCACTGGCTTCATATCATTCTAATATCGCCGCAATAAAAAAAACCACCCCCGCAACCTTAAAAAAGATTCGTCGGGTGGTTTTGATAAATATCAATAAAAACGAGCGAGACTCGTCTTCTACGTGGAAAAATAAAGAAAAGAAGACCACCGGATCGTAGCCAATTCGACTAAGGCTCAAAAGAAGGAAAAAGGTATCTTTACGTGTACCCTTTTTTTGTGTTGGGCTGAGGGCGGAAGGCTCACGACTTGCGTAACATGTCTATTATATCTGCTCGGCGAAAAGATGAGCGAAATTCATGACTTCGGCACTTTTTTATATTTTATTTGCCTCCTCATCATCGCGGGAGGTGTACGCTACCGTGCCAGGGGTTGACGGTTAAAAAAAGGGAGACTGGTGGAGTGTATAATTTTTGCTTTCATCATCTTTTGGGGTTGTTTTGCTGCCGATGATGTAGAATTACGGTTGCTGCTTGCTTCAATGATTTTACGGGTGAGGGGGGCCTTTGAACGCCCTTTTCCTCTGCTTTTTGTTTTTCTTTCGTCAGCCGCAAAAATTGAATGCACGAAGGGGTCAGAATTTGATGGTCCATGCTGATCGGCCCTAATGTGATCGTACAACAGAAATAAAAAAGCGGAAAAGGCAAACAAAAAACAAAAATATTTAGGAAAAAGTCCTCTATGCCAGGGCATAGGGCCGGTGGTTCAGGAACCAAGAAAGGCCGGGAAAAGCAATTTTTGCTGTGGTTACCACCAACAATTCCACCTCATTCATCAATTTTCATATCTCTCGGCCCAACAAAGGGGAAAGATTGATCCGGCCTCCCTTTCGTTCAGCACTCCCTTCGACGAAGGGTTGAGACTGGAGAAGACTCAATTTGTTATGGTTTAAGCGATGACCGACAGGAAATTGTTGCTTTCTACCCGAGAAAGGTTCAAGCCCCTGGCCCCCGAATGACCCTTGCCCGAATAGCAAATGTTTTAATAAAATACTCAAAAACCAATTTGCAGGGCACATTAATAAAATTAGGCCTGCCCTCACTATAGCCCTATATTAGCCCTGGTAGAAAATGAAATAAAATAAAAATAAACAGAGTTCATCTTTTTCGCTAATGAGAAAGGTGAAAGGTGAGTTATGCCCGTGACTTGACAAAATATACGAGGAAGCAGCGGGATACTCGTCAAAAAATCAACGAATGATTTATCAGGATAATTTAGAAATATGTTCCAGGGTTGCTCTGGGTGGGACTCGTGCCGGCCTGGTGGGGAGAGGGGCTGCACGATGTGTGGAGCTCCGTCCTACAGAATTCTGAAATTGTTTGTCGGTGATAAACGACTTTTATTGAAAATTTCTGGGTGAATTGATGGCGCACAACCAAAGGAACTTCCAGTCGCTGGAGCCGGAGCCGCTGTCGGAGCCCCCAGCAGCTCCCCACGAGGGCCCCCGAGTTTCTACGTATTCAACGCCTGGATGTGGAGTTTATTCAGGAGTAAGTTATACGTGCCAGCGCCTGTGACTGCTGCGGTTATGTTTTGATTTATTTCTCCCTTTTTCTCGCGCGAAGCACAAAGGACCCTGTGAAAGGTTGAATAACCGCCTGAACTGCAATTGTGCGGGAATTGCGACGAAAAGGCATTGTAGCTTCTTTTAAGCAATAATACGACTGTTCACAATAATCAAATTCAGAAAATTAAGGTATTATGTGTATTAAGAATAAATCCATTTATATGGTTTCAATAAAGTCGGGAAGTTTCTGACTTTAAAATGAAACATGATTTATGTTTTACTAAGCTCGATTTTCGCCAAATCCCTTTAGTTTCATACATAAGATTTTAAGTAGAATATTTGGCAAACACAAAATTTTGGTTTAGTTTTCTGTATAGTGCAGTTTTAGTAGAATTTTGAAATATTTCCTTTTTCTTAATTTCTTAATTAATTTCCATTTTTAATTTCTATAATCACTGGCGACTTTATTAGGGGTATGCTAATGTTTAAAAATTACATTTCCTTCTGCCGCTAAACTTTAGTTTATTCTAATAAGAGAACTGTAGTGGGTTTTTAATTTTATCCAAATACTACCTTTTAGTTTAAAAGTTTGGAAGTACATTTGACTATTTGAAAATTGCATTTCACCCTCATGCTGCGCTTTAAATAATTGACAAAAGGTATAGTAGAAAAAAACTCCCCTCAGTTAGTTGTCTGGCCACGAAAGGGTCAAAGTATTCAAAATTAATTAACTTCGCGCCGTGCTAAAAGCCTAACTGAGTTTCGAGGCCCATCGGCGATATTTCGGGGCCCAGAGTTCCCGTGAATTATCAATAGGGCTTCCCTCTGGACGATGGCGGTTTACTTTAATTCCTAAAACAGGGGACATTGGATTTGGGTTTAACCTTAACCCGAACAGCGACCGGTCGGCTGCTGGGATTTCTGGCTGCACTCATTCGATTTTGAATAAGTCCCCCTCACGGGGCGGTGCTTTTTAACACGTTCCAGGACAGTTACTACATAAACCTTTTATCACCGGCCGGAAATTCCATTTACATAACATTTCGATCCCTCTGGACCCCTCTCTGTCGCTTTTTTAGTCCCTGTCTTTTTTGGCCCTCCAAAACAGCAGGGAACGTGATAATCCCTCTTTTCTGAGCCCTCCCCAAGCCCAGTAAAAGCATTTTGTTTTCATTTCCGCCGGCATCCAGGCGGGATGCTGTCCAGTGAGAGTTAGCGCTGAATCTGCAGCATCCACCGGCCTTATCTACGAGTACCTGCCTTTATGCCTACCTGGATTTGGATGTGATTTGGTATCACTGCCGGGCTCATTCCCGGACCCAGATCCACGTGGGAGCCCTCTGATCTCCTGGCACAGGGTGACTCCTGTCGGTTTTTACTCTATTTTCTTCGACCGCTGTGGAAGCGGATGTTTTTGTCATACAACCAGGAAATGTTTAATGTCCGGTAGTCGGGTGCTCGGGAATTTGGGAGATCAGGTACCGCCGGACTGCGTTCTCTGGTTCAATTTTTCACATTTGTTTTATTCCGGAGCGCACGCCACCAGAGGGATGAAAGTTTTTTAACACTCCATTTACCCGGGCTGCAAGGCACCATCCCGCCGGATATCTGACCAAACTAGATGCATCGGATGCTGTAAATAGATGAAATCGCGGTTCGACAGGGCCCTCAAAAGCATCGGTAGCACATTTGATTTTGGGGCAATATCCAGGGCGGTTGCTGGTGCCCCCTTACCGGAGGGCGGGCACCGCCCCGGTACATTAAAATCGGCGGCGTCAGCCACACTCCCAGTGAATTATTCAAAATGCAATTTAAAAGGTTAAAGTCCGATTCAATCTCTAATCTGGGGGATTGCGACGACCCAAAGCTGGTTAAACGATCGCCCGATGTACCAGGTATCGGGCTCCGAGTGAATTCATTTGAATTTATTAAAATAAATGAATTTAGTCGGTTTCCACCCCGGGGGGAATTACATTCCCAGTGCCTGGAATTAAGACCCGGGGACCACCGAAATTGGGAAATATGCAAAAGGAGGCTTAGGTGTAGGGCTCCAATGTTGCTTCCAATGTATGGGGCGCTCCGTACTCCCGATGTCTAGCTTGACTGCATACATAATTCAATTTCGTGTTTGATTATTATTTGAGGATCGAGGGGCAGATTTTTCGGGAGGCGGTAATAAATGCTTTGTTTTTGCCACTTTATTCAATTTCCCAATAGTTTTCAACTCTCGAGGTATTTTTGTGGATCGAGTAAAGTACCATTGAAATAAATTCATCATGTGCATCCACGTTAAAAGTGTAAATGAGCACGGGCATTGTCCTCACAATAGACTGATTCAATATTTTCATATTAAGGATGAGCCCGGATGCATGTTAATCTGCATGTGCAAAAATCTGCTGTTAAGCCCACTTTTCGATTTAAAACAAATTTTATACACATAACACTATTTGAGGAATCTCTATCAAATATAGTTTTATTATATTTAATTAATTTTTTTTATAAATTATATAACAAAACCTCTTTTCTCGCCCTATATTATATTAAGCATCAATAGCAATTTAAAATCGATTTCGATTGTATTATTTTTAATACATTTATTTTTAAAGTAGTGTCCTTTTAAAATTAACGGCAGTATTCGCAAATACGTTGGATTCTGAAAATTAACTAACCAAAGTTATCTCTTTAAAAAGGAAATTATAACGAGAAAAAGAAAATGTTTTGCAATATAAAGTGAAATAACCACAAATTTGCAAAGCGTGCCATGGATACAAAAAAAAATAGTGCTAGTATGGCGCTAATAAAGCACGTTCCGTACCATCAATTTGTGTTATCGGCGAGTAGTTCAATTTTTTACTAAGGAAAAGGATCGCACTAAGCGCGTCCTCAAAGTAATTTTCTTTTTTCAGTGTCCTGAGGGCAGAATTATCGTAAATTCAGGACAATAAAAAAAAAGAAATGTTGAAACTGTTCAAACTGTGCAATTTCGTCGCGAATTTGAGCTGAGCTACGAGAAGTGATGAAATGAGAAAAAACTGTCTAGAAATATTTTTTCCATTGCTCGCCTCGTCATTTTCCCTTCCTTTTTTTTAAACATTTTCTCTTTATTTCAAGAACTGGTTTAGTTTAAAAATGTTTGCATTTCCTTTAAGATTTTTTTCTCAAGAGCTTTGAAATGATCTGAGGGATAAAGAAAAGAGGCGACCATAAACGAAATTATAAAAATCATCCGGTACAGGCTGACTCCCAGATGCCGGATCATGGTCTTTGGGAGTGAATGTTTCAGGTCCTTTGCGTCCATACAATACACAGGGTGGTATGTCTGTTTTCCTTTTTGTTTTTTTTTTGTCCTTTCTGAAAAAGGACTAAAAGGACTCTGGAGGCAAAAATAAAAAGGGGAAGCGCAACTGTTATTGCTCTGAATATTCAAGAGGAAATTGTTGAACGAAATTTTCTTAGTTAAAAGCAGCAGACGAAAGGGGCAAAAAATTATCTTCACAGGGTGAGATGTGTAAGCATTCGAACCCCTTGAGGAGATCTGTACTACTTTCAAGGAACAGAAAGGGCTTAAGAAGAACAAAAAAAAAGAAGAAAAATCCTTAATACAAAAGTGTACAGTGCGCTCCATGCAGGCACTTCATTCCGAACACTCCCATCGGTTTTAGATCCTTTTTAATGTCTCGCCTCGTAGCGTTTAATTGCGCCAAAAGGACGAAAAGGGGCCGCGCTAGAGCTTCATATCTAACGATAAAGCTGCACTCGGAATGGATAAGATGGTTAATTAGGAGTTCCGAGGAGCAGCCAAAATCGTTACTTTGAAGTGGCACTCGGCGGTCCCCGTAAGACGGCGCACAACTCTTGAGGATAATTCTTACTCAATGGACAGCGAGATGAGTTCCAATTAATTGGTAAAATTTTTGTTCTGCAGGATACTTTGAGTTGGATCTTTGCTGTTTTTATTTTATATCTGTTAAGATGCACAACTTCACGCAATCAGTGTCATTCATTCAAAGTTTATTGACTTTCAAAATGTTTTATAACATTTTATAGATGAGTAGTAAATAGGGATTTTATTCAAAATACCTTTGTGCCGTTAAATAAAGCCATTAGAGGTAGCATTTTACTTCAACTGCAAAGTCCTCTGACCTGGTTTTATTTCCGATTGAAACGACATTGTGTAGTGATAATAAAGTTCAGTCCAGCTTCAACGATGCGCCACATCACAGTTTCAGAACAATTTTCGAAGAGGGGCTATTAACTCCCAGCGGAATGCAAGCAGCATCAAATTAATAACAATTTTATGAGATGTCACGAACACGATACCTGAAAATTGTACCTGGTGCCTAGAGGGGCACATAAAACCGTGTGCCCTGGCGTATAAATTCGGCCGGCCGCCAGATAAATTTTCAAATTAATTTCGTGCATTTTTTCGTTCGGCGCACAGTGATAATGCTGCTTAATCAGCTATTTAACGCGCTTAATCTGATTCGCCGTTTTAATCTTATTCCCCGTCGCCGCCCTGTGACACCGGTGACCGCCGAGCGAGTTTTTTTATTGGTCACCCTGTTTTCCATCCATAATTTCGTATTTTCGAGCTCTGGTATCACTGGGAGCCGGCGATTCTTTTGGATTGGATCAGGGGAGCGCCAACCTGCGTTCTCCACGAGGCCCTCGCAACGTTATGAAACTACTAATTTTTATCAATAATTAATGCTTGCGTGTGGAAAACTGTTAGCTTCAATGGTACACATAATTTGCATTAATTTCTCAGATTTAAATGACCGTCCCGCTTTCGCTTGAATTTTTAATGATAGCAAAAGTAATTGAGTGGAAAGTTTTTGCTGGCCCTTCATTCGCGTTTTGCCCATTTATTTATGTATTTTTTTTTTTTTTTTGACGAAATAGACTCGTTTGCCTGTGGGAAAGGCGGGAAGGTATTGTTTTTTTTGGCTTTTTTGGTTGTATAATTTAAGGGGAGGGGCAAGCCAATTCAACTCTGGTCGTGTAATATAATTGCATGAATTTTTTGCTGAAATTTCTTTTAATTTAATTGGGGATTTTCATTTCAGGCCATTTAATTACCTGATGGACATGCATACAAAACATTTCCTTTTTTTTAAGACTGATTCAATAAATTTGCTTAATGGAAACTTATTACAAATATTAATTCGTTCGAAATTTAAAAGGTGCATAGTGTGATCTAAATGGTTTTGCGGTACACACTAATGACTTTAAAGGTTTTTAAAACAAAAACGAATACAACGACAGGGAAACTGAGATACAAATCTATCTTTTTTTTTATTATAATTTTAAAATATAAGGAGGAAGGAATATGAGTTAAAACATTTAGAATTTGTTATTTTTTAAGCTATTACAAATATTATTCTGATTTTTTCTCGGTCTATAAAAACAAAATTGGAAAATTACCAACTGCTTTACGAAAACTCCAATTTTATTTTATAACAAAAAGGATAAAAACTAAATGTATTCACTTTGAGAAGAGTTCCGGAAAATTAAATTGATACATGCAAAGTCAGCTATTGAAGGTTTAGTTAAATATATCAAATATAAAATCGTAACACAATCCATCCGAGTAAAGTAAATGAAAGTGCAAATCAAAATAAGCACACCGGGGCACAATTCGTTCCTTTCCCCTTCTGATAAAATACATTTTCACGAGAAGAATATTTCTCTCAAGTATTTGTCTAATTTGAATCTAAAAGTTTTCCCCACTTACACTCGGCAGAAGATTTTTAGGTCAGAATTATACCCAGTGTGCGCCCACGGCATTTTCTGGGTAACATAAAAATTGTAAAAATAAAAACCAAATAAATAGGGCCTCTGGGTAGGGGGATCCAAAACAACAGAGAACGACCGGAAAATGTTCTTGGAAAATTGCTCTTGATACGGAAAGTTAGATATATCAAGGGTTCGTTTTTTATTTATCTATTTGGCTTCTAAGGAGAGGGGTCCAAGGAAAGGGATTGAGGAGCATGTGAAATTTTCCTGAAGAATTTCCCCACGCTTTCACAGAAAGGGCTCCAGGCTATTCTTTGGAACATAGCGCCAACGCGAAGGTGCCAAACAGCAATTGGGGAGAGGAGCGTTCCCTCTGGAAAAGTTCCATGCCGAGACCAAACGTAAAATATTTTCCGAGTAATTACATAGTCTTTTCTATCTAAAAGAGATCAAAAGTCAGTCACCTAAAGCGTCCCTGGTGCAGGGTGAGGGTCGGATGCGGGTGGGACACATACGTCCGATAGTATGCGGGGTGCCAGGAAAACTCGGGATGCATTCTAGGGATGGCCTAGAAGTGTACGTGCGGCTCCAAACAACCGATACGCTCCCCCCGCACCAACACACAAGTTATCCCGGGCAGCACGGAGGGTTCCTTCGAATAATTAAGTTCGTTTGGTGCCGACCGTACGTGCGAATGTTTCACGAAGGGCCCTCTTCTTAACGAGCTAAGTTCTGGAGGTGGTCGACGAATTCTCGCCGGGACGCCCAGGACTCGGCCGTGTAGCTCCAAAGGAGCCACTCCTCCGGTATCGTATTAATATATGAAATATTACCACCTATAAATGTCGACCATAAAACATGAAACAAAGGGAAAGTTTTAGTCATGGGGCTTCACAAATAATAGTGCGATGGGGAGTGGGTGCGGGGATCGAACTTTGTGAAAGGATGCGGAGGCTGTGTGGGTTGCGGCATATGCAAAGTCGCCTTTTGAAGTCTTTCTCGTAAAATTCTTGGGTCATGCTAACTTGAGTACTTCCGGTGTAAGGCCCCGGGAACGATTCCCGACGTAGTATGAACTCTTAAGAAGTTCAGGGAAAGGTGCTCTATGCAAATATTGGCTCATGGGAGGGGTATGATGAAAATCTGTAGAATATGTTTTCTTATATATCTTTACCAATTAAAATTTAGTAAAACTCAAGTTGTCCGTAGAAGCTTCTGGCACTTTGGACTACTTTGGATTACATAAACAACAAACGCATAAATCTTAAGCCAATTCATAAAATTTGGATACTTATTAAGAAGCAAAAAAAAAAAAAAAAACATTCTTAAAGTCAAAAACTTTCGAGGTATACGCTTTAGCAAACTGAAATTCTAAAGTAAATTTTAAATCTACATTTAAATAAAAATTGGTAATGTTTCAAAAATTTAAAAGTGTACGCCGCTAAAAGTGCGCTTTTAAAGAAGGAGATTGCAGGGTTAAAACTTAAATTTCTCACTTTACTTTTTTCCCAATAAACTCGGTTAAATGCCTAAAGATTCTACAGGGCACTTTTACATAAATTTTCATCCATGCTTGAAATTAAAATGAGTTGATGATACAAAGGCCTCAGATATTCCATTTTCTTTTTTGCCATAATATTGGCTATAAATTCCTTCTCAATGGTCAGGAGGTGGTAATTATTGTTATAAATAGTAATCATCATATCAAGGAAATCAATTTTTAGTGTACTCGCGAGAACACTTCAATGTTAACAATGTTAAAAGCCTACGAATCTACGAATGATTTTGAACGCCTTACGCACTCTATTCGGAGTTTTTTTTGGAGAATATTTAGTTAAAGTGCATGTGAATTCGAAAACTATATATTTTCTAATATATAATATTTTCTTAAATCTATCGTATTAAGTTCTTCTTAATATTTTAGTTCAATTTTTCCTAAGGCTGGATTTTTTTCAGCTGCCATTCGTTGTTTTTGGTGTGATTTATACTAAAAATAAAAGGACGATTTTAGCATTTAGCGAGATTATAACACAAAATAAATCTAATATAATACTTAGAAAATTTCTGGAGGTAGTGGGCTTCTTTGGCTGTCTGCTAAGATAAGTACATTTTTTTCATTATCATTATCTTATTTGTGGATATTTAAGGTAGGGCGGGAGTTATTTGCTATTTATTTATTTTTTTGATCATCTTTAATTAACTTCTCGATATAAAAACTTCGAATTTAATGAAGACCTAAAAATAAAAGTAAAAATAAATACATCTTACAAAATAAAATGCCACCAATCAATAGAATCTAAAATCCGAGGCTATTTTATTCGAGATTTCTACAAAAAGCAACAAAAGATGAAACTTTCCAAAAGAAAATAGTTAAAAACCTATGAGAACAAATTTCTTGAGAATTATATGTAAATAAATCATATACAGGAAAATCCAATACGTTTTGTAAATGTAAAATTTAAAAAATTAAGGCTATTCATTTACATAAGTGAATTGGACCTCCAATTTCTCTACAGCATTCAGCAAACTTTTAAAAGATACAAGGGTGGATTAAATAAAATTGCTGTAAAGTAAAATAAAGAAATACAATAAGTCCATTACACGTGGGGCTGGTGGGTGTTCCTTTATTTTTCATTAATTTCCAACTGCCAAATGAACTTCAACAGCCTGAAACGTGCCAGTCAGCGGATCCCCAAAATCGGACACAGGGCAGCTTGACCTCCACGTTAAAGTTAATAATTCACGATGCATGTCAACGCATTTAATTGAGCCGCAATTATTCCCCAAGTAAATTTATTGCACCTCCAATTCACTTGAATTCGTCCCAGCTGCGCCTCTGCTCCACCCGATCATCGGATGACCAAAACAGGCTTAAAAATCCCTTAAAAAGGGAAAATGTTTGCTCGCGTGGCCAGAGTGCGATATTCGAAAGGCAACATACACGAGAAAAAATTCATTCCAAGAACTTTTCATCGGATTCTATGAAATAAAAAATAAAGCGAGTGGAGTTATCGTTTTGGGTCCGGGAACGTATATACGCTGGGACAGAATCCAGCCAAAAATCTAGGACTCGAAATTATTAATGTTATTTCTGCCATTTGACCAGTTCTCGAGGGGGTCTGTACGGCTGTTTTTATTATTTCTACCATTTCGCAATAATTCAGCTTGCTCTTTAATATTCATCCCGATTGGGGTCCGGTCCCGGGCGGCAGACTGGACCCTGGAGATGCCTCCATCTGTGGCACTTTCCCTTATCGCCGGCGGGCAGTCAATGCGACCGCGGAAAATGGAAAAATTTCCATATTTGTCCGATAAATGATTTTCAAAAAATGCAAATGCAATTAGGCAAAGGCCATTTCCATTTGCAATGGTCGGGACTCCTCCTCCCTCTATTCCTGGGCTCCCCGCATGTGCCGTGTATGAGCAATCGGCCGGGTAATCCCCACAGCTCTGGGTGCAGTAGGTGCACCCGTACGTTCCCGTGGGCATAGTCGAGAGCAGTCGGGTTAAAGGAGGAAATATGCCACTGTGGCGGTGTACAGCAACCTCCTGGGCCGGGGATCAGGGAAAATGAACTGCCGTAGTCCGATTGGCGGCGGTTGGCGTACTGCACCAGGATCGCTCCCATTCGTGACTTATTTCCTTAGAGGAGCGAGGAGAAGGACACTTTACGGGAACTTTTCTGGGGGCGCAAAGCAAAAATTTTTGACATCGCCGCTGCCCAGAACCCGAAAGGGAGAACTGAGCACCTACCTACGTTCTTCAGGATTCGTTCCGGCAAATAGAGTTCCTGGACGGTGCCGTCACGATGTCTGAATTAAAATTTCACGTCTTTTATGCAGATTAGCCGGGGCTTCATAATTTTAATGTTTTTTCATCAGGCTGTGATTGCTGAACTTTCTTATACATGCTGCTGCAGCCGGGATAAGCCCGGAGCTCTAGCAGACGACCAAACGAAACTTTTGCCAGATAGAAGCTGCTGTATTCAGCAACTAGGTACAATATCTGATGCGGTAAGGGAAAATAAAAGGGACCCTCTCCGACTGGAAGTCTCAGTCGTTATTCCTTTTACCCGCGAGGGTTGAGAGCTCTGCGCATTAAACGATGCATTTTAATTTAATTTACACGAAAATACTTTTAAATATTCATAAATTCTTGCGGTCGAGAGCTGCAGCTACCGACATGAGGACAGCCCCGGAATCAGTGCTTTTTGTTTGCATTTCGCAGTTATGTGGTCGCGAAATGAATTACCTTTGCATATACCTCTAGAAAGAATCGAATTTTACGCTTTTAGGACATTTTAAGGTAAACTTATTAAAAGTGTTAAAGTTTGCTGCTCAAGAAAGATTGCAATTATCGTTTTCTATTCAAACTTAAAGGCAAGTTATAAATTTTAAAACGATTTTGAACCTTTAATTATTATAAAAGCATATTTTTTTAAATTTTTAAACCATTACTTTAACCTTTTAAATTTAAGTTGAATTTCGAAAAATACTACTTAATGTATGCCCAAGTCATAAAATACATAAGCTGTGTAAAAATGTTTACTAACATTACTCCAGTAGTTTGGTCTGGGCATCTTCTTTTATATATAAAATTTGTGATTTATCGAAACAATCGAATTATTATGTGGTAACAATTCAATGTCAATGTCCCATCAATATAAAAAGTTGCAAAGTATAGCAACTGTTCAAATACTTCTCTGGAAATTTTTTCCTTTACATTTCATAAGACGGTCAAACATATAATCAAATTCTAACTTCTGTTCGTTTAAAATTCGTCAAAATTCACCATAACGTGTAGATTGCAATTAACAGTCTTTTGTTCTCTGAATTCAGTTTTCAATAAATTTCGAAGAAAATACGTCAATAGAAAAAAGTTACGATGTTTTTATTTACCTTTTTAAAGACTTAGTAACTGATAAGATGTTTTGAATTGTTTACTCTGCTCACGTTGACGTAAATTTTGACTGAATTCTAATAGATTGTTTAAGTGATATTGAATGATCTTGCATTCTTGTTGTTGTTGATTTTCGATTAAAACATCTTTGGCACATATTTTGAAATCTGGTAGAGATTTTTAAAAAAGTTAATTTTTTAAAAGAGGGGTCACAATTGACGCTTGATCATTCAAATTGATAATTTTCTTATTACTTTCAGGTTTGTTTTTACTTTATGTATGTTTAGCCTTGATTTGAGATTTTATCATGTTGCAATCGCGTGCTATAGCAAATTTCTTGATTTTATTAACTTTTAGAAAACATACTAAAATTGGCCAAGATCTTTGAAAATCATTGAAATGCATGATAGAATTCAAAATTATATTGTAATTTAAAGTTTACATCTTCAAGAAGTATGTACTTGTTCAACTGGGTTTCTTCCGTTTTTAATATATAATAGTTTAGTACCAGTAGATATAGAGTAAGCCTATTGCATTATGAAAGTAGGATCCTATCTGAACGGAGGTATTTCTTTATAAAGCCATGTCGTTAAACATTTAATAATTGTAAATATTTTTAACCTCTTACTGTATGAAGACGGATTTCATTTGTCGATAAGTGATAGAAAATATTCTCATTCTCCTGAATATCAATTTTCGTTTCGAAACTGACTAAATTCCTTTTGATCATTGAAACCACCCTGCGTCATGCTGCTTTCATCATTTCAGATTTTTCCAAAGAACTGACAACCCCTCAACGTGTGCTCAAAATCTCATTAGCATCGGCACCTCTTCAAATCCTCCTTCGAGTGCCTTAAATAGCACTTGCTCCTCGAGGAGACCAATACTTTCTGGGGTAATCTGCATATAATAGGGCATGTCACCACGATAAAGTTTCGCGCAATCCGCATGCCACCCGGGACGCAATCGTACATCCCGCCGGGATGTTGTCTCCAGCAGGCTAGAGTGCCAGACGCGATATGTGACAGGGAACTTTTCTTTTTTGTCCCCCTCCCCCACCCCCCACCCACAAAGGAAAATTGCAACAAACTGCTTGGAAACTTTATTTCATAAAAATAAATCTTTTGTGCCAGTGCGGTGCATGCCGTCATGTCTTTCAAGAGAGCAGGAGTGACGAAACATACCCGCGATTCTTCGGGTATGCTTCGTCATTCCAACTTCTTTGAACACGACCTGGGCATGTTCGGAGAAGTTGAAAAAATAAGTTGTATCCTCCGAGAGCTGAGCGCGCCATAATTTGGCACACAAAGTGCCCATCACGACACAATGTGCGGAAGAGCAAAAGAGCTCTATCTTTTTTCTGGAGCCCGAAATAAAACTGAATTTTCGCAGAAAGTTCTGCAGTGGCAATTGGCGGATAATTCACTTGCAAGATGAGTTCTCCTTCTGCCACTGTACGAACGTATTCGCGAAACTGGCATTTGTCCTGATTTACATATTTCCTCATTTAAACCTCCGCGCGGCTTTCCTCCTTCGATTATTGGGGGTCGTACGGAGGTTCATTGCCGTATACGCGAGAGTCGCTGGGAATAAATCAAAACCAAGACCTGGGAGGAGTTTAGTAATAAACAAAAAACAAAAAAAAAAGAAAATAAAAATAATAAACAAAAAACTGGGAAACGTCGTCCAGGGGATGAGCGCCAGAATATAAACAAGGCGCAGACTATTCCCGCCACCGACTGAGTGAATTACCGTCCCTGCACTGCACACAATCGTTAAATCGTCGTCGAGCGTCTTTTTTAATTTATGCAAATCGACTTTGTTTTATGTCGGTGCTGCGAGGCCCGGCAAGCGCTTCACTGGGGTTGGGGGTGGTTTGCGCCGGGATGGAATCGCTCTGGACACGGGTGGGATAAAACGAAGTATTCTGCGGCTGTTTCATGTTCGACAAAATATCTTCGTTGAGGGTAGCGAACTAGAAAATGATACCGCGGCGGATGGATGGGGCAAGTCTTGGACTTGTCACCGAGGAATTAGAAAACAAAATGAGTGGTGGTGGTGGTGGTGGTGGTGCCATCTCCATTCCTGGTCCCCTTGATCTGGAGAAGACTAATCGACACTAAGCTCCTCCGTCTGGAAAATTAATTATTTGGAAAATATCTCAAGAGGAGCGGTGATGCGAGCTTTTCGAGAAAACAGACAATTTGCCTGGGTTTGAATTTGGATAAGTGTGCGACCTCGGTGGTGGGTACGTGAGCTGTACTTCGTTAGTTTTGGACTGTAATTTCTATCCGGGCCACAGCCCCGCCGGCTATTTTCAACCCCTAAACCGCCTGCCAGCCAGCTTAGTATTTTTTTCAAACCCCTTCCCTAGGCACCTAAAGAGTCCTCTTTGCATTTTAACCTCGACTTCCTTTTTCGCCGGTCTCAAAACCTCGAGCTGCGAGATTAAGAAGCACTGGCGGAGTGGCCTCTGCTGCAACGAAACAGTGTGCTGATGTGAAGAGTAGGGGGTAGGTTTGCAGCAGGGCGGTCTGCATATAAAATGCAAACATATGCAGCCTGCTAAATATAAAACAGGTCGGGGAACGGCGAGGGGAAGGGGAAAGCGAAAAACACATCCTGGGATGGCGTTCATGTCCTCGGAAAAAAATGTGAAAAACAGCGAATCTGTACGTGCCTCCCTGCTCAGCCCTTGGACGAGCCCCCAGAACCCTCAGAACCCCCTGAACCGTCGCGGTATGGTGGTTAAGCGCACGCTTCCATTTTGCATAACTAGAGAAAAATGGGAGCGAACAAAAGGTGAATTTTAATAAAATTTTAATTTTTCCGGGGGTCAGAGGCGGATGGTGCATTTCAAAGATTAGGGGAGAGGGAGGAGTGCTTGGAGGGCTTATTCCGGTTTTCACGTTTCAGATTTTTTAAAGAGCTGGAATTGTTCACGGATACACTCCGCAAGGCCACTTAAATGCTCTGACCAGGGGACAGGTGAAAAATTTATGGATTTTTTTTTTCGGTAAGGGTAATGCGGCTCTTGGGAGGTCTATTGTTAAGTTGGTATTTGGATTTTAGACACTGTGTTATGAAGTTCTGGCTATTGTGATTTTTGTCAACCGAGATTTTATATTTAATAAGTTTTAAATTATTATTAGTTCAACATATTTCACATGCAAAACCAGGTGTCAGAAAATATCCTATTTTGGAGATATGCTGACTTTTATAGATATTTTCGTTATCCCTATTTATATACGCACATATATAGGGGAAAGTGTGGGGAGAGACGGAATAGTCAGGTACATCGATGAATACCCCTGCAATTTCTAAATCAAAAGAATTATGAGATCGATAATACATTTATTATAAGTGGGCAATATCCCTCCTTATCAATGTTGTGAATAACATCCAAGTAGGGGGTATCGTAGATCCATGAGTTAGTAAAAACCTTTTTTGATTTTATGTAATTTGATTTGATCTAATTTAAGCTTTAAATTCGTGACGTGATTACGTTATAAAATAAGAAATTTTTGTGACAAGCTGCATTATTTTCACACACTATACTAATAAGTTGTTAAAATAAGAATTAATTTTTATAATATTTGCAAACAGGTTTTTTCGGTATATGAACTTTCGTGTAAAATCAACCGAAGGGTTTTTTTGTTCTTAAACTACTTAAAATATGCCCGAATAAAAATAAAATATAATTTTTTTTAAATATTTCAAGATCATAATACGTCCTTAGCAAAACTATCAGCAGGTCAATATCAAGCTTATTTGGCGAATATCAGGGCCTACAGTGGCGGAAATTCCATTAGCCTACTTCATATTTCTCTCAATAAATAAAAACCAATAATGGCTTATAACAACATTTTATACTTATTTTATTTTAAACATCTTACATCAGTAGTTCATGTGACTAAATGTTAAAAATATTAGAAAAACTCTAAGAAAATAAAAAAAATTCAAGAAACGTAGATTTTTATGTGGAAATTCGATTAGCCCATTTTAATATTTATTTTATAAATTATTGTTAATTTTTTAAAATGTTTTGCTTTGGTACTTTATATTTCTTCCGCTATTTCGTATTACCTCGAAAATCCTGTTAGGCATTGATGAACCAATTTTTGGAGCTCTTCTGTTGTAGGTTAGGTTAGGTTGCAGTGGCTGCCTAGAAAGGCACACTTAGGCTAATTTTGGCCCATTGTGTTACCACGTAGCGCAGGAGACCATGGCTATTCGTGGGATTCGAACCCACAGCCTCTGGGACGGTAGGACAGCGCGCTAACAACTGAACTATCAGAGGCCCCTCTTCTGTTGTAACAGACTGCCAAGACTCTCTTATGACCTCTTTCAGTTCTTGTACAGAATTAAACTGACGGCCATTGTAGTAAACTCATCCTGCAATAATGCCTCATAAATTTTCAATGGGGTTTGCGCAGGCCAAGGCAAAACTTTGATATTTTTCTGCCGGAACCAATTTTTAGTAAAAGATGCTGTGTGCATCGCTGCATTGTCCTCTTGAAATATAAAATTTTCTGGCAAAAAATCTTCAGACATGTTGATGAGAAGCTCTTCCAACATTTCTGTATATGTTTATTCGAGCTAGTATCCAGGCAATCTATATACAGAAAAACCGACCCAAATCATAACACTCCGTCCTCCGAAGTTTCGATTCATTCTTATTTCCTGCGGTTTCCTTAAATTATGCCAATAATATTAAAAATTATCGGGCCCGTCCAGATTGTATTTTTTCTCATCGCTAAAAACCACGTTGTTCCATTTTTCGGACCAGGTCATATGGTTTTTTGCGAAATTTAACCTTGCAACTTTGTGATTATCAGGAGGCTTCTTTTGTATCTTTTTATATTTAAGATTTTTGTCTTCATGTAAAATCTGCATAACACGTCTTGCAGTAACTGGTAAATTGGACTTTATTTGAGTTGAAGTGCAGTGATTTTTTCTCACTTCTTGTAGAATTTTTCGTTTCTGGTACTTACTAAATTTTTGATTTTGATAAAATGTTCGGTTCTTGGAATAATTTTCTCCTAAATTAAGAAAATTACTCACTACTTTCCTTGATCTGGTTAACTTAATAGTAATGTCCTTAACCGATAGTCCACAGACTCCACGATCAAGCGAATTCAACGTCAGTCCCTATATATATTTGGTTTAAAGACCAAGTATGAATTAATTATAAGCGAGTCAAATTCTACAAAGACAAGTTTCAAAGATTTTGAGCGCTATAAGCCGTTTTTAAAGATTTTGGTTCCGATATAGGTCTTATATAGACGTAGTGTTACCTTTGAGCTAAGTTTTTAAGAATTTTGTGCCTAATATAAGCGTAGTGTTAGCATTTAAGTTATTCTATAAAATTCTTAAGCCTTCCGCTAAAGCAAGTTTTTATTTTTACTCTTTACTCCTAGCAATTAAATAAGAAATCAAAGGTTTGAAAAAAAACTCAGCAGTAAAAGTGAGAAGTGCTTTTTCAGGAATGAATAAAAGAGTTATAAAATTGCATTGTTCCAAGAAACCTTTCAAGAGAGCAAAACTAAAGGAGAAGAACGAAGATATATACTAAGAAATTTGTGAGCCTTAACAATACAATTTGATAATTTGGTTGTGTTTTAATTTTATTTTCAGTTGGCTTTTAATGTAGTCAGGCTGTGTACTTTTGTGTGAAATTTAATTATACACATAATATAAACTATTTCTTGGAACACCCTATGTATTATTTATGGACTGTAAAGAAGGCTGCTAATAGGTCTAAAAATAAAATAGCATTTTTGTATTATTTTCTTGTCAACATTGCTTTTGTGCTTTTAATGCATAATACTGATAACTTTTTGTATAAAAACAGTCAGACTTAAAAAAAGTAAAATTTTCAGTTTTTAAAACTAAAACCGAGATCTACCTTGTTAATCATTTTAGGTTTGAAAACACTTTTATTTTGCTTAGATTGTAGCTAAATTAAATGCACCCTTTGTTATTCATTTTTGAGGTGAAACCATACTATCTGCTTTTACTCACTTCGGAGCTTAAAACGATGCATCTCCTATTACTCTTGTGTTAGCAAAAAAGGAACACTCCCCTCGGTAGGAAATCATGCCTATGTTAAAAGGAGCGCAAATTTATGCAAAAGCGATACACTCATTATGTTACATCCCAAAAAGCGCTCCGCGATTAGTCGTAAGATGATCACATTTCCTACTAAAAAGTGTACTTGTTTGCTACGCTCAGAAAAATGTGAGCATAACATTTGAAGTTATGTTTTGGATTTCAATGAATTTTAATAAATTTCGGTATTAAATTGTACTCGCTTAAAAGGTTTACATTCATTTTAGTTCAAATAGGATTAATATGAATAGATCAAGCCGTAAATTCATTTTTACAGTAAAACCAGCCTGTACTTCTTAATTAGAATAAATATTTATTTTGAGGCTTAAAGAAATTTTTTTTATTTAAAATACCAAAAAGGATTTTTGGAATTGCTTTCTAGGTAGGCAATAATTTAATGTTTGAAAATATTATAATTATTTAACATAATTAAAAATGCTTTCCAAAATATAATAATCTAACCTTTGCTTCTATTTTAATCTAATTATTTAAAGATTAGAAGGGAATATTGTAGCAATTAAACTTTAATAAAGCAAAGGATTCATTTTTAATCTTCATTCAAATTATATGGAAATATTAAAATTTTATAATGCCAACTAGGTTTCGAAGTGAGTAAAAAATTTTAAGTTTTAGGCGGATTTAAGTTTAAATCTCAAAATGATTTGGTTATATATGTATGTAATGTTAATAACATTAAGTTTTATCACCAAATTTTTCTGAGTGTTTATATATAACAACGAAGTCGTATTAACTATGAAAGCTTAAGTATCCCACCTTGCCCCACGGTTCCATATCAATTTAGGAATCTTACTTTTCATATAAATTTAGTTTGGAAGTTGGAAGTTAGAATTTTAAGATTTTCCGAATATGTTTTTTTGAAAATATTTTACATAGATAGTGTAGGGAATGATAATAAGAAAATGTAATTCAATTATGACAATATCTTTGCTTTTTGGTAATGCATAAAGGGACTTCATTTCACTGTTGTTATGGGTATTTTTGATTGTAAAATTTTGTACGACATTAAGCTACGCATAATGAAACAAAACAAGTCATTAGTGTTTGTGTTGTACAAAATTCAAAAGCTCGACCAGATAGTCCTCATTAGGAGGAAAGTGGTATTTCATAAAACATGTGCATATACCCATACATATTTATTATATTGAATATACCTTAAGCTGGCGTCCGTAATTATTCAAAAGTTTATCAAATGGATCCAATAAACAATGACATTCCATCCAATTAGCACACGATCCGCCTTTATCATCCAATAAATTGCCTTTGATATCCCATTACCAATTCATAAGAGCGAAGGTCCGTGTGTCCAAGCTTCATTAGTAATTACTTCCGAAAGGAGACGAAATTCCAGTCAGCACAATTACTTCCTGCAAGGTAGAAGCAATTATGCCCAACAGGTCATTACATTAGCCGCATCTCGGGCAGGCATAATTTCCTTTAGCGCCGATTAATTATGGTCTGGTGCAAATGCTATCAATCGATTTTGACCCAACCACGCGAATTATTCCGGCGGAGGTATTCGCCCAGGGTCTACGGTTGACATTCAGATTGTATCCGGGGTACCTAGTACCAATCTGACCATCTCCCACCCACCGGTATATCGCCTAGAAGGCGTCTGAATATGTTGACATTACCCGAAATCCATTTACAAGATCACCATCTTCAATAAATCATGAAATTGAACGTTTAATCAAATTGATGATACAATCCATCTGTGAAGGAACAACAATCATATGTCACGGGAGTCACTCACCTCCCGTAGGATCCTTGGTAGCCCGACCCGGCGGCTAAATCTTCTCTCAAGCTCGAAAGCAGCCGGTCGGATGGGGACACAGAATTTATTTTTTTTTTGCGGCAGTTACGACTGGGTTTTCCCCTTTTTTCCCGATTTTTCTGTCTTTTTGGGTTTTCGGCTTTTACCCCATAAGGCTCCAGCGGAGGTGACGACACAAACGAATAGACGGAGCACGCAATTCGAGTGCCTTTTTGTCTTGTGACAATTTTTATCCTAGTAAACGGGCTCCGCTCAAGCAACAAGCCCTTCGGCGTGATGAAATAAAAAAAAAAATGGTTGCGAAAAAAAAACGGGGGGAGGGAGAAAATAGGCAAAAATATGTAAATTGTGGAAAAATTGTTTCCTCCATTCAGTTGACGCTTTTCTCTCACGCCTCCGGACAACGACGATGGTACGGGTAGTGACGTGATGAGAAACGCGCTATCGCCGCTTGTCGAGTCCCAATGATTTCTTGAGTCTAAACGTAAATAAATCAATTCCGTCGACTGCTGGAAAAAATAGGGGTGTCATACAGCAGATTGAAAACTGATTACCAGGGCGAGTATACTGATGAAAAGGGGGGTAGAACGATGGAAGGATATTTATTATGCCGCCTTTGGAGTATGATGGGGCGAATTCCGAGGATTAAGCCTTTGCATCATAAGGAAAAATCAAAAGTAGGACAGTTATATTCTGATTTTAATTGAAACTGTTATATTAAGACCTAGAATGAGGGTTTGTATTGAATCGAATTTTCACATATACAGTGACCAGCAGAAAAGTCTCAGTAAGATGAGTCTTTATCACTTTACCATTAAAAGCTCAATGTAAGGCGATGTTGAGAAGCATTCTGTGAAACTACGTTGAGTAGATTAAAGCGTGGCCTACTATGTTGACCGCCTTTGGTTCTTCTTTATTTAGGAAAATAGTACAACAAAAGTATCCATACATCTTTAGTTCGATATATAGTGAAATTGGATAACTCAAATGCGTAATTGAAATATTAGATTAGGAGTTTAATGTCTTGTCGTGCAATATTTGCCAAATAGTTCAATTGAACTTGAACTTTGAACTATTAGATTTAATTGTAAATTTAGAGATCTTTAAAAGAGTTAATATAATAAAATAAATATTTATAAACAAACGTTCTAAAATTACGAAAAGAAATTGTATATTAACCACGATAGTGTAAAGACAGCAAATGCAATATTAACAATGTGTTTAGGCTGCAGAAAGCAGTAATTTTGTTGGTAAAATTATGATTCGAATTGATATTAAATATTATTAAGAGTGGTCATGTATTTGCAACCAGTAAGAAATGGTAAGGAAAAAACATTTACATAGAATCAAAATACCTTAACAATGTGTTCTATATCAATAATGAGTAAGATAATTAAATTACGGTTCCTAAATAGTATAAACCTTGTTAATTTGTACTTCGGCATTTTTCTTCCATTATATTTTGAGTTCAGACCCAAAAAACCGAGATATGGATATTCACGGTAACCACCATCAATTCCTCTAATGATTAAAACCATTTGAAGTATATGAAAGCGTGTAAAACCTCCTAAAATTTACGCTTTAAAATTTAATATTTTCAGGTGTATGCAAGACGGGTTCTAGCAAGTTCACAAATGCCAATTGTTTTAGACTGCCAGATAATAAAAGATGAAACATTGCACAACGGAGCTCACCGCAATACGAGCAGACGACGCAAGCTAGTCGTAGATGCGCAGTATTTAAAAAAATATATATATAGGTGTCGAAATCGTCTATTTCCTCCAGCACAGCTACTTCGATCTGACCAACCGGACCCTGAGCACACAAACTGGACTTGTTTCGATCAAGTGGCCATAAAAAACCTTTTCGGAAACAGTTTTTATGAACGGTTGTGCGATTTTTTTCAGAATATTTCTTCACCAAGACTGAATACTCACTTATATGTTTTAATTTTTCCTTTTTTCCCCATATTTTGCAAATAAGTAATTTATTTTCCCTGAGACCAGAACCTATTATTAGTGTAAACTTTGTGACGCTGAAGAATTGGATAACTCGTGTGCTCAACCCACGGCCAGAGATGGTCCAGTGTATCAACTTGTAGATTCACTAAAAGGTTCGTTAGTAGCCCGGACAGGAACACTGCGAAACTCTTGCTGAGTTCAGGTAGGAAGGATTGCAGAATGTTGGTAAGGACGATTACGGGATACAACACATGTGGCAACCACAAGGCTACCTTTGGGATCCTTAACGACCCTTCGTGCGGGAAGGACGAGCACAGCACAGAGCAACTCCTCTGTAACTGTCCAGCCTTCTCTTATGCGCGCATAATGGCGTTTGGTGCTGATGTTTTGACGATGAAAGAATTTATTTCTCAATCTCTTTCAGACATTCTTAAGTTCACTAGAGCAACAAAGAAATTCATATAGAATAGGGGTAGAGTACAATGGGCCATGTCTGAGAGCTCGAGACTAACTGTTGTCACCCATTATTAAAATTGAAAGTTGATCATAAGGAGGTTAATCGTGTGAAAGGCGGTAGACAATGCGGCAGAGGCAAATAAAATATTATAATTACAGAAATAATATAAATTAAGATTGCCATTGACACAATTAGTAGGTGCTTAAAGGAATGTGGTAGAAGGTCAATACCAAAATTAAAATGCATAACTTCCTAGTTTAAAAATATTTCATTACGAGCTAGGTGACAACATATTAATCATAACGACCACAAGCACTATACCGGAAACACGAAAAATTGGTTTAGGGAAGCAGGTATTCAGGTGATAGAATATCCATCACAATCTCCTGGCTTGAATTCGATCGAAAATCTGTGATATATTCTAAAAAAAATGATTCTTCTTAAGAAAGAGCCACTTAAGAATGTAAATGAACTATCGGATTTGGTTAACAAAGAATGGGTTATTAACATAGAGCAACAAATAACTTAATTGAAAGTATGTCAAAAGTAATGAAACTAGTGATTACAGTCAAGGAGGCAATATAAAGTATTAAAGAAATATAAATATGTTATTGAGTCGCAAAATTGTTCATCTTATATTCTGATAAGTAGTCCTTTTTTATGTTTACAGGTAATGTGTATAGACAGACGATAAAAAAACTCTAATGTATAAAGTTTTTGTACCACTTTGAAAATATTAGTGAAATTAATCAAGAATCATTTTTTTATGAACAATTTTGCTGGACACTGTATATAAATAAGTTTTAAATTTTCTCCTTGCAACGAAAAGTGGTTATGAATTTTGAAACCCTTAGAAAACTTTTATTTTGGAATTTTATGAAATCCTTAAAAAAATAATGAATACAAATTTTTAAAACGATAATTTTAAATGAATTACTATGATATAAATTTATTTGTTACAGAAAACGTATGTTAAAAAAAACGTTTATAGTAAATAAGTGGGTGCATATCCCAAAATTGTTATTTCGAATATGTCCCCAAGTTACGTAGATATTTCTTAAAATCACTGAAATTTATTAAACAGTGAATTGTTTCAAACCAATCTAATTTAACCCTGTACCTGCAAACAAAACGCTTTGAAACAAACAGCATCAAAAGTCAAAGATTTCAGTATTACTCATAATCTAACATCCCCGCAGAAGGAATTCAGTTGAATGACGTAAACCATAAAATGTCCGGGTGAGCCAAAACAGAAATTAAAACGAAATATGATTACGTACTCGACCGGACCCCCTGCGAACATATTCCGGGCATTCGAGGGACATGTGTACCAAAGTAATTAATAGCCAATTCCTCTTTTTGGCGAATTCAACATCCGCGCATAAACCTTTTCTCGTGCGGCCTGTCCTACAAACCAGGACCAAAATGATTCGCGAGGGCAGTTGGGCTGAATCCAAAACATTTTAGCTCGCATTAAATTTAATTACGATGCAGTTGCTCCCCTACCTAGGGGCTAAAATTTTGGCATACTGCGTACTTTGGTTCCATCTAGTTCACCTATCACTCTGGATTTAGGTATTGGGATTCGGCAGTGGAGCAGCTACCACCATCACCACCACCCCCCTTGAGCCCCTAGAATTATAGAAGCCTTTTATGCTCCGCGAAGTGGAAAACATTTTCCATTTCGAACAAGAAAGAGGACTAAAGCGGATTCACTATCTGGTCGGGGATATTTTCGCGTATCATTTGCCCGAAATGCCGTACAAAATATTCGACCATTTCTGCACATACACTGCCAAAACCCTCCCCCTACCCCATTAGGGACGGTAGGGGTACCTGCACCACATGTGGCCAATTCCATCCGATCCAGTGGTAGTTCACACGCGTGGAACTTGTATTCAGGTATGGTGCCAGGTGTGGGGTCTGGTGTAAGAGTGGAATTTCAGAGACAGTGTCCTCTGCCATCAAACTTTCTATTAATTCCTAACAAAATGGCTTAATTACGACTGGACGAATTCATGTCCGCCAGGGAATTTTGCTTGTAGGCATGCGGGCAGCCGCCGCCCACCAAACGAAATTGTAGTCAATTTGTCCGTTGACTAGGTAGAATCTTCAATTTACTGATGCACTTTAATAACTCCCAACTAGGGAGCCAAGCCAACCCTTCATAATCTCCGACCAACATTGCTTGGTTAATTAGGGAAAGTTGCGCGCTCAAATCGCGGTTGATTAATATTTCCGCGCTTCCAGGTATTTTGCTTCGGGGACATTGACACAATGTAACAGGAGCAGACCTGGCTACTGGATGCGCAGAAGTAAATTGCTGCTGTTATTTTTAATCACCTAGTTATTTGCTTTTGTGCAAATTAATTTCTTCGTTATTTTTGTTTCAAGTATGACACGAGAATTTGATTCTTTTTTCACAAGCTATTTATGGAAATATTTTTTCTGTTATATTTTTACCATAGTAGTTTTGTAGGGTTTGAATGTTAATCTTGTAAGTCTACCGCTTGAGGAAATTTTAATTTAAAGTCTGTGTTTTTTTTTTCTAAAAAATGTTTCATTTATAGTTCCTGTTTTTTTTTAGAAAAGTAATTAAATTAACTGCAGGGTTCTTGAGATTGTTGATGAACTAAAACTTATATACCTATTCTTTTTCAGCCTTTTAATGAAATTAGTTGATAGAACTAAAATAGTTGAGTAAATGCTTTTCTGATTGTTTTAGTTCTAAGTTCAACTAATTTAATTAGAAGACTTAAAATCAGTGAAGAGAATAGGTAGTATTTATAATATTTTCTTTCAATTAGATCCTCATTTCTTGATGCTTTATGAATGACTTAGTTTTAACTTAATAAGTTTAAAATAATCGCTTACATAAAATCGAAAGTTTGTTGCTCAATCACGCCAAAATGTCTTGATTCGATAATTTTAATTTTTTAAATGAAAGTAGGTGCAACATATGTCAACTCAATACATAGGCTACTTTTTGTTAGCGGGCTAAAGAAGGAATTGCCATGAAAATTGGTATTTGGGGTTTTTTGAGCTTTTGTTTGCGAAACAACTTTTGAAATCTAAATATTCATGATGACTGAATATGGCGAACATAGTAGACAAAAAAATGCATTTCGAGAAAGTCGATTATATTTTTACAAAACTACTAAATTCGATAATATTTTTAAACGTACTGGGCATACGTGCCAATAATATTTTAGTATATGCTTTTGTAATTTAACCCATTCGCTGCCGAGATCATATTCAGCCACACATTCAGCTATAGGAAACTACGAGATATCTCGTCGTTGGCAGTGAATGGGTTAAACTCGAAAAGGTAAAATTATTTAAAAAACCGACAACGTAATCGACATCTGTTCGACAATTAATTCGATAATCTACGTAAAAATATCTCAAATTTGTCCAATAAGTACATGGTTTGTTATCTCAGTAACCACTTTCCCTGGGGCATCGATATCCATTTTTACAGCCCTTAAAACTTATCTCGCAATAAATCCTCAAAATAAAAGCCTTTTATCACCTCGAATCTCCTGTGATATTTTTTCAACTATAAAATTGCCCCTCATTGCCGAATGTTGGTAAAGCCGAATGGCCAGCAACCGGGCTAAATCGGGCACAATCGGTTAAAAAAAAAAATAATGAAAAAGGCGCGAACATTTTCACACGTAATTCAATTCACTCTGATTTCATGAGCTAATTTAGCATTATTGCATGCTGCGGTTTTTCCGCTACTTTTTCTGGTCCACTGAAGCGTTCTCTTTTTTTAACAAATTTTCATTTCTCCCTCTACAGTCCCTAGAAAAATTAAAAAAAAAGAAGAAAAATATACAAAAATACAAAAATAAAAAGGGAAAACCGCGAAAAAATATTGCGAAACATTATCAGAAGGAAGCAAGCACAGAGGGCGACTACGAAATGGGCTACGACGGGGGCGGGGCTTCAGTGAGCCAGAACTGTCCCCACCCGCCAAATGATAAATCCTGCAATTAACGAGTCGTAATTTATTAGAATACGTTCCGTTATCGCCGGTGGTGTTGCCATTGTTGGTTTTTGTGTACACATTAAAATGATGCCATCTATCTCTCGAGCGTTTATTCAGGAAAATTGTGTGCAGAAGGCGCGAGGACCAGGACAGGCCAATGGCGCGACGGGGACGGGGAAGGGGAAGGGGAATAGGGCACGCACCAGAATAAACAGACGTAATGAAAAATGGAATGCTGTGTGCGATGAAAAACGGCTAAAAAAGACTAGCCTCACAAATAAAATGTATTAAAAAAGACGATGACTATGACGACGACGACAGCGGCGGCGGCGGTATTGGTGGCGCTCCAGTGGCGTCAATGGGGGCACGACTACGTTTTTTACAGAATTAAAAAAAAAAAACGTGGGAGATATTTAAATAGACGTAGCTACCGAGACCTGTGCCAACAATGACAATGTTCCGCTGCGGCCTGTTAAAATTAAGCCAAAGGCGCATATATAAAAAAAAAAAATGGCCAGTGACGGAGGAGGATAAATCGCTTCCGGAAATAAATGATCGCCGCCATAACCTTCGCAATCAAATTAAGCCACTAAAGAACTTTTAATTATTGTCGCTTTGTTTAGACACTGTGGGGGCTATGCCAACAAAATAATTACTTTTGTCCTGATGTTTTTAATTACTGCGCCTGCCCACCGCACGGTTTAATTAATCAGCATTTTTTTCATTATAGGTGGAGGGTCTTTCTTCCCATTCTGGTTCTGGGCACTTTTCTTCCTCAGCCCTTATTGCTTAGAATTTAAAGTAAAATTTTATTCAGGCATATCCCGGAGGACGATAGATGCCCGAGGAAGCTGACGAACAGGAGAGGGTGGGGGGCACCCAGCGTATCGAGTGAAGGAGCTCTTTCACTGCATTCGACTCTTTTATGCCTCGTTAATTCCCTTTAAGGCGATGCCAGCGACGATAATGTCTAACAGGGGCCCGGAACTCCTCCGGAGGGTTTGACAGGGCAGGTAAGGTACACTAAGGATCAGCGCCTGTGTTTGCCCGGAATCGTTTCGAGTGAGGGAGCCGTGCTGAATGAATTGAGTTCATTTCATGGGCTCATTACTTTGCAGGACACTTACGTTGATTGATTCCTTGGAAAGGTGGAAGAACGAGATTACCCGAGAGAAACGGGGTGATTTGTTAGTTACGGTGAATATTCTTTTAAGCTGCTTTTAGGGGTTTTGTTTAAGATTATTTGGCAGAAAGTTGATATATTCTGCAAAACTTTTGGCACTCAATATTTTGTTTTGTGTAGAAAAACGGAATTTCTAACTTTAGCTAATCTTAACGATTTTTATGTCATCCGTTTTTTATTCTACTTTATAAAGAGCGACTCACCCGATGATCGTCTCATACATAAAACATAGGAATATAGGCGAATCTATGACGGTGACCCTTTTGAGTTTATATTTTGCAGCAACTCGACTCGAATCGTCTTTGGAGTGCACTGCATTTTTTTATGACATGAAATATTTAGCTGCGTATATGCAAGATGAAATCGAACTGTGTTCGAAATAAAAATATTTAAATATTCGGTTTAAAATTATCGTAAAGGATAAGATAGCGCACTTATTCAGGAAAATAACTACTTGCTACAACCGTTTATTTTTCTTCCAAACTTTACTACTGCTTCTATTATAATACCGTCGGAAATTTACATAAATATTCCTTTTTTATGATCTTTTTAATTTGTTCATAACATGCCTGAATTTTTCTGGGGTATATTAACGTTGTTAAAAATATGTATAGTCGTTTTATTTTTAAACGCCCTGTGGCATTAATTAAGGTCTTATATATGGCAGAAACTACTTCCTTACAATTTTCCATTGAATTTTCAAACGTGTGTATGAAAATTTCTAACCACCGACCAGTAACATTCGAAATGATCCTTATCCCCATTTCGCCCTGAAGGAATGGTCTTACAAAGCATTAACACCTTTTGACTGAAATTCAAAAGCCCATGAAAGTCCTTTAAAAGGAGGGAACTATATCCTTAAGGGTGCTCCAGTAATCATTTGTACGTGCCCTCCCCCGTTGCCGCTTTTACCCCCAATTGCTCTAATCCTTCTTCAAAGAAACTAAAAAACGTGTTGACTTCCTGTTCAGCATACATTTTCCACTTTCCCCGCCCCTTTTAAGGATATCTTCTGTGCGTATGTGAGCAAGCACTTCATTTACCTACGGAAGAAAATAAAAATAAAACTGAAAGGAGATTCAGTTTCAACAGTGTGCTAAAAAAAAAAATAAACCAAAATGCGCCCAAAAACTTGACCCATTTCGGTCTAGTTCCAATGATATACAAATGTACGTTTATTGTGTAGTATAAAACCCTTTTTGGTTTGGAAACTAACTGAATTTCCTCATTACCACTTTGGTCTCTGTGAGCAGCCAAAAAAGGGTCACGTATGTCCGCAACCGAAAAGTAAACAAAGTTCTTGGCAAAAACGAATTTAAAAACCACAAGTTAGGCCGGGGCACGAAAACTCCCTTACCTGTGCACCTTCAGCTCTACATGTGATGTAACATTTTCCTGGGTGGTTGGAAGGTGTGCACGGGGTGCTGTGATGAGAGGCACCCTGTAATTATGACTGCTCAAAGACCTTCCGACTTTCGTAGCGTCAAACTCTTTTATCTTCGCTTCCTTTAATTTTTCAAGGCGGAAACTACCCCTCAGAGCTAGGGCAGAGATATATGCCTGATGGCCTTAGGGGTAGTGGCCGGGGGCGGTCGGAGGCCGGAAAAGATTCCGTAATTTCCTTTTCTCATATTATGCTAACAATACGAGAGCTAATTTAATTTTTCTCGGTGGCGTCGTCCTCGTCCTTTGCCCTTCTGTTGTACCTGTGTAAAAGCGGAACTCTTTGTAAGGAGAACGACGAGCGTTCAGAGGGTATCCTACAGGAACTCACGTACCATAAGGACAACAATTTACTCGCGAGATTATCAGCCCTGAGGCGTATAATTCCAGAAAATGCCTTTAAGTAGCGCGCTCCAGCGTTACCGACATTTATTGCCGTTTGACGTGTAATTGAGAAAAAGCTGAGGAAGGCAAAATAATTGGGGGAAATGATAGGGCTCCAGCGACATGGGCCCACCTTAGAAGAGAGAGTGCACTACAAAGTCAATCTGGATAATGAGCAACCGTTTTTACTTAAGAAAAGAGGTAAAGTGCCATGAATTCAGCCATTTGTTTATGTATAATATTAGTACTGTTTTCTAGTCTGCTCAATTAGAATTAAAGGTTTTGAATTATAGAAGAAAATTAATATTAATTTCCAAAATAACTGTTTGTGGGCATATGAACAGTGTTTCGAAAAATATTGTTGCCCAAAAGTATAACAAAACAGGACATACAAGAGCAATACACGTGAAACAACCCAATCTGAAGATCAAAAAATTGATTTAGCGATAAAAAAGAACCGGTTCATTCCGTCTAATAAAATTTTAGAATCACTGAAATTGAGCTTAAACTCAAGCACGATTAGAAGGCGTGTAATTGAAAATAATTTACGTGCTTTTCGTCGTGTTAAAAAACCCGTATTGCCGAAGCGATGTGTAAAAAATTGGTATTCTTTTATCAGACTAGTGCTTTTTGAAAAATTCCGTCTTTTTTATCATTTTTGGGCTACAATTTGCTCTAGACTACATGGACTGGCAATTTTCCAAATTGTAAACAGTGATGAGAGCAAATTTAATTTAATATCTTTAGACGGCATTCAGCATGTTCGTGGGGTTAAGGGCACACGATTAGATCCAAAGAGTTGCAGACTATCGGTTAAATACAGGGGGTGGTAATGTTATGGTTTGGAGCTGTTTTTTTCGCTTGAGGAATGAGTCCTCTCTTCGCAATCGATGGAATTATGAATCGATTCAAGTATAGAAATATTTTAGATTAGATAATGCTGCCTTACGCTGAAGAAGAGATGCCACTTCGATGGGTGTTTCAACAGGATAATGATCCTAAACACTCATCAAAGTTGGTAAAATCTTGGTTTCAACAGAATAGGGTCAAGTCTTTCCATGGCCGTTATAGTCGCCAGACTTGAACTCTATTGGAAATATTTGGAGCATCATGAAAAGGAAAATTAGTGGACAGTTTACTAATAAAGGAGGCTCTAAAAAAGCATGAGAGGAAATTAGTCCACATACAATTACAAATAAAGCCTATTCCAATGAGGTACGCCGAAGGCTTTAGAAATAAGAGCTATCAAACCAAATATTGAAAAACAATTTAAGTTGCATTTGTTTTGCACATGCCTTTAATGTAAGGGTAAATGTGTTAGTTTGCTCTACTTTTGTTTGTTTTGATGCTAAAAAATATATTTTATTGTAATAAGAACCTTATTATTGAAACAGAAAAAATAAGTGGAATTATTAAACAATATTAATTCATAATGGTAGTTTTTTTTTACATGCATCCTAAAAGGGTGAAATGTTGCGTTTGTTTTGCATAATGCTGTATATAGGCAAAATTAAAAACTTCTAAAAGATTTACTTTGAATATTGAAGAATTGAAGTACATTTTCTTTTTCTCTCAATTAATAAATACATTAAAATTCAAAATGGGGGGAAATTTCTCTTTAAATTTAATTGTAACTGTGGGAAAACAGCCACTTTATTCCAAATCTCAAATACAGGGTGGCTCACAAAAATATCCGTAATTTGTTGTAATAGTAGATATTTTGTAAAATCTGTAATAATATCATTAATACTGTCTTAGTCCCCTTAAATAAGACTTTAAGCCTCCTCAAGGTATACACATATAACGGAGCTGCAGTAGCAAATATCTAAAATCCAAGAAGACCTTAATTTGGCCTCACCTGCTCTATTTACTCTAATTACACCGTCTCAATGGAAAATTGAAATTCGCAGAAGCATCGCCCCCAGCGCTATAAGTTGTAATTGCAAGGGGTTATTCGGGTTATTCTCGTGAGGGGCACGTAGGGCCTACAGCGACGTGCCAAATAAAATGAAGCGCTCCACCTTATCACATTACGGCAAGTCTCATGTGCATAATTAAGCCGATTGCTTCAAATGCACGTTTATTGCCTTTAATTTGTAATTAAAGATTGAGAAGAACGGAATGGTGAAGGAGTGAATTGAGATGGGGAGTAAAAGGTAATAAAATATTTGAGAAGCAACTCTCGGTACGCCTGGCTGTGGCACACGTACAGACATTGACATTCGACTGGTAAAGGATCTTCTGGTTCAGGACCCAACAGTGTGACTATATGGGATTTGTTAACATCTTACCGTCTTCTGGCTGGAGACTGCCATTAATCGAACTTAAAGGATCAAGTGAATTTGTGGAAAACCCACTTACACAGTTAACGAGGTCGCCATTATCGAGATTTAACATCTTTCACGCCTGCAGTGTTACCGAATTACTTGATTGCCAGCAGTCTTTTGCTCGTATGACCGGCGCTTTGTCCTCCCCCCCGCCACAAATTGAGTAGAAATAGAATCGTATTGTATTGTGGTAGGCCCACCACCGTTCTTCCTGTGCGAAATGCTCAGAAATGACCTTTTCAGGTGTTTCCGTAACTGACTGAATTGAATGAGTCCCGCCAGCATCCGCCATGTACCCGAACCAGCCACCCTCTCTCGCCCCCTCCCGGACTGAATTTATTATTGTGTGCATGTACACCCTGTGTATGCCGACGGTTAGCCTCCTCTTTCCCCATCTGGACGATATCACTTCATACCGAAGCTTAAATGAAGATAATTCCTTCGAGAAAAGTGGTTATATAATCTTGGTGTGTCGGGTGGAATTGCATGATTCTGATTGCGAGCATTCCACAGCGATGCATCCAGGCATAACGTGTCAACGTGTACCAGCTCTGATAGCTCTGCTATTCTTGAGGGCTTATCTCTAGATACAGTGGGGCAATTTAGATACATTTTATTAATGTGGGGCAATTTAGATACATTTATTAATTTAATCGGACCTAGTATTGATCCAACTTTAATTTTACACAAATTGTAAATATATTTTGAATTTCATGTAAATATTTATTCGAATCAAGACTCTTTACAAATTTTCTCTATCAGAAATATCAAAATATAATCGAATTCAGAAAACTAGCGTTTTCGTTTTAGAGGAGTTGACTTACTTCACCTCATATATTAAAATTCAATTAAAATAATCCCCTTCTCATTTTTCTAATTATTTCTTCAAGAAGTCTACACCTTAATCATTTAAGCAGATTTCTTAATTGTCTGCGTTTACAAATAGCCCCTGTTTTAAAGTATATGCCCCTGTAATTTCTTAAGGCCCATAATTTTTGTACATTTTTCATGCCTAAAAGAAGTTTTAAGCGCCTTTAAAAAGAAGCAAACCTCATGAGAATTTAATTTCAACTAGAAATTGCGCCCATAAACCAAAGAAATGGACTTGGCACCATAGGGCAGAACCAACAGCAACTCGGTGAAATGCAAAAGAAAAAAAAAAAAAAGAAAAGAGAAATAACTTATAGGGAGAGGGGAGGGAGGATTTGTTGGGACTGGTGGAGGCTGCTCCAGACTAAACGTTCAACTTCAGCACTTATGTCCAAGTTGTCATAAAGGCGGGGAGGTGGTATAATATCATCTTAAAGGTTGGGATGCTACCCTTCGGAGTAATGAACATATATTACGACCCCTACTGACATCATATTGTTGCTATCTTCTGCTTTTTCGCGGCAGAAGCGGCGCTTATTTAAAAAAAAAAAACAAACAAAAAATGAGGAAAGAAAAATACAAATAAAAAGTGTTCAACACCAGAAGAACTCTACTAAGTCTTGAGACTCTATTCCCGGACAGGGTTGGTCTAAGGGTAGGGGGTAAGGGCAGAAAAAGCCATATTTTCTTTTATGTAGATAATTGCACATAGGGTTCGTGCGGACTCGGTTTTATAAGTAAGAGAACAGTTATAGTTATAGTTTAGGCGATAGTTATAGCAGAATTCGTGATGGCGACGACGTTCTCTGAGGCCACATCCCCCCCAAGAAAAATTCTAGCCAAGATAAAGTTGTAAAACATATTTCTGTGGATGGGTCTGTGGCGAGGTGTGGAGGGGCCGAACCGCAGC